>JAZHRO010000036.1:120055000-121455000 GCA_037157565.1 Thalassia testudinum | reverse complement strand
TTACCGAGTGTCGCGCCGAGCGATTCGGTAAGTCATGTGGAGCTGGCTTTTGCAAGCCAGTATTTTGACACAGAGTACCAAGCCTCCGTGAGCTCAGAAGCATATTTACATGCGGACGCGTCTTCTGGCTTAGAAGACGCTTGTGCCCTGGGGAACAACCCATTCTCTGCCACTTATAACCCAGGGTGGTGAAATCATCCAAACTTCACATGGTCCAGCAACCCGCAGTGCCAAAACCTCGCGGGTGGACCAATGCGACCATCCGCACTAGTCATCCCAAGGACCCAGTCTAATCCTATGGCAAATCTGCCATCGGGTCCTTGCGTACCGCAAACAGAACACGCATCAAGTCCTCTTGAGAAATTAATGCGAATGATGACGGAAATATCAAAGCGCCATGAAGAGAACATGACCTCTCTTCAGCACCAATTGGTGCAACAGAATGCTAAGATCAGTCAACTACGCATGGCGACTTGATCTCAACACACTCTTCCAGCCCAACCTATTCCCAAACCATAAAATTTCTTACCCCGTGGTCCTCAACCACAGGTACGACTTCTCAGGGGTGGGTTCATCAGATTCTGCAAGCTCCGAGCATTCCACCGGGATTTCAGGCTAATCCCGCTGCAGTACCTCACTCTTATGTCCCTATTGCGAACCCTCCTCCGCCTTATGATCCCACTGGACCCTCATCATCTAATGCAATAACTATAAGGGGCGGTAAGCTGATCGTCAATCCGCCTCGAACTGATCCTGACCCGTTTTCTTCATCGCCCTCTCATTCGGGATGTGCACCGCATTTGCGAGAGGATGATACACCCAAATTGGCGCCAGAATCAGTCCCATTCCCTGAGGCTCTATTGAGGGAGCCAAAAGTCAAGAAGAAGGATACACAGGCCTTTGATAACCTGCGTAGTTTATTCAGGGAAGTTGAAATCAAGGTACCCCTGCTAGAGGCTATCGACCACATACCTACTGTCACCCGATTTTTCAAAGACTACACTACACCCAGGCGACAGTCAAAGAAAACAAAGAATCCGGTGGTTCTCTCGCCTCATGCGAGTCGTGCAATACTGTCAAATCTACCACCGAAGCAGAAAGATTCGGGCACACCGCTTATTTCCTGTAGCATCCAAGGTTGCAATTTTAACCGTGCCCTGCTTGATTTAGGATCTTCCATCAATCTTATACCAACCAACATGCTCGAAAAATTTTCTTTGGGAAATCTGAAACCCACTCCTGTCACATTACAGTTGGTAGATCGTTCTGTCAAAATTCCAAAGGGTGTGGTGGAAGACGTGGTGGTTAGGGTCAACAGTCTCTATTTTCCCGTTGACTTTCTTGTTTTAGATATGGAAGTTCCTAGCTCACTTTCTGATTGTCCGATCATCCTTGGTCGACCTTTCTTGGCCACAGCCCGCACCCATATCGACTGCGAGTCGGGCTGTATTGAGATTGCCGTTGGATCTAAGAAGCTCAAGCTTAACATCTTCAAGGATGCCAAGAACTTTGATTGCGATTGCATCAAGGATGACACGTCTGACGAGGACATGGCCGTCAACACATGTATCAGACTAATTGGGACCTATTCTGACAGCTGCGGATTGCCTTTAAACACTGACGATTGCCTGGCCGACACATATTGTGACACTCCCCCATCCCTCCCTATTCCCGTACCTTCTCCTGACCAGACTTCTGATGAGGTTTTCTCCGCTTCCCATACCTCGTGGTCTGAGTCATATTCGGGCTACTCACCACCGGTCCACACTCGAAGACTGGATTGCCCTTTCTTTCCCGCCAAATCAGGTGGATCTGCAACTCCACACAAGGAGCTTGAGCCCACATACTACTCACTGGGGCTATCCCTTTTTGCATCCATCTATCCAAGAAGCCCCTCTTCTTGGCCAATATGAGGGCCAACTTCTTCCTCCTGACTTGTTTTCCAATCCGCTTGGGACACTCTCGTCCCAAGAAATGCTAGATCTTTCATCATCCACTCCCAAGCTGAAAGAGCTGCCTAGTACACTTAAGTATGTTTTCTTGGGACCAAATGAAACGCTCCCCGTAATCATCAGTTCAAAATTGACCAAGGAGCAAGAGTGCAAACTAACAAAGGTCCTTATGGAACACAAGGCAGCCATTGGATAGTCTTTATCAGACTTAACTGGCATTAGCCCCTCCTATTGCACTCACCGTATATATACAGAGGAGGAGGCTCAACCTTCCCGCGAGATGCAGCGACGACTCAACCCTAACATGCAGGAGGTCATTAAAAAGGAAATTATTAAGTGGCTGGATGCGGGTATAATTTACCTGATCAGCGATAGCCCCTGGGTGAGTCCGATTCACGTCGTGCCCAAAAAGGCGGGACTCACCATTCGTGTCAATGACAGGGGTGAATCCATCCCTACACTCACGCCTACATCTTGGAGAGTGTGTGTAGATTATAGGAAACTCAATGCTGCAACTAAGAAAGATTACTTTCCGCTACCTTTCATTGACCAAATCCTGGAGCGGTTAGTAGGAAATAAATTTTTCTGTTTCCTGGATGGATTCTCAGGATATAACCAGGTGGCAATTGACCCCCGGGACCAAGAGAAAACCACCTTTACCTGCCCCTTTGGCACCTTTGCATTTAGAAGGTTGCCGTTCAGACTTTGTAACGCGCCAGCAACTTTCCAGAGATGTATGCTAGCGATATTCCATGACATGGTGGGTGATTTTCTCGAGGTCTTCATGGATGACTTTTCGATCTTTAGACCCCCTTTTGATGACTATCATGCCAACCTGACCCATATCCTTAGGAGATGTATTGATGTGAACCTCGTGCTTTCCTGGGAAGAAAGTCATTTTATGGTACACGAGGGAATTGTTCTCGGGCATATCATCTCCGATCGGGGTATCGAGGTTGACAAAGCTAAGCTGGATGTAATTGCTGATTTACCTGTTCCTAGCTCTATCAAACAAATCTGCTCCTTCCTAGGACACATCGGTTTCTATAGGAGATTCATCAAAGACTTCTCCAAGATTTCTCGACCTTTAACTCATCTCCTATCAACCGACGTGCCCTTCGATATGGGCCCCGACTGCATACGAGCATTCACGCAGCTGCGTGATGCTGTCACCAAGGCCACTGTTCTCCAGCCACCTGATTGGTCCCTCGACTTTGAACTCATGTGTGACGCTTCTGACCTTGCAGTCGGAGCTATCCTGGGACAAAGACGCGATAGACACCCCTTCGTGGTGTACTACGCCAGTAAGACATTGGACGAGGCCCAATGTAATTATACTACCACTGAGAAAGAACTACTGGCGGTCGTCTTTAGGCTGGAGAAATTCCACTCTTACCTTCTGGGCTCACATGTTATTGTTTTCACTGATCACGTAGCCATTCGCCATCTCATGCACAAGAAGGATGCCAAGCCTAGACTGATTCATTGGATCCTTCTGCTCCAAGAATTTGACATTGAGATCCACGATAAGGTCGGAGCCCAGAATGTTGTGGCTGATCATCTTTCTAGACTGGACCCTGACCATATTGGACTTACTTTGTCGATTAATGAGATTTTTCCCGATGAGCACCTATTGGCAATTAATGTGGCAAGTGGACCTTGGTATGCCGACATTGCCAATTACATTGCTTCCGGATTCCTTTCACGTGGCTGGCCTAAAAACCAACACGAGCGCCTCATGGCAGAAGCAAAGTATTATTTCTGGGATAATCCACTTCTTTTTCAAATAAGTACTGATCAAATCATCCGTCGCTATATTCTTGACAGCGAATTCCCTAGTGTGCTATCTTTCTGCCACGATCAGGCCTGCGGAGGCCATTTCTCTGGGAGGAAAACTACAGCCAAGGTGTTGTAGTGCGGTTTCTTTTGGCCCTCCCTTTACCAGGATGCACACAATTATGCCAAACATTGCACTAGGTGCCAGTCGTTAGGGTCAATGTCACGTCGTGACATGATGCCCTTGCAACCCATCCTAGCTGCGGAAATCTTCGACATTTAGGGAATTGATTTCATGGGTCCATTTCCTCCTTCTAACGGCTTCGAATATATCCTCGTGGCTATTGATTATGTTTCAAAATGGATAGAGGCTATTCCCACGCACCGTGCTAACCATGTTATATCCACTTGATTTATCAAAGACCACATTTTTGCATGCTTTGGGATCCCTCGAGGCATTATCTCGGATGGAGGAAGCCACTTTACCCACGCTTCTTTTCAGGCACTTCTGAGGAAATATGGAGTCCACCATCGTATCGCATCTCCCTATCATCCTCAGACGAACGACCAGGCAAAGGTGTCGAACCGGCAAATCAAGCAAATTCTCCATAAAACGGTTCGGCCTGACCATAAGATTGGTCCGACAAGCTGATTGACGTACTTTGGGCATATCAGACCGCTTTCAAGGCTCCCCTTGGTATGTCTCCTTATAGAATTATTTACGGGAAGCCTTATCATTTGCCCGTGGAGTTGGAGCACTGTGCTTATTGGGCGGTTCGCCAATGTAACCTCGACCCAGACCTGTGTGGTCGAGAAAGGAAACTCCAACTTCAAGAGTTGGAAGAGTTTCGTCGTGAAGCCTATGATTCTGCCTTAACTTTCAATCAACGCACTAAGGCTTTTCACGACAGCCGTATTCGGTAGAAGGAATTTGAGCCATCTCAGCAAGTGTTGCTCTACAATGCCCGGCTCAAATTCTTTCCTGGGAAATTGAAGTCCAAATGGACTGGTCCTTTCCTGGCCTCGAGACCATTTCCCAACGGGGCTGTTGAAATCAAAGATCCCAAATCTGGACATAAATTTACGGTCAATGGGCAGCGTTTGAAACCCTATTTTACTCATGAACCTGCCCCCGTTGGAGAAACTGTTGCCCTGCAGGAGGGTAACTGATGTTGTGCCTCATTCTGAGTCCAACTGGGGACGTTAAATTCAACGCTCGTTGGGAGGCACCCCAACAACACTCCGCCACTGTCACGCTCACTTCACTTTTCACTTCACCACCCACTATCCACCCACCCTACCACCCTGCTGTTTACCCTGCACCTCGACTCTCATTACCCGATCTTTGGTCCTTCCTCTACCCTACCCTGCACACATATGACATAGAATTGTTTGGCATGGGGGGGTGGATAGGCATCCATAGGATCTGGGTATTTCATGGTATCATGCAGTCTACATCTATCTATAAATATGTTTAAAAAAAATGGTGTTTAGTAATGATCTGAAGGCAGAAACAAAAATACAATAAGTGTTTATGGATATTCAACCATTGTTTTGAAGACTTTCCAGGCCACAGAAGCTTGATTCGCTCAGGCTCGGCTTAATTCACTTGAGCATTGACAAGAAAGATCAGAATCTCTCCAAACTAAGGACATATTCTTGTACCTGAGACACCAGTACATGATCCATTGGTTTGCTTCTACTCGAGAGCCTAAGTAATCTTGGTTCACACTACACATATCAAGAAAGACTAGGTGAACATAAGATCCAACCCTAGTGTTCATTATGGAAGGTGGAGTCCTTACCTGTGCGCACAGGTAGACTTTTTATCCCAGGCTTTAGTCTTGTGTTTAGGAGAGACTCTTTCCACCAAAAAGGAACTCCCCCACCAAAAGGAAAAGTGTGCTCCTCCAAATAAAGTTGTAAGAGATATACTGACACGTGTTTCAAAAAAAAGAAAAGAAAAATGCAAATAAGTCAGTATATCTCGCAAATGTCTGTAAAGTCTTCTCCCTACAAAAGTTCTTCCGGGCAAGTTACAAATACCCTATTTTCTTTGATCCACAAATGTAATAAAATGGGAGTTGAGTTTTTCGTCATCTTTTTAAGGGTCAATCCAAAACCACGAGCTGAAACTGGGACCAACCTTCACTTAAACATTCGTGACACCCTGGGCTTGAGTCTTAATGTTCATCTGGTCAGTCTTGATCCTTCACTAAGCACAAGCCATAATCTCTTAGGCTTTCGAGTTGGAAAAAACCTCCTGAGTCTTGGAAATCGTACTTAAGGTTTAAATATCAAGAGTCCTAGTTAGTCGAGAGATGGTCTATGTCACATAAGACTTAAAGTACTGATAGTCTTCTTTGCAATTGGTTCTCACAATATCCACCAAATAAACACACCTATGTCGCCTCAGAAGAAAATCTTCAGCTTAAGATCATTTCTAAATACAATACAACAAATGTTTTGCTAGGGACTGGCAAAAGATAGGCATGGGGATATGATTGCATGGCAAAAATACACCAATAATTATGCCATCTTGTGCTATTTCCTAGCATTGCCATTGCATATTAGGTAGCTATAGTGCATTTGTAAAAATAAACACATGCATTCATTTATTTGAGAGGGGAGGAAAGTAAATAATTGGCCTTGTAATTAACGTATTCTTCAAGTGCTGCCTCGCAAATTCACCATCTTCATTTTTTATTTGGCTTTGAATTTCTTCTTCTCCGCACGGCTATAGGGCAAGGCTGCTTCTTCTTCACGCCACTCTCTGCCACAGCAAGCTCTGCCATCCGCATGCTTAGTCATGCGCAGCCCAGGGCATGACTGTGCTTGCCTCCATTTAAAAAGGCACTGCCTACTTCCTTGCGAAGAGAGCCCGGTCCATAAAACAACACACAGCAGCCCCTTTCTCCAGGCCGTCTCCTCCCCTCTCCCCTCCATACGCAACACCTCTTCCACTGAAGAGATATGCTGCGGGCAGGAGCAGCTCACAGTGGTCCACGACCACCACTGTGAGTCCCACCACCGCCCAGCTCATCAAAGAGCCGGTGGGCATGGTGGTTCACTTCTCTATTTCGCCCGCTCAAAGCTCCTCACGCCATTGCCACAAACTTAAGCTCTGAAGCTCAACCACAGCAGCAGCACGACACCGACAGCCCGTCAGCGCGCAAGCCCCTACGCGCACGCCAGCAACTGGTGCCATCTCCTTCTGTGTGCGTAGGCTTGCTCCACAGCGCCCGCGCACGCAGAACTGGCTGCAACTGGTTGTCCGCGCCGCGCAAGCACTGTAGCTACTGTTCACGCATTTCAGCGGAACACTGTACCTACAGTGCGGTGACCGGAAAGGTTCTCACTTATCCGGTCACCGCGCACTCTCTCTCCGCGCCGCAACCGTCTCCAGCCCGTCTGCATGCCTGCTCCCACGTATGGCAGCGCCCGCGCCCGTCGGCACCCACGCCCGCATCCTCATCTTCGCCCACGTCCACTCCAGCCCACAGTGCGCTGCGCTGCACTCTCCCTCACGCCTGCAGCCTCTAGCGCGTGCGTGCCTGCACTTGTGCGCGCCCGCGCCTACGCGTTGGCATCCAGACGTCGGCTGCGGGCTCCAGATGCCTTAACTCGCCGCGCCCTCTCTCACAGCCACTCTCTCACTCCCTCCCGCAAACACACACCACACTTGTACACACTCACGTGTACACACACACATTCACTTGTACACGACTATATACTTTTATATATATATATATACACATATATTATTACCTATACAACTAGTATAAATATATATATATATATATACATATATATATATATACACATATATATACACATATATTTATACATAGATATATACATACACATATACATATATACATACATATCCATAGATATAAATACATATATATATATATATATATATATATATATATATATAACTACATATATATATATATATATATATATATATATATATATATATATATAACTACATATACACCTATATAATTATAACCCCATCTATATATATACATATATACTTACATTCATATCACCTACCACGCGTTATATCGCGGGAATATCTGCTGCGGGAATACCCGCATACAGAAAGCGTCTCCGCACACACTTTCCACCCATCCATCCTACACTCCACGCGGCACTTTGTCCTGGTGGTTGCATCTTCCTAGACGACGATCAACTCGACACCGTGCTACACGCCATTTCCACCTCCACCCCCACCCCTATATATATATATATAATATATATATACTATCTTTATCTTATTTCTATTTCTCTTTCCCACTATTAAAAAGATAAAAAAATATAAAAGAGAAAAGATAATCATTGTCTTGCAGGTACTCAGTCTTGCGAATAGCAGGACCAGTTTTGGAACCCTAATTTGGCTCAAAGCCAAGAACCTAATTTTGAGGGTGTACCTCAAGGACAAAATTATCAAAAAAAAATCTTAAATAGAAAAACACCAAAAACATAATAAACGAACGGAAGAGATTCGTTGTAGGAAAGGCGTAGAAACTTATTCACTTCTAATCCCGCCTCCCTGAGTTCGACCCTAAGCCTAAAAGTGACCAAGATAAAATCAAGTAGGCCAGGTTAAAAAAATTTTGTAAAAAGATGGTTAGGCTCGATTTAGGTTAACCACTATACTCATTTCAACGATTAAATCACTATATTAACACAACCTATCCGGGTCTACACCAGTGAGGGCCAACAAGAGTCGGCGTAAAGTGACCAATCTAAACCTCGAGTCTCAACCCAAGGGCGGCTAGCTTCGCTCTACACTAGAAAGAGATAGTTGCTCTCCTTGGTACCATGTACACATGGGCCAGCACACTTCCCATCTACATTCCAGATTCCTTTCATCCATAGGAGTTCTACTCCTAATTCCCTGTAGGGTTCATGCTCATATTTATCTCATTCATCCATATTCAGACCTCATGTTTCCCGAAACTCGTTCCTCATTCATATACAAGCAGCTCGTGTTTTAACGTGCATCTCAAGTAAACCAGAGTAGTTCAACATTATGCTTATACATTTCTACCCTAAGGTTCATTCCACATCCTAGAGTTTCAACATTTTAATCTAAGCAGGCATATTCTTTATTCATGTCTTAATAAATGCATTAAACCACTCTACCGGGTATCATGGGAGGAATGGGGACCTATACCGCAGATCTCGTCATCTCCGCAAGCCCTAAACACGCCACTGGCTAGTAACCTTTACCAGTGACTAATTTACATTAGACGAGCTCAAAATAGTAGTTACTAAACATGAACATGTAGAGAAACTCGAGTGGAACACAGCGATACTTCATTTAAAGAAATCTAGTTCCGTTTAGGCCCCAAACGGCCAAAAAACATGGTTATTGACCAAAATCAGATGTCTGAGACTAGTCCCAAGCATCTTAAAAGACGTCAGATCTCAAATTTTGTTTCTCGTGGAATTCTCAGACATACCGTCTAGGGGCGGTTCCAAATGTTTCACCCTCCTTCTAGTCATTTGGAAGGGCCATCGGACGTCTGGCGATGCGGTCAGACATCCAAAATCACCTTGAAGTGCACACCCAGCTCCTTCCTGACATTTTGCACCTACGTGCAGAGCACAAACACCCTTTTTAAACCCAACACCTCCTACGTTACACTCTGCATGGCGGAAAGTAGCGCAAGAAAGTACGTACCTCGAGATATTATGCTTTCAGATGTCCGAATTCAGATCCAAACATCCGGGTGCCCTGCCAACTGTCTGGATGATACTCCAGACGTCTGATACTGGAAACTTCCAATATCATAACTCCTCCACGCAGCTCACCCCGCTCGCCCTTCGCCCGTAGCGATAGCTCCAACAGCTGCAAGAGCTTGAGAAGCTCCTCACCGGCGTCCTCCTTTCTCCCACAAACTCCTCCTCGAGCTCCACCAAGCTCCCACGGCCGTCGCCCTCCTCCCTCGCACTCTCGCTCTTGCACTTCCCCGTTCTCCCTCGTTGGCTCCTCTCTTCCTTGCCGTGGCTGCAGCAGCAGAGATGGGAGGCTGGAGGGTGCGGCCGTCGCAAGGAGAAGGTGGAGGTGGCGGTGGCTTGAGTGGTGTGAGGGGGTGAGAAGAAGAGAAGGGGGGGTTTATATAGGGTGGTTTTAGGGTTTAAGGGGGTGAGGGTGCGGGGGAGAGAGGCCTCTGCGTGCCACCTGCGCGCAAAGCACCAAGTGACGTATGAAAATTCTCACTTTCAGTGTCAGGGCATATGTCCAGACGTCTGACTGAAACTCCAGACATCTTATCCGACTAAAAAGGCAACGGGTCATTTCATCATAACAAACTTAAAGGAAGTTTCGTCCCCGAAACTTGAGCTAACTATGGTGCGGAAAAGGAACATAAAAGCACATAACAAACATAAAAAGGACCGAAGTAGGTCCGAAAAGACGTACCCTCAAAAAGCTCCGGGTACCGCTCTCGCATCGCCGCCTCAGGCTCCTAAGTCGCCTCCTCATACCGCTGGCTTCTCCATAGGACCTTCACCAGTGGTACCTACTTCCGTCTCAGACTCTGGACGGCTCTGTCTAGTATCTGTACTGGCCTCTCGGGATAGGTCAGGTCGTTACCCACCTTGATGCTCTCGTGGCTCAGAACGTGACTGGGATGGGCGACGTACTTCCTGAGGATGGACACGTGGAACACGTCGCGCATTTCGGAAAACTGGGGGGGAAGGGCAAGCCGTAAGAAACGGGTCCTACCCACTCCAGGACCTCAAAGGGCCCCAGAAACCTCAACGCAAGCTTCCCTTTCACCCCAAAACGCTGCAGGCCCTTCATGGGTGAAACACGGAGAAAGACGTGATCCCCAACCTTAAACTGCACTTCTCTGCGTTTCCGGTCAATGTAGCTCTTCTGCCTGCTCCTGACAGTGCAGAGTCGTCTGTGAATCTACTCTATCACCTCCTGACTCTATCGGATCAGCCTGGGACCAACCTCCCACTTGGTCCCCACCTCGACCCAACTCAAGGGTACAGTACACCTCCGTCCGTACAGAGCCTCATAACGTGCCATGCCGATGCTCGAGTGGTAACTGTTATTGTATACAAACTCTGCCAGGGGTAAATGCTCCTCCCAGGAGCCTCTCCAGTCTAGCACATAGGCGCACAGAAGGTCCTCAAGTGTCTATATGGTGCGCTCTAACTGTCCGTCCGACTGGGGGTGGTAAGCGGTATTGAACCTCAAACGTGTCCCCAAGGCCTGCTGAAACTCAGCCCAAAATTGGGAAGTAAAATGAGTATCCCTGTCAGATACGATCTCACGTGGGACTCCGTGCAGGTGCACTACATCTTTGATATATCACTCTGCTAGCTGTGCTGACCCAAAAGTGACTCGGATAGGCAGAAACCGTGTCGTCTTCATCAACTGGTCTACGATCACCCAAACTGCATCGTGTCCCCGCTGGGTAACTGGTAGACCCACCACCAAGTCCATGGTGATGATCTCCTACTTCCACTCTGGCACAGGAAGTGGCTGCAATGGCCCTGTAGGCCTCTAGTGCTCGGCCTTCACCTGCTGGCATACTAAGCACTACTGAACAAACTCACCAACATCTCGTTTCATCCCTCTCCACCAGAAGTCGCGTCGCAAATCATGGTACATCTTTGTGCTCCCGGGATGTATGGTGAACGTGGACCCGTGCGCCTCAGTCAGAAGCTCTCTCAACAACTTCCCGTCCCTAGGAACGCACAGACGTCCCCTCATACGCAGGATCTCATCTGAGAAGGAGAAGTCTCCTAGGTCCCCTATCAACATCCTGTCTCGCAGCATCTGTAAGTACGGATCAATCATCTGTCCTGCGATGATGCGGTCTATCAGCTCTGGTCATGTCGGCCGCGTCACTGTCACTGCCCCACAATACCCCCGTGACTCCCGGGGTCCCCAATTGCCCAACTCCTCCATGAGTCTCCAACTCTATGCCTGTAAACTAGCCAAGTGGGCGGGTGCCTTCCGGCTCAAGGCGTCAGCCACCACATTGGCCTTCCCTGGATGGTAGGAGATGCTGCAATCATAGTCCTTCAGGAGCTCTAACCAACGTCTCTGTCTCATGTTAAGCTCCTTCTGGTCAAACAAGTACCTGAGGCTCTTATGATCTGTGAAGATCTCGAAAGTCTCACCGTAAAGGTAGTGCCTCCATGTCTTCAGTGCGAAGACAACTTCTGCCAGCTCTAAGTCATCGGTAGGGTAGCTATGCTCATGGGGCTTCAGTTGTCGCGAAGCATAAACGACAACGTGATCTCGCTGCATGAGCACACCCCTTAACCCCTGCAACGAAGCGTCGGTGTAAACCACTGGTGACGTTTTCGCAACCGCGGCTAGTCTTGTTTGTTTTAATGCTTATTACAGTAATATCATTGTGGTATAAAATAAGACAGTTACGGTTGTCGTTACCATTAAAATTTTACTCGGAAATAGTTCCCGAGGTCGAACTCAAGGAGCTACTGGAATTCTAGAAGTACAATGTTTCTTTATTACAAAAATAAGAGAGAGAGAGAGAAAGAGGGAGAAATAGATTTCTATCTTTTGGCTTTTTCTTCTCTTCTTTCTCTCTTTGCTTGTCTTCTTCTTCTCTTCTTTCTCTTTTCTTCTTTACGGACCTTCTTCCTTGGTCTTCTGGTTGTCTTCAGTTCCTCTGCTTGTCTTCCATTTCCTTTCTTCAGTTCTTCTTCTTCTTCTTTTCTTTATCTTCTTTCTTTCTTCTTCTACGGAACCTTTTCTTTTCTTTTTCTTCTTCTCTGCTTTATCTCCTCTGAGGCTTTATCCGTCGTCTGATATCGCAATCAGACGACTTAAACGGCGGTCTGCTACAGTGCTTCCCCTCTCTTTTCTTCTTTTGCTGCTCTTTCTTCTTCTCTTCTTCTTCTTCTTCCTGCTTCTTCCTTGGTCTTCTGCCTTGCTCAGCTACAAGGCTTCTTCAGAGCTTCTTCTTCCGCTCCTCTTCTTCTTCTTCCTGCGGCCAAGTGGTGAACCTTCTTCCTTCTCACCCTGTTCCTGCACGAGGCATAGAAAAACCTAGCCCTTCCCTCTACCCACACGTCTCTCTCTCTCTGTAAACCGCTCATAGGAAGCTCTCCCAGAGCCGGGTTATCGGGTCGGGTAGCGTACCCATGACCAGGCGCACCGGCGTGGGTGGTGCGCGAGGAGTGTAGGGTAAACGGGTCGGCCAGGTCCGCGTGGCATGGGTCGCGGACGAGGCAGGCGAGTGGGTGAGGCGACCTCACCCGGTGTTCTGAGGTGCTTAAGTGAAAACACAAAATCAACTTAAATGGGTGCGGCGCTTCGAAATCCCACGATGTGGGACTAAACTTTGTCCCTCACTCGCGCGCGCCCGCAGGACGGACGCGACCTGGACTCAGCAGCAACGCCCTCGTTTCTCTTCGCAGACCCGCTCCTTGCCTTCGCCCAAGTCCCTCCAGTTCGCCTCAGCTAGAATCCTGCTGCTTCAGGGCCTGGAGCTCGCTTGGAAGCTCCTCACCT
This sequence comes from Thalassia testudinum, assembly GCA_037157565.1. NCBI lineage: Eukaryota > Viridiplantae > Streptophyta > Magnoliopsida > Alismatales > Hydrocharitaceae > Thalassia > Thalassia testudinum. The sequence goes on along the minus strand of JAZHRO010000036.1, from coordinate 121,441,752 downwards.
TGTCGCCAATGGCGGCCGGAGCTGAAGATCTGCCGAACACAAACAGGGATTCTTGGCCTAATCAGACCACAGGGGGACCTTCGCCGTGGCACGGCGAAGGTAATGCGGGGTATAGCAGGTTGCGGGGCGGTGCCTGGCGGCAGCCCTAGGTCGGGCTGCAACCAAAAAAAATGGGTTTGATTGGGGGAGTGTTGTGGAGGTGTGGAGTGGCAGTGGAGGGGCGGGGGGTGTCGGGTGAGGTGAGGCGGAGCTTTTGGGGTAGGTGGCGAGTTGTGTGGAGCGGTGGATTGACGGGGGCAACTCGCCGGAGAGTGGCCGGAGATGGAGAAGGTGAGGGCGGTCAGGCACGGTCGAGGGGTAATTGAGCGAATTAAGTTGGGGAAAAGAAAGAGGGGAGGAAGGGAAATAACTGTTACTTACCTATAGGGATGAAGGGGGCCGGAGCAGGGCGGCAGTCGTACCGACTGTCGCCGGTGAAGAAACACCCAGAGGGGGAGAGCGGCGGCGAGGAAGAGAGCAGGAGGGCGCGCGCTGGGTACGGCACGATGCGGGAAGATCAGGCGAAGGTGGCTCTGCTGCTGGTATTGCAGCAGAGCGACAAGACGGAGGAGGAGGGGCCGTCGAAGCTGGTGGGTTTCTGTCAGAGTGGGAAGAGAGGAAGGGTTAGGGTTTTCTCCGTCAGGACCAAGCTGGGAGAATCGGCTGGCGACGCTGGCCTTTATAAAGGCGGTGGCGGAGGGGTGGGCACAAGGATGGGAGCAAGGAGGCGACGTGCCTCCCTCGCCGGAGAATGGCCGGAAGTGTGACCCATACCTTCCGCGCATTCGCACGGAAGGTGTGGGCGTCGACAGATGGCATGGCGGTGTCCCTGCGACAGCAAACGTCGCAGGGAACACCAGGTTCAATCTGCAGGACACCTCCCTCACCCTGCGCGGCGCCACACTCCGCACAAAGTCGCCGGAGCATGGCGTTGCACAGAGACTTGCAGGAGGGACCTGAATGCAAAGAACGATGAAAAAATTAGGGGCCAAAATGCAAGGGTTTCGAAAGTTGAGGGTCAAAAAGTAATAGATGAGGACCAAATTGCAAAGTCGATCAAGAAGGTTTCTTCTTAGGCTCAAGTTTTTATGCATGACTAAATTGGACCTAAGGATTTTAATAGTGAATTTTATTTCTAGGTCAGACCTTGTTTGATCGGCCAATTTACGTAAAAACCCAAATTAAATCATTAATTGGGCATGGTTCTCAATGTAGGTCAAAATGGGTTTCCAAGGCCAAATTGAAGGTTCTAACCCTAGAGATTATTTTTCTATGAATTTTAGATGGCTTAGTCGATTTCTACCCTAGCTCGAACCTCGTGAATTGAAGTGAATTTGTTTTAGGATTACAGAATGTCATTTAATTCCTTGGAGTTGCTGTAGCCCTTGTTGGATCAGATCATTCCACTTTCCTTCTTATTAGGTTAGTTTGACCTATGTTTGGTCCCTGAGTTACCCTGTTTGCAAATTGTGTTGGTGAAATTACATTTTTACCCCTTATGACTTGTTTTCTTCTTAAACTCAGAATTCTCTGAGTCAAGCCTTTCTTTGAGTTATGTAGGAGCTTTTTCTCGCATATCTAGGTTAGATTGTGCTAGTTAGGGTTCATGATGCAGTTCTCATCAACTTTCCCGGCCAGGAGAGCACCACACGCTACTTCTACTCTTCGGAAAAGACTGCAATCAAGATCGTTCCCACGAGGAACATTCGAGATCAAGAAAAAGACCTAATAAATAAACTAAGTGATGAAAGAAAGAATAAATAGATAAATAAAGAAAGAAATTGAAAACAACAGCTACCTGTCCACCTTTACCATTTTTAGTTAGCTGGTTGCCACTCTACTCAGCGTTCATTGACATGTTGTACTCATAACCTTTTTCAGGTCCAGGTGTTGAGCAGCCAGAGCCTACGGCTGCGGAGGGTGCTGGGCCCAGTAGAGCCCAGTAATGTACCTTTTTGTTATATCATTCTGTTGTAGTGAGTATTTTTGTTACACCTATGTACTCTTTTATTGTAACTTTATATTCATGTACCTGTTTAAATTCTCTACTGTTGTGGTGGTGTGTACTGTAGTAGTTTATTTCTTTACTGCTGTATTTTTGTTACTATTAGTTGCTTGCATGGTGAATGTGATTTATTTTTACTATTTTTTTTGGTTACTTTCTCGTTGGATGACTGGGTCTTGGGATCAGTCGAGTCGATCCGGTCTCATGTCCTGTAGGGATTCGAGAACCGGGTCATAACAAGATGGTATCAGAGCAAGGTCGTCCCGAGAAGTAAACTAACTAGCTGGAAAATAACCAATTCACGTGCTTGTAACTAGAGTAACCACCACAACGTACCTTTTAACATCTGTTCAGAGGTTCTTTTGTTGAAGGTCGATTAGAATTGATGTCTTTTCTGTTCTAGGTTCGTGTCTCCTTGCATGAGATGCCTCAACGAGGAGGCAGCGGGGTGGGCCACGGACGAGGCCGAAGACGAGGTCGGAGGGGCGGGCGCGTTGAGCCCGACGCCTCAGTGGACCAGCCACTACTCCTGGGCATTTAGGTCCAGGACCTTGCCCATCTGATACGGGAAATCGTACGAGAGGAGCTTCACCCGCCTCCACGAGCACCTCTCCCTGGGGCTGCTGAGGGGGAGTCCTCTGTGGGATCACGAGACGGACACGGTGCTGGATGTGGGGGAGGGGGTGGCCCTCCACCGCCCCCACCTTCCTCTGACACTTTTGAGCACGAGCCCTCCTTACCTGGAGGCATACCAGTTTCTCACCTTCAGCGCCATTACGAGCTTTTCGGACAGTTCCGGAAGTTGAAGCCCCCCTCCTTCAAGGGGGATGAGGACCCGACCGAGGCGGAGGACTGGCTCGAGCAGATCGAGAAGGTGTTTGACACCCTTCGCCCCCCTATGGAGTGCCGCGTGGCCTTTGCCACGTACCAGCTGGAGAGCGTGGCGCACAGGTGGTGGAGGGCGGTCAGGGGTCAAGAGAGGGACGGGCCGACTTGGGACCAGTTTGTCACCCTCTTCTGCGAGCGGTACTTCCCCCAGATGTGGTAGGACCAGAGGAGGCAGGAGTTCCACACTCTCCGCCAGGGGACGATGACCATGAGCGCATACCGCACGCATTTTCTGGAGTTGTCTCGTTTCGCAGCAACAGTTGTGGCTACCAAGGAGGAGCACCTTTGGAGGTTCACCGAGGGGCTCCATCCTGCTATTCGGGGGTATGTCAAACCCCTGAAGCTGCCTACGTTCTTGAGAGTGTTGAAGGCAGCCATGACATATGAGGAGACAAACCCGTCCGCACGTGACACTAACAGCGGGCGGAAGAGGCCCTACCAACCAGACTACTCACAGGGTTGATCAGAGAGGAGGCACGTGGTGCCCACAGGAGAGCCGTCACGCTTTGTGGGGCCATCAGTGGCCTTTGGGGGCCCCCGGCAGGGGCCAGCTGCCATCACCGGACCCCCGCCCAGCCGTCAGTAGGGACCCACTGAGGGCGGGAGTCGTGTTCCTCTTTGCTACTAGTGTGGCCAGCCGGGCCACATCAGGAGGGATTGCCCGTCTAGGGCTGGAGGTCAGCAGATGCTCCCCACGTCGAGTACTGGAGGACGAGCAGGAGGCTGCGGTTTCCAGGCACGTTGGGGAGGACAGCAGTCGTAGGGAGGGTACCGGCCAGTGGCTACCTGTCCGACGTAGAGTGTGGCTGCTTCGTCCGCACCTAGGGCTGAGGGGCGTATCAAAGCCCTGACACACAGAGATGCCAGAGCTTCAGGTTCAGTGGTGGCAGGTATGGTTACAGTTTCCGGTAAACTAGTTTACACACTTTTTGATTCCGGCGCCACGCACTCATTTGTCACTGCCAGTTTTGCTGTTAGTTTAGGGCAGGACTATGTGTTATTAGAGGATCTGTTTGTGATCAGAGGTCCAGGTGGTCAGCTGTTTGTACCTGAGGAGGTTTACACAGATTGTGAGGTCAGTGTTGGGGGACACAGCCTCCCCGCTGATCTGATTATGATACAGATAGAGGACTTTGGCGTGATTCTGGGGATGGACTGGTTGTCTTCTTACCATGCTTTGGTGGACTGTTTTGAGAGGAAGATCATCTTCTCCATACCGGAGTTGCCCTCTTTCGAGTTTCACGGACAACCAGTGGAAGGAGGCTTCAGGTGCATTTCTGTACTTCGGGCGGCGAGACTTTTGGGCTAGGGGTGTGAGGGCTTCCTGGATTGTGTGGTGGTGAAGCCCTGTGACAGACTTCCAGAGTATTCTAGTGGTCAGAGAGTACCCCAACGTGTTCCCAGACGAGTTGCCAGGATTGCCGCCCGAGCGTGAGATAGAGTTTGAGATCTCACTTGTACCGGGGACCAGCCCCATTTCTACAGCGCCTTACAGGATGGCACCACTTGAGCTACGAGAGCTCAAGTCCTAGTTGTAAGACCTTCTGGAGAAGGGCTTTGTGAGGCCCAATGCGTCTCCGTAGGGAGCCTCGATATTGTTTGTGAAAAAGAAGGATGGTACCCTACGCCTTTATGTGGACTACAGACAGCTGAATAGTGTTACCATCAAGAACAAGTATCCGCTGCCGAGGATTGATGACTTGTTTGACCAGTTGCGAGGTGCCACGGTATTCTCCAAGATAGACTTGAGATCTGGATACCACCAGTTGAGGATCAAGGAGACAGACGTCTTTAAGACAGCTTTCCGCACCCGGTACAGACACTATGAGTTTTTGGTCATGCCGTTTGGGCTGACCAACGCCCCCGCTGCCTTCATGGACTTGATGAACCGGGTGTTCAGACCCTATCTGGATCATTTCGTGGTGGTATTTATAGATGATGTGCTCATCTACTCTCGAGATCAGGCGCAGCACGGACAACACTTGCGGATGGTCTTGGACACATTAAGGCGACGTGGGCTGTACGCCAAATACAGCAAGTGCGAGTTCTGGTTGAGGGAGGTGACCTTCTTGGGTCATGTGATCTCCGGGGATGGCTTGGCTGTGGACCCAGCCAAGGTTGAGGCAGTGCTCAAGTGGGAGAGACCGCGTACAGTTACAAAGATCCGCAGTTTCTTGGGACTGGCAGGCTACTACAAGCGGTTTATCAGGGGTTTCTCGTAAATTGCATGTCCTATGACACAGCTAACCCAGAAGGACGTGCCCTTTTCTTGGACAGACGCTTGTGAGGAGCGTTTCCAGGAGCTGAAGGAGAGGCTGACTTCGGCTCCCGTGATCAACATCCCAGACAGCAGTGGCGGGTTCGTTGTGTACACGGACGCCTCTTTGCAGGGGTTAGGGGGTGTGCTCTTGCAGAGGGGTCACGTTGTCGCTTACGCTTCGCGGCAATTGAAGTCCCATGAGCACAGCTACCCTACCCACGACCTGGAGCTGGCAGCTATCGTTTTCGAGCTGAAGACTTGGAGGCACTACTTGTACGGTGAGACCTTTGAGATTTTCACAGATCATAAGAGCCTCAGATACTTGTTTGATCAGAAGGAGCTCAACATGAGACAGAGACGTTGGTCAGAGCTCCTGAAGGACTATGACTGCAGCATTTCCTACCATCCAGGGAAGGCCAACGTGGTGGCTGACGCCTTGAGCCGGAAGGCCCCGCCCACTTGGCCAGTTTACAGGTGCAAAGTTGGAGCCTCATGGAGGAGATGGGTAGTTGGCGACTTCTAGAGTTACTGGGTCACTGTAGGGCAGTGACTGTGACGACAGACGAGGCTAGAGCTGATAGACCGCATCATCACAGGACAAATGACCGACCTGTACTTGCGGTCGTTGCATGACAAAGTACTGTCTGGGGACCCTGGGACTTCTCCTTTACAGACGAGGTGCTGCGCATGAGGGGACGTTTGTGCGTTCCCAAGGATGAGGAGCTGTTGAGAGAGCTCCTGACTGAGGCACACGGTTCCAAGTTCACCATACATCCCACAAACACAAAGATGTACCATGATTTGAGACGTGACTTTTGGTGGAGAGGAATGAAGCGAGATGTAGGTGAATTCGTGCAGCAGTGTTTAGTGTGCCAGCAGGTGAAGGTTGAGCATCAGAGACCTGTAGGGCCGTTGTAGCCACTTCCAGTGCTAAAGTGGAAGTGGGAGAGCATCACCATGGACTTGGTGGTGGACTTGCCCGTTACCCAGCGAGGACACGACGTAATCTGGGTGATCGTAGACAGATTGACGAAGACGACACGTTTCTTGCCGATCTGAGTCACTTTGGGACCAGCACAGTTGGCAGAGAGGTATATCCGCGACGTGGTACGTCTGCACGAAGTTCCGCGGGAGATTGTATCCGATCGGGATACCCGCTTTACATCCCAGTTTTGGGCTGAGTTTCAGCAGGCCTTGGGGACACGGTTGAGGTTTAGTACAGCATACCACCCCCAGATGGACGGACAGTCGGAGCGCACGATACAGACACTTGAGGACCTTTTGCGTGCTTGTGTACTGGACTGGAGGGGTTCTTGGGAGGAGCACTTGCCCCTGGCGGAGTTTGCATACAATAACAGCTATCACTCGAGCATCGGCATGGCACCCTCAACTCTCAGTGCAGACGAAGCAGCAGCTGGCCAGTACCCCCCTTATAACTACTGTCCTCCCCCACGCGCTTAGTGACCACGATCACTAGCTCGGCCTCCAATGCTCGGTGCGGGGAGCATCTACTGCGCTTTGGCCCTAGATGGGCGGTCCCTCCTGATGTGGCCCGGCTGGCCACACTGGTAGCAGAGGGGTACACGACCTCCTCCCTCAGTCGGTCCCTACTGGCGACTGGGCAGGGGTCCGACGCTGGCAACTGGCCCCTATTTGGGGCCCCTAAAGGCCACTGGCAGCCCCGCAGAACAAGACAGCCCTCCTGCGGGAGCCATATGCCTCCTCTCCCGACGGCCTTGAGAGTACTCTGGCTGGTAGGGCCTCTTTCGTCCGCTGTCAGTGTCTCGCGCGACTGGGTTGGTCTCCTTATAAGTCATAGCTGCCTCGACCACACGAGAGAAAGTGGGCAGCTTCAGGGGTTTGACATACCCCCGAATAGCAGGTCGGAGCCCCAATAAACCTCCACAGGCACTCCTCAATAGACACAGCTGTCGGGGTGAAACGTGATAGCTCCAGGAAATGCGTGCAGCATGCACTAACCGTCAATGTCCCCTAGCGGAGAGTGTGGAACTCCCGCCTCCTCTGGTCTTGCCAAGTCTGCGGAAAGTACTGCTAGCAGAAGAGAGCCACGAACTGGTCCCACGTCGGCTCTCTCCCCTCCTGGTCTCTGACTACCCTCCACCACCTGTGTGCTGCACTCTCTAGCTGGTACGTGGCAAAGGCCACGCGGCACTCCGCAGGAGAGCGAAGAGTGTCGAACACCTTCTCTATCTACTCCAGATAGTCCTCTGCCTCAGATGGGTCCTCATCCCCCTTGAAGGAGGGGGGCTTCAGCTTCCAGAACTGTCCGAAAAGCTCGTGTTGTAGCTGCAGTGGGGGAATGGGCACACCTCCAGGCAAGGAGGGCTTGTGCTTGGATGTGTCAGAGTGTGGTGGGGTGGTGGAGGATCACCCCCTCCCCCTCCTGCTTGTCCGGCGTTGCGACGCTCTCTCTGTCCCACCAAGAACTCCCCCTCCACGTCCCTAAGGAGAGGTGCCCGTGGAAGCTGGTGGAGCTCCTCTCGCACGATGTCCCTGATCAGCTGGGCGAGATCCTGAGCATGAATGCCCGAGAGGAGAGGTGGGTCAACTAGTACCTCAGGTCCGGCACGTCTGCCCCTCCGACCTCGTCCACAGCCACAACCATGGCCTGCCTCGGAAACTCCCTGACAAGGCATCTCTTGTAAGGAGACGCAAGATATAGAACAAGAGTTGTCAATGATATAGGATTACATCGAGAAAAAGACTCAGAAACGAACATAAAAGCGATACGTTGTGGTGGCTATCCTAGTTATATGCATGTGAGTGGTTATTCTCTGATCAATTGATTCATTTCTCGGGATGACCTTGCTCTGATACCATCTTATTATGACCTGGTTCCTGGATCCCTACAGGACCAGAGACCGGCTCACCTCGACTAATCCCAAGACTTAGCTGTCCAACGAGAAATAACCAAAAGCAAGGAAATAAATCACATTCACACATGCAATATAACTAAGCAGAAGGAAAGAATGAAGTAGTAAATAAAAGTAGAACAACTATCTCAAAATAGTACATGCCACCACAACAACAACAGAAAATAAGAAGTACGAGAACAGTAATTTAAAGTCTAGTACTTACAACTACAGCAGAAACAAAGAACTGGAAAAGAAACCACTACGGCTGGGCTCGGCTGGGCCTAGCTCCCTCTGCAGCCGGAAACTCGGGCTACTCAACTCCTGGTCTTGAACAGTGTTACGAAAAGATGGAGTCGGCATACACTGAGTAGAGTTGTGTTTGTATTATCTATGTACAAGTAAAGTAAAAACAATAAGCAGGTTTTATTCTCATTTCTATTTATCTCATTTATGTATTTCTGGTTTATTTATTTCCTAAAGTATCCAAGTATTTCTTGATCTTGCTTGTTCCTTGTGGGAACGATCTTGATTGTAGTCCTTTCCGTGGAGTAGAAGGTACACGTGGTGCTCTCCTGGCCAAGAGAGTCCCCCGTGGTAGTCCTACACCCAGTCAACCACCCCAAGATCATTATCGAGATGTAGCAATGACTACGGTACGTGTGATAAGCGCACGGGTAGCTACCCCACACTGACATGCAGTCAGTCGTTTCCGCTAGCGGGTATGCCCAAAGTACGACACGGAATAGTATAGAGCCTTGCCCTCTTTGAACCAAACAGGGGTCTCGCCCCTCCACAGTCGCATACCCTCGTCTGACTACCTTGGTTTGTCCAGCGGACCTAACAAAGTCGATGTAGGGTGGCTAGCTTAACCCCAGGCCTCGTGGGGTGGCTAGCTCCCTCGCTACACTAGTAGCTCACCTCGGTACCACGTACACAAGAGCCAACAAGAGTCGGTGTAGAGTAGCCAATCCAAACCCCAGGTCTCAACCCAAGGGTGGCTAGCTCCGCTCTACACTAAAAAGGGACAGTTGCTCTCCTTGGTACCGCGTACACAAAGACCAACACACTTCCCATCTACATTCCAGATTCCTTTCATCCACAGGAGTTCTACTCCTAATTCCCCATAAGGTTCATGCTCATATTCATCTCATTCATCCATATTCAGACCTCATGTTTCCCAAAACTCATTCCTCATTCATATACAACAGCTCATGTTTTAACATGCATCTCAAGTAAACCAGAGTAGTTCAACATTATGCTCATACATTTCTACCCTAGGGTTCATTCCACATCCTAGAGTTTCAATCAATTTAATCTAAGCAGGCATATTCTTTATTCATGTCTTAATAAATGCATTAAACCACTCTACCGAGTATCACAGGAGGAATGGGGGCCTATGCCGCAGATCTCATCGTCTCCATGGGCCCTGAACATGCCACCGGCTAGTAACCTGTACCAGCGACTAATTTACATTAGATGAGCTCAAACCAGTAGATACTCAACACGAACACATAGAGAAACTCGAGTGGAACACAACGATACTTTGTTTGCGTAAATCTGATTCCGTTTGGGTCCTAAACGGCCAAAAAAACATGGTTACTGACCAAAATCAGATGTCTGGGACTAGTTCTAGACGTCTTAAAAGACGTCAGATCTCACTTTGTGTTTTCTGCGGCATTCTCAAATGTCTGGATCCCTCCACGACCGTCTGGGCGCATCTTCAGACGTCTCACCCTCCTTCCAATTGTCTGGAAGGGTCGTCGGAAGTCTAGCGATGCGGCCAGACATCCAAAATCACCTTGAAGTGCGCACCCCGCTCCTTCCCAATGCTCTACGCCTACGTGCAGAGCAAAGACACCCTTTTTAAACCCAACACCTCCTACGCTACACTCTGCATGGCGAAAAGTAGCATAGGAAGGTACGTACCTCGGGATATTATGCTTTCAGATGTCCGGCTTCAGCTCCGAACGTCCGAGTGCCCCGCCCGCCGTCTGGACGATACTCCAGACATCTAATATTGGAAACTTCCAGTATCAGAACTCCTCCACGTAGCTCACCCCGCTCGCCCTTCACCCGTAGCGGCAGCTCCAGCAGCTGCAGAAGCTTGAGAAGCTCCTCACCGGTGTCCTCCTCTCTCCCACGAATTCCTCCTTGAGCTCCACCGAGCTCCCACGGCCGTCTCCCTCCTTCCCTACTCTCACTCCCATGCACTCTCTCACTCTCGCTCTTCCCCGTTCTCCCTCGTCGGCTCCTCTCTTCCTCGCCGTGGTTGTAGCAACAGAGATGGGAGGCTGAAGGGTGCAAGGAGAAGGTGGAGGTGGCGATGGCTTGAGTGGTGTGAGGGGGTAAGAAGAAGAGAAGGGGGGTTTATATAGGGTGGTTTTAGGGTTTAAGGGGGTAAGGGTGCGGGGGAGAGAGGACTCTACACCAAGTGACGTACGAAAATTCTCACTTTCAGACATCCGGGCATGTGTCCAGATGTCTAGATAGACGTCTGACTGAAACTCCAGATGTCTTATCTGACTAAAAAGGTAACGGGTCATTTCAAAAGGGTTGCTGTAGTGAAATTTGATCATCAAAATTTAGTAGCTACAGCAGGTTTGATAGGTAGAACCAATATAAATATATATATATATATATATATATCCAAAATCAGACTTTGTCAAGTTTGACTTTTGGATCAACAACATCCATCTTCAAGGAGTGATTTGTATCAAATTTAGGGTTAATAACTCCTTGGATATGTAGCTGCTGAAGCAGCACTTTGATATGTAGAATTAGGATTCAAAAACCAAACAATAAGCATCATTAAAATAAAATCTGACAATACTTGGAAATCATTTTGCAATCAAATCGGGTGAAAGGATCCACATCAAAAATTCTCAAACAATATTTTTCATTCCAAACCAGAGAAAACTACTGATCTAATACCTTCCTTATGCTATGGATAGCATGAAGGAGGATCTTAGTTCAGTCCACTAAATTTAGCTCACCTGAATCCCAATTCTCTTATACCTTAAGGAATATAGACAATTCCTTAGGTATGAAATCAAAATCCAAACATCAATTCCACTCAAAAATACATGGTAGAACCTCAAATCAACAACGTTTATTCTCTTTGGCTCTCCCACACATTGAAAATCATGAAAACCTCAATTCAAGCTCAATTTCACCATGTCTCATCTAAGGAAAAATTTACCAACAGAAATCATCTTAGATTCACTGCCATGGACAGATCTGTTAAAAAACATATCGATTTGCTTGATCAAATACTCTTTAAAACCCGAGTTGATCAAAATCTCATGATTTTGCATTGAAAACCAAATCAAAATCAAATCATGCAAATGAATTCCATTTTAAACTCAGATCAGGGGTCTTTGTGGATTTCTGAAATGAATTGGAGACCCCTAAATAGATTTGAGCGCAAACCTTCATCTCAAAGCTAGAGAGCAATGAGATGAGGGTTTAACTCTTAATGGATGGGTGAATTGCAAAATAAAACATGAGGAAGTTAGAACATGGACTTGTGAGGTGGTGAGGGAGAGATTAATGATGAAATGAGCGAGATGGATTCATCTCCTCTGATCTGAAATGATCAGAGGAGGTGGAGTGTCAATTCTACGCTACATTAATCTACTCTTAGCTAGCAATCAATCCAGCAAATTTCCTACATCTGATCTACTTATATTCTACTCTAAATTATACTAACTAAACTACAATAACTAGGGAACAGGGAAATTCTATTCTAATCAGATGAATGGGACCTGTTGAGAAGATCTGTAGCTGGTGGTTGCAACGATGAAGGGGGTAGGATCTCCAGCGGATTGAAAGTCCACTAGTGGGACTCAGGGTCGCCCTTAGCTGCTATGTGGTCCTTAGCGGCGAGGAGAGTCGAAGAAGATGAAGTTCCTTTGCTCATGGCATCAGAACAAGGTCGGGTGGAGAGGAGAAACTGGAGAGGACAAAGAGGTCGGCTTCAAGGAAGTAGGAGAGGAGGTTGATCCTTTGCGCGTGAGGCAGGGGAGCTCCTTAAGTAGGAAGATGAGTGAATCAGGTCACCTCACGGTGGGATTAGGCAAATAGGGCATGGGTGGTGGTGATTTAAGGAGAGGTGCGTGCGCAATCCTAGGCCAAAAGTGAACCGTAGGATCAGATCTAGGCGAGGTGGTGAACACCCACGATGATTCGCACGAAACTTCGATTGAAGGAGAACCACAGATCAGGAGAACCAGCGAGTGAATGGCCACGATGGCCCATGTTCTTCGCGGCTACAGTGCACCCGTGGTGCACATAACTGCAAGTGTTCTAATGGTGAATTTGCAAGGAGGGCCCTTAGGCGAAGGGGTAGAGAAATAGCTAGGAGACCCATAAGTGATAAAGAAAGCTATCAGAGCAGTCCTTAAGGGCTTGCAAAAAGGTCCCTATGCCTACAAATGGGTCCTTGAAAGGTTTTTTAAGGATGAAATGTGATATGTGAAGGACCTAAATGTGAAACTCTAATTGCAAGGTCCTAATGATGTCCAAATGCAACCAAGTTTTTATTGAAGCTCAGTTGAACATATTAGAAGTTAATTTACTTTTGATTTGGAGTTTTGAGTTCATTTGTGTGTTCAATTTGTAATTGGATCACATTTTGTATTTATTAATAGAATATCTCAATAATTGACCTAATTATACGTTTTTAGCATAAAATTGATGTTTTAGGTCTTTTATGTTATTTCCCACACTTAACCCTTTTTATGCATTAATTCCATAGTGTTTAACATAGTTTCTAGCTTAACTTAGGTGATTTAGCTATGATGAGTCACAACTCATCAACTGCCGAGCACGGAGCCAAGTGACGAGCAAGAAGAGCTCACTGCCGGGTGTGGATCCGTGTGGCGTTGCCGGTGCTCGCTACCAGGCACAGAGCCAGGTGAGGTACGGGAGGAGCTCGTTGCTGGGCATGGAGTCGAAGGAGCCGTGCAGTGTTGCCGGTGCTCTCCGCCAAGCCCAGGGCCAGGAGAGGAGTAGGAGCTTGCTGCTGGGCATGGAGTCGAAGGAGCCATGCGGTGTTGCTGGTGCTCGCTGCCAAGCACGAAGCTGGAGGAGCTCGCTGCCGGGCTCACTTCTGGACGAGGAGTAGAAGGAGAAAGTTGTGGGCTTCATGCCTTGGCAGGCATTTGCACTGCGCATGTTGGAGAGACTTGGCGTGAGCCAAAAGACTCACCATCACGGGCAAGGTGAGTTGTATGTAATGAGGTGATGGGACACTTGCTTGTCGGGAGAGGCTATCCTTGCAATAACTTCTTCCATCCTCTTTTCTCCTTTTTTTTTATCTTCCTCGTCTCTCTTGATGTGCCCTTAAGAGTGCACATAAGGAGGAGCACCCGCCTGGAAGGGGCGTTTGATGGTGATGGGGCACCCTCCTGCAAGGAAGGGTTGTCCTTGCGGCCAACTCTTTCTCTCCTAATTTTTTTGAAGGAGGATGAACCAGTGGTAGGCAGGAGGAGCTGGTTGCGCCTTTTGGTAGGTAGAAAGGCTGAGGTGGGGCACTGTGGAGGTGTTGCCCTCCATAACTGGATGCTCGGAAGAGCATGGCATTTTTCTTTACGTTCCCACAGACGACGCCATTTGATGGGCCCTGGGAGCTGCCATCAAGGCCTTGGGAAGCCATCAAAGAATTTGTTGATGTAGGAAAATGTAATGTAGCCACAAACAAGCAATCATAAGCAAGAGGCACGAGATTGGTAACTCATTTCCACCGCAAGGGGTGTACGTCTAAGGGAAAAGCAAGGCTCCCATAAAATTCACTAGAAATATAGATATTACAATCTCTCAGAGCTTCTCTCTCGGATTGCCTCTCATGGATTGCTTGGGGGAGAGTCTCGAATCCTCTTCCCCTTTCCCTGTAGAGAGTCCCACCTCTATTTATAATGCTGGGGTTGGCCCCTTTGCGAGATCTTCTGAGTAGATATGCCGCCTGACATGGTACGTGCCTTGTCAGATTATTAATTGCGGTGGCCATTGTCACCATTTATTGAGGGTGTAGCATTGTTGTACTTTTTCCACCGTCTCTATGACTTTGGTAAAATCGGGTCCTTGGGTGGGCCAAGCCTATTCGGATCCAGCTAGATGCAAGTGGACCCGAATCCAAGGGCCGATTGGGCTTTATTCCGCGAGGGCTATTTTCATCCATGTCACTAATGTAGGGAGAAGGAGGGTAAGGAGGTGATCGGAATTCGTCGAGGTTGATGTGCTTACTGGAGGTATTCTACAGTTGAGTCATATGTTGTGGATGGGCAAGGTATGGATGTCATGTTTGTGGGTGCTGTGGTCAAAGGAAAGGACAGTGCTTGCTAATGGAGGGTGGAGGAGGGTGAGGAGGTGGTGGGAATTTGTCGAGGTTAATGTGTTCACTGGAGGGGTTCTACAGTTGAGTCGTATGCTATGGATGGGCAGGCTATGGATGTCGGCGAGGATGTGTGCTTCGATGAGGGGTGCTACATGCTGTTGATAGCGTTGCAAGAGCGACAGCCTATGAGGGCCATGTGCGGGCTTGCGAGGAGGGAGGGGTTATATATACTCCTGCATGCATGAAATCCAACATGTATTCATGTTCATATATATTATTACCCTTATCTTTTTGATTGGTTCAATTTAGGAAAACGTTTCAGGTACACAGGGGTCTACCTAGAAGTAGGGTGGAGCATTGGGCTGGCCCAACCCAATCTCAACCTAAACCTGACTTGGAAAAACTCGACTTGACCCAAGCTAGAATAATATATGGGTCGAGCCCTAAACTTGATTTGAAAAAACTTGACCTGACCCAAGCTCAAATAATATATGGGCTAAGCCCGAGACTTAATTTTTTTAAAAGTTTGGTTTAGGCTCGACTTAACCTGAACCCGAAACCGAGCTCGAGATAGCCCAAATAGGCCCATTGGACTTGTTTGTATACAACCTCCACCCCACTAACCCCCACCCCCTAGGTTTATTCACAACAAACACAACCGCCTTTACCTTTTTTAATATAATGTACTTAGTTGATGTATATTTTGTTCATTGTAGTATATTTTGTTTGTAGTAGTATCTGTAAAGTTGTAAGATTATCATACAAGTATTACTATATTTTGTTAAATAAGAAAAATTATTACGAATATAATCATCCAATTTCAACTTTAAATTGAACCTTAACGGGCTTGATTGAGCTTTACCTAGATAATAATAAAAAATTAACCGTAGTGGATTTAGGTAAATATTATTTAACCATCCATGAAAATGGATCCTAATATATTTTACGGGTTTAATGAGTTTTTTTGGGTCCAACCCAAAAACTTAACTTAAACATTAAAATTGGGCTTAGCCTAACCTAACCTTAGGCCCATAAATATGGACCTTGGGTTGGGTGTGGACCTTAATTTAGTAAAAATTTCAACCATTAGGTCCAAAAATAAAATTAACTTTCTCAAATTTAGGTTGGGTCAAACTCAATGCTACACCCTACCTAGAAGTGTACATCCCCCTTAACAACCATTTAGACCCACTCCACTTAGATTAACCAAATATCATGGTAGATCCGGCAAAGTGCTTAAAAATTATAGATTGAATTATATACAAACAGAAAGATTCCTTTCGAACTTCAAATTTTTTTAATTTGAAAATATGCATTCCATTTAAAAGAAAGATCTAAAACAAGATAAAACAGCCCCGATTAAGAGGGAGGGGGGGGAACGATAACCAGTAACCCTTACAACGAGGGGAAGGCAACTCAACTCCAAAAGGGAGAATAATACAAAATAAGAAAATAGTAAAAAAATAGAAACAAAAAACATAATAAAAGGCAAAGAAAGCATCCACAGGAAGTAGATCTAGCAGCACTCTTCTAGACGAAAAGAGCAGCAAACTCTATGCTTGTAGAAGCAACTGCACCACCAAGCTTGACACCTGGCGATATGCGCAAACGAGAAACCGAAATGAATCGGAACCCAAGTAAGTCGGGAAAGTTTTTGGTTGTAAGAATCCGACGTCACACGTGGTCCCCAACAACAACAAAAACAGGCCACAGGTGTGAGGCAAAAGTCTATCATCAACACAACACTGAAACAGGTTAGAGTGAGGATGAAGAGGTGACATGAACACCACGACCAAGAGCGAAGCAAGCAATGAACCCCCTCAACAAATGAAGCACAAAGAAACCCCAACAAAAACCAAACATCCTGCAGTAGGCAATACGACATGATGTCACGACCATCGACCACAGTCTCCGACACGATAACTGTAGACCGCAACAGTAGCACCAAGATGCAGCACCACGGAAGGGGGGATGCATCCCATCACTGACGCATTGCCAAACAGCACCAACGCCAACGCAACACCAAGGAAGGAGGAGACGCACCACCATCGCACCACCGAGCCAACGAGATGCAGTGTCATCGCAGTGGTATCGCCAAACTGAATACCAACGATATTAGAACTCAGCCCAATGCCACCACCACCGCCACTAGATCAAACCCAGCACAGATGCCACCGTGTGACACCACCGCTGGACGATGACACCGAGTAGGCTTAGCCACGACTACAGCAACACGCAACGTCACCGACGTACTGCCGCAAGCGAGAAACCAGAGGGGACTTAGTGCCGTGATCGAGGGACGGGGGAATCAGGTGGCATGTAGGAAGAGAGGTCCCGATCGAGAATGCCCTACTGATTGGGGTTGGGAACCTCAATCAGAGGAACTACGACTTCAAACTTCGAAGTGAAATATCTTCAACGGAATCAACCACGGGACATCTTTCGTGCTAAAAAATCGATTCACTCCCAGAGAAGAAATTAGATGATTGATTTTAGTAGAAAAAAACGGGGGCATATATATAGTTAGGTTTTCAACGAAGCATAGTGTTATGGGGGATCATCATAATAAATTTTCTCTAGACGAACGGCTGTGATGAATCCGCCTTAGGGGTTCCCGATCGTTCACCCTATATATGGAGACCCACGCTTCACCGACGACCGTCCGTTTACCGTAGAGCACCAGAGCCGCCGTAGCAATTGGAACCCTAACCCTACCGAGAGAGCGAGCGAAAGGCAGCAGCGAAGCGACCAACATGATCTACGACGTGAACTCGCCCCTTTTCAGGTCATTCCTCAGCCAGAAGGGCGGTGTCGCCTCCGATAAGAGGTACCGGATTTATTGATTCCCTAATCGTTAAATCATCATCTGCACATGCATACTTACATGGACATGCAAACAAAGTGTTCTTTTTTTTGGAATTCGTATTTGGTGGAATATTCCTATTCTCAGGATACGTTACTGCAGATTCCGATTTAGAACACAGATGTTTACTGGTAGTTGCATGCTTTGCAGTACGTGTGTTAACATATGTATTGGATATTCTCTTCACCGCTTGCTATCTTGCGGGTGTTATGACTTTCTCTTTACCTGCATGTGGTGATTTAGAATAAGAATTGGATGTATGGTGATGGTCGGAGGAGTCTAGAAAAAAGCAGGGCAGTTTTTCAAACGTATTATACTTTTGGAGGCTGCCTAGATTGGTAGGATATTACTTAGATTTTTGGAGTAGATGGAAGAGATTTGTGGGCAATTTATTTAGAGACAATTGGGACTCTGTGCGGAAGTATTTGGGAGTTATTTCTGGAGGATAGAGAATTGTGTTTGTGACGATTTTTTCTCTGTATCTGAAGATCGTGTGCTTTGGGCTCGAAAGGAGGAGCCGCGATCTTTTAGTTTTAGTTGTTTAAAATGATGTAGGAACTTTTGAGCCGCATTGTGCTTGTTTGGTGTTCAATGTTGATGAAACCTCTGTGAAGATGCAAGTCTGGAGAAGGAAATTGGAAAGATCTCTATTGCTTGGTGGATGGTATGTGTAGAAGGACCAGAAGATTCTGCAAGGAGGCTGCATTCGTATATGTAGAATTTTTTTCCCAAGTTGGGTTGACTTGACCTGGAAATTGCCAATGTTTTGTTTGCCAGTTGCAGTGTAAGATAAAATCATGCAAACCTTGAGGAAGTCATGTAATCGTTGTAGCAATTTTATTTTATTGGACACTAGAAGTAAAAATTTTATATATTTTCATTTTAGGTCTAGCCTGTACTTTAGTGTTTTTTTTGCTTTTATAATTTAACAGTTAGCTTTTATGAATTCAAGTAGTCCAGAAACTATATCTTAGACAGTTCTTAATTTCATTTTTCTTTCTTGTGTGAGTGGAAGGAGCAGAAGTTTTTTTTCCTTTTCTTTAATATTTTGCAATACAGTCTGTATACAAGGGGCTAACTAGTTTGCACAAGTCGGAGTGTGGAGGCTCCTTGGCGTTGGAGAGGATAGTACGTGGACTAGATGGCATGCAAACCGAGGCTGGCAGCCAGGTGATCGGTGGCCTGGCGTAGGTGGTGCATGAGGCTGTGGGCCTTGGATGGTGGCCGGTGACAGTGTTGTTGAAGAAGAGAGAGAGAGTGGAGTAATGGAATAGAAAATATTATTAATGACTCAAAGGAAAATATAAGGGAAGATTCTCTTTATATAAAGAGAACATATCCCAACAATTGGAAACAAAAGATCTTATCACTTAAAAAAAGATCTTACCACTAAACAAATTCCAAACATATTTCCTAAAATTTATTTACTAAAAATAGCAAATTTAACAATTAAGTAAATGACTCAACTTGATCTCTTGGACCACCAAACCATCAGCCTTGTGGGTCTTCTACTGCCTGCCACGTGGCTTGGATGGCTGCCACGTGGCCCATCTTTTATTCCCAACAATATCATTATTTTTTTTTCTATTGTTCAAATTCATGGCACGCTTTTGCTGAGTGAGTTTATTACTGTAATGATGTGACATCATCCAAGAACAAGACATGAAGCTGGAATTGCAGTCCCATTTCTCCCAGATTGCAGATTTTATTAAAGATGGTAAAGTGAATTCCATTCCTTTTGGACAACAGTAGCTATCATAAACGAGTTTGTAACTTGAATTTCTACCTCAAAGGTATCTTTCTAGGCATTGCCGAGGTACAACAGTATTTTTGGAGAAAGTCGGGGAAGAATTTCCAAGTTCTGTGAATCTCAAGTAGTGTTTTTACCATTTTTTATTGAATGTGGCTCGAAGAGAATGCAAAGAACAAATAGGATATTGCAGAATTTCCTAACCTTGTTTGATAAATTGCAAATACTGAACATTTATCAAGATGCTGATGCTGGAGTTCTAGTCTCTAGAAAGTGATAAGATGCATTTAATGGTGATAGCTGTTTTTATTAGAGGAAGGTGCTTGTATGTTGGTGCAGCTAGAGGTGGTGAGATGGGCGTTAGAGTTTTGGGGTCCATGTTGTTGGCTTGCATGTCTAACGAAGATTATATATGGGCTGACAGCCTATGTGGCTTTGGCCTTCGGTAATGAGATGATTGATATTGTGATTGATATTCCACATGCAGCTTGCAATACTTTTTTGGTTAGCAACTTGTTAAGATGGATGCCTACCCAGAAAAGGCATTGGGCTTACTTCATGGTCAAATAAGAGGCATTTGTGGCATGGGCTCCATGGTTCGCATGGAAAAATAATAACTTGTTTAGTGGCAAAGAACATGGAGCAATACGCAATGCAAAATGAGCTACGTTGTTAGCAATGCAAATGAATGCGAAAATACCCTTATGACAATGGGTCATGCTTACAAGATGGAACGACTCAACTAGATTGTAATGATACTTATAACATTCTTTCTTGGAATAAAAAAGGGATAATGAACCAAAAGTTTCTAAATGATACTTTTTGGAAAGTTATATTTGCTTTTAGTTGTAAGTCTATTTCCTAGACAGCGTTTTCGTTTTTTTTTTTTTATCAGGAAAAATGGGTAGAAGCTAAAGTCAAATGTGATTCTTTACTAGGTGCACATCCGCGTGGATTTTCTATTCCCATTCGAAAAGTACGTATTTTTAGATAATGTGATCAAAGATACCTTCAAAAGAAATGTGATTGACGGCACAGATTGTTTGAGATGCCTCGTTGTGGTGAGACCACTGCATTTCTATTCATTTCTATAGGTTTTTCTGAAGAGAACAATCTGGGGTTTCAAGGTTTTCGTAGATGCAGTTGAATGATTGTTTGCTTTGATATGGTTACCAAATAAGAATAATTCTACTTGGCGATATGGCTCTGTTTGACTATAAAAACATTATTGTCTCTTGCCGATTTCTTTTACTAGTTTTCAGAAATTTATACTGTAATACTCATACACTGGCATATTTTTGGGTGATCAGAAAAGCTGAAGAGCAGAAGCCCAAGGAGCAGAAGCCAAAGGCCAGTGAGAACAAGCCCGTCATGACTGAATGAGTGCAGTTATTTCATGTGGGAATCGGCTGAAGACCATGGGATGAGCAACGATAGATTTGAGACTTTGCATTTGGCATTTGCCTGTCATTATGAGCATATATGAGCTGGTGTCAGGAAAAAAGTGACCATGTCTTATCAATGCTATCGAAAATTTCTGCCCCTACGCTCAATCCCCACGTGAACTTGTATTTCGAGTTTGAAGGCATGATGCATACCTTTTTGTTCCCTTGATTTTTAACATCTGGCAGTCGATTGGCCATAAAAGATATGGTGTATTTTTTCTTTCTACCCTGGAGGTTGATGGTAACGGTTCCTTTAATTTCCCTGGCACCGACTTGTGTGGAGGAAGAGGATACCCCTTAAGTAGAAATTATTATATTTTGGAAACTGGTTTTAGAACGCCTCCCAACACAGCTGCATGCCTGTAACCCCCATTCGATGGCAAAAGCGCCTAACGATGGGCCGGTGGTTCCCTGCAAATTTTCTGTCAGACAGGAGTTGAAGATAATCACCGTACTTCATATACTTTTGGGTTTCTTTTCTGTGGAACAAAGTTGGTATCTGGCCCATTAGGGTAACGATCGAATGCAAGGAATTTTCACTTTGATCGGGAGAGATTCAGATTTGAGTTTTTATCTTTACGTTTACATCTGGAGGGTCAGGCATCTAGATTCAGAGTTCAGAAATACATGCTGTTTTTGTGCTTGAGCTGAGAAATCTTTCTATTAAAAGAACTATGGGAGAGGGTATCGGTAGTGTAATCTGTGGTTGCCCCTGATTGTTAGCACTAGTTGAGTATTGAGGGTGGCCTACCTATTTGGTCAACATTATCTCAGCTGGTTAGGTTTGTTTCACTCTACTGGATCAACTTAGCAATCAAGGGTAAGGGTGTTGATGACTACCGCATGGGCGGAGAATCATGGGTAAGAGAATCCGTTCCCGAGAGACTTTTCGCAAGTATTAGTTACTACTGCATGGGCTGAGAGGGGGCAACAAACTGGGATGAGGTTGTTGATGCTGAAAGATAGTGGCCTGATACAACACGATGACTTGTGAATTGGTCATATTAGTTTCCTTACAAATTTTACAACTCTACGTGTAGCTACACAAATGCAATTCTACACACAGAATCATTGTTTCGCACAAAAATACATAGAATTTGAAGGGCCTTAACAAATGTAAACTTGAGGACGAGTGCCTCGACGACTGCGTCGCATCGTAGAAGGATCATCTCGGAAAAGGACAAAATGAGGAAATAGAAGATTGGGACGTGGGGAAGTAGGACAGAACTCTTCCTCTGGATCGGATCCTAAGGCAAAAAAAAAAAAAAAGGAAAACGATCGTCAATCGACCACGACAAAAAGACACGGAGACACGCACACGATGAAAGGGAAGAACGAGGAGGAAAAAAAGAAAAGAAAACCAATCCCCCGGTTCCCATGGTCCATGCATCCAATCGAGTCCCCTCACATCACATCTCCACTCGAACGAAACCACTCCGCAAAACCACACGTCCACCTCTGTCTCCCCTTCCAAACCCTCACCTTCACCACCGACACCTCCAATGGCTCCTCCCCCTCTCCTCTTCGTCTTCCTCCTCCTACTCTTAACATACCCCTCCTCCACCGCTGGATCCCCTCATGATCGCTCCATCCTGACGGCCAAATCGGATCCCCTCCGGCCCCGCGTGGAGCAGATCCGTAAGCAGGCGGCGGACGTGCTCGCCCAGGCCGACTCCTACGCCTCCTACGCCCGCCGCCTGAAGCTCGACTACACCCGCCACGTCCGCCTCTTCGCCGAGATCTCCCGCAACTACTCCCGCCTCCTCCTCCACCACCGCCACTTCCTCCTCCCCTCCTCCGCCAAGGATCCCTCCTCCCTCACCGAGGAGTCCCTCCGGCGGTACGAACGGGAGGTGAAGGAGCAGATACGCGTGACCCGCCAGCAGATCGCCGACGCCAGGGAGACCTTCGACAACCAGCTCAAGATCCAGAAGCTCAAGGACACCATATTCGCGGTTAACGAGAAGCTCTCCAAGGCGAAGAAGCAGAGCGCCTTCTCTTCGCTGATCGCCGCCAAGTCGATCCCCAGGCCCATCCACTGCCTCACCATGCGTCTCATGGAGGAGCGGATAGCCCACCCGCACCGCTACCACGGGGTGGGCCCCGAGTCCTCCGTCCTCGAGGACCCCGACCTCTACCACTACGCCATCTTCTCCGACAACGTCCTCGCCGCCTCCGTCGTCGTCAACTCCGCCACGAAGAACGCCCTCGACCCCTCCCAGCACGTCTTCCACGTCGTCACCGACAAGATGAACCTCGGCGCCATGCAGGTAACTAACTACTCTTTCTTCTTCTTCTTTTTTTTTTTGCAACCACCATTAATTGCGTTCCCAAATGTGGCTGAGCAAGTAGGGGTAGGCGAGCAAAGTTAATTTCTTTAGGCCTTTGATTCTAGTGCTTGCCCTTTATATTTTCATCCTCCCTGACATCCAAGTTCACAACAGTAAGCATAAACTCCTCCCTAACTTCACTCCCTTTAACTTTAATTTCTCTGGGTCTTCCATTGAAATTGCCAACTCTAACCCGAAGACAAGTCCTTTGTTTATCTTCTTATAAAAACGAAACAGATACTTACACACCAGGCCATGGTCAAATGGTGGAGACTCCTGATTTGGACATGAGAGACCCGAGCTTCTTGAGTCCCACCATCCCTGGATGAATAGTGTGTGGGAGATGGCCAATTTCTCTTCGGTTTGTGCAAATGAGATTTTGGCTCATCAAAAACTTAAATAAGCATAAGCTCTATAGGAATGGGAAATCAGGATGATTGCTGGTGTACATAGGCAAGTAAATTAGGTGGTGTTCATTTGGAAAGTTTGCTCTATTTTTGTAGCATGTGCCAATGCAAGAAAAGTGTGATATTGCATGTAAAAGTATGCGTTATATTTCTACCATATATATGTGTGTGTGCGCGCTAATGTGCATGTGTTATCAAACCATTCTCAAATTTGGATATCACCATTTTCAACGGAATAGCTAGTGCTCAACAAAATATTAGTAATCAGATCAATACACGGCACTTGTTGCGCAAGGGATTGGTTTGATTATTGGTTTACGTGGGTAGGTAAGTAGGCTGGTTTTTGCATTGAAGCCTTCGATTATGAATGACACTTAATCAGTCCAGGCACTTTATATGCACGTTAGTTGGTAATCCCGATAGCCATGTACCAAGTACTGATGTCAATCTTGATGCAGGTCATGTTCAGGCTTAAGGATTACAATGGGGCCCACATAGAGGTCCGTGCAATTGAGGACTACAAGTTCTTGAACTCATCCTATGTGCCCGTGCTCCGGCAGCTCGAATCTGCAAACTTGCAGAAGTTCTACTTTGCAAATGCAATGGAGAATGCTACCAAGGATACTACCAATATGAAGTTCAGGAACCCCAAGTACCTGTCGATGCTTAATCATGTGAGGTTCTATCTGCCTGAGATGTACCCGAAGCTCCACCGGATACTCTTTCTTGATGACGACGTAGTGGTGCAGAAGGATTTGACTGGGCTGTGGAAGATTGATATGGATGGGAAGGTGAATGGTGCCGTGGAGACTTGTTTTGGGTCTTTTCATAGGTATGCGCAGTATATGAATTTCTCGCACCCGCTTATTAAGGAGAAGTTCGATCCAAAGGCCTGTGCCTGGGCATACGGGATGAATTTCTTTGACCTCGATGCGTGGAGGAGGGAGAAATGTACCGAAGAGTATCACTACTGGCAGAATCTGGTTGGTAGATTTATGTGCTATTTTCTTAGCTGATACCGTATTTTCTTGCTTTACCTTGTTCAGCATTTATATGATGGAGATAAGAGTATCAGGATTGCAAGTTCAACTAGTTTTAAAGGTTTCGTGAACTTGGGGTTTTTGATAGGGCAAAATAGCGGTTATTTATAAGGAAAAGGCTTGAAGCTACAATAGTTTAATCTCATTTCATTTCTTTTTCTTTCATTCCTTAAGGCATACAGCTGAGTTATTAATGACATGTTTCGTTTGGTTAATCAATCACTCAGCCTAGTACTTTCAACCTTGCAATACCTCTTTGCTCAGAAGCTGTCTTTTGTTTTGGTGATTATCTGGAACTGGTATATATGGTTAACTTGCAATTCCCTGTCTAGTAGTGAATTGTTTTAGGAGGCTTCATTTGCCGGCTCACATGCATGCCATATGGTCTCCTGCACCATGACATCCTAACGCATCATGAATGGGCATCTATGTGATTTGTTACCATGTACCTTCTTCCAGTTGGGTGTGCCATCTTTATCTCTCTTTGAGATCATTCTTTCTCTTATAAGTTTTTGTATGAGCATTGGCACTAGGAGAAGATTGCTTATGAATGACCTCCCTGGACTTGTTAGTGATTCATTTTTTATTTATGAAGAACCTGTTAACTGAAGCTCAGACCAGACTTGTACAGCACCTTAATGAGCTAAGTGCAACCCCCCCTCCCTCCCCAAAACAACAAAAAAAAGAAAAGAAGAGAAAAGGGAAAACAAGAAAACCTAACCATGAGGGCTACCCTGTTCATGCAGCTTGTTTACCCAGCTGTGGTCAGGTTTTCTTTGGCACTCTGTGGCAGAGGAAACTTAGTTCAAATCTGTATTATCTACAGAGGGGGTTATCTTGTGCAAATATGATTGTTGCCAGGATTGGACACAACCATGAAGAGTCAGTTTCATTTCTTGCCTCTAGCACGTAGCATTTCAGTATGGGATAGGCTACCAATGGCTTATTTTGAAATCTTTTTTCTTGAGAGGGAAACATGATGCTAGTATATTTGGAGGTTGCTTTAGACTGACTTGAAGGTGTTTCCTTTTGTGTTGCCTTTCATCGCTTAACTGTGAATGGTGGATTTCATTGTGTTTGATTATTATTATGCACTTGCATGTTTCATTACATTAGATAATTGATGGCATTATTGGATAGTGAAGGCATTAAATTTTGCTATAAGTGACAGACAAATTTCATCATTAAAAAAAGGATTGATGGACTTATTATATGTTTTATTGATTTTGAAATTTGAAACTGTGCACAGCTTTGAAATTGTACGGCTGAATTAATTGATGTAAGGATATTGCAAGAGAATGTTGAGATAGATGGCTGCAGTCTTTAGCACGATTTTGCAGATTTCATTCTTTTGGACGCACATGCTACATCTTACATCATTAGTCGCACACTTAATTCTATGGTGCATCCATCATAGGTCTCATACTTATTGCTATGTTTTGCATCGAAAATTTCTTTTTCATTATTGTTTTTTATGCTGATTGCTTTCGAATATTGCAGAATGAGAATAGGACCTTGTGGAAGTTGGGGACCCTTCCGCCGGGTTTGATAACATTTTATTCTACAACAAAACCCTTGGATAAGTCGTGGCATGTTCTTGGTCTTGGTTACAATCCAAATATAAGCATGGATGAGATTCGGAATGCGGCAGTTGTGCACTTCAATGGAAACATGAAGCCATGGCTCGATATTGGAATGAATCAGTTCCGCCCTCTCTGGTCAAAATATGTAGACTATGACATGGAGTTCATCCGGCAGTGCAACTTTGCTGCCTAATATATTAGGCGAGGTCCAAAGCTCTGAGATCGCTCTGCACACAAGCTACCGTCCAGATCTATGTTCATACTGATTGCAAAAAGATTGCCTCATAATTGTAAATGCCAAGAATTCTCTTGGTGTCTTTTTACGGTATTTACACCTAATTTTGCCGTCTCCTGCTGTTAGGTAATACAGGATATTCAAAATAAGTTAGAAATATGCACTTGAGCATCTGCATTACACTACATTTACATTTGTATCAACCATGAACCGCTTCTAGTCTTAACAAGAAAGTTTTTGAAGGCATTACAAGAATTCACCTGTAACAATGTAACGATTACCATTTTCCTAGTCACGATCTGTTATCCCCCCAAAACTCTTGTTTCTTGCCGAAGTATAAGTTCAGTGAGTGGATGTTATTTTATTTTATGTGGCTACGCAGATACTCGTATTACTTCGAGGAAGAAAGTGAGGTTGATACTTCTGTTACATGTGTGTGCCATCACTGGAAAACCGCACAGTCGTCAAAGACGGAAATCGTTTCGAATGCAAGAGAAGGGTGTTCGAGATCCTCTATTTCAAAGAAAAGGTGACACATCATTGAACCAGTTCGGTTCTTTGAATTTCATCCCCCTTTTTTTCGTTTAGAAAACCTAGCGTCAATGAATGCACCTTGTTATCTCTCTGCCTCTGCCAGGAGATAGCATCATTTCAACAAAATCTTATGTTTTCCAATTGAGTTCCTGGTATTCGGGAGACGTTGGCATCTGAAAGTAAAACCGGGCTATTCAGCATGCCTATCTGACTAGGTGGGTCTCTCCCCAATTCGACCTTTGTCCGTGAGAAGGTTGCACTTGCAAATTTGTCCCGAAACTAATTTTTAGGGGTTAGTTTAACTAAAGTATTTGGAAATTGATACGAAGTATGGTGGAACTGTTAATTTTTATTTGTGTTTATTTGTAGAATGTTATTATTAACATCATTTTTAATTTATTTAAATTGGTATTAAGATGTAGTAATAATTCTTATCATGTTTACTTGAATTGGTGTTAATATCAATTTTTAAAAAGTAGATTTTGGATGTGAAGAAGTTACGAAATTAACATCTAATTTATTAACATCCTTTAGAAATGGTATTAATAAAATTGGTGTTAAGGATTCTTAATCTAGGTTTTCACCATATGAGTTAATTGCTTAAGTAGAGATATAAGTTTTGGTAAATCCGATTTGAATTGTATCGAATTTGAGTATAGGTTTTATTTAAAAAATTGGATTGGATATGGATGTAGATATGGATTTATACTCGATTACTAGATCTGAGTATTTGAATAAAATCATTATTTATCTGAGATATATAAATTCTACTCTAAGTTCCTTATTTCTTCAATTCTAATCCTTCTCATGATTTCCTCTATTATTTTGAAAGTTGAGAGTACTCTTGAAGCTTTCATTGAACATTTATTTTAGACATGAGGATCTTTTATTTGAAATATACTTATATTTTATCTTTCTTTATAATTTTTGTTTTTCATATATTCCCA
The DNA here is from genome assembly GCA_037157565.1 of Thalassia testudinum. Taxonomy (NCBI): domain Eukaryota; kingdom Viridiplantae; phylum Streptophyta; class Magnoliopsida; order Alismatales; family Hydrocharitaceae; genus Thalassia; species Thalassia testudinum. The sequence continues at coordinate 121,414,216 of JAZHRO010000036.1, read as the reverse complement.
TTCAAGTTCTTATTTGTAATAATTTTAATGGAGATTACTAAAATTAGATGATCTGAGTTCATATATTTTTGATTTGTTAAAAATTAAAAATTGATTAATCGTGTTGTAGATTTTTTTTTCTTCTTTAATTGTAATTTTGATACAATTTGATTGTAAGATCAATTTATAAATAGATATTTAATAAATAAAAAGATATCCGATTGATAGATGGTTATGGATATGGATATAGGTTTAACCAAACTCGATCTGATCTTGACCCGTTTGCATCCCTATGCTTAAATAAATGAGAGTTAATCCACAAAGTAAATGGCTAGTTTACTTGGGTTAGAAAATTGGTGTTAAGAAATGTGATATTAATGTTAACTTTCATGTTTGTTTACTTGCACATCTCAATTTCTGTTTACTTAAATTTGTGTTAAGTTGTGGTGCTAATCCTTGTGATATTTACTTAAACTGGTGTTCACATCAATTTTTGGAGAGTGTAATTTAGGTATAGAGGTGTTATGGAATTAACATTTATTTTGCTAACACCTATTAAAATTAATGTTAGCAAAATATGATAGGATCTAAAGATAGATAGGATGGCTATGTGCACAAATACTTAAATACAATATTAGTAATTGTAACGATCCGATTCCTGAATCCCTACGAGACACGAGAATCGAACCGACTCGACTGACCCCAAGACTCAGTCGTCCAACGAGAATGTAACCAAAAGAGTAGTAAAATAAACCACATTCAACATGTATATAACTAGTAGTAACAAAATACAGCAGTAGAGAAAAGAAATACTACAGTATACACCACCACAACAGTAGAGAAATAAACATATACATAAATATGAAGCTTACAAAAAAGAGAGTACAGGAGGTAACAGAAACTACTCACAACAACAGCAAAAGAAGTACAATGGGTACTACAAATGACACTACTGGGCTCTACTAGGTCCAATGTCCTCTGCAGCCGCCGACTCTGGCTGCTCAACACCTGGTCCTAAAAAGTAACAAGGGTGACATGTCAGCGAAACGCTAAGTAGAGTGGCAACTAAAAGCTAGAAGAAGCAGTATAGTGGATAATAGCTGTTATATTTTTACTTTATTTCTTTATATTTTTCCATTTATTCACTATTGATTTATTTCTCAGATCCTTTTATTGATCTTGAATGTTCTTCGTGGGAACGATCTTGATTGCAGTCTTTTCGCAAAAGTAGAAGTAACACATGGTACTCTCTTGGCCAGGAGAGTCTCCCGTGGTGGTCCTACCCTTAGTCAACCACCCCAAGGTCGCTGACAGACGTAACGGTGACTACGGCACGAGCGATAAACGCACGGGTAGCTACCTCGCACTGGCACACGGTCAGTTGTTTCCGTTAACGAGTGCACCCAAAGCACAGCACGGAACCAGCATAGGGCGGAACCCTTTCAGTAACAGGGGTCTAGCCCCTCCACAGTAACCAAACAGGGGTCTTGCCCCTCCACAGTTCGCGCACCCTCGCCTGACTACCCTGGTTTGCCCAGTGGGCCTAACAAGTCAGTGTAGGAGGGCTAGCAAAACCCCGGGGCCTGTGGGGTAGCTAGTGCTCTCCCTACACTAGTAGCTCTCCTCGGAACTGTGTACACGAGGGCCAAAAGTCGGTACAAAGTGGCCAAACCTAACCTCGGGTCCCTGGGGCTACTAGCTCCGCTCTGCACTAAACAGGGGGACAGTTGCTCTCCTTGGTACTCCATACTCAAGGGCCAGCTCACTTCCCTAATTCTATTTCATTCACTTTCGAGGAGTTCTACTCTTAATTCCCCGTAGGGTTCATGCTCTTTTAACTCAGCCAATTTAGGTTTCACCGTTCCAGCTTTATATCCATACAATTCATGTTCTCAACCGTATTTATCCATTCATAACAGGCAGCTGTTAACCAATTTACAGGAAGTTATAGTTTCCTTTCCACTTTTCCAAGACTGCAATGTATATATTCAACTAGTTTTCCAGTCCTAGGATTCATGCCATACCCTAGGATCTATCATTCAATCTAGTTTTCCAGTTCTAGGATTCATGCAATACCCTAGGTTCTATCATTCAATCTAATTCTCCAACCCTAGGGTTCATGCAATGCCCTAGACTCTATTAATTGTTTCATAAATGTATAATTTTTTATAATTAAATTAAAGGGCCACTCTACTCACAAAATCGGAAGTACTGGGGGCGTGGTCGGCAATCCCGCGCGCCTCCGCAACCCCCAGAGCCGCAACGGAACGGAGTCCTAATACAAGGATCAAAGACAAGAAGCTACTCAGAACAGTATACAATTACTGTAAACAGGTAGAGGAAATAAATCTGGGAAGAATGAAACTTGAAATGCGAAAAACGGACTGTGAACTGACCCTAAACGGGTCAAAAACGATGAGTCTACCCAAAATCAGACGTCTGGAACTTCTTCCAGACGTCCTAAAAGGTCGATCATGCCATACCTTGGTCTGCGCAGTCCTTCAGACGTCTAGAAGCCTGCTGGATCGTCTGAACTTAGTTTCCAGATGTTCGATTGTCACCCCGGACGTCTGGAGGTCCTCTCTGTCGTCTGGTACTGTGTCCAGACGTCTGATCGGTGTGGGATGGCGAGCCCTACTACCCTCCCGAACGGTTCCTGCACACACACACTCACTCTCATCATGAAGGGGTGCAAAAGAACGCGGCGGACGGCTGCATGGTCGTACACGCGTAAAAAGAAGATAAGAAAATATTGTACCTGTCAGACGTCTGGACCTTCCTCCAAACGTCTTATGCGTCGTCTGGACGTAAGTCCAAACGTCTGATTCTGGGAAATTTTCCCAGAATCAGAACCCTGCCCACTCTCCGCCCGTAGCGCACGGTCGTGCCGCGCCGCGTCCGCCTGCTACCCGAGCTGCAGCAGCTCCTCCGCGACACCCCACGCTCGCTGCTCTCCCGCCGGCTAGGAGAAGGAGAAGGCGGTGGAATGAGGGTGAGGGAGAGGGGGAGCGTTTTTATAAGGCAGCTGTGGGGAGAGAGGAGGAAAAACGACGCCTGCAGGGAGAGAAAGAGAAAAACGAAGGCGGCGGGTTCAGTCTGCGCGCGCAGGGCCGCAGACGTGAACCCGTACGTCGAAAAAATTTAATACCAGACGTCTGGGAAGGGTTCTAAACGTCTGGGCCACTTCCCAGACATCTTAAACTACGTCTGATGCCTTGCTCGTAACAATATAACAAACTCAAAGGAAGTTTCGTCCTCGAAACTTGCGCTAACTAGGGTGCGAGAAAGAACAATATATACATAACAAACTCAAAGAGGGTCGAAGCCGGTCCGAAAAGACGTACTCACGAAAAGCTCCGGGTACCGCTCCCGCATCGTCGCGTCAGGCTCCCAGGTGGCCTCCTCGTACCGCTGGCTCCTCCACAAGACCTTCACCAGGGGTACTTGCTTTCGTCTCAGACTGCGGACGACTCTGTCCAAAATCTGCACTGGCCGCTCGGGGTAGGTCACGTCGTCGCCGACCTCGACGCTCTCGTGGCTCAGGAAGTGACTGGGATCGGCGACATACTTCCTGAGGTTGGACACGTGGAACACGTCGTGCACACCAAAAAGCTGAGGAGGGAGGGCAAGCCTGTAAGCAACGGGTCCAACCCGCTCCAGGACCTCAAAGGGCCCCACAAACCTCAGCGCGAGCTTCCCTCTCACCCCAAACCGCTGCAGGCCCTTCATGGGCGAAACATGAAGAAAAACGTGGTCCCTAACCTCGAACTGCACCTCTCTGCGTTTTCGATCCGCGTAGCTCTTCTGCCTGCTCCTGACAGTGCGAAGTCGCCTGTGAATCTGCTCGACTACCTCCTGACTCTGCCGGATCAGCCTGGGGCCAAACTCCCACTTGGTCCCCACCTCAACCCAACTCAAGGGTGCCGTACATCTCCGTCCGTACAGAGCCTCGTAGGGTGCCATGCCGATACTCGAGTGATAACTGTTATTATATGCAAACTCCGCCAGGAGCAAGTGCTCCTCCCAAGAGCCCCTCCAGTTCAGTACACAGGCATGCAAAAGGTCCTCAAGTGTCTGTATCGTGCGCTCAGACTGTCCGTCCGTCTGGGGGTGGTAAGCTGTACTGAACCTCAACCGCGTCCCCAGGGCCTGCTGAAACTCAGCCCAAAACTGGGACGTAAAGCGGGTATCCCGGTCGGATATGATATCTCGCGGAACTCCATATAGACGTACCATGTCACGGATATACCTCTCTACCAACTGTGTTGGTCCCAAGGTGACTCGGATTGGCAAGAAACGCGCCGTCTTCGTCAATCTATCAACAATTACCCAGACTGCGTCGTGTCCTCGCTGGGTAACAGGTAAGCCCACCACCAAGTCCATGGTGATGCTCTCTTACTTCCACTCTGGCACTGGAAGTGGCTGTAGCGGCCCTGCAGGCCTCTGATGCTCAATTTTCACCTGCTGGCACACTAAACACTGCTACACGAATTCACCTACATCTCGCTTCATCCCCCTCCACCAAAACTCGCGTCTCAAGTCATGGTACATCTTCGTGTTTCCGAGATGTATGGTGAATCTAGAACCGTGTGCCTCAGTCAGGAGCTCTCTCAACAGCTCCTCGTCTCTGGGAACGCACAAACGTCCCCTCAGGCGCAGCACTTGGTCTGTGAAAGAAAAGTCCCCCAGGTCTCCTGACAGTACTCTGTCGCGCAAGGACTGCAAGTACGGGTCAGCCATCTGTCCTGTGATGATGCGATCTATCAGCTCTGACCTCGTCTGTCGTGTAACAGTCACTGCCCCACAGTGCCCCCGTAACTCTAGGGGTCGTCAACTGGCCATCTCCTCGAAAAGGCTCCAACTCTGCACCTGTAAACTAGCCAAGTGTGCAGGCGCCTTCCGGCTCAAGGCGTTAGCCACCACGTTGGCCTTTCCCGGGTGGTAGGAAATGCTGCAGTCATAGTCCTTCAGGAGCTCCAACCAATGTCTCTGTCTCATGTTGAGCTCCTTCTGATCAAAAAGGTATCTGAGGCTCTTGTGATCTGTGAAAATCTCGAAGGTCTCACCGTACAAGTAGTGCCTCCAGGTCTTCAGCGCAAAGACAACAGCTGCCAGCTCCAGGTCGTGGGTAGGGTAGCTATGCTCATGGGGCTTCAGTTGCCGCAAAGCGTAAGCGACAAAGTGACCTCCCTGCATGAGCACACCCCCTAACCCCTGCAAGGAGGCGTCCGTGTGCACAATGAACCCTCCACTACTGTCAGGGATGGTGAGCATGGGAGTCGAAGTCAGCCTCTCCTTCAGCTCCTGAAAACATGCCTAACAGGCATCTGTCCAAGTGAAGGGCACGTCCTTCCGGGTCAATTGTGTCATATGACGTGCAATATGTTAAAAGCCCCTGATAAACTGTCTGTAGTAGCCTGCCAGTCCCAGGAAACTGCGAATCTTAGTAACCGTACGCGGTCTCTCCCACCTGAGCACTGCCTCGACTTTGGCTGGGTCCACTGCCAAGCCATCTCCAAAGATCACATGACCTAAGAAGGTCACCTCCCTCAACCAGAACTCCCACTTGCTGTATTTGGCAAACAGTCTACGTCGTCTCAGTGTGTCCAGAACCATCCGCAAGTGCTGTCCGTGCTGCGTCTGATCTCGAGAATAGATGAGCACATCATCAATGAATACCACCACAAACTGATCCAAGTACGGTCTAAACACCCGATTCATCAAGTCCATGAAGGCAACGGGGGCATTGGTCAGCCCAAACGGCATGACCAGAAACTCGTAGTGTCCGTACCGGGTGCGGAAAGCTGTCTTGGAGACGTCTGCCTCCTTGATCCTCAACTAGCAGTATCCAGACCTCAAGTCGCTCTTGGAGAATATTGTGGCACCTCGCAGCTGGTCAAACAAGTCGTCGATCCTCAGCAGCGGATATCTGTTCTTGATGGTGACCCTATTCAGCTGTCGGTAGTCCACACAAAGGCGTAGGGTACCATCCGTCTTTACAAACAGTATCGGGGCTCCCCAGGGAGACGCACTGGGCCTCACAAAGCCTTTCTCTAAAAGATCCTGCAACTGAGACTTGAGCTCTCGCAGCTCAAGTGGTGCCATCCTGATGGTGCGGTGGAGATAGGGCTGGTCCCTGATACTAGTGAGATCTCAAACTCGATCTTACGCTCGGGCGGTAGTCCTAGCAACTCGTCTGGGAACACGTCGGGGTACTCTCTGACCACCGGGATACTCTGGAAGTCTGCCACAGGGCTGGGCTCTGCCACCACACAAGCTAGGAAGCCCTCACACCCCTGGCTCAAAAGTCTCGCCACCCAAAGTGCAGAAATGCACCTGAAGCCTCCGTCCACTGGCTGACCGTGGAACTCGAAAGAAGGAAACTTCGGTATGGAGAAGACAATCTTCCTCTCAAAACAGTCCACCAAAGCGTGGTAAGCGGACAGTCAGTCCATCCCCAGAATTACGCCAAAGTCCTCCATCTGTATCATAGTCAGGTCAGCGGGAAGGCTATGTCCCCCAATATTGACCTCGCAACCTGTGTATACCTCCTCAGCTACAAACAGTTGACCACTCGGACCTCTGATCACAAACGGATCCTCTAACAACATATAATCCTGCCCCAAACTAACTACGAAACTGGTTGTGACAGACGAGCGCGTAGCGCCGAAATCGAAAAGTGTGTAAACGAGTCTGCCGGAAATTGAAACCATACCTGCCACCACTGATCCCAAAGCTCTGGCATCCATGTGTGTCAGGGCGTTGATATGCCCCTCAGCCCTAGGAGCGGACGAAGCAGCCACACTCTGCGTCGGACGGGTAGCTGCTGGCCAGTACCCTCCTCGTGACTGCTGTCCTCCTCCTCGCGCCTGGAAATCGCGGCCTCCTGCTCGCCCTCCAGTGCTCGGCGTGGGAAGCGTCTGCTGACCTCCTACCCTAGACGGGCAGTCCCTCCTGATGTGGCCCGGCTAGCCACACTGGTAACAGAGGGGAACCCGACTCCCGCCCTCAGTGGGTCCCTGCTGTCGGCTAGGCGGGGGTCCGGTGCTAGCAACTGGCCCCTGTTGAGGGCCCCCAAAGGCCATTGATGGCCCTGCAAAACGTGACGGCTCTCCTGCGGACGCCATGTGTCTCCTCTCTCGTCGGCCCTGTGAAAAGTCTGGCTGGTAGGGCCTCTTCCACCCGCTGTCAGTATCTCGTGCGAATGGGTTGGTCTCCTCGTAGGTCATAGCTGCCTCCACCACCCTTGAGAGCGTAGGCAGCTTCAGGGGTTTGACATACCCCCGAATCGCAGGTCGGAGCCCCTTGGTGAACCTCCAAAGGTGCTCCTCCTCAGTGGCTACTGCTGTCGCTGTGAAGCGGGACAGCTCCAGAAAATGCGTGCGGTACGCGCTCACGGTCATCGTCCCCTGGCGGAGAGTGTGGAACTCCCACCTCCTCTGGTCCTACCACGTCTGGGGAAAGTACTGCTCGTAGAAGAGGGTGACGAACCGGTCCCAGGTCGGCTCGTCCCTCTCCTGTCCCCTGACTGCCCTCCACCACCTATGTGCCGCACTCTCTAGCTGGTACGTGGCAAAGGCCACGCGGCACTCCATCGGGGGGCGAAGGGTGTCAAAAACCTTCTCGATTTGCTCGAGCTAGTCCTCCTCCTCGGTCGGGTCCTCATCCCCCTTGAAGGAGGGGGACTTCAGCTTCCGGAACTACCCAAAAAGCTCAAAGTGGCACTGCAGTGGGGATGCTGGTGCACCTCAGGTAAGGAAGCCTCGTGCACAGAAGCGTCGGAGGAAGGTGGGGGCGGTGGCAGCCCATCCCCTCCCCCGCATCCAACGTCGCATCCGTCGCGTGGTCCCACAGAGGACTCCCCCTCTGCAGCCTCAGGGAGAGGCGCTCGGGGCGGTGGGTGGAGCTCCTCTCGCACTATGTCCCGTATCAGCTGGGTGAGGTCCTAGGCCTGAATGCCCAGGAGCAGTGGCTGGTCCACCGAGACGTCGACCGCAACATGCCCACCTCACTGACCTTGTCCTCGGCCGCACCCGCGGCCCGCCTCGCTAGTCCCTCTTCGAGGCATCTCCTGCAAGGAGACGCGAAACAGAACGGAAACACGTCAATTTGGAACGATATCTAACGAAGAAGTCTAAGAGCTCATGTCAAAAGAAATGTTGTGGTGGCTACACTAGTTACAGACACGTGAATTGGTTATTTTCCAGTCAGTTGGTTCACTTCTCGGGACGACCTTGCTCTGATACCATCTTGTAACGACCCGATTCCCAAATCCCTACTGAAATGCTAGTTTCAACCGGGTTTTAGTTTGTTATAACGTTGTAGTAAAGCCGGTTATTACCAACACTTCAAATATAATTTTTTTACTCGGAAAATAAAAGAGTTCCCGAGGTCGAACTCAGGGAGCAAGTTGTATTCTAGAGATATACATGTTTCTTTTACAAAATAAAGAAAGAGAGAGGGAAAGAATTTGTTGTTTTCTCTTTGTTCTGCAGAGGGGATGCTCTTCTTTCTCTCTTTCTTTAGATCTCCTTCTTTCTCTTTGTTCTGCAGAGGTGATGTTCTTCTTCTGCAATGGTGATGCTCTTCTTCTTCTTCCTGCTGTTCCTGCTTTGGTGATGTTCTTCTTTCTTCAGAGCTCCTTCTTCTTCTTCTTCGTTCTGCAGAGGTGATGCTCCTCTTCAGATCTCTTTCTTCTTCTTCCTTGGTTTCTGCCTTGACCTCTCTTCTTCTTTTTCTGCAATTGTGGTGACCCTTTCTCTTTTCCCTTTTCTTCTTTATGGCTGCAGAGCTTCTGCCTTCAGCTACTAAGTCTTCCTTTCTTCTTCTTCTGCTTTGGCCGTTGCTCTTCCTTCTTCTTCAGCCTGCCTTCTTTCCTGCTCTGGCTGCTGACCTTCCGTCGTCTGACCCGGTGCTTAGACGACTTAACTATGCATTTGCTACAGTGCAGCTCCTTCTTCTTCCGCGGGTCTTCTTCTTCGCCTGTGCCTGCACACTTCAGAGTTTTTCGTCAGAGGCAAAACCTACTCTACCCTCCCCCCCCCGCGTCTCTCTTTCTCTCTGAAACCACTCTTCAGAAAGCTCTCCCAGAGCTACCGGGTAATCGGGTTCGGGTCACGCCCGGGTCCAGGCCCACCGGCGTGCGTGGTGGGCGAGGAGTGCAGGTCAGTCTAAGTCGGGTCGGGTCAGGTCCGCGGGGCGTGAGCGCGGACGAGACCGGGTAACCGGGCGGGTGTAAGGGGACCTCACCCCGTGTACTGAGGCAATAAGGCTAGTGCACGAAATCAATTTAAACAGTGGAACGGGTGTGAGGCTTACCGATGTGGGACTAAACGCAGACCGTTCCTCGCGTGCGCCTGCTGGGAGACCGCGGCCTGGCTTCTGTAGCTGCGGCTTCTATTTGCATAGGTTGCTGGCTGGCTGCCTTCGCAAGACTCCCCGTACTCCGCAGCAGCTGGAGACCTGGAGTCCTCAAGCCTGGAGCGCGGGAGAAGCTGCTTCAATGTGCGTTAATGGCGGTCGAACCTCAAAACCTGTCGGACACGAATATGGCCTCGCGGCCTGATCAAACCACTGGGGAACCTTCGCCGTGGCACGGCGAAGGTGAGGAGCTGCGCGGCAGGCCGCAAGGAGGTGTCTGGCGGCAGCCCTGGGTCGGACTGCAACCGGAGGAATGGGTTTGTTCGGGGGAGTGTTACGGAGGTGTGGAGTGGCAGTGGAGGGGTGGGGGGTGCTCAGTGTGATGAGGCGGAGGTTCGGTGAGGGTCGGCGAGCCGTGTGGGTTGCTGAGGTGATGGGAGCGGCTCGCCGGAGGGTGGTCGGAGGCGAAGGGGGTGAAGGTGGTCAGGGTCGGTAGAGGGCTTAATTGAATAAATTGAAAGCGGGGAAAGAAAGAGGAGGAGAAGGGAAGTAGTTCTAACTTACTTGCAGGGACGAAGGGGGAGGAACAGGGCGACAGTCGTATCGACTGTCGCCGGAGAAGACGATGCCCAGTGGGGGGAGGACGGCGGTGACGACGGGGCAGAGGCAGCGCGCGCCGGTATTGCGCGACGCGGAAAGAGCAGGGGAAGAAGTCTCTGCTGCTGGTATTGCGGCAGAGCGAAGAGGAGGAGGAGGAAGAACCGCCGGAGCTGGTGGGCGTCTGCCGGAGTGAGAAGAGAGGAAAGTTGGGGGTTTTCTCCGTCAGATCCGAGCTGGGAAGAACGGTGGAGCGACGGGGGGTATTTATAGGGATCAAACAGGGAGGAAGGCGGAGGGAGACGACGTGTCTCCCTCGCCGGAGGATGGCCGGAAGCAAGAACCCATACCGTCCGTGCGTTCGCACGGCCGGTATGGTGGGTTATAACGACCAGGGGGGTGTCCCTGCGACGGCTGACGACGCAGGGCACCCCCGGTTTACTTGCCAGGTCCCCCACCTCACCCTGCGCGGCGCCATGCTCCGCGCAAGGTCGCCGGAGCATGGTGCTGGCAGGTTTTGCAGGAGGGACCTGATAGCAAAGAACGAAGGAGAGTTAGGGGCCAAAATGCGAGGGTTCAGAAGTTGAGGGCCAAAGAGTAAATATATGAGGACCAAAGTGTAAAGTCGGTCAAGGAGGTTTCTTCTTAGGCTCAAGTTTTTATACATGACTAATTAGGACCTAAGGAATCTGATGGTGAATTTCATTTTCATATTAAACCTTGTTTGACCGGTCAATTTGCGCAAAAACCCAAATTAAGTTATTAATTGGGCATGGTTCTCAATGTAGGTCAAAATGGGTTCTAAAGGCCAAATTGAAGGTTCTAAACCCTAGAGATTATTTTTCTATGAATTTTAGAGGGTTTATTCTATTTTTACTTTGCCTCGAACCTTGTGAATTGAAGTGGGTTGTTTTAGGGTTACAGATTATCATTTGGTTTCTTGGAAGTGCTGTAGCCCTTGCTAGATCATCTTATCCCACTTTTATTCTTATTAAGCTGCTTTGACCTATGTTTGGGCCCTGAATTACCCTGTATGCAGATTATACTGGTAAAATTGCACTTTTACCCCTTATGACTTGTTTTCTTCTCAAACTCAGAATTCTCTGAGTTAAGCCTTTCCTTGAGATATGTAGGAGCTTTTATCCTTTGTATTAGGTCAAAATGAGCTAGTTATGGCTCATGATGAGGTTCTCATCATACCCCCATGCCTAGCTTTTGCTAGTCCCTTAGCAAAAACTTAAGGTTTCAACCCTTGTTCTAGACCATGAAGTTTTTAATAGTTTTAGATAAGTGCCTTTTTTATTTGAGCATAGATTAGGTTAGAATGCTGACCATAGGCCTAAAAGGTACTCTAATACCAATCAAGATCCAAATCTGTCTAGCCTTAGCCTCAGTCTTTTAGCAAAGGTTTTTAAGGCCCACAAGAACTAACCTAAGGTTTATTGGACTTCGTGGTTAAAGCACCCGTGCTTGAAATGATTTTAGCCCTGGCTCAGTTCGCAGTGCGTTTTGTAAGAGAGAGATAGAAAGTTTTTCTGTTTGGAGAGTTTTCTCTCTCTTTTTCTTTTTAGTTCTAGCCTAGGATTGGCTTTTCAACACGGTCTGTATCAGATTCCTTGCTCCCATCATCAATCCTCAAGGGTTCCTGGCGATCGATGCTTCGAGATAGCACCGCCCATGGCGACCCCCGGAACCCTGGCTATTGAGATTTCGAGATAATCCCATTCATGGTGTTCCGTGGCCGAATCCAGACCCTGGCAATTGACATTTCGAGATAATGCCATCCATGGAATCTGAACCAGCAGAGTGCTTACATGCCCCCAGTAGGATATGTAAATATCCTGGGAGACAAGCACCGAGGAGATGATATTTTGCTACGCATCTTCGAGGGGATTTCCCGCCTCTCCGCGCTGGGAACTCGTCCAAATCAACTTGTGTTGATCGGCCGCTCCTATTCTAGGTATTCTTTTCAGATTTTTGCGACGCTTCTGCGTGATTCTGATTTTTACGCTTACTGAACCAGGCTGTGTGTGAGATTAGGGTGCTTAGGTTACTGAGTCCCGTAAACCAAAAATTAGTTAACGAGGCCGAAAACTCCCTAAGCCTTAGACCTAATACTTTAGCTTTTCATTTTCCTCAACCTCTTGAGGAGTGTCCAGATCTTAATGGGTACTAAGAGTCTATTCAAGAATGCCTAAGGTTTGCATTCTTTACTAATCTTATTGTGCACTTTTCAGTTATTTTCTTGAATGAGGTCTAGAACTTAGGTTAATTCCTTAGTTCCTTACTAATGACTATCACTTTTTCTCATAATTTTGTGCTCCTTTTTCCTTTTGTTTCTTTTCTCCTTCGCAAAATTTCCTTCTCCTCTTTTCCTCTTGTTCTTTTTCGAAAATTTTTTAATTTTTATGGTGTTTTTGGCATATGTGAATTTTTTTTGTTTGAAACCTTTTCTTACGAGTTTTTGTACTTTCATACCCCCCCATGCCTAAGATTTGCAATGTCCTCATTGTAACCTAGGGGTTTTTATTCAACTAAGTTCATACATTAGGATAGCTGTTTTGATGAGTGAATGGGTCGGGGTGACTGTTGCGGACGATTTCTAATCTCAGATGCAAGCACCTGAGGTGGAGTCGGCTGTCCTAAAGTGTGAACTTCAAGTGCAAAAGCTGTCAGAACAAGTTTCAGGTTTTCAAAGAGAATGACGGGCTGCCTCCCGTTGAGCGCTAAATTTGATGCCTTCAGCCAAGCGGGAAATGCGATGGAGAGGGGATGGTCAAATCAGCGGAGTTTTGTAAGACAAGCACCTTGATTAAGAGCCTGGTTGGTCCAACCAGGTGCTTGTTCAGATCAACAGGCTGATGATGCAGCCCAAACCCAATCAATCTGGTGGGTTGATAGATGTGGATAAAAAGGTGTGGAGCCCACCATAAACTATGAAGCTCAGATGGATGTGGAAGTGTAAACGCAGGGTTTGGCTGAGCCGAATCAGCCTGGTCAGAGTAGGGACCCGTAGGATAATCAGTGGTTGATGCAGGAACCCTACAGGGGTGATCAGAGAATGATAGAGCATGGTATGTAGTCTGATCAATGTTCGGAACCCGATGTGGAAATGCAATCGGCTCGGTGAGAGGTGAATCTGAATAGAAATTGACTCCGGTTGCGGGTCGGGGTTTGGAAGAGGTTTTGATCCGTTCTGTGTGTGCGGATGAGGTGGCCATTGTGTACGAGGGCTCTTCTAGAAACAGATGATAGGTGATTTTCTGTAGAGAGTCCTCTGGGTAACTATCAAATGCCGGAAGAGTGTTTGTAGGATGAAAGGAATCGGATTCGAGAAAAAATTTGGATTCTTGGTTGCAATTACTCTTGGCATTTTCTGTTTTTGGTTCCTGAGGATCGAAAAGGAATGATTCTGTGTTATCGGTGATCTCGGGAATCAGGACCTCAGAGTCGGAGTTAGAGTCATGAGAACTGAGGTCGTAGATAGGCCTGGCGTGTTCAGGAAGGGGAATCTCTCCGCAATTATAGTCAGATTTGAAATTGTCGGAGAGTTGGCGAAAATGAGATTCATGATCATGAATTCCACCACAACAAAAATCATCAGATGTGGAATCAGCAGCCTGACTGGGTTCTAGCCTATATGTCAATTCTGGGCTCAAAAAGATGTTCTGTTCAAGCTCTAAGCTGGTAGGATAGACCCCATTAAAACCTTGCTCATCCAACTCCTCAGTTTCTGTATCATAAATTGGCATGTTTTCTGAAAAATCGATCAGATTTCCTGAGGATGTTGGAGAGGGATATTCATTAAATAGAGGCCCGGAATCATATTCTGTAAAAATTTGATCTTTCTCATAAAGGGCCTCATAATCTTCCCAATAAGTTTTAGATCTAGGTTCTAGGCTTAGGATGTGGGTAGAATTATTAGAACCTAATTCCGAATAACCTTCGAGGGTCACCTTATCAAAACAAGGGGTGGAATTTATACCCTCCAGAGGTTCAATTCTAATCTTGTTACTGCAGGAGTCTTGGAGTTCTAAGCTTGGTGATTCATGGCCTAGGGTTGGCTCAGCATTGTGTTCTCCTGCAATATCCCAACCTAATTCAACATTGTCTTCTATCTGGGTTGGGATTTTACAACCACTTTGTGCCTCAATCCCGAGATCTGGGAAACTGAATTGTTCCTTAATACTGTTCCAAGATGGTTCATCCTCTGTTTCTGGTATATACGGGTATTTCTGGTTGATAATTTGTCTTACAGATTTCATCATTTCTACCCGTTTTATAAGGGCATCTTGGTGTTGTTCCCAAAGTACAGGATTTGTCAAGCATTGAAGGTATTCAGATTGGTGTAATTTTTCCATCTCAATGTATCCTGTCATGAGCATATCTCGGGTTGATCCTTTTGAAATTTCAGTCAATAGAATTTGGGCACAGTTTATGATGAAGGCTGTGGTTGTTGGGACATCAACCTGAATATCTCCTATTGGTGTTGAGGTTTTTTCTTCTTTTTCATAGAATTTTATGGCATCCTCGATCATTTTATCTTTCATAGATCTCCGATATTCAGGTTTCTTGAATGGTAGTCTTAGGTGGTTTGGCTGCATATTTGGATTAGGTGGTGGAATCAAGATGTGGAATCAAAGGCTTCGATGTAGACTCATGTTGTGCCAAGATGGAAGAAGGGAGTATCAGAGGAAAGATTAATGTGGTGGTGCTGCATAAACAAGGGAACTGAGGCCTAACCTCAGGGCAAGTGAATTCCTAAAGGAGGATTCAAGGACCTCCTTCCAAGCATATACTGAAGGATGTGATGAGATTAAAAGGTGCTGGACCCAATCAAGACACCCAAAAATGTGTTGGGTGACTATAGAGGTACGGGGCAGATGGACCCCTTGATCAGAAAGATCGTCCACCTGAGAATTACCTGGGCAGCCAGAGAGGGAGAGTCCCGCGAAGACCCCTACACGGTAGAGCGTCCCCACGGGTTACAGGGTTTCCCCCACCCGACCTCTCTTGTCACTGCGGTTCCAGGTAGACCAGAATGGGGATCTTGACCTCTTAAGTCTACCAATTTTAAGATTAGGGTGCTTAAGGTTTTCACTTGAACTTTAGTCTTTTAAGTGCAAAGAGTGACCTAATTTAAGGTTGGTTGACCCAAGGGGTCAACTTTACCCCTTGTTTTCTTTAAGAGCTTTTAGGTCCTGTCTTTTAGGGTTCAAGTGTTTAGAGAGAGCCAATTGTTTAGGATTTTTCTTGTTAATTATTTTCAATCAATGGTTTGGGCACACCTCTTTTGGATTTCCTCAATTCTTGATTAAGGGGTGTGTCTCAACTGAAATCCTAATGTTTAACCTTATGTTGGCTCTACTTGGTCCATTTAACTCTTTGTTGGGCAATTAGGGCTCAAGCAAGAATGTGTTAGCCCTTAAATACCCTTAATAGTGTGCAGGAGTGATGAGTTGAAAACATGCAACTCTTTATGGTTACTAAGTATGGAAGACAGGTTAGCCCTATATTGCTTGTTCTTTTCTTTTCTTCCTCTTTAGAGTTTAGGGGTTAATAGTGAGAGGAAAGATTTACCTGTCTTCGGAGTGGTTGTCATGGAGTTGCTTGTCTTCTTGAGTTCCTGTAGCTGCACAAAAGAGAGGAGATTATCAGAAATTAAAAGAAACAGGAATGTTTACCTCTAGAATAGCCGTTGCTCCCCGGCAACGGCGCCAAAATGAAATGCTAGTTTCAACCGGGTTTTAGTTTGTTATAACGTTGTAGTAAAGCCGGTTATTACCAACACTTCAAATATAATTTTTTTACTCGGAAAATAAAAGAGTTCCCGAGGTCGAACTCAGGGAGCAAGTTGTATTCTAGAGATATACATGTTTCTTTTACAAAATAAAGAAAGAGAGAGGGAAAGAATTTGTTGTTTTCTCTTTGTTCTGCAGAGGGGATGCTCTTCTTTCTCTCTTTCTTTAGATCTCCTTCTTTCTCTTTGTTCTGCAGAGGTGATGTTCTTCTTCTGCAATGGTGATGCTCTTCTTCTTCTTCCTGCTGTTCCTGCTTTGGTGATGTTCTTCTTTCTTCAGAGCTCCTTCTTCTTCTTCTTCGTTCTGCAGAGGTGATGCTCCTCTTCAGATCTCTTTCTTCTTCTTCCTTGGTTTCTGCCTTGACCTCTCTTCTTCTTTTTCTGCAATTGTGGTGACCCTTTCTCTTTTCCCTTTTCTTCTTTATGGCTGCAGAGCTTCTGCCTTCAGCTACTAAGTCTTCCTTTCTTCTTCTTCTGCTTTGGCCGTTGCTCTTCCTTCTTCTTCAGCCTGCCTTCTTTCCTGCTCTGGCTGCTGACCTTCCGTCGTCTGACCCGGTGCTTAGACAACTTAACTATGCATTTGCTACAGTGCAGCTCCTTCTTCTTCCGCGGGTCTTCTTCTTCGCCTGTGCCTGCACACTTCAGAGTTTTTCGTCAGAGGCAAAACCTACTCTACCCTCCCCCCCCCGCGTCTCTCTTTCTCTCTGAAACCACTCTTCAGAAAGCTCTTCCAGAGCTACCGGGTAATCGGGTTCGGGTCACGCCCGGGTCCAGGCCCACCGGCGTGCGTGGTGGGCGAGGAGTGCAGGTCAGTCTAAGTCGGGTCGGGTCAGGTCCGCGGGGCGTGAGCGCGGACGAGACCGGGTAACCGGGCGGGTGTAAGGGGACCTCACCCCGTGTACTGAGGCAATAAGGCTAGTGCACGAAATCAATTTAAACAGTGGAACGGGTGTGAGGCTTACCGATGTGGGACTAAACGCAGACCGTTCCTCGCGTGCGCCTGCTGGGAGACCGCGGCCTGGCTTCTGTAGCTGCGGCTTCTATTTGCATAGGTTGCTGGCTGGCTGCCTTCGCAAGACTCCCCGTACTCCGCAGTAGCTGGAGACCTGGAGTCCTCAAGCCTGGAGCGCGGGAGAAGCTGCTTCAATGTGCGTTAATGGCGGTCGAACCTCAAAACCTGTCGGACACGAATATGGCCTCGCGGCCTGATCAAACCACTGGGGAACCTTCGCCGTGGCACGGCGAAGGTGAGGAGCTGCGCGGCAGGCCGCAAGGAGGTGTCTGGCGGCAGCCCTGGGTCGGACTGCAACCGGAGGAATGGGTTTGTTCGGGGGAGTGTTACGGAGGTGTGGAGTGGCAGTGGAGGGGTGGGGGGTGCTCAGTGTGATGAGGCGGAGGTTCGGTGAGGGTCGGCGAGCCGTGTGGGTTGCTGAGGTGATGGGAGCGGCTTGCCGGAGGGTGGTCGGAGGCGAAGGGGGTGAAGGTGGTCAGGGTCGGTAGAGGGCTTAATTGAATAAATTGAAAGCGGGGAAAGAAAGAGGAGGAGAAGGGAAGTAGTTCTAACTTACTTGCAGGGACGAAGGGGGAGGAACAGGGCGACAGTCGTATCGACTGTCGCCGGAGAAGACGATGCCCAGTGGGGGGAGGACGGCGGTGACGACGGGGCAGAGGCAGCGCGCGCCGGTATTGCGCGACGCGGAAAGAGCAGGGGAAGAAGTCTCTGCTGCTGGTATTGCGGCAGAGCGAAGAGGAGGAGGAGGAAGAACCGCCGGAGCTGGTGGGCGTCTGCCGGAGTGAGAAGAGAGGAAAGTTGGGGGTTTTCTCCGTCAGATCCGAGCTGGGAAGAACGGTGGAGCGACGGGGGGTATTTATAGGGATCAAACAGGGAGGAAGGCGGAGGGAGACGACGTGTCTCCCTCGCCGGAGGATGGCCGGAAGCAAGAACCCATACCGTCCGTGCGTTCGCACGGCCGGTATGGTGGGTTATAACGACCAGGGGGGTGTCCCTGCGACGGCTGACGACGCAGGGCACCCCCGGTTTACTTGCCAGGTCCCCCACCTCATCCTGCGCGGCGCCATGCTCCGCGCAAGGTCGCCGGAGCATGGTGCTGGCAGGTTTTGCAGGAGGGACCTGATAGCAAAGAACGAAGGAGAGTTAGGGGCCAAAATGCGAGGGTTCAGAAGTTGAGGGCCAAAGAGTAAATATATGAGGACCAAAGTGTAAAGTCGGTCAAGGAGGTTTCTTCTTAGGCTCAAGTTTTTATACATGACTAATTAGGACCTAAGGAATCTGATGGTGAATTTCATTTTCATATTAAACCTTGTTTGACCGGTCAATTTGCGCAAAAACCCAAATTAAGTTATTAATTGGGCATGGTTCTCAATGTAGGTCAAAATGGGTTCTAAAGGCCAAATTGAAGGTTCTAAACCCTAGAGATTATTTTTCTATGAATTTTAGAGGGTTTATTCTATTTTTACTTTGCCTCGAACCTTGTGAATTGAAGTGGGTTGTTTTAGGGTTACAGATTATCATTTGGTTTCTTGGAAGTGCTGTAGCCCTTGCTAGATCATCTTATCCCACTTTTATTATTATTAAGCTGCTTTGACCTATGTTTGGGCCCTGAATTACCCTGTATGCAGATTATACTGGTAAAATTGCACTTTTACCCCTTATGACTTGTTTTCTTCTCAAACTCAGAATTCTCTGAGTTAAGCCTTTCCTTGAGATATGTAGGAGCTTTTATCCTTTGTATTAGGTCAAAATGAGCTAGTTATGGCTCATGATGAGGTTCTCATCACCTACGAGACACGAGAATCGGATTGACTCGACTGACCCCAAGACCCAATCGTCCAACGAGAAAGTAACTAAAAGAGCAGTAAAATAAACCACATTCAACATGTATATAACTAGCAGTAACAAAATACAGCAATAGAGAAAAGAAATACTACAGTATACACCACCACAACAGTAGAGAAATAAACATATACATAAATATGAAGCTTACAAAAAAGAGAGTACAGGGGGTAACAGAAACTACTCACAACAATAGCAAAAAAAGTACAGTGGGTACTACAAGTGACACTACTGAGCTCTACTAGGCCCAGCGCCCTCTGCAGCAGCCAACTCTAGCTGCTCAACACCTGGTCCTGAAAAGTAACAAGGGTGACACGTCAGCGAAACGCTGAGTAGAGTGGCAACTAAAAGCTAGAAGAAGCAGTAGAGTGGACAGTAGCTATTATATTTTTACTTTCTTTCTTTATATTTTTTCATTTATTCACTATTGATTTATTTCTCAGATCCTTCTCTTGATCTTGAATGTTCCTCGTGGGAACGATCTTGATTGCAGCCTTTTCCGAAAAGTAGAAGTAACACGTGGTGCTCTCCTGGCCGAGAGAGTCCCCCGTAGTGGTCCTACCTTCAGTCAACCACCCCAAGGTCGCTGACAGACGTAATGGTGACTACGGCACGCGCGATAAACGCACGGGTAGCTACCCCGCACTGGCACGTGATCAGTCGTTTCCGTTAACGGGTGCGCCCAAAGCACAGCACGAAACCAGTATAGGGCAGAGCCCTCTCAGTAACAAGGGTCTAACCCCTCCACAGTAACCAAACAGGGGTCTTGCCCCTCCACAGTCTGCGTACCCTCGCCTGACTACCCTGGTTTGCCCAGTGGGCCTAACAAGTCGGTGTAGGAGGGCTAGCAGAACCCTGGGGCCGGTGGGGTAGCTAGTGCTCTCCCTACACTAGTAGCTCTCCTCGGAACTGTGTACACGAGGGCCAAAAGTCGGTACAAAGTGGCCAGACCTAACCTCGGGTCCCTGGGGCGGCTAGCTCCGCTCTGCACTAAACAGGGGGACAGTTGCTCTCCTTGGTACTCCGTACTCAAGGGCCAGCTCACTTCCCCAATTCTATTTCATTCACTTTCCAGGAGTTCTACTCCTAATTCCCCGTAGGGTTCATGCTCTTTTAACACAGCCAATTTAGGTTTCACCGTTCCAGCTTTATATCCATACAATTCATGTTCTCAATAGTATTTATCCATTCATAACAGGCAGCTGTTAACCAATTTACAGGCAGTTATCGTTTCCTTTCCACTTTTCCAAGACTGCAATGTATATATTCAACTAGTTTTCCAGTCCTAGGATTCATGCCATACCCTAGGATCTATCATTCAATCTAGTTTTCCAGTTCTAGGATTCATGCAATACCCTAGGATCTATCATTCAATCTAATTCTCCAGTCCTAGGGTTCATGCAATGCTCTAGACTCTATTAATTGTTTCATAAATGTATAATTTTTTATAATTAAATTAAAGGGCCACTCTACTCACAAAACTGGAAGTACTGGGGGCGTGGTCGGCAATCCTGCTTGCCTCCGCAACCCCTAGAGCCGCAACGCAACGGGGTCCTAATACAAGGATCAAAGACAAGGAGCTACTCAGAACAGTATACAATTACTGTAAATAGGTAGAGAAAATAAATCTGGGAAGAATGAAACTTGAAACGTGGAAAATGGACTCCGAACGGACCCTAAACGGGTCAAAAACAACGAGTCTGCCCAAAATCAGACGTCTGGAACTTCTTCCAGACGTCTTAAAAGGTCGATCATGCCATACCTTGGTCTGCGCAGTCCTTCAAACGTCCAGAAGCCTGCTGGATCGTCTGAACTTAGTTTCCAGATGTTCGATTGTCACCTCGGACGTCTGGAGGTCCTCTCCGTCGTCTGGTACTGTGTCCAGACGTCTGATCGGTGTGGGATGGCTAGCCCTACTGCCCTCCTGAACGATTCCTGCACACACACACTCGTGCTCATCATGAAGGGGTGCAGAAGAACGCGGCGGACGGCTGCATGGCCGTACATGCGTAAAAAGGAGAAGATAAGAAAATATTGTACCTGTCAGACGTCTGGAACTTCCTCCAGACATCTTATGCGTCGTCTGGACGTAAGTCCAGACATCTGATTATGGGAAATTTTCCCAGAATCAGAATCCTACTCGCTCTCTGCCCGCAGCGCACGGCCGTGCCGCGCCACGTCTGCCTGTTGCCTAAGCTTCAGCAGCTCCTCCGCGACACCCCACGCTCGCTGCTCTCTCGCCGACCGGGAGAAGGAGAAGAAGAAGGCGGTGGAATGAGGGTGAGGGAGAGGGGGAACGTTTTTATAAGGCAACCGTGGGGAGAGAGGAGGAAAAACGACACCTGCAGGGAGGGAAAAGGGAAAACGACACCTGCAGGGAGGGAAAGAGAAAAACAAAGGCGGCGGGTTCAGTCTGCGCGCGCAGACGCGAACGCGTACGCCGAAAAAATTTAATACTAGACGTCTGAGAAGAGTTCCAGACGTCTTAAACTACGTCTAATGCCCTACTCGTAACAGTAATAATAATAAAGATTTGAGAGCAGCAAACTCTATTCTTCTCTTGAATATGTGGTGAATATATGAAATATAGACTCTAGAATTTTCTCTTATATCTCTTGTATATCTTGTGTGCAAACAAAGAGTCTAAGACTCATTTTATAGAGTTTAGGACCTCAGGTAGTCGTCAAATGGACATTGGGATTTAATTCCCAATGTTCATATTATTAGAATTAATATTCCAGTCGTTCTATTTTGGGCCAACGGCTAACTGGTACCAGTACTAAAGTACCTGTACTGGTACTAGCAACTCACTGCCATCAGTACATGAGTCCTGGTACCGGTACTTGTGACTCCCAGGTTTGAAATTCCTTGGGCACAGTAACCTACATGTACCGGTACTTATTATGGGTACTGGTACTTGTAAGGTTCAGGCTCGAAATAAGGCTTCAACTTGTGGTCAACATATAATGGTACTCATGGTTGATATCGGTACTTGTTGTTCGCAATTTGAGATAAATTCTCAAACCCGTGCCTTGCAAATACTAGTACTGATGAACAGTACCAGTACTTACTTACAAGTACCTGTTTTAAGTGTTTTAATCCATTAAGTACTTTAAAAATGTTCGCAATATAAATCCTAATTTATCTCTAATTGATTTTACGATCTAAGTTATGATTCTTTGTTAAAAGGCATATATAATCTATAAATATAAAATTTAAACTAGAAAAACTAAAGGTTGAAGATGATCTTCTCCTCCTCAACTCTTCCTTGTCATCTTGCCTCCTCCATGACATAATCTTTTTCTTCTCACCATCATGCCTTCATCATTTCTCGTTTGCCTTGCTCCTTCACCTAAATCTGAAAAACACTTAATGACAATCATTAATCCATAATAATTTTGTTAACACCAAAATAAGATGTGGAACAAGGTTCCAACAAAATATATATTAACTTTCCAAAATAGATGCTAAAATTATACAAGTTAACACTTTAAATAAATGAAGGTTTATCGTAAAAAAGAGAGGTTAACCTCCAAAACAAAGTTTCAAGTGGTGTCACTTTCTTTTTTATGGCCCCATCCGCGAGGCATTTACCATCTCCCAACATGTGTCATTATTGTTGGATTTAAGAGCCTAATTGCATCAATCAGGATGCAACTGATATATGATAACATGAGAATTCATGTTGAAATCAGTAAGATTTGGTAGAGGTTTTAGCCTCATACTAAAAGTGGACAAATCTCTTGGTAGATGTAAAAGGCTTCTGCCTCCGATGACTTATATAACAAAGAGTGAGAGGTGGGGTTGGGGACCCTGCACGTGCGCGCGCATCTCGCCCCGGCTCGGGCTTGAGTTCAGGCTTAGGCTCAGGTGAGAATCAATTTAGAATTTGGAACTTGGACTTTGTCGGTGGATTTTGCTATGAATTTTTAATTTCATGATTTTTACCTGGATTAGTCAATCAAAAAGTAAAATTGGTCGATCAATTATTTTGATTAATCAATGAGTTAAGTTTAATTGATCAATTGGTTTGGTTGACTAAAAAGTCAAATTTGATCAATTAATTGATTTTGATTGGTCAATGAAATTAAATTGGTCGAGCAATTGTCATATTTCGAAAAAATGGTAATTTCATAAATGTCGGGTCGTGAGTTCTATATAAGGGCCACGTAGGGGCTCTCATTTGATATGCAATAAGAGTAAAAAAGCTCTTTCCACTCTCTCTCCCCCTTTCTCGTTCTTATCTTTCTTTCTTGGTACATTCGTTCAATGTGAGATTGATAGAAAAATTTTCAATAAGTTTCATCAATCTTGGACAAGGAGATTGAGAGATACATTAAAAGTTTTTGATTGATCAAACCAATTCGTAGATAAATCAGGAATTTGGTTGATAAATTAAATTACCTCAGCTTCGTTCTCCTGATGTGGTTTTTGAGAATATTCAAGTTCAGAGTGCGTCGAATCTTAGAGATGAATCGTCATATCCTGAGAGGAGTTTGTCAGACCTCGATGCACTAGTATTTCGAGGTGTTAAATGGGTCGGGTCAAGTTGGACCCGACCTGTTTAACCCAAAACCATTAATAGTCGGGTTGGGTCGGGTTAAACCTGTTTACTAAACGGATCCAGTGCCCCCAACCTGAAATCGACCTATTTAAATTTCTAAAACCCGACCCGTTTAACCCATTTAATTAAACAGGTTAAACGAGTTTGGCAGGTTAGTCAGGTTTAAATGGGTTATAATGGGTTTGGCAGGTTTTATCAGTTAAATGAATTTGGCTGGTTTAGTGGGTTTAAATGAGTTAAATGGGTGAATGGGTTATTAAGTGAGTTTGACAAGTTTAAATGGGTGAACAGATCGTTAAATGGGTTAAATGAGTAAGTTAATCAGATTGGATCGGTAGAATAGGTCCATGAGTTTAAAATCAAATCTGAGCCATTTATTAAATGGGTTAAACAGATTTGAGTCAGTTTTGGGTCTAATATTCGGGTCAAGTTCAGGACAAGTTAGTTGAGTTCGATTTTTTTTTTGACAATTTTATCGATATTATAGGAGGTAATATATTTTCTATGAGAAAATGTGTTTGGATCGAAGAAAAATATAATCTCTTCTTATTTTATTTATTTATAATATTATGTATTGTCTATTTTTTATTTTATTTTTAATATTATTAAATTATATTTGATTTGATATTTTTTTGATATTCGTAAAGATGTAAAAATATATTTTTTTATTAATTTTTTCTCTATGCACGTTGACGTCGATAATTATTTCTAGTTGTGATCCTGTACTAGACCACCATCAACGTACTGAATGTTTGATTCCTTTAGGTGGACCTCTCTGTTCCTCACGCCCCATCCATTGCTGTCATCTTTCATCGCCTTTCTTCTCAGCGTGAAGGGTCTCTCCATCATTTATCGTTACACCACTGTTCTCTGTCGTCTGCCGTTTTGTTTTACTTTGTGTTCACAGTGCTACATGTACTTCAGACTTTAGTTTGCCTTCTTATCTTCATTTACAACCACTTGGACCCACTGTCTGACTTCCCGGGGACACTGTGGGGAAGATGGTGGCTCAATTCAAAGCTCTTTTAAATTAATATTTTCTGTGGTTGGTATCGTTTGTGTCGTTCCTATTGGCAGATAGCTATTCATGCCTCTCGCGAGGAATTTCTCTTTATCGAAATATTCTCTTGAAATAATCACTTCAATGATGGAGTAACATTTATTCTATTTTATGGTATCAATACTAACATCTATAACCTCGTAAACAAAAAAAAAAAACCTAACATCATCACCTATCATTATCCATTGTATCACTTCAATATTAACATATATTAAAATAAATAATGGTATACTCGCGAACCATGCATCCCATGTCATAATCCATATCATTTAACACCTATAAATCCCTCACCCCTCTCTCCATGTGTGACTCATGTACTTTTACCTACAACTTTGTGCAGAGCACATTGGCAACAGCTCGTCCTTCGATGAGTACATCGATACCTCTACAGCGAGTATATACAACATAGGAGCAATTTTGGCGAACACATCGACACCACTTTCAGCCACCAGACCTTCGATCACCACCTACCTAGCCATAACCTCATCCTTCGCCCAACCCTCCTCCCTGCACTCGTGGGAACTTGTTGGCACATATTGAGAGCACACATCAACCAGTACATCATAGGACCACTTGTCGTGTGTCAATGCTAGGGAGCACAAGCTACAGAGCACACGTTGCCCAAGGCCTCTTGATCACTACCACAACCATGGCACTGTCCTTGCACCACCAACACCTCACCTGTCACCACTAGCTTCGATATCCACCACCACCACCACTGCAACCACATACCACCTAGCATCGTAGAGCACACAACCACCCTCAACAGTGTTGGATTTGAAAACCTAATTGCATTAATCCGAATGCAATTGTTATATGGTCATGTGGGAATTAATGTTGAAATCAATGAGATTTGGTAAATGTTTTTAGTCCCATACTGGAGGTGAATAAACCTCTTGGTGGATGTAAAAGGCTTCTGCCTCCCATGACTTATGTAACAAAGAGTGAGAGGTAGGGTTGGGGACCATGCACACGCATGCACCCCGCCTCGGCTTGTCTCCGACTCGGTCTCGGGTGAGAATAAATTTGGAACTTAGAACTTAGACTCTTTTGTTATGGATTTTTAATCTCACAATTTTGACCTGAATTGGTTGATCAAAAGGTAA
Source organism: Thalassia testudinum (assembly GCA_037157565.1). Classification (NCBI taxonomy): domain Eukaryota; kingdom Viridiplantae; phylum Streptophyta; class Magnoliopsida; order Alismatales; family Hydrocharitaceae; genus Thalassia; species Thalassia testudinum. Next base: position 121,388,896 of record JAZHRO010000036.1, on the reverse strand, counting down.
AAGTGGTTGATTAATTATTTTGATCAATCAATGAGTTAAATTTGGTCGATCAATTAGTTTGGTTGATCAAAAAGTTAAGTTTGATTAATCAATTGATTTTGATCGATCAATACACTACAACATACATGGCTTTCGCCATCGGTTGAAAAACAACAAATCTAAAATAACTGACAGAAAACAACGACGCTGTTAATACCGTCACTTTTTTGCTTTGCCGTCAGTTACAGGGTTAATCCAACATCAAAATAATGTTTGACCATCAGACGGATTGGAGATTTCAACATCGTTTCAAAACTGACGGCACTTGTTTTTGCCGTCGACTATTACATAATTGATGGTATATGTAAGTCACTTTTTTCTGTCTTTACGTATCCTTTTTTTATTTTTGCCGTTGTTTGAGTAACTTTACCATCACTTTTATAATCGACGGTAAAAAATTTTATCGTCGCATATTCAAATAAGCGACAGTAGATATGTGACGGTAAAAATAATTTAGCCGTCGCTTATTCATCAAACCGACGACATAAAATGGGAATAGTGATTTTATCGAACCTTCTATGCCATCAGTTATTATATAAACGACGGTAAAAATATTTATACCGTCAACTATATGCCGTCGCTTATTCGAATAAGCAATGGCAAATGTATGTGTTTTTTTTTTATTACCAAATGATGGAAACTACCTACTAACCTACTTAAAAGTCTTGCTTTTATAGTAAAATAAGTAATCAAAATGAACAGAAATTTATATTTTATAAATATAAAATCTAGTACATTAAATATTTGAAAATGAAATATTTACATAAAAAAGGTTACATGAAAAAAATAAGAAAAGAAAATGGATAGAAATCAAGATACAGCTGCCCTAATGCCACCAGCTCCACCCACACCACCCATGGAGTCATCGTCGTCTCGTCTGTAGATGCTGGGATCTGTGGAAGATGAATGCTCTGACTGACTTTTGTTCTGAATAAGGGTTAGAAGCATCTGAAGTTTGTCATCCCTAGCATTCATCTTATTCTTCATCTTTACCTCTCTCTTCTCCTTCTCCTCTTCTCGTTTCTGTAGTGTGTCGATCTTTTGATACAACTGATCAACAACACTAGATGAGACGACAGCTTTCATCCCATACTAGGTGGATAATGAGTATGCCCTCCCCGCACTACGAATAAAACCACCGTGGTCCAATGGCATCACTCTCCTAAATGCCTCCTCTGCATCCAAAGGCTGATGGACGCTGTCGGAGGTCTGTCGGTGGGGGGTTGTACTAATTGTACCATTTGATCCTAAAAGTATTAAAAAATATTATTATAATATATATATACAAAGTTATAAATTTTTTGAGTTTAAGAAACTTACGTGTTTCTTCTGTTATGACTCATGAATCCACTTACAAGCACCTTTGGTTGCTGACTTACTGTGGGTGACATCGTAGATTTCCATCCTAGTCATTTTCATTCCATCATGTACAGCGGACTGAAAATATAAAAACGATACAATTAGATTAAAATAACTTAAAAATTAAGTAATATTTAATTGAAAAGTAATTTCAATACTTACATAATGGCTCATGATTGTCTCGATGCTCCTTCGACCCAAACAATGGGCCTGTGGTGGAGCTTTAGCCTTATTGGTCTTTTTTCTTTGCTTGCTCCGTAGACATATATAATAATTTTTTTTATGAATTTAATATATATGAAATTAATAGAATAATTTGTAATCGTTTACTAACTTTCGTCTTTAGATTCATCCAATGTTCGCATGCCTTCTTCCAATCGTCAGGCATGACATCAAGAGGAGCATCACCCATTGCCTCCTCAGGTGAACTCATGTTCGAGAACCACTAAATACCAAATATAAATTGTTAGAAATAATATAAGAAATTATGTATATAATAAAAATGTAAATGTTTAAAAATTCCTACATTTCTCTTGGTCTCTATCCTCCAATCCCTGTGGATTTTGGCGGTGTGCTTAAGGATATATCGGGAGGTATTGGGGTCATCACCTCAATCGTAATTTTGCTATATTAATTTTAAAAAAATATATGTCAATGTTATTTTAAAATAATTTTAAGATAAAGTTATAAAAAAATAAATTTTGTAAATGAAATTACCTCTAACTGATGGATGAACTGCCTCTTCAGCTCTACGAGCACCTTCCTCTAGTCGAAGTAGGAAATGGGCACAATGGACTTAATAATTGTGCCCACTCAACTAATAAAGCCCGGGTAATTCTCCACCTCCCCTATGGATCTGAGCTTAATCGTTAATCTGACGCCCTTGTGGATACGCTGGAGGTCTAGATTTTTTGTTTTCCCCCGTCCTCTTCTTAGTCTACCTACGTAAATATTAATCATTTTCATTATATATTTTTGAAGGTATATAATTTACTTCTTAAAGGTAAATGATTTCTCACCCCAACTTGAGCCTGCTGGTGAGGGGTCGACATGAACTAGGGACGTACTCCCCACCATCTCATCCTCCACCTCCTCGCCCTCCTCTCCCTCTTCTCCTGCCTCCTCCCCCTCAACCTCATCTGATCCTCCATAATCTGGATCATCCTCTACTCGGTCTGGGAAGGTCTGAGCAATCACCTTCCCTTTTCCCTTCCCCTCGCATGTAGTAAACGTGCCATCTCCCTGAGTTGTACGAAACGTGACTGGGGGAGTGGCTGAACCTGCTATCGAAGAGGTGGCTGAGCCTATTGTGGGAGGGGTGGTGTAATGACCCGTCACACTTTTAGCCTTTTAAGATGTCTCGAGTCTCAGTCAGAGGTCTGTCCATACGTCTGAACCCATTCTCGGACATCTGAAAATGAAATTTCTGTATTGCACATTGCGCTCTGTGCACGAGCGACGTGCAAAACACTCCTCTTCTCTCTCCCTTTCTCTTTCTTCCCCAAACCCTAAACCCCACGCCTTCTATATAAACCCCCCCTCCTATCTCCTCTCCATTCCACACACCAGCCACCACCACCTTCAGTACTGTGCAGGAGTGGCGAGAGGGGGCGACCGAGGGAGAGCGAGAGGGAGGAAGGAGGAGAGTGTAGGAGGAGGAGGAGGCCGAGGTCGAAGGAGCTTCGGTGGAAGCTCGGTGGAGCTCGCACAACCACCGCAGGTGCGTGCGGGAGGGGGAGAGAGCTCGGGTAGGCAGCCTCCCAGCCCTCTGCAACGGCTGGAGCTGCTGCGGCGCGAGGCGGAACGAGAGAAGAGAGTTGCGAGGAGTTCCTGATACTAGATGTTTTCCAGTATCAGACGTCTGGAGTGGAGTCCAGTCGACTGACGAGGTACCTGGAAGTCTGGAGCTAAGGCCAGACGATTAAAAGCTCATTTATCGCAAGGTACGTATCTTCCTGCGCCATGCATATCGTAGCGTAGGGGTATATGTCAGCTAATCGCGCCTGCAATGTCGTACGTAAGTGCAGCTTTGGAAAGGATCACGGAATGCTTTCCCACGTGCTTTTGGACGTCTGATCACATCGCCAGACGTCCAGAGGTGCGTCTAGACGACCGGAGGCATTGTCCGACGTCTGGAACTATCTTCAGATGATCGTAGAGAAGGTCTGGACGTCTGAGGATACCGTAGGGACTTAAGGTAAAGATCTGGCACCTTTTAAGACGTCTGGGATTATTCCCAGACATCTGATTTTGAATAGTAGGCATATTTTTGACCCGTTTGGGGTTCGATCGGAGTTCGTTTTACGCAAACAAAATACCTGTACTTTCCTCACGAGTTCCTGTACGTACTAAAGTCTTTTGTACACTGTTCTGAACTCTCCTTTTGTGATGTATTCCCTGGTATAGGGTTTCAGCCTGCTACGTGTTTGGGGCTCGCAGAGATGCCTGGGTCTGCGGTTCGAGCCCCCATTACTCCCTTGTTACCTGGTATAGTGGTTTAATTCCGTTAATAAAATTAAATAAAATGTGCTTATGGAAATAGCAGAATGGAACCCTCGGATGTGGCATGAACCATATGATAGAAAGATGAATGAACCGTTTGAGCTATATGATGTGCTTGCATGCATGATTGAGATAAATTGCTAGTAATTGCTTGTATTATAATTGTGAGTTGCCTGTTAGAATATGAGCTGCTTGTAATTAATCAACAATTACCTGTGAAATCACCAACTGCATGTATCGAATTATGGAAACACGAGCTGCCAGTTTATGAATGAGAAATGAATTGTGAAAGGTGAAATCTGGATTGGAATAAATGAGGTGAACATGAGCATGAACCCTACGGGGAATTAGGAGTAGAACTCTTGTGAATAGATGGAAACCTAGAATGTAGATGGGAAGTGTGTTGGCCCTTGAGTACGTGGTACCAAGGAGAGCAACTGTCCCCTTTCTGTGTAGAGCAGAGCTAGCCTCCCTTGGGTTGAGACCCGAGGTTAGGATTGGCCACTCTACACCGACTCCTGTTTTCCCTCGTGTACGTGGTACCGAGGCGAGCTACTAGTGTAGGGAGAGAGCTAGCCACCCCACGGGGCCCGAGGTTCAGCTAGCCACCCTACACCGACTTGTTAAGTCCCCTGGGCAAACCGGGGTAGTCAGACGAGGGTGTGCGGACTGTGGAGGGGTGAGACCCTTGTTTGTTCTGAGGGGCGAGACCCCTATTCTGGGAGGGCAAGGTCCTATATTGTTCCATGCTGTACTTTGGACCTAGTCGCTAGTGGAGACGACTGACCACGTGTCAGTGTGGGGTAGCTACCCATGTGCTTATCACGCATGAAGTAGTCACCGCTACGTCTTGACAGTGACCCCGGGGTGGTTGATTGGGTGTAGGACTACCACGGGGGACTCTCCCAGCCAGGAGAGCACCACATGTACCTTCTACTCTACGGAAAAGACTGCAATCAAGATCGTTCCCACGAAGAACATGCAAGATCAAGAATATCTGGATGCTTGAGAGAAATGGGTGAAACAGAAATATATATAAAATAGATAAATAGAAATGAAAATAAACCTATTGCTTTTACTGTTTTTAGATAATATAGATACCGCTCTACTCAGCGTTCGCTGACTCTGTCTTTTTATAATACTGTTCAGGACCAGGAGTTGAGCAGCCTGAGCATCCGGTTGCGGAAGGTGCTGGGCCCAGTTGAGCCCAACTGTAGTTTCTTCAGCACTTCCTTTTCGTTTCTTTACTGTTGTAGTAAGTAATGGACTTTTAGTTACTGTTTGTTTCTACTGTTTACTTCCGCTTTCCGTTGTTATTGTGTTGTGGTGGTATATACTGAAATAGCAGATTTATTTTTCCTTTACTGCTTATACGTTTCTTCTACTTAGTTATATTGTATATATGAATGTAGTTTACTTTCCTGCTTTTGGTTATTTCTTGTTGGACGACTGAGTCTTAGGATTAGTCAAGGCAAGCCGGTCTCAGGTCCTGTAAGGATCCGGGAATCGGGTCGTAATAGGTGGCTGAGCCTAAGAAGACGAATTGAGTTATGTGGAAGGTTGTGTCTTAGGAGGACTCTTTTTTGTGGGTTTTTTCTTAAACAACCTCATCTGTATCAAGTAAAAATTGTAATAATTAATATAGTTAAAAATCATTAATATATAAATCATTAATGAAAAAAGTTTGCTAAACATAAAAAAAAAATCATTTAAACAGAAATGAAAGAAAGCAAAGAAATTGTTACTAACCTTAGATGTCAACATCTATTGCAAATAAATAATCTTCTATTAATTCTTGGTATACTTCAAAATGTGCATCAAAATGGTTGCGTGGTATTATTCTTATGGGTATAACTCATCATGCCGCTTGACATGACAATGTGAATGGTTCATCAGATTGTAGAATTTGGCGATTAGGATTTAAACTCAAGAAATTGTGTTTCTTATCAATGTTGAAACAGGTGCCCTCTTTAAAAAATCAAACCAATGACATTTAAATAGGATAATTCTACGATCATATCTGAAGCTGATCTCCATAATTTCTTTGATTTTATCATAGTATCCATCTGGACCGGTGAAAAAATTTGAATCAACAACTCCGACCTATTGTGTAACCTTCCTATCATCAATTTCTTTTATTCTGAATCTGAACCCATTTATTACATACCCATAGTGGTAATGTGCATAATGTAATGGTGAATCGGCAATTACATCAAAATCTGGTGCCCATCGTAGGTTCTTATCCTCTTTCAACTGATGAACTCGATCTTTAAACCAATCTAAGAAGGCAAATTTGTTTGTCCTAGAAAGAGGTAATCGTTTGAATTCCTCGTAAAATAGATCAATTTCAGGAATTTGTTTTAAAATATATAAATGCGCGCAACATCTGTCATTTTCTGAAATAGCCTTGTACTCTGTATGAAGGATCGACCTTCCTCTGATATCAAAAATTGGTAAACATTCTTCATCACTGTCATTGTATTCCCCCTCATAATTTCTTTGAAGTTTATTAAAGTGGTTGTCTGTTTCATTCATGTATATGGACGTAAAATTAATACACTCCTCCACGAGATATCCTTCTACAATTGATTCTTCCGGTTTTGCCTTATTCAAAACATAATCTTTAAGCTTTTTTAAATATCGCTCCACGGGATACATCCATCTGAATTGTATAGGTCCACTGATTCTCACTTCATTTGCAAGATGCAGTGTGAGATGAATCATTACATCGAAGAAGGCTGGGGGAAGAATTTGTTACATCTTACAAAGAGTGATGACTATTTATTTATCCTAGTAATCCAACGTATCATTTTGTAGCATCTTCGAACAAACAACTTTGAAAAGCCTGCTGATCTCTGTGATTGAATCAACAACTGGCTCTAGTAGTATCCCCCGTATCGTCAATGGAAATAATACTTGCATATAAACGTGTGAGTTATGAATTTTCAAGCCAGATATCTTTTTCTACGCTTGATTTACATAACGGGAAAATTGCGAGGAAAATCCATCTGGCACTCGAATTTCCTTTAAGAAGGAGAGCAGTCTACTCTTCTGGTCTTGATTCAAGCTGTAAATAGCAGGTGAGAAGTAGCCATCATCCTTATGAATTTGCAACTCCAGATGTATTCCCAAACTCTTCATGTCTTTTCTTGTTTTCACTGTGTCCTTTGGATCATCGGTCATATTTAATACGTCTAAGATGTTATCCATCACATTTTTTTTGATGTACATAATATCTAAATTATGACTAATTGTAAGATCTTTCCAGTATGACAGCTCCATAAAGAAAATGCTTTTCTTTTAAAATCTAGAATTCCTCGAGGCTGTCTAGTCTTGTTTGAATGGTCGACCCAACCGTATCTCACCTATTTCTTGTAATCTCTCCATTATAACCTGACCCAGCAACCTGATAGAATCTATATTGAGCTTATTTTTTGGATTTTTCTTTGAATATAAACATGTCCTACCATCAAATTTGCTCCTGAACTATGACGTTCGCCATCTATGTTCAATAGGTAGAAATCTGCGATGTCCTAAGTAACAGAATTTCTTACTTTCCGGCAGTCATAGATGATGAGTGTCTTCCATACAGACTGGGCAAGCAAGCTTTCCTTTAGTGCTCCAACCTGACAAATTTGCATACACCGAAAAGTCATTTATGGTCCACAACAATGCTGCATGCATATTATAAAATTATTTCTTTTCTGTATTATACGTCTTCACGCCGGTAAACCACAACTATTTTAGTTCATCGATTAATGGCTGGAGATAAACATCTATTGCATTTCCTAGTTGTTTTGAACCGGGGATTAATAGGGTTAGCATCATGAATGACGATCTCATACACAACCAGGGAGGTAAGTTATAAGTGACCATTACCACTGGCCATATAGAGTACGACGGGTACATACTCTTAAATGGATTGAATCCATAGCTTGCAAAACCCAACCATACGTTCCTTGCTTCTAAAGTGAATGAATTATTTCTTTCATCAAATCTCTTCCACTCCTCTGAATTAGTAGGATGACGTATTCTTCCATCTTGAGATTTACAATCCCGGTGCCATGTCATCCATCGTGTAGTTTTACACGATATAAAAAGACGTTGAAGCCTAGGTGTCAGTGGGAAATAACGAAGAACCTTCTGAGGTTGTTTTCTCTTACTTTCATTTTGACCTTCCTTATATCTCTCAAGTCCACATTCGGGACAATTACTCAAGTTTGCGAACTCATTTCTGAAAAGAATGCAGTCATTTAGACATGCATCGATCTTCTGATAGTCCAAACCAAGCTTATGAATCTGTTTCCTTGCCTCATACCATAAAGCTGGAAAATCATTAGGATTATTCAACAATTCAACAATAAACTGAAGTAGTTATGACATGAATTTAGCACTAGCTCTATTCATAACCTTCAGTTGAAACATCTGCAAGAAAAATGACAACTTTGATATTTTCGTAACACCGGGAGCAATAGGATCCTCAACTGCCTTAACAGCATCATAGAACGGATAACAACTGAATAGATCTTCCTCATCTGTATTTATATTCTCTCTTACTCTCATCTCGTCCAACATGTCCTGTATTTCATCACCTCCGCTATCACCAATTTCCTCGTCAACAGTGTTCTCATTGTTTATGACTTTCTCAATCAACTCCTCTCCATAAGCTACCTAAGTAGTGTAATGCTGCCACCACCCATTACAAATCAAGTGCTCGAGTACTGTATTACGATCATGCAAGGAACCATTAAAACATCTTCTGCATGGGTGGAAGATATTCTCAAATTGACCTCCTCGCCCAAATATTTTCCTATCGTCATTAAAGGCCTAATCCAGGAATGAAATTACTCCATTCTTATATCTGGTGTAATCTGAACCCCGCAATCTAATTCAAGATTTATCCATTGTAACATAAAATTTAATATAAACAAATCACTTATTAGGGATGGAAAGGATCGAATAATGTGTATCTTGATTAAGATTATTACTTTATAGCCCATCCTCAAAGATTTGATCACAACTTAGGTTTGCTCGTTACATGTAACCTTAGTGCGATGAAATTTCTGTAGCATTTCCCCGCACTTCTCCAGTATACCCCCCAATACTAACCTTAGCTAGATTTTCTTTAACACCCAATTAAGGGCACCGTAGGAAACTAGATAAGATTAGTTGGTATACCAGAGAAGAGCAAGAAGAAGCAACAAAAATTGCACCGCACAAGGTTTCATGTAACGAACAAAACTAAGTTATGATCAAATCTTTAAGAACCTTCTTTAGTTCGGTACTTCACCGAACTAAAGTCGATCGAGTATTATGGCATATTACAAAGACAACACATCATGCATGTAAGTGAGGTATACATACACTTCCTGCATTATTTGTATAACATGATCAGAAGTCTCGACAGGCGAGTAATTTGGACACAATTTGACTCGGGAGACTTTTACCCTCGGGGTTAGAATACCTAATGTTTGGCCTCAGGTGCATATATCTTCTTTAGCAAGTGTGTGCATCTAAACAATAAGTAATTTGAATATTAAAGAAATTCAACAAAAAACTAAAATATCATTTAATTGACTTAAAAAGAATTAATGTATATATACCTCTAACTACTCAAGCCTCCAAGTATACCTAACATTGATACCTGCAATTTCAAAATCAAAATTAATTAAATAACATATTATAATCTTAAATGTTATAAGAGATAAGGAGGGGAGGGGGGTGAAGGCCGACGCCATGGTTAGGGTTTTGGAGGAAAATGGTGGGAGTGGTGTTGGAGGTGAGGAGGGGGTGAAGAGATAAGGAGGCTTGGAGGTGAAGAATGGAGGGGAGGATGGAATGGAGGGTCGAACAAACTAGGTTCATATCCTATAGAAAACCCAATCCCTAAAACCTAAAACAAACCCTATCCTATCCTCCTACTTTAGTTGCCACCTATATCTAGCCTAGCCACCAATTAAGCGCCTAAGTAGCTAGCCCTAGGTAACCCTAATATCCTTCATATGGTTGGCCACCTTACTTAGCTAAAACTTAGGTTTAATCCCTGCCCTCTATCCTAGATCTTATGGCCTACGCCTTTAGATAAACCATAGCACATATCCTCTCCCAACAACCATGTTAGTTGCCCCCTCCTACCACTTATCCTCTCCTTAAGGTCGACCACCAGAAACCATCTGAAGAGAAAGGTCATTGTGTAGACCTTATACATACATCCCTCACAAATCGGCAGCCAAAAACAAATAATCACAGTCATCCCCACAGAGGACACAAGTAAAGCCAAAGTGCTGCAAAATTTTCAAGTAGCATGCCTTACTCATATTTTTTTTTCTTCTCAAAAATCAACCAAATATCTTCAAAGGTATTTGGACTTCCAAATGAATTTCAAATCCTTACTCATATTCTGCAACTTCATAAAATCCTCCACCCTTTGATAAGACAAGACAACATAAAAAATCAACGTCCAAGTGGTCATGTTTCTAACCCAATATGAAGCCTAGGTGTTAGATGCTAAAGCAAATAAGTCTAAGGTCTGAATCAGCCAAAGGTCCATGACTCATCCAATCATCCAACCAAAAGGGAAAATCCCTCTTATTTCCCAACTCTGCAAAGAAAAATGGAATCACCAAGGGCATCTCATGTAATAGGCCTCTCCAGAATGCAGAATCCACCTTGCGTGGAAGCATCCTATCAACCCAATTGATCTTCCTACCATGACAAGCCTTAATTCCCAAAGAATCTATTCCTCGATTTGTTATTTTTTTCCTGCAACTTCAACAGCATGGAGACATGAGACATAAAAATTGCATGGCCAATAGGAGGGGGAGGAGGAGGGGAACGACAGGAGGAGGAGGAGGAGGGGGGGAGGGGGGCGGTAGGAGGGGTTGAGGAGGAGGAGCAGGCTGTCAACGGGAGGAGGAGGAGGAGGAGCAGGCTGTTGGCAGGAGGAGGACGAGAGGAGGAGAGGAGGGGGCAACAGGAGGGATCGAGGAAGAGGAGGGCTGCAGAAGGGGGAGGAGGAGGAGCAGGCTATCAGCAGGAGGAGGAGGGGGGTGACGAGAGGGGTCAGGGAGGAGGAGGCCACAAGAGGGGTTAGAGAGGAAGAGGTTGTTGAGGGGAGGAGGACATCAGCAACAGGGGGAGGAGGAGGAGAGGAGGAGGGGGGTGGCAGGAGGGGTCAGGGTGAAGAGGACGATGTCAGTAGGAGGAGCAGGAGGAGGAGGAGCACCGACGACTGACGGAGGGTGAGGAGCGACGCACAGACGACAAAGGGAGATTGTTGAGGAGGATAAGGAGAGGAGGAGCGGCGAGGGTTTTGTGAGTTGTGCGGGGAGGAGAGGACTTTGCGCATTAGTATGATGAGCAGACCTTTATCGTTGGTTATATTAGAAACCGACGGTAAAGGATAAATTAAATCCCTCCTTCGCACCGAAATTTTGGATGAAAATTTTAACCGACCTTTCGTCATCGCTTCTTCCTATAAATGATGGTAAAGCTTCCATTATAAGATGTCTGGGATAAATGTCAGACGTCTAATCCTAAGATGATTTCCTTCCTGTTTTCACAAGATCGAAACATGGTTCTAGGATAAGTTGCCCAGATGATAGGCCAAATGTCTGATAATATGTCCGAACATCTAGGAAGACAAAAATACATTCGTCGTCACTTCACTAAACAAACGACGGCAAAAACACAATTAAAACTCTGTCGCTCTTCTTTGTTTGTTAGGAGGGGAGGGGTACGTAATTGTACACTACTCCTTTACCATCACTTATTACTCTAATCGATGGTAAAAATATATTTTTCGTCATTTATTCTACCAACCAACGGTACAAATATATTTGTCGTAGCTTACTATAGCGATGGCGAATATTAATGACAACTGCGCACCCAATCGCTTTTCTTCAACCGGCAATTAGTCGAGTACAGGCCTTCGCCATTGCTTATTTTAATAAACAATGGTAAAAATAATATTGCCGTCGATTTTATTAACCGACGGCATAACACATTTTTCTAGTAGTAATAGACTTAATTGGTCGATCAATTATTGTATTTCCGTAAAACGGGAATTTCGATAAACATCTGGTTGCGGGCTCTATATAAGAGCCACAAGGAGGCTCTCATTTGAAACACAATAAGAGTAGAAAAACTCTCTCCACTCCATTCCCCTCTCTCTAGTTCTTGTCTCTCTTTCTGGTGCATTTGTTCGACGTAAAATTGGTAGAAAAATCTCCAACCGCTTTTGTTGATCTTACACCAGGAGATCGAGAGATCCACAAGAAGTTTTGATTAATCAAATCATTAAATTAGTAAATCAATTGAGAATTTGGTTGAAAACCAAATTGTCTCTACTTAGTTCTCCTAAGTTGGTTTTCGAAGACGTCCAAGATCGGAGTGCGTCGAATCTTAGAGGTGGATTGTTGTATCCTTGGAGGAGTTCATCAGACCCCGATGCACCGGTATTGTGGGCGGTGATACATTCTCTAAAGGAAGTCCTTAATGAGCGCTCCAATCAAAGTAATCTCCAACCTTTCTTTGTTTTGTTTATTTGTGCTATTGCATGTTATTTGTTCTTTATTTTATTCTCGATCTTGCTAAATCATGTTTAACATGCTTGATTTAATATTTTTTATTTATGCGAAAACGTTTAAAATGCATATGTTTTTATTTATTTATTTTCTATATACATTTATTTCAACAAACAGTATCACCACTCTAGCACCACCATCATCATGAGTAGCCCCTCATTGCCACCACCACTACTAACACCACCCACCATCAAATCTCCTCCATTAAGCCTTCACACTATATTTAGGCTGTGGGGGTTGGGCATCACATGCCAACAAAAAAATGGATCATGCACCAGTGTGTAGTGGATTTAAAAAAAAAAGAAATTCAAAAAATGTACATAAAAGATGATGTAAAAAATCCAACAAAGATTATGTGCATTAAATGAAATTAATCAAACAAAATAAAGCACACAACATGCAACAACAATTTGAAATTTGAAACAAATGCAGCACACATGCATACATCTACATCACAGCACATTGCATCAAGAATATGCAAAACCATTTTTTCTTGCCCTCGAGAAGATACAAATTTGGCCTCAGGAAATGGAGTGCTTGAAAAAGAGATTGAATAATTATTTGTGCAAACCATATCTTTATTAAAATACACCTAACATAAAAACCATGAATGCATATTCAGTGCATCACATCAACCTATCTCACTCACATGTCATTATATTAAAATATTACCCACTAATATAACATTAACATAGTAATCATTTTTTCACTACTTATCCCATTCTTCCAACTAAGCACCCTTCCTAACTTATTCGCTTGGAAAAGGGTAGAGTGAATGATTCCCCAAACTCATGTACACAACCATGAAGCACGAGTTGGAGATGAAAAGTAGTGTATGAATTGAATTTAAAGTTGAAACATGTATTTAAAACTTAAGCAGACCTTAGAATTAATCGAAAACAACTAAAGTCCTCCTAATCAACCAAGTCATTGTAGAGTGTTAAAAGAGCTTTCTAATACCACTAATGTAATACCTTGGGTTTTAATAAAATCCTTAAATTCAAAACTAAGAAATGTCACTAGACGATAGGAATCTGGGCTTAAGGAAAGAAGCAAAAATAGAAAGGAGGAACATAGATTCTAACACAAAGAATAGAACACCCACACTATTGGGTGTCTCAATAGCATTGTTAGACGCCTAACATCAAGAAAAAGGGGGTCAAGCAAGCATTAAATAAGTATAGGGCCACGAGTTCACCTATCCTACCATTTAAATAACCAAAGGGTAAGTTTGGATGCCTAAACCTGTAGATGCAAAATACGTGTTGTTGAGCCACTATGTTTGGCCAATCGTAAATCGAGCTTTTTGAGCTATATAGCCCTAGAACCCTATCAAAATAGAAGAGGAGAGGGGGAATTTTAGAAAGAGTGGAGGAATTGGAAAGGATTCGAAGGGGGAGGGGAAGAAGCAAAGATGAGGGCTTAAACGATCATGAAGGTTTTTGATGTTGATCTTTGATGAGCTTTGCAAATGATGAGCAAGCTAAGGATGGTGTTGTAGGAAACCTTAGGATCTAATATGGATGGTTACGCACACACAAACACTCAAGCGGATATTAGTAATAACAAGAAATATTTGCACAAAGATTCAAACCACAAATGACACAAAATATATAGTGATTCCCCACTCGCTTAGGTACTCCACTACCTTAGCCTCCCAACTTAGGATTTTTAACCCGATTACCTTAACCTAGAGGAATCAATTTACTAAATGAGGTAATTAACAGGTTACTTCAACCCAAGTGCAAGAAACATGTTTGTTACAACTCAACGAGCAAAAGCTCAGGTACAAAATAAGCACAGGTGTAAGAAAGAGAAATCTTACAACAAGAATTCCTATGCCTCCCAACAATGATTAAAAACAATACCAATTGAGAGCCTAGGATGGACTTAATTCACTTTGTAGATTCGTAAGAAAAATACGACGTTGAGTTTCCGAATGCGTAGAGAGGTTGAAAGCAGCAAACTACTATTTCTTTTCTTCAATATATGGTGGAAATATGAAAAGTTAGCTCAAGAGTTTTTCCTTCACTTTCATGTTTACAAACTAAGAGTCCTAGGGTCTTTTTATAGAGTTAGGACCTTAGTGGTTCGACTACTAGACGTTGGGGTTTAAATCTCAGCGTTCATGATCTCAAAATAAATTTTCTAGCCGTTTAGATTTGAACCAACGACTAACTGGTACCAGTACTGAAGTACAGGTACTGGTACTAGCTACTTACTGTCTTTCTGCAGCAAGTACATATGAGTCTTAGTACCGATACTCATCATGGGTACCGATACTTTTGACTCCCAGGTTTGAGACTTACTAGGCACTGTGACCTACTTGTACCGGTACTCATCATGGGTATTGGTACTTATAAGGTCCAGGCTAGAACTGAGTCTTCAAACTGTGACCATCAAATATGGGTACTCTTGATTAGTACCGGTACTTATTGTTCATAATTTGAGACATAGGCTCAAACCTGTGCCTTGCATATACCGGTACTGATGAACAGTATCGATACTTGCTTTCAAGTACCTTTATTTAAGTGTAATACTAATTAATTCATTAGTTTGCTTTAACCACTAAAATAATATCTTTTAAACAATACGTATTTCGAATGATCGTAATGTTAATCTTAATTTATCTCTAATTAATTTTACAATCTAATACTTGATTATTTGTTAAGAAGCATACATTTTAATAAAGTAAAAAAAACATAATCTAAAAGACAACCAAAAACTTTATATGATCTTCTATCATTAACTCCTCCCTGTCATCATGCCTCCTTGCCATCATGCCTTCTTGACTAATTTTTTGTTTGCCTTGGTCTTCACCTAAATCTAAAATATCACTCAATTGTAAACATTAATATACAATAATTTTGTTAACACCAAAACAAGATGTGTAGCAAGATTCCAACAATCTCCCCCTTTTTGGTGTTAACAAAACTATCTTACAAATAGATAATTATAAGAAAAAAAATATTTTTAGCAATGTTATATGAAAGAAATTTAAACTAGTTACTCCTCCCCCTTAATATATGCTCCCCCTAAATATATGACTATTTGCTCTTTATTTTTCTCCCCCTTTTTGTCAATCATCAAAAAAAATGAAGGGGTAAAAATTATCATATCAAAAAAAAAAATATCAGTAGTAGAATGATGAAGGTGGATACCAAGCTCCACTAACCCATCTTTCCTGATTTTTATGCAATCTATAAAACGATTAGAGTGTTCCGTTGTATGCCTTAAACACCCACTGATCACCTTGATCTACTCCTGCAAAATAATGTAAAAAGTCTTTTTTAGGTACCCATTTTCTTGTAGGTCCTTTCAAGTTAGCACCTTTCAAACCATGAGATTTATAGACCTCTCTTGTATTAGATCTATAATTCTTGGGATTTTTGGCCTTTTGGTACATCAATGCATACCTAAGTGCATGTGTTTTATTTTGTGTATTCTTTTTACTCTAAAATTTTGATTTTAAAGAATCATAAATTCAGTATTTAACCTAGTTGTCTTTTTGAGATTATTTAAAGTCCCCTCAAAATGCTCATAAATATCTTCTATTTTTACTATTTTTGCATGCAATTGATTATTAGTTTCTTTTGTCATATCTAACTCTATTTTTAAACATGATTTATCTATTTCTAATGTTTGATAATTACTCTTTAAAACCTTATTTTCCTTTTTAAATATCTTAGCCTTATGATATAATTTTTCATATGCTTCTAACAATTCTTCAAGGGAGAAATTAGGGTTTACCTCATTTTCGGTGTCTTCCAAAGTTGCAACCAAGCAAAGGTGTGTGACCTCGTCGTCATCCGATTCATCAAAATTGGTGTCCATGTTGGAGTCACTATCATCCCACGTTGCTTTGAAAGCTTTCTTCTTCTTCTTATTGACTTCTTTTGTGTCTTCTTTCTTGCTGGTCCCTTCGTAGGTGACCTCGAAAGTATTCCAAATTTCGTATGCGTATTCGCATGCCGAAATTCGGTTGAACTCTTCTTTTGATAATGCACAATACAATGCGTTCATCGCCTGCACGTTGGTCACAATCTTCTTCTTCTGATCCACCGTCCATGTTATTCCTTCTTGTGGCTCCGGATCTGAATACTTTTATTGAATGAGGGTCCATGACTCCTCATCCATCGCCTTAAGGAAGACTTGCATCTTCCTCTTCCAATACCCATAGTTCGTCCCATTAAAATAGGGAGAACGGGTCGATGATTGTCCTTCAGTGTGCCTTGTTGAAGATGATGCCATTGCGAAGAGGTTTGTTACATCTTCTTCACAACCCGCTCTGATACCACCTGTAGGAAACCTTGGGATCTAATATGGATGGTTGTGCACACACAAACACTCAAGTGGATATTAGTAATAACAAGAAATATTTGCATAAAGATTTAAACCACAAATGACACAAAATATATAATGGTTTCCCACTCACTTAGGTACTCCACTACCTAAGCCTCCTAGTACTTGGGTACTCCACTCACATGTCACCCTCAAATACATGTATTGGCGATGAGTCCTATGAGCATTGGTTGCACAACTCGGCAAAAATCTTGAAAATAGGTTACAATATAGGGATGAGCCAATTGGCTTAGTAGGGATAATAAAACTACGGTGATAAACAAGAAACATGGTGGTGAATGGTTTCCTCATTGGTTGAGCCTTGAATTGTTCTCAATCTCAGTATCTATACCCAACACCTGGTGTATGTAGTCCCATACCATACAACCCAATAAATTTCCATTGATCCCAGTTATTCGGCAACCCACTAGTATTTATTGGTTAAGGTTGATTCTTAGTCCTTTTTATCTTATTAGATGATTCACTCACTCACTAATCAAGTCATTAAATTGAAAATCAACCCTTTATATGGAAGGAGATTGAGATGTATCCTTCATGTATGAATCCACTTGTACAGATGACCCCTCATCCCTTAGGGAGGTTAAAAGCACACGTAATCCTCAAGTAAGGAGTACTCGCTCGAAATATCGGAACGTTGACTGATCGTCAAATGATGGAGCTACCCTCTGCCTAACACTTGATATCCCTATAAACTATTCCACACTGGACTACTCGAGTACTGGTTCATTTAAGTTTTTTAAATCTTTAGCGACAAAAGTGAAGGGTCCAATCATATTGACCGTATGTAATTGTAGAAGCATGAAAACATGAAAATAGATGTTTTTAGAATTTCAAACATAAGTTCAAAATGATGCGATGAAGTGATTGAGGAATAGAAACAAAACATCTATGATCGGAACCACATGGAAGGAACTATTTCCCTCTTGTTCTGGGATCCCATGAGTTTAGGAATTATACCTTTGCAAGATGGCATGGTGTAGCTCCTCAAGATGTACTGACTTCTTAAATAAGTCTCGGAAGAAGTCCAATCGCTCCTCTATGGCGGATGGATGAGATCCTCATGTCATGGAGGTTGAATCCCACGAGAGATTCACAAACTCCTTTGCAAATTTGAAGCAACAATCACCTTGAAATTTGGATTGAACCTCAAGAACACCTTTAAGAGGACTAGCAATAGCTGACCCCATAGTAGTCAATTGACTTAGAGAAGATCTAGTCAACTGAATACAACAGAGGGGCAAGGGGAGCACGAAGAACAAGGACTGTAGCTTTAGTCCTTTGTAGCAAGTTAGATCGACTATAACAATAGGTGTCGACCAATAAAATAATTGATCAACTGGTTACTGAAAGTGCAGAGGTTGCGCCTCCTCCTTCTCCTCTTGGCGGTTGTGCCTACATAATCAGGTGGATTTGATGGAATTCTCAATCAAGAAAATTGATTGAATGAAGCTCATTAGAATTTCTTTCTTTAGGAGATATTTATAAGGATTCCTAAGCAAATCCTAATTTGATGGTATCCATTAGATCTTTATATATTGTATGGAATCAAATCCTAATTTGCAATTGTATAATTAATCCATAACAAATTATGGGAAGTTTAGATTTAGTATCTAAACTTAAATTAATTTCAATTCAACACTTGAATTTGGTACATAATCAAATTCAATATAATTAACTGTTAAATCAAATGTAATTTAACTCTTGAAATTATAATTGATTTATTCTTCAATTAGGAACCCATCAAAATCATTAATAATGAACCCATAGGATTGGTGGAATTTTGGCACTTTGCCCTTTCAAGTATTCCGAATATTCGTGAATCCTTCACAATTGTTGGAAAACATTATTCCAAGGTCTAATCCCATTAGGTGGAATTTTGTCACTTTTCCATTGTTTGGGTACTTGTTTTAAACTATAAAGGGATTCAACAAGCTTACAAACCTTTTTCATCATTCCTAGGAGCTATAAATCCCTCAAACTGGTCCATATAGATCTCGTCCTCAAGATTGCCATGCAGAAAGGCGATCTTCACATCCATTTGATGGATAGAATTCATAAATGGAGGCTAATGCAATAAGCATTCGAATATATAGTAATTATCCTAGTTACCGAAAAATAGATATCGAAATAATCAATACCTTTTGTTTGCTTAAACCCCTTGGCAATGGGTCTAATTTTGTATTTTTCAATAAAATCACTTCTCAAATTCTTGGTAATTCTTCATCGTTTACTTATCCTAAGTTCAAAAGTCTCTACTTCATCAGATTTAGAATGAGAAGAGCTAACCCTCACATTAGATATTCTTTCCACTTATTCAGGAATTGAACTAAATGTGGTGATTAGACTATTTGAAGTCACATTTTGAGATAATCTGATTTTCATAGGAAAGACATTCTCAAAAAATGTAACATCACAAAGTTCAACAATAGTATTAACATCTTTGCCTAAAATCTTAGATTCTATAACTAAAAATCTATAGGCATAGTTGTTATCAACATAATCCAGAAAGACCACGTCAACAGTCTTAGGACCAAGCTTCTTCCTCTTGTGTTCTGGGATAATCACCTTTGCAAGGCAGCCCCACACTTTGAGATATTTTTGACTTAGTTTCCTATTTCTCCAAACCTCAAATGGATTACTTTCCTTATGCTTAAAGGCAACTTTGTTCAGAATATGGTATGCTGTATTCAAAGTTTCCCTCCACATGTAGGTAGGTAATCTTAAGCTTTGTAAGAAAGCGTTGACTATGTCAGTTAAGGTCCTATTATTTTGCTCTATTATACTATTAGACTATGGGTGAAATGATCCTTCCCAAGGGTCGTTTAGAAAATTTTCAGAATGGTAGGGGTGTTAATGCAATTTTAAACCCCCTAGTTTTAGTTTGTGGGCTCTACAAGAAAAAGAGGCTTTTGCAAGATCAACCTTGAAATTTTCCCTCACATCCCACTCAACTCACGCACACACCCACCCCTTAAAATCGAAAACCCTAAGCCCTTTCTATAAAAACCCCCTCTCCACCCTCTTCACACCCAACGACACCACCTCCACCCCCTCAACCCCTTACAGCCAACACCATCTCCCCATTTCTCCACTCTCGCCACCTCCACTCCACCTATCTTGCAGCCAGCCATCCCCTTCTTCCCCATCCCCTTGCCCTCGTGCGTAGGGGAGAAGGAGAGGAGAGGAACGGGAGGAGCACGAAGGAGATGGAGAGCAAGCGAAGGAGAGGAGGGGAACGGGAGGAGTGCAGAGGAAAGGAAGAGAGGACGTGGGAGAGGGGCGACACGTGCAACAAGAGAGAGCGTGGGAGAGGGAGAGCAGCAGAAAGAGGAGTTGTTGCAGCTCCACGGGCAGAGAGGAGGTGCTCGCAAGAAGAAGAGCTTCGCGAGGAAGCCCTACGCGAGGACATTTTCTCATTATCAGACGTCTGCAATCTCTATCATTAGTCTGGAGGGGTCATTGGATGTCCAGAGAGGACTCAGGATGTCTGACAGCACGTAGAGTGCCAAGGTACGTCCCCTACACACCCATGCATGCGTATACGGAGGGTGAGTTGTCCTTGTTGAGGTTGCGCGTGCATGCACATGTACGAGGGCATTGGAAAGGTGCGAGGCATGACATTCGAGGCGCTTTAGGATGTTTAGAGGTCGTGTCATACGTCCAACTGTCCTTCCAAACTACTGGAAGCAGTTGTAATCCCCTACTTTGAGGGAGTGAGATTAGCGTGACGTATAAAATGCGAAAATAAAATATAACAATCTCACAAAGAAAGACAATCACACAATGTACACAATGATTTTTAGGTGGAAACCCAACCCGGGTGAAAACCACCACCTAACCCTCTCGAGTTAGGATTTTTCGATCAACCAAGTTGATCAAATCCACTAACGTACTACTTAAAATGAGAGTAGTACAACCTCATTTACAACCACGCTACAAGTGCGAGGGTAGTACCTCAAACCCCTTCTCTTCACGAGAAGGATTTTATCTCATGAAGTAGACGGGAATTCGCAAAGTGAATACCCAACACAAGCAAAGTAAAATACAAGAATAGTCCTATAGAGCCAACAAAGATATTCTTGACCTAAGCTTCTATAGGAGTAAGGATGCTTCCTTTTGCAAGAAGTGCGTCGATGACGTGGATGTGTGAACCACACGGTAGCACTTCATCGCTCTCGTAATCACGGAGGGAGAGCGGGTGCGCAACAGGAATCAAGCTCTCTAGGTGTAGAACCAAGCTTGGAGAGCAAGAGCTTTCTTCTATATGATCTTCTTCTTTTAGACACCAAAGAGTGGAAAATATGTAGCTTGGGTGTGTCTTGGTGTATTTTTGAGTGGCAAAGGTTCTCCTCTATTTATAGAGGTCCTAGGAATGCTTTGGAAGGCCTTGGAAGGCTTCCATAGTCGTTGGGTGTAAGCTCCACGAAAATTAGGCCGAAATCAGGATTAATCATTACACTGATAGGGTTATTAGACGTCTGATCCTGGTATCAAATGTCTGGAAAACCAGTTTAAGATGTCTTGGAACAAAGTCAGACGTTTGATTTTAGGCAGGTTTCCTTCCTGACTTGAACCAGATCTAAACAAGGTTCTAGTGAATTGTCATCAGACGACATACAGGATGTCTGGAATGAAGTCTGGACGTCTAGAAATTTACTTTTCTGCGGGAATGGATTTCCAAGAGAGTGCAACGGCTATAAAAACTCTGAGAAGAGATTTTGGGTCAGCCGAGATAAAACGGTCATGTATCAGACGTCTGGGGTTTTCTACGGATGTCTGATACAAGGCTAACGGTCATTTCCTTCAGCGTTTACTAAGGAAGCCAACAGTCCACTAATTGGACGTCTAGCAAAAGGCATCAAACGTCTACAAAGACGTCTGGACTAAGGACTGGAATCTGATTTCATCAGACAGAAAGCCTAAACATTATCGGACGTCTGAATCAACAGTCATACGTCTTAAAAGTCATTATCAGACATCTGAGTTTCAGATTAGACGTCTGAAAAGGCTGTTTGAACCCTATATTGGTTTTCTAAGATCTCTACAGAAAACCTAAGTATCCTAGGGTTGTGAAAGTATTCTTAGGACTACTGTTTGTTGGTGCTAGAGCACCACGATCATTTATTTTGATGATAACAAAACACGTGTTATTTAACATTTGCAATTTGAGTCCTAGATTTCAGGTCAATTGCAAATGTGGACGTGTTTAGACGGAACTCGAGCTCGCATCCAGGATCGATTGGAGGAGCTTAATAAAGAACAGAGGAGGTTCGCGTGGAGCGACAGATTGAAGATAGAAGACAAGAAGAATAGGATAGATTCTTTTTAATCCTTTCTTGTATCTCTTGTCTTTATTTTCTTGCTCTTATTTTCCTTAGAATATTATGTTAAAGAGCCTCAAAGTACCCTAACAGTAGTCCTAGGAACACCGGCACAACCCTAGGATACTTAGGTTTTCTATAGAATACTTAGAAAACCAATATAGGGTTCAAACAACACTTCCAGATGTCTAATTCTAAAATCAGACGTCTGATAAAGTATTTTAAGACGTCTGACTGTTGTTTCAGACGTCTGATATCTGTTAGGCTGGACATAGCTAGTTCTGTCTGATGAAATCAGACATCCAGACCTTATACCAGACGTCTCCTAAGACGTCTGATGGACTTGCCAGACGTCCAGATAGTGGACCGTTGGCTAACTTAGCAGGCACGGCAGATTATGACCGTTAGAGCCTTATCAGACGTCCATAGGACTTACCAGACGTCTGATAATTGACCGTTTTGCCTCGGCTGACCCAAAATCTCTTCTCAGAGATTTTCTAGCCGTTGCAACGTTTGGAAATCCATTCCCACAGTAAAAGTAGGTTTCCAGACGTCCAGACATAGTGACAGACGTCCCATATGTCGTCTGATGGGCTTGCGCAAAAACCCTGTTTAGATCTGATTCAAGTCAGGAGGAAACCCGCATAGAATCAGATGTCTGACCTTTAAATCAGACGTCTTAAAGTGGCCTTCCAGACGTCTGATGCCATAATTAGACGTCTGATAACCCTGTCAAGTGTAATCATTGTCCTGATTTCGACATGATTCTCTTGGGCTTTGCACCCAAGGGCTATGGAAGCATTTCCAAGCCTTCCAAAGCCTTCCTAAGGCCTTTATAAATAGAGGGAAACCTTTGCAACACAAGATACACACTTGGATACACCTAAGCAACATACTTTCTACCCTTTTATGTCCAAGAAAATATCTTGCTCTCCAAGCTTAAGTTCCTACACCTAGAGAGCTAAATTCCCTTTGCGCACTCGCTCTCCCGCCGTTGTTCACGAGAGCGACATTGCGCCATCGCGTGGCACACTCACCGCGTCATCAACTCGACGCACTCCTTGCAAAGGGGAGTTTCCTATTTCCTATAGAAGCTAGGTTTAAATTCCTTTGTTGGCTCTATAGGATTACTTGTTTTATTTTATCTTTGTCTTTTGGCTGGGTATTCGCTTTGCGAATTCCCGTCTCCTTCGTGGGACAAAATCCTTCTCGTGGAGAGAAGGGGTTGAGGAACGCTACCATCGTACTTGTAGCGTGGTTGTACTGAGGTTGAATCACCCTCGTTTTAAAGTGATTCGGTTAGTGGATTTGATCAACTAGGTTGATCGAAAAATCCTAACTCGAGAGGGTTAGGTGGTGGTTTTCACCCGGTTTGGGTTTCCACCTAAAAATTCTTGTGTTCTTTGTGTGATTGTCTTTTTGTGTGATTGGTTTTCTTTGGTGAGATTGCTTTATATTTTATTTCCGCATTTATTACGTCACCGCCTCTTCGAAGGGAGAACCTACACTGTTAAGGTTCTTTGAGGCTCTTTAACATGAATCTAAGAGACAAAACAAAGAGCAACAAAAAAAATAGAAATACATAGATTACAAGGAAAGGAAATCTATCATATTCTTCATCTCCTTCCTTCTTCAAGTTATCGCTCCTCGCGAAGTTCCTCTATTCTCCATCAAGCTCCTCCAATCCGCCATGGATGCGAGCTCGAACTCCTTCTAACCACGTCTCCATTTGCAATTGACCTGAAATCTAAGACTCCAAATGCAAATGTTAAATGACACGTGTTTTGTTATCATCAAAATAAACAATCGCGGTGCTCTAGCACCAACAATCTCCCCCTTTTTTACGATGACAAAATCATAAATAATAATGTAAAAAAATCCTCCCTCTTTTTGACATTATCAAAAAGGTTTAATTGATTTTAAATTTCCTATAACTCCCCCTTAAAACATGCTCTTCTATAAATGAGTTGAATTTCTTTTAACAAGAGTAGTGTCCTCCCCCTTTTTGTAACAACAAGATAGCTATTATTTTTCTTCCCCTTACTAAAGGAAATTTAGCTAACTTACATCTCCCCCTTTAATAATTGACAATTAGCTCATATTTTTTAACTTCCCCTATCTAAATGCTAATGATAAAAGGATAGGGTAAAGACTTTTACCTCACCTACCATGGCCAATAAAATGGCCCAAATGGAGGTGGGGGAGGCCACATCGGATGGGGCTCCCATCCGTATCTTGGAGGCCCGGGCATCGACGTTGGTCTCCAGTCTGGTAGTCGACGTGCGGCGGGTCCATTGTTTGTTCGCCGTCTCGTCAGTCTTCTTCTCCTTCTCCTTGGTCTACTCTTTGGTCCTCCCAACTCGAGTTGACCAGCCTTGAGCTTGTAGGTCCAGTCCTTTGTGTTCTAGTCACCCTCGAAACCTACAAAAAGAGATTCCAAATCTTTCTTCGGTATCCAAGTGAGCTTGGATCTGGATCTGTTAGTAGGTCTCCTTGACGGAGATCCTTTCTCAACCTTAGGGTTATGCAAATTTTCAACTTTGTTGATTAATTTGTTAGAATTTTCCCTAAGAGATGTGATGAGAACCTCATCATGAAACCTAACTAGCGCAATCTAACCTAGATATGCAAGAAAAAGCTCCTACATAACTCAAAGAAAGGCTTGACTCAGAGAATTCTGAGTTTAAGAAGAAAACAAGTCATAAGGGGTAAAAATGTAATTCCACCAACACAATCTGCAAACAGGGTAACTCAGGGTCCAAACGTAGGTCAAACTAGCCTAATAAGAAGGAAAGTGGGATGATCTGATCCAACAAGGGCTACAGCAACTCCAAGGAATTAAAATGACATTCTGTAACCCTAAAACAAACCCACTTCAATTCACGAGGTTCGAGGTAGGGTAAAAATTGAATAAACCCTCTAAAATTCATAGAAAAATAATCTCTAGGGTTTAGAACCTCCAATTTGGCCTTAGAAACCCATTTTGACCTACATTGAGAACCATGCCTAATTAATGATTTAATTTGGGTTTTTACGTAAATTGGCCAGTCAAACAAGGTCTGACCTAGAAACAAAATTCACCATTAAAATCCTTAGGTCCAATTTAGTCATGCCTAAAAACTTGAGCCTAAGAAGAGACCTTCTTGACCGACTTTGCAATTTGGTCCTCATCTATTACTTTTTGTCCCTCAACTTTCGAAACCCTTGCATTTTGGCCCCTAGTTTCCTCATCGTTATTTGCATTTAGGTCCCTCCTGCAAGTCTCTGCGCAGCGCCATGCTCCGGCGACTTTGCGCGGAGCATGGCGCCGTGCAGGGAGAGGGAGGTCTCCTGCAAATTGAACCCGGTGTTCCCTGCGACGTCTGCTGTCGCAGGGACACCGCCTTGCCACCTGACGACGCCCACACCTTCCGTGCGAACACACGGAAGGTATGGGTCACACCTCCGGCCATTCTCCAGCGAGGGAGGCACGTCGCCTCCCTGCGTCCACCCCTCCGCCACCGCCTTTATAAAGACCAGCGTCGCCAGCCGGTTCTGGCAGTCTGGTCTTGACAGAGAATCCCTCAGCCCTTCCTCTCTCCCCACTCTGACAGGAACCCACCAGCTCTAGCGGCTCCTCCTCCTCCTTCTCGTCGCTCTCCTGCAATACCAGCAGCAGAGCCACCTTCGCCTGATCTTCCCGCGTCGCGCCGTACCCAGCGCTCACCCTCCTGCTCTCTTCCTCGCCTCCGCTTCCCCCCTTCTGGGTGTTTCTTCTTCGGGGACGCCCTGCTCCGGCCCCCTTCGTCTCTATAGGTAAGTAACAATTATTTCCCTTCCTCCCCTCTTTCTTTTCCCCAACTTATTTTGCTCGATTACCCTACGACCATGCCTGCCCACCCTCATCTTCCCCATCTCCGGCCACTCTCCGGCGAGTCGTCCCCGTCATCCCACAACCCCATCTGGCTCGCCAACTGTCCCAAAAGCTCCGCCTCACCTCACCCAACACCCCCCACCCCTCCACTGCCACTCCACACCTCCACAACGCTCCCCCGATCAAACCCATTTTTCCGGTTGCAGTCCGACCTAGGGCTGCCGCCAGACACCGCCCCGCAACCTACTGCACCCCGCACTACCTTCGTCGTGCCACGGCGAAGGTTTCCCTGTGGTTTGATTAGGCCGAGAGTCCCTATTTGTGTTAGGCAGATTTTTAGCCCCGGGCGCCATTGGCGATGAAGCAAGGAGCTTCCAAGCGAGCTCCAGGCCTCGAAGCAGCATGACTCCAGCCGAGGCGAATTGGAGAGACCCAGGTGAAGGCAGGCAGCTGGCACACGACGGGAAGCGAGGACGCAGCTACTGAGGCCAAGTCGCATCCTTCCTACAGGCACGCGCGCGAGGGACGAAGTTTAGTCCCACATCGTGAGATTTCGAAGCGCTGCACCCATTTAAATTGATTTTGTGTTTTTACTTAAGCGCCTCAGAACACGAGGTGAGGTCCCCTCGCCCACTCACCCGCCTCGTCCGCAACCCACGCCACGCGGACCTGGCCGACCCGTTTACCCGGCACTCCTTCGCACCACCCACGCCGGTGCGCCTGGTCACGGGTACGCTACCTGACCCGATAACCCGGCTCTGGGAGAGCTTCCTATGAGCGGTTTACATAGAGAGAGAGAGACGTGCGGGTAGAGGGAAGGGTTAGGTTTTGCCTTGTGCAGGAATAGGGCGAAGGAAGAAGGCTCACCACTTGGCCGCAGGAAGAAGAAGAAGCTCTGAAGAAGCCTTGCAGCTGAGCAAGGCAGAAGACCCAGGAAGAAGAAGTGGGAAGAAGAAGAAGAAGCAACGATTAAGAAAAGAGAGGGGAAGCACTGTAGCAGACCGCCGTTTAAGTCGTCTGATTGCGATATCAGACGATGGATGAAGCCTCAAAAGAGATAAAGCAAAGAAGAAGAAGAAGAAAAGAAAAGGCTCCGCAGCTGAAGAGAAAGAAAAGAGAAGAAGGAAGAAAGAAAGAAGATAAAGACAAGAGAAAGAAGAAGAACTAAAGAAGAAAAGAAATAGAAGACAACCAGAAAAAGAAGAGGAACTGAAGGCAATCAAAGCCAAGGAAGAAGACCCGTAAAGAGAAAGAAGAGAAGAAGAAGACAAGCAAAGAGAGAAAGAAGAGAAGAAGAAAAAGCCAAAAGACAGAAATCTATTTCTCCCTCTCTCTCTCTCTTATTTTTGTAATAAATAAACATTGTACTTCTAGAATTCCAGTAGCTCCCTGAGTTCGACCTCGGGAAACTATTTCCGAGTAAAATGTTAATGGTAACGACAACCGTAGCTGTCTTATTTTGTACCACAACGACATTACTATAATAAGCATTAAAACAAACAAAGACTAGCGGCGGTAGATAGTCGCCACCATTTTCTTGGCGCCGTTGCCGGGGAGCAACGGCTATTCTAGAAGCTTTGAATTTCTTTTAAAAGATTGCTAATCTTTTTCTCTCTCTTGTGTGCAGGTAAAGGAAAAGAAGAGCATCCGCACAACAAACACTCCAACAAACAGGTAATCTCTATTGGCCCTTTCTTAACTCCCTTAAAATCTGAAAAAGAAACAAAAAGAAAAATCAACTTAGGGCTACCTGTGTTATACTTAGTAATTCATCAAAGTTGCCTAATTTTTCAATTCAACACATGCTTAACTATTCATCCAACTAAGGTACCTAGGGCTAAAACCTTCTTAATTGAGCCCTAGATACAAAATTTCGAGGCAGCTAAATTGGACCAGGTGGAGCCAACATAGGATTTAACATTAGGGTTTTAGAGACACACCCCTTAATCAAGAAGTGAGAAAATCCAAAAGAGGTGTGCCTAAGCCACTGGTTGAAAATACCTATTAAGAAAAACCCTAAACAATTGGCTCTCTAAACACTTGTACCCTAAAAGAAAGGACCCAAAAGCTCTCAAAGGAACAAGAGGTGCAGTTGACCCTTAGGGTCAACCAACCTTAAAATTAGGTCACTTTTTCACTCAAAATACATAAAAGTTCAAGTAGAACCTTAAGCACCTTGATCTTAAAGTAAAAGAGGTAGACTTAAGAGGTCAAGATCCCCATTCTGGTCTACCTGGAATCGCAGTGACAAGAGAGGTTGGGTGGGGGGAACCCTTAACCCGTGGGGACGCTATACCGTGTAGGGGTCTTCGCGGGACTCACCCTCTCTGGCTGCCCAGGTAATTCTCAGGTGGACGATCTTTTTGATCAAGGGGTCCATCTGCCCCGCACCTCTATAGTCACCCAATAATATTTTGGGTGTCTCGATTGGGTCCAACACCTTCTAAACTCGTCTATTCCAACAGTGCATGTACGGTAGAAGGTCCTTAAGACCACCCTTAAGACCTCCTTTAGGAATTCACTCTCGTCAAGGCCAAGCCTCGACGCCCGTGTTTGTGCAGCAACCCCACCACATTATTCTCTCATCTGATTCAGAACCACGCTCTTCTTCTTCCCCCATCATGGCTCAGCCAGTTGAGAAAGAAAATAATCTGGAGCACCAGCTCCAGCAACTCAATGACCTCTTCCAAAACTTTGTGCACCCACCACAGCGTCCTATGATGCGGGACCATTATAATCCTGCTGCGGTGGCCATCGAGCCTCAAGTCAGAATCCCCACTGGAGGACCTGATTCCGAATTAAAGCCCAATATGATTCATGCTATTCCTAAATTCCATGGGCTTAATTCCGAAGATCCCTTCCAGCACATCAAACAGCTGAAGCATCTGGCCCAAACTTTTGGGTCAGATGCACAAAATCGGGATATTCTTCTCATGAAGATGTTCTACTTCTCTCTTATGGACAAGGCCGCTCATTGGTATCAAACTCAGACCCGGCCGATCAACACTTGGAAAGAAATTCAGTCCGAATTTTTGAAAAAGTTCTTTCCCGTTGGTCGGACCAATGCCTTGCGCCATCAGATTACTCACTTCACTCAGCAAACAGGGGAACCTCTCCATGAGGCATGGGATCGCTTTCAGGATCTCATGAGAAAGTGCCCCCATCATGGAGTTCCTAAATGGGAGTAAGTCCAATCTTTTTACCAGGGACTCCGTGAAGACATCTGTCTTTTCGTCAGTGCAACCTGCGGAGGAAATATCATGGGTCAACATGAGGACACCATGTGGGATATTCTCAAAAACATGTGCGAGAACTCCATCAACAATGACTCCATGGGATTATTCGACAGGACGAATACCCGCGCATCGACGAATCTTAGGGGAGCACATGAGACGCAGGGCCTGTCCACATCAGTCGACCTGGAATTAATGGCCAGTCTATTGGACAAGGTCTCAATCATTGAAAAGAAGGTGGATGAGCTGACTCAGCACTTGCAGCGAGCCACCTCTGTGCATAGCTCCTTTGCACAGCCTCCTTCCACACGGGAGACTGTGCAAAACATTCTCCATCGATCTTCTCCTAGGATGGATCCATATCCATCATCTGATTCTCAGATCGGAGGGCCATCCGATCTTTTCTATGCCAGCCCGGGGAATTTCGTTCCCCCTTTCTCTGACTCTCTGGAGGTTCCTCAGACTTGCGAGGACCTCAACGCCATCCAGAACGACCCATTCTCCAACACCTATAACCCTGGATGGCGAAACCATCCCAACTTTCAATGGGCGGGAAATTCCCAAACCCAAAGACCACCCTTTCAGTCTCACCCACAACCCCCTCATCCTTACCAGCTGCCTCAGTCTCGACCCAACCCTACTTATCCATCAGGGCCAAATCAGGATCAAATGTCCCTTATCCTTCGGACTCTGGCTGACATTCAAAGAACGAATGCGGCTATCCAAAAACAACATAAGGACGAACTTACAGAGGTCCGAAATCAACTGGCCCAGTTGCCAAATTCTCGCCAGCCAGGCACAATTCATTCCCAACCTCTTCCTAACCCGAATAACGTGCCAACACAGCGGCACGTTATGAACCCAAACCCGGGCCAAGCCCATATGATTTATCAGGTCCCCTCTGTTCCTTCACCCGACGGGATGGAGGCTTCCACTTCTTTTGCGGGCTATCAGCAGCAACCCATCTTACCCAATCCCAACCAAAACCAGGCAGGACTTAATTCCGTGACAACCCGTAGTGGTAAGGAAACCCAAGATCCACCTTATCCAAACCACTCCAAGCCTGGTAGTGATCCCAAGCCTAGGATGGTAATCCAGGACATTCCTATCCTTGTCCCAGATCAAAGACCTGGACCTATCCTAGAAGAGCCAACCAAGGTTTCGTTTCCCGAGGCCTTGACCAAGGGAAAGAAGACTACCAAGCCCGTGGCACCTGAGGAGGACCTGGTCAAGCTGTTTGAGCAGGTCCACATAAACATCCCCTTGATGGATGAAATCCGCCACGTACTGGCTTACGCACGATTCTTGAAGAATGTGTGTACACCTCAGCATAAGCCGCGAACCAAGAGTGGGAGTCCAATTGTTCTATTAGAGCAAGCCAGCCCTGTAATCCTAAGCAGACTCCCACCCAAGGCTAAAGATCCTGGTACTCTCTTGATTTCCTGCAAGATAGGTGATACCCAATTTGATAGAGCTTTGCTAGACTTGGGTGCTTCCATAAATCTGATACTCACATCCTTAACCATCTAGAAGAATCTGAGCTAAAACCAACTGAGGTGACATTGCAATTAGCAGATCGATCTATGAAGTCACCAAAAGGGATTCTTGAGGATGTTATTGTAA
Organism: Thalassia testudinum; assembly: GCA_037157565.1. Classification (NCBI taxonomy): domain Eukaryota; kingdom Viridiplantae; phylum Streptophyta; class Magnoliopsida; order Alismatales; family Hydrocharitaceae; genus Thalassia; species Thalassia testudinum. Next base: position 121,358,019 of record JAZHRO010000036.1, on the reverse strand, counting down.
GAGTGCGGGATTTCTACTTTCCTGTAGACTTTATAGTCTTAGACATGGACGCACCTGAAAACCCTAGGGATACACCAATCATTCTAGGGAGACCTTTCTTGGCTACTACTAGAGCCAACATTAGCTGTGAGGAGGGCCAAATAGAGCTCAAATTTGGAAATCAAACCATGAAAATTGATATATTTAAGGCCCAACAAGGAATCAATTGCGGTGTCATCTAACAGATTTGACATTAGGGCTTTGGTTGATGAAACACACTTTCAGAATGACCTGATTATACCTCATCAACCGCAGAAAGATCTTGACCCACAAACAGAGGAGTCGAATCCAGATTTAGGCAACCCAATAGCTCCTACCCTTGAACCTCACATCTATTCTGAACCACCCGCTGTTGCTGATAACCCCATCCTCGAACTAAAGCCCCTTCCTGCTCACTTGAAATACATCTTTCTGGGGTCTAATCAGACCCTTCCTGTGATTATCAATTCCAAGCTCAATCCCGAACAGGAATCCCATCTGATTACTGTCCTCCAGCAACATCGTAGAGCCATCGGGTGGACTCTCGATGATCTGACTGGAATAAGTCCCTCGTATTGTACTCATCATATCTATTCAGAAGAGGGCACACGACCTTCTCGTGAAATGCAGAGACGCTTGAACCCCAATCTGCAGGAGGTCGTGAAAGAGGAGATCATCAAGTGGTTAGACACCGGGATCATCTACCCGATCTCCGATAGTCGTTGGGTGAGCCCAATTCAGGTCGTGCCTAAAAAGGCAGGACTCACCACTATAACGATTGAAACTGGAGAAATCATTCCTACCCGATTAGCCAACTCGTGGAGAGTCTGTATAGATTACCGCCGACTCAATTCCTCCACGAAGAAGGATCATTTCCCGCTACCCTTCATTGATCAGATTCTCGAGAAGTTAGTGGGAAATAGGTTCTTCTACTTTCTTGACGGGTACTCCGGTTACAAACAGGTGGCAATCCATCCTGAGGACCAAGAGAAGACCACGTTCACCTACCCCTTCAGAACATACGCATTCCGGAGGATGCCTTTCGGTCTTTGCAATGCACCCGCTACTTTTCAGCAGTGCATGCTTGCCATATTCTCAGATATGGTAGGCGACTATCTGGAAGTCTTCGTGGATGACTTTTCAGTTTTTGGAACATCATTTGACGATTGCCTCCAACACTTGGTCCAAATACTCAGGCGGTGCATCGATGTGAATTTGGTTCTTTCCTGGGAAAAGAGCCATTTCATGGTGCCTGAGGGAATTGTCCTAGGACATTTAATTTCGGAAAAGGGCATCCAAGTGGATCGAGCTAAGGTTGATCTAATCTCTCGCCTTCCTATGCCTAGCTCGATCAGGGACATCCGTTCCTTTCTGGGGCACGTCAGTTTTTACCGTTGTTTCATTCCTGATTTCTCGAAAATCGCACGCCCGTTGACTTCTCTTCTCTCTAAGGATGTACCCTTTGAAATCTCCAAGGAATGCACACTAGCCTTTGAAAACTGTTCTCGACGCTTTTGTGTGGGTTTTAAAGAGAATGTCACATTGTAGTATAGCCGACAAAGCGTTCAAACAAATAGAGAATTTTATTACTCGAAAATCGGAGTATCCGAGGTCGAACACAGGAAGCAAATGGAATTTACTACTAATCAAAATGTAATTGAACACTCTAATTTACTCAAAATTGGAATTCAGAGGTATCAAAAAAAATGATTCAGACAAGAGTCAAATTGGATGTCTGATCTTGGGATCAGACGTCTTAAAAGTGTTTTCCCTTTTCCTTTTGATTATTCTTCTTCTTCTGATCTTGCTTTCTTTCTTCTTTTGCAAAGGCTTCTTTCCTCTTCCTTCTCTTCCTTGCCTTGCCTGCCTTCTTCTTTGGTCCTTCTGTTCTTCTTGCCTTTCCTTCTTCTTTCTTCTCTTCTTCTTGCGGCCAAGTCTTTCTTCCTCAACGTTCAGCCTGTGCCTACACAGAGCAAAACCTACCCTTTTCCCTCTACCCGCGCGTCTCTCTCTCTAAGCAGTTCACTCATGGACGCTCTCCCAAAGCCATACGGGTAATCGGGTCGGATTCGCACCCAGGACCAGGCGCACCTGCAGGTGGGTGATGCGCGAGGAGTGCTTAAGGATAGGGTTGGGTCGGATGCCGCCAGATCCGCGAGGTCAAGCCACGGACGAGGCGGGCGTGAGGGCAGTGAGGGACCTCACCCCTATGCTCTCGGAGGCGTTAAGCTTAAAACACAAAAACAATTTATACTCTACCGGTGTTTTGCGATTCCACGATGTGGGACTATCTGGCAATCCTGCTTTCGCGTGCGCCCGCAGACTTGCGTGCCATCCCCACAGCTGCTGGCTTCTCAACGCCCCTGGCTGGACTCAGCTGCTTCGCAACATTCGCGTGAACCTGCTGCGCCTGCAACCTGGGGGCCCTGGCGTCTGGAGCTGCTATGGAGCTTCTTCAAATGTCGTCCATGGAGGCAGGAGCGTCGACACTATCAGACACAAACACGGCCTATTGGCCCAATCAGACTAGCTGGACACCTTCGCCATGGCACGGCGAAGGCAGTGGACGGTGCTGCAGGCCGCAGGTCGGCCTAGGCATGCGTGCCTAGGTCAACCTGTGGCCGGAAGTGTGGGGTTGTTCGGGGGACTGTGGTGGAGGTGTTGAAGGATGATGGATGGGCGGAAGTTGCTCCTGGTGGTGAGGCGGAGCTTACGAGATGGTCAGCGAGCCGTGTGGAGGGGCGGAGTGGTGGGAGCGGCTCGCCGGAGGTCAGTCGGTGATGTGGAAGATGAGGGTGGTCGGCGTCGGTCGAGAGTCGATTAGATGAGATAACAGGGGGAAAAGAGAGAGGGGACTACGGGGGATAGTTCTAACCTAATTGTAGGGATGAAGGAGGACGGAGGGCGGACAGCTGTACCTACTTTCGCCGGAGAAGACGCTGCCCAGTGGGGGAGAACGGCGGCGACGACGGGGCTGAGACGGCGTGCGCGGGTATTGCGCGACGCGGAGGAGAATCAGGAAGATAACTCTACCACTCGTTTTGTGGCAGAGCGAAGAGGGAGGGGAGGGGGGCACGCCGGAGCTTGCTGGGAACTTTGGCCGGGCAGGAGGAGATGAATTGGAGGTAGAAACTCGGCCAAATCAAGCTGAAGATGAGCGGCCGGAGGTGTGGGTTCTTATATAGGCACTGGGCCAGTCGCTCAGGGCGTGGAGGGCACGCCATTGCCTCTGATTGCTCACCGGAGTAGGAAAGAGGTTAAGATACCCAAATCCCTCGTGCGTTCGCACGAGAGATTGGGTTCACACCAGAGGTTGTGATTGGCCTTAAATGGAAAGGGAATTCCTCAGAGAATCTCCCTTCCATTTCTGGGAGGGAATCTCTGAGGAATCAGAGAGTAATCTCTCTCTAAACCTCGTCGGAGCTTGGTTCTGCCCTAACAATGGCGGCAAGACCTGATTGCAAAGGGGGCTAGGAACTTAAGGGGCTCTCTGCAAAGATATTCAAAAGATAGGGACTAAATTATGATTTGGGTGTACTAAATTGCAAAGTAGGCCAAGATGACTTCCCCTTAGGTCCAAATTTTGGTACAAACCTAATTTGGACCTAAGGAATCTAATGGTGAAGTTGGATTTTAGGTTTGACCTCGTTTGACTGGATATTTTACGTAAAAACCTAAATTATGTTACTTGAAGAGCTAGGACCCTAATCTAGGTCAAACTGGGTTCCAAGGGCGAAATTAAGTGTTCCAATCCCTAGAGGATATTTTTCCATGATTTTTAGAGGGTTTCCTTGATTTTTATCCTGATCGAAACCTTGTTAATTTAAGCGGGTCTATTTTAGGGTTACCAAGTGTCATTTAATTCCTCGATTGCACATAAACCTATTTCTGATTGACTCAACCCACTTTTTATCTCATTTAGACCTTTTGACCTATGCTTTGCCTCTGAGAAATCCCGTTTATGTATTGCAATGGTAAAATTACAGTTTTAACCTTTAATTCATGTTTTCTTCTCAGAGCACTTGTTCCTTCAGTTAAGCCTTCTTCTAGGTTATGTAGGAGCTTTTATCTTCTTTATTGGGTCAAAATGAGCTAGTTATGGATCATGATGAGGCTCTCATCATACCCCCATGCCTAGCTTTTGCTAGTCCCTTAGCAAAATTTCAAGGTTTTAACTTCTGTTCTAGACCCAGAGTGTCCTCAGTTATGATAAGTGCTTCTTTTGTGATTAGGTCAGAATGCCAATAATAGGCCTAGAGGTAATCAAGTACCAACCAAAATCCGTACCTGTTCTGCTTTAGCCTCAGTCCTCCGCAAAGGTTTCTACGGCCCACAAAAACTAACCTAGGGTTCGTTGGACTCCGCGGTTAAAGCACCCGTGCTTGAGACATTTTTAGCCTAAGTTCAGTTTGCAGTGCGTTTTTGTAAGAGAGAGATAGAGGATTTATTTGTTTGGAGAGATTTTCTCTCTCTTTTCTTTTTATTTCTAGCTTCGAATTAGCTTCTCAACATGGTCTGTATCGGATTCCTCGTCCCCATCATCAATCCTCAAGGGTTCCTGGCTTTCGAGATTTCGAGATAATCCCGCCCATGGCGTTCCGTGGCCGAATTCAGCCCCTGGCGATCGACATTTCGTGATAATGCCGCCCATGGTATCTGAACCAGCAGAGTGCTTACATGCCCCCAGTAGGATATTTAAATATCCTAAGAGACAAGCACCGAGGAGACGATATGTTGTTACGCATCTTCGAGGGGAATTTCCCGCCTCTCCGCGCTGGGAACTCGTCCAAATCAATTTGTGTTGATTGGCCGCTCCTAATCTAGGTGACTTTTTCAGAACCTTAAACGCTTTTCGCGTGATTTGGATGTTTATGCGCACTGAACCAGACTTTGTGTGAATTTGGGGTGCTTAGGTTACCGAATCCTGCAAACCGGAGGTCAGTTAACGAGGCCGAATACTTCCTAAGCCTTAGACCTAATACTCAAGCTTCGCATTTTCCTCAACCTCTTGAGGATTATCCAGATTTTAGCGGATACGTGAATTTTTAAGCTAACAAATCTAGCCCAAGAGGCCTAAGACCAGCGTTCTCGCTAATCTCTTGTTTGTCTCCTTAGCACTTTTTCTTTTGTTCCTTTTCTTGATCTGGTCTAGAACTTCAGTTAATTCCTTAATCTTTTACTAATGACTATTTCTTTTTCTTTTTCATTTTGTGCTCCTTTTGTCATTTTTGCTCTTTTTCTCCTCCTTATGATTATGTGGCTCATAAAATTTCCTCCCTCCCCCCATTTTTTGTTCTTTTTCATAATTTTTCAATTTTCTGTGTTTTTGACATATGCAAACTTTTTTGTATGTGAGAATCCTTCTGATTTTTTCTTGGTTCTGTATGTATGCACCTTATCACCCCCCTCATGCCTAAGTTTTGCAATGTCCTCATTGTAAACAGAGGGTGTGAATTAGTGTTGAGCTCAGGGGCTTAGAACAGGATACATCAAGTGGGTGAATGGGTCGAAAATGACTGATGCGCACGATTTCAAGCTCTGATACGTGTACCAGAAGTGGGATCAACTGTCTAAGGCTGAACTTAAGGTGCAATAGACGTGGAGTATAGGCGGATAATCAGACGGGTCTCTATTTTTGGGATGACGGGTTGCCTCCCGTTCAGCGCTAAATTTAATGCCTTCAGCCGAGCGGAAAATGGGGTGGAGAGGGAGTGGTCAAATCAATGGAATTTTGGAAAACAAGCACCTTAATTAAGAGCCTGGTTGGTCCAACCAGGTGCTTGTTAAGATTAGTGGGCTGATGATGCAGCCCAAACCCAATAAGTCTGGTGGGTTGATAGATGTAGATCAACAAATGTGGAACCCACCATATGCAGTGAAGTTCTGATGGATATGGAAGTGAAAACTCGGGTTCAGGCTGAGTCGAATCAGCCTGGTCAAAGTAGGGTTCCGAAAAATTATCCATGTAAGGTGTGGAATCCCTACAGGGGTGATCAAAGGATGGAGGCCCCTGATTTGTGGTCTGATCAGTACCCGATACCTGGTCTAGATATGGATTTGAATCATTTGCAAACGGCTCACTGAGAGGTGAATCGGAATAGAAATTGAGTCCGGTTGCAGGTTGGGGTGGGGAACGGGATTTGATTGGTTCTGTATATGTGCAGCAGCTGGCTTCAAAGAGAATTGGCTTGTTATAATCAAGAAGCAGATTTTCTCCAATGTTATGGTCAGATTCGAAATCGTCGGAGAGTTTGAGAAAATCAAAATTTGAATGAGAGTCCAGATCATGAGTTCCACCATAGAATAAATCATATGTTGTATATTCAGCAGCCTGACTGGGATCTAGCCTAAATGTTAATTCTAAGCTTAAAAGGGTATCCGTATCTGGTAGAGGCTTAGATTCTAAGCTAGTAGGGCAGACCCAATTGAAACCCTGCTCGTCCAACTCCTCGGTTTCTGTATCGTAGATTGACATGACTTCCGAAAAATCGATTCGTTCCTCTGAGGAGGTTGGCGAGGGATATTCATCAAATCGAGGCCCAAAATCATATTCTTCATTAAAAGATTGATCTTCTTCATCTGGGGCCTTGAAATCTTCAAAATATGTTTCAGATCTAGGTTCTAGGCTTAGGATGTGGGTTGAATTACTAGAATTTAGGTCTGAATAACCTTCGAGGGTCACCTTATCAGAATAAGGGATGGAATTTACACCCTTGAGAGGTTCAGTTCTACTCTCATACTTGCAAGAGTCTTGGGATTCTAAAATGGGCTCATCATGGTCTTTTCCTGCATTTGGAGCTTCCCAACCTTCTTCAATATCAGGTGCATTATACTCCATCTGTGTTGGGAATCCACAACCATTTTGTGCCTCAAACCCGAGATCAGATTTATCCTCGATGTTGTCCCAAGATAGTTCATCCTCTGTTGGTGGTATGTACGGGTATTCCTGATCAATCACTTGTTTTATTAATCTCATTATCTCTTCCCTTTTTTCAAGACTATCTTGGTGTTGCTTCCAAAGTCGAGGATTTGTCATACATTGAAGGTATTCACTATTGTGCAATTTTTCTATCTCAATGTATGCAGTAATGAGCAAGTCACGGGTTGATCCTTTGTTGGCTTCTGCTAATAGTACTTGGGCGCAAGTTATGACAAAGGTTGTGGTTGTTGGGACATCAACCTGAATGTTTCCTACTGTTGTTGAGGTTTCTTCATTTTCATAGAATTTCATGGCATCCTCAATCATTCTATCTCTCATGGATCTCCGACATTCAGGTTTCTTGACTGGTAGTCCTAAGTGGTTTGGCTGCATTCTTGGATCAGGTGGTAGAATCAAGATGTAGAATCAGAGTTTGAATCAAGATGTAGTTATGAAGCGATCAGATCTGAATAACGAGTCCCACTGAAAATGTGTATGTGTGCTCTAAAGAGAAAAGATGAAGGACTGGAGATGTTCTTGACCCAATCAAGACACTCAAAGATGTTTGGATGACTATGGAGGTTCGGGGCGGATGGACCCCTGGATCAGAAGATCGTCCACCTGAGAATTACCTGGGCAGCCAGAGAGGGAGAGTCCTGCAAAGACCCCTACACGGTAGAGCGTCCCTACGGGTTACAGGGTTTCCCCCACCCGACCTCTCTTGTCACTGAGATTCCAGGTAGACCAGAATGGGGACCTTGACCTCTTAAGTCTATCACTTTTTATTTCAAAGGTGCTTTTAGGGTTCTCACTTGAACTTTAGATGTTTTTGGTATTGTAACCTAATTTAGAGGTTGGTTGACCCAAGGGGTCAACTTCACCTGACCTGTCCTATAAATGGCAGAATGATTCTAAGTTTGGAGCCTAGAGATCACCCTGATTTGACTCCCAGGTTATTAGGTCCAAAAATTTTAAGATTCAAGTGATTTTAGAGCTCAATTTTAGGGTTTGTCTTATTTAGCTCTCTTCAATCAAGGGCTTGGGTAGCACACTGATGCGGGAGGGTTTATTTCCTTTTATACAGGCCTGTGAGACTAGCGCTTCAAGACCCTAATGTGGAAACCCTAATTTGGTTCTATTTCCAAGCCTCTTTTCTTTTTCACAAAAGTTCTCTTTGGACTTATAAACAAGAAGTGTGTGGTCCGCCGAGATTAAGCGTTATTTCAATTAGGCACAAGAATTTGTGGGATGGAATCTAAAAAAAATCACTCCAACTTCAAGAATATTTGCAGAAATTTTCGCAAAATCAGGAAATGTTTTGCCTTAGAGATGGTGATTACTATATAAAGAAGGCAATTGATTCCTAAATTGATTTTCTTCCTTTTGTCTTTTGTTACGAACCCACCCAAGGCATTTTTTTTAAGACGTCTGGGAGGTGTCCCAGACGTCTGGAACCACTTCCAGACGTCTGGGATCTATTTTCGGTGGCACGCGGGACTGCATCTACGTGCAGGCGTGCGCAGACCCGCAATCGTCTTCCTCTCTCCTTTTCCCTCTCTCCTCCTGCGACCGCAGGCACAGCACTGTCCACCCTCTCTCTCTCTCTCCTCCTCACGCGGCCTTAAAAGGGCCACGCCTCTCCCTCACTCCCGTCACCTCCGCCTCCTTCCTCTTCTCCTTCAGCCAATGCGCGAGAGTGTGCGCGAGAGCGTATGCGAGAGCGAGCGCGAGGGTGCAGCGGCGGCGGCGATAGCCGCGGCGGGTGCGGGAGGAGGTGCTGCGCGGGGGAGGAAGTGCTCGACCGTGAGGGCGAGATCGCCGGGGCTGCTATGGCCAGCCGACGGGAGGACTGCTGCAGCTCGAGCAGCAGGCGGAGTACTCGCGGCGCGGCCGGGCGTCGCGAGCGGAGGGCGAGTGGCGCCCTGGTTCTGGAAACTTTTCCAGAATCAGACGTATGGGCTGATAGCCAGATGACAGGCACGACGTCTGGAAGACTGTCCAGACGTTTGAACAGTGAGTTATTTCCGTCTCCTTCCTTTTCTTCGACTGACCGTACTGAGAGAGAGAGATGGGTACGCGTAGGTTCGATGATTCGCCATCCAACGCGAATCAGACGTCTGGCTCCAGTGCCAGACAACGGGAACGACTTCCAGATGTCCTGGGTGACCATCGGACGTCTGGGAACTAGGCCAGACGCCCCCGCAGGCTTCTGGACGTCTGAGAGCCCACGTAGAGCGAGGTAATTCCCTGATCCACTTTTTAAGACGTTTGGAAGAAGTTCCAGACGTCTGATTTTACACTGTTTCGTCGTTTTCGACCCGTTTCGGGCCCGTTCAGGTTTCGTTTTCCTCATTTCGAGTTGCGTTCTTTTCGGAATTACATCCTCTACCTGTCTACAGTAGCTGTATACTATTTTGAGAAGTTCCTTGTGTTTGATCCTTGTGATAGGACCCCATTCCGTTGCAGTCTCGGGGGTCGCGGGGCACGCGGGATTCCCGACCACGCCCCCATTACTCCCGTTGTACCTGGTAGAATGGCTTTGAGTATAATCTGTTAAATTATGAAATCATAAATAGAACCTAGGACATTGCATGAATCCTAGGAATGAGAAATAGATTGAATGGTAGATTCCTAGGGTGTTGCATGAATCCTAGGGCTGGAAAACTAGATTGTATGATAGATCCTAGGATATGGCATGAATCCTAGGATGGGAAAACTAGTGGAATGTATGAATACTGCAGTCTTGGAGAATGTGGAAAGAAAATACTAGCTGCCTGTGATTTGAATTAACAGCTGCCTGTTATGAATAAATAAACGTGATTGAGAATAGGGATTGTAAGAACGTGAAACTGGAAAGTGAAACCTGGATGTTCTAAGTTAAAAGAGCTGGAACCCTACGGGGAATTAGGAGTAGAACTCCTGGAAAGTTAAGGGAATAGAATTGGGGAAGTGAGCTGGCCCTTGAGTACGGAGTACCAAGGAGAGCGATTGTTCCCTCCTGTTTAGTGCAGAGCGGAGCCAGCCGCCCCAGGGACCCGGGGTTAGGACTGGCCACTCTGTACCAACTTGCTGGCCCTCGTGTACGTAGTACCGAGGAGAGCTACTAGTGTAGGGAGGTACTAGCTACCCCACGGGCCCCGGGGTTCTACTAACCTCCCACACCGACTTGTTAGGCCCGCTGGGGCAAACCAGGGTAGTCAGGTGAGGGTGCGCAGACTGTGGAGGGGCAAGGCCCCTGTTTGGTTACTGTGGAGGGGTTGGACCCCTGTTACTGAGAGGGCTCTGCCCTGTACTGGTTCCGTGCTGTGCTTTGGGCGCACCCGTTAACGGAAACGACTGACCGCGTGCCAGTGCGGGTTAGCTACCCGTGCGTTTACCGCGCGTGCCGTAGTCACCATTACGTCTGTCAGTGACCTTGGGGTGATTGACTGAGAGTAGGATCACCACGGGGGACTCTCCCGGCCAGGAGAGCACCACGTGCTACTTCTACTGTTCGGAAAAGATTGCAATCAAGATCGATCCCACGAGGAACATTCGAGATCAAGTAAAGGATCTGAGAAATAGATAAATTGTGAAATAATAGAAAGACGTAAATAAAGGAAGAGAGAAAATTAAAACAGCTACTGTACACTTTATTGTTTCTTTAGTTTAGCTGCCACTCTACTCAGCGTTTTGCTGACGTGTTACACTCGTTACCTTTCAGGACCAAGTGTTGAGCAGCCAAGGCCAGCGGCTGCAGAGGACATTGGGCCAAGTAGGGTCCAGTAGAGTTACCACTGTTCTCTTGTACCTCTTTTTGTTCCGTTATAGTGAGTAGTTCTTGTTTCCGCTGTACTTTTCGTTACCTGCAGTTCATATTATGTTATGAATGTTGTTCTACTGTTGTGGTGGTATATACTGTAGTGGTTTCTTTCCTTACTGCTGTATTTCCTTACTGTTAATTATATTCATGTTGAATGTAGTTTATTTTACTGCTCTTTTGGTTACTTCCTCGTTGGACGACTAGGTCTTGGGATTAGTCGAGTCAGCCCGGTTCTCGTGTCTCGTAGGGACTTGGGAATCGGGTCGTTACATCTTTCAAAGATTAGGGGATGATTAAGGAAGAAAAGAAATTACCTGCCCTGGAGTGGTTGACTTGCGGGAGAGATTTTCTCGTGAAGTACCTGCAAGATCACATCAAAGCAAAGTAGGGCAAGTTAGTGTTCAATGTGACAAAAAGAATGTAGAGACTAGTGGTAAATTGCACATTGCTCCCTGGCAACGGTGCCAAAATGTTCGTATCGCTTTTGTGCGGGTTTTAAAGAGAATGTCACGTTGTAGTATAGCCGACAAAGCGTTCAAACAAATAGAGAATTTTATTACTCGAAAACCGGAGTATCCGAGGTCGAACACAGGGAGCAAATGGAATTTACTACTAATCAAAATGTAATTGAACACTCTAATTTACTCAAAACTGGAATTCAGAGGTATCAAAAAAAATGATTCAGACAAGAGTCAAATTGGACGTCTGATCTTGGGATCAGACGTCTTAAAAGTGTTTTCCCTTTTCCTTTTGATTATTCTTCTTCTTCTGATCTTGCTTTCTTTCTTCTTTTGCAAAGGCTTCTTTCCTCTTCCTTCTCTTCCTTGCCATGCCTGCCTTCTTCTTTGGTCCTTCTGTTCTTCTTGCCTTTCCTTCTTCTTTCTTCTCTTCTTCTTGCGGCCAAGTCTTTCTTCCTCAACGTTCAGCCTGTGCCTACACAGAGCAAAACCTACCCTTTTCCCTCTACCCGCACGTCTCTCTCTCTAAGCAGTTCACTCATGGATGCTCTCCCAGAGCCATACGGGTAATCGGGTCGGATTCGCACCCGGGACCAGGCACACCTGCAGGTGGGTGATGCACGAGGAGTGCTTAAGGATAGGGTCGGGTCGGATGCCGCCAAATCCGCGAGGTCAAGCCGCGGATGAGGTGGGCGTGAGGGCAGTGAGGGACCTCACCCCTATGCTCTCAGAGGCGTTAAGCTTAAAACACAAAAGCAATTTATACTCTACCGGTGTTTTGCGATTCCACGATGTGGGACTATCTGGCAATCCTACTTTCGCGCACGCCTGCAGACTTGTGTGCCATCCCCACAGCTGCTGGCTTCTCAACGCCCCTGGCTGGACTCAGCTGCTTCGCAACACTCGCGTGAACCTGCTGCGCCTGCAACCTGGGAGCCCTGGCGTCTGGAGCTGCTACGGAGCTTCTTCAAATGTCGTCCATGGAGGCAGGAGCGTCGACACTATCAGACACAAACATGGCCTATTGGCCCAATCAGACTAGCTGGACACCTTCGCCATGGCACGGCGAAGGCAGTGGACGGTGCTGCAGGCCGCAGGTCGGCCTAGGCGTGCGTGCCTAGGTCAACCTGTGGCCGGAAGTGTGGGGTTGTTCGGGGGACTGTGGTGGAGGTGTTGAAGGATGATGGATGGGCGGAAGTTGCTCCTGGTGGTGAGGCGGAGCTTACGAGATGGTCAGCGAGCCGTGTGGAGGGGCGGAGTGGTGGGAGCGGCTCGCCGAAGGTCAGTCGGTGATGTGGAAGATGAGGGTGGTCGGCGTTGGTCGAGGGTCGATTAGATGAGATAACAGGGGGAAAAGAGAGAGGGGACTACGGGGGATAGTTCTAACCTAATTGTAGGGAAGAAGGAGGATGGAGGGTGGACAGCTGTACCTGCTGTCACCGGAGAAGACGCTGCCCAGTGGGGGAGAACGGCGGCGACGACGGGGCTGAGGCGGCGTACGCGGGTATTGTGCGACGCGGAGGAGAATCAGGAAGATAACTCTGCCACTCGTTTTGTGGTAGAGCGAAGAGGGAGGGGAGGGGGGCTCGCCGGAGCTTGCAGGGAACTTTGGCCAGGCAGGAGGAGATGAATTGGAGGTAGAAACTCGGCCAAATCAAGCTGAAGATGAGTGGCCGGAGGTGTGGGTTCTTATATAGGCACTAGGCCAGTCGCTCAGGGCGTGGAGGGCACGCCATTGCCTCTGATTGCTCGCCGGAGTAGGAAAGAGGTTAAGATATCCAAATCCCTCGTGCGTTCGCACGAGAGATTGGGTTCACACCAGAGGTTGTGATTGGCCTTAAATGGAAAGGGAATTCCTCAGAGAATCTCCCTTCCATTTCTAGGAGGGAATCTCTGAGGAATCAGAGAGTAATCTCTCTCTAAACCTCGCCAGAGCTTGGTTCTACCCTAACAATGGCGGCAAGACCTGATTGCAAAGGGGGCGAGGAACTTAAGGGGCTCTTTGCAAAGATATTCAAAAGATAGGGACCAAATTATGATTTGGGTGTACTAAATTGCAAAGTAGGCCAAGATGACTTCCCCTTAGGTCCAAATTTTGGTACAAACCTAATTTAGACCTAAGGAATCTAACGGTGAAGTTGGATTTTAGGTTTGACCTCGTTTGACTGGATATTTTACGTAAAAATCCAAATTATGTTACTTGAAGAGCTAGGACCCTAATCTAGGTCAAACTGGGTTCCAAGGGCCAAATTAAGTGTTCCAATCCCTAGAGGATATTTTTCCATGATTTTTAGAGGGTTTCCTTGATTTTTGTCCTGACCGAAACCTTGTTAATTTAAGCGGGTCTATTTTAGGGTTACCAAGTGTCATTTAATTCCTCGATTGCACATAAACCCATTTTTGATTGACTCAACCCACTTTTTATCTCATTTAGACCTTTTGACCTGTGATTTGCCTCTGAGAAATCCTGTTTATGTACTGCAATGGTAAAATTACAGTTTTAACCTTTAATTTATGTTTTTTTCTCAGAGCACTTGTTCCTTCAGTTAAGCCTTCTTCTAGGTTATGTAGGAGCTTTTATCTTCTATATTGGGTCAAAATGAGCTAGTTATGGCTCATGATGAGGCTCTCTTCAAAAACCTTCGTGACCGAGTCACCCAGGCACCTATCCTACAATCCCCTGACTGGTCTCAACCCTTTGAGATCATGTGCGATGCGTCTGATTTCGCTGTAGGAGCGGTCCTGGGGCAGAAAGCTGACGGGAAACTTGTGGTCATCTACTACGCTTGCAAGACACTTAACGAGGCTCAGCGTAACTACACGGTTACGGAGAAAGAGCTGCTAGCCGTAGTATTTGCCCTTGAAAAATTCTGATCATATCTCCTGGGTTCCCACGTCATTATCTACTCGAATCACACAGCTGTAAGGCATCTCCTTGCCAAGAAGGATGTGAAGCCCCGACTAATCCGATGGATCTTACTGTTGCAAGAATTTGATCTCGAGATTCGCGACAAGGCGGGAAGGCAGAATGTGGTAGCCGACCATTTATCTCGTCTTCCTTTTGAGATTATCAACCCTTCCGGACCCATCACAGAGCATTTTCCTGATGAACACCTGCTGACTATTGGTAGTAGACTTCCATGGTTTGCTGATATAGTAAACTACTTGGCATCTCATCAGATCCCGTCTGATTGGCCGAAGGCCAAGAAAGACAAATTGCGCTCTGACTCCAAGTATTACATTTGGGAAGACCCTTACCTTTTCCACATAGGTGCTGATCAAATCATCCGGAGATGTGTCCCGGAAGAGGAAATCAACAATATTCTCTCTTTCTGCCATGACCAGGCATGCGGTGGCCATTTCTCCGGGCATAAAACGGCATCAAAAGTCCTCCAGTGCGACTTTTACTGGCCCACACTATTCAAAGACGCATACAGTCACTGCAAGGCATGCAGTCGTTGCCAGACTTTGGGCAACATGAGCCATCGCGACATGATGCCTTTGCAGCCGATTCTCGTATGCGAAATCTTTGATGTTTGGGGGATTGATTTTATGGGACCCTTTCATGTTTCGGATGGTTTCGAATACATTCTGCTGGCTGTGGACTACGTGTCCAAATGGATCGAAGCCATATCGACCCAAACCTGTGATCACAAAATCGTTCTCAAATTCATTCATCAAAACATTTTCTCAAGGTTCGGGATTCCTCGTGCTATAATCTCTGATGGGGGACCCATTTCACAAATGCTCAGTTTAGGTCACTGATGACCAAATACGGGGTGTCTCACCGAATCTCTACCCCTTACTACCCCCAAACTAATGGTCTAGCTGAGCTATCAAATCGGGAGATAAAGAAGATCCTGCAGGTCACTGTTCGGCCTGATAGGAAGGACTAGTCGTCCTGACTTCCGGAAGCCTTGTGGGCCTATAGGATCGCCCACAAAATCCAATTAGGCATGTCTCCCTTTAGACTGGTGTATGGAAAGGCGTGTCTCCTTCCCGTCGAACTGGAGTATAAAACCTATTGGGTAGTACAAAACTGTAATCTAGATCTTTCGAAGGCTGGAACCCACAGAAAACTTCAAATCAGCGAGATCGATGAATTACGTCTTAATGCGTATGAGAACTCGCGAATCTACAAGGAGCGAGTTAAAGCCTTCCATGACAAGCATATCTCAAGAAAGATCTTTCATCCTGGTCAAAAAGTCCTACTCTTTGATGCCTGACTCAAATTTTTCCCTGGAAAGTTGCGATCCAAGTGGGTCGAACCATACTTGGTCCGACAGGTTTTTGGAAATGGAGCCATCGAAATCAGTCCGCTCAACTACGATTCCGAATCTTTCATCGTGAACGGTCAGAGACTCAAGCCGTTCATTGATGTAACTTCTACTGATTTGGCTGAATCATCTTATATCCTCTATTCCCCTTGAGCTTATTGCGCCCATCCGATGGCGTAAAATTCAGCGCTTAACGTGAGGCAGCCCGTCATTTTCCTTGAAAACCTAAAACCTTTTTAACACCTTTTTGCACTTAAAGTTCACCCTTCTAGACAGCCGACTCCACCTCAGATGCTTGCATCTGGGATTAGAAATCGTCCGCAACAATCATCTCGACCCATTTACTCATCAAAACATCTGTCTTAAGGAATGAACTAAGTAAATAAAAACCTCCTAAGTCACAATGAGGGCATTGCAAACCTTAAGCATGGGGGGGTATAAAAGTGCAAAACTTGTAAAAAAAGGTTTTAAACAAAAAATTCACATATGCCAAAAACACCACAAAAATTAAAAAAAATTTCAAAAAAAAAAAAGAGAGAGAATAAGAGGAGAAAGAAAATTTTGTGGGAGAAGGAAAAGAAACAAAATGAAAAAGGAGAGCAAAAATGAAAGAAAAGAGTCATAGTCATTAGTAAGAAACTAAGGAATTGACCTAAGTTTTAGACCTCATTCAAGGAAAGAAATGAAAAGTGCATGGTGAGATTAGTAAGAACGCAAACCCTAGGCATTCTTGGAAAAACTCTTAGTACCCATTAAGATCTGGACACTCCTCAAGAGGTTGAGGAAAATGAAAAGCTTAAGTATTAGGTCCAAGGCTTAGGGAGTATTTGGCCTCATTAACTAACTTTTGGTTTATGAGACTCAGTAACCTAAGTACCCTAACCTCACACACAGCCTGGTTCAGTACGCGAAAAATCAAAATCACGCAGAAGCATCGCAAAATTCTGAAAAGTACACCTAGAGTAGGAGCGGCTGATCAACACAAGTTGATTTGGACAAGTTCCCAGCACGGAGAGGTGGGAAATTCCCCTCAAAGATGCATAACAAAATATCATCTCCTCGGTGCTTGTCTCTTAGGATATTTTCATATCCTACTGGGGGCATGTAAGCACTCTGCTGGTTCAGATTCCATGGATGACATTATCACGAAGTGTCAATTGCCAGGGTCTGGATTCGGCCACGGAACACCATGGATGGGATTATCTCGAAATCTCAATAGCCAGGGTTCCGGGGGTTGCCATGGGCGATGCTATCTTGAAGCATCGATTGCCAGGAACCCTTGAGGATTGATGATGGGAACGAGGAATCTGATACAGACCGTGTTGAAAAGCCAATCCTAAGCTAGAATTAAAAAGAAAAAGAGAGAGAAAACTCTCCAAACAGAAAAATCTTCTATCTCTCTCTCTTACAAAATGCACTGCGAACTAAGCCAGGGCTAAAATCACTTCAAGCACGGGTGCTTTAACCACAAAGTTCAATAGACCTTAGGTTAGTTCTTGTGGGCCTTAAAAACCTTTGCTAAGGACTGGGGCTGAGGCTAGACAGATCTGGATCTTGGTTGGTACTAGAGTACCTTTTAGGCCTATGGTCAGCATTCTAACCTAATCTAAGTTCAAATGAAAAAAGCACTTATATGAAATTATTAAAAACATCATGGTCTAGAACAAAAGTTAAAACCTTAAGTTTTTGCTAAGGAACTAGCAAAAGCTAGGCATGGGGGTATGATGAGAACCTCATCATGAAACCTAACTAGCGCAATCTAACCTAGATATGCAAGAAAAAGCTCCTACATAACTCAAAGAAAGGCTTGACTCAGAGAATTCTGAGTTTAAGAAGAAAACAAGTCATAAGGGGTAAAAATGCAATTCCACCAACACAATCTGCAAACAGGGTAACTCAGGGTCCAAACGTAGGTCAAACAAACCTAATAAAAAGGAAAGTGGGATGATTTGATCCAACAAGGGCTACAGCAATTCCAAGGAATTAAAATGACATTCTGTAACCCTAAAATCAACCTACTTCAATTCACGAGGTTCGAGGTAGGGTAAAAATTTAATAAACCCTCTAAAATTCATTGAAAAATAATCTTTAGGGTTTAGAACCTCCAATTTGGCCTTAGATACCCATTTTGACCTACATTGAGAACCATGCCCAATTAATGATTTAATTTAGGTTTTTACGTAAATTGGCCGGTCAAACAAGGTCTGACCTAGAAACAAAATTCACCATTAAAATCCTTAGGTCCAATTTAGTCATGCCTAAAAACTTGAGCCTAAGAAGAGACCTTCTTGACCGACTTTGCAATTTGGTCCTCATCTATTACTTTTTGTCCCTCAACTTTCGAAACCCTTGCATTTTGGCCCCTAGTTTCCTCATCGTTATTTGCATTTAGGTCCCTCCTGCAAGTCTCTGCGCAGCGCCATGCTCCGGCGACTTTGCGCGGAGCATGGCGCCGTGCAGGGAGAGGGAGGTCTCTTGCAAATTGAACCCGGTGTTCCCTGCGACGTCTGCTGTCGCAGGGACACCGCCTTGCCACCTGACGACGCCCACACCTTCCGTGCGAACACACGGAAGGTATGGGTCACACCTCCGGCCATTCTCCAGCGAGGGAGGCACGTCGCCTCCCTGCGTCCACCCCTCCGCCACCGCCTTTATAAAGACCAGCGTCGCCAGCCGGTTCTGGCAGTCTGGTCTTGACGGAGAATCCCTCAGCCCTTCCTCTCTCCCCACTCCGACAGGAACCCACCAGCTCCGGTGGCTCCTCCTCCTCCTTCTCGTCGCTCTGCTGCAATACCAGCAACAGAGCCACCTTCGCCTGATCTTCCCGCGTCGCGCCGTACCCAGCGCGTGCCCTCCTGCTCTCTTCCTCGCCGCCGCTTCCCCCTTCAGGGTGTTTCTTCTTCGGCGACAGTCGGTACGACTGCCGCCTGCTCCGGCCCCCTTCGTCTCTATAGGTAAGTAACAGTTATTTCCCTTCCTCCCCTCTTTCTTTTCCATAACTTATTTTGCTCGATTACCCTACGACCACGCCTGACCGCCCTCATCTTCCCCATCTCCGGCCACTTTCCGGCGAGTCGTTCCCATCATCCCACAACGCCATCCGGCTCGCCAACTGTCCCAAAAGCTCCGCCTCACCTCACCCAACACCCCCCACCCCTCCACTGCCACTCCACACCTCCACAACGCTCCCTCGATCAAACCCATTTTTCCGGTTGCAGTCCGACCTAAGGCTGCCGCCAGACACCGCCTCGCAACCTGCTGCACCCCACACTACCTTCGCCGTGCCACGGCAAAGGTTTCCCTGTGGTCTGATTAGGCCGAGAGGCCCTATTTGTGTTAGGCAGATTTTTAGCCCCGGCCGCCATTGGCGACGAAGCAAGGAGCTTCCAAGCGAGCTCCAGGCCTCGAAGCAGCAGGACTCCAGCTGAGGCGAATTGGAGAGACCCAGGTGAAGACAGGCAGCTGGCACGCAACGGGAAGCGAGGACGTAGCTGCTGAGGCCAAGTCGCATCCTTCCTGCGGGCGCGCGCACGAGGGACGAAGTTTAGTTCCACATCATTAGATTAAGAAGCGCCACACCCATTTAAATTGATTTTGTGTTTTTACTTAAGCGCCTCAGAACACGGGGTGAGGTCCCCTCGCCCACTCGTCCGCCTCGTCCGCGACCCACGCCACGCGGACCTGGCCGACCCGTTTACCCGGCACTCCTTCGCACCACCCACGCCGGTGCGCCTGGTCACGGGTACGCTACCCGACCCGATAACCCGGCTCTGGGAGAGCTTCCTATGAGCGGTTTACATAGAGAGAGAGACGTGCGGGTAGAGGGAAGGGTTAGGTTTTGCCTTGTGCAGGAACAGGGCGAAGGAAGAAGGCTCACCACTTGGCCGCAGGAAGAAGAAGATGAGGAGCGGAAGAAGAAGCTCTGAAGAAGCCTTGCAGCTGAGCAAGGCAGAAGACCAAGGAAGAAGAAGCGGGAAGAAGAAGAAGAAGAAGCAACGATTAAGAAAAGAGAGGGGAAGCACTATAGCAGACCGCCATTTAAGTTGTCTGATTGCGATATCAGACGACAGATGAAGCCTCAAAAGAGATAAGGCAAAGAAGAAGAAGAAAAGAAAAGGCTCCGCAGCTGAAGAGAAAGAAAAGAGAAGGAAGAAAGAAGATAAAGACAAGAGAAAGAAGAAGAACTGAAGAAGAAAAGAAAGAGAAGACAAGCAGAAAAAGAAGTGGAACTGAAGGCAATCAAAGCCAAGGAAGAAGACCCGTAAAGAGAAAGAAGAGAAGAAGAAGACAAGCAAAGAGAGAAAGAAGAGAAGAAGAAAAAGCCAAAAGACAGAAATCTATTTCTCCCTCTCTTTCTCTCTCTTATTTTTGTAATAAAGAAACATTGTACTTCTAGAATTCCAGTAGCTCCCTGAGTTCGACCTCGGGAAACTATTTCCGAGTAAAATGTTAATGGTAACGACGACCGTAGCTGTCTTATTTTATATCACAATGACATTACTGTAATAAGCATTAAAACAAACAAAGACTAGCGGCGGTAGATAGTCGCCACCAAGATGCGATTTCTTTTTCTATAATATTTATCTTCGTCTTTAAATCAGAAATTTTTAATTTTAGACTAGCATTTTCCTCATTCAATTTAGTATTTTCATTGATTAAATCTTTATTTTCTAATAGCAAGTTATTATTCTTAGGGCTAGATTCTATATCATTGAGTTATTTTTCTAACTTATCATTTTCATTTTTAAAAAAACTAAGGTTCTTTTTAACATTTTTATTTTCTATCTTAAGTGATTTACTAAGTTCAAATAGCTCATCAAAAGCATCTTGTAAATCGGAATGTACCTCATTGTCGGAGTTCTTCCTCATTGTCGCTATCACTTCCTCTGGCCATGAAACCAGAGCAGGCAGTTTCTTCCTCGAGGTTCTTCTCTTCTTCTTCCTCTGAGCTCAAGTCATCCCAAGTTGCTTGGAACGCCTTCTTCTTAGACTTCTCCTTTTCCTTCTTCTTCTCCTTCTTGAGAAGTAGGCATTCTGGTCGTAGATGTCCTTTCTTGTTGCAGTGGTAGCAACGTCTCAGGCTTTCCTCCTTTTCTTTCTTTGATTCCCTACAAAATTTGGAAAATTTCTTAAGTAAAATTTTAATGTCTTCGTTGTCAAAACCTACCTCGCTATCTGATGCAGCTCTGAAGGCGAGGGTCTTCTTCGGTTTTGGCTCCGATGTATCCTTCTTCTTATTATTCAGCTTTGTCTCATAGGCCATTAGATTGCCTAGGAGATCTTCCATATTGAGTTCCTCCACCTCCTTTGCCTCCTCAATCGTAGTGACCTTCTGCTCCCATTCCGGTCCAAGGGAACGGAGTAGCTTTCCATGAAGCTCCCCCTTAATGAAGGTCTTACTTAAGGCTTTTAAACTATTTACTATGAGAGTGAACCTAGTGTTCATCTCACTTAAAGATTCGTTAGACTTCATAGAAAAAGATTCAAATTCTTGAGAAATTAAATTTATTTTAGAAGTCTTTACCTTAGAGGTACCCTCGTGAGTTACCTCAAGTGTGTGCCAGATCTCGTATGCGGTGGCGTACTGCGAGATTCTATTAAACTCCTCTGAGTTAAGCGCGCAGTAAAGGGCGTTCATGGTCTTCGCGTTCAAAGAGAGCTCACGAATTTGTTGTTGCGAGTAGCCTCCCGCAGGTTTCTCTGGGATGTCAAACAGCGTCTCGCACCTGCCCAAATCGTGAAGTCATTGGCTTGAAGCCAAGTCTTCATCTGCAGCTTCCAGTAGGGGTAGCTGCTCCCATCGAAGAACGGCGAACGGGTCGTGGACTGCCCCTCGGAGATCCGGATTGCGAAACTGCTCTCCTCCATGATCTTCTTGTCGGGTGTTACTCTGACCTTGTAAGAACCTGCTCTAATACCAATTGTAATTCCCTACTTGGAGGGGGTGAGATCAACGTGATGTATAAAATGCAAAAATAAAATATAACAATCTCACAAAAAAAGACAATCACACAATGTACACAATGATTTTTAGGTGGAAACCCAACCCGGGTGAAAACCATCACCTAACCCTCTTAAGTTAAGATTTTCTGATCAACCAAGTTGATCAAATCCATTAATGTACTACTTAAAATGAGGGTAGTACAACATCAATTACAACCACGCTACAAGTGCGAGGGTAGCATACCTCAAACCCCTTCTCTTCATGAGAAGGATTTTGTCTCACAAAGGAGACGGGAATTTGCAAAGCGAATACCCAACACAAGCAAAGTAAAATACAGGAATAGTCCTATAGATCCAACAAAGATAATCTTGACCTAAGCTTCTATAGGAGTAAGGATGCTTCCCTTTGCAAGAAGTGCGTCAACGACGCGGATGCGTGAACCACGCGGTAGCACTTCATCGCTCTCATAATCGCGGAGGGAGAGCAAGTGCGCAACAGGAATCAAGCTCTCTAGGTGTAGAACTGAGCTTGGAGAGCAAGAGCTTTCTTCTATATGATCTTCTTCTTCTTTTAGACACCAAAGAGTGGAAAGTATGTAGCTTGGGTGTGTCTTGGTGTATTTTTGAATGGCAAAGGTTCTCCTCTATTTATAGAAGCCCTAGGAATGCTTTGGAAGGCCTTGGAAGGCTTCCATAGCCGTTGGGTGCAAGCTCCAAGAAAATCAGGTCGAAATCAAGATTAATCATTACACTAACAGGGTTATTAGATGTCTTATCCTGGCATTAGACGTCTGGAAAACCAATTTAAGACATCTGGGAACAAAGTCAGACGACATACAGGATGTCTAAACAGGGTTTCCTGCCTGACTTGAATCAGATCTAAATAGGGTTCTAGTGAATTGTCATCAGACGACATACAGGACATCTGGAAACCTACTTTTCTGCGAGAATGGATTTCCAAGAGAGTGCAACGGCTATAAAATCCCTAAGAAGAGATTTTGGGTCAGCCGAGGCAAAACGGTCATGTATCAGACGTCTGGGGTCCTCTACAGACATCTGATATGAGGCTAATGGTCATTTCCTTTAGCGTTTACTAAGGCAGCCAACGGTCCACTAATTGGACGTCTAGCAAAAGGCATCAGACGTCTACTAAGACGTCTGGACTATGGTTTAGACATCTAATTTCATCAAGTAGAAAGCCTAAACATTATCGGACGTCTAAATCAACAGTCATACGTCTTAAAAGTCATTATCAGACGTCTGAGTTTCAGATTAGATGTCTGAAAAGGCTGTTTGAACCCTATATTGGTTTTCTAAGATCTTCACAGAAAACCTAAGTATCCTAGGGTTGTGCAAGTGTTCCTAGGACTACTGTTAGGGTTCTTTGAGGCTCTTTAACATGAATCTAAGAGACAAACAAAGAGCAACAAAAGAAACAGAAATACATAGATTACAAGGAAAGAAAATCTATCATATTCTTCATCTCCTTCCTTCTTCAAGTTATCACTCCTCGCAAAGTTCCTCTGTTCTCCATCAAGCTCCTCCAATCCGCCATGGATGCGAGCTCGAACTCCTTCTAACCACGTCTCCATTTGCAATTGACCTGAAATCTAAGACTCCAAGTGCAAATGTTAAATGACACGTGTTTTGTAATTATCAAAATAAATGATCGCATTGCTCTAGCACCAATAGAAGTGTTTGATGACTAGAGACCCCCTCAGACGACTGTGCGGGGTAACAGATGACGGATACAGACTCAGGAGAGCAAGGTGAGCTACTATGTTCATTTAAGACATCTGGGACTCCTCCAAACGTCTGATTTTAGTCAGTGTATGTGTTTTTGGGCCGGTTCAGGGCCCAAATGGAGTCAGTTTTTTGCAAACAAAGTATCGTTGGTTTTCTTTCAGAATTCTCTACGTGTTAGTGTAGTGTCAATACTATTTGAGCTCATTTTACATGTTGGTCAACGATATAGGTCTCTAGTCTGTGGTGTACACGGGATCCGCGGAGACGTCAGGATCCACCATTCGAGTCCCCATACCACCCATATACCTGGTAGAGTGGTCCTCTCTAATCCTGTGATTTAAATGATTAAAGTGTATGCTATATTAGAAATATCTGATTGAACCTTATGATATGAAATGAACCCTAGGGCTTAGGAGGATGAATGCACGTTACTTGAAGCACACTTGCTATACTCTGAAATGCATGTTAATGTCCTTACTGCTAGCAACTAAATATTAAATTGATGAGGTGATTGCTTAATTTATTGAATCACGAGCTGCCTGTTATACGATTAAGAACCGGAATGCGAATGGAGATATATGCCGTATCATGAAATTATATGAATGCTAATGCACGAACCCTACGGGAAATTAAGAAAGGAATAAAAAATACTATGTTATGGAAATCTGATGTGTGATGGCACGTATTGCCTACGGGCTGGTTGGTTGTATGGAGTTGGGTACGAAAAGTGAGTTGGCCCTCGTGTACATGGTACCAAGGAGAGCTATTGTCACTTTAGCATAGGGAGGAGCTAGTCGTCCCTTGACGTGCCGTTGTGCGTGTGTGTTAAGGAGTGTCATTATAGTCGCACTTGCACGTCTGTTTTAAAGTAATTAAACGGAGGTGAGTCCGAGTGTTGGTCTCAGGGAGGCGTGAAAATCAGATTTTTACTTACCACTTGTTGTCATGGAAAGGTGCGATTTTGAAAAGCGAGAGAGAGAAATGAGAGAGAGAGAAGATTTAGGGTTAGAAAGCTCTTTGTTTTGATCATGCAACTTGAACAGAAATTAAAATAGCAACTAAACGGAAAATAACTTCATTAAACATGCACTTGTAGTTCATAACTTACAACATTAAATACATGCTTCAATAAAAGTAATAGAAAGCTTAAAAGAGAGAGAGAGAGAGAGAAAGTGTGTGGAGAGCGACGAGGCAGCCACGGCGGTGGAGGAGGCTCCGTCGGCGACTCGTCGTCTCCGACGATTACAAGAGTGCCTAGAGCTAGCTAAGAGAGGGGTGGAGTAGTTGAAAGAGGGAGTGAATGCCTTAAATGGTGGTTGGAGGGGGCTTAAATAGAGTTAAGGGCTCCCTAAAAGAAGAAGGGGCTTTAGCGACATCCAGAGCGTCGCTAAAACCACTTCCAAAAGCGTCGGTGAAGCCCTCTCGCCGCTGGTCAGCCTCCTGCCTCGTTCCTTCTCCTCGCGCAATCCGCGGCCGCTGAAAGAGAGCCGTCCAATCAAAGATCGGACGGTTGAGATTCTTCCTCGCCTGCGCTGGGATCGCGCCTTGAGCGCGCGTGTGGACGCTCGTGAGCTACGGTCGCGCCTCGTGGCAAGATCCCAGCCGCCCGATGCTGATCGAGCAACCCAATTTCTCCGTGCCCATCGCCCGTCTTCAAATCCCACTCCGCGCGACCTGAATGCGCGTCGCGTCGGTGCAGGCGTGCGCGCTCACCGTTGTGCCATGCCTGCGCTTTGTCGCGGCGACCGCGGGCAGGCGCGCGAATCTCGACCGTTCGATCGAAGATCGACGGCCGAGATTTGATCTCGGCTGGTTGAAGGCGCAGTGAGCGCGAGGGCGGGGCTGACGTGGTGCAATCTGGGCCGTTGATCTCCAGATCAACCGTCAAAACTTCTTGGGCCCATTGTAGGAGCTTCGGATGTCGGATTTGGCCAATCTTGAGTCCGTTGGACTCCGTTCATCGTTCTGAATCCATCCGTGCAGTCCGATTGCTCATCTGAAGACTGCTTTGACAAATGCTTACACAAATGGCCATTAATGCAGTTTATAAGTAATCTTGGTGCATGATGCATGCAATGCTCCTATTCTACTTATGTTGTGCCTTTTATTCTAAAGATGGGCCATATTCAACATAATTATCACCCCCTTGTGTAGTGTTATCATACCCCCATGCTTACTCCTTGCTAGTTCCTAGCAAGGTTTATTCTAGTCATTATTTCCTTGCAGAATTCAAGAAGCAATTGCTTAGGCACTTCATTACTTGTCAATAAGAGGAAATATACGAAGATCTTAATCTACAAAGACTAAGCAGCGCCCGTGTGTCTGCCAAAATACGAACCACCCGAATCCTTGCTTTAATGTAGATATAACTATGTATATATACATTTTTAAAAAAAAATTTTTTCGGAATTCAATGTGGGTTGGTATCTTTTTACGGCTACCCAACCCACCCAGAACTCGGTCAAAACCCTAAGTGCTAAGCATCTTGGTGTGAATGTTGTGATAGACTCACTTAACGGTAATTGAGATAGACTTCGAGTTTCTACACCTCTAGGTGACCGAAAAAGAAAATAAATTTTTGCCTGAAGGTGTATTTGTTCGATTGGTAGCTTTCTCCCTACATTTGTTTTAATTGGGGTCAACACAAGGATTTTTCCAGTGTATATCTCCTCAGCTTGTACTACTTCCCCACTTCTTCCTTAGGTGTTTTGGTCTTTTTTTTTGTGCAATTATTGAGCTGGGCTCTGGACAACCGACCAATGGGCTGTTACCCACGATCACTCGCCAGCCATACTTGTGCGGTAAAGTGTGGTTTATTTTCTTTTCTTCTTCCTTCTTTTTTTTTTTTTTGCAGGTGGCTTCCCTGATCTCAAATGTACCTAGAGGCAACGAAAAAGAAATGGCCTATGGCTGGGTTCTGGACAACCTGCCAATGGGTTGTTACCCACGACAACTTGCTAGCTATACCACCCTAGAGAGTTCATTAGCTACCCAATTTCTGTCAAAATCTCCGAGAAGTGAGTCTGTGCAAAAATGTGTGCAGATGCTTAGACTAAAAGTTTTCTTGAGTTAGAGGGTGAATTGATAATTCGTATACTTATTACCTTATTTAGTAAGTAGATTAGAATAGCTTAAGGTTGCAAGGATTCGCAGCTAAATCCATATTTTAATGGACACTAGGGCTGATTAAGCCTGAAGGCCTGAAAAGTCTAAGTGTTTAAGTTCTTTTTGTATTATTTTCCACTATTGATAAGTTTCTAATGCCTAAGGTTTCTTCCTAAATTCATTTTTTTTTATAATTAATTTATTCATTCAGACTGATTAATTGAGCTCAGGATTATGCAATTTATCACCCCCCCATGCTTAAGTTGGACAATGTCCTCATTGGCAGATTCATGGATGCAGAAGGGTTCAAAAAGATAGTACCTGAGTGATGTAAACTACCAGATCAGTCTGAATCCTCTGGGTTGCCTCCCAGGAAGTGCTAAGTTTAACGCCTCCAGCTGGGCGGTGCTCAGTGTCAGACCTCAACGAGGGTGACACTTTCCTTGGGGGGTACCTGGGCCAGGAAATGCTTCAATCTTTGACCATTAACTGTAAAAGTGTGCCCAGTGTTAAGATCAGCGATTTCAACTGCCCCATTAGAATAGGGTTTAACCACCCGAAATGGTCCTGTCCATTTGGACCTGAGTTTCCTCGGGAAGAGTTTCAGGTGTGCATCAAACAGCCAAACTTGCTGGTTAGGCTCAAAGGTTTTTCTATGAATGAGTCGGTCGTGGACAGCTTTCATTTTCTCCTTATACAGTCGACTATTGTCAAAGGCCTCTCGATGAATTTCTTCGAGCTCAGATAATTGCAGCGTCCTCTGCGCACCGGCTAACTGGGGATCCATGTTACATTTCTTGACAGCCCAGTAAGCCCGGTGTTCCAATTCGACAGGAAGATGGCAGGCCTTGCCGAAGACCAGGCGATAAGGCGACATGTCTATCGGGGTCTTGAAAGCAGTCCTGTATGCCCACATGGCATCATCAAGTCGTGTGGACCAGTCTTTCCTGTCAGGTCTCACAGTCTTCTGTAAAATGTTCTTGATTTGTCGATTTGAGACCTCAGTCTGCCCATTTGTTTGTGGATGATACAGGGTGGCAATGCGGTGGTTTACCCCGTATTTTCTAAGCAGGGCACGGAATTGGGAATGGATAAAATGGCTTCCACCATCACTGATCATGGCCTTGGGTATTCCAAATCGGGAAAAGATGTTCTTCACAAAGTCCATGACAGTCATGTGATCGCATCGTCTGGTGGTGACGGCTTCAATCCATTTGGAAACATAGTCTACCGAGACCAGGATGTACTCGAAGCCGTTGGATGGTGGAAAGGGGTCCATAAAATCGATACCCCAAACATCGAAGATTTCGACAATCAAAATGGGCTGAAGGGGCATCATATCTTTCTTGGTCATGGTCCCCAGCGTCTGGCAACGTGAGCAAGTCTTGGCAAAGATGTGTGCATCCTTAAATAGGGACGGCCAGTAAAATCCAGACTGCAAAACTTTTGCAGCTATTTTCTTTCCAGAGAAGTGGCCGCCACACGCTTGGTCATAACAAAAGGAAAGCACACTCTGAGCTTCGTCTTCAGGGATACACCTTCTAATGATCTGATCAGCACAGAGGCAAAACAGCATGGGATCATCCCAGAAATAGTGCTTGGCCTCAGCCAAGAACTTGTCCCGTTGCTGTTTGGACCAGCTGTGCGGAGTTTGTCCTACAACCAGGTAATTGACGTAGTCCGCATACCATCGCAGTTTTTTGTCTTGCACGGCTAGGATGTATTCATCAGGGAAGGCATCAGAGAGAGGTAGGGAGGGTCCAATGTGGTCTGGATGAAGTCTCGATAAGTGGTCAGCCACCACATTTTTCGATCCGGCCTTGTCTCCGATTTCCAGGTCAAATTCCTGCAAAAGCAGGATCCATCTGATGAGCCTGGGCTTTGCGTCCTTTTTGGCCAACAGGTGCCGGATGGCTGAATGGTCAGTGTAAATAGTCACGTGGGATCCCAACAAGTATAAGCGGAATTTTTCAAGTCCAAAGACTACAGCGAGCAACTCTTTCTCTGTGATGGTATAATTACGTTGGGCCTCGTCCAACGTTTTGCTCGCGTAGAAGATCACCATGGGCTTCTTGTCTTGCCTTTGTCCCAGGACAGCACCTATGGCAAAATCTGATGCATCACACATAATCTCAAAGTCCTGGGACCAGTCTGGGGGTTGAAGTACAGGTGCGGTGGAGACTAAGTCCCGGAGGGTGTGATAAGCCTAGATGCAATCAGGAGACATGTGGAATATGGCATCGTTGGCTAGAAGGTCGATCAGGGGTTTGGAAAGCTTGGAAAAGTCTTTGATGAACCTTCAATAGAAGCCAACATGTCCTAGGAAGGAGCGAATCTATCGAACCGAACTAGGTGGAGGAAGTTTGGAAATTAAATCAACCTTAGCTTGATCTACCTCGATGCCCCTATGCGAAACGATGTGACCGAGGATAATTCCTTCTTGAACCATGAAATGGCTCTTTTCCCAACTTAACACCAAGTTAACCTCGATACATCGTTTCAGGATTTCTCCAAGTTGCTCACACAATGGTCGAATGAATTCCCGAACACAGAGAAATTATCCATAAAGACCTCTAAGTATTCACCCACCATTTCTAAAAAAATGGCTAGCATGCAACGCTGGAAGGTCGCAGGTGCGTTGCATAACCCGAACGGCATTCGATGGAATGCAAACCTGCCATACGGGTAAGTGAATGTGATCTTTTCCTGATCTTCCGGAGCAATTGCGACTTGGTTATATCCTGAATATCCATCCAGGAAGCAAAAATACTTCTGCCCTACCAATCTTTCAAGGATTTGGTCAATGAATGGCAAGGGGAAGTGGTCCTTCTTAGTGACTTCATTAAGCTTCCTATAATCAATACACACCAGCCATGCAGTGGTGGTGCGGGTGGGGATGGATTTGCCATGATCATTGGTGACAACGGTGAGCCCAGCCTTCTTTGGAACCACTTGAGTGGGGCTCACCCAAGGGCTACCGAAGATAGGGTAGATGATGTCGGCGTCAAGCCACTTGATAATTTCTTTTTTAATAACCTCTCGCATGTTTGGGTTTAAACATCTCTGCATCTGGCGGGAAGGTCGGGCCCCGTCTTCCAGGTAAATCTTGTGGGTGCAATAGGTGGGGCTAATTCCTCTTAAATCCAAAATGGTCCAACCAATGGCAGCCCGATGTTATGAAAGGGTCGCAATCAACCTGAGTTCCTGATCCTTGGTTAGATGAGAATTAATAATCACTGGGAAGGTCTGGTCAGGTCCCAAGAAGACATACTTGAGATTCTCGGGCAATGGTTTAAGTTCAGGTGCGGGTGGGACCACAGTCGATAGGAAGGGAAAGGGCGGTAGTTGATCAACATCGATCTCTTCAAATGGTGTCATGTGATGGTACTCAGCCTTACAGAGGTCCATGGGTAATGATGGTGACGGATCAGAACAATCACTACGGTTTTGGTGGTCTGAGACAGAACTGAGGGTGAGGCATTCCTCGATTAAAGTTTCCATGGGATCATGTTCCTCAATGTAATCGCAATCAAAAGACTTTGTCGCCCGGAAGATATCTAATTGCATTTTCTTGTCCCCGAAGGCGATTTCCATACATCCCGTGTCGCAATCAATGTTTACTTTAGCCGTAGCTAAGAAAGGTCTGCCTAAGATTATGCGTGCGTTCTGTAATTTCTCAGGGACTTCCATGTCGAGCATCAAAAAGTCAACCGGGAAATAGAAGTCCTTGACCCGTACAATCACGTCCTTGACAACCCCCTTCAGGGTTTTCACTGATCTATCAGCCAGCTGGATGGTGACAGAGGTTGGTGTCAGCTCCCCAAAACCAAATTGGTGGTACAGGGTGGTTGGAATTAGGTTGATAGAAGCACCTAGGTCCAGGAGCACTCTATCAAACGTCATGTCCTCGATATTGCAGGAAATTAGGGGCGCTCCTGGGTTAGTTTGCTTGAGTGGAAGGTTGCTTGATATCACGGAACTTGCTTGCTCAGAGAGTACAACCTTCTTAGGTGCTTGAGGTCTCGGCTTTACGCTTGGGTGTACAGGCATCCTTTAAAAACTTGGCGTAAGCAGGGATGTGTTTGACGGCTTCTAGGAGCGGAATATTAATCTGTACTTGCTTAAAAATTTCCAATAGCTCCTCAGTTTCCACAGTATTCTTCTTTTTCTTGATTGTTTCCAAGGCCTCAGGGTAGGGTGTCTGAATGTGGATTGGTTCCATGTCTGGGTCCTTGGTTGGTGCCTCTTCTGAGTCGGGTATTTCAACAGGTAAAGTCTCAGGGAGAGTCGGCCATTTGGGATCCTGGGTTTTGGTGCCGCTTCTCAAGGTCACCGCATTCGTAGAGGCATTGGGGCCATGGGGTGATCCTTGAGAAGACGAGGACGAAAAAGCGCCAAACCTAGGAGGTGTTTGCGGGGCTGGCTGGACCATGTGAGCCTGCCCGAGGTTGCTTTGGAACCCTTGCGAATTGGGGCCTCTGTTGATTATGTTTTGCGGGTTTGGTTGTGGTTGGGAAGGTAGGGATCCTTGTTGTTTACAGTCTAAGAGCTGGCTTAACTGTCCCTTTACCAAGGCCATTTCCTCCTGATGTTTCTTGTTCATGTCAGCCAGCATCTTTATTAGGGTATCCATTTGGTTTTGTGAGGGAGGGGCCGCCCTATTCTGGTTATATTGGGGTCTCACTGGTGGTCCTTGCTGATAGGGGAGCAAGTGTGGCTGCTGGTTTGGCCAGGGCTGGTTTTGGAATTGCGGTGGTTTCTGGTTTGTCCAACCAAAGTTGGGGTGGTTATGCCAGCCGGTGTTGTAAGTGTTGGAGAAAGGGTCAGGTTTCGCATAACCTTGGATAGCTTGCACATCTTCTAAGATAGCCGATGTTGATGAAGAGGGAAGGGAGTAATCAAGGGTCGAGGGAGCAAAGGTCCCTCCCTGGAACGTGGTCAGGGGTTGTTCCAGGTTCAGTTGGGTGAAGGGCTGGACCAGGTCAACATTATGTGCTCCCTTTGCTAGGGAGTCTGCAAGGGGTTCCTGGTCTGATTCAGTAGCTCATCAATCTTTTTGTCCACCAATTCCACTCGATCCAACTTTTTGGCAATGATGTCCATGTCAACCATTCCAGAATTTGCTTGCACCTCATAAATCCCGCCACGGGGTTGACTGGACCTGTTAAACTGGTTCATGGAGGCATTGTTGAGCGAATTCTCGCTCATAGACTTAAAGAGCTCAAACGCGCTCTCCTCATCTTTGTTTAGGAAGTTTCCCCAGCATGAGGCATCGATGAAGTTTCATAGGTTGTTGTCCAGATCATGGTAAAAGATCTGGGCCAATTGCCACCTTGGAACTTCGTGGTGTGGGCATTTCCTAAAAAGTTCATTAAATCTTTCCCATGCCTCATGAAGTTGTTCCCCACCCTGGAGTGTGAAGGTAGTGATAGCTCTCCTGAGGGCATTGGTCCTTCCTATGGGGAAGAATTTCTTTAAAAATGCATGCCTCAGTTCTTCCCAGGTGGTGATGGGTCTACCTAGGGTTCTAAGCCAATGAGAAGCCTTATCTTTAAAGGAGAAGGGAAACATCTTGATTAGAACAATGTCAAGGCCAATGTTCCTAGGTTTCACCGTTCGTGCTATGCGGTTGAGATCCTCTAGGTGCTGAAAGGGGTCCTCATTTGAGCTTCCATGAAAGTGGCTCTGGATCAGACTTAAGACATTCGATTTTAGCTCAAAATCATCTCCCCTCTCGGGGATCCTAAGGTGTGGCTCGACTCTAATAGCAAAAGGGTTATAGAAATCACGGAGGGGTCTTGGCTGGTCCTGAAATGGCGGTAAATCAAGTGGTGGTTGTCCTGGTATGTCGTAGAAAGGTGGTGGTGGTTGTTCTTGTGGGTTCTGTAACCATTGTATGGCTTGCATGATGGTGTGAATTTGTTGTTGCTGAAGCCGATGGTTAGCATTGATTTGAGCTTGGATAATGGCCATAGCGTCTGGTGGGGGTTGATACTCAGCTTCATCTACCCTAGGTTCAGCCATGTTTTCAACAGAATTACGTCACCTAGATTCCTGCCCCAAAACACACAACTCGGGATGTAGTGAGCGTCTCTCGTGCATACACTAGAGAAGAACAGGAGGGGATGCGGAGGGCGACAGATGCGAGAAATGTGTTTCAATCAAGCACACAAGCCTAATCCTTATGGTGTATTCCTTAGGAGACCTAGAAATCTCACAAAGAGTGATTAAGTCCGTAAGCATTAGACTCCCTTTCCCAAGGCTAATCTGGCCATGTTGATTACGAGGGGATTGCAGGGAAGGTTCTTCCTTTGGCTTGCGCCTCCGGTTCCATAGACCCCACAACCGCGGTCGTTTAACACTGCCCGCAGCCTAGTCACCAGATTCTACCAAGGGAATGAAAGCCAAGTGCCTAGCGAACAAAACCTCACCTTTTGAGACTTAACTCAGTCCTGCCTAGGGCACGTCTGCTCAGTTTTAAAGGGTTAGGATAGTGCCTGTGCTTAGGGTGATGTGATGAGGCGTTGATTGGGGTGGTGCCTCTTAATTTTTCACTTTCAAAGTGTGTGCTTCTAGCAAAAGATGATTTTCAAGTAAGGATTTGTTAAGATGTGGTGTCTTTTAGTATTTCATCCTTACTGTAGTTCTTTTTAGGGTTGACGTGTCGTAATGTTTTCAAACAAGTTTCAGTGGGTACGTCAAGTTATGCACACAATTTGATGAAAGTAAATTTCCTTTTTATTTTGTAGAGGCTCTAAAACTCTAATGTACTCATCCTAATTATCATGCAACTTCTATTAGATGAGTCAGTTTTAGGGTTGAGTGATGCGGCCCAGGTCAACTCACGGTGGCTTCGCAAACACCACTCAAGAAAAAGAAAAGAACACTCCAAGAATTTATTCAGAATGTTAGAGTGTACATTTTTTTTTGGGGGTGATGTGTTAAGGATGTGGGTCAGGAAATCATACACCACGGCAATTTTTTTGAGTTTTTACAATTTTTTTTAGCTTTTTCACGCAAGAAAACAATGAGAAAGAGGTTACTCACTATCGGTCCTCGAGGCGCCTACTCCCTTGCTACCGTCGTGGGATGCGTCGCTTCGCCGTCCACGCGCCGAATTCTTGCAACCGTCAAGTAAAAAAGGAAAATAGGGCATTAGACGATGTGAGAATGAATGTGGAATGGAGGTGATAAAACAAATCCATTGCCTCCCCGGCAACGGCGCCAAAAACTGACATGCTACTGTGTGTGTGTTAAGGAGTGTCGTTATAGTTGCACTTGCAACATCGGTTTTAAAATAATTAAACGGAGGTGAGTCCAAGTGTCGGTCTCAGGGAGGCGTGAAAATCAGATTTTTACTTACCACTTGTTGTCATTGAAAGTGCGGAGTTTTGCTTGCGAAAGGTACGATTTTGAAAAGCGAGAGAGAGAGATAGAGAGAGAGAAGGCTTAGGGTTAGAAAGCTCTTTGTTTTGATCATGCAACTTGAATAGAAATTAAAATGGCAACTGAACGGAAAATAACTTCATTAAACATGCACTTGTAGTTCATAACTTACAACATTAAATACATGCTTTAACAAAAGTAATAGAAAGCTTAAAAAAGAGAGAGAGAGAGAAAGTGTGTGGAGAGTGACAAGGTAGCCACGGCGGTGGAGGAGGCTCCGTCGGCGGCATGTCGTCTCTGGCGATTACAAGAGTGCCTAGAGCTAGCTAAGAGAAGGGTGGAGTAGTTGCAAGGGGGAGTGAATGCCTTGAATGGTGGTTGGAGGGGGTTTAAATAGAGTTAAGGGCTTCCTAAAAGAAGAAGGGGCTTTAGCGACATCCAGAGCATCGCTAAAATCGCTTCCAAAAGCGTCGGTGAAGACCTCTCGCCACTGGTCAGCCTCCTGCCTTGTTCCTTCTCCTCACGCGATCCGTGGCCGCTGAACGAGAGCCGTCCGATCTGAGAGCCTTCCTCGCCTGCGCTGGGATTACGCCTCAGGCGCGCGTGTGCGCGCACGTCTCCGCCCGACATGCACGCGCACGTGGACGCTCGTGAGCTACGGTTGCGTCGCGTGGCAAGATCCCGGCCTCCCGCTGCTGATCGGGTGGCCAATTTCTCCGCACCCGTCGCCCATCTTCAAATCCCACTCCGCATGGCTCGAACGCACGTCGCGTGGGTGCGAGCGTGCGCGCTCACCGTTGCGCCATGCCCGCGCTTTGTCGCGGCGAACGCGAGTAGGCGCGCGAATCTCGGCTGGCTGAAGGCGTAGCGAGTGCGAGGGCGGAGCTGACGTGGCGCAATCTGGGCCATTGATCTCCAGATCAACGGTCAGAACTTCTTGGGCCCATTGTAGAAGCTTCGGATGTCGGATTTGGCCGATCTTGAGTTCGTTGGACTCCGTTCATCGTTCTGAATCCATCCGTGCAGTCCGATTGCTCATCTGAGGCCTGCTTTGACAAATGCTTACACAAATGGCCATTAATGCAGTTTATAAGCAATCTTGGTACATGATGCATGCAATGCTCCTATTCTACTTATGTTGTGCCTTTTATTCTAAAGATGGGCCATATTCAACATAATTATCACCCCCTTGTGTAGTGTTATCATCCCTTGGGTTGGGACCTGGGGTTAGGAATGGCCACCTTATACTGACTTTTGTTAGGCCCACTGGGCAAACCAGGATAGCTGGGCGAGAGTACGCTGATTGTTGAGGGGTGTGGCCCCTATTCTGTTATGTGTTGTATGTTTGGGCATACCCGTTTGCCGAAATGACTGACCGCGTGCCAGTGTGGGGCAGCTACTTATGCGCTTATCACGCATGTCGTAGTCACCGCTACGTCACGGCCATGACCTCGGGGTGGTAAACCGGGTGTAGGACTACCACGAGGTGCTCTCCTGATCAGAAGAGTGCCACGTGTACATCCTGCATCGCGGGAAAACTGCAACAAGATCGTTCCCTTAGGGAACAAGTGGATTAAGAAATGTTATGGACCCTGACTAGAAATCGAATCAGAAACACATAGATGATTTAAACGAAAACAGATAATAATACATAACTAGAAATTGTATGATTAGTTAGTTGCTTGTTCCTTTATGTTTAATTGCATGTAAATGGCATATACACCACTCTACTCAATGTTAGCTTTCCACCGATATATGTAACCATGTTCAGGTCAGGGAGTTGAGCAGCTAGCGCCATCGACTGTAGAGGGTGCTGGGCCCAGTCGAGCCCAGCCATAGTTGTACCTTCGCTGTTTTCTATTTCAGAGGCCCCTTTTTGTTGGTAGTGAGTATCTTTAGAATGTAGTACCTGTTTCTATTATATTTCTCTCTGCTTTAGTGTGATGGCTATGCCTGTACTCATACTTTCCGCTTGTGGCATGTAGTACCTTTGAGATTTCTGTGTTATTTTCCATTATTGCCTATTATATATTTTCTGCTTAGTTATATTGTACGTGTAGTTGTGGAATGATTTTGTGCATTTGGTTATTTCTCATTGGACAACTGGATCTTGGGATTTAGTCGAGGTGAGCCATTCTTGGGTTCTGTAGGGAGCTGGGATCGGGTCGTAACAATGGAGAATATGGGGTCATCACTTCATGAATTATACAAAAAACTTGGCATAATTTATTAAATAATTTGGATATACATTCCTTTCCTTAATTCAACCTCGGTCTCTTAAGAATTTTTCCAATTTGTGTTTGTGCTTTGTTCTTAAAGATAAGGAATTTACTTAATACCTTATCTTTAGACTTAACAAATAAACATAATAGTATCTACTTTTATCAACTATAAAGGTGATAAAATATTTTTTATTATCTCTAGTTAACACACCATTAAACTTGCAAATATCCGTTGGCATTAATTCTAGAACCTCGGTATCTTTAGTGATAGAGTAAAAAAGCTTTCTAGTTTGTTTATCCTATATACATATCTTGTATTTTTTAGTTTTATCTATGGTGTATTTAGGGATCATATTTAATTTCACCATTTTTTTCAAAGAATTGAAATTTATATGACCTAATCTACCATGCCATATATCATAAGATTCAATATTACTGTAAACAGAACGAATAGAATGAAAACCAACATTATTAAGAGCATTTATTGATGATATATCAATATCACATCTCACTCTAAATAATAAATCAAAATATACCAAATATCTGTTTCCATAAAAAGTTTCATGTCTTGACATAAGAACCTTATTACATTTAAAGTTCAGTTAAAAATCCTCTCTAACTAAAAAAGAACATTCCTCTTCACAAAAAAAATGTGCGACACCCTACGCGGTGTCGATACTTGCCCCGAGGAAAACCTCAAGTCCACATGTTTGAATCCTAACACCTTAACTGGATAGTCATTCTCCATCTTCACAGTCCCACCACTGTAGGCTTATAAGAAGAAAAGAACGATTTGTCAGTGCAAATATGTACATTGGCTCTAGTATTTACAAGCCATTCATTAGTAGGATCATGAATAGCATAGAGTTCATGTCTTACTTAGACATATCCATTCTAGGTTAGACCTTCTTGACAATCACATTAACCTAAGGATTCCCTTTTGTGGACTTCTACTGAGCTTTGTTAGAAGGGCAGTCTTTCTTTCAACGGCTAACTTGCCTACAGTGCTAACATGGTTCATCTTGGATTTTTTCTAGATCTTGGATTTGACACTCATTTTGTTTTTATTGTTATTATTATTCGACTTGCATTTTGACATCATGACATTTACTTTAGATTTACAGGCACTATAAGTTTCTACTTCCTATGCTCTTCCTCAATAGCAATAGCTGCATTAAGTCACCAAGAGAAATTTATTCCTTCCTATGCTTAAGAGTCATCCCAAAGTCCTAAGATTTCAAGAATTTCTCTATTATAGGCATAACTTGAAACTTATCAAGAAGTTTCATTTTAGCTTCTGCTAAATTATGGAGTAATAATAGAAATTTGTGTGCCTACTTCGATATCAATTTGCTCTCGGTCATTTTAGGAATTTTGCGACAGGGTATTTTTCGATACCAAGATCCTCGGTATTATACTTCTTATGTAATTCCTTTCATAGCCCCTTTGCCATGGATGTAGATGTATTATATACATACACTAAACATCACATTGGATAAAGCTAATAAGATGCATCCGATGTAGATACAATTGCACTCTTTCTACTCATCCGTCACCTTTTGGCCTTTAGAAGTGAGCTTTTCATTATCCAAAATTAGATGTTTGGTTTTCAGTGCTGAGATTAACCTAATGGTGGTCAACCAAATCCTCATGCATCATTGCCAACACTTAAAGTTCTGATCACCAAACTTCTCAGGCATACAAAAAAAGTTTACATGCGATTTGAAAGTCATTTCCGTCGTCACAAATATTTTAGATCTACGCGATATCTTCTCTAAGATTGTTGAATGCCACACATATACGAAATATGTAAATAAGAATATATGCATTTCCTATGAGTTTTGCAATCAGAAATATTAAATCAAGTAAGTTTGATACGATATGATAAAATCTAGAATAAAATAAAGAACAAATGACATGCAATAACACCAATAAACAAACCAAAATAAGATTAGATTATAATGCAGTGGAAGTGCCCATGAAAGATTTTTCTTAGAGAAGGTAACACCCCATAATACCGATGCATCGAGGTCTAGCAAACTTCTCCGAGGATACAATGATCCACCTCCAAGATTTGGCACACTCTGAGCTTTAACATCTTCGACAATCACCTAAGGAGAACTCAGTCGAGGCAATTTGATCGATCAATTTGAAAGGTTGATCGATCGAATTTTTGGATTAATCAACTAATTTGATTGGTTGATTGATCAATCTATGTTTCAGACACCTCTTAATGGATCGACCAATTTGGTGGATTGATTGATCAATCTGTGATGAACGAACACACCTTAAGTAAGAGAAATGAGAGAGAGATTAGAGTAGGGAAGATTGTGTGTTAAATGGGAGCACCCTTGCGACTCTTAAATAGAACTCGCAACACGACATTTATAGAATTCATTCAAAGCCATCAAGCCAATGTTGTGGAATTTATTCAAAGACATAAATTGATGAATTAATTAACCCATCAATTGATCGATCAATCCATTAATTGATTAATCAATCAATTTACAAATTAATGAGATTTAAAAATTCGTAGCAAAAGAGTCCAAGTTTTAAATTTATTCTTGCTCGAGTTGGAGCTAGGTCAGGTTGGGGCATGCACATGCACGTGTGTAGCGCCTAGCCCTACTTCTTGCTCTTTGCAACATAAGTCATGAGAGGCAAAAGCCTTTTATAACCACGAAAAGATTTCTCTACTTCTAATGTGGTACTAAAAACCTCCATCAAATCCTATTAATTTCAACATGAATTCCTACGTCACTACATATCAAATGCATCTTAATTAATTCAATTAAACTCCCAAAATTAACATAAACCTGATTCATATTTATCAAATTTCTCTCTCTTTTGAACTTACTCCCTATGCTCTCTGTCAACTATTTGGAAAGACATAGACTGAAAAGAAAAAAAGAAAAAAGAGGCAAAGACCTAAAAGTTGACTAAGAGAATAGCACAAAGTTCTTCACATACAAGAACACCACCCCCACTAAAAAAAAATACCATCCAAACAAAACACACATGCAAAATTTCAAAAGCAAACAATACCACATGTTCCTAGTTTAGGAACACAACTATCCTAAGTTATCCTTATTATATTGGGCATAAAATAATGCTTTCCAATTAATTTTCCTAATATTAGATATTTCCATTGCTTAAATGCTCCATTGCATTCATCCATTAACTACCTTTAAGACTTACAAGATTTTTGTCACAATATGAAAATAGAAGCTTGAGTTAGGTGATGAATCACTCTAAAAGAATTTCTAAGATACTTTTCAGTTATTTGGTTAAGGCAAAATGTGGTGAATGCCATTTTTGTGAGCCTGACGAAGAGAACCTCTCTTTTTGTCCTGAACCTGTTTTATTGGTTGGTGAGTACATGGTTATGCTTTTGCAATTACATTATAAGTTTTAATGATTTGGATTGATCAGAGGACAAAATAAAGGCTTTAGCAGTTGGTTACCTTTATCTTCTTTCATGCCTTCACACATAAGGGAAGAGTGATACATTATTACCTTCCAACAATTGCTTGCAGTAGTTTGCCTTGGACAATACAGTGATGAACCACGTTTGGCTCCCTTGCATCATAATATCCTTGCAAAATGGAAAAGAAACATTAGATTACATGACACTATATGGAAGATAGAATGCAAGAAAGGGCACATGGGGGATGGCATCACCTTGCGGATCCTCCTGAGAATTGGATGCTTCCTGTGAAGCACTAGAAGGGGGGGGGGTGATTAGTGTTAAAGGTGGCAAATGAATTTGCTAATTGAAATTAAGATAGACTTAAGATATAGTCAAGCAATTCACAAATACAACAACAATCACAACACAAGCATGTATAGTGAAAATCCAAATTCGAGTAAAAACCACTACCAAGATCTCCCAATCT
Source organism: Thalassia testudinum (assembly GCA_037157565.1). Lineage (NCBI taxonomy): Eukaryota > Viridiplantae > Streptophyta > Magnoliopsida > Alismatales > Hydrocharitaceae > Thalassia > Thalassia testudinum. Next base: position 121,318,247 of record JAZHRO010000036.1, on the reverse strand, counting down.
AGGATTTTACCCCAAGTCAAACTCGGAAAACTAACTGGTACTTATGGGGTACCAAAACCCTTTTACAATCTCTCATGATATCTAAGTTAAGAGCAAACCCCTCTTATTCAAGAAGAGAGGAACCCACAACCTGGGCCCCCATATTGCAAGTAGAATAAGGAATAAAATTAAATTAAAACAGAAATTAGCTCCCATGGATAGCCCCAATGAGATATGCAATCAATTGTATAAATTAGCTATCTAGGAGACTAGAATAAAGTCCCTTAGTGAATGTATGGATGTGACATAGTAGGGACTTGAGGTGGTTGGGCTCCAAGGAAAGTGGTCTTCAAGAACAAGAGCTCAAATCACCTCCAATGAACACCAAGTGTAAGCTTTTACTTAATGTAGACTTGAATGTGCTTTTGAGTGAGTTATGAGGTGTTCCCTAACTTCTATATATTTCTAAAGAGTGAGAAACCATCTCATATATATAGAGGTGTGAATGGACTAGTTTAGGTATGCATAAGGCCCCTCTTCAACGGATAAAATGTTTCCCAATTGGATTTGCCAATGGCTAACTAATATGCTCTAAAAGTGCTTTATCTAATGTTAGGTAAAATTCATTTGATGTTAGGTGAACTATTTAACGTTAGGTACTCAGTTAGGTGCAAAGTTCGCTATCTCCTAGAGGTATTCAATTCCCAAAATAGCTTACCTAACGTCAGGTAATCTCTATCTAACATTAAGTCAACTACCTAACGTTAGGTACAAGTTCAGGACAAAGTTCGTTATTCCCTGGAGCTTCCAAATGACTCCAGCCTTACCTAACGTTAGATGGCCTGTAGAAGGCCCTATAACTATCCAAACTAGTCTTGTTGATCCTATGAGGTTCTAGGATGATCCATTAACACCTAAGGATATGTCTTATCATATGTTGATCTATTTAGGCTATGTGTGGTTTCTTATGAGAATTACATATGAACATCTTATGTTTATGCTAATATGAGATCTGATTGGGGTTCTCCTTACATTCTAAAGAATAAAAGATTATAACTCAATTTCTATAATACAAAGAGACCTAAACTTGAAGAGCATGATCTCCTCCTTCTTCTTGGCTTCGGATTTCGTCAAGAGAGCTTCAACCTGAAAATCAATCTTGCAATATCTATGCATAAGATCCAATTTTAATCTCAATTACTTGAGATGTTTGTCATCATCAAAACCATCATTAAAGGCTAATGTGATGTCTAATTACTTATGCATTAACATCCTATTCTTCCTCTTTCTCTTGCAATGGCAGGAAGATGAGAAGAACAAGATGCAAGGCCCAACCATACAACCCTGGCGACCTTTTATATGCCTTCCTACACCTTAGTGCCAATCATACCTCTTCAATCTACCAACACTTTATGGCAAAAGCATGGGAAACAGTAGAGGAGGAGGACGCCATGAGGGGACGCAAGAGAGACTCGATGTTCTCAAGTAGGGTTCACAAGTGGTGGCAGCAAGGTTTCATCTAGTGGAATAGAAGCGATACTTATTGTTGGAAATGAACAAATAGTCACACCAATGTACAAATGGAAGAAAGAAGGGGTAGGTATATGATGTGCGTACATCTAAATAGCAAAAAATGTCTATTAATGCATATTCTTAGTACTATATTAGCATCATGTATTGTAAATATTGCATAATACCCATAATCATGCATTTAGGCCAAATTGTACAAATTTTATAGTAATTGTCTCCTTTTATGGCCAGGGACAAGGCGACTTTTAATCGGGACTTCGAATGGAAGATCAAACTATATGGATTTGATCAGGGTGACGACTGGAGTTCAACGACTCCAAGATCGCCCTAATCGGACATCCGTAGCACTAGATATAGTCCAAGGAAACTCAGAAATTAAGGGCCAAGATGTTGTCAATCTGCACTTCAGACAACAAATCTGACCGCACGGATGGGTTCGGATCAACGATCGCAGCCTAACGACATGAAAATCGGTCCAATTCGACATCCGTGGCACCATCCCAACCATCCACACCCGGCCGCACTGCTCCACTCAACTCCTGAAGGCTCGCGTGACATGAGATCTCAGCCGTTGGATGAAGATCCAACGGCCAAGATTGGCTGAGCGCAAAAGTAGCGCTGTGCCTCAAACCGCTGCATAGTGTAGTGGTTAAGGAGCTGCTCATGCAAGGAGCGCGAGTTCGAGCCGCCGTGAAGCGCTTCTCCTTGCATGGATGCGAGCGATCTCGACCACGCGATCAGCTGCGAATGGCCCAGATCGTCCAATTGGGCGCACACATGATTGGATGCCCAGTTTCACACTTGATCTCACATGCGAGTGCGTAAAGTGAAGAAAGCAAGGAGGGATCTAAGCCATCCGATCTCACGATCGGATGGCTGAGACTACTTGGACGTGCGTGTGCGTTAGGCGCGCGGGGCTGCAGCAACGTGGGGTCTTTAGTGACGCCTAAATCTGCCACTAAAGACTCCCTCATTTAATGTTTTTGAATATGTAATGACCAAATTGCCCCAATCCTTGCAACTATAAAAGGAAACCCCTACCCTATGAAATTCTCATCCCTTCCTTCACCTCTCTCCCTCTCCAAAGCTCTAAGAAGCTTGCCCCAAACCCGGGATGCTCCTTTGGAGCCAAATCCAAAGCTTTCTCGCCCCCGTTCCAGAAGTGGATCCCGCGACGACGATGACGTTCTGCCTTGTTCCCGTTTCTTCTTGCTTCATCCTCCTTTTCGCCCCATCCTCCGTCTTCCAAGCGTCGCTCCGTCTGGCTTGTCCTGCAAGCAATCGTCGATGAGGATAACATCTCTCTCCCTTCTTTTTATTGCTTTCTCGAATAGAATTTCCTGCTTTCTAGCTGTAATCGTTTCCTGCTTCCTAGTTGTAACCATTTCCCGCTTTCTAGTTGTAAAAACAGTATTCATATATCAAGTGATTATTCTCTCTCTCTATTAGTGTTAATATCAATTCCATTATAATTATCTCACTTTCAAACAAAAATACCAAAAAGAAAAAATATATAATCACGGATTTTAGATCGACGTAGCTGATGAGAACCTCATCATGAACCCTAACTAGCACAATCTAACCTAGATATGCAAGAAAAAGCTCTTACATAACTCAAAGAAAGGCTTAACTCAAAGAATTTTGAGTTTAAGAAGAAAACAAGTCATAAGGGGTAAAAATGTAATTTTACCAACACAATCTGCAAACAGGGTAACTCAGGGTCCAAACACAGGTAAACCTAACCTAATAAGAAGGAAAGTGGGATGATCTGATCCAACAAGGGCTACAACAACTCCAAGGAATTAAATGACATTCTATAACCCTAAAACAAACCCACTTCAATTCATGAGGTTCGAGGCAGGGTAAAAATTAACTAAACCCTCTAAAATTCATAGAAAAATAATCTATAGGATTTAGAACTTTCAATTTGGCCTTAGAAACCCATTTTGACCTACATTGACAACCATGCCCAATTAATGATTTAATTTAGGTTTTTACGTAAATTGGCTGATCAAACATGGTCTGAACTGGAAACAAAATTCACCATTAAAATCCTTAGGTCCAATTTAGTCATGCATAAAAACTTGAGCCTAAGAAGAGACCTCCTTGACTGACTTTGCAATTTGGTCCTCATCATTTACTTTTTGACCCTCAACTTTCGAAACCCTTGCATTTTGGCCCCTAATTTCCTTGTCATTCTTTGCATTTTGGTCCCCCCTGCAAGTCTCTGCGCAGCACCATGCTCCGGCGACTTTGCGCGGAGCATGGCGCCGCGCAGGGTGAGGGGGGCATCCTGCAAAGAGAACGCGGAGTTCCCTGCGACGTCTGCTGTTGCAGGGACTCCGCCATGCTGCCTGACGACACCCACACCTTTCGTGCGAACGCGTGGAAGGTATGGGTCTCGTCTCCGACCATACTCCGGCGAGGGATGCACGTCGTCTCCCTACGTCCGCCCCTCAGCCACCGCCTTTATAAAGACCAGCATCGCCAGCCGGTTCTCCCAGTCTGGTCTTGGCGGAGAAACCCCCAACCCTTCCTCTCTCCCCACTCCGACAGGAAACCCACCAGCTCTGGCAACTGTTCCTCCTCCTTCTCGTCGCTTTGCTGTAATACCAGCAGCAGAGTTTGCTTTGTCTCTTCTTGTCGCATCGCGTCGTACCAAGCGCGCGCCTCCTTGCCCACTTCCTCGTCGCTGCTCTCTCTCCCTGGGTTCTTCTTCTCCAGCTCCAGCAGGTACGAGCCGGCGGCTCCGCCCTCCCCCCTTCGTCCCTGTAGGTAGGTTACATTTACTCCCCTTTTTCCCCTCTTTCTTTTCCCCAATCTATTTTTCTTGATTGCCCCACGACCACGCTTGATCACCTTCATCTTCCCCACCTCCGGCCACTCTCCGGTGAGTCGTTCCCATCATCCCACAACCCCATACGACTCACCAACTGTCCCAAAAGCTCCGCCTCACCTCACCAAACACCCTCCGCCCCTCCACTGCCACTCCACACCTCCACAACACTCCCCCGATCAAACCCACTTTTCCGGCCACAAAACGACCTAGGCAAGCACGCCTAGGCCCTCCTGCGGCCTGCTGCACCTCGCACCACCTTCGCCGTGCCACGGCTAAGGTTCCCCTGTGGTTTGATTAGGCCGATAGGCCATATTCGTGCACGACAGGTTCTGGAGCCCTACCGCCATTATTGACGATTGAATCAGCTTCCAAGCAGGCTCCAGGCGTCGGGGAGCTGCGCTCCAGGTGCTGCAGACTGGGGTGAAGTCTGTGAAGACTTTTGCTTCAGCACTTGGCACCAACAGCAGCAGCAGCTGAGTAGATTGTGAGGAGGTTCTCCTGCGGGCGTGCGCGAGAAGGAGCATCAATTTAGTCCCACATCGTAAGTTCTCGAAGCGCCGCACCCATTTAAATTGATTTTGTGTTTTTACCTTATCGCCTCCGATACACCTGGGGTAAGGTCCCGCGCCCCATCACACGCCCCGTCCGCGGTTTCACCACGCGGACCCGGCGGATCCGACCTGACACTACCGACGCACACCTGGCGCACCAAATCACGCCAGTGCGCCTGGTCACGGGTACGCTACCCGACCCGATAACCTGGCTCTGGGGGAGCTTCCTATGAGCGGTTTACAGAGAGAAAGAGAGACGTGCGGGTAGAGGGAAGGGCTAGGTTTTGCTATGCCTTGTGCAGGAATAGGGCGTGAAGGAGGAAGGCTCAACACTTAGCTGCAGGAAGGAGAAGAAGAGGAGCAGAAGAAGAAACTCCGAAGAAGCCTTGCAGCTGAGCAAGACCAAGGAAGAAGAAGCAGCGAAGGAAGAAAAAGAGGAGAAGCACTGTAGCAGACCGCAGTTTAAGTCATCTGACTGCGGCATCAGACGACGGATGAAGCTTCAGAAGAGATAAAGCAGGGAAGAAGAAGAAGAAAAGAGAAGGCTCCGCAGCTGAAGAGAAAGAAAAGAGAAGAAGAAAGAAAGAGAAGACTTTGCAGAAGATAAAGACAAGAAAATGAAGAAGAACTGAAGAAGAAAAGAAACAGAAGACAAGCAGAAGAAGAAGAGGAATTGAAGGCAAACAGAGCCAAGGAAGACCCGTAGATAGAGGCACTGCAGCTGAAGAAAAGAAAAAGAAGAAAAGAAAAGCAAAAAGAGAAAGAAGAGAAGTCTATTTCTCCCTCTCTCTCTTTTATTTTTGTAAAGAAACTTTGTACTTCTAGAATTCCAGTAGCTCCCTAAATTCGACCTTGGGAAACTATTTCCGAGTAAAAAATTGTATGGTAATGACAACCGTAGCTGTCTCATCTTATACTATAACGACTGTATTATAATAAATATAAAGGCACAAAGCAGCACTGCGGTTGGCCGTCATCTCACTTCCTGTATTCAACCCGGAATTTCTTTACGAATTTCGGTTAAATTTTATCTATTGACGGATTGCTTCGCAAATCGAACTACAACGACGGGTTTTCAAATCCAACTCCGATCGCATAGTTTTTCACATTCAACATTTTGTCACTGTTACCGGGGAGGCAACGATTCTCGATTTTCTTTTTGCATTTCACACACTTTATTATTTTCGAACTTGCTTTATTTCTCGTCTATTGTTTTGCAGGTACCTCAATAGGGAATCTTTAAGCGGTAAATCACAGTAAAGTGCAGTTTATGACAATTGTAGGTGCTCCCCATTCTTCCCCCTCTACAGATTTCATTTCACAACACTAATTCAAACCCCAATTAACCTAGGTGTTTGCATAAATCCTAGGGTTAGTTTGGTTGCTTGGATTTCCATCCACATTCATCTCACCCTCATAAAAAAAAAATTAACAAAAAGATACTTCTTGTGGGATAAATCAAGCATACACACTACATACACCCACATTCAAGGCACATAACCTAATTGATTTTTATCTACTCAACCAGGACTCTGATCTATGGAACCGATACACACAAATCAACATATAAAAGAGTAGAAATCAGTCTAGGTTAATCATCTTGTGTGCTTAACTCAGTGGTGCGATTTTAGCCAATTGTTTGAGTTGTTTGGGCCGCACCACTTAACATAAAATCAACTCATCGAGTAGCTTCCCTATAGGGTTTACAATTTAGGTTAATACCAGGCACTCCAGTTTACTTTTTGATTTCAAAAGGAAAAGATCTTCACCCGTGCTTGAAAATCTGGATTACCTCGAAACTTGATTGAATTAACCTAATTCCAAACCCTAAAAGCTACTTAAGCAAGATTTAAACCTTAAAATCCATTCATCCAAATAATCTTGCTTGAAAATCCTAGTTGTGCATGCACTCACACATATTCAATTGATCATTAAGGGCAAAACCCATCTTAAAGGCTCACCACATTCCATAAGCACTACAATCCCAGGCCTAAATAAAATCAAGTAGACGTTGGCCTTAAGGACTGATTCACTCTTCAGGGCCCAGTCTGAGATTGTTTACAATTAACCTACTTGTACCAATCAATCTGATGTTGTTACGACCCGGTTCCCGAATCCCTACAGGACACGAGAATCGGACTGACTCGATTGATCCCATGACCCAGTCGTCCAACGGGAAAGTAACCAAAAAGCAGTAAAATAAACCACATTCACCATGCAAGCAACTCACAGTAACAAAAGTACAGCAGTAAAGAAAGGAACTACTACAGTACACACCACCACAACAGTAGAGAAATTAAAACAGGTATAGAATATGAAGTTTACAATAAAAGAGTACAAAAGTGTAACAAAATACTCACTACTACAGCAACGGGTACAACACAAGTGCAATTACTGGGCTCTACTAGGCCTAGCACCCTCTACAGCCGTGGTCTCTGGCTGCTTAACACCCGGTCCTGAAAAAGGTGGTAAGTACGACACGTCAGCGAAACGCTGAGTAGAGTGGCAACCAGCTAGCTAAGAAAAATTGTAAAAGTGGACAGGTAGCTGTTGTTTTTAAATTCTTCTTGATTCAACTAATTATCCTTTCTTTCATTACTTGGTTCATTTATCAGGTCTTTTCTTGATCTCGAATATTCCTCGTGGGAACGATCTTGATTGCAGTCTTTTCTGAAAAGTAGAAGTAGCACGTGGTGCTCTCCTGGCCGAGAGAGTCCCTCGTGGTGGTCCTACCCTCAGTCAACCACCCTAAGGTCGCCGACAGACGTAACGGTGACTACGGCATGCGCGATAAATGCACGGGTAGTTAACCCGCACTGGCACGCGGTCAGTCGTTTCCATTAACGGGTGCGCCCAAAGTACAACACGGAACCAATATAAGGAAAAGCCCTCTCAGTAACAGGGGTCTAGCCCCTCCACAGCAACCAAACAAGGGTCTCGCCCCTCCACAGTCCGCGCATCCTCGCCTAACTACCCTGGTTTGCCAAGTGGGCCTAACAAGTCGGTGTAGGACGACTAGCTGAACCCCGGGCCCCGTGGGGTGGCTAGCTCTCTCCCTACACTAGTAGTTCTCCCCCTACACTAGTAGCTCTCCCCGGTACTATGTATGCGGGGGCCACAGAGTCGGTACAAAGTGGCCAGTCCTAACCTCGGGTCCCAACCCTAGGGTGGCTAGCTCCGCTCTGCACTAAACAGGGGGATAGTCGCTCTCCTTGGTACTCCGTACTCAAGGGCCAACTCACTTCCCCCTTCACATTTCCAGTTCCATTCTATTTATTTCCAGGAGCTCTACTCCTAATTCCCCGTAGGGTTCATACTCATGTTTCTCAGGCCAAGCCATACTCGGTTTCATCATTCAGGTTTATTCGCATATAGCATGTGTTCCAACATTCAATCTTTCTTTTCCAATTTATATACAAGCAGCTCGTATTTAATTTCAAACAACAGAAATTATATATAACAGTTACTAACAATAGTACTCTACATTTCACAGGCAGCTGTTATTCAATTACAGGCAATTATTATTCCACCTACTCATTCCAAGACTACATTTCAGGCATTTAATACAATCATTCCAGTGTTTCCAGTCCTAGGATTCATGCCATACCCTAGGATCTATCATTCAATCTAGTGTTTCTGGTCCTAGGATTCATGCCATACCCTAAGATCTATCATTTATTCCAGATGTGCATTTATGTTTTGTAATTAACTAAGGAAAGCCACTCTACCCGCAAAATCGGGAATAATAGGGGCGTGATCGGCAAGTCCACGTGCCTCCGCGACCCCCAAGTCTGCAACAGAACAAGATCCTAACACAAGGATCAACCATAAGAAACCGCACAGAACAGGATAAAAGTATTTCAAACAAGTAGAGGAACTTATTCTAAGAAGAATGAAATCTTAAACGCAGAAATCGGACCTCGAACGGATCCTAAACGGGTCAAAAATGACAACTCTAACTCAAATCAGATGTCTGGAACATCTTCCAGACCTCTTAAAAAGGGGTCCAGGTCATACCTCACTCTGCGCTGCTCCGCAGACGTCCAGAGATCCTGCTGAACTGTCTGGACCTAGTTCCAGGTGTCCGACCACCTCTCCGGACGTCTGGAGACGCTCTCCGCCGTCTGGTGACTTGCCCAGACGTCTGAACAACGTGGGAGGGCGTGTCCCGTGCCTTCCCGAAGCGAATCTTGCACACGCATGCGACATCTCTCAACACGACATGAGACAGAACTTCGGCGGAACGGCCTGCATGGCCGTATCCGCAGAAGGAAGCAAAGGAGGAAAATACGCACCTCTCAGTCGTCTGGAGCTCCCTCCAGACGTCGTCCGCGTCGTCTGGATGTAGGTCCAGACACCTGATTCTGGGAAAAATCCCAGAATCAAAAGCTCCTTCGGCTTCTTCCCGCTGCGCGTGGCTGCGTCACGCTCGTCCGCCCGCTACTCAAGCTGCAGCAGCACCAGGGGAAACCTCCCCGACACACACTCCGCCTCGCGCACGTCGGCCGACCTCGAGCTGCTCCGGTGAGCTCTCTTCTCTTCCTTCTCGCTGCACCTCTCCTCTCCGCCACTGCACCCGGCAGCAGCTGCTGTGCTCGCTCTCACTCTCGCTCTCGTGCTGGAGGAAGGAGGAGACGGATGGGGTGGGGTGGCGTGAGGGGGGTATTTGTAGGCATTGGGGGAAGGTTTCTGCAGGTCAGCGAGGGGAGAGAAAGAGAAGAGGGCAGCGGGGTTTCAGCCTGCGTGCGACACGCACGCAGACTCGCGATCGTACGCACGCAAGAATTAATATCCAAATGTCTAGGAAGGCGTCCAGACGTCTGGATCAACTCTCAGACGTCTTAAAGTGTTTTGATGTCACGAGTCTTAACAGATGTCTGGCTAGGGGAGTAGTGTCAAACGACCGTGGCTGGGGGATACACTAGGAACCGAAGGCGCAAGCCAAAGAAAGAACCTTCTCCCCAGTCCCTCCTTTTAACTGGTTGGATTGAGGATGCAAGTAGAGTAAATCGTTTATAATCTTAAGACAGATTCTGAGATTCTATAGATCCTTAGTCTACCCCACTTAAGGACATGCTTGTTTTGTTGTGTTGCAAGGTTCTTATCCCCAGTCCTTCCGACCTCTTCCTAGTTTATGCTTGGAAGGAGGTCATTGAATCCCCGATTGGAAGGACCATTAAAGTATTCTAGGAGGTGTAGATTGGATTTTGGTCAAATTGATCCCATGGCCGATCATCAACCTCCTCTGCCTCAAAATCCATGGGAGATGTTTCAAAGGCAGCTGGAACAAATGTAGAGAATGCAAGAATGGTTCCAGAGAATGTAGAGCGCTTAGCCCTTGAAGGATTTTTATGATCCTTCAGATTACGAGGAACGTATCGACGTCCAGATTCCTACCGGAGACATAGAAATCAAGCCCCAGGTATTAAGCCTGATTAAACACTTTCATGGGCTTGGCTTTGAAGACCCGTTTCCGCATTTGGAGGACTTGACCACTTTGGTCCAGACCACCAAGGTGTGAAACATGAATGAAAAATAGATGATCATGAGGCTCTTTCCCCACTCTCTTAGGGATAAAGCCGCTCATTGGTACAAGACCATAGGAAGGTCGTTCGCAACATGGAATGATCTGAAATCGACTTTCCTGAAGAAATTCTTCCCTGTTGGACGTACTAATGCTCTGAGACGGGCAATTACTACCTTCGCCCAGTGATCGGGGGAGCAATTTCATGCGGCCTAGGAGCGATTCCAGGACCTATTGCAGAAGCGTCCACACCACGAGGTGCCGAAATGGCAGCTTGTGTAGATCGTTTACCACGGGTTTGTAATTCCCTACTCGGAGGGGGTGAGATCAGCTTGACGTAAAAAATGAGGAATTGAAATAATGAACAATCTCACAAAATAGACAATCACACAAAGTACACAATAATTTTTTAGGTGGAAACCCAAACTGGGTGAAAACCACCACTTAACCCTCTCGAGTTAGGATTTTCCGATCAACCAAGTTGATCAAATCCACTAAACCGAATCACTTTAAAACGAGGGTGATTCAACCTCAATTACAACCACGCTACTTAGACGAGGGTAGCGTACCTCAACCCCTTCTTTTCACGAGAAGGATTTTGTCCCTCGAAGGAGACGGGAATTTGCAAAGCGAATACCCAACCAAATAACAAAGATAAAATAAACGAGTAATCCTATAGAGCCAACAAAGTAATTTTTAACCTAAGCTTCTATAGGAATTAGGATGCTTCCCTTTGAAAGGAGTGAGTCGACGACGCGGATGCGTGAGCCACACGATGGCGCAACTTCGCTCTCGTGAACTATGGCGGGAGAGCAGGTGCGTGAAGGCTTGATGCTCTCAAGATGAAGAATTAGAGCTTGGAGAGCAAGAGAGTCTTTTCGGACACAAAAGAGTGTGAAAGTGTGTAGCTAGGTGTCTCTTAGATGTATGTGTGTGTTGCAAAGGTTCCCCTCTATTTATAGAGGCCTTAGGAAGGCTTTGGAAGTCTTAGGAAAGGTTCCATAGCCGTTGGGTACAAAGCCCAAGTGAATCAGCCCGAAATCAGGAACAATCATTGTTCTGACAGGCTTATCAGACGTCTAATTATTGCATCAGACGTCTAGAAGTTCACTTTAAGACGTTTGATTTCAAGGTCAGACTCTGATTTTGGGTTGGGCTCTTCCTGACTTGGATCATATCTAAACAGGGTTCTTGTGCAAGTCCATCAGACGACATATAGGACATCTGGCACTATGTCTGGACGTCTGGAAACCTACTTTTACTGTGGGAATGGATTTCCAAACGTTGCAACGGCTAGAAGAGATTTTGGGTCAGCCGAGGCAAAACGGTCAATTATCAGACGTCTGGAAAGTCCTATGGACGTCTGATAAGGCTCTAACGGTCACATCCTTGAGTGTTTGTTAAGCCAGCTAACGGTCCACTAATTGGACGTCTGGCAAAGTCATCAGACGTCTCCTAAGATGTCTGGTCTAAGGTCAGGACGTCTGATTTCATCAGATAGAACTACTAACTCCAGCCTAAATGTTATCAGACGTCTGAATCAACAGTCAGACATCTTAAAACACATTATCAGATGTCTGATCTTGGAATTAGACGTCTGGAAATGCTGTTTGAACCCTACATTGGTTTTCTAAGTTCTCTACAGAAAACCTAAGTATCCTAGGGTTGTGCAGGTGTTCCTAGGATTACTATTAGGGTACTTTGAGGCTCTTTAACAGAAATCTAAGTAACAAAAATAAAGAGCAACAAAAGAAACGAAAAATACAATGAGTACAAGAGAAGGAAATCTATCCTATTCTTCATCTCCTTCCTTCTTCAATATATCGCTCCTCGCGAATCTCTTCTGTTCTCCATCAGGCTCCTCCAATCCGTCCTGGATGCGAGCTCGAATTCCGTCTAAACACGTCTACATTTGCAATTGACCTGAAATCTAAGACTCCAAGTGCAAATGTTAAATAGCACGTGTTTTGTTATCATCAAAACAAATGATCGTGGTGCTCTAGCACCAACAGGGTTGACTGAGCAACTCAGAAATTATGTGGACGCTTCTTGCGGAGGCAATTTCCTCAACAAAGACGCAGATGGCACGCACGAATTGTTTGAAGAGATGTTCCGACTTGATCCTAGATCCCTACAGGACCCGAGACTGGCTCGCCTTAACTAATCCCAAGACTCAGTCGTCGAACGAGAAATAATCAAATAACATACATCAATCCATCTACCACACAAGTACAGTAGCTAAGCAGAAGGAAATTGGCACAAAAGGAGAAATAGAACAGTAATACTAAAATATTACATACCTCCAAGAACAGGAATACAGCCATCACAACAAAATTAGTATAGATAGAGAACATAACGGAAAAGTACTGAAAATATAACTACAGGAACTCACTACAACTAGCAGTAGAAACTATAGTTAGGCTCAACTAGGCCTAGCATCCTTAGTAGTTGGTGGCTCGGGCTGCTCAAATCCCTAACCTGTACAAAATTATATATCTGGAATCAGTTAATGCTGAGTAGAGTGGTGGCTAAAACATAACATGCATTTAACAAGTAGCTTAACATATTACTTTCCGATCCAAATTATCTTATAATGATTTTCTGTGTAGAGATCTCTAATCAGGATCCATCACATTACTTAATCTTCTTGTTTCCTAAAGGAACGATTGTGTTTGCAGTTTTCCCGTGATATAGGTTGCACACATGGCACTCTTCTGGCTGGGAGAGTCCTTCTGTGGTAGTCCTACACCCGGTCTACCACCCCGAGGTCATGGTCGTGACGTAGCGGTGACTACGGCACACGTGATAACTACCACAGTCTGCATACCCTCGTCCGACTATCCCGATTTGCCCAACGGCTAACAAGAGTCAGTGTAGGGTGGCCATGCCTAACCCCGGGCCCCTTGGGGCGGCTAGCTCCCCCCTACACTAAGTAGCTCACCTCGGTACCATGTACGCGAGGGCCAACAGGAGTCGACATAGAGTGGCCAACTCACCCCGGGGCTCAACCCAAGGGCGGCAAGCTCCCCTCTACACTACAAGGGATAGTTACTCTCTTCGGTACTACGTACACGAAGGTTAGCTCACTTCCCTTGGGTGGCAGTTCCAGAACCATCCGGTTCTCCGTGCTACAGTATTCTTATCTTGTTCTATATTCCCCGTAGGGTTTGTACATGACCTTCCCTTTATCCAGTTTAATATATACAAAATAGGCAGCTCAATCATAGTGCAGGTTTGTTCATAATGTGGTTCATTGCAGATAATACAAACAGCTCATGATTTACTCAATTATTCACATGCACTTTTCTCTAACCCTAGTGTTCATATCACAACCTAGGGTTCAATTGGAGAGCTGTATTCTAGAGCATACGTTTATTTCTTCATACCCTAGGTTTTAACTAATTGCATGAATTTTATTTAACCTAGAGAATTAGTTAGAACTACTCTACCAGGATAACCGGGTGGAATGGGGGCTCGTACAGCAGCTCTCGACATCTTCGTAGGTCCCGTACACTCGATAGATTGGAGACCTAAGATATGGACTGATAGGTCAAAAAGGGTTCAAGTGCAATAGACAAGGTACCATTACATGGAGAAAAACGTATGGGAAACAAAGACGTTTTGTTTACGGAAAACCGACATTGTTTGGGCCTTGTACGGGCTTAAAAACATGAGATCTGATAGAAATCAGATGTCTGGGAGAGATCCCAAATGTCTTAAACCAACTCGTGGGCATACCTCTCGCAGGGCACCTCTATCGGACGTCTGGAATGCAGTGCCGATGTCCGGGGGTTCCGTCAGATGTCTGGAGATGCTCTTGGACGTTTGAAACCACCTCGGTCCTCGCTTCGCCGTGCCTCCCAACCTCTGACACATGGGTACTGATTGTTAGGACTCGGCAGATAAAAAAGGGAAAAAGTAAATCTCTACCAGACATCTCATAATACCTTTGGATGTCCTCCCCGACGTCTGGAGGTCACTCTGGACGTTTGATTCCGCGAAAAAGTGACTTTTGCAGAACTGCTCTGGGCTCTCCTCGCCGTAGACGCTGCAGCAGAGCAACACGGCGCCCTTCGCTCTCGCGCTCAGACCCGCTCTCCGCTTGCTCTCTCTTTGGCTCCCTACTCTCCTCTCGCTCGATTGTGATGGTGTGAGACGGAGAGGAGGAGGGGGGTTTATAAAGGGAGAGGGGGTGAGGGGAGAGGTGTGGGCATTGCAGGGAGTGGTGCAGGGTGCGGGTGATTGTCATCACAGGGGAAGGAGCTGTGAGGCGTGAGGTGTGGGCGAGGGAGTGGCGTGTGCACAGTACGTGCCGAAAAGAAAAAGTATTTTCAGATGTCTGGCTTTTTCTGTAAACGTCTGGACAGACATCTGGGAAACATTCCAGACGTCTTAAGGGATTACAAGGTGACAGGTCGTTTCAGGAGATGAGTGAAAATTCAATCAATCATGCTTCCATGGATACTTTTAACCAGTCGCAACAACCCAGATTGAATGTTAATGAAGTCCACGACTCTCATTCATTCGATATGGAACTGATTTGCAATAAACTAGATAAGGTGGACTTGGTTACTAAAAGGATGGAGGAGTGGATGGCTGGAAACTCAATGACAATTCTCGATCCACTCAATCCTAGAATTCGGGATTCCATTCGTTGCAAGATCCTTCTAGACGAGAATTCGTGAATCAACTGGATGTGGCTCAACCTGTAAGCCAGCATTA
This sequence comes from Thalassia testudinum, assembly GCA_037157565.1. NCBI lineage: Eukaryota > Viridiplantae > Streptophyta > Magnoliopsida > Alismatales > Hydrocharitaceae > Thalassia > Thalassia testudinum. The sequence goes on along the minus strand of JAZHRO010000036.1, from coordinate 121,303,102 downwards.
TTCCGAACCCCACGGGTTCCAAACTAGGACCTTTAATCCCAGTTTTTCTGATCCCTCCCTTTCTTTCTCTCCATCCTCGCCTTATGAGGATGTCTATGCTGTACAGGAGAACGTTAGGTCCAATCCTTACTCCAATGCTTACAATCTGGGTTGGATGAACCACTCTAACTTCTCCAGGAAAAACCTGGAGCAGCAGACCCAATTCCAACCCAGCAACTATGTTCTGCAAAGACCAATGGGTCAGGGCTATGTTTACACTCAGCTGCCCTTGAATCAGGTCAATCAGCCAGCTTGGAATGCTCGTCAACCCGTAGGGTAGGCTGATTTGAACCGACAGATGGTAGAAATGCAAGGATCTATGCTCCAGCTCATGCAGCAAATGAAAACTTCATTGGACAACTTGCAAATCAGGTTCATTGCTAATTCTTGTCAACCCAAATCTTTGCCATCTCAACCCGTACCCAACCCGTGTAATATCCAGAATCTGGGCAATCAAGCCCAAGGGTACATGAATTAGAGGGACCTGCACGCACATGCTCAGGTGGTTGAGCAAGGTCCTTCCTCTTCTGCTTCTTCTTCAAATCAAAGGTTTTTGGCTAATGAAGCCCCTCCAATCTTTCCTAACCCTCCCTAAGACCCAAACCCGTATGCATCTGCTAATTCAGTTACCTTGAGGAGTGGAAAACAAACTCAGCATCCACAACCACACAGTTCTGATCTACCAAATCCTAGAGAGCCTGAGGAGAGAAAGGAGAACTCTGAAGAAGAAATCAAGGCTCAGGAACTTGATTCCGAAGATCTGACTCATGTTCCTTTTCTTGAGGCCTTGATTAAGCCTAGGAAGAAGAAGCATGTTGATAGTAACGAAGAGCTCTTGAATATATTCAAGAATGTCGAGATCAATATCTTGCTCCTCAACGATATCAAACACATACCGGTTTATGCTAAATTTTAAAGGATTTATGCACACAGAAGCATAAGTTGAGGGAATCTATTCCAAGGAAGGTGGTACTCTCTAAGTAGGCTAGTTCTGTTATCCTGCATCACCTTCCTCAAAAAAAGAGAGATCCAGGTGCTCCTTTGATTTCTTGTGTCATTGGAGATTACACTTTTGATAGGGCACTTCTGGATCTAGGTGCATCTATTAACCTAATTCCGACTTCTCTTTACGAGAAGTTCGGATTAGGTGAACTTCGGTCGACTTCAGTAACAATGTAGTTAGTGGACCGTTCGGTCACAAATCTGCGAGGCGTTATTGAAGATGTTATTGTCAAGGTTAAGGATTTCTATTTTCCTGTAGATTTCCTTGTCTTTGACATGGATGTACCTGAGAATTTAAGGAACACGCCCATCATTTTGGGGCATCCATTCCTGTCTATCGCTAAGGCTAATATCAACTGTGAGAGCAGTAGCACGGAAATTGCCTTTGGGGATCAGAAATTGAAATTGGATATTTTTAAGGCGATTAACAAATTCGAGGATTGTGGATTTATAGAGGAACTTGAGGACGACAACTTGAATATTGAAACTTGTATGGCGGTTTCTGTAATTGAAAGTTCCTCCTATTTTGATGGATCTGATCCGTAACCCTCTGTGGCAAACCTGCCACATTCTGAAGAGGTTATTGAATTTGTTCACTTTCAACCTCTTCCTCTTGATGAATCTTCATCAGCTAAACCTACCCTAGCTCGAACTGAAACCATTGCCTGAGAGTTTGAAATATTAGTTTTTGGGACCATAAAAGATGCTCCCTGTGATTATCAGTGCTAGATTAACTAAGGAGCAGGAGATTAAACTGATCAAGGTCCTAAAGGAACACAAGGAGGCAATTGGTTAAACCATTCATAACCTTAGGGGGATCGAGCCATCTTACTGCAATCACAGAATATTCATGGAAGATGGATCTCACCCTTCTCGCCAAATGCAGAGGAGATTAAACCCTAATATGAGAGAAGTGGTCAATAAGGAAATTATCAAGTGGCTCGACGCAAGAATTATTTATCCGATCTCTGATAGTCCTTGGGTAAGTCTCATACAAATTATTCCCAAGGAAGTCAGGATTACTGTTGTGACTAACGAGAAAGGAGAATCTATCACAACTCGTTCATCTTCCTCTTGTAGGGTTTGTATCGATTACAGGAAGTTGAACATAGCCATGAAAAAGGATCATTTCCCTTTGCCCTTCATTGATCAAATCCTTGAAAGATTAGTCGGGCAGAAGTACTTCTGTTTCCTAGACGGTTACTCGGGATATAATCAAGTCCCTATCCATCCCGAGGATCAGGAAAAAATGACTTTCACCTGTCCTTACGGAACCTTTGCTTTCCGTAGGATGCCATTCGGCTTATGCAATGCACCCGCGACTTTTCAAAAGTGTATGCTAGCCATATTCTCTAACATGGTGAGAGAGTTTATGGAAGTCTTCATGGACGATTTCTCAGTTTTTGAAGAATCATTTGATTCTTGCTTGGCTAATCTTGAAATGATCTTTAAACGATGCATCAAAACAAGACCGGTCCTTAGCTGGGAAAAGAGTCATTTCATGACACAAGAAGACATCGTCTTGGGTCATGTAATCTCTTAACGGGGAATCGAAGTTGACAAAGCTAAGGTTGATGCTATCTCTAAACTTCCTTCTCCCACATCCTTCAAACAAATTCGATCATTTCTTGGTCATGTGGGATTTTATAGGAGGTTCATCAAGGACTTCTCTAAGGTTGCTCGCCCTTTAAGCAACCTTCTTGCTAAAGATACGCCGTTTGATTTCAACGAATCACGCCATAAGGCATTTAATTTTCTTAAAACGGCATTCACTTATGCTCCGATGTTGCAACCACCGGTTTGGATAGCCCCATTTGAGATCATGACCGACGCTTCTGATTACACGATCGGGGCTGTTTTGGGTCAGAAGATTGATAGGAAGCCCTCTGTCATCTACTACGCTAACAAAACTCTGGACGAGGCCCAGAGGAATTACACTGTTACTGAGAAGGAATTACTAGTTGTAGTATTTACTTTGGAGAAATTTAGGGCTTATCTCTTAGGGTCTCATGTCATAGTATATATCGACCACTCGGCCTTGAGACATCTCTTAGCCAAAAAGGATGTTAAACCCCGGCTTATTCGATAGATTCTTCTGCTTCAAGAATTCGAACTTGAAATTAAAGATAAATTCGGGGCATAGAATGTGGTGGCGAATCATCTTTCGAGACTTTTGAGTGATTCTTCTCGTCCGGATATTCCGATTGCTGATACTTTTCAGGACGAGACTATCCTTGCAGTATCAGGTGTTCAAACTTCGTGGTTTGCTAACATTGTAAATTATTTGGCCATTGGTCAAATACCTCAGAATTGGACCAAGCAACAATGAGATAGACTCAAAGGCTAAATATTACTTTTGGGAGGACCCTGAATTGTACTGCATCGGCTCTGATCAGATTATTTGCCGATGTGTTCCGGAGAATGAATTCAAAAGTATACTCGAGTTCTGCCATGCATTTGCGTGTGGTGGACATTTCTTTGGGAAAAAGATGGCTGCAAAGATTTTGCAATCTGGATTCTATTGGCTGTCTTTATTCAAGGATGTCCAGGAATTCTCGAGGTCGTGTTCTCGATGCCAGGCACTTGGGAGCATAACCAAGAGAGACATGATGCCTCTAAACCTGATTCTTCCCATCAAAATCTTCGACGTTTGGGGCATCGATTTCATGGGACCCTTCCTTCATTTGGACACCAGTACATTCTCGTCGCTGTTGATTACATGTCCAAGTGGATCGAGGCCATTCCCACACAAACCAATGACCACAAGGTGGTTATCGATTTCGTCAAGAAGAACATCTTCAGTCGGTTCGGGATTCCGAGGGCCATCATCAGTGATAGTGGTACTCACTTCACTAATGCCCAGTTCCGTAGTTTACTAGCAAAATACGAGCAAATCACAAAAGCTCCACACCTTACCACCCTCAGACGAATGGACAGGCCGAGATCTCCAATCGGGAGATCAAGAATATTCTTCAGAAAAGGTTAGGCCTAATCGTAAAGATTGGACTCAAAAGCTTGAGGATGCTCTTTGGGCCTACCGTACGGCATACAAAATGCCTATTGGCATGTCACCATTTCATCTGGTGTATGGAAAGGCGTGTCATTTACCCGTAGCAATTGAACTTAGGGCATTCTGGGCAATCAAGTAATGTAATTTGGATTTGAGTTTAGCTGGAAAGATCAGGAAACTCCAGCTATCTGAGTTGGAGGACTTAGAAACGATGCATACGAGAATGTCAAGATCTACAAGGCTCGGACCAAAGTTCTTCATGACCAATTGATATCCCGCAAGAGCTTTGAACTGAACTAGAAGGTCTGGCTCTTTGATTCTCGACTTAAGCTTTTTCCTGGCAAACTTAGGTCAAAATGGAACCACTCGTTCATCATCGATTAGATATTTCCAAACGGGGTTGTTCAAATCTCTAACCCAAAGACGAGTAATTCATTTAAAGTCAACGGTCAACGTCTGAAGCCTTTTATTGACCGTATTGTTCTAGAACCCATCCCAAACACGGTTGCTCTAATCACATTGTGATTTCTTTGACTGGACTTCGCCTAGCTGATGGCATTAAACTCAGCAAATGTATAGTCTAACTCAGAGCTGACTCGAGCATCATATTCAGGTGATATCTTCTACATTCTACCTTTCCTTTCATGTCTTTTATTCTCAATGCAGACATTGCATCAGCTAGGCATGGGGGGTGGATTCATTTCTGAATTATTTTGTTAGCTTTGTGGAATTCTTGTAAATTTACTTTTTCTCTCTCTAAAAAAAATTTTGAATTAGGAGAGAATACTTGGGCATTAAGACTTTTCAATCTTAGGAAATAATACAGTATGATCTGAACCCTAAGACCCTTCAGGTCATTGGGCTTAATCAGCCTGTGTATCCACTAAAATGTGGATTTGTTTATCAAGTCCTCGCCATCCTAAATTCTATTTCAATTTAGTTAAATAAGTTAGGGTGATAAGTACACGACTTATCAACCCGCCCTCTGATTTGAGGAAACTTTAAGTTTAAGCGTCTACACACTATTCACACTGACTTGTTGTTCGGCTATTTTAACGGAAATTGGGTAGCTAATGAACCTTCTATGGTGGTATAGCTGGCAAGTTATCGTGGGTAACAACCCATAAGTGGGTTGTCCAGAGCCCAGCCACCGGACCACTTTGTTTCCTGCTACCTTTAGGTAAATTTTAGACTAAAGAAGCCACCTACTTAAAGAAAAGAAAAGAAAAAGTCCAAAAAGAAAAGAAAAAGAAAAAAGAAAAGGAGAAAAGAAAAAATGAATACAAAAGAAATAAACCACGCTTCACTGCACGAGCATGGCTAGCAAGTTATCGTGGGTAACAGCCCATTGGTAGGTTGTCCAGATCCCAGCTCAAGAAATGCACGTTTAATTCCTAAAACACTTAGGAAGAAGCGGAGAAGTAGAATAAGCTGGGGAGATATACACTGGATTCACCATTGTGTTGACCCCATAAAAATAAAAGTAGGGAGAAAACTACCGGTCTCATAGATACACCTTTAGGTAGAATTCTCTTTAAGGTCACCTAGGGGCGTAGAAACCCGAAGTTCGTTCTGATTTCCGATCAACGAGTCTATCACATTCACAAAAAGATGATTAGAACTTAGGGTTCTCATCGAGTCTTGGGTGAGTTGAGTGGCCGTAGAAAGACGCTCTGAAACCTTAAACTCAAAAATAAAAAAAAATTAGAAAAGAAGAAAAAGAGAAAAAAAGATCCTTTTTTGAATAAGGCGAGGGCTTGAGGCGGTCTACATTTTGGCAGATACCCGAGTACTATTGTGTCTTTAAAGTTAAGGTCCTAAGTAAAAAATTTCTTAATGTTGAAAATGACTTTTTCCTGAGTAATCCAATCCTAATTTTTTTATAAATAGCATGTAGTTTTTACTAGGGACTAGCAAAAGATAGGCATGAGGGTGTGATGTGCATACATCTAAATAGCAAAAAATATCTATTAATGCATGTTCATAGTACCATATTAGCATCATGCATTGTAAATATTGTATAACACGCATAATCATGCATTTAGGTCAAATTATACAAATTGTATAGTAATTATCTCCTTTTATGGCCAGGGATAAGGCGACTTTTAATCAGGAGTTCAGATGGAAGATTTAACCATACAGATTTGATTAGGGCAACGAGTGAAGTTCAACGACTCCAAGATCGCCCCGATCGGACATCCGTAGCATCAGATATAGTCCGAGGAAGCTCATAAATCAAGGGTTAAGATGGTGTCAATCTGCATTTCAGATGACAAATCTGACCTCATGGATGGGTTCGGATTGACGATTGCAGGCTAACGACGTGAAAATCGGTCCAATCCAACATCCGTGGCACCATCCCAACCATCCACACCTGGCTGCACTCCTCCGCTCAACTCCTGAAGGCTCGCGTGATGTGAGATCTCGACCGTTGGATGAAGATCCAATGGCCAAGATTGGCTTACCTCAAATCGCTGCGTAGCGTAGTGGTTAAGGCGCTGCCTGTGCAAGGAGCGCGAGTTGAGTCGCTGTGAAGCGCTTCTCCTCGTGTGGACGCACGCGATCTCGACCGCGCGATCAGCTTTGAACGACCCAGATCGTCCAATCGGGCGCATGCACGATTGGACTCCTAGTTTCATGCCTGATCTCACGTGCGGGTGCGCGAAGCTGAAGCGAGCGAGGAGTGATCTTAGCCACCAGATCTCGTGATCGGACGACTAAGACTACTTGAATGTGCACATGCGTTAGGTGAGCGGGAGAGGAGGGGACGTCGGGTGCGCGTGGGGCTGCAATGATGTGGGGTCTTTAGTGACGCTTAAATCTGTCACTAAAGACTCCCTCATTTAATGTTTTTGAATATGTAATGACCAAATTGCCCCAATCCTTGCAACTATAAAAGGAGATCCCTACCCTATGGAATTCTCATCTCTTCCTTCACCTCTCTCCCTCTCCAAAGCTCTAAGAAGCTTGTCCCAAACCCGGGATGCTCCTTTAGAGCCAAATCCAAAGTTTTCTCGCCCCCATTCTGGAAGTGGATCCCGCGACGACGACGTTCTGCCTCGTTCTTGCTTCTTCCTACTTCGTCCTCCTTCTTTCCGCCCCGTCCTCCATTTTCCAGGCGTCGCCCCGTCCTCCGTCTTCGAGGCGTCTTCCTGCTCGTTTTGCAAGCAATCGTTGAGGAGGATAACATCTCTCTCCTTTCTTTTTATTGCTTTCTAGAATAGAATTTTCTGCTTTCTAGCTGCAATCGTTTCCTGCTTTCTAGTTGTAACCGTTTCCCACTTTCTAGTTGTAAAAACAATATTCATACATCAAGTGATTGTTCTCTTTCCCTCTCTCTTAATGTTAATATAAATTCCATTATAATTATCTCGCTTTCAAACAAAAATACCAAAAAAAAAAAAAAATATATATATATATATATAATTGCGGATTTTAGATCAACATAGCCTCCCTATGTTCGACCTGAAATTTTTTTACGAATTTTGGTTAAATTTTATCTGTTGATAGATTGCTTCGCAAATCGAACAAAATGACGAATTTTTAAATCCAACTCTGATCACGTAGTTTTCCGCATCCAACAGTATACGAATTAAACCAAATAATAGGATATAACTTATCTCTACCAGGAGGAGCTAAGATTTCCTACATCCTTGGTTGCAAGTAAAGGGTTGCATTGAAAATTTTCAGAAACAGATGAAAAAGGCGAACAATTCATAGCAACTTGAATAAACATATGGAAGAATAGAGAATTCAAGTGGAATATCTACATCCATTGAATATAAGTACGAGAAGAATGATTAAATTCATTAGACTTATATGAATGCGGAGGTAATTTATATGTAATTAAATGTATCGTCTATCAAATTTATCAAATTGTAGAGAGGCACAGAAGTCACTAAAATTTTTCTAAAAATCAAGTGACAAAATTATTTTCATATAATGAACTTTAATAGATCGTTACATATTCCATCCCAATGATCCCACTCCGACCTACTCTGACATTGAGATAAGGGTGGAGGTATAAATCAAACAATAAAATCAATTCCACCACCCCCTACAAATTGAATTTCTCCGAGCGGACCCTCATCAGGGTTTAGCCTCCACCCGGGTTCAACGGGCACGCTACTTCCATTCAACAAACAAACGGTGTCTGGCTGGTGTGGCGGTCCTCGCACCGGAGGGGGGGTGGGAGGGGATCAAACCGAAGGGACCAACCGGTCGAAACTTTTAACAGTGGGTTTTCCGGCTCATATTTGCCCGTGGGGCGAGAGGCGGAGAATCCGAACGTCGAGAAGTCCCGGAGCTCTGGCCTTCCCTTCTCGATGGCTCCGGACGAGGAGGAGAACCGGCCGTCGGAATCGCCTTCACCTTCTCCATCTCCCTCGGGGAGCGGATCTCGATGGAAGGAGACCATCGTGTTGCCCACCATCGTCGCAGGTTCTTCCCAACTTCTCTAAATCCCTCCTATCCTTCCATTTTTCCCCTCTCCAATAATCGGACGTTCGTCTCATGGTGGTTGGTGTTCCATCCCTACAGGCCTCGTGGGCGGAGGCGCTGGACTCGTTTCGAAGCACCGGAATGCTCAGGGCATCGGGAACGTCCCCGCCATGTACGCCGCCAACTTCGCCATCGTCGCCGGCTGTTATTGTGGTACTAAACACCTCTTAAAAACCTCTGTTACTTCTCCTTAATACCACTCACGCGCACGAGCTTATCTAAATGGGGGTTACGACTCATATCTCCCTGTCAAATTTTAAGGACTTTTAACAACTTAACAGAAGTAAGAGGTCAATGACATTTCAACTTGATTTGACAATCCTAATGTCTGCTCCAAATGAAGATTGAAAATCTGCTTTCTTACACTAAGTGCCCAATCAATTTCCCAGGATGATGTGCGATTTTTAGCGCAATTCATGAGTGTCAAGGGCAGTCCCATATTTCCCGTAGATATAGAAAGATTTAATAAGCTATACCTATTATCGTAATTGGATTTGAACCAACAATACCCATCTGTCATACAAAAAGCACATTGAGAATGGGATTTCATCTTCTTGCTGCAAATTTCTAAGATGTTTCCTTTTAGTCTTTGAGTGTCAGTAAAGAAGAAACTCCTCTGTTTTGGTAGAGGGAGACTATTCACCAATTGAAGAACCTTATAATCAGTGTTGTAAAAATCAGCTTACTCGGTTGAGTAATCCTATGTAGTGCCATACCGACTTAATAACCCATAGTCGGGTCTATAGTCGACAACACCGACTACTCGGTCGAGTAGTCGGTGTAGTCAGCCAAGTAGTAGGTTGATTTTTACATAGAGGGGAAAATAGGTATATAGGTATATTATTTTTTTTAGGTCAAATAAAACCCTACTCGACCCTCTGCCCTGACTACTCCCCTAAAATCATTTATTTTCACCCGAGACTCCTCTTCGACCAAGCAAAAACCCTCCATCGCCGAAGCATATATTGTAATGTATTTGATTTAAGCATATATTAATTCTTGGTTTATATTGCTCTGTCATTAGTAATGTATTTGTAATGGTTTATACCTTGGTTTAATTATTAAATTTGTAATGAATTTGATATTATTTGTACTTTGTAGCTTATTTTATAACATTGAACTTGAATATGTTTACTTTTATGCAATGATATATTTTACTTCTTGATATGTGTATCTATACATACATATATACATAAAATGCCTGACCGACTACTCCCCGATTACTCTCCCACATATCGTATACTTTTTAGTCAGTAGCCTGACCGACTACCGACTTTTACAACACTGCTTATAATCCCTTTAATTTTCTGGATTTTGAAAAGTCTGATAACTCCTCCAATTCAGAACCAAACATGAATCTGTGGTTTCATTTGGCTCCTTTACCCCCGTAAGTAGGGTTTGGACACATGGACCCTACACACATTCTTGATGTGAATGAAATTGCTGATGTGTGCCGGTGAGCTTGCAATTGATGCTGAATGGAATGGGTTTCTTGTGATTGAAGAAAAGAGTAGAGCGGAAGGGGGAAAAGATGCCCTTAGTGCTTAAGTGACTATTTTCATTTTTAGTGGATGAAAAAGTTAGTCTTTTAAATCAAATTTCCCCTCTAGCATAATTGAAGCACAACCTGGATACATGCCCATATAAGACTTCAATTCGATTTTTCTTCTCCCTTGGCTTTGTTTTCTGCATAAAAGGTTATTGAAAGAGGGACATAAAGGATGACGGTCTTTTCCTGAAAATTGGAAAGAGGTCTCTTTGATGGTATCTCAACCATATGGACCATCTCTTTTCAGGTTATGTTGGATAGAATTACCATTTGTGGAGATGGAAATGCATTCTGAAATCCTTGTAGGAGGTAGCTTCTAGATCAAGCAATCAAAGATCTGTTTTTGGCGAGCGTATGATTACCACAAGACATCTCTGTTCATGTTATCCTTTTTTTTTTGAAAAGAAAAAGGTTAGTTACTGGAGGTCAGTTGCCATCTGCTTCATTCAATCAACAAAGAAAAGTTTACAGCAAATTAATCATATAAGCCTCGCGCTTCTCTCACAACATTTTCTACACAGGGACGTTGAAAGCTGAAAATAGACCTATTCTGTTGCAACCAAACGGACCATAAAGTTGCAACCACTTTGACTAAAGCCAAGGCATCTGTCTACATCCTTTCGCCGAAAACTACCTAGAAGTCATACAGAGACTCATGCCACAATCCGAGTAACTACAACTGTGCCCAAACATCCTGAGAGAAGTTGCACCCCAAGAAGAGATGTCTACCATCCTCTTCCCCTTGACTGCAGAGAGAGCAGAGCGTATCACCATCCTCACCCAAAGTCTCTCGCGGGTTTTGGTGACCTACCTTACTCTACAAAACAACCAAAGAAAGAACTTAACCTTAATAGGAAGTAGGAACTTTCAATTTCCAAAAAGCATGACAATTCACAGCCAGCACATTATCTATCTGAGGTGAAGCATCACCTTGTAGGCTTGGATAGATCTTCTGTACGGATTCGGCTTCCATACTAGTCAAAGAATCAGGTCTTCCCACCACAGGGCATAACTCCTAAAGCTAAGAAAGCAGAAGCTGTAGATCTTGAACCCTTGCATGAGAGAGATTACTCACAAAAGATGGAGGCCAAGAGATCTAGTAGCACCATCCCAAATATCTGCAACACAGTTATATTTACATGCAAATAGCTCATATGGCTTGGGCATCAATCTTGCAAAAGAGCTATCGCTTGTCCAATTATCCTCCTAGAATTTGAAAGTGCAGCCATTACCAAGCTCCAGATGGAAAGAAGTAGAAATCCTGCTTATAACCTGGACTAACCCCCTCCAAAAAGCAGAAGCACCAGAAGGTACAACCATTTTCCATTCCCAATCAAGTGACTGGCCATATGAATCAAACAATTGATGCTAGAATACATCCTCATTCTGTTCCAACTTAAGCAGCCACTTTCCAAGAAGGATGTCATTAAAGTCTGACAGCTTAAGAGCACCCAATCCTCCTTTTTCCAGCGTACAGACGTTCTCGCAGGCCACCTGATGCAAGAATCTCTATACTCGTTCCAGACTCTTCCAAAAAAATCTCCTCCTGATTTGTCAATCATCTTTAGTACTTTCCTAGGAGCCCTGGGAACAGATAAAAAGAATCTAGAACAACTTAAAGTACAGACTTCAATAGAACCAGCCTTTCACCTCTTAAAAATAAATGCCCACACCACCCAGCAAGGCTTTTATCCTGTCTATCTATCAACGGCTGCCAATCACCACTGGATGGCTACTTACCTTTTAACGGTAAGCCAATATAAATGAAAGGAAAACTTCTAAGGGTAGTGCGAAGTAACTTGTAACATGAATTTCCTGATCTTCCATATTGAAAGGAACAAATGTTGACTTCAAAATTTTGTGGAGTCTGTAGTCTCTTTTGTGTCCTAGATTTTTTTTTGAAAAAGGAAAGGGTAGTTATCCAGAGTGATAACTACCCAAGAATATATATAATAGAATATATATAAATAGGCCGCGGTGGTCTTACCGTAGAGTGGTGTCCTCCTGGAGTTGAACTTTGTATTTTGGCCTAGTGCCTTTTGATTAATAAAACTTTGGGTGGCTATCAACCGGATAATCACCCTTTCACTTTTTTTAAAAAAAAATGTTGACTTCAAAAAGATTCACCTGCAAGCCAGCTCAAAAGATATCTACCAAGGCCGTTAAGTTTTCCACCTATCTACTTCCTCCTTCATTAAAGAATAAGGTATCATTGGTATGCTGAAATATCAGGGTTAGCAATGATTCCGCATCATTGAGTTTGAAGCCAACAATTAAACTACCACCACAGGCCTTGAAAGCTATGCCAGCCAACGTATTAGCAGCAATAATGAAAAGGAATGGTGCCAAGGGACACCCTTACCTAACACCTCTCTAACGTTGTGCCCAACCCTACAAGCCTTTCATTAATCAAGACGAAGAATGGAGTTGTGGTGGTACAATGCTTCATCCAAGCAATCCATGTATTTGGAAAATTTATACTTCTCAAGATTTGCCATAGATAAGACCAATTAACAAAGTCATAAGCTTTGAAAAATTTGCCTTAAAGAAAACTCTTCCGATCCATCCTATGCTAGGTGGCCACCATTTGTTAGCTATGATGAAGGATTCTTGCAAAGAGTTACCCTTAACATTTACACACTACATAGGATCAATCAGAGTCGGCAACACCCCTTGTGGCTATTTTCCAACACCTTAGCTACAATCAGTTTTTGCCGACTCCTAGAATTCCTTGTAGAATAAGATTGGGAAATCATCTGGACCTGGTTAAGCCTCAAATGATACTCCATACCTCCTCTTTAGTGACCTCCTCAATTAGATGAGCTTTTGCTTCCTTTTCAACTTGTGGAAGATCCTTGGAAGCGAGTCCTTATTTCCCTAGTGCCTGCCTCTTCATGAAATGACAAAAATGATTTTTTAATGCCTTAGCAATCTGCTCTTTGGTGCTTGGGACATCATCACCCACCTTCAGGGCGTCAATAAGCTTAGACCTCCTTCCACTAGTAGCGAGATGGAAGAACTTGGTAGTTGCATCCCTTGCCAATCAATCTCATTTTTAAATACTCTTGTCGGACCCATTCCTTGCAATTTGATCCTTTCCTTTCTTCCCACCTCGGTAAGATCTCTGGTCTCTTCTTTGTTTAAATCCTTCACACCCTAGAGAGCTTCCACCTTGACCCGCTCCTTGCATTGACGAATCTCCTTTTGTTAAGTAACTAGGGCACTCCTTAGATGCTGTGCTTTTGCTACAAAAACATATAGCAGAGGGTGCCCCGTCCCACTTTCCCAGCACAGAGTCTCTAAATCTAGTTTTCATTAACCAAGACTTGTCAAACTTGAAGTAGCTTGAGTAGACAACACCCTCATTGGAGTACTACATCAACGAGGTATGGCATGAGACTTTAGCCATCTGAAATATTTCTACCAGTGCAACCCACAAGAAGCAGTCAATCTTTGATCAAGATCCTGAACAATCATGCCAAGTATATACGACCCTAGAGACAGGCACATCATACAACACCAGCTTAGCTACCAGCTTGGTAAAGGATTCCAAAGATCTGTCTCCTCTATCCTTTAAGTTAACGGTGGTGTTGAAATCTCCTCTCAACAACCATGCCCTGCTATCAATAGAAGTAGTAACCTCCTTAAGCTCCTCCCAAAGTAAATGTCTCTCCGTGCCCTTGTTTGGGTCGTAGATAGAAGATATTACCAATGTATTTTTGAGAGGAAGATATTACCAATGTCATGCCATCTGATTTCTTTCTGAGAACACTCGACAGGACTCACTTGCCATGTTTGGTTTCCAACAGGTCAAAGAGATCTTGCTTCCAAAGAATAGTGATTCCACTTGACCTTTCAACCCAATCAATCGTTAGGAATCCATGAAAAGAATCACCTCTGATCTCGCTCTTCATCCTATCATCTAAGAGATTGAGCTTCTTTTCCTGCAACAATTCCATATCGGCTCACCATTCCCCTTGATATCAATGCAAAGAGGCCTTTCCACCGTGGTCCTTGAGCCCCCTCATGTTCCACGTCTAGACATTAATCATTTGAAGGAGTAAGGGCCCATTGACCGACCTATGACTATAGCCATTGCACTCCAACCACCTGAGCAACCTTGCGCTCCGCTTTGTCAGGGACGGGGCATTCTTCCCTCGTGATCGTCTTTGCAACTTGTCTTTGCATTGACATCTAGGTTCATAAACTAGCTTAAGCTTTGGTGGCCGAGTTGACTCTGCGCCCAGTTTCAACCTCTGTGTGACCCCCTTCAAGTGCCCCAACTCCATTTTAGACACCCACAACTTCCTAGATAGCCATAACCCCATCATCGCTCTCCTATTCATCAATCCCAGACTCCCTCTCCGTCACTGGGGCTCCATGAAGTGAGAAGAATCACCTCCATCAGTTGGGGCTCTCCTTTCTGGACTGTGGCAAGGGGCGAAGCACCTACGTTAGAGTATCTCGAATCACCAAGTGTGATCTGGCCCATTGATGAAGGATCGATGGTGTTGCCAGTAGCAGGAGGGCACAAAGAGGTGATCCATGAAGAGATGGGTTAGGATCCACCAATGTGGGCTTGGGGATGTCACGAATAGAACATGGATCGAGTCTTGACCATTATCAATTGGATCATGCATTGCTCGATTATGAGAGACCTCAATCTCGAGGGAGTTTGAAAAGATGCCAAAAAAGTTAGAAAATATTTAGCTCAGACTCCAAATCGTTGTGCGAAATTAACGGGGGGAAAATTGACGTGGGCCGTATGAAATCATCTATTGTGGCACTTGCCTCAACCATTTTCACTGATCTATCCTCTGCCACATTATTTCCCTTAATAAAATTGGAAGGCCCCTTCAACTCCCTGTCTAGAATTGGGGATGCCAACTAATTATGTGTGAATTCCCAAAAATACCCTTCCTCTACAACCTCCATTCTTGGCCATTGGTAATGGGGCCACCACCCCATCGGTAGCCTCTAAAGTGGTGAAGAAAGCCCACAAACTCTCTCTTCTCATCAAGAACGACCACCTTCGATGGGACCAAGGAGTTGGACTCCATTCTACACTTCACATAAGGTTCCCATGTAGAATTGCTAGTCTCCTTACATGACTAAAAGGAGTAGTCACTGCCTTCATCAACAGCAAATGCAATAGGTGCTTTGGTAATTCGTTATCACTCACTAGAAGCTTGTACAAAGCACAATGATCCCTACCCTTCACCTCACCCTGGAGAACACATGCTCTGACCTTGAGGTGTACCACCATCCCCAAAAGAACAATCACATCCCTCTCCGACGTCGACATCTCGATGCAGTGTGGAGCCTTTTTCCATTGTAAGGCAAACCCATCCAGCATCCATGATTTCATGGAGTTTCGAATCCCCTATCAAAGAGACCAAGCCCTTAAAGATAAGGCCTTGCAGGTGCATCCTTTCTCCTCGTCGCCCTTGGTTCCTACTCACACAACCATAACTCCTATGCCCACTCCACCACAAATTACGTAGATGATTGGATCTCTGTAGTCATGTGTGACGTGTCCCAAGCCATGACAACGACAGCATTGAGTCGGCTTAGTTACCTGATGGGATCTTCCATGATCATGGTGATGGGAGGCTGCACGCAAGGGAGGAGATGCATCCACTCTCCGATCCATCGTCTCCTATCAACGACTTCCCAATCCTCTTCACCATCGTAACCTCCTCTTCCCCCACCCACTTTGCTCATCGCTCCTCTAGCACTCCCTCTATCTCATATCTCATGCACATAAAGTCCACTTTTTTTATCTAATCAATCGTAATCCCCCATATAAATGTGGTCTTTCATGTTCACCCATTTTTGACAAATGTCTGGTGATCCCACCTTAAATAAGGATTTTCTTACAAGATTATCTTTTCGCATGATGCAAGCCAAGCTACATGTGTGTATAGGTCGATGAGAGTTTCTCCACTAAATGCCTAATTTGACTATGCATGGTCAATACGAAGTTGCTGAAAGCAAGGTGTTGGTTTGAGATGCACGTACATTGAGTTTCTCGCTTTGAAATAGAAAAATGAAACAAGAACCATAGCCCTAAATTTTTTTGAAGGCCCATACACCTAAATTCTTGCAGATTTAAGGATGTTAGGATTTCTTTTTGATGTCATAGAGATACATGGACAGCGCATGCTAGGGTAGTGGCATTAAGCCTCTTAAAGTAATGTTTATTCATTAGGGTTTTGGTGGTTGATTTGTTACTTGTATGAAGAGTTTTGTTTTTTTGAAAAGATGAATGAGGAGATGTTTCCTAGTAGGGAGTTATTATACATAACATTGTTATCAAATGTGATGTACAACACAACCTTTGGTGCCCCTTTTGGTATGTCATGACGATTTTGTGAGTTGTTATTTATCCTTGCCACACTCAATTTTGAATTGGCAATTATAACTAAGGGTGGTTAGGCGAATACAACTGCCTCTAAGGACATTGACATTCTTGAAAATTGGTACAAATAGTGTAATTCCACCATTTTTGGCCACATCACCATTACCAATCATTCCTTGGGTCTCTCAAAGTTCTTCAAGTATCCTAAAATTATTCTGCACTCAGTTATACGAGCTGTATAAACTAGAAAAAAAATTAAGAATAGGCCAGGGATGAGGCCCAATCCAAAGCTTCATTCATGTTATTCCTCTCAGAAAAATTAAATGTTCTTTCTTTGTAGTATTTTAGTTTTTAGTCACTTTTGTTACATGAGCTCCTAGTCATCTTTTAAGTTGGTTATTTCATTGTGAATGATAGTAAATACATTTGAATCATTTAGTTTTGTATTGGCACTAATGACAAAACTCTTCCTACAGGAGCACGTGAATTTGTTAGAGAATCTCGGGCTTCTAGGCCAGATGACCTCCTGAACTCTGTGGCTGGAGGACTATTGAGTGGGGCACTTTTGGGACGTCTTCAAGGTTTGCTCTCTCTTCCCCTCCTCTCTTCTCTCCCCCACCCCCACCCCCTCTTTGCCTCTCTCTCCACATGCACACACACACACACAAAAGCATGTACATACTTCATTGCTTGTTTAATTTCCATAAAACCGATTGCATTGAAACTTGATAATGTACTTTATTTACTGATCACTCATGTTTCAAGCATCAATAACTTCCCACACTACGTCCTATCTGGTCAGTTATGTGAACGGCGACACTTGATATTGATGCTGGATATAGGCTAGGTCAATCATTTATTATTTCATGGTTGTAATTTGACCCAGTTGACCTCAGCATCATTCAAATGAGATCTGGTGGCTATGAATGTCTGGTGGCTCTTTGGAAGGGGATAATCTAAATATTCCTCTGCGTCATTCCTATTCCTATTAGTTGAAGATATCCGCACAGACTTCACCTAGAAACCACCTGCCGAAGGTACCTAAAAACACACATATAGAGTGTCCTTTTCACCTTTGTGAAGTCATTCACATCTAATTAGGCTTATTCATGTGGCGAGTGGTTAGCATAAACTTGTTGATGCATGTATTGATTTTCATATAGTGGATGCAAAATTGAGAAAATTACGTGTTAAAAACTTGAAAATATATTACAATACCTAAGTTTTTCCTCTTCCAAAAGAAAAGTCTTTTTCTTACATTAAGTAGGGTTGGCTATTGTTTGCCTCCATTCGAGATCATTCTGGGACTAGAAGCAAAAAAACCAAGATTATGCTTGAGCATTTCCTTTTAACATTTCGGTCTTCCCTACTCTCTTAGGCTCAACATCCAATTTCTCAAACCTCTGGACTAACACATTAAAAGGCTATTTCTTTAGATGTATTAACCATCTCAAATGAGTCTATCTTATCTTTTCCTCTATTGGTGCTAATGATGCCAGATATGCCCATATTTCGAGTAGGATCTGATTAAGGAAAACTCAAGCAAAAAGGGCTATGGGCTACGTCTAGGTTGAACTTGGCCTATGTAGAAACCTTTAGGAAACAACTCAGGAAGCATTGTAAGACAGACAAGTTGGAAGGAAACTTAGGGTTTGAGGGTATCTTTAAGGAAATTGACCAAGTTAGATGAACAACCCAACTTAGCCTTTTGACAACCTGCCCCTAGTTGAACTTGGAAGCCCAAGTTTGGTGTGAAGCAAGTTAGAGGCTATCTGATATTTGAGTTCATTAATAGTTTGGAATAAATTGGGAGCAAGCTTTGTAAGGGTGTCCACTGGAATCAAGTCGATGCTCACAATCTTCTAAGGGTGGTAGATGGCTGCCAGTATTCCTAACAAAAGATGCAATGACTTGCATGAACCACAAGATCTCAACTAGTTGCAGGAAGTTTCTATTCTGTGGTAGAAAGGTAGCTTTAGCTACCACGTCAGATCACCCACAGCCAAAAGGAAAGCCTTGAATTAGATGGTAACATCCCTATGCACTTAGACATGCCTTGGGACGTCCTATGGATTCTAAAGAGATGCCCCTTCTTCAAACAAAAAAAATAGTTTGAAGATAAGGGTTCAGTTCGTACTCTACTTAGCCATTTCGTGTGTAAAGAGCTTGCCACATCTTTATTATCATTTGTATCCCATAGGGCTCTCTATACAAAGTCTTATGGATGAGTAGCTAAGAACACAAATACAGGAGGCATGTATCTGAGTTTACATAACAATACTTCCTTGTAATGCCTCTTAATATATTAGGAGGATGTCATAATGTCCCTATGAGATAGCCTCGTTTAAGGGATGAACCTGACTACAAATATCATGTGTCTCTTGTGATTGAATTCGTTCATCTATGCGCTTATACTTTGCCAAAGGTTTTTTGATTTGACTAACCTTTATTTGGATTTAGGGGAATTTTTATGTGCCACACCAACTATTTCTTTCATAGCTTCTCTTAGATTTGATGTTTTCTTGTGTGGTTACACATCCACCTTAACATATTCATTTTTTTGTTAAAGATGGCTTTAAACATGTCTACAATTGATGACCCAATGTTCAAAATAATATGGCATGGCATGTCTTTTGTTGCTCATATTATTTGTCCTTAACCTTTAAAGGAATCTTCTCCTCTCATAAAGTACTTGAAGTTCCTCTCCACTTCAACTAGCTTGCATTGGTTTTGTGTGTGACATCTGATAGACTCCTCCCTCCTTTCGAAAGATTGACCATAACTTTTTGGACCTCTTCCATCGGAATGGAATGTATCTTGTTTTTCCTTTATGATTCATTAGTGTACCCTTTAATATATTGAAACTCTTGGCTTCAAGGACCTCTTGCCAATGTTCCAATTTGCTATTTACTTTGCATCTTGTCACGTCCATGAGCATAATGTCATCTACAATGGTTTTTCAGCTCATCCATTACTAGATTGGAAGTAACAACTCGAAGCCAAACCTTGGTGCTGAATTTGCTGATCAATTTTAATTTGAAAGAAGCTATCAAATCATGGCAAACCTTTGCACAAGTTACAACTCTATCATAGATATTCTTTACAAGATTGACATACAAAATTGATAGCCCTTACTTGTATAGGTCTCAAATGTTTCTCTTGGAATAGAATTATCTTTCTTGGTTTGTAAGCCTGCAAAGGATGGGGTCTGGGGGTTAGAGATTTGGGGAGAATGAATGACAATTACCTTGCTAAATAGATCAACAGGTTGGTTCTTGGAGCTTTGATTTGATGGGAAACACCATTTGGGCCTACTATGGCAACGTCATGAACTGGGATTTCCTGTCCTCCCTTCCAACCGGTGCATCCCAATTTTTTAAAGGTCTTTCATTAGTGGTGCCCAAGATATGAAATTGCTTTTCTCCCTACATTGGCACGAGTGATTTCTTTCATTTTTGGCTAGATGATTGGATGAGCTAGGGGAAACTGAAAGATAGATTCCCAAGATTATTTGCTTTGGCTCCCTCTAGGGAGGTCAAGGTGGCTGATTGTTGGGATGGTTATTAGCATCCCTCCTTTCTGGGGAACTTATTGGCTCAACGAATACAAGAGCTCCAAACTCTGTTGCAGGCTTTGGATGGATTTAAATCAGAAGGTGGAATTGATTCTTTCTTATGGGAGAGGGAGAGTTCTCTGTTAGAAAGGCTTATAGAAGGTTGCGAATTGGACAAATGACATGTGGATTTCATCAGGGATTGTAGATAGATTTGTCGGCCTCTTGTCCTTTGAAGGTAAAGATTTTTGCTTTGTTGTTAAGGAGAGGTAGACTTATGACAAGGATGTGGAGAGCTAGATGGGTGCCAGAGGCTGAAAAGACTTGCCCGCTTTGTGTTGCAATAGAAGAGGACGTGGACCACTTATTCTTTGAATGCTTATTCTCTACTCGTGTGTGGAGGCATTTTAGCTTTGAGTGGCTTGAGCGTTGAGCTATGTTGATTTCTGGAGGTCCTTTAGGAGGGGCGCTCAGGGGGAGGGGTTAGAATGTGTTCAGAATAAAGATGGAAAAGGCAAAGGTGTTGGCGATCTTGCGGGGCATTTGGCTTGGAAGGAATGCAGTTATTTTTAAGGGCCGGTGCTCATACCTTGAGAACTTTATTGCTTGTATCTTGTCAATGATTACTTTTTAGGCTTGTAACTTGTTACATGGCCATTTTTTTGGGCTCATATTAATTTAAATTCTGGGTGGTTTTCAGCCGAATAATCATCCTTTCTCTTTTTTTTTTTAAAAAGAAATGACATGTATCTTTCTTCTTGATTTTAATAATTTCCATCAAACATCTTAAAAGGTGCATCACTTAAATTAAGTACCTATTTGGCATGAAGACAAAATGATTCTTTGTTACATTTGGGACTTGATGAGGGGCAAAAATCACCCCCGGATCTAAAACTTCATGCGTAACCTGATAAAGGGTTCGGCTACCTGACCACGGGACAAACAGGCGGGCCTGGTACCACCCGACTCTCCTTCGACTAGCTGAACCCGGGATTAGATCCCCTCGAATTGCTAAAAGATTCGACGTAGCTAGGGTCAGGATCACGATAAGATGGAAGTGACCACTTATATCCTGACAGCGGACGAGCAGTCTGACAAAAAGGGGTACCAGAGGCCATTAGGCTACGGGTCTTCCTATGTTATAAATAGGGAGAGAGGCCCCCAAGTAGATGGGGGCCGAGAGGGAGAGAAAATCCAGTAACTTCACAAGTTCTAGTGCATAGTTGGAAGTATCATCCTCCCCTTAGACGTACACTCATTGTGGTGGAACTGGGCCACTAAATCTCCTTTGCCTCTCTTGTAATTGCTTGATGTTCATCGGGTCGAGCCCTCCCATCGCCTGAGAGGCTCAACCACTCCCTCCTAGCAATGGATGTTAATGGCTGTGTAACACCCCCTACCTCCATAAATCTTTTGGTGGTTATCCGAGGCCCGTTAAATGGCACCGTCTGTGGGAACACCAACAAAAACACCATCACTCTTCTAAGCATCCAGTTGGTAAGAGGAGATGCCCCTCCGGTACCCTACCTCGACCTCCTTGAGCAGGAACTTCCGCAGTGGTCTTAATCACTCGCGACCCTACTTGTGGCTTCTCCCTCCTAAGAGGGGCCCGATTGGGATTTGGCGTCTACACACTCAGACGACACCCTTATCGTGCGTAGCCCAATAAAGGGAAGCGGGTACGTACCGACCGGCTGCCCGAAGCCTCGAAGCGGACCTTCCCCCTCGAGGCGCGAATTGGGAAGAGAAAAGATGTGGAGCCGAGGCTGATGGCCTTGGGGTACACGCCCTCGTGCGTACCGTTTGCCCACTCCTAATGAAGATAGTGGCAGCCTTTCAATGGAAGAGCTTAAAGAGCTGATTGAGGCCCGACATAGAGGACGGCGGACCCCAACGGTGCCCTTTGGAGCCACCCCTGGATGGTGTGGGGGCACGATCGTCCGTCAGAAGGCCTCGTTGGGCTCTCTTGATTGTGCTTGTTCGGCGCGACCTACCAATGGCCCATCGACCAGTCGGCCAACCAAGCTGTCGGCTCCCTGACACTGAGCGGGCAAGTCCTAAGGGCATTTTGCCGAGCAACGAAGGGCTGGGGACGACCTTAATAGGCTGTTGGGAGCCGAGCAGCGGGAGACTGAGTCTTTTATCTTGCCTGGATTAGCTTAAGGCTTGGTACTTCAAGGGCGGCAGGCCCCGTGACGTAATGGCTGCCCAGCATCTCGAGTAAGGTTGTTCGACTCGAAGGCCCGGACACGGCGCTAGCAATAACACACGAGAGCACCCAGCGGAGCTCCAAGCAAAGCCGTGAGGATCGCGGAGCGAGGAAACTCCTCTCGTTCTCACGGTTGATTGGCCAAGAGGCGTGGCGGCCACGTACGCCCCAAGGAAGGTGAGAGGGCCCCTGGTAGGCATGCCCCTGCCCTTGTCCGCAGAAGCAGTTGCTTTCACAAGCGAAGGGCTACCTTCCTGACATGGCAATCGACCCATGGTCGCTATTGCGGATCTTGCTTGATAAGGAGGGAGTTCCTTGAGAAGTGCGCCCCCTTTGGCCACGAACTAGACGAGTGTGCTTGAGGGGAAGTGGCTCATGAGTGAGGGCCTACTACCCCTGAGCTCCACAAAAGAAGGAAGTTGGTTCTGGGCCCCGTCATGAGCGCCTCAAGTCCTGGAGCTACACACCCGAAGGGTTGCCGAAATCCGTGCAGTCGAACTAACCCGGATCCGACGCGGGAACTTGAATTGCCTCTTCAAGCGTATCTGCAGCGACAAAGGCATAATAGACCCATGGAGGGCTCGGGAGACCACTCTAAGGAAAAGTCTCGGTGACAGCAGGCAGCGGACACGGCCTTCCCAGCGGACTGAGGGTCGGCTTGGCTAACACCTTTGGCTAAGTGGTGTCACCCTAGCTCCTCCTTTGGTGGAACATCACCATCAAGTACCAGTAGCGGTACTCATGTTTCTCGAAGTCCTCGCCCCTGTCGCCTGAACATATCAACGCAGGGGTTAGGGAAAACCTTTGGGGTCGACACCGCCCCAGGTCGGCGGCCCATCCCTTTTGGAGTAGCACTCCTGAGTGCCTTTTCCTAATCCTTAGTAGGGTGAGGAGGGTGTAATCGAGCAAGCAGTGCCCCAGTTGATCGCCTCCCCGCCTAATCTGGCGGAGCGCCTAGGCTTGCTTCTGCGACACTCCCTGCAGTAGGGCAACCCCAATGCAAGCCTTCTGAGAAACACACTCCCTAGGCCATTAACCTGGCGGACATGTTACAAGTATCGCAGGCCCCGTGGATACATCGTCAAGAGATGCCTTGGTCCACACGAATGGACCTGGCATGGAAGCACGGGCCGCTTCATCAGGCCAAACGAGGACTATGATCGAAGGCCTGTCAAAGGCCAGACGGGTCGATAACCAAGGTTTTAAATATCGATATCGATATCGATATCGTATTGATAAGTCAAAAAGGGGATATATTGGGGATATATCGTTGATATATCATTGATATCGGTGAATTTTTGGGACATTACTCAGAAAGCCATAAAATATAAAAAATGTCAAATTAACATTTTTATAACTAATATATCATAAATGAATGGCTAAAAAACGTGTGTGCGTGCATGCATGCGAGTGTGTGCGTGTGGGTTCCGAACAATGCTAGTCCAGTCTTGCCTATGTTTGTGTCTGTGTTTGTGTCTACCCATTTTCAATCTTATGCCTCCTGCCAAGTCCTGCTCTATCGTTTTCAACCTCCCGCCCAGCTGTCCCATTTCAATAGCGCCACAATATCATTTTTCCCACCCAACCGGCGATATATCCCCATATCGGCGATGTATCGCTGATATATCGCGAGATGTCAAACCTTGGCAAGTACTTAGATAAGTCATGCTGAAACAAGTGAGCCTGTCAACCCTAGGTTGTTGTGGGGGAAAGAGAGAAGAACCATCATGAATGACATTTTTTAATCAAAAGAAGATGACAAGATAGCCCTTTTAATACCTCCATGGATTATCAAAATGCTTAGTTTTATGCATCTTTTTATAGAGGTTTGAATATGCTAATGTATTTCTCACCGACATTTTAGAATCTTCTTCCTATTTTTCAATAAGTAAAATCAAATGCAATGACTGAATTGTCGATAGATAATGTACAGCTTAAAAGTTGACATATTTGATGGACTATAAGTAAGAACCCTAGCATGTATAACTCTAAAGTTCAACAAAAGTCTATGATATCGGCGATATATCTCTGATATATCAACGATATGGGTGATATATCGACGATATGGGCGATATATCAGTGATATCATGGAAAAAAGATATTAAAGCTGATATCGATATGTGCTAACCCAACGATATCGATATATGGGTGATATATTGCCGATATATCGTCGATATATCAATCCTTGTCGATAACCCGCGTATTTAACTTTCGACAGTAATGCCCACACTGCTCCTAGACGCTTACCTCGCGACAAGAAGGTTAGGTTAATGCCCTTAGAGCTAACAAGCCACTCCTTTTGGGTCAGCGCATCCATAACACCTTCCCCACTCTGGTGACAACGCCTTGCCAGCAGATCGGCTAAGGCCTTAAAATAATACCCCTCCCTCCATCGGCCGCTCCAGTCACGGACCTTTGGCGACCACGGAGAAAGGCCAAAGGGGGGAATTGGCCCTCCCCTGTCCGACCACGACGAGGATGGGCACCTCAACCGAGTGGCCATGCTCACAGTGGTTAGGTTAATGGTAGCGCTGGACAGCCTCGTAGGCTTAGTCGTGACGCCACGTGTCGCAATGCTTAGTCGCACACCTCAACGACTGTAGGAGAAGAGGCGCTTGATGTGGCCTCTTGTGGGCGCTCAGATCAGAGATGAAGGGCCCTCCTTGCATGCATGCTTCAGCGACGTGGGCCTTTAGCGACGTGCGTAAACGTCACTAGAGGCCCTACATTTATGTTTAAGGCTTTAAAAAGACCTTTTTGCCCTCAATTTTTACACCTATAAAAAGGGCACTCCTACCACTCATTTCGTCATCTCTTCTCTTCTTATCTCACCCCCTCCAAAGCTCTACGAGTTGGTCCCATACCTGGGATGTTCCACTAGAGTCTTAAATATAATTTTTCCATTTTCTCATCCCCATTTGTGGAGCGCCCGCAATTGTTCTCACCGCCATTCGGAAAGCAGATCCTGCTGCAACGCCGCCTTGCTTCGTCCTCCAGCTGCGTTCTCCTTCGTCTAGCATCTCATCCCCATGGTCCGGGCACTCCGTCAATGTGACTTGTCCTTTAAGCAGCCGTCGAGGAGGATTTCTCTCATCCCTCTCTTTTTACCGCTTTTTAGTGTAGATTTCCAACTTTCTAGTTATAGAAATTAGTTGTAATGAATATTTGGCTATAAAATATTGGTTCTCTTTCTTTTCTCTGTATTATTCTCTCTTTTCTATTATTTATTCTTTAAGTAGAATAGCTTGTAGATTAACTTCAACCAGCTAATCTACTTTATGAAAAATAATTCTAAACGCTGTTTTTAATCAAACGTTCGCTTACCTATGTTCGACCCAGGACTCACAAGAGTTTCAGTTATAAATTTTATTTGATAGCAAATTTTTACGCAACTACAATAGCGGATTTTAACTCAACCTTTTAGCGTACGAAATCTAGCTAATCACTAGGTGAACCCGTTTGCCACCAACCTGGCCTTATACCTTGAAATAGATCCATCGGGGTTGTATTTTAAGGTAAAGACCCATCTGGATCCATCAAGTCATGCACTTGTAGGAAGCGAGGTGAGATCCTAAGTCTGTTTGCTTCGAAGTGCTGCCATTTCATCCTTTATGGCTTGACGTCACTTAGGATCAAGCATGGCCTGCTGGTAGGTAGACGGAATGTGTGACGCTGTAAGTGCCTGACAGAAGCTGCTAAACTGAGGAGCAAGACCATCGGTAGCTAAACTGTTTGTAACATGATATCTGGACTCACATGTATGGGGTGTCTTCCTAATGACAATAGGAAGGTCAGAATCATCTAGTATCTCTGACTGAGTCATTGCAGAAGGAGCCTTACAACTGTGGTGATCTGCACTGTCAGGGGGATCAGGTCTAACTGGACTATCACTGCCATCAGAGTCAATCTCAACTGCCTGTGGAACATCAGTCACTGGTTTGGCTGGTGGCTTCTGTAGTGTCGCATGAGGTCAACTATATGTGTTTAGAGGACCATGCAATCTCTGGCAAGGTTTTAAATATCGCTATTGATATCGTATCGATGAGTCAAAAAAGAGATATATCAAGGATATATCAGGTTTATATCACTGATATTGGTGAATTTTGTGGAAATCACTCAAAAAGGCAAAAAATGTCACAAAATGTCATAAAATTTTAAAATTAATATTTTAATGACTAGTACATTAAATTGTGTGTGTTGTGTCTGTGACTTGATTTCCCTCCATAGGCAGGTCGAAATTTCCCTCCCTTCCTGCCTCAATTTCCCTCCTAGCAGTGTCTGCGTGTTCCAAATTTCCCTCCCAGCAGTGGTCTTCTTCGTGTGTTTACCTCCCAACAGTTCAAATTTTCCTCCCATATCGGCGATATATTGTCCATATTTCGGAGATCTCCCGATATATCGGCGATGTCTTGTCGATATCATGGAAAAAAGATATTGTAGATAGTATCGATATGCCTAGACCTGGCGATATCGATATATCGATGATATATCGCCGATATATTGCGATATCTCCAACCTTGATCTCTGGTAGTCATCCACAGGGGTAGTGGAGCTTGGAGAGGTTCGTTGAGGTATGGAGACTGGAATATCCTCAAGTGAAATCGGAGGAATAGCTATGGGAGCTGTATCATCATGAACACTCGTCTATCAAACAACAAAAAAATATGATGTCGTATGATGAAAAGTCATCAGCACTGATATAAAGCCTGTGGTAGATGTGATAATAGCATTGGTACCACTTTTGACTCTTGGAGTACCCTAAGAAGACGTGGGGAGCAAGCTTGTCATAGCTTTGTGATGGCCCATGAACAAAAGCAACACATCCAAAACTCTTGGGAGACGTGGAAAAGCTCACCATCTAGGTGCAACAGGAGAATCGGTATCTGCTCGTGAAAAATTGAACTCGGCATCCTGTTAATGAGGTAGGTCACCGTCGAAACATCCCTTCTGTATCTCTGTGGAACATTGTTGTGGATAAGAAGAGTACGGGCAACCTCTAACAGGGGTCTGTGCTTCTGCTCGGCAACTCCATTCTGCTTTGAGGTATGGGGACAAGAGGTCTGATGGACAATCCCATGAGTCCTATAGAACTCTGTGAGTTTAGCAGTGCGGAACTCAAGGGCATTATCTGTCCGTACAATCTTCACTGTAGCAAAATATTGAGTCCCAATCTCTAAGAGAAGAGTCTCTATAATACCTCCAACCTCTACCTTGTTCTTCATAAGAAACATACAGGATACTCTAGTGAAATCGTTGACAACAATGAGATAGTAACGATGTCCTGTCCTATCTGGAACTTTACTCTGACCCTAAACATCCATATAGAGTAACTCAAAAGTAGCAACTGATCTAGGAGAAGTACTGGTAGGGAATGAAGACCGATGATGCTTACCCAATTGGCAAGCATCCCACCTAATATTCTCAGCACATGAAATATGCAGAATCAACCTGTTGAGGTGATTCAGAGGCAAATGTCCTAGACGAACGTGCCATTGTAAGAAGTCGGAGAAAATAACTTGTTTTATTCTCAAATGAAACCCTACACTTCTTTATATAGAGAGATGTTGGAAAAATTACATCACAAGTCTAATAGGACAAGAAACAAGGCAAACAACTCAAACAAAACTAATACGTGCTTTACCAACACGCCTTCTCAAGTTGGAGCATATATATCAATGATTCTCAACTTGGAACAATACTTATCAAAAGCAGATATGGTAAGGGGCTTCGTGAATATGTCTACAATCTGATCTTCAGACGATAAAGATGAAATGTAAATAATTTTACATTGTATTAAGTCTTTAGTATAGTGGTAATTAACCTCAACATGCTTTGTCAGCTCATGAAACATTGGGTTGTTTGCAATATAGGTAGCAGCGTGATTATCACATCTCATCTCCATGGCCCTTCTTCCTGAATATGGAGATCATGTAGAACAGATCTGACCCAAACTATCTTTGCAGTTGTTTGAGGCATAACCTTGTATTCTGATTCTACGCTGGACCTAGATACCACCTGTTGCTTTTTGCTTCTCCATGTCACTAAGTTGCCTGCCACATAAGTACATAATCTAGTTGTTGACTTCCTATCTGTCATGCACCTTGCATAGTTGGCATTAAAGTAGCAAACACTCATAGATGTGCTCATCTGAAATAAAACACCTCTGCCAGGTGCTCTCTCCACATACCTAAGCAACTGTATAGCAGCATTCCAATGCTACCTAGTCGGTTTGTCCATGAACTAGCTAAGCTTTTTTACTGCAAGGGAAAGATTCAGATGTGTAATAGTAAGATACAACAATTTACTGATTAACTGCATATATGATCTGCTATTTATAGGCGGAGACTCAGTATCATAGAGGTGTCCTTTGGGATCCACAGGTATATTAGTAGGTTTGGACTCCGTCATTCCTGTTTCCTATAAGATATCAAGGGCATACTTCTGCTGACTAAGAACGATGCCTTTTCTGCTGTGTGCCACTTCAATCCCAAGAAAGTATCTAAGCTCACCCAGATCCTTCATCATGAAGGCATCAACTAACTTCCTTTTTTACCTCAGTTATCCCGGTAAAATCATCTCCAATGAAGATCAGGTCATCCACATAGACAAAGAGTATAACCACTCCCCTTTTACTCTTCCTGACAAACAAAGAGTGATCAGCAGATGACCTTATAAGTCCTATTACATGTACCACCTCCGAGAGTCTTTGGAACCATACTCTTGGGCTCTACTTTAAGCCATAGATAGCTTTCTTCAATCTGCATATACACTCTTGTTGAGCCTCAAACCCAGGGAGTTGTTGCATATAGACCTTGCCCTGAAGATCTCCATACAAAAATGTGTTCTTAACATCCAACTGATGAAGAGGCTAGTCACAGTGAGCTGCTACAGACATCAAAATTTGAGCAGTTGACAGTTGAGCAACTGGAGAGAATGTATCAAAGAAATCTACCTCGTACATTTGGGTAAATTCCTTTTCTACCAGTCTCACCTTGTAGCGAGATATCGTGCTGTCTAGGTTGTATTTAACCGCAAAGACCCAACGACACCCGACTGTTCTAGCATGACGAGGCAAGGCGATCAAATCCCATGTCTCTCTAGACTGTAGAGCAGCCATCTCATCCTCAATGTCTTGACGCCAGTTTGGATCCAGCATGGCTTACTGATAGGAGGTAGGAACATGCTTTGCAGATATAGCCATTGTGAAAGTAGCAAAGGAATTGCCAAGGTTGGCAGTGGAGACTGTCTGTACATTATGATACCGGGTACAGTTGCGTGGAGCCTTTCGAATAGCAATTGGAAGATCAAGATCCTCCTCACTATGCTTAGTAGCAACCAGAGTATGAGACTCATTAGAGGAACCTGCACAAGTACCATTAGGAAAACTCACGTCAGTATCAACGCATACCTGACTAGGAGAGGAGACAGGTGGCTGAGGTGTAGTAGGGGTGTGTTTTTATCGCCATGCTTGCTGTCTATATGTCACGGGAAGCCTATACACCTCAGTAGTCTCTGCTTTCTGTCTTATAGAAGTCTCTGTGGTAGGTATATCCTCATGATGTGTAATAGGAATTTGTTCCAAGGGAACTGGTGGAATAGGCATAGGAGCCAACTCTCTTTCAAATGTCACCTGATGACTATCTGTAGACAAATAAGAAATGGGCTCATGAAATGTGACATCTATAGTCATAATGTTTCTTATCACGAGGGTCATAGCATCTGTATCCTTTCTGTGTGCTACTGTATCCCAGAAATATACACTTCACTGCTCTTGGAGCCAACTTGTCTTTGCTAGGTCCAAGAATGTGAACAATGACAACACAACCAAACACTCAAGGTGGAACAGTGAATAGATCCTTCTCAGGATAGAAAACTAGCCGCGGAACTTGCTCTTGTATGGTTGAGTTGGGTAATCTATTGATCAAATAACACGCAGTCAACATTGCATCTCCCTAATACACTTGTGGCACATTATGTTGGATCAATAATGTTCTAGCCACATCAAGCACGTAACAATGCTTTCTTTACACTACACCATTCTGTTGCAATGTATGTGGACATGATGTCTGATGAACAATTCCAAGAGATCTGTAAAAGGCTGTCAACTTAGATGTACAGAACTTTAAAGCATTATCAGACTACACAATTTTCACAATAGTAAAAAACTGAGTCTTTATTTGTAAGATAAATGTTTCAATTACTAATCTAACATCAGATTTATTTTTTAAAAGGAATAACCATGACATTCTAGAAAAATCATCCACAACAAGTAGACAAAACCTATGACCTAGCCTGTCAGAGATATGACTCGGTCCCCATACATCCATATGCAGTAAATCAAAGATAGCATTAGAACTGTGAGATAAACTAGGAGGAAAACTGGTCCTGTGATGCTTTCCCAGTTGGCATGCATCACATAATCTCCGTAGCCGGTGAAATATGAGGAATGACATGTTGAAGCCTGTCCAGTGATGGTGCCCAAGACGACGATGCCACTGAAGAGATGTACCAGCACTAAATGCAACATCGCCCTGACAGATAACAACAACTAGATTTTGAACCAGGAGATACCCCCTTCCTCATGTCCGCCACCAATCGTCCTCCCCGTGAGTTTGTCCTGAAAAATATAGCCTAGCTCATCAAATATTGCACGACAGTGTAAGTCTTTTGTAATTCTACTAAAAAAAAGACTAATAGGAAATTCTGGAACATAAAGAACGTTAGGCAACGTCAGAGTAGGAGTTACTGCTACACCTCCTCTGCCATGAATCCTACACTGCTTGCCATCTGCTACCTGCACAGATCTCCCTGAGGGAACATTATGAACCTGTCCAAACACATCTCATCCCCACTGAGATGTTGAGATGTGTCAGAATCCATCAACCACAAGGTATTGTTAGCGTTACCAGACTTGTAAACGGAAGTCATACCTAAAGTAGTCAAGGCAGCAGTATCTGCAGTGGTAGTAGTAGTCTCCTGGGTCAGCTGGGGGGAGACGTTGGATCACAGCATCATAGTCTGCACGAGATACTATTTCTCTCCCCTCCTCTAGAGAGACAGCTTGGTTGGCTATGGGAGGTTGACCATGCTTTGTTGAGCAAGAAGCCTCTGTATGGCCAACTTTTCCACAATGCGAGCAAATGGTGCGAGGCCTACCACTTGTACCCCGATCACCACGCCCTCTCCCCTTGATGGATGGAGCACTACGACCTCCACGTGCGGAAGCAACAAGCACAGGGGGTCTGTCCACTCTTTGACACGGGTGGCCTAATAACCACTCTGCTCATGTGGCTATAAGCTTCCTCAAGAGATGGAAGCTCAGCAAGAGTAAGGATCTAGGACCTAACAGCCTCATAGTCTAGTCCAAGTTTGTCAAGAAGCTTCCTCAAGAGATGGAAGCTCAGCAAGAGTAAGGATCTAGGACCTAGCAGCCTCATAGTCTAGTCCAAGTTTGTCAAGAAACTGAAGGATAACATATTCCTTCCTATGTGTCCTTTGAATGGCACAAGTGCAGACAGGTTGGTAGGCATTATATTTCTCAAGAAGCCTCTTTAGGGTGGCATAGTACTGCGACAATGACTAACCCTTCTATTTGAGACTACCAAGAGCATGGTGTATCTCAAATACTTTATTGGAATTCTTTTCATGAGAATATGTATCATGTAGAGAATCCCATATCTCCTTGGCGGTCTTGTAGTACATGATCCTATTACTGATCTGAGGCTCAACAGAATTTATGATCTATGCATGAACCATGGAATTATCCTTCTTCCACGTGGC
The DNA here is from genome assembly GCA_037157565.1 of Thalassia testudinum. Taxonomy (NCBI): domain Eukaryota; kingdom Viridiplantae; phylum Streptophyta; class Magnoliopsida; order Alismatales; family Hydrocharitaceae; genus Thalassia; species Thalassia testudinum. The sequence goes on along the minus strand of JAZHRO010000036.1, from coordinate 121,271,099 downwards.
ATTCTTACTTGTTTTATCTTGTGGCTCCATCTCTAACAGTATGTGTCCCTTATCATGCCCCTCAACGGTCATGAGGAATGTATGAGACCATTTAGCATAATTAGCCTCGTTCATCTTGGCGATAGGAACAAAGAAAGGAGATTTATAACCTCCGTTGTCCATTGTCTATAGCGGTAACCAACGACACTTCCGAAGAATCTAAGGAGGCCATTGTGCCTTAGGATTGCCACAAGATACCACGGTTGCGATCTGAAATCAATATTCAGATATGAAAACTTCACAATCAGAGAAAATGGATCTCTTGAACATGAGATCTAAGGTGAAGAAACCCTAGATAACATCTCAAGAATCACAAAGATCCTGTAGATTAAGTTTTAGTGCATGTTAGGATGTTAGGAAGGATCCTAACAATGCTTGGGTAGGCACAATCGACCCCGAGAACCACCACCGCGATTTGCAGGTGATGGGTGGCGGCAGTGGCGGCGCCTCAGCGGTCAGAGGAGGTGCTCCAGCATCGGGTGACACTATCCCGAGGTTAGGGGTGGCGTAGGGGCGATGCTCCAAGGTGGTAGGCTGATCTTTGGGCAGTGCAGTGACCACTGGGCAGCGCTGCGACCTCCAGCCGATGAGAGCAGCGCGAGAGGCGACGTTGCAGGGCCTCTCGGAGCGGGAACCATCGCCTACAGAGGGGTGGCGATGCCCTATGGAGCTCGGAGGGGGCCTGCTAGGGTCAGCAGCAGTTGGCGATGAGTACCGGCAGCCATTGCGGCCGTAGCAGTAGCCTCCTAGGGCCGGCGGCGGCTGGTGGCTGGTCGGCGGAGACTTTTGTAGGTGTGAAATAGGAGATTAGGATTTTGGTAGAGGGGTACGGAGGCTTGTAAGGCAGATCGCCGATCTAGGATCGCCGCTCTGATACTAAGTCGAAGAAAATAACTTGTCTTATTCTCAAATGAAACCCTACATCTTTTTATATAGATGAAAAATTACATTATAGGTCCAATAGGACAAAAAACAAGACAAACAACTCCAAACAAAACTAATACGTTCTCTACCAATATAAGACACTCCCACCATCATGTCTACTGACGCCTGCAAATGGCTCCTAACCAAGATGATAAAGATCATTCTCCTCTGTACCTCTGGCGATGGTCTTCCCAGTGAACTTATCCTAGACGATACATTCGACCTCATCAAAAATCACCCTGCAATGAAGATCCTTCGTGATCCTGCTCACAGACAACACGCTCATGGGAAACTTCGGTATGTGTAGTGCTCTCGGCAGTCGCAACGTGGGGGTCATAGACGCTTCCCCCTGGCTAACAACGGGTGCATGTTTGCCATCAGCAACTTGTACCATTCTCCTTGATGCAACGAAACTAAGTGACTGGAAGTAGCTCTGATCTCCACAGAGATCCTGTGAAGCACCAGAATCGACTAACCATCCTGTACCATGGTGACTCCTGTCATGCTCCTGTGGTATCAAGCCTGCACACTTAACCATCCCTGTCACAGTAGCGATATCCAATGTCATCTCAGCTCCCCCTCAGATTGGCATTGCGCCTAGTAGGGATGAAGTGGATCACCAAGAGCTAGAACTCGCCATCATAGATGTAAAATTACCAAGGAATCACTCTAGATGCAAAATCTGATCTAAAAGCACCAAATCATGATATGGAACTGAGTTTTCAAATCATGGATAGACTCTAGAACGACACTAGCCCCCTGAAATTAGCACAAGAAGCGTCGCAGCCTCCTGTCAACCCTCAGGTGGTCTCTGAGGAGGTGTACTCCGGCGAAGCATCAGTAGCACAGCAGCCCTAGAGGCACTGTCGTAGCCTACTGCGGCCTTAAGTGTCCTGCTGCTAGTGGCGCAGCAGCCCTAGGAGCGTCGCTACCCCTCGCAACGGCCTTTGGTGGCTGCTGTGGCGGTGCTAAGGTGAGGCACTGGGCTAGTATTGGCCTCAGCGGTGTTGCTGTAGCCTCTGGTGGCTGTTGCAGTAGTGCTCATGCGAGGCACCGACCCCGCAGCAACCTCAAAGGCATCATCGTCCCTTGCTTACCCTCTGGTGGCCATTGTAGCGGTGCTCAGGCAGAGCACCGGCATTGCAGCAGCCCCAACGGTCGCACGACCTCCCTATCTGCACCCTCCTTGAGTTGCTTGAGGCTTTTGCGAGACAGGGAGGTGGTGGTGGCATCGGTGGAGACCCCTTGTTGGTGGCTAGGGTTAGGGTTTTGATAGTGTTGGGTGTTGGAGGCCTATTTCGGTAGGGTATCAAGGGCACAGGTTTAGGATCACTGCTTTGATACCAAGTGAAAAGGAATGACCAATCGACTTTATTGAGAAAATCCTACACCTTTCTATATAGAAAGATGTTGGGAAAAATACATAAGAGAACCAGATAAAATATAAAGATGACCAGATAGTCCTCGGTAAACATAAATAAGAAATATAAATAGGAGTATAAACGGTCAGAATCTAATGTTAGTTTAACGTGATTGGCCTTTTCAATAGCTAAATGTGAAGCATGCCTTTCTTTATGGTGGCCTATAGTAGGTGCGTTACATGTAGCAACCACCATGCTTTGAATTTCAAGGAGAGTGTTAGAAGGTATGCCATCTCCATAAGGCCATTTGTGGCCTAAAGTAGAGCTACAGAACAAAGCTTCAGAAGTTGTCTGAAATGGTAGACCATGGGCTTTCATAGATCATCCTTGGATCACTCCTTGTTTGCACGGAGGAGAAGGTGAGGACTAGCAGTGATGTTTGTTTACATGGATGGTATCATTCTCTCCGGTGATTTGCAAGGTATTTGTGATTCAAAGAAGTGCATGCTGGAGCAATTTATTATTGACGATTGTGGTCTCCTTTGATGTATTCTGAGTAGTAAGCGAGATGTATATGCCGAGTTACTGTATGACAACAATGTTTTGTCCCAAGATAACTCATACCCTTATGGACCTACAGGTTCATTTTTTGCATGTGGTTAGCAAGGAAGCTCTTATATTTAACCATTACCGGAGCTTGATGTTCCTTTGCAGTTGGGAAACCAAATTAATTTATTACTGCGGCTATGATGGACTGGCATATCTGAAATCTTCACTTTGGAAGACATGGTTGTTTACAAAGGATCCTTTGTTAGAGATGGAAATTAGCGATGTCCGGTGAATGGAAAATTTACAACTGGGTTTTACACTTATGTAGCAAGAAATTTGATAATTTGAAGAAGTAAGAAGTATGTCATGGTATCACTGTTTAGTGCTGAAAAAGAATTTCAGGTTATGACAGAGACAACAGCAAAGTTGATGTGGATATGTTTTGTTCTATTAGATTTACAAGTCCTTTAAATTGAGCCTTCCATGGAAATGTAGTGTGATAATCAAGCTGGTACTTACATTGCCTGCAATCCCATGTTTCCTTGTAGAGGTTGGTGACCATCACACCAAAGATCATATTCTGCAAGGACTCATCTGTACAATCAATGTTTCTTTTGAGGATTAGACAACATATATCTTTACCAAGACACATTTATGGACCTCATTTGACAGACACCTTTCCAAACTGAGCATGATTACCATCTCTGCTCTAGTTTGAGGGGGAGCACTGAGATATCTTGGCTTGGTTTCTATTTTCTTTAGTTGGTGATTTTTAATGTTTCTCTGATTTTAGTATTATCTTGGTTTGTGTCTTGTATCCCTGGGAGCTCCCAAACCCACTTGAATTTCAGCCTTCAGACCCTGGACCATTGTCTTAGCTGTGACCACCTCCTCTACCTTCTCTATGTCAATAACCAAATTAGCACTAGCAATGCCAGTCTTCAGTTTCTCTGTAGAGTTGCATCTGACAGATAAAATGCTGTCTGCAATCCCATGTTTCCTTGTAGAGATTGGTGACCATCACACTAAAGATCATTTTCTGCAAGGACTCATCGGTACAATCAAGGTTTCTTTTGAGGACTAGACAACATATATCTTTACCAAGACACATTCATGGACCTCATTTGACAGACACCTTTCCAAACTGAGCATGATTACCATCTCTGCTCTAGTTTGAGGGGGATCACTGAGATATCTTGTCTTGGTTTCTATTTTCTTTAGTTGGTGATTTTTAGTGTTCTTCTGATTTTAGTATTATCTTGGTTTGTATCTTGTATCCCTAGGAGCTCCCAAACCCACTTGAATTTCAGCCTTTAGCCCCTGGACCATTGTCTTAGCTGTAACCACCTCCTCTACCTTCTCCATGTCAGTAACCAAATTAGCACTAGCAATGCCAGTTTTCAGTCTCTGTAGAGTTGCATCTGACAGATAAAATGCTGTCTGCAGTGAAGAGTGATGTCATATTTGTGATTAGACCTGAAAGTTGTTAGTGGCATAAGAAAGAGGGGTTGAATTGTGTAATAAAATTAAATTCAAACAAACACAAGTATTTAGAGAGGAAACCCTTGCGGGAAAAACCTCTACCGAGATCTCTTAATATAGGATTTTGCCCCTAATTCAATGAGAATCACTAAACTACACCACTAATCTGAGGGTGGTGTTCCTCAAAATAATTTCCCTCTCCTGGACAACCCCCAAGGAGAGTTTAGCCTTTCTACTAAGAGGAAACGGAAAACCCACAGCTCGGGCACCCAAATAAACTAACAAAAAGAAATAATGTAAGTAATCTTAAGAGCCTTGAAAGATATAGAATATAAAGTAGGTTAAGATATGTCCTTTGCAAACCTATGTGATGTAGAAAATCAGAGTGGAAGTGATATTGCTTTCAGGAATCTCTAAGAACAAAAGAGCACAATGGAGCATAATAGCTTTTGAAAGCTTAGAATAGGATAATGGAAAGTATTTAGCACTAGAATATTTCTTTTCTTTATGTGTAGGCTTAAAGTAACCCTTGATGGGTATATATAGGTGTAGGAGGTCAGATTTGAGCTTAGGTAGTTGTTATGACTTGAATTGGAATGGAATAAATTAAGGTATAATGGCTACAAAGCAATTACTCAAAGTCTGACTGAATCAGATGTCTGAAAAGTCAAGATAGACGTCTGAAGGAGTCATTTTAGACATCTAAGAATAAAGCTGGACGTCTGTAAAACTTTAGTGAGAAAGTAGTCGTTACTGGATTTCTCAAGATTAGGTACAGGGATGTCTGAACAAAAAGATAGACATCTGAACAGATAGTTTCAGACGTCTGAAAATAAAACAGGACGTCTGAAAAACCGTCAGGGTCAAAGTGATCGTTTCTAGACTGAGATTGGATCCAAACAGGGATCTAAAGACAAATGATCAGACGTCTGGACAAAAGTGTAGATGCCTTAAAAAGAAGAATTAGATGTCTGAATAAATGCAAAGACGTCTAATGGCTTACAACGTTCCAAAATCAAAGTATAACGAATATAATCAATTGCGGTCAATTTGATCGTTGGATAGAAAGTGAACGTTGGTCATTTCCAGACGTCTGAAGAAGACAGAAGATGTCTGAAAGACAAGAAAAATTATGACCGTTCAATTATGTTAGAGAGATATCAAAAGCTCAAAGAGGTATCTGAAAGAAATTATTAGACGTCTGAAGTGGATCACAGATATCTGAAAACCTAGGTGACATAGGTCGAGAATTCTGGACAAGAATCTAAGTTCTAGACAGGATCTTAGTCGTCTGAAGAAGTAGATGAGACCCCTGAAGGAATCATAGGACGCCTGAAAAACCAATCAGAAATAAAGTCTTGTATACTGAATTAGAAGAATGAGAATATGAAGGTTCTAAAGGTATCCTAAGGATAATTTAAGGCTCATTTACATTCTAAAAGTAAAACAAAACTAATCTAACTACATCTCCTCAGCTCCTTGATGCTCATCTCCTTCTATCTTCCATACAACTTGATCTTAAGCTTTCATCAAGTTTCATCCAACCTTAAGCCTGAAACATTCGTCTCCAAATACAATGTTAAATATAACATGTTTTGTTATTATCAAAATCAATGATCGTGGTGTTTTATCACCAACAATCTCCTCTTTTTTGATGATGACAAAACCAATAAATCAAAAAAAGAATTTCTCCCCCTTTTTGACATTATTAAAAAGATGTAATTATAATCATTTTAATTTCCCCCTTAATTTATGCTTCTCTATTAAAAATTAATTAGTCAATAATATTAGTCAATTTCAAATAACTCCCCCTACAAGCGTATGTTTTCTCCTTTTTAAAAAATATTTAATCCCTATAAACTTCTCTATCAAAATCAATGAAATAGACTAAAAATTTACCTCCAAACTTACTAAATGAAGGTGTCACTAAGTGTTTGAATTAGTGCCAACGATATGGATTCTTCCCTTCATATCCATTTGGTTCTCCAAGTACCTTGATCCGTTCTTGATGAAGTCCATATAGATAACGACTTGGATCTACGCACTCATTTGCAAAACAAGAATAAACCAAAGATCTAGGTACCCATATTTCCTTGAGGATTAACATTTCTCATCCAAGAGTGTATTTCTTGGATTCCATCCTCTTCGCTTTGGTGCACAAAAATATTTCTTAGTGTGTGCTAGATTATCATGTATTTTTTGCTTACCTTTAGAAATCTTAATAAGATTATTAACTAGCTTTTTGAATTCTCTTTAAGACTAGCTAGATCATTTTCAATAAAATCTATTTTATCTTTCAATAAGGTAATACCTATTTTCAAAGAGCTATTCTCTTCAAGAAGTTGAGTTTTAGCCATAATAAGATTTGCATTTTCTATTACAAGCTCATGCTTTTCATGCTCAAAAGAACTACAATTACTTTTTAACTTTTTGTTTTCTATTGTTAACAATCTACAAAGTCTATAAATTTCTTCTAGTGCATCTTGCAATTCTTCTATAGTATAAGAATAAGAAGGTGATACCTTATTGTTGCTTTCTTCGTCGCTTTCGTCCTCAAGTGCCATGAATCCAAGACAAGCAGATTCTTCTTTATTTGAATCGTTGTCATCTTATTTGCTTTCGTTAGAGTCATCCCAAGTTGCTTGCATAGCTATCTTCTTCTTGTACTTGTTAAACCATTTCTTTGTATCTTTCTCTTTTTTTTATTTTGCTCCTTTCACCATCCTTCTTAACAAGTGGACAATCCATTTTAATGTGTCCCTTCTTTTTACAATTGCAACAAATGATTGATTCCCTTTTGATTTCTTCCTTATCTCCTTTTCTCCTGAAATCCATGTTATTCTTCAAGAAGTTTTGAAATTTACGTGTGAGAAACTCAAGATCTTCATCTTATTCCTGATCACTTTCTTCCGAATTTGAAAGAGTTTTAAAAGCTAACTGCTTCTTCCCTTCATCAGATCGTTTCTTCTTTTGATTGAGTTTGGTCTCATATGCCATGAGGTTTCCAAGGAGTTGATCCATATCTAGATTTTCTACTTCATTCGCTTCTTCAATAGATGTGACTTTTGACTCAAAAGTGTTAAAGAACGTAAAATCTTACCTTCAAGCTCACCTTTGATGAATGTTTTTCCAAGTGCCTTCAAGTTGTTGACAATAAAAGTGAAGCAGGTGTACATGTCCTTTACGCTTTCATTCTCCTGCATTTCAAATTTCTCGAAATCTTGGGTTAGCGTAACAACTTTTGAATTCTTTACCTTATTCGTTCCCTCATGAGTAATCTTGAGAGTTTTCCAGATCTCGTTTGCAGTTGTGCATTGAGAGATCTGATTAAACTTGTCAGGGTTCGGTGCACAATATAAGACATTCATAGCCTTGCAATTGAGTGAGAGCTTCTTCTTGTTGTCGTCTGTCAAAACTCCATTTTCTGATTTCTCTAGCTTCACAAATGGTGTCCCCACCATTTCCCAGAGAGAATAATCCACCGATTGGAGGAAGATTTCCATCCTTTGCTTCCAATACAAATAGTTCGTACCATCGAAGTAAGGAGGTTTTGTCGTTGAGAATCCACAGTTGCTGTTTGCTGTGAAAACCCTTGATGCCATCGGATCGTCTTGAAAAGGCTTTTACACCTATGCACAAGAATAAACAAAGCTCTAATATCAAATGTTAGTGGCACAAGGGGGGTTGAATTGTGCAAAAAAATTAAATTCAAACAATCGCAACAAGAACACAGGTATTTAGGGAGGAAACCCTTGCGGGAAAAACCTCTACCTAGATATCTCAATATAGGATTTTACCCCCAATTCAATGGGAATTACTAAACCACACCACTAATCCGAGGGTGGTGTTCCTCAAAACAATTCCCCTCTCCTGGACAACCCCCAAGGAGAGTTTAGCCCCTCTACTAAGAGGAAACGGGAAACTCATAGCTCGGGCACCTAAATAAACTAACGAAAAGAAATAATGTAAACAATCCTAAGAGCCTTGAAAGATATAGAGTATAAAGTAGGCTAAGATACATCCTTTGTAAACCTATGTGATGTAGAAAATCAAAGTGGAAGTGATGCTGCTTTCAGGAATCTCTAAGAACAAAAGAGCACAATAGCTTTTGAAAGCTTAGAATATGATAATGGAAAATATTTACCATTAGAATATTTATTTTCTTTATGTGTAGGCTTAAAGTAACCCTTGGTGGGTATATATAGGTGTAGGTCAGATTTGAGCTTAGGTAGTCATTGTGACTTGAATTGGAATGAAATAAATTAAGGTAGAACGGCTACAAAGCTATTACTCAAAGTCTGACTGGATCAGACATCTGAAAAGTTAAGATAGATGTCTGAAGGAGTTATTTTAGATGTCTGAGAATAAAGTCGGATGTCTGAAAAACTTTAGTGAGAAAGTTGTCGTTACTGGATTTCTCAAGATTGGGTACAGGGACGCCTGAACAAAAAGATAGACATCTGAACAGATAGTTTCAGACGTCTGAAAAAGCCTCATGGTCAAAGTGATCGTTCTTGGAATGAGATTAGATTCAAACAGGGATTTAAAGACAAATGATCAGACGTCTGGACAAAAGTGTAGACGTCTTAAAACGAAGAATTAGACATCTGAATAAATGCAAAGACGTCTAATGGCTTACAACGTTCCAAAATCAAAGTGTAACGAATATAATCAATTGCGGTCAATTTGATCGTTGGATAGAAAGTGAATGTTGGTCATTTCCAGATGTTTGAAGAAGACAGAAGATGTCTGAAAGACAAAATTATGACCGTTCAATTATGTTAAAGAGATATCAAAAGCTCAAAGAGGCATCTGAAAGAAATTATTAGACGTCTGAAGTGGATCACAGACATCTGAAAACCTAGGTGACATAGGTTGAGAATTCTGGACAAGAATTTAAGTTCTAAACAAGATCTTAGACGTCTGAAGAAGTAGATTAGACGTCTGACCAAGCAGACTCAGACATCTGAAAAACCAATCAGAAACAAAGTCTTGTATGTTAAATTAGAAGAATGAGGATAGGAAGGTTTTAAAGGTATCCTAAGGATAATTTAAGGCTCATTTACATTCTAAAAATAAAATGAAACTTATCTAACCACATCTTCTCATCTCCTTGATGCTCATCTCCTTCTATCTTCCATAGAACTTGATCTTAAGCTTTCATTAAGCTTCATCTAACCTTAAGCCTGAAACATTCATCTCCAAATATAATATTAAATATAACATATTTTATTATCATCAAAATCAATGATTGTGATGTTCTATCACCAACAAAAGTAACCTATTTATCAATGATCGTTCTCTTCAGAATGTCACAATAAATAAGACCAAAAGTCATGCTTCTCTCATTGGACTTCCCTGTGATGATATGTTGCACTTGAGTTCAACTTTCTTGCTTTCCTGTGAAGATCTTTGCGATCCTCGTGACATGCAAGTTTTATGAATCCCATGTTTTCTTTTCAATTTTCTTGTACACAAGGCGGGCTTACTATAATCTGTAATCCTAACTATAATGGGCCAGTTCACAGTGGTATACTACTGCCTATAATTTTGCTTGGTGCCCTTTCTTCTCTTCATGTTTATCACTCGTCTTGAAGACCTTATGGGGGTCTAAAATATCTGAACCTCCAATTAGTAACCATAAGCTAGTTAAAGCTACAGGCTTGGCCTTTCTAGATCAGGAACCTTAATGTGTTGGCCATAGCACAATAGTGAGAAGACATGTTTGGAAGAACTCCAGAGAGGCTGGAGTTGGCCCCAGAGAAGCGAGGAGAGTGTCTGAAGCAGATTATAGAGAGAGTGCTAGCAAACACCAATGGATATTCCAAGAAAGCATTCCAACTTCAAAACAGATTTCCACAAGCACCGTATCTCTTTCCCATGGATTGAGTGAAAGGAGGAAGAAGTTGGTGAATTTGGTTACGAAAGGAGAGGCCCCTTTTATTTTGTGTCTGGTGGGCAAGGCCAATAAAGTGGAGTGGTTGAAGCAAGGCAAAGCAGTGTGATGGGCACGGTTAAGTCATGGTAATAGAGCTCTGTGATTGGGGCAATGATCTTGTGCTGAATCTCATGAACCTAAACATATTCTATTTATCTTTTTGAAATGCTTTATCACCTCAGCCTTAGCTGCCTTGGTAACCAGCCGATGTAAATGAGGGCAATGTAGTCAACTTCATAACAGCTTGCCTTGGTTTTGCTTGTAGTTGGAATGAACAATATTTAGGTTAAACATCTGCCATCCATGTTGGGGCATTCTAATCTTTTAAATGGCCACCTTTGTATCTCTTCCCTTGATCTTGAGGCATGGGGGTCATTCTGCTTGGAATATTGCTTGCTTGCCCCTTTGAGACCCATTGGTTGCTTTTCATTTCACCTCTCTGCACTCAGCTCACATTTTGAGTGTCATTTTCAGGTGGTCAGCTTGGTGCGGTTCGGTACTCCATCCTCTTCGCAGCTGCAGGGACAACAGTAGATTTTGCTATGCTTAGGTTAAAACCAGTTTTTCTCGAGTATAAAGAAACTATTTCAAGGGAGCTGAAGTGGCCCTCAGAATGGAAGAAAATGCCCGTCTGGTCACCTATTCAAATTCTGGACGAGGAAGCTCTTGCCAACAAGCGGGCTCGTGAGCAGCAGTTGTATGCACAAAGATTTGGTAAACTGAACAAGGAAGAGTCTTGACTTCCCTCCAAACGCTTCTGTCCCATTTGTAACATCTACAAATTTATTAATAGGAAGGCTCTTGAAAAGAATAATTCAGGCTTCTGGCGGAGGAATGCCGGTAAGCTAACAAAATTTATGTGCAAATAGCAGGTGTATTGAGTTGAAAATACTAATCACTGGCTTGTATTTGCTGATTGCTCTTTTAACAATCGTTAATCTTTAATACATGACATGGCCCATGGAAAAGCTACTGCGATGGATACTGTTACAATTATTTAACGTCTTAACTATGTCAGTGACATTAGGAAAAAACATGTCAAATGTGCCCCTTATACTAAAGCAGTTGATGGATCATTGGTTGGGGGTGATGGGGTAGGGATATTTGATGGTTTTGTCTCGTAATCGATTCCAGAAGTGTGCATCCAATTGATGGACTATTTTAAAAGCAATTTTTCTGCTGCATTTTTTAAATAAGAATTATAGTGCCTTTTCACTTCACTTTGTAAATGTAATTATTTGGTTGCTAGTAACCATCAGAAAAACCTTACATTAGTTAAATAAACATGTAGAAAATGTAGCACCTTTTGTTCGATTTACAAGGCATACATTGTGCTCGTTTGCATTTTACATTGAAATTCTGTTTATACCCTATGCTTTTGTAACTTTTTCAAGAACCTCATGCCTCCAAGTTGGGTCTAGGCATATTCCCCTATACAAATATTAAGGATCAGCCATCAGTGTAAGTTTGTTTATGAACACATCTACACAATTATATTGATAGATTTGTGCTCCCACATATACATATACATTAATGCAACAGAAATTGTTTAGTTAAAATGAAATAGTTTGATTTGTAAATATTTTTCCACCATCCCCATTTAAATACCTTGTAGTTCTAACTCAAGTCTCGTTTGAAGACTCCATTCTTATAAAAAAGTTCAATTTTGAATCGTTTGATATGATAGACATTGTTGCAAAGGAATCTCACAAATTACATTCAGATATGCATGGAAAATGCCTCTTAATGAAAGTGGAAAACTACGAAAACAATGAGTCTTGTCATCCATTGCTTTCTAGGGTCTATTTTCATAGTGAATGAGAGTGATGTAACAATATTTACCAACACATGGTGTACATGGATCCACATTGCCACACAGTGATACATATAATTGTTTGGACAATAGCATTCAACACTCCCTCGTAAGTTGGACATAGATGTCAAATGTGATCAATTTGCTTACATTCTTCTTAAATTGTACCATGGAAAGGCCCTTAGGCCTAATTTACTTTGGGGATAACCCTTATAAACAAAACTTAACCATCATTTATATGGAGGGTTAATACTAGCCAAAACCTATTTTAGAGAAAACACAAGTTTGCAAAAACTCGTGTTCATATCGGTGTTTAGCTTCAAAGTAGTGTTAATATCTCATTTTTAGGTCTTCATCTTAATTATTACAAGTTAACTCCTATTTCAAGTAAATTGAAATAAGTGCTGACCCTTAATTTTTCACACTTGCAAACTGAATCAGAATAGTGGTTAACACCACTTACAAATTTGAAAACATGGGTTTTCTAATGGTGCAAGTAAATTGTCCCTTGGTGAAAACACTTGCAACCTAATCCTCCAATTTGTTGTATGGTGGCAAAACTATCTAAAATATATTCTCCTGTATAAAATGCCTTTCTAACTCGGTGTATTTGGGGAGTTAACAGAAGACTATACTCAAGATTGATTGTAGTTTTATTATCATAATATAGCTTCGTAGGCATCCCAGGTTGATTGCCTATATCAAATGAGGACAACCCAAACCAATAACATCTCTATGATTCCTAGTGCCATAGCTTGGTATTCCACTTTGGCACTAGACTTGCTTTTCCAAATGATGGGATTGTCGGGCAAATAAATGGAATATCCTACACCTATCATTAATTGATCTTGATCAATCTATATATGTTACGAACGCGCTTTCTAGACGCCTTTATAAGACGTCTAGGAGGTGGCCCAGACGTCTGACCAGACGTCTGGAACCCCTTCCAGACGTCTGGGATTTAATTTTTGCACCACGCACATTTGCGTCTGTGCGCCTGCACACGCAGACCTGCGAACGCCTCTTTTTCCCTCTCTCCTCCTGTAGGTGCAGACTGCACTCTCTCTTTCTCTCTCTCTCTCCCCGTGTGTCCTTATAAGGCTCTCGCCCTCTCCCTCACTCTCATCTCGTCCGCTCCCTTCTTCTTCTTCCAGCCGGTGCGAGAGTGCTGGCGCGAGCGAGCGGCGGCGGCAGCGGCAGCCGCGGCGGGTTGCGGGAGGAGGTGTTGCGCGAGGGAGGAGACGCCCGACCGTGAGGGCTCGAGCTTGCCGGGGCAACTAGAGCCGCCGGCGGGGGAGCCGCGGGCGTGGAGCGTCGCTGGAGGGCTGCTGCAGCTCGAGCAGCAGGCGGACGAGGCGCGGTGCGGCCGTTCGTCGCGGGCGGAGAGCGAGTCGAGCTCTGATTCTGAAAAATTTTCCAGAATCAGACGCCTGGGATTCCAACCAGACGACGGTGAAGACATCTAGAGGACTGTCCAGACGTCTGGCAAGTAAGTTATTTTCGTCCTTCTTCTTTTTCTGCGACCGTTCGTACTGAGAGTGAGGAGTGGGTACGTGTAGGTTCTGAGATTCGCCATCCAACGCGAATCAGACGTCTGGCCGCAGTGCCAGACGACTGGAAGTATTGCCAGACGTCCGGGGTGACCATCGGACGTCTGGGAACTAGGCCAGACGCCCCCGCAGGCTTCTAGACGTCTAAGAGACTACGCAGAACAAATGTACCATCTGACCCACATTTTAAGACGTCTGGAAGAGGTTCCACACGTCTGATTTTGGACTGGTTCGTCGTTTTCGACACGTTTAGGACCCGTTCGGAGTCCGTTTTCCGCGTTTCGAGTTGCGTTCTTTTCGGAATAAAATCCTCTACCCGTCTACAATAATTATATACTGTTCTGAGATACTCCTTGTGTTTGATCCTTGTGTTAGGACCCCGTTCCATTGCAGTCTCAGGGGTTGCGGAGACGCGCGGGATTTCCGACCACGCCCCCAGTACTTCCGTTGTAGCTGGTAGAGTGGCTTTAAGAATTATTAACATAATTTGTTACAATTATGGAACAATTAATAAAACCTAGGGCATTGCATGAATCCTAGGAATGAGAAACCAGATTGAATGATAGATCCTAGGGTATTGCATGAATCCTAGGGCTGGAAAACTAGATTGAATGATAGATCCTAGGGTATGGCATGAATCTTAGGACTGGAAAACTAGTGATATGAATATAGATATTGCAGTCTTGGAAAATGTGGAAAGGAAATAATAGCTACCTGTAAATTGATTTAACAGTTGCCTGTTATAAATAAATGAACATGATTTGAGAATATGGGTTGTAAGAACGTGAAACTGGAATGGTGAAACCTGAATGTGCTGAGTTAAAAGAGCTGGAACCCTACAGGGAATTAGGAGTAGAACTCCTGGAAAGAGAATGAAATGGAACTGAGAAGGAAAGATGTGGAAGTGTGTTGTCTCTTGGGTACGTAGTACCAGGGGAAGCACCTGTTACCTGCTTAGTGCAGAGCGGAGCCAGTCGCCCCAGGAACCCGGGGTTAGGTCTGGCCACTTTGTACCGACTTTTTGGCCCTCGTGTACACATTACCGAGGAGAGCTACTAGTGTAGAGCGAGTACTAGCTACCCCACGGGCCCCGGGGTTCTGCTAGCTCACCTACACCGACTTGTTAGGCCCACTGGGCAAACCAGGGTAGTCAAGCGAGGGTGCGCGGACTGTGGAGGGGCAAGACCCCTGTTTGGTTACTGTGGAGGGGTTGGACCCCTATTACTGAGAGGGCTCTGCCCTATACTGGTTCCGTGCTGTGCTTTGGGCGCACCCGTTAACGGAAACGACTGACCGTGTGCGAGTGCGGGGTAGCTACCCGTGCGTTTACCGCGCGTGCCGTTGTCACCGTTACGTCTGTCAGTGACCTTGGGGTGGTTGACTGGGAGTAGGATCACCACGGGGGACTCTCCCGGCCAGGAGAGCACCACGTGTTACTTCTACTCTTCGGAAAAGACTGCAATCAAGATCGTTTCCACGAGGAACATTCGAGATTAAGTGAAGGATCTAAGAAATAGATAAATTGTGAAACAATAGAATGACGTAAATAAAGGAAGAAAGGAAATCAAACAGCTACTGTACACTTTACTGCTTCTTTAGTTTAGTTGCCACTCTACTCAGCGTTTCGCTGACGTGTTACACTCGTTACTTTTCAGGACCAGGTGTTGAGCAGCCAGGGTCAGCGGCTGCAGAGGACGCTGGGCCGAGTAGGGTCCAGTAGAGTTACCACTGTTCTTTTGTGCCCTTTTTGTTCCACTGTAGTGGGTAGTTCTTGTTACTCTCTGTACTTTTCCTTACTCGTAGTTCATGTTATGCTATAAATGTTGTTCTTCTGTTGTGGTGATACATGCTGTATTAATTCTTTTTCTTACTGCTGTATTTTGTTACTGCTAGTTATATTTCATGTTGAATGTGGTTTATTTTACTGCTCTTTTGGTTACTTCCTCGTTGGACGACTAGGTCTTGGGATTAGTCGAGTCGGTCCGATTTTCGTATCTCGTAGGGACTCGGGAATTGGGTCGTCACAATATCTATGGACCTTTTAGTTTTTAATTGATCTCCTTTTTCATATAGAATTCCTTTTCTAGAATAATTTTAAGTGATAAAGAACTCTAAACATGACATCTAGGTGAGTTTTGGTAGGCACATGCATATATTGACCAAGAACATCTACTCTATATATAATGTCAAATTAGGCCAAAGTCAAATAATCAATTTTCTTTTAAGCTTTTGATATTTGTGCTTCTAGACACCATTTAGAGGATCTCCATTGTTTAGACTTAATTGAGGATTTTCTTTAATTGGAATGGCCACTATTTCACATCCTAACTTTCTAGTCTCTTTTAATTGATCCAAAATATGCTTCGATTAGCATGGGTACCATCCATTCTCAGCTTTGTGATTTCAATACCAGGAAAATTTATCATCCTGTCAAGGTTCTTAATTTCAAATTCTCTTGCTAGTGTCTCCTTCAAACCCACAATTTGCTTTGAGAATCATCACCACAATATTTTACAAGCAAGGCATGATCACCATTGTGTTGCTTGTATTCTTGACTCTTCGTTGCCACTTACAATTTGTCAACCCAAGCTTGAGGAGGTTGCTTCAACACATGTAAGTACTTCTTGAGCTTGTCATAGTTCTTGTTCATGAGCCTTAGAGGCACATGCATATAAATGTTTTATTTTTTAAAAGAACACATGCATATAAATGCTGTATTGATCTTAGCATAAAGTTGAGTCTAATTAAGAAAAATTAACATTAATAACTTGCTGAGCATGAATCCAATAGACCCACATCAATGGCCTAAAATGCTTTAATCTAAATTGTTAAGTAGTAATTCATAACCCTTTATGTCTCACTACTTAATTTCTAATTTTCCCATATACAATTATTTTTGAGGTGTTACAAATATCTTCCTTGAGGAGATCATTTGAGAATGCATTACTTGAGCCATTATATAGATAGGTGTATCTATCTAATGGGAAGGTGCAAAAAAGGAAATCCACGTCTCAAAATAGAAGAAAACAATCTCAGTTAGCCCAGTTACACATGCAGTTGACGTCCTCAGAGAAAATTTCTAAGTTTAAAAATTTGAATCGAGCTGATTAGTCTCACCGCTTGGACTGATATGATAACCGAGCTTACACGAATTATTCTTATTGTTCATCCATTCAGGAAGGCACATGGTGCTACCTTAGCGTGGGCGAAACAAACCAGTTTGTTGGACGACCTACTTAAATAGTCCAAAACACCTATTGTACTTTTGCACAAGT
This sequence comes from Thalassia testudinum, assembly GCA_037157565.1. NCBI lineage: Eukaryota > Viridiplantae > Streptophyta > Magnoliopsida > Alismatales > Hydrocharitaceae > Thalassia > Thalassia testudinum. The sequence goes on along the minus strand of JAZHRO010000036.1, from coordinate 121,254,168 downwards.
CACATGTACTTCACCGGAGAATAACGTCACTAATAACCACGCTACTCATCATGTTGTTAATCTAAACATATGTCAAGATGAGATCTAGACATGAGATTAAATATTTCGGTTGTAAATTTCCCTAAATTAAGAATATTTTACGTGGTTATCTATGTTCTCTATGTCAACAAATTTTTTTTTTTTTTTTTTTACATATTTGTTAGATAGATTTTCGATTATAGTGAACATATAATATTATCATATCTATATTTGGAACGTGTGTATCGCATGGTATGTAACTTCGATTTCATTTGGTTTAGTACGAAGAAGAGCAACAGTATATACACATTGACCACATCATTGTACATTAGAATCCACACACGTGACCCCTATAAACCCCCGCACCTCCCCCTGCACGTGACCCGCATCTGCCCCACAGCTCGCTCTTGCAGCACCCACGGCACGCCTACTACTCTCCTGCAGCTCGCCCCTGCCGTACCCATGGCATGCATTGATAGCACACTAACCAACATCACATCGACCCTTAGCACATGGCATCGCCGCCCTCGGACCTCCTCCTCCGACCAACCATGGCCACCACCTCCAACAACCTCCTCCTCCGACCAACCATCTAACCACCGCATCACCTCCAGCCACGTAGCACCACCACCTCCGACGCACCAGCGTGTGACCTCACACATGACTAGCACACCACCACCAGCATCATCACCTCCGAACACCACCTCCTCCCCCTTCACCACCTCCATTATACATTCACAATCTACCAGGCCATCACCTCTTCCTCCGCCCAACCTCCTCACTTCACCTTCTCCTCCATGCACCTGAAGGAGCATGCCAGCCTGCACACATCGAGGAGCGCACGTCGATCGGGACCATCGGTCACTCAAAAAAAAGATTGTATGTGCTTCCAAAGAGGCCAAAAAAAATAGAACTATAAATAAATAATGTATGTGCTACAAGAAAAAAAAAAAAAAGCAAACGAAATAGAACTCAAAAAACTGTATGTGACTTGTGTTGTATCGAAATCACAGCACAAGGCGTTGGAGCTCCACAAAATGTCATATTAGTGATCTTGGAACACAACAAAAACTTATTTTCTCATGCCTCGGAAAACATGCATGTGGAATATGCTTGAAATATGGTGTGCCTAAATTATTGTGTTATCTCACGTGCGGAGTGCTTTGAAGGTTGGATGATGATGTACTTGGATTGCTGCTTAATTTAGGTTATTTAATGTCATAATAATATTGTAGTATACTGTGGTAATTTAATTGGATGTTATTTTATTTATATATAATTTTTATTAATTTTATTTCTGATCGTTTACTATGTGATAATTATTTATATATATCTCTTTAAGATCTAAAATGAATCTTTTATTTTAAAAATATAAATGTTATGTACAAATAAATTACCTAAGATCTATGCAATTATATGCAAGTATCTATGTATTTACAAAATGAATTCACTATATATATAAAATTATGCACAAAGAATAGAAAAGAAAGAATAAAAATTAATGCCTCCAAAATATATATACAACATAGGACCTAAACGTTAGTTTAATTTAAGTTAGATTCATTTACAACTTATATCTATATACAAGAATATATACAAGTATCTAATTACTTATAATTTAAACTATCTATATACAAGCTTATATAGAGAGAATAAGAGGAAGGAATTATTTAAACACATGCTCCAAAAATATTATACACAAAAAGATAAAAGAATTGGATTTAAATTATAGCAAGGTTTGCTATCTCATATTCTTCTCTTCCTTTTCTTCTTCTATTCTTCTTCTACTTAACTAATGCACACAGCCTTCTCTTTATTCACAACTCCTCTCTCACTCTTCTTAAATCTATACTTACGACTCCTTCAACACTAAGTTTTCTCGGAACCTCTCTTTTCTTCTTTTTCTTCTTCTCTTTAACTTGATTCTTAACCTTCATTAGCCCACTAATCATCTTCTTTATTAATCCATCAAGCTTTTAATTACACCGTTAATCCTCCTATGTAATCATTAAGCTTGGCTCTAATCCTTTCTCTTATCACTTAGCTTCTACTCTCACGCACAACTCTCTTCCTTTAAAAAATTTTTGGCTAGCCACGAATTGAATCAATAGCCTTGCCATCGGATCAATAGTTACATTGGTAGGACCGCAATGAAACACCCGCAGGCCACCCCTAGTGGGCCACCCAAATGGGTTGCCCCTAGTGGGTCGTGCCTATAGCACCCTAAGCTATGGGCTTTAATAACTATCTATCTCTCTCACTCACAGAAGCTCACATATAATGGTTAGAGGGAGCCCATCCCCCATTCTCAAGTGATCGGCTATAGCACCCGATTCTTGATAAACTGTGCAAGTACACCTGCTGCCATTGATGTGACACTAAATGAAAGAGTGTTCTGCGTTGTGCTGTGGTGAGTATGTGTTGTACTTTAAGTAGAGAATTTGGCATGCAATTAATGGTTAATTAGGGTTCATAATTACAATTTAAGGTTATAATATATAGTTTAATTAATATATAGAACTATTTATTACATATTTTTAATTACTTTATTTACAATTTCTAAGGTATATTTACATAAGGTATTAAATACATACACTATGAGCTTAACAGGTTGATGTACATTATATACATTATTTAATTATCAATAGGATAATCTACGGACTTAAATATTTAATTAAGAATTTTAACTTATTTACTTAGGTTTATTAACATTTATACACGCTATACACACACTCACACACACAAATTATACATATAACTTAACTATATAATGTAAGCTTCCTACTATACAATACATGAGATTATAAATAGGCTTAAAATAAGTTAACATATAAATTTATAAAGTTACATTACCTAGTCTACACGCATAACATATAGATATCACTGAAGTTGGTGCCTAGGTTGGAAAAGATGACTGCATTGAAGTCCTCAATTGAGAGGGATTGCCTGGAGGTTGCCAGCTTGTCGGCGATGTACTTGGCCTTCTGTAGGAAGATTGTGATTGGTTCATCTCTTTTCCAAAGATTGTGCAGTTGAATGCGCAACTGTAGAAGCTGAGAGGAGAAGGGGGCACCATATGTCGCCTGGAGAGTGTGCCATACCTCATGGGCATACTTGAGGCCGATGACACGGGGAAGGACCTCCTCTGATAAGAAGGCCAGTAGCTAGCTTAGAACAGTTTGGTCCTTGCGATTCCATTCTGCTACCGTCGAGTGGTCAGAAGGTGCTGGCGAGACAACATCGGAGGATGAAGAAGCCACTGTGGAGGGTGCGGACAGTTATGGCTCCGTCGTGCGCGCGCGCGCGCGTGTGTGCGTGTATGCATGTGTGTTTGTGTGGGTGTGCGTGTATGCATGTGTGTAGGCGTGTGTGTGTGCACGTGTCGGTGTGTGTGCGTGGGTGTGTGTGTTTGTGTCGGTGGCGGGGACAGCGGGTAGCTCGCTAGCGACCCGCGGAAGGCGTGGTGGAGGAGTTGAGTTATGGGAGGGAGTCAACGCAGACGGGGACTCATGGGTGAGGGTGGTGGCATGGACTTGGAGGAGACCGACAGGGGTGACCGGCGAAGGTGGCTGGTCCACGGAGGAGAAGCAAGCGCGGTTGCTACAACAACGATGATTGGGTGAGATCGGTCGTTTCTGCACTCGTAAGCGTGTGTGTGGGACATGGGGGTAGCATAAGCAGGAACTTATTCGGCAAGATAGCCCAACGTTCTGGCGTGCGGGATGGTTCGGCAAGGAAGCGGAGGGACGAATGACAGGGATGAGATCTTTGGGCGGAGAGATGGGCAGTCCAAACCCCTCACTGGCCTAATACCATGACAAATGATGAAGATGAGGAGAATAGGAATTATCTTTGTTGCTGCTCACATTTTACATGATTCTCAAGACCTTACATTTACAGGGCTTTACATGTTGGCAACCAATGCTAGTATAGGGGGAATGCTTGGGAGGAGTTATTCGACTCCTGTGGGAGTCATTTGACTCAGTTAGTGTATATCCATCGACAAGGAATACCCGTATCTTCCTCCAATATTGGAGGGAAATTGAAGTGTCTTTGAGCCTCTTTTAAGTTGAATGAACATAGAGGTTGATATGTCTACAATTGGATCTAAATCAATTTTAAGAAAATGATCTTCCGTTGAAATCGAACTATCATTGATTTCAAACTCTGTCAACATAAACGCCTTCGGCACCACCGTAGGGAAGGAAGAAAAGGGTTCTTGATTATTGACCACCCCATTATCCAAGCTCACAAATAAATTAGGATAAAAATCCAAGGAGACATCTCCACCACAGGTTACTGTATTGCTGTCAACTCCTTGATCCACAGTCCCAACATGAGTCAGTTGGAGATCGCCATTAATATCCTTTCCAAAAGATCCCTCGATATTGGAAATATCCACCCGAAACCCATCACCACAACAGGTAAAAAATTGGCACCTAATTTTGTCTATTTTTCATTGTCAAAAGTAAATTACATTGGTAATTACCAACCCCAATTGATTCTCCCTCAAAATTAGAATTTGAATGCCCATAGAATCCCACAAAATCAGGAGATGACCACTGAATTTGTTTACCACTTTTGAATTGTGAAAAAAAGTAGGAATTAGCACTTGGTTATTGGCTCCATTCCTAACGTACATGCTTCTTTTCCAATGACCTTGTCGGATCGCCACTGATCGCCTTCTCCATAAAAGATTTACTCTTTAAACAAATCATATTATAATCAACATACTCAAACCTAATAATAAAAGAAGGGCCTCCAAATTATGAAACCGCCTCCTGTGGGCTTTCTTGGTTACCAAGACTCTCACTAATTACCTCAACACATGATAAATCACTCTCTTCCAAATGAATTCCAGCATACCTTTTAATTCTCACAAAATTGGCACACAAATCATATGTAACCTCCATGGTATGTAACCTTAAAGGGATGCCCCATATCCAAACTTGTAGATCCCACCTCACGAAGGGCTTAACATCCAAAGCTCCTCCATGAACTGAGGAGGGTCTCCAAAGGAGAGTAACATCACCCATTGCTATCTCTTTGCTCTTCAACCTCGCAAGGTCCTCCTCATCGAGCCCAAAAAGAAGAATGAAATTCTTTGCTAAAGAAGCGACCCTCCAGCCTTTGGACAGAAGACAACTATTGAATAGAGCAAGCTTGACACCATCTAGGGAAGAACATCCTCACAGAATATCCTCTACCAGCAAGTTAGGTAAAGTAGAGTCAATAGAACTCACCAAGGGGGACCACAACGCCTCAATCTCCAAAGAAGTATGAGAAAATGGTGGTGGGATTGACGAGACTCCCACCATTTTCCTTGCGCATGAAATGATGTTCTTACCCAAGTCACGTTTATGGTCTACCCATCTGCAAGCCGAACATAACACAAGATCTCTACAAGCAAATGTGACATAGCCACACATCCTACATCTATAACAAACAATCTCTCAGCAAACCTTTCTTCAATTCTTGTGATACAAGGGCCACAAGAATGGCCCCATCTCTCTCTCACCCCCACCCACACATCACCAGCCATCCTTAGGAAGTTTGCTACATTTGCTTCTTGTTACGAACGTGGGCAGCAGACGTAGTTTAAGACGTCTGGGAAGTGGCCCAGACATCTGGAACCCTTCCCAGACGTCTGGTAATAAATGTTTTCGACGTACGGGTTCGTGTCTGCGCGCCTATTCTTCGCTTTCTCTCCCTGCAGGCGCCGCATTTCCCTCTCTCTCTCCCCGCGGCTACCTTATAAAACGCTCTCCTCTCCCTCACCCTCACTCCATCCGCCTTCATCTTCTCCTTCTCCCTACGAGCGAGCGAGAGCGTGAGCGAGCAAGTGCGGCAGCAGCGGCCGCAGCGAGCGTACGGGAAGGAGGAGAGTTGCGAGAGGAAGGAATAAGCTCGACCGCGAGGGTGCGAGCTTGTCGGGGCAGCTAGAGCCGATTGGCGGAGGAGTAGCGGGCGTGGGTTGTCGCGGAGGGGCTGCTGTAGCTCGAGCAGCAGACAGACACGGCGCGGCACGGCCGTGCGTCGCGGGCGGAAAGCGAACCAGGTTCTGATTCTGGGAAAATTTTCCAAAATCAGACATCTGGGCTTACGTCCAGACGACGTCGAAGACGTCTGGAGGACGGTCCAGACGTCTGATAGGTACAATAATTTCCTATCTTCTCCTTTTTACGCGTGTACGGCCATGCAGCCGTCCGCCGCGTTCTCTACGCCTCTTCGTGATGAGAGCGGTTGCGTGTGTGTGCAGGTGTTGTTCGTGAGGGCTCGAGGGCTCGCCATCCCACGTGGATCAGACGTTTGGCCACAATACCAGACGACGGAGAGGACCTCCAGAAGTCCGGGGTGACAATCGGACGTCTGGAAACCAAGACCAGACGGTCCAGTAGACTTCTGGATGTCTGAAGGACTGCGCAGACCGAGGTATGACATAATCAAACTTTTACGAAATCTGGAAGAGGTTCCAGACGTTTGATTTTAGACATATCCATTGTTTTTGACCCGTTTAGGGCCCGTTCGGAGTCCGTTTTCCGCGTTTCGAGTTACATTCTTTCCAGATTTATTTCCTCTACCTGTTTACAGTAATTGTATACTGTTCTGAGAAGCTCCTTGTGATTGATCCTTGTGTTAGGACCTCCTTCCGTTGCGGCTGTGGGGGTTGCGGAGGCACGCGGGATTGCCGACCACACCCCCAGTACTCCCGGTTTTGTGGGTAGAGTGGCCCTTTAATTTATTTAACAAAAATTATACAATTATGAAACAACTAATAGAGTCTAGGGCATTGCATGAACCCTAGGACTGAGAAATTAGATTGAATGATAGATCTTAGGGTATTGCATGAATCCTAGGACTGGAAAACTAGTTTATTATATAAACATTGCAGTCTTGGAAAAGTGGAAAGGAAATGATAACTGCCTGTAAATTGGTTAACAGCTGCCTGTTATAAATGGATAATTGCGGTTGAGAACATGTATTGTATGGACATAAAACTGGAACGGTGAAACCTGAATTGGCTGAGTTAAAAGAGCTTGAACCCTACGGGGAATGAGGAGTAGAACTCATGGAAAGGGAATGGAATAGAATTGGGGAGGTGAGCTGGCCCTTGAGTACGGAGTACCAAGGAGAGCGACTGTCCCTCTGTTTAGTGCAGAGAGGAGCTAGCCGTCCCAGGGACCCGGGGTTAGGACTGGCCACTTTGTACCGACTTTTGGCCCTCGTGTACACAGTACCGAGGAGAGCTACTAGTGTAGGGAGAGCACTAGCTACCCCACGGGCCCCGGGGTTCTGCTAGCTCTCCTACACCGACTTGTTAGGCCCACTGGGTAAACCAGGGTAGTCAGGCGAGGGTGCGCGGACTGTGGAGGGGTCAGACCCCTGTTTGGTTACTGTGGAAGGGCTGGACCCCTGTTACTGAGAGGGCTCTACCCTATATTGGTTCCGTGCTGTGCTTTGGGCGCACCCGTTAACGGAAACGACTGACCGTGTGCCAGTGCGGGGTAGCTACCCGTGCGTCTATCGCACGTGCTGTAGTCACTGTTACGTCTGTCAGCGACCTTGGGGTGGTTGACTGAGGGTAGGACCACCACGGGGGACTCTCCCGGCTAGGAGAGCACCACGTGTTACTTCTACTTTTCGAAAAAGACTGCAATTAGGATTGTTCCCACGAGAAACATTCAAGATCAAGAGAAGGATTTGAGAGATAAATCAACAGTAAATAAATGGAAAGATATAAATAAAGAAAGTAAAAACATAACAGCTACTGTCCACTCTGCTACTTTTTTTAGCCTTTAGTTGTCACTCTACTCAGCGTTTCGTTGACGTGTCACCCTTGTTACCTTTTCAGGACCAGGTGTTGAGCAGCTAGAGTCAGCGGCTGCGGAGGGTGCTGGGCCTAGTAGAGCCCAGTAGAGTTACCTGTAGTACCTTTTGTACTTTTCTTTCCGCTGTAGTGAGTAGTTTTCTGTTACTCCCTGTACTCTATTTATTGTAAGCTTCCTGTTATGTACATGTTTATTTCTCTACTGTTGTGGTGGTGTATACTGTAGTGTTTCTTTCCTTTACTGCTGTATTTTGTTACTGCTAGTTATATACATGGTGAATGTGATTTATTTGACTGCTCTTTTGGTTACTTTCTCGTTGGATGACTGGGTCTTGGGATTAGTCGAGTCGGTTCGATTCTCGTGTCTCGTAGGGATTCGGGAATCGGATTGTTACACTTCTAGTATGCTAGGTAGTCTAGAATGTAAGGTATCTTATTTTTAATTTAGGTATGGATGCAACACATCCTCCATAAAGACCTTATGATTTAGGTACATTATGGTGTTAGGTGTTGTCTCTTCCATTTATGTGTTACCATGATTTAGAATTTTGCAATTTCATAGCCACTCTTCAATTTAAAGCTTGAAATGCATTCATCATCCACTACACTTATAGATGTGATTATAATTTAAAGGTAACATTTTTTCCTTCCAAATTAAAGGCCCTTTTTCATATTTTGTGTTTTTCTTTGCTCTTTATCTTGAAGAAGATGTTAAGTTTATCTTTAAGGAAAGATGACCTATGGAAAAATTGTAGCGTGGGGCTTTGACAAAAGATCCCATCTTAGTGGTCCACCTCCAAGAATCATTTCAATGCCTCCTCGTGGTGTTCCTATGGCATGGTACGTTTCTTTTTTTTTGAAAACAATGAGGAATGCTACTGAGGCCTAAGGCATGGTATGTTCATAAGGACTATCTAATTTTTCAAGTATAATAAGCTCTTGTTTGTTATTCTAAAAGTCATACACATAGGGAAGTAATATAACATAAGCTCATGCTAACTCGTGTTATACTAATTTCACTAAAATCAAAAGGAAATGAGCAAATTTGGGTGAACTAGAATTAGTGCAAAACTAGAAAGTATGAGGACAAAAAAAGGTAAGAAGTGGAGGAGATCCAGGTGGAGCCCTCATGGAAGGATGAAGCGCATGTTAGGATGCTGCAAGCATCCTTTCGCAATATAGATTTCCTGTTCTTGAATGGGATCCCCATGGTGATTGTAGCATACTGTTGCCCATAATTGTCCAAACAATGCATGAATTGGAAGAAAATTCATGAAATTCAATCATCTTGTTTTGCAAGTGAGCATGTTTCCTGGTGAAAAGTGAGACCTTTAGGCTATGTTTGGTTGACGGGTTAATTATTTAACCCATCACTTAACCCATCTCCTATTTACGTCAGGTTAAATTGACTAACTTATGATAAAGTTATTCTACCCTCTCTTTGAAATAACTTTAACCCACAAAACTATCCAAACATGTTAACTCACTTATTCCATCATTTATTTCATTTCTTCAACTTATTTCATAAACTTATTCTCCTTACCTGATGGGACCTTAGGATTCCAAAGTTTCAAATCTGAAATGGGTACTTGGTATTAGAGCTAGGAGGATCAGGTGAGGCTGAAGAGAGAGGCACCTCTGAAGGGTGGATTGTATGCGGAGCCCAAGACCAGGCTCCTCTTCATCATCCATATTAGAGGGTATGTTGTTATTTGAGTAATATGTCATAAAAATCAAATCTTTGGTTGGGTTGTTGTTTTGATTGACGGTGTTGTTTGTAGTATGAATTCCATGCACCCTAAAATCAGGAAGATCTTGCAGCTCTTGCTATTAAGGCAGGTGAGAATTTGGCTTCTCTTTTTTTACCAGTAGAATAGCTACTATATTTATTGTCAAAGTTGGGGCTTTGATTATAAGTGTTTATTGAACATGCAAGATTAATTTGTAGCGTTCCTTGCATATATATTTTCATTGGCATGATCTAAAGGCCCCATTGAACATGAAAGGCAAAGTCGAGTCTTATATAACTTATGGGTATTATTTGTGTTGCCACCGAAATTATCAATGAATCCATCTCACCACTTTTCTGTAGCAATGGTTGAACTAAATGTTTTTTTTTTATGTATGCTTTAGATACCCAAATTTGAAGTGCGCAAGGGAGATGATCTATGAGAGGGGATATGGGAAGCTGAACAAGCAAATGGTCTATTTGTAGTATCAACCCTCTCAAAAAGAAATAGAGACGAATATCAAATTGTGTTGTTGATGGAATTACTGTTTTTTTTTCCTTGTTTGTTTTCCATGTAGTCCTCAGGAATGGCACCAACGAACTTAATATTTCCATTTTAATAAAAAGTTAGCCTATTTTGGTTCTATTTATAAAAATTAGTTGCTCAATTTTAATGTTATTGTCTCTTTTTCAAGTATAATTTGTAACCCAAAATGAAAAGAAAAAAAGAGTAATTAGATTCAAAGCCCGCACTTTGCTGCGGAAGAAAAAAAAAAAAAAAAAGACGATTAATCTCCGGCATCGTACCTCTACCCCTCTGAGGAAAAAAACATCCCGCACGATTCCAGTCCATGCTTTAAAACTTTTCTTGGCTGCATTTAATCTTTTGTTTTGTACTGGTGTCTCTCTTGTTAAAGAAGCAAATAATTTTCACCAATCATCTCTTGTGATTTTGAACTCTGTCAATATCTCTACCGATCATCTCTAAATCTCATCTGTTGGTGTTATTCACACATGATTCTCTGATTTGTCCTGGTCCTGTGAATATACTCCTTTTGGAAGCCGGAAAGGATGACTACAAAAGGTTGGTTGTTGCAATAAAAGTTGCCAAAGTTGATGCTACTCTGAAGGAAGACACCACATCTAGGATTTGCATTTTTCACCTAATATCTTACCTTGAAGACTGTCTTATCCATTCCTTTGAAACCATGCAAACCACAGCTAAGCCATGGCTTTCTTCCTTCTGGGTTTCCAAGCCCATCTGTCTTTCTCCAAAGGCCACCCAACTATCCTTCCCAATGGTAGAGTGAAGGCCTGCTTGCCCCTACATCAACCTTGAAAAGCACACATGAGAAACAGATAATCTCCATTTGACGACACACAACATACTTGGCATACATCTTAGAAGTTAGTTAATGCCTATTGACACAAGTAAGTTGGATTTCGAAAGCATTGCAGTTTGAGAGTTGCAACCTGGCTATCATTTAATAAATAATGTCCTTTGCTTGGTGCTTAAGTAATTGAAAGCTCCATTGAAATCAATATATATTTGGTCGGGTACATTGTTTGTGCTTATCACTTGTACAATTTATGTATTTCAGGTTATTGTATGGTTGAGAGTACAAATCGTTGTTAGTCCTGTACATTAAAATTCAAAATGTCAATAATGTTGCTTCTTAAAGTAGATGCTCGACTGTCCATGATGCTTTGATATACTTGTTGCTCCAGCAAACCACGTCGTATTACTTTGAACAATGCTTTCCTCAATGAAGATTTTGAATTAAGAAGTCTTCCTCGAGTGCCTCCTGGTTTTAAGGAAATTTTAAATCGCACTATTCTATGGCAGGTGATCTCATGGGAATGGTCATCGGACCTCATCCATCAGTAGGATAACATGAATGTGGATGGCATGGAAACCATTTGTTATTAATTTGCTTCTCACATTGGGCTGTCCATTCCTCTCCCTCTTCATGCATAGGGCATCAACTATCTTCCTATCTGTTCTCTTCAATACTTTATTTTTTTTTCCTTTCTGCCTCTTCTATTGTATAAGTTCCTCATGGATGGGCACAAAAAGAACCTCTATCAAAGCATGCAATGATCTGACCTGTATTGTGAACAGCATACGTCTGTTTGGTTTGTGAAAGAAAGGTTCTCTCTACGGAGTTGTTGAACACGAAGCATCAGGCCATGCCCTCTAGCAGGGGTGGCCAGAACCTCTTCATACAAATTATGGAATATCCCAGCAGGAAGCCTAGAACATGGAAGGTAAAACAAAACAACAAAAAATTTTGCAAGAAACATAATCAGAATTTGAATACTAATATTAGTCACAATTAAATTAAAAAGATTAGCACGGGAATGTAAGGTTGTTTCTCACACTCTTAAGTAACAGAAATATACGATCTCCTTTGAACAATAACAACTTTCAAGTAGCTAAACATTTCATCAGAATGACCAAAAACAAAAAATGGGAGTTCTATAATAGCTGGTGAAATGCATCAATCTCCAGCCCTTCACTTTGGGATTGTGGACACGAAGCATCAGTTTATGCCCTCTAGCGGCCATAACCTCTTCATACAAATTATGGAATATCCCAGCAGGAAACCTAGAACATGGAAGGTAAAACAAAACAACAAAGAACTTTGCAAGAACCATAATCAGAATTTGAATACTAATATTAGTCACAATTAAATTAAAAAGATTAGCGCGGGAATGTTAGGCTGTTTATCACACTCTTAAGTAACAGAAATATACAATCTCCTTTAAACGATGACAACTTTCAAGCAGCTAAACATTTCATCAGAATGACCAAAAACAAAAAATGGGAGTTATCTAATAGCTGGTGATATGCATCAATCTTCAGCTCTCCACTTCGGGATTGTGGATATCTACAATGTTGCAAGAAAAACAGCAAGAAAACATAGAACCTTCAACCACCCCTTGCATCATGGAAAGGAACCAAAATCGAAAGCACCAGACACCTCTAACTCCCACGGCATACATCAAGATCCCAACTTGCGACCTACCCAACTCCAAAAACTGCGAGGAAAGCAAAGCCATCACGGAAAGGAACCAAAATCGAAAGCACCAGACACCTCTAGCTCCCACGGCATGCATCAAGATCCCAACTTGCGACTTACCCAAGTCTGAAAACAGCGAGGAAAGCAAAACCCACGAAGGAGACAGCATAGAAAACGAAGAAGCGCCTGCCCCTGTCCGCCGCCCCGTACATCTGGGGATCCGCGAGGCCATACTCGTTCTTCACCTCGAACCGCTCGCAGGCGCGGATAGCGGCGCTATTGGCCTCGACGGATGCCGGTGGCCACCGCAGGTGTAGTGCGAGGAAGATGGGGGGCTTGGGACCGGCAAAGGGATTTGGGCAGAGAGGGAGTGAGAGAGAGAGAGAGAGAGTGTGTGTGTGTGTGTGTGTTCTGACAGGGAGAGAGCTGACAGAGAGAGTTGCGAAGGGCCTTGACGTGTCGGTAGGCGGGGAGGCGAGGTAGGGTGGCGGCGAGGACCGGCCCACAACTTAAGTGTTGAGGGTTGGAGCGGTCCGGGTGGAGTCGGTGGGCAGAGAGGTGTGGGCAGAGGCGAGGTGGTTGCTGCGAGATGAGGTGGTGCAAGAGGGGAGGTGGTCGGGTGGTGCCATGGAGTCGATGGTGGGTGGGGCGGCGTTGAGAGGTGTTGGATGGACGTGGAGGTGGTGGGTTTGGGCGTCGGGTTTGGTGGAGATGAAAGAGGTGATGAGGGGTGGGGAAAGGCAATTGGTGAGGAAAGAGAGAGGGAAGGTGAGGGTTAAGGAGAGAGAACGGGGGCTCCAGCGACGTAGGCGGCGGAGGAGGAGGAGGAGGAGGAGGAGGAGCGAGAGGAAGCGAGCACCGAGGCGAGGAGGGCAATGCAGAACCTGGGAATGGGAGGGAGGGTGGGACCGTCAGAGTCCACGTGATGGGTTGAGAGAGAGGCTAGCAGGAGTCGAAATCGGACCCAACCTTCACCGCAATTACATCAAATGTCACTGTAGATCTGTAAATAGTACGTAAACAGTACCGTCTTGATTGAAATAGCCACGGTTCTTGATAGATTCTATGGATAGTATTGCATATGGTATCAATTATTTGCCAAGGCCTTAAATATTATTAGTCAAGGACTTAATTTCTTTGGAAAAAGTAGGACTATTTGCTTGGGATGATACTCGACAAAAGTGTAAGTCAGGCTACTGTTGATCTAGGATTATAAGCTAGGGAGAGACCCTGAGTTGTGAGTATGAGCAAAGGGATAAGACCTTTGATCCCTAGGTTTTGTCTTCTGACATATGGGTAGTGGGATGATTATGTCATGCAATGTCATGCTAATATGATCATTGATTTTGATAGTTAAATCATTGACTCGATCACATTGAAACCCTAGCTATCATCAATTTTCCGAGTCGTTTTCTCAAACCCTTTCAAAAAGAAAGACACTTAAATCATACGACAGGATCAACCGTCTTGCAAAGGCCACAATATGTGCGTTCCCTGAGAGACGATATATCTTTTGTTAAAATGGTGCTTGACCATTTCTAACTTAAGGTATAGTCATACTTTTTGCCATGTCCGTTCTGCAACGGTACTAATTAAGGAAGACGGAGAATGTATGTCCCTCGTTTATCTGGACACTTTCAGCTCAAACATGGGATGCAAATTAAGGAGGTGTAGTTTTCCCTCTATCAAAACTTGCATTTGTCAACTTTGCATTTAAATAGCGTAACATTTTAATAATAACAATGAATGCACTACCTGATTTTCCATTCCTATGTATTTCCAGGTAGATGTCTGCTATATTATTCAAATAAATGTATTTTATAGTTGCTGAGAATTATATGCTAATTATATATGTACGTTGCTCCACCAGTTGCAAGATATGCGATTTATTGTTACCGTCGTTTGTCTTATAATCAATACACAAACCAAATACTCGCTGATTAAAGAACATCCACCTGCTCTTCTGATGATGTCAGCTTGTTATCGAGGACTCATAATAAATAAATGCAAAAAAAAAAAGTAAATAAATTAATGCATGTTACAAGGTATGGCGTGAATCAGTGAAGTCTTAACCAGCCTATTTTGATATTTTGTTAATTAAAATCATTTTTTATAGAAAAAAATTAATTTTAAAGTAAAAAATCACTATTCATAGATGTATTTTATATTTTTAATCGATATATTTTTATTTTCAATCAATGTAAAATCATTTTGAATTGATATCGATTGAGAGATAAAATATACTGATGTATTTTTATTTACATTCTAATGGAATTAAAATCAAAATCAAATGATTTTCTATAATCTTAGTAGTAATTTATTCCACATATCATCAACTAAAATGATAACGGAAAAGAAAACGATGGAAGGATACCTAAATCTATCGTAGTAGAAGTGACGAGAAGATCATGGAGATCCTCTGGAGTCGTGGGCTTGCTTCTTCAACAAAAGGTGGTAGCAATGGTACTTCTAAATGATTCAAAGAGCGAGAGTAAAAGAGAATTGAATGGGAACATACCCTTTGGGTTCTGTTATGTGTTCTATTTATAACTCTTCTGCTATGAGATGTAAAAAAATCGAATGCCCACTTCACCTTCACCCCTGCAGGGATCATAACCGCTTAAAATAAAGTGACAATTCCATCCATCACAGAATTGCATTTTCCCTTAAGGTTTCTCGGCATTAAATCCCATATCCTAATAAGATGTGAATGGTAAATTTACATAATTAGATCACTTTAATGACCATAAATGTGATATCTAAATATATATATACATTTAATGTATAATTCCACAATAATAATATATGTAGGTTCGTATTATGATTTTAATACATTCATTTTCAATAAGTATATTTTTATTTTCAACTGATATATTATTAACAGATGTATTTTGATTTACAGATAATCTATTTGATTTCAATTGGTATATTTTGATTTTTAAATTTTAATTTTAAATCAATATATTTTAATTTTCAATTAATATTGTTTACTATTTTTTCAAATAAAAATATAAATAAAAATTACAAATTACAAAATATATTAGAATATATGTTCTTATTCTCATGTTATAAACAAATCTTGTGTTTTATAAAATACGTTTACCCTCAAAATGCATGTATTAATTTACCTATTATAAAAAGATGCATGTATCTATCCAAGTTTGAGGCTCCAAGAAGGATTGATGCATAAGAGATGAGTAAATTTTTTTTAATTTATCCAATTATCCATATGCATGCAGTTTTTTTTTTGACAAAAATAAGTAAATCATGTATCAGTAAATATATTTATCATCTGCTTCCGGTGAGGACTCCACCAATCCAAGAACCTCCACATGAACATCACTTCGTCGCCATCTCCTCTAACGTAACCAAAAGGGCACCCCTAATTGCTCCTCTACGTTTTGCTTCTAATGTCACTTGAGTGATTTTCATCTCTAGCTGAGAACATACCGAGGATTGATCTCATTTCACTAAAGTCAAGATGCACACAAACTTAACAGGGTGTGAAGGTCAACTTCACTTAATAATTAATATTTAATATAAAAAATAAAAATAAAAAATATTTAATATAATAAATTTTATCATATTTAAAAAATCATCGCATCACTTTAAATTGAATTGTATAACTGATAAATGATTTTACATCGATAATAAATTACTTTATATTGATAATAAATTATTTTAGATAATTTTATATTGGTATAAAATCATTTTATAATAGTGATAAATTAATTTGAAATGATTTTACATCGATATAATTTTATTTTTTATTGATGTAAAATTATTCCAAAGATGATATGGTGATTTTATATCGATGTAAAGTAATTTTACATCAATATAAAATATTTCAAAAGTGATCTGATAATTTTATATCTATATAAATTAATTTTATATTAATACAAAATAATTTCAAAAATAATTTAAATGATTTGCATCTATATAAGATAAATTCATGGTTAATTTTAACAAATCTCATCAAATGTCAATACTTTGTAACATAAAAGAAAAAGAATACATCTAATAAGGGTCACGCATTCACGCCCCTGTGCATTATATTTTATGTCATTTTTTTAGGTTGATATTCCCGCATCCTTCGTTAAATATGATTGCTTTTTACTTGCATTTTTTAATTTGGTTAGATGCATCCGACATTGCTTTAAGCTTGCTTATTCTTTCTTGAAGCCGACCTGTAAGCTGGACGTGAACATCCCAAATTTTCTCCCGGTGCCACATCTAATTGTCACATCTAATTATTTCTCAAGATGTTCCCATTCTTGTTCTTGCTGATTATGCAAAGATTATTTGTTAATAAAATCATCACATATAATATAAATTATCACCTTTTTTTTTTTACATGCTAAATGGGATGGGCATGAGATTTGGTCTTAATTAAGACTTTCGACATGAGTATGAAAAGGTACATTGTAATATATTTTGCAATGTTCGGTTAAAATCAATTGATTGAAAATCAAAATTAATCGGTTAAAAATCAATCAGATTAAAACACATCAGTTGGAAATGATTTTCAATCGATTGAAAATCAAAATATATCGATTGAAAATCAAAATGCCAGTTGAAAATTAAAAGTATATCAGTGTGTTTTGCCTTTCTATTGGTAGTAAATTATTTTTTACTTGAAATGTGATTTTTCACTTATGGGAAGTGATTTTTCATTTAGAAAGTGCTTTTTCATCTATAGAAAGTGATTTCCCTCGGTGAAAAATTAAAATATGTCGATTGAAGCTACCACTCTCATTCTATGCATTGCAAAACGTATTGCAACATGTATTTATTTATTAATTGATAATGACTTTTAAGATGTTAATAAGGTGCACTACTAGTAAGCAAACCCTTGGTATCAATCTGAACCAATATCTTCCATGATTCAATTTGAGCTATTTTGTTGACCACCAAAAGAAAAATGTTTATACTTTGACTACTTACTCCTAAATTTTTTCACATTGCCATCACGGTTGTAGGGCTGAATCTCATTTTCACGTTACTTTCCATGTTATTACTGCGTGTTTTAGTCTATGTCGTGTACTGTGTATTGCAATTGAGATTGTTATCTGGGTGTTTAACTTTTTTTTCCTTTTTTAGATTGACTAGTTGAACCTTCAACCACCTTGTTGTGAGGACTCGAGTCCCGTCAACCGAGGAAAATCAAGTCGCCATATGTTAATCACAAGCACAATCAACAATAAGATCACAGTTACCTAACACATAATCCTACATAAAACATTAATAGCCAAACTTTCATTCATAATGCATTAAATAAAAAGAATAAAGTGCTAACAAAATATAAAGAGAATCCACCATAGAAATAGGAAAATAACAAGTGCTCATGTGCTAGTACAATCACCAAAAGATAGGAAGTAAAAGTCTAATAATAGAAAAAAAAGAATAGAGCTAAAGAGTCACTGGCCCAAAATGGTCCATCTCCTAAAGTAGGACTTGGTTCTGAAAATTCTGACGGAGGGGGCGAGATTTGCGATATGAAAATAAGATACGGAAATAATATATAAACAATCGCACAAATGACAATTTCACAAGTACACAAGGATTTTTAGGTGAAAACCCAAACCCGAGTAAAGAACACCTCCTAAACCTCTCAGTTTAGGATTTCTCGATCTACCTAGTAGATCAAATCCACTAACAAACTACTTAAACGAGGATAGTTCAACCTCTTACAACCATACTACTTAATGAGGATAGTGTACCTCAAACCCTACTCTTCACGAGGGGTATTTTGTCTCGTGAAGGAGATGGAAATTCGCAAAGCAAATACTCAACTAAAAACAAAAGGTAAAACAAATACTTATAGAGCCACAAAGTGAATATAAGGCTATGCTACTATAGACAAGAAATATCTCCTTAATAGGAATTGCGTAGGTGTGATTACGTAGAGTAACGGTGCTCTTGATTGGAAGCTTTGAAAGCAAAAGCACTTTTTTGATCTTTCTCTTCTTGGATGCAAAAGGTATGGAAGTAGTTTCTTAAGGTGTATTTTGCTTAGGAAGGGTGCTCTTCTATTTATAGAGGTCTTAAGAAGGCTTTGGGAGGCCTTAAAAGCCTCTTATACCCTTTGGGAATAAGGCTTAAGAGAGAGGTCCAAAATCCCATCGAAATCAAGGTCATTTATGATTCTAATAGGGTTATCAGACGTCTAGTCTTATTGTCAAATGTCTGGGTCATCGTTTGATCTGATGGTCGACCGTCTTATTTAGAAGGGTTGATCATTTGGATAGTGTTGAATCAAGATGGATGTCTAAGAGTGTAGTTTAAGATGTTTGGGAATATAATCGGACGTCTAACTCTAAGATTGGTTTCTTCTTATTTTCACAAGATAGAAATAGGGATCTAGAGTGTGTTACACAAACGATAGGTTGGACGTCTAGCAATGTGTCAGGACATATGGAAAGAGGATTTTCTGTAGGAATTGATTTCCCGAGGCTCAAACGGCT
Organism: Thalassia testudinum; assembly: GCA_037157565.1. Classification (NCBI taxonomy): domain Eukaryota; kingdom Viridiplantae; phylum Streptophyta; class Magnoliopsida; order Alismatales; family Hydrocharitaceae; genus Thalassia; species Thalassia testudinum. Next base: position 121,235,106 of record JAZHRO010000036.1, on the reverse strand, counting down.
ATGTGGTTTGACAAAAGTGATTTGGGTCAGATCTTAGCCTAACATCTATTTATCTGACATCTGAGATTCTCTATGGATGTCTGAAAGTAGATGTAAGTCTGATTAAGAATTAATCTTCTAAGAAAATGGGTTGACAATCCAATGGTCCTATTGTTAGACATCTAGCAAGGTCTTCAGATGTCTTATAAGACATCTAAACTATGGGCTGGACGTCTGAAGGTGGTAGATAGAGAGTAGGTTTCCAACTTAAGTGTTTTAGACATCTGGTCAAAAGGTCAGAGATCTTAAAAGTCAAGATCAGACGTTTGATGTCCAGATTGAAAGTCTGATCAGGCTGTTTGATTTCTATATTGATTTTTTGAGTTTGTTAAAGATTGTCTAAGAATCCTAGGGTTGTATAAGTGATTCTAGGACTATGGTATGTTGCTTTAGAGCTCTTTAACAATCATTTAAGAAATAAAAAGCAAATAACGTAAAGACAAATACATGAACAAGATGGACATTCAAAATAAATCTAAGACCTATTCTTCATCTTCATGAATCTTCGAGCTCTTGCTCCAAGCGAAGCTCCATCTCCTTCATCAAGCTCCTCTAATCTACCATGGATACGAGCTTGAACTCCTTTACACTTGAATCCATTTACATTTATACTAAAATCTTAAACTAAATGCAAATGTTAAATAACAAGTGTTTTGTTGTCATCAAAATCAATGATCGAGGCGCTCTTGCACCAACAGGTCCTGCAATAGATGGACCAACAATAGCTGCTGCACACGACTACTCAGCAACACCTGAATACGGAACCCAAGAAACACATCAATAAAAATTGAGTAGAGTAGAACAACTACAACAAAGTAGCAACATCGACAAAAGAAAGAGAGCATTGTATCAACAATTATTTTATTTATTAACTAGTACTTATCCATTTCGTTATGTACTAATTAAGCCCACATTATTATTGTCCAGAATCTGTCAATTGACGTCTTGGGCCATGAGACGATCTCGTGTAACTTTATGAGGCGCAAGACCAGTATAAGCTACCTTTTTGACTAAGAAGATGGCTTATACCCATCGAGTTACCACGCTCTATACCCTGGGATCATTGCAGAAAGAGGTGGAAGCTACATCGTGTAGCGTAAACGCATACAAGCGCTATGTATGCTGAGCCATCGACAACTAATGATCTACCCACCGGCCGAGAAAGAAATCACTCCCAAACCTTGAGCCACACATCCTGCTATCATAGTTGGCTGCTAGGCCTAACCAAAGAGTCGTTGGGAGGCCAGTAACTCTCTAAATCAGCCCAGAACCGGTTTAACAGACCAAATTTACAACCAAATCTAGTGAGTAGCAGGATAAACCAGTCATCCATCCTCTAAGTCCTGACTAAATTATTGTATTGATTATTTAATCAATTCTAGATAACTACATCATTTATTGTAATCAAATAAAACCATATTAACAAGTTTACTTCTTAAGTCAGAGATTACCAAATATTCGCATTATCCTCCAGCTTATCCGTTTGCAAGTAGTTTCCAAATTATGCTAGTGGTCCCATATTATTTATCAATTAAAAAACACAACAGAACTTGTTTCACGAAAAGCGGAGTTCGTTTCACGCATGCGATAATAAGGGTACATGGGATCATTCAATCTTAATTATTCACATAGAATCTTATTAATTCACATTCAAGCCCCTAAAATCAGCATACAACTTTAGAAAAGGTACCAGACTAAACACAAGAACACATGCCAATTAATGCGATATATGCGAAGAACCTCATTAGATGGGCCCATAGCTACCCATAAATGAGACAGAATCACAAGAAGAGTAAACTACACTACTTAGCATCACCGAAGGGTCACGGTGACTTTAAACCATGTGTATAGGGTTTGGGGATAGTCGCTACGCCCGCCTCATAATCCATGCACACATCTGGGACAATTCCAGATTTACACTGACAAAAAATAATGTTGGAGACATTGAGACATGTTTCTGATTTTTCACTAAGGAAATAGCGGTCAAAAAGGAAAATAAATAGTACCAACATGTAGTACGTGTCGAAACGATTCCAATGGCACCTTATTTGTCGAAATTTTAGTTTTGAAAGGTCTCAAAAGGTTCAAAATAGTGAGAGAGGGTCGTTGGACCAACTGGTTCACATGAACCGGTCAACCAGTCCACACCTGCTCATCGTGGACACGTGCTAGTGCCTGATTGGCACTAACTGTGAGCACCGCATTGTGCCACGTGTCGCGAGTTAGTGCGTCCACTCCTTTCCCTTAAACGTAAACGCACACACACACTCGCGAGATGTGCTTGCCACGTGTCACCTTCACTTGCACCGCCACCGCCATGTGTCGTACGCACGTCGCGCGCTGCCACTGCAGGTGCAATTTTTGCGGTGGGAAGCCTGAACTTCTCAAAATTACGATCAGGTCCCTAAAAATTTGATTTAAGATTTCTAAATGAAATCTTAAAGCTCTCCTCTCTTTCTCTTCAACTCTAAGTGGCTTTAGGAATTAATGATGAACCCAAGTCTAAGGGGACCTATTTATAGACCCAAAACATATTTAGGGTTAGGATTAGTGGGGTGAAATACCGAAAATACCCCTTAGGATAGGTTTACCTTACATTTAAGTCCTTTTTGACTTGTTTTGGTCATAACTTGAGCAATACGCCTCGGATTTATGTGAAACAAGCGTCATTGGAAAGATTACGATGAGAGGAATCCAATGGTATGATACATGGAACCCTTGCAATGATTTTTGACTAGGGTTGACCCAAAATACATGTTTTTGGCATTTTTTAGAGGTGCTTATACTTGCATCGTACCCCGATTGTGTCTATGGGTTCGAAGTGACCCAGATCACACTGATATGAATCGGGACTTGGATTTTTGGACATTACAAATATAACAGCCTTAAAGGGAGTGTCATCCTCGAAACTTGAGCGAACGTTTAGGTAAAGCGAAAATCATGTTGAGTGCATAAAAACCTTAAAGAGAAACAACCAAGAGAGTTATGGACTTACTCGTGAAAAGATCCGGGTATTTGTCCATTTCCGCCTCTGGTTCCTAGGTCTCCTCCTCGTACTTCTAACTCCTCCGTAAGACATTCACCAGAGGGATCTCCTTTTCCCATAGCCTCCGAATGATACGATCCAAGATCCGCATTGGCTGCTCCTGATAGGTCAAGTCATCCTCTATCCCCATGCTCTTGTAGCTAATAACATGGTTCGGATTCAACACATACTTCTGCAAGCTAAAGATATAGAAGACGTCGTGGATGCCAATTAGCTAAGGTGGCAGAGCGAGTCTGTAAGTGATGGATAATATGTCAACAACCATAAGTAAGCATTATTAGTGCCAAAAATATGATCGTTGACTACTGATTCGCACTAAAAATGGTGTTTTAAATGTCGTTGTTATAGTATATGTCAGAAATGCAAACCGATATCGCGTGAATTTTATTTATTCACTTAATTTTTACTAGTTTATTCCAGGTCGTTTACTGGGAGACAATTATTGATATATATCACTCTCTAAGTTCAAAAATATTCTTTTATTCCAAGAATATTAACTTTATTTATAAAAGTAAATGAATGAATCAATGAATGAAAGAATTTGGTTACTCATTTACAAAAGAATTAATTAAACAACATTACAGTGCTTGAAAACATATATACATAAACAAGAATAAAAAACTATATATAATTACTCTATATTAATTATTTACAACTAATATAGTTAATAACTAAGTATAGGTACAAAAATAGTTAATAATATCTACTATACTAAATCATAATAATATACTAATGTCTTTAGTAACATATATTATATATATAGTAATATATATAAGTGTTGCTAAAGCCTTAGTTAAATTATATACAAAATATAAGGTAAAATAACTATCTATACTGACATATATATACGTACAATGACAGATACAACTGTCACTAAAGCTCTAAGTGTTACATATATACATAAGAGCTCAAACATACTATACTATATTTATATTACACATATATGCTATATACATATATATTACAGTATGCGTAATTTATATATTTACATATTTTATTTAATTGCATAATTTATTTACATATGTATTTATACTATACATATATTATACACACACATATATACACATGTACATATGTGGGATCTCAAGACGTAGCCGCAGATCCGCTCTCTTCTTCTCTTCCTTCTTACACTTAGTTTCACATGAGCACTGTTTACTTAGACAAAGATTATGTTTATTTGTAGGCAGGCAGCTTTTTTGAGAGATACACAGCACCTTTTATAGGGTAGGACCAGATCTCTACTAAAGCCACTCTAGTTCTTAATTAGGCAAATTAAATCCGATTTCAGGCTCGTTAATGGGCCCATTTAGGCCCTCGCACAGTGCATGGCTCCCGACCCATCACTATGTATGGATCTCAAGTATATCGCATGCTCATGTATCAAGAGGAGATGATGTATGGGATATGTGTATATGTGCGCCCTACGCTGACGACTGGTTGGCGTAGGGCACAAATTCTTTAAATATCGCAGTGGGCGGTTATCAGTGCACGATGTGGCACTATTAGAGTGCTCAAATTGAGCTGCTACTGTGCATGCATGAGTGTGAATTAGCTGATTTTGGCCTTCGATTTGAGGGTCATAATTTATTTTAAATTAAAAATAAATTATAGGGTTACAAAGCCCTTACATAGGGCTACATAATTATGTAATTAATTTACAAAAAGAAGTTATTTTATTATATAATAAAATTAAGTAAAGTTGACCGTGTGTACATGTTAAACTATGTGTTAATTAATGTATAAATTAGTGGCTTAATTATAAAATTAACTTTATTTAGAGTTTATATACATAATAAATTATTTATTACACATTTTTATTATATTTTATATGCTTTATTTTAATTTATTTACATTTAATTATTGGTTTAAGATAGTTTTACATATAAATAAACTATAAATACTATAATACAGTATAAATACAGCATAAATACATTCAAAATATTTAATATATCATTATACAAATATACAATATAACTTACTTCAGTATTACATTAAATTACTAATTTATTTTATTTTAAGTTAATACATTACCTAGTTAACTTAATAACCTAATTATTTACTGTAAGTATATAATTAAATGAAATTACAGGTAGTATAATATTCATAATACATATATAAATACGTATGTACAGTATGAGATATAAATACGTACATTTAAACAGGTTTATATAATTACTTATTTATTATACATTGAAGTTATATAATTTAATATATAAGAACACAATAAAGTTATATATATAATAAATCATTTTAAGTACTTAATTTACTATATAGAATACATATATAAGTTACTTATCAATATTTCATATATATTGTATACTATATACATATAACTTATGTTTAACTTATATATACAAGTATATACATAGTATACATGATATTTTTAGATATTTTCGGGATTTTTCTAATTTTTATGGGTTTTATAGGTTTAGGGAAGGAAGGGGATGAGAGAGAAAGAAAGAGCTGAGAGAGAAGAGTTGTTTTTGATGTTTGGTTCTTTTATTAAGTTTCAAGATATACTGAACTGTCGGCTAGTATGTTCTACCAAGCTGGGGGTTCAAATTATCTTGAAACTTAGCATACACATAAAAATATAACTAATCCTACTCAAGACACCTTTATTTTATTTTTTTGGAATTTTATTATGATTTTTATTTATGTTATAAGTCAACACCAAAGAAGGCTTAGAAGGGTTTTGAAGTAAGAACCTAAGCCTCTAGAATGGGGTCTATGTGCTGGAAAGGGTGTTTAAACAACTAAAATCATCCAGCAAGCATGTTACATCATTTATGGACATAAAAACATGATTTTCTCTTTTAATTCCACTGAAATCTCATTTTGGACAGATTTACACGTGAATGAGCTGACAATGACCTCAAAATATATTTACATGTCACTTAAGATCATATTTAAGCTCAAACACATGTACATGAATGCTTGATTAAACTATCCTAACAGTATAAAACAATGTCAGAATACATAAATTCTCAAATTCTAGCTCAATCAGTGGCTGCTGCTACCCATTCTAGCAGCTAATTGTTGCTCAAATTTGGACTGCTGCACAATAGATTAACAGCTGAACTGCAGCTGCTATTCTCAAATAAAATCAGATGATGGAATCATTGGTTAGACGTTTTAAAACCAAATGCAGCTATTACAGCAACCAACAGCTGCTTTTGATGTGATACCCAACAACCACATTAGGCAATTAAAGCCTGATCAGAGGATCCATGGTGACATTTAGGATCTGGAAAATCAGCTCAGAATAGTGCTTCATCTCAGAAAAATCAACTAATCTGCAAAACCCTTGAAATCAGAGGTTCAATCACAGAGAAGAGTTCAAGATCAGACCAATCAAAATAGCAAATGTTGCTACTGAATTGGTCTAGATCAAATCATCCAATCCAATGAAATTCAATCTTAATTCATGAAAACACTCTTGAAGGTTTGAAAACATCTCAAATCAACTTTTGCAGCTCAGACTAAAGCCATTTTTAAACTCAGAAACCATTTTGAAGTGAAAAATAAATGTTTCCCTGATTGGGTTGTTACTTTGGATTCTTAGATGATTTGATCACCTGATCACCTTGTAGACCATTAGTTGGTGTGCAGGGTAATCTAATGATCCTGTAAAAATCCCTTGGGTCATTGTTTTGCCTTGAATCAGTTGTACCTTGGCCAAAACTACCAAAAATGCAATCAAATTGGGCTTATGCTCATCCACACATTCAAAACCAAATCCAAAACCTTGGATTCATTGCATTACACCCAATTAAGCAAATCTGAATTCAAATCACTCGATTAAAATCATTTAAAACCAATTTGACTCTAAATCACGAGATCGAGCGTGAAAACCAAATCTGAGAGAATAGAGCAAATCAAGTCAATCAAATCAGATTGGGAGGTCTTTGTGAATTTATGGAGTGAATAGGAGACCCCCCAGGTGGATTTTAGGTGCTAATTTCAAATCTAGGAACCAAGATTCCAGATTTGAATTAGGCCCTGATGAAGGGGTGATCAATGAATAAAAATGTGAGAAAATCGGAAAATGCGAGTGATGAGATGATTAGGGAGAAAAGTGGATGGAAATGGTCATGGAAAAACTCCTCTCTGATCTGAATTAATCAGAGAGGGCTGACTGGATCTAAGCTAATCTACTCCTAGGCTACACTAAACCAATGAATTCCATCATCCAATCTACTCCTAAGCTAATCTAAATTACACTAATTACTAATCTAAGCTACTCTAGAAAGCAGGGAAATCTATCTAACAAAGCAGGAAATCTATCTAAGGGAAGAAGTTGTCTAAGGTCACCAGCCGGCGGTTGATGACGATGAAATGGGAGAGGACCCTTCAGTTGACAAAGATGTCCAAGAGCCAACGACCGGCGATAGGAGGCAATTGATGGAGGGAGAGAAACCCACTCTATCACCGTGGGCGATGAAAGAGGGTAGGGAAGCTAAGGGAATAGACAAAGGGAACCACTTGATGAGGGAATGATTAAGTGTGCGTGTGGCTCAGGGCAGGTGCTTAAATAGGCAAGTTACTGATTGGAATCATCGCGAGGTGAGATTAAGCAATAAGGGCTTAGGTGGCTGTGATGAAGGGAGAGGCACGCGAAGTTGTAATCAAAACCACGACTATTGGATGAGATCTAGAGGGGATGGTGATCATACGCGCTGAAGCATGCGAAGCTTCGATTGGAGAATGACCGTCAGATCAAGAGATCAAGGAATGAACGGTCGAGATTGGCCGTGTTCTTTAGTCGCTACAGTAGATCCGCAGCTGTAGCTGTGTTGGAGGATTCATAGAGATGCCCTCAAAGTGAAACGGTGGAAGTATTGGGAGAAAACCCATAAGTGGCGAGTAAGTTCTATAGAGCGATCCCTAGATATTACAAAAAGACCCCTAACGGTTTGCAATGAAGTCCTTGACAAGTTTTTATGTGAAGGAATGTTATGTACTGAGGACCTATTTGTAATATAATGAATGCAGGGTCCTATTGATGTCCAAATGCAATCAAGTTTTTGTTAAAGAATAATTGAACATTAAGGAAGTTAATTTTACTTTTGATTTGAACTTTTGGACTCGAATATCTGTTGAATTTGCAAATGGATCATCAATTTATATTAATGAACAGAATATCTCATTTATGACCTAATTTCGCATTTTTAACATAATTTTGATGCTTTAGGTTATGTCAGTTATTTCCCACACCTAAACCTTTTCATGTGTTAATTCAGTAGTGTTTAACCTAGTTTTTAGTTTAACTTGAGCATTTTAGTTATGATGTGTCACACCTCATCAGTAAGCAACTAGTTCGACCCACACCAGTATCTCAAACGGACCTACAAATCTTGGACCCAGCTTGCCCTTCACCCCAAACCTCTGTACTCCCTTCATTGGTGACACTCTAAGGAAAACAAAGTCACCAACCTCAAACTGTACATCTCGTTGCCGATGATTTGCAAACTCTTCTGTCGACTCTGTGTAGTAATGAGTTTCTTCCGAATCTACTCAATAACCTCCTTACTTTGTGGGATCAATTTGGGGCCTACCTACCACTTCACACCAACCTCATCCCAAGCAAGTGGAGAGGTGTATTTCCGACCATACAATGCCTCATATGATGCCATGTCAATACTGGCATGATAGCTATTGTTGTACATGAACTTCATTAGAGGTAGGTGCTCCTCACAAGAGCCTTTCCATTCGAGTATACAGGACCTCAACAACTCTTCCAATGTTTGAATGGTCTTCTTCGTCTACCCATCGCTTTGTGGGTGATAGGACATACTCAGGCTCAGCTGTGTACCCAAGGCCTGCTAGAAGCTTCCCCAAAATTGGGAAGTGAAACAAGCATTTTTGTCTAAAATGATCTCCCTGGGTACACCATATGATCTCACAATCTCCCATATATACAACTCTGCTAGTTGCAAAGGACCATAAGTTACTTTGATAGACAAGAATCGTGTTGACTTCGTCAAGCGATTCACATTCATCCAGACTGCTTTGTGTCTTCTCTGAGTCAAGGGTAGCTGCTAAATGCCAGTTTATCATCATTTTTATGCATTAAAACAAACCTAGCTCTTAGGATTTTACTCCGCAAATGGGTTTTTGGGCTGCATTTAGGAATAAATTAGGTTAGGCATGCATTGCATTTTTTTATTATCTTTTTGATATGTTTTTGTGAGTGTTAGGGATGAACAGCTATACAGATCCCTAAACCCCTAGCACTCAAGAAGGAAAATGGTGAAAGAGAAGCTCAGATTAGTTGGAACTCAGCCTAATCTAGCTCACCACAGCTGGAACCTAGCTAACTTGAACTAGGGTTAGCTCATCCCAGCTCCATTCAGCTAATCTTAGCTGAATGGCAGCTCAAGAGAGTTCATCTTAGCTCACCCTAGCTCAAGTCAGCTGAGATCCAGCTCAACTTAGCTGAGTCTAGCTCATCTCAGCTCCCACTAGTCCACAGGGAGCTCTAGCTAGCTTAACTGAGCTGACAAGAGTTCACCCTAGCTTAGACCTAGCTACATCTAGCTCCACTTAGCTCCAGCCAACTGAAGAAGAACTCATGTAAGCTCAGGAAGCTCAAGTCCAGCTCCCGGGGATTCAGCTTAGCTTAACTCAGTTGAGCTAAGCTACCTTAACTGCCTCAACCAGCTTGATCCTCCCCGGGAGCACAGACCCAGCTCACCTCAGCTCATTATGGTAGAAGCCAGCTTACTTTAGCTTGGCTTAGCAGCTAGCAAAGAACTAGAAAGCTAAGCCAACTAGAGTAGCTCCATGCCAGCCTCTTCAGCAGCTGCCAGCTCCAGTTCTAGCTCCAGACTTCTCCTCCTCAACTCCTCTCTTCAAACCCTAGCTCCAATACCTCCTCCTCTACTCCATAGCTAGCTAAGCTAGCTTAGCTTAGCTAGCAACCAGCTCCTTGGCCATCCACCACCTTCAATTCAACCCTAGCTACCTCCACCAACTTAAGCCCTACCTAAGCTAGCTATCCTACTCAAGTTGGCGCCACCTCCTAGTCACCTCTTCACCCCATCATCACCACCAAAAGGCACCAATTTTGGTGCCAAAACCTAACCCTAACTACCCCTCTTTTTGGAGCCAACATCCACCCCCACATCCACCATACACCTAACCTTACAACCCATCCTAGCCACCCACCTACCCCTCCTTCTAGAACCCTTCTTGGAGCCACCTAAGACCCTCTTCTAGAAGCCATTTTGGCGCCAACATCAAGGGGTGCCACCACCCATAACCACCCCCTAGGTGTCCCTTGGGTTGGCGCCAATTGTCCTTAGCCATAGGATCCCCAACAACCTCCATCTCTCCATCTTAGCCCTCCATTCCAAGAGTCACCTTAGCCTGCTTCCTACTCTATAAAAACCCACCACCTACCATCATTTGGGAGGATCCTCCATTAGTGTATTTTGCTACCTATACCACCTACACATACAACCAAGAAGAAGGAGTAGAGAAGAAGATTAAAGGGGCACATCACCAGCCCTTTTGGTGCCTTCTTCTCCCCACTCTCTTCAACTTGGGCCACGCCAAGGAGGAGGACTTTTCTACTTCAAGGAGGACGGCCAGGCAAAGGAGAAGGACCTAGGGTGGACGTCCACCCTTGGAGAGAAGCTTAGGGCACGTTCCTTTAGGGCTTGCCTTGGAGGACATCACCTTGGTGGAGCATAGGAAGGAAGGAGTTGAAGGACTCTTTTCAAAATTGGGAGCTACCAAGCTTGGAGCAAGAAGCCCTCTTCTTCACCATCTATCTAGAGGATTTGTGTTTTCTTTTATTTATTGCAATTTTTCTAGTAGTAGAAGCATTCCTCTACTAGGCTTTTTTTATAAAACACTTTTTCATTAATCTAGTTGCCTTCTTTGCAATTTCTTTATTTGCATTTCTAATTGCTTTGTTTTTAGCATTCTTTATTCCCTCTCCCTAATTATTCTAGGCCTCCACTTGCCTAGAGTGAGCTTAAGGAGAGGCTCTACTTGCCACTTTAGAAGTAGTATATTGAGTTGAAGTGTAAGTCACTTTCCCGCCACAATTTCGCATGTTGCCTTAATTTCAAAATCATAAAAATGATATATTGAAAAAGACTAAAAAGAAAGTTGAGATCTATTTTGTAAGAAAGAGAATCAATTTTGCAAACATTTGGCCTCCTTGGACTACCCTAGATACCCCACTATCTAGGATATAAATTTAAAAGCGAAAGTGGATTTACGCGTTGCAATGACACTAAATTACTTAATTAACAAACCGCGTATTTTCGTTATCACTCTTTGGCGCCGTTGCCGGGGAGGCACGGCTTTGCATTAGTTAATTTTATCTAACTTGAAGTGGATCTCATCCCCTTCTCTTTCTTCTCTTTCGTGTGTGCAGGAACTATTGCAGGAAGAAAGCGGGAATCTGGAAGCGAGAGCTTAAAGTTCCTTTTCTTCCCGCGAAATTTAGGTTGGTTCCTCTTTCTGGTCACATAATTAATTAAAAACTACCAAAATACACTAAACTTGGCTTTCAGGACCCTAAACAACTTGATTAAGTGGAGTGGTGCATTTTAAAATCCATTGTTTGCTTGAATGCTTCTTTAACACCACTCTATTGCAAGTATTGGTGTTTTATTTTTCGGGTCCAGATTTCTGTCCGAACTTGAAAAATCGATTCCTAACACCACAGACCTCCTAAATTCATAAAATTTCATACAGTGATTCCTAATTAAGTTAGGAACATCTGTTCCAAATTTCAGATCAATTATATTTGTATTTAATTTTTAAAAATTCGTTGACTGCAGAGGGGTCACACCATCTAATCTTCCTATTTTGTTACTGTCCGTGAATTTTTAGAATTTTTATGCTCATCCAATTTTTGTGAAATTTAGCTTGGTAGAATCCTTGTGAAATTTTACACATCATATAAAATCACAAAAATTTTCTGAGTCGGTGGTAATACTGAAAAGTCCAAAATACCCACAGGTATCATTTTTGGACTTTGACACTAGTACAATTAAAATTTCAAAATAATTATCAAACAAATTCCTAAAATCTTACAAAAATTTTTTCTAGAATCTTTGTTTGATTTCACTCAAGGTAGTGGTATTGGTTGCATTGTTTGGACCACTATCTATTCAAAAAGTCTAAAAATAACTCATTGGTAGTTAAATTTCTGTCTTAGGGACAATTGGCTTAGGGTTTCCTTCTTTCTTTTTAGAGACTCAATATAAAGGAAATACACAATCACCTATACAACTTGTTTTTCCTTTGATTGTGGAATTTCAAACTTGTTTGAACATTTAATAAAAGAAACCCTAAAACACATTCAATTAAATTAAATCCTAAAAGACATAAATATAAAAAATTGTGTGACAACTTGATTTTCATTGGAGCCACTCTCCAATTCCTGCACATACAAAAAAAAAATGAAAATAATAGGGCAACAACCCAATTAACACCCTCCACATTCCGTGTGCACTATAGTATCCTAGACCTAATTAAAACTTGTAGCAACTTATCCCCTGAGGCCTCATCAACTTAGGCTTGCTATCTAGGTCTTAAGTTTTTTTTAGTTAGTACCAATTCTATCATCTATATTTGGTGTTCAGGTTGAGAGGTCGTGTTAAACGACTAGGCGCGGGTTTGTACAAGCACCTGGGGTTTTCCCTGGGAAACGTTTGGGCCCAAACCTCCCCTTAAGAAACTTGGCTAGATTTGTTGACAGAATGGGTATTCACTATTGATTACTTATTTCCTACGTAGACCAAGTCTTAGGTTTATTTTTAGGGAGTCACGCTTAAGTTAGGTCTAGCTTTGTTTGTTTGATTTGCACACTTTCTCTCATCTATTTCTCTTCTCCTCCCCTCCCGTTCTTCCATTTTATGCACGGGTGACGGTGTCAAAATCTGCACTTGGAAGGACCATTTGATTTCGCCCCTCGCGCAAAAAGACCACTTTTTCTGTCTTCTTCTCCTAAAAAGATGGAAATTCAACAAAATAGGTCCACTGACCCTTCCACTTCCACCTCTAACCTTACCTCTAACCCCACCACTAACCCTAATTCTAACTCTTCCACCCAAACCCACCCACCTTTAACTTCCCACACTTGGAGCTCCCTAATCTTGAGTTGCCCCAAATATATCAAGACCCCCGGCCTAATCTTTTAAAATTGATGGCTGAGCAGATTGATAAATTAAATTCTAATCAACAAGCATTGACTAGGAACATCCAAAACCTAGCCAATCAAAGGCCAAACCCACCACCCCGTCAGCAGCCTGTTATTCCTCTTAAAGATTTCTATGATCCTTCTTATTATGAGGAACGACAAGGGGTGGTCATACTAGAGGGGGACTTTGAGATCAAGCTTGCAGTCCTGAACCTAATTAAACACTTTCATGGCCTTCCTAGGGAAGACCCTTTCAGCCACCCTGAAGAGCTGACTCTTCTTGCACAAACAACCCGTTCCCGAAATGTGCAAGAAGACATATGGCTGATGCGACTTTTTCCATTATCTCTTAAAGATAAGGCCGCTTATTGGTTCAGGACCATTGGCCGACCCATCACAACTTGGCCTCAGCTCAAGAGCGCCTTCCTCAAGAAATTTTTTCCCATAGGTCGTACCAATTCCCTACGAAGATCTATTACAACCTTTCACCAAAAATCTGGTGAGACCTTTCATGATTCTTGGGAAAGATTTCAAGATCTCTTAAGAAGTTGCCTGCACCACGAGATTCCTTTATGGTAGCTCGTGCAAATCTTCTATCATGGATTAGAAGATCAAATCCAACATTTTGTCGACGCCTCGTGTGGCGGCAACTTCTTAAATAAAGATGCTGAAAGTGCTTACGACCTGTTTGAAGAAATGAGTGAAAACTCATTTAATCAAGCTTCCATGAACACATTTTGCAGAACCCAAAACCCGCAGTTCGGTGTTCATGAAATATGCACTCAATCTATCCCTGTCACCCAAGACAATCTTCAAATGATCGCTCAAAAACTCGACCAGATGCATATTAACTAAAAGAAAATTGAGGAAAGACCGGCCACATCAACCCAAGCTCCACACCCACATCTAACCCAACCTAACTTTCCACGAAAAGAAAATTTGCACAATCTCAACACTACTCCTGCTGATTATTCTGAGGTTGCCCATGATTCACTGGGGAATTACAACTATCCAGATCTTAACCCCACTCAAAATATTTCTGCCATCTAGGAGCCCTTTAAAATTCTTCCAATTGGAAAAATTACCCGAACTACTCCTGGAATAATCAGGTTTCTTCCCAACCATATCATTTTAATGGGTATGGGTCGAATCCAATCTTCCATCCTGGGCCATCTCAACAAGGCATCAATGCCCAGATGATGCGAACCCTGCAGGAAATGCAAACAAAAATGATGGAAGTAACCCACACCATCACAAATCTGAACAATCAGATTGGGGTTACTCCCACGCAAATACCTGTAGGACATCTTCCGTCCCAACCCATGCCCAACCCTAATCACCAAGGGAACCATTATACGGGCAGAACTCCACACTATCCGAATCAGCCTCCTCCTAATCCACCACCTCAGCAGCCTCCCAGGTTTCCGCAATCACAGGCCCCCCCACCTCCTCCAAATAATAATCCGACTGCACATGCAGTTACTTTGAGGAGTGGGGAAACCACCACTGATCCCGGGCCTTCACACAAACCTGGTGAAATATCTGTGCAAATTGACTCCCCACCTCCCCATCAGGAAGAAAAAGAAATACAAAAATCTCAAGACAAGATTCCTATCCCTTTCCCACAAGCTCTCCACCCTAGCACCAAAAAAAAAAAAGAAATCTGAGCCCACTATAGAAGAACTTATGGATCTATTTGGGCAAGTTTATATCAATATTCATCTCCTATATGCCATCAAATATATACCTGCCTATGCCAAATTTTTGAAGGAGATTTGTACTCCTAAAAGGCAGCCCAAAAATCTAATACAGGTGCATCTTTCGGAGACAGTAAGCTCTGTCATACAGGGTAAGCTGCCTCCTAAGATGAAAGATCCGGGGGCACCTTTAATTTCTGTAATTATTGATGACACTACCTTTAATCGCGTCCTCCTAGATCTTGGTGCCTCAGTTAATATTATTCTCACGAGTTTATTTGAATAATTTCAGATTGGTGAATTAAAACCTGTCGAGGTTGCCCTGCAATTAGCCGACCGATCTACAATCAAACCTCGTGGGATTGTTGAGGATGTTTTGGTCAAGGTCCAGAATTGTGTCTTCCCTGCAGACTTTCTGGTTCTTGACATTGAGGTACCTGAATCATTACTGGACTCCCCAATAATCTTTGGACGCCCTTTTTTGGCCACTGCAAAGGCAAATATCAATTGCGACACAGGAAAAATGGATATCACTTGTGCAGGTGAAACTATCACGTTAGATATTTTCAAATCCTCCAGGAGATTCCATGATGGTAACTTTTTTGAGGACTCAGATACTAAAATTTCCAATATGGTGGAGGAGATAATGTTAATAGATACCCTTACCGACCACAATTTTTTTGAGGACTCTGATTCAGAATTAGTGGTCGGCGAAATCTGTGATCTGGAGACTTGTCTTGACCCCAAATTTATTCCTGATGCACCCCCTAAGCACCCTAACCCACCCACTATTCACGCACCTAATTTTTCCACACTAACTTCACTTAATCCTCACCATCCCTTCCCCAACTCCTTTCTTACGGACCTGCCACCAACCCCGCCTGAGTTTGGCATCCAACTTGATTTAAAACCATGGCCAGACTCGAGCTACACTTATCATTTTCCATCCAACTTTGATCCTAATATTGCTTCTAATCAATTTTCTAGGGATCTAGAAGAAGACACCTTTTTTACGGGCATCCAAGTGTCCAACTATTTACATGATTTTCCATCTTCCGTGCATACCTTCACGCCCGGCTGAATGACGTAAAAGATAGCACTGGATGGGAGGTAACCCATCATTTTTTCCTGCTTTCCTTTTTTCTTCTTTTTCCAAGTTTTGATCATCCTAAACCTGATCGTTCTTCACTAAGGTGATCCTTTTTCCCTCCTAATGCATGAGGACATGGCATATCTTAAGCATGGGGGGTGTTTTCAAATTTTGACGATCGATTTAGGATGTTCAAAACCTAAAAACATGCATTTTTCTTTAATTTATTTCCTGCTTGCATACCAAAAAAGAAATGATGAAAAACTTTTTGAGGAAAAAAATTTTGAAATCAGGACTAAGGTTGAAAAACTCACTTTTTGTACAATGGGATTTAATCTTTAACAAACTAGGGATGAGGATATAGATCTGATCATTAGAATTTCAGGGTTTATTTCTAGACTAGATCAGATATCCTTCTCTAAAATTTCACTTGAACTCATGATAGTTCAGGTGACTTGATCTTATTTTGTAATACAGAAAGTAGTTGACTTAGTTTCTGATTCAAAAACTTGCATGTCTTGAGAAACTTCTTGTGTCAATTTTCACACATAAGCCAACACTTAAAAACAACTAAAAATTTGAAAAACTCCTTTGTTTGGACTTAGTAAAAGTCTAAAGCAGATCATTGGTTTGAGTTCCCACCTCCAAGAAGGAGGAAAATGACTCCTTTGAGGACACGATGTCAACATGTTACCGCCTCGGTGCTGCTCCATATCTATATTTCATATCTTTAGATGGAGCATTAAAGCGCATTTTAGCAGCTCAAGTGTCTTGGATGGTGCTCTACCTATAGTGTCGGAGCAAGAGCTTAAGTTTACTTGGAGCGCCCCTTTACACCGCATCGTATTTTGGGGTTGTGAGCTCCTGGGTGGTGTTTGGACAGTGCTATCCCGAAGTACTGGCGCAAGAGCCCCCTTGAGGAATGGTAACGGGAATGATGACCCGACACATCTGTTGTGAGATTAAGCTAAAAATAAGCATGGGGAAAAAAGTAATAATAAATAAATTAACACACCCTTATAAATGTTGGCTTTTCACAAGCACAGACATAAGATTTTAAAGGATTTTGCAAGTTGCGAATTAGATTCATGAGCCAGAAAAATCCTAAAAACAAAAATTTTAAGTCATCTGAATTAACAAGGGGTTAATTTGTGAATTTTCTAGAGGATATATTGATCCTGTTTTGCCTAATGGTTGGATCTAAAAATAAATCCTGATGTTTATCTTTAACAAATCCTGTACTTCCTGTGTTTAGATCAACTAAGGTCCCTTAATCTCTTTTTCTCCTCAAAAGTCAAAAAAATTAGATTTCCTAAAAATTCCGTTTTCCAAAAAATTTAAGTTTTGCTAAGAGACTAGCAAAAGATAAGTATGGGGGTGTGATAAACACCATTTTATCATCATTATTATGCATTGAAACAAACCTAGCTCTTAGTATTTTACTCCGTAAACGGGTTTTTGGGCTGCATTTAGGCATAAATTAGGTTAGGCATGCATTGCATTTTTTTGTTGTCTTTTTGATATGTTTTTGTGAGTGTTAGGGATGAATAGATATACAGATCCCTAAACCCCTAGCACTCAAGAAGGCAAATGGTGAAGGAGAAGATCAGACTAGCTGGAACTCCGCCTGATCCAACTCACCACAGTTGGAACCTAGCTCACTTGAACTAGGGTTAGCTCATCCTAGCTCCATTCAGCTAATCTCAGTTGAATGGCAGCTTAAGAGAGTTCATCTTAGCTCACCCTAGCTCAAGTTAGCTCAGATCCAGCTCAACTTAGCTGAGTCTAGCTCATCTCAGCTCCCACTAGTCCACAGGGAGCTCTAGCTAGCTCAGCTGAGTTGACGGGAGTTCACCCCAACTCAGACCCCGCTACATCCAGCTCCACTCAGCTCCAGCCAGCTGAAGAAGAACCCATCTCAGCTCAGGAAGCTCAAGTCCTGCTCCCAGGGATTCAGCTTAGCTCAACTCAGTTGAGCTAAGCTACCTTAACTACCTCAACCAGCTTGATCCTACCCGAGAGCACCAGACCCAGCTCACCTCTGCTCATTATGGTAGACGCTAGTTGTTAAGACCTACGACATCAAACGTCTTTTAAGACATTTGGGAGTTGGTTTAGACGTCTGGTCAGACGTCTGGAAGCCTTCCCAGACATCTGGAATTTAATTTTTGCAGCGTATGATTACGAGTCTGCACGCAGACTGAACCTGCCGCCCTCTTTTCTTCTCTCTCTTCCCTCCTCGTCCTGCAGGCGCCTTCTTTTTCTTCCTCTCTCTCTTCCCCAACGCCTTCAAATAGCCTCTTCCCCCCTTCCCTCTCCCTCACCACCACTCCACCTCCTCCTCTTTCTTCTTCCAGTGACAGCGTGAGAGTGAGAGAGCGAGGGCAGTAGCTGCTGCCGAGTGCGCGCGGGGAGGAGGAGGTGCAGCGAGAGGGAGAAGAGGCGGAGCACGTGAGGAAGAGAAGGCGAGCTCGCTGGAGCAGCCAGGGTCGGCCGACGGGCGTGCAGCTGGAGAGCGGTGCTGGGGAAGTTACCCCGGTGTTGCTACAGCTCCGGTAGCTGGCGAGCACGGCGCGACACAGCCGTGTGCAGCAGGAAGAGGGCGAGGAGGTCCTGATTCTGGGAAATTTTCCTAGAATCAGATGCCTGGACCTACGTCCAGACAACGTGGGGGACGTTTGGAGTGAGATCCAGACGTCTGAAAGGTACTATTTTCCTCAACTTCTTCCTTTCTGCGAAAGCGGCCATGTAGGCCGTTTCGCCGAGGGTTCTGCCTCATTGCCATGTTAAGGACGGTTGCATACGCGTGCAGGTTTCATTCGGGAAGGCGCAAGGGCATGCCCTCCCACACAGATCGGACATCTGGGCGTAGCTCCACACGGCGGAGAGTCTCCAGACATCCAGAGTGATAGTCGAACGTCTGGAACTAGGTCCATATGGTTCAGTGGGATCCTGGACGTCTGAAGAACGGTTCAGAGTGAGGTATGATCTGAACCATCGTTTAAGACATTTGGAAGGTGTTCCAGACATCTGATTTGGAGCAGAATTGTCATTTTTGACCCGTTTAGGGTCCGTTCGAAGTCCGATTCCCGCGTTTGAAATTCCGTTCTTCTCAGAAATTGTTCCTCTACTTGTTTAAAGTACTTATATCCTATTCTGAGTGGTTCCTTGTGGTTGATCTTTGTGTTAGGACCTCGTCCCATTGCGGCTCTAGGGGTTGCAGAGGCATGTGGACCTGCTGATCACGCCCCTAGTACTCCCAATTTTGCGAATAGAGTGGCTCCCTTTAATTATTTATAAACATTTATGCACTTGTGAGATAAATAATATGTTCTAAGGTATGGCATGAACCCTAGGACTAGAAAACTAGATTGAATGATAGATCCTAGGGTATGGCATGAATCCTAGGACTGGAAAACTAGATTGAACTATAAATCCTGGGGTATGGCATGAATCTTAGAATTGGAAAACTAGATTGAATGATAGATCCTAGGGTGTGGCACGAATCCTAGGAACAGAAACACTGAAACAAATGTCATGAATACATGAATTACAGTCTTGGAAAAGTAAAAGGAAAAATGATAATTGCCTGTAATTGGATAACAATTGCTTGTATGTGAATGTATATTAATTATTGGAAACACAGACTATATGTGGAAAAAAAAACTGAAATGATGAAATATAAAATGGCTTGGCTAGAGAAATATGAGCATGAACCCTACGGGGAATTAGGAGTAGAGCTCCTGAAAGGTAAATGGAATGGAATTGGGGAAGTGAGCTGGCCCTTGAGTACGGAGTACCAAGGAGAGCAACTGTCCCCCTGTTTAGTGCAGAGCGGAGCTAGCTGCCCTAGGGACCCGGGGTTAGGTCTGGCCACTTTGTACCGACTTTTGGCCCTCGTGTACACAATATCGGGGAGAGCTACTAGTGTAGTGAGAGCGCTAGCCACCCCATGGACCCTGAGGTTCTGCTAGCCTTCTTACACCGACTTGTTAGGCCCATTGGGCAAACCAGGGTAGTCAGGGGAGTGTGCGCGGACTGTGGAGGGGCAAGACCCTTGTTTGATTACTGTGGAGGGGCTAGACCCCTGTTACTGAGAGGGCTCTGCCCTATACAGGTTCCGTGCTGTGCTTTGGGGTGCACCCGTTAACGGAAATGACTGACCGCGTGCTAGTGCGAGGTAGCTACCCGTGCATTTATCACGCGTGTCATAGTCACCGTTATGTCTGTCAGTGACCTTGGGGTGGTTGACTGAGGGTAGGACCACCACAGGGGACTCTCCTGGCCAGGAGTGCACCACGTGCTACTTCTACTTTTCGGAAAAGACTACAATCAAGATCGTTCCCATAAGGAACATACGAGATCAAGAGAAAGATCTAAGGAATAATTCAAGAAAGAGTAAATAGAAAATAAAGAAAAATTAAAAATAATAGCTACTTGTCCACTTACTGTTTTTCTTAGCTAGTTGGTTGCCACTCTTTTTAGCATTTCGCTGACGTGTCACCTTTGTCACCTTTTCAGGACCAAGTGTCGAGCAGCCAAAGCCTGCGGCTGCAGAGGGTGCTGGGCACTGTAGAGCCCAGTAGTTTTACTTGTGTTGTACCTACTGTACCGTTTCTTCTGTTATACTGAGTATTTTCTGTTACAATTGTACTCTTGTATTGTAAGCATCATGTTTAAGTACCTGTTTAAAATTTCTACTGTTGTGGTGGTGTGAACTGTAGTAGTGCTTTTCTTTATTGCTGTATTTTGTTATTGTTAGTTGCATGCATGATGAATGCGGTTTATTTTACTGCTCTTTTGGTTACTTTCTCGTTGGACGACTGGGTCTTAGGATCAATCGAGTTGGTTCGATTCTCATGTCTCGTAGGGATTCGAGAATCGGGTTGTAACACCAACTCACTTTAGCTTGGCTTAGCAGCTAGCAAAGAACTAGTAAGCTAAGCCAGCTAGAGTAGCTCCATGCCAGCCTCTTCAGCAGCTGCCAGCTTCAGTTCCAGCTCCAGACTTCTCCTCCTCAACTCCTCTCTTCAAACCCTAGCTCCAATACCTCCTCCTCTACTCCATAGCTAGCTAAGCTAGCTTAGCTTAGCTAGCAACCAGCTCCTTGGCCATCCACCACCTTCAATTCAACCCTAGCTAGCTCCACCAACTTAAGCCCTACCTAAGCTAGCTATCCTACTCAAGTTGGCGCCACCTCATAGTCACCTCTTCACCCCATCATCACCACCAAAAGGCACCAATTTTGGTGCCAAAACCTAACCCTAACTACCCCTCTTTTTGGAGCCAACATCCACCCCCACATCCACCATACACCTAACCTTACAACCCATCCTAGCCACCCACCTACCCCTCCTTCTAGAACCCTTCTTGGTGCCACCTAAGACCCTCTTCTAGAAGCCATTTTGGTGCCAACATCAAGGGGTGCCACCACCCATAACCACCCCCTAGGTGTCCCTTGGGTTGGCGCTAATTGTCCTTAGCCATAGGATCCCCAACCACCTCCATCTCTCCATCTTAGCCCTCCATTCCAAGAGTCACCTTAGCTTGCTTCCTACTCTATAAAAACCCACCACCTACCATCATTTGGGAGGATCCTCCATTAGTGTATTTTGCTACCTATACCACCTACACATACAGCCAAGAAGAAGGAGTAGAGAAGAAGATTAAAGGGGCACATCACCAGCCCTTTTGGTGCCTTCTTCTCCCCACTCTCTTCAACTTGGGCCACGCCAAGGAGGAGGACTTTTCTACTTCAAGGAGGACGGCCAGGCAAAGGAGAAGGACCTAGGGTGGACGTCCACCCTTGGAGAGAAGCTTAGGGCACGCCCCTTTAGGGCTTGCCTTGGAGGACATCACCTTGGCGGAGCATAGGAAGGAAGGAGTTGAAGGACTCTTTTCAAGCTTAGGGAGAGGCTCTACTTGCCACTTTAGAAGTAGTATATTGAGTTGAGGTGTAAGTTACTTTCCCGCCACAATTTCGCATGTTGCCTTAATTTCAAAAACATAAAAATGATATATTAAAAAAGACCAAAAAGAAAGTTGAGATCTATTTTATAAGCAAGAGAATCAATTTTGCAAACATTTGACCTCCTTGGACGACCCTAGATACCCCACTATCTACGATATAAATTTAAAAGCGAAAGCGGATTTACGCGTTGCAACGACACTAAATTACTTAATTAACAAACCACATATTTTCGCTATCAGTAGCCCAGTCACAAAGTCCATAGATATGCTCTCTCACTTCCACTTTAGAATCGGAAGGGGCTGCAACTGGCTGACTGGTTTCTAATGGTTTGCCTTCACCTACTGATAAATTAAGCACTGCCTCACAAACTCGCCCACATCTTTCTTCAAGCCACGCCACTGGAAGTCCTTCAGATTGTGATACATCTTAGTGTTCCCTGGATGGATAGTGGGTTTGCTACAATAGGCCTCGGACAACAACTCCCATTGAAGTGCTTCATCTTGCATAACACATAGCTTGCCATGGAGCCGAAGTACTCTGTCCACAAAGGTGAACTCATCGGGATTTGTCACGAAGAGTCTTTAACTTAGAATCCTCCATCTGACTGTCCACTATATGAGATATCAGATTAGGGCATGTGTGCCTCATCACTGTCAACTCCGCTAGATATCCTATTGTTACGACCCGATCCTAGATCCCTACAGGACTCGAGATTGGCCCACCTTGACTAATCCCATGACCTAGTCGTCCAACGAGAAATAACCAAAAGTAGAAAATATTCCACAACCACAAGTATAATGTAATTAAGCAGAAAATAACACAGAGATAGTAAAAGAAACAGAACGGAATGTCTCATAATAGTACTGGTGATCACAACTACTACAGCGGAAAGTAAAGCGAAAAATATAATAGAATTAGTATTATGTATAGTAAAATACTCACTACCACAAAAGAAGCTAGGAAACTGAAAGGAAACACAACTAAGGCTGGGCTCGACAAGGCCCAATTCCCTCTGCAGCCGATGGTGTTGGCTACTCAACTCCCTGACCTGAACAAGGTTATAAAATTCCGTAGTCAGCTAACACTGAGTAGAGTGGTAATTAATCCATTTACATGCAATTAAATCGAGCAACTAATTAATTTTCATTCTCAACTAGCTCAACCAAGTAGTTCTAATTTGTTTGTTCTTTTATTCATCTGGCCATTTCTTGATCTTGTCTGTTCCTCAAGGGAACGATCTTGATTGTAGTCTTTCCCATGATGTAGGATGTACATGTGGTGTTCTCCTGGTCGGGAGAGTCTCCCATGGTAGTCCTACACCCAGTCAACTACCCTGAGGTCACAGTCGCGACGTAGCGGTGACTACGGCACACGCGATAAGCGTATGGGTACCTACCTCGCACTAGCACGCAGTTAGTCGTTTTCACTAGCAGGTACGCCTAAAGGTACAGCATGAAACTGCACAGGGCCTCCCCCTCTCAGAATAGGGGTCTCGCCCCTCAAAACAGAACAGGGGTCTCACCCCTCCACAGTCCATGTACCCTCATCCGACTATCCCGATTTGCCTAGTGGGCCTAACAAGAGTCGGTGTAGGGCAGCTAGTCCTATCCCCAGGCCCCGTGGGGCGACTAACTCCCTCCCTACATTAAGTAGCTCACCTCGGTATCACATACACGAGGGCCAAATAGAAGTCGGTGTAGAGTGACTATACCTAACCCCGGGTTTCAACTTAATAGGGCGGCTAGCTCCCTTCTACACTAAAGGGACAGTTGCTCTCCTTGGTACCAGGTACACAAGGGCCAGCTCACTTCCCATCTATTTACTAAGTTATTTTCATATACAGGAGTTCTTCTCCTAATTCCCTGTAGGGTTCATGCTCGTATTCCTTTCATTCCCCTTTTCCAACATTCAGATCTCACTATTCACATTACAGGTTTCATTTGTATAACAGGCAGCTCGTGTTTTACTAATTGAGAAAGCATCACATCAATAAACTAATACATTTGCTAGCAAATTGGTTTAACATGCATATCAAGGAAAATCGTGTAGCTCAAGCAATATTCGTTCGTTTCTACCCTAGGGTTCATTTCATGTCCTAGGTTTAAATTAAGTTATATTCTAGACATGCACTTTGTTTGATTAAATCTTGATATTAAAGCAAACCACTCTACCGGGAAACATGGGAGGAATGGGGGCTAGGGCCGTAGGTCCTGTCTTCTCCGCGGGCCCCGAACACACTACAGGTTGGTGACCTGTACCAGTGACTAAGTCACATCAAACGAGTTCAAAAATAGTATAAACTCGACACTAACACATAGAGAAATTCAAGCAGAAAACAACAGTACTTCATTTGCAAAAATCCAATTCCGTTTAGGCCCTAAACGGCCAAAAACACCCATACTGTCTAAAATCATATGTGTACTAGAACCAGACGTCTTAAACAAGCTCAAAACCTCACCTTTCTTTCCTGCAGCTTCCTCAGACATCCGAACCCCTCTGCAATCGTCTAAGGGAAGTCCTAGACGTCGGACTCTCCTTTCAATCGTCTGGGAGTACAGTCAGACGTCTGATGATGTGCTCAGATGTCCAAAAGTACCTCAAAGGGTGCACCGTGTGCCTTTCCAATGCCCTGCACCTGTGTACAACCGTACAGACCCAAAAATGGCTAAGTGTCCCATCTGCATGCCCGGAACCCGTGTAAAAACACGTACCTCTACACTAAACGTGCTTTCTGACGTCTGGCTTCAGCTCCGAACATCCTGCTGCTTCTCCAGACGTCTGGTAGATGCTCTAGACGTTTGATACTGGAAAAGATCCAGTATGCAGAACTCCTCGTGGCACTGTCTCCTCTGCGACTTCGCTCGCAGGGGTTGCAGCAGTGCCTTCAGCGATTGCAGGAGGCCGAGGCTTCTGCCTGCGAGCTCCTCCTCCTTGCACGGGTCCTTGACTCCTCTCGTACGAGCTCCTCCGAGCTCCCATGGCTCCCTCTCGAGTTCCTCCCCTCGAGCTCTCAAGCTCCTCCTCCTCGAGCTCCACCGAGCTTGTGCGGCCGCACTTGCAGCAAAGCACTCCTCGCGCACGAGCTCTCACGAGGTCTCCCCCTCTTTCTCACGCCCTTGCTTACACTCTCTCCCTCTTTCACACCCTCGCTCAGAGTTTCTCCCTCTCTCCTTCACGCCCTCGCTCGCTCGCGGCAGAGGGGCGATGTCGAAGATGGTTGCCGGCAGGGGGAAGAAGATGGAGGTGGTGGTAGCTGGTGGTGGTGGAGAGGGTGGCGTGGGTGTGTGGGGGTTTAAATAGTTGGTGATTAGGGTTTTGGTGAGGGGGCCGAAGGGGGAAAAACGCATGCGCATCGCATGGGCATGAAAAGCAAAAGAACGTATGGTTCTCCTTGATTTCAGACATCTTGCCATCTATCCAGACGTCTGGACAGACGGCTGGTGAACACCCCAGATGTCTTATCCAACCAAAGAGTGGCGGGTCATTTCACCTACCACCTGGGATGGCTTCCGTTGGTTTGCCTTAATCATATCGTTCCATCTCTATGCTTGAAGAGCTGCCAATCGAGCTGGTGGCTTCCTACTAAGAGCGTCTGTCACAACATTTCCCTTTCCTAAATGATAGACAATTGAATAATCATAATCTTTCAGAGGTTCCATCCAACGTCTCTGTCTCAAGTTCAACTCCTTCTGATCAAATAAGTACTTTAGGCTCTTGTGATCTGTGTGAATCTCGAAGGTCTTACCATATAAGTAATGGTGCTAGGGTGAAGACTATGGCTGCCAACTCTAGGTCATGTGTCGGATAGTTCTCATGCGACTTTAGTTGCTTCAAGGTATAGGCCACCACATGCCCATGCTGCATCAAAACACAGCCCAGTCCCTAGAGTAACACATTTGTGTATACAATGAATCTGCCACAGCTACCGAGGATGATAAGTACAGGGGCTGTTGTCACTTCTCCTTGAGTGTCTAGAAACTGGTCTCATATTCACCAGTCCAAACAAAAAGGGTATCCTTCCTCGTTAACTGGGTTAATGGAAGAGTGATTTGTGAAAAGCCCTGAATGAATCATCCATAATATCTGGCTAATCCCAAGAAACTGCGAATGTCTGTCACAGTCTTGGGATGCTCCCACTTCAGCACTGCCTCAACCTTGGCAGGGTCCACTGAAATTCCTGCACTCGACACCACGTGTCGTAGAAACTCTACCTGTCATAGCCAAAACTTGCATTTTCTGAATTTAGCATACAACCTGTGCCTCCTCAAAGTGTCTAGAGCTAATCGGAGATGTTGCTCATGTTGTACCTCATCGCAGGAATAGATGAGGACATCGTCGATAAAAAACATGACAAAGTGATCCAGGTATGGCCTCAAAATTCAGTTCATCAAGTCTATGAACGTGACAGGGGTGTTTGTCAGCCGAAACGATCCCCTTTTCTAAACTTGAGCTGATGGTAGCCTGATTGCAGATCAATCTTGGAAACTACCGTTGCCAGAAGAAGCTGATCAAACAAGTCATCAATCTGCGGAAGAGGATATTTGTTCTTGATGGTCACCTTATTTAGTTGTTGGTAGTCAATGCAAAGGCATAAGGTGCCATCCTTCTTCTTCACAAACAATATCAGTGCCTCCCATAGTGAGGCACTAGGCCGAATGAAACCCTTCTCAAGGAGTTCCTGAAGTTGCATCTTGACTTCCTTCAACTCTTTCGGTGCCATCTGGTATGGGGCAATTGATATAGGGTTGGTTCCGGGAATGAGAGAGATCTAAACCTTGATCTCTCGCTCAGGTGGAAGTCTTGGGAGGTCATTTGGAAACACATCACTATTTTCTCTCACAACAGGCACACCCCTCAACTCTGGCTTCTCTCCTGGGCCCGCAGATACGTAGGTGAGGTATTTGCTACACCACCTCAATAATTTGGCTGCCTATAAGACTAAGATACACCTGAACGTTCTACTCTCAAATCTGTCATGAAATTCAAATTACGACACTCCTGGGATCGAGAAGGTAACCTTCTTCTTGAAACAATCGACCGATGCGTGGTGCCTTGACAGCTAGTCCATACCGAGGATGGCGTCGAAATCCTCCATCTCAATTTCCATCAGGTCGGCTAGCAAAGTGCAGCTTTGATGTCCACCTCATAGTCTTTAACTACTGTCTCAGCTACCCACAACTACCTTGCTGGACCCTTGATGACCAGCAGTTCATCTAGTAGTATTGGTTATTTCTTCAGTTTCACTGAAAACTTAGGTAATATAAAAGAATGGGATGTGCCAGAATCAAATAGAGTAAAAATCAATCATTGGTCAATCGTCACCATATCTGCCACCATTGATGTTGAAGCTTGTGTGTCCCTTAGAGACAAGGCATACACTCGTCCTGCAAGTGATGGTGCAGAAGAACCGGCCACACTCTAAGTAGGCCTCTGTCCCGGGGTAGCCACACCTCCTCGGAACTGCTGGGTGTAGATTCCCTTACTTGGAGGGGGTGAGATCAGTGTGACGTAAAAATGTGGAAAAAATATAACAATCTCACAAAAATAGCAATCACACAATGTACACAAATATTTTTAGGTGGAAACCCAACCTGGGTGAAAACCACCACCTAACCCTCTCGAGTTAGGATTTTCCGATCAACCAAGTTGATCAAATCCACTAACGTACTACTTAAACGAGGGTAGTTCAACCTCAATTACAACCATGCTACTTTATACGAGGGTAGCATACTTCAAACCCTTCTCTTCACCGGAAGGATTTTGTCCCTCAATGGAGATGGGAATTCGCAACGCGAATACCCAATCAAATAACAAAGTAAAATACAACAATAGTCCTATAAAGCCAACAAAGTAATTCTTAAACTAAGCTTTTATAGGAGTTAGGAAACTTCCCTTTGGTGGAAGTGCGTCGACGACACGGATGAGTGAACCACGTGGTAGCACTTTGTCGCTCTCGTAATCGCGGAGGGAGAGCGGGTGCGCAACAGGAATCAAGCTCTCTAGGTGTAGAACAAGGCTTGGAGAGCAAGAGCTTCTTTCTGTTTGATCTTCTTCTTCTTCTAGACACCAAAGAGTGGAAAGTATGTTGCTTGGGTGTCTTGTGTGTGGCAAGGGTTCTCCTCTAGTAATAGAGGGTCTAGGAAGGCTTTGAAAGGCCTTGGAAGACTTCCATAGTTGTTGGGTGCAAAGCCCAAGAGAATCAGGTCGGAATCAGGATCAATCATGACTCTGACAGGGTTATTACATGTCTGGTCCTGGCATCAGACGTCTGGAAAACTCATTTAAGACATCTGGGAACAAAGTCAGATGTCTGATTTTAGGCGGGTTTCCTTCCTGACTTGAATCAGATCGAAATAGGGTTCTAGTGAAAGTCTATCAGACGACACACAGGATGTCTGGCACTAAGTTTGGACGTCTGGAAACCTACTTTTCTGCGGAAATGGATTCCCAGGGGAGTGCAACGGCTAGAAAATCTCTGAGAAGAGATTTTGGGTTAGCCGAGGCAAAATGGTCATGTATCAGATGTTTGGGGTCCTCTACGGACGTCTGATACGAGGCTAACGGTCATTTTCTTTATTGTTTGCTAAGGTAGCCAACGGTCCACTAATTCGATGTCTGGCAAAGGTATCAGACGTCTGGACTAAGGTCTGGACGTCTGATTTCATCAGATAGAACTAACTAAATCCAGCCTAAATATAATCGGACATCTGAGTCAACAGTCAGACATCTTAAAAGTCATTATCAGACGTCTGATTTTCAGATTAGATGTCTGATATGGCTGTCTGAATCCTATTTTGATTTTCTAAGTTTTCTACAGAAAACCTAAGTATCCAAGGGTTGTGCAAATGTTCCAAAGACTACTGTTAGGGTACTTTGAGGCGCTTTAACATGAATCTAAGAAACAAAATAAAGAGCAACAAAAGAAACAAAAATACATAGTTGTACAAGGAAAGGAAATCTATCCTATTCTTCATCTCCTTCTTCAAGCTATCTCTCCTCGCGAAGCTCCTTTGTTCTCCATCAAGCTCCTCCAATCCGTCCTGGATGCGAGCTCGAACTCCGTCTAACCACGTCTCCATTTGAAATTAACCTGAAATCTAAGACTTCAAGTGCAAATGTTAAATGACATGTGTTTTGTTATCCTCAAAATAAATAATCTCGGTGCTCTAGCACCAACACTGGGAGCCTCCTCCACAAGTCTGATAAGTCTGAGTTGCTTCTCCACTCTGGCCAAAAGACATTTTGCCCTGGGCTTCCCCTGTCTTGGCTAAGTAGTCCTTTCTAATGTGGCCTTGCTAGCCATACTTGTAGCAAGAGTCCTAAATGTGCCTATCTTGCGATCCCCTAAGTCTGTGTTGGCGTAGCAGGATGTGGCTAAGTGTATCCTGAGGCCGAGGTTGGTGCCTGTTGCTAAGAGGCCCAAGGTACAGGTGATGGCACTTTGTATGGCTGGTACCTTTGGTCCCTCTCTTGGTGTTCAAGCAACTTGATCGTGTTTTAACAGTCAGTTGCGTCGTAGTATAGGTGACCAAGCGTTGTCAACAAATAAGAATTTATTACTCGAAAATATAAGTATCCGAGGTCGAACACATGGAGCAATTGGAATTTATTCACTAATCTCTATAATGTAATTGAACACTTAACTTATAATATATATGCATGAGTTTAAAAGTTAATTGTCGCAAAAATAGAGAAATTGGACGTCTGATCCCATGATAAGACGTCTTAAAAAGATGTTTCTCCTGTCTGCTTCTTGTTCTTCTGACTTTCTCTGATTTTCCTCTCTTTCTTCTATTCTTCTTTGGCCGTGTGCTTCTTTTTCCTTGCAGTTCTC
The DNA here is from genome assembly GCA_037157565.1 of Thalassia testudinum. NCBI lineage: Eukaryota > Viridiplantae > Streptophyta > Magnoliopsida > Alismatales > Hydrocharitaceae > Thalassia > Thalassia testudinum. The sequence continues at coordinate 121,205,264 of JAZHRO010000036.1, read as the reverse complement.
TTGCCTTTCTTCTTTCTTCTTATTTCCCTCTATCTTCTGCCTTGCCTCTCTTCTGCAGTGTCTTTCTCCTTCTTTTTCCCTGCGGGTCTTCTTCTTCTTCTTTCCTTGGCTCAGCTTCTCTTCTTCTACTTCTGCTTGTCTTACCCTTTCTTTCTTTCTTTCTTCCTTCTTCAGCCTTAGCTCTCTGACTTTCTCTTCTCTTTGGCTTCGGCTTCTTCCTTCTACCTTGTCTTTCCTTCTCTTTTTCCTCTGCGACTAAGTGTCAACATCACTTCTCCTTCTCCTTCCCAGCACAAACCGAAGAGAGCAAAACCTACCCCTCTACCCACACCCGCATCTCTCTCTCTGTATATCACTCTTCAGTATGCTCTCCCAGAGCTGGGTAATCGGGTTGGGTCATGTTATGAACGCGGCTTCAGACGTCTTTTAAGACGTTTGGGAGGTGGCCCAGACATCTTACCAGACGTCTGGAACCACTTCCAGACGTCTGGGAATCGGTTATTTTTGGCACGCGTGTTTCGTCTGCGCGCCTGAGCGCACAGACCTGCGTATGCTCTCTCTCCCTCTCTTTTTCCCTCTCTCTTGCGGCCGCAGACCCACCCTGTCCACTCTCTCCTCCTCGCGCGGCCTTAAAAGGCCACACCCTCTCCCTCACTCCCGTCACCTCCTCCCCCTTCCTCTTCTCCTTCCAGCCAGTGCGTGAGAGCGAGCGCGAGTGAGCGGCGACGGCGACAACCCCGGTGAGCGTGGGAGGAGGTGCTGCGCGTGGAAGAGGTGCCCGGCCGTGAGGGCGAGCTCGCCGGGGCTGCTAGGGCCGGTCGGCGGGGGGTGCAGCGGGCTCGGAGCGACGCGGGGGGGACTGCTGCAGTTTGAGCAGTAGGCGGACGAGACGCGGCGCGGCCGGGCATCGCGAGCGGAGGGCGAGTTGCGCCTTGGTTCTGGAAACTTTTCCAGAATCAGACGTCTGGGCTTCTAGCCAGACGATGGGGAAGACGTCTGGAGGACTGTCCAGACGTCTGAAAGGTGAGTTATTTCCGCTTCTTCATTTTCTTCGACTGACCGTACCAAGAGAGAGGAAATGGGTATGCGCAGGTTCTGAGATTCGCATCCAACGCGAATCAGACGTCTGGCTGCAGTGCCAGATGACTGGAACGACTTCCAGACGTCCGGGGTGACCATCGAACGTCTGGGAACTAGGCCAGATGCCCCCGCAGGCTTCTGGACGTCTGAGAGCCCACGCAGAGCAAGGTAACCCCTGATCCACTTTTTAAGACGTCTGGAATAAGTTCCAGACGTCTGATTTTGCACTGTTTCGTCGTTTTTGACCCGTTTAGGGCCCGTTCGGGTTCCGTTTTCCGTGTTTCGAGTTGCGTTCTTTTCGGAATTAAATCTTATACCCGTCTACAGTAGCTGTATACTATTTTGAGGAATTCCTTGTGTTTGATCCTTGTGATAGGACCCCATTCCGTTGCAGTCTCAGGGGTTGCGGAGGCACGCGGGATTCCCGACCACGCCCCCAGTTCGCCTGTTGTAATCGGTAGAGTGGCTTTAAGTATAATCTGTTAAATTATGAAACCATAAATAGATCCTAGGACATTGCATGAATCCTAGGAATGAGAAATAGATTGAATGGTAGATCCTAGGGTGTTGCATGAATCCTAGGGCTGGAAAACTAGATTGTATGATAGATCCTAGGATATGGCATGAATCCTAGGACGGGAAAACTAGTGGAATGTATGAATACTGCAGTCTTGGAAAATGTGGAAAGGGATTACTAGCTGCCTGCTATGAATAAATAAACGTGATTGAGAACATGGATTGTATGAACGTGAAACTGGAAAGGTGAAACCTGATTGTGTTGAGTTAAAAGAGCTGGAACCCTACGGGGAATTAGGAGTAGAACTCCTGGAAGGTGGATGGAATAGAATTGGGGAAGTGAGCTGGCCCTTGAGTACGGAGTACCAAGGAGAGCGACTGTCCCCCTGTTTAGTGCAGAGCGGAGTTACCCGTCCAGGGACCCGGGTTAGGACTGGCCACTTTGTACCGACTTGCTGGCCCTCGTGTACGTAGTACCGAGGAGAGCTACTAGTGTAGAGAGGTACTAGCTACCCCACGGGCCCCGGGGTTCTGCTAGCCTCCTACACCGATTTGTTAGGCCCACTGGGCAAACTAGGGTAGTCAGGCGAGGGTGCGTGGACTGTGGAGGGGCAAGGCCCCTGTTTGGTTACTGTGGAGAGGTTGGACCCTTGTTACTGAGAGGGCTCTGCCCTGTACTGGTTCCGTGCTGTGCTTTGGGCACACTCGTTAACGGAAACGACTGACCGCGTGCCAGTGTGGGTTAGCTACCCGTGCGTTTACCGCGCATGCCGTAGTCACCGTTACGTCTGTCAGTGACCTTGGGGTGGTTGACTGAGAGTAGGATCACCACGGGGGTCTCTCCCGGCCAGGAGAGCACCACGTGCTACTTCTACTGTTCGGAAAAGACTGCAATCAAGATCGTTCCCACGAGGAACATTCAAGATCAAGTGAAGGATCTGAGAAATAGATAAATTGTGAAACAATAGAAAGACGTAAATAAAGGAAGAGAGAAAATTAAAACAGCTACTGTACACTTTACTGTTTCTTTAGTTTAGCTGCCACTCTACTCAGCGTTTTGCTGACGTGTTACACTCGTTACCTTTCAGGACCAGGTGTTGAGTAGCCAGGGTTAGCGGCTACGGAGGATGCTTGGCAGAGTAGGGTCCAGTAGAGTTACCACTGTTCTCTTGTACCTATTTTTGGTTCCACTGTAGTGAGTAGTTCTTATTTCCACTGTACTTTTCTTTACCTGCAGTTTATATTATGTTTTGAATGTTGTTCTACTGTTGTGGTGGTACATACTGTAGTGGTTTCTTTCCTTATTACTGTATTTTCTTACTGTTAGTTATATTCATGTTGAATGTGGTTTATTTTACTGCTCTTTTGGCTACTTCCTCGTTGGACGACCAGGTCTTGTGTTTAGTCGAGTCGGTCCGGTTCTCGTGTCTCGTAGGGACTCGGGAATCGGGTCGTTACAGGTCACGTGCTCGGGTCCAGGCGCATCAGCGTGGGTGTGGTGCGCGAGGAGTGCTTAGGAGGATAGTCGGGTCGGGTTGCCAGGTCCACGGGATCAGTTCACGGACGAGGCATGTATAGGTGAGGGACCTCACCCTATGTGTTTTCGAGGCGAACAACTAATATCACTGAGATGACCCACCACCCCTTTGGCCATTTAAGACGTCTGGGATGTTCACCAGACGTCTGTCCGTGCTGACCGTTTTCTGAGAAGGGCATCCAAGTGGATTGAGCTAAGGTTGATTTAATTTCTCGGCTTCCTATGCCTAGCTCGATTAGGGACATCCGATCTTTTCTGGGGCACGTCGTTTTTACCATCGTTTCATTCCTAATTTTTCGAAAATCGTGCGCCCCCTGACTACTCTTCTCTCTAGGGATGTCCCCTTTGAGATCTCCAAGGAATGCACTCAAGCCTTTGAAAACCTCCGTGACCGAGTCACCCAGGCCCCAATCCTACAATCCCCTGATTGGTCTCAACCATTTGAGATCATGTGCGATGCACCTGATTTCATTGTAGGAGCAGTTCTGGGGAAGAAAGTTGACAGGAAGCCCGTGGTCATCTACTACGCTAGCAAGACACTTGACGAGGCTCAACATAGCTATACAGTTACGGAGAAAGAGCTACTAGCTGTAGTATTTGCCCTTGAAAAATTTTGATCTTATCTCTTGGGTTCCCACGTCATCATCTACTCGGATCACATAGCTGTGAGGCACCTCCTTGCCAAAAAGGACGCAAAGCCCCGACTAATCCGATGGATCTTGCTGTTGCAAGAATTCGACTTCAAGATTCGCGACAAGGTTGGAAGACAAAACGTGGTAGCTGACCATTTATCTCGCCTTCCTTCTGAGATCATCAACCCTTCTGGACCCATCACAGAGCATTTCCCTGATGAGCACCTGCTGACTATTGGTACTAGACTTCCATGGTTTGCTAATATAGTAAGCAACTTGGCATCTCATCAGATCCCGTCTGATTGGCCGAAGACCAAGAAAGACAAATTGCGCTCTGATGCTAAGTACTACATTTGGGAAGATCCGTACCTCTTCCGCATAGGTGCCGACCAAATCATCCGGAGATGTGTCCTGGAAGGTGAAATCAATGATATTCTCTCCTTCTGCCTTGACCAGGCATGCGGTGGCCATTTCTCTGGGCACAAAATCGCATCGAAAATCCTCCAGTGTGGCTTTAATTGGCCCACTCTGTTCAAGGATGCATACAATCACTGCAAGGCATGCAATCATTGCCAAACTTTGGGCAACATGAGCCATCGCGACATGATGCCTTTGTAGCCGATTCTCATATGCGAAATCTTTGATATTTGGGGGATTGATTTTATGGGCCCCTTTGCTATTTTGGATGTCTTCGAGTACATTCTGCTGGCTGTGGACTGCGTGTCCAAGTGGATCGAAGCCATACCGACCCGAACCTGTGATCATAAAATCGTTCTCAAATTCATTCATCACAATATCTTCTCACGGTTCGAGATTCCTCGTGCTATCATCTCTGACGGGGGGACCCATTTTATGAATGCTCAGTTCAGGTCACTGATGACCAAATACGGGGTGTCTCACCGAATCTCCACTCCTTATCACCCCCAGACTAATGGTCTAGCTGAGCTATCAAATCGGGAGATCAAGAAAATCCTGCAGGTCACCGTTCGGCCTGATAGGAAGGACTGGTCGTCCAGACTTCCGGAAGCCTTGTGGGCCTATAGGACCGCCCATAAATTCCAATTAGGCATGTCTCCCTTTAGACTGGTGTACGGGAAGGCGTGTCACCTTCCCATCGAACTGGAGTACAAAGCCTATTGGGCAGTACGGAGTTGTAATCTAGATCTTTCTAAGGTTGGAACCCACAGAAAGCTTCAAATCAACGAGATTGATGAATTACGCCTTGATGTGTATGAGAACTCGCGAATCTACAAGGAGCGGGTTAAAGCCTTCCATGACAAACACATCTCTAGAAGGATCTTTCATTCTGGTCAGAAGGTCCTACTCTTTGATGCCCGACTCAAACTTTTCCCTGGGAAACGGCGATCCAAGTGGGTCAGACCATAGCTTGTCCGACAGGTTTTTGGAAATGGGACTCAGCAACCTAAGCACCCTAACTTCAGACATAGCCTGGTTCAGTAAGCATAAAAATCAAAATCACGCAGAAGCGTTGCAAAAATTTTGAAAATGACACCTAGAGTAGGAGTGGCCGATCAACACAAGTTGATTTAGACGAGTTCCCAGCATGGAGAGGTGGGAAATTCCCCTCGAAGATGCGTAACAAAATATCATCTCCTCGGTGCTTGTCTCTTTGGATATTTACATATCCTACTGGGGGCATGTAATCACTCTACTGGTTCAGATTCCATGGATGGCATTATCACGAAATGTCAATTGCCAGGGTCTAAATTTGGCCATGAAACACCATGGATGGGATTATCTCGAAATCTCAACAGCCAGGGTTCTGGGGGTTACCATGGGTGGTGCTATCGCGAAGCATCGATTGCCAGAAACCCTTGAGGATTGATGATGGGAGCACTGAATCTGATACAGACCGTGTTGAAAAGCCAATCCTAAGCTAGAATTAAAAAAAAAAGAGAGAGAAAACTCTCCAAACAGAAAAATTTTCTATCTCTCTCTCTTACAAAACGCACTGCGAACTGAGCCAGGGCTAAAATCATTTCAAGCACGGGTGCTTTAACCACAAAGTCCAATAGATCTTAGGTTAGTTCTTGTGGACCTTAAAAACCTTTGCTAAGGACTGAGGCTAGACAGATCTGGATCTTGGTTGGTACTAGAGTACCTTTTAGGCCTATGGTCAGCATTCTAACCTAATCTAAGTTCAAATGAAAAAGCACTTATCTGAAATTATTAAAAATATCATGGTCTAGAACAAAGGTTAAACCTTAAGTTTTTGCTAAGGGACTAGCAAAAACTAGGCATGGGGGTATGATGAGAACCTTATCACGAACCCTAACTAGCACAATCTAATCGAAATATGTGTGAAAAAGCTCCTAGAAAACCCAAAGAGAGGCTTAACTCAGAGAATTCTGAGTTAAAGGAAAAAAAAAATCATCAGGGGTAAAACTGCAATTTCACCAATACAGTATGCAAACAATGTAATTAAGGGTCCAAACATAGTTCAAACAAACTTAATAAGAAGGGAAGTGGGATGATATGATCTGAAAAGGGTTATAGCAACTTCTAGGAATTAAATGACATTCTGTAACCCTAAAACAAACCCACTTTAATTCAAGAGGTTCGAGGTAGGATAAAAATCAACTAAACCCTCTGAAATTCATAGAAAAATATCCCCTAGGGTTTAGAACCTTCAATTTGGCCTTTGAAACCTATTTTGACCTAAAATGAGAACCACGCCTAATTAATGACTTAATTTAGGTTTTTACGCAAATTGATCGATCAAACATGGTCCAACCTAAAATCAAAATTCATCATTAAAATCCTTAGGTTCAAATTAGTATAGTATAAAAACTTGGGCCTAAGAAAAGACCATCTTGACCAACCTTACAAATTGGTCCTCTTAATTTACTTTTTGACCCTTATCTTTTGAAACCCTTACGTTTAGGCTCCCAACTTCTCATCGTTCTTTGCAAAATGGTCCTTCCTGCCACTTCTGCGCAACGCCATGCCTCCAGTGACCTTGCGCGGAGGATGGCGCCGCGCAGGGCAGGACGACCGTCCTCTTAAACAGACGGGGCTTCCCTGTGACGTCCTCTGTCGTAGGGACCCTCCCCTGCCCTTTGCCATCAACCATGCCTCTCGTGCGAACGCACGAAAGTCATGGGTATCCTCTCCGGCCATTCTCCGACGAGGCTGGCATGTCGCCACCTCGGTCCCCTCTCCGCGCTAAGGCCTTTATAAGGAGCAGCAAGGTCTTTCGACTCCTTCGAGCTTCCTCTGGCAGAGAAATACCTCGCACTTCATCTCTTCCTCCTTCGGTTAGAGCGCCCGAAGCTTTCGGAGATCTCCTCCTCCACCTCCTCATCGCTCTGCTGCCCTACCTGCCCACCAACCAAGCACTCCTCGCCCACCACCGCACGCCGGTGGACTTAGTCCCGGGCGCGCTACCCGAACCAGAATACCCGACTCTGGGAGAGCATTCCTAAGAGAGATTCTGAGAAAGAGAGAGACACGGGGAAGGTGTAGGGGTAGGTTTTGCATTGACCACTGTGTGTGCACGCAGGAAAGAAAGAAAGGAAGAAGAAAAGAAGAAGCCGCACTGTAGCATCCCACAGTTAAGTTGTCTGAGCATCAAATTAGACGATGGAAGGTCAGTGGCCAGAGTAGAAAGAAGAGGAAAAGAAAAAAAGCAGAAGCAGAGAAGAAGAAGAAAAAGAAGAAAGAAGACACAAGAAAAGAGAAGAGAAGAAAGAAGGAAGCAGAGGAGAAAGAACAAGGCAGGCTGAGAAGAAAGGAAGACTCTGCAGGTGAAAGAAAGAAAGAAAAAGAGAGGAGAAAGAAGAAGAAGATCACCACAGCCGCAGGCTAAAGAAAGAAGAAGGTAGGAAGAAAAGAAGAAGAAGGAGGCAGGAAGAAGACTCTGCAGGAGAAAACAGAGAAAGAGAAGAAGATCAGCTGAAAGAGAAAGAAGAGGAAGAGAGAAGAAGGAGAAGCCAAGAGAACTTTTGCTCCCCCTCTCTCTCTCTCTTATTGTTGTAACATAATTGAGAACTTTTATACTTCTAGAATTCTAGTTTCTCCCTGAGTTTGACCTCGGGAAAACCTATTATTCCGAGTAAAAAATTTTCTGTAGTAATCTGGTGGCTGTTTTGTCATATACGACAACGATTACAAATCTAATAACCATAACGACAGAACAAAACACGCTCTCATCGTTTGCTACTACTTTTCTTCTCCGTTTTTTTTTTTTGGTAGGTGGCTTCCCTGATCTCAAATGTACCTAGAGGAAATGAAGAAGAAGTGGTCCCGTGGCAGGGCTCTGGACAACCTGCCAATGGGCTATTACCCACGACAACTTGCCAGCCATACCATCGTAGAGAGTTCATTAGCTAACCAATTTCTATCAAAATCTCCGAGGAGTGAGTCCGTGCAAGAATGTGTGCAGATGCTTAAACTCAAAGTTCTTTTGAGTTAGAGGGTGAGTTGATAAGTCGTATACTTAGACCTTATTTGATAGGTGGATTAGAGTAGCTTAAGGTTGCAAGGATTCAAAGCTAAATCCATATTTTAACGGACACCAGGACTGATTAAGCCTGAAGGCCTGAAAAGTCTAAGTGTTCAAGTTCTTTTTGTATTATTTCCCACTATTGACAAGTTTCTAATGCCTAAGTTTCTTCCTAAATTCATTTTTTTTTTAAATTTATTCATTTATTTAGACCGATTAAATGAGCTCAGGATCGTACCATTTAGCACCCCTCATGCTTCACTTGGACAATGTCCTCATTGGCAAATACATGGATGCAACAGGGGTTAAAAAGATATTGCCTGAGTGACGTACAATACCAGATCTGTCTGAATCCTCTGGGTTGCCTCCCAAGAAGCTCTAAGTTTAACGCCTCCAGCTGGGCGGTGCTTCGTGTCATCCCTCTATGAGGGTGACACTCTCCTTTGGGGGAACCTAGGCTAGGAAGTGTTTCAATCTTTGACCATTAACTATACAAGTGTGCCTAGTGTTTGGATCAACGATTTCCACCGCCCCATTAGAGTAAGGCTTAACCACCCGAAATGGTCCTGTCCATTTGGACCTGAGTTTCCTCGGAAAGAATTTTAGGCGGGCGTCGAACAGCCAGACTTGCTGGTTAGGCTCAAAGGTCTTTCTATGAATGAGTCGGTCATGGACGACTTTCATTTTCTCCTTATACAGTCGACTATTCTCAAAAGCGTCCTGACGAATTTCTTCGAGCTCAGATAATTGGAGCGTCCTCTACACGCCGGTTAACTGGGAATCCATGTTACATTGCTTGATAGCCTAGTAAGCCCGATGTTTCAATTCGACAAGAAGATGGCAGGCTTTGCCAAAGACCAGGCGATAAGGCGACATGCCTATCAGGGTCTTGAAAGCGATCCTGTATGCCCACAGGGCATCATTTAGTCGTGTGGACTAGTCTTTCCTGTCAGGTCTCACAGTCTTTTGTAAAATGTCCTTGATTTGTCTATTGGAGACCTCGGTTTGCCCATTTGTTTGTGGATGATACGGGGTAGCAATGCGGTGGTTAACCCCATATTTTCTAAGTAGGGCACGAAATTGGGAGTGGATAAAATGACTTCCACCATCACTGATCATGGCCTTTGGTATTCCAAATCGGGAAAAGATGTTCTGCTTAACAAAGTCCATGACAGTCCTGTGATCGCATTGGCGGGTGGCGACGGCTTCAATCCATTTAGAAACATAGTCTACTGAGACTAGGATGTACTCGAAGCCGTTGGATGGTGGAAAGGGGCCCATAAATCGATACCCCAAATGTCGAAGATTTCGACAATCAAAATGGGCTGGAGGGGCATCATATCTTTCTTGGTCATGGTCCCCAGCGTTTGGCAGTGTGAGCAAGTCTTGGCGAAGTTGTGTGCATCCTTAAATAGGGAAGGCCAGTAGAATCCGGACTGCAGAACCTTTGCAGCAGTTTTCTTTCCAGAGAAGTGGCCACCACAAGCCTGGTCATGACAGAAGGAAAGCACACTCTGAACTTCGTTCTCAGGGATACACCTCTTAATGATCTGGTCGGCATAGAGGCGAAACAGCATGGGATCATCCCAGAAATAGTGCTTGGCCTCAGCCAAGAACCTGTCCCGTTGCTATTTGGACCAGCTGTGTGGGGCTTGTCCTACCGCTAGGTAGTTGACATAGTCAGCTTACCAAGGCAGTCTCTTGTCTTGCACAGCCAGAATGTGTTCATCGGGGAAGGCGTCAGATAGAGGTAGGGAGGGTCCAATGTGGTCTGGATGAAGTCTAGACAAGTGGTCAGCCAACACATTCTTCAGTCCGACCTTGTCACGGATTTCCTGGTCAAATTCTTGCAAGAGCAGGATCCATCTGATGAGCCTGGGCTTTGCGTCCTTCTTGGCCAACAGGTGCTGGATGACTGAATGGTCAGTATAGATGGTCACGTGGGATCCCAGCAAATACGATCAGAACTTCTCAAGTCCAAAAACTACAGCGAGCAACTCTTTCTCTGTGACCGTATAATTTCGTTGGGCCTTGTCCAATGTTTTGCTCACGTAGTAGATCACCACGGGCTTCTTGTCTTGTCTTTGTCCCAGGACAGCACCTATGGCAAGATTTGATGCATCACACATAATCTCAAAGTCCTGGGATCAATCCGGGGGCTGAAGTACAGGTGCTGTGGAGACTAAGTCCCGGAGGGTATGATAAGCCTGGATGCAATTAGAAGACATGTGGAATATGGCATCGTTGGCCAGAAAGTCGGTTAAGAGTTTGGAAAGCTTGGAAAAGTCTTTAATGAACCTTCAGTAGAAGCCAACGTGTCCCAGAAATGAGCGAATCTGTCGGATCGAGCTAGGCGGAGGAAGTTTGGAAATCAAATCAACCTTAGCCCGATCTACCTCGATGCCCCTATGCGATACGATGTGACCGAAGACAATTCCTTCTTGAACCATAAAATGGCCCTTTTCCCAACTTAACACCAGATTAACCTTGATACATCGTTTCAGAATTTTCTCCAAGTTGCTCAAACAATGGTCGAATGAATTTCCAAATACAGAGAAATCATCCATAAAGACCTCTAGGTATTCACCCACCATTTCTGAAAAAATGGCTAGCATGCAACGCTGGAAGGTAGCTGGTGCGTTGCATAGCCCTAACGGCATTCGATGGAATGCAAACATGCCGTACAAGCAAGTGAATGTGGCCTTTTCTTGATCTTCCAGAGTAATTGTGACTTGGTTATATCCTGAATATCCATCCAGGAAGTAAAAATACTTTTGCCTTGCCAATCTTTCAAGGATCTGGTCAATGAATGGCAAGGGGAAATGATCCTTCTTAGTGGCTTCGTTGAGCTTCCTATAATCAATACACAGCCACCATGCGGTGGTGGTGCGGGTGGGGATGGATTCGCCATGATCATTGGTGACATCGGTGAGCCCGACTTTCTTTGGAACCACTTGAGTGGGGCTCACCCAGGGGCTATCGGAGATAGGATAGATGATGTCGGCATCAAGCCACTTGATAATTTCTTTCATAATGACTTCCCGCATGTTTGGGTTTGATCGTCTCTGCATCTGGCCGGAGGGTCGTGCCCCGTCTTGAAGGTAAATCTTATGGGTGCAATAGGTGAAGCTAATTCCTCTTAAGTCAGAAATGGTCCAACCAATGGCGGCCCGATGTTCTGAAAGGGTCGCGGTCAACCTGAGTTCCTGATCCTTGGTTAGATGAGAATTAATAATCACAGGGAAGGTCTGGTCAGGTCCTAGGAAGACATACTTGAGATTCTCGGGTAGTGGCTTAAGTTCGGGTGCGGGTGGAACAACGATTGACGGAAAAGGAAAGGGCGGGAGTTGATCAACATCGATCTCCTCAAATGGTGTTGTGTGATGGTAATTAGCCTTACAGAGGTCCACTGGTAGTGACGGTGACGGGTCAGAACAGTCATTACGGGTTTGGTGGTCTGAGACAGAACTAAGGGTGAGGCATTCCTCGACCAGAGTTTCACGGGATCATGTTCCTCAACACAATCGCAATCAAAAGACTTTGTCTCCTGGAAGATATCTAATTGCATTTTCCTATCTCTGAAGGCGATTTCCATACATCTCGTGTCACAATTAATGTTTGCCTTAGCCGTAGCTAAGAAAGGTCTGCCTAAGATTATGGGTGCGTTCTGTAATTTTTCAGGGACTTCCATGTCGAGCACCAAGAAGTCGACCGGGAAATAGAAGTCCTTGACCCGTACGATTACGTCCTCAACAACCCCCTTCGGGGTTTTCACTGATCTATTAGCCAGCTGGATGATGACAGGTGTGAGTGTCAACTCTCCGAAACCAAATTGGTGGTACAGGATTCTTGGAATCGGATTGATAGAAGCACCTAAGTCCAGGAGCACTCTATCAAATGTCATGTCCCCGATATTGCAGGAAATCAGGAGTGCTCTTGGGTCAGTTCGCTTGAGCGGAAGGTTGCTTGATATTACGGAACTTGCTTGTTCGAAGAGCACAACCTTCCTAGGTGCTTGAGGTCCTGTCTTACATTTGGGTGTAGAGGCATCCTTTAAAAACTTGGCGTAAGTTGGGATGTGCTTAACAGCTTCGAGGAGCGGAGTATTAATCTGTACCTTCTTAAAGATTTCCAAAAGCTCCTCAGTTTCCACAACATTTTTCTTCTTCTTGGTTGTCTCCAAGGCCTCAGGGTAGGGTGTCTGAACATGGATCTGCTCTATGTCTGGGTCCTTGGGTTTTTCTGGTGCCTGTTCTGAGTTGGGTATTTCAGCGGGTGAAGTCTCGGGGAGAGTCGGCCATATGGGATCTTGGGTTTTGGTGCCGCTTCTCAAGGTTACTACATTCACAGAGTCATTGGGACCATGGGATGATCCTTGAGAAGACGAGGACGAAGAAGCACCTAACCCAGGGGGTGTTTGTGGGGCTGGCTGGACCATGTGAGCCTGCTCGGGATTGCCTTGGAACCCTTGCGAGTTGGGGCCTCTGTTAATTATGTTTCGCGGATTCGGTTGTGGCTGGGAAGGTAGAGATCCTTGTTGTTTACAGTCCAAAAGTTGGCTTAACTGTCCCTTTACTAAGGCCATTTCCTCCTGATGTTTCTGGTTCATTTCAGCCATCATTTTTATTAGGGTGTCCATTTGGTTTTGTGGGGGTTTTGTGGGGGAGGGGTTGCCCTATTTTGATTATATGGGGGTCTAACTGGTGGTCCTTGCTGATAGGGGGCAAGTGTGGCTACTGGTTTGGCCTGGGTTGATTTTGGAATTGCGGTGGTTTCTGGTTCGTCCAACCAAAGTTGGGGTGATTACGCCAGCTAGAGTTGTAAGTGTTGGAGAAAGGGTCAGGTTTAGTGTAGCCTTGGACAGCTTGCACATCTTCAAGAATAGTAGATGTCGATGGGGAGGTGGTTGCGTCCCGTTTCGCGGTGTATTAAAATTATGTTCATTGCAGTATATTGCAAAAATCGATCACCAGTTTATTACAATTTATTACTCGAAATTTAAAGTTTCTCGAGGTCGAACTCAGGGAGCACACTTTGATTCCAGAAGCTTACAAATTCATAATTATGAAATACAAAAATTTAAGAGAGAGGGAAAAAAGAGGCTTTTCTTTTCTTCTTTCTTTCTTCTCTTTCCCTTCTCTTCTTCTTTTTCCCGTCTCTTCTTCTCTTTTCCTTCTCTTCTTTTTCTGCCTTTCCCTATTTTGGACGTTTGATTCTCTGAATCAAATGCCTTATCGGCCTCGTTGCTATAGTGCCTTCTTATTTCTGCAGTTGCCTTCTCGGCCTTCCCTTCTTTTTCCTTGGCTGCTACGGCTCTTCTCCTTCTCTTTCTTTCCTCTGCACCTTTCTTTTTTCCTGGCTTCAGCTCCTTCCTTCTTCTTCTAACAAGAATAGAAAGGATCATTCTGGATGGCGTTGAGGTCCTCGCAGGTCTGACGAGCCTCAGAAAGGTCAGAGAATGGGGGAGTAGAGTTCCCCTAACAAGAATAGAAAGGATCGGAGGTTCCTCCGGTCCTAGAGTCAGATAGGGGTGGATATGAGTCCATCCCTGGAGAAGGTCGGTGGAACATGTGCTGCATAGTTTCCCGTGCGGGAGGGGGCTGTGCGAAGGAGTTCTGCGCAGAGGTGGCTCGCTGCAAATGCTGAGTCAGCTCATCCACCTTCTTCTCAATAATAGAGACCTTGTCCAATTGACTGGCCATTAATTCCAGGTCGACTAATGTGGACAGGTCCTACGTCTCATGTGCTCCCCTAAGGTTCGTCGCTGCGTAGGTATTCGTCCTGTCGAATAGTCCCATGGAGTCATTGTTGATGGAGTTCTCGCACATATTCTCGAGAATCTCCCACACGGTGTCTTCATGTTGACCCATGATATTCCCTCCACAAGTTGCATTGATGAACAGTCTAATATCCTCATGGAGTCCCTGGTAAAAAGACTGGACTTGTTCCCATTTAGGAACTTTGTGATGGGGGCACTTTCTCATGAGATCCTAAGAACGATCCCATGCCTCATGAAGAGGTTCTCCCGTTTGTTGCGTGAAGTGAGTAATCTGATGGTGCAAGGCATTGGTCTGACCAACGGGGAAGAATTTTTTCAAGAACTCGGACTGAAGTTCCTCCCAAGTATTAGTCGGACGGGTCTGTGTTTGATACCAATGGGTTGCCTTGTCCATCAGGGAGAAAGGGAACATCTTCATAAGTAGGATATCCCAATTTTGTGCATCTGACCCGAAGGTCTGGGCCAGATGCTTAAGCTGTTTGATGTGCTGGAAGGGGTCTTCAGAGTTAAGCCCATAGAATTTAGGTATGGCGTGGATCATGTTGGGCTTTAACTCGGAATCAGGTCCTCCAGTCGGGATTCTGACTCGAGGTTCAATTTCCATCGCAGCGGGATTATAGTGATCTCGCATCATGGGACGCTGTGGTGGGTTCATGAAGTTCTGGAAGAGATCGTTGAGTCGCTGGAGCTGGTGCTCAAGATTATTTTCTTCTTCAACAGGCTGAGCCATTTTGGAAGAAGAAGGTGAAGTGGGTTCAGAATCAGAAGAGAGGTCTATGTGAAGGGGTTGTTGCCCAAACAAGGGTACCGAGGCTTGGCCTCGGGGAGAGTGAATTTCTAGAGGAGGTTTTAAGGACCTTCTTCCAAACATACACTGATGGATTAGACGAGGTTAGAAGGTGCTGGACCCAATCAAGACACCCAAAATGTTAGGTGACTATAGAGGTTCGAGGCGGATGATACCCCTAAATCAGAAGGTCGTCCACCTGAATTACCTGGGTAGCCAGAGAGGGTGAGTCCCGCGAAGACCCCTACACGGTAGAGCGTCCCCATGGGTTGCAGGGTTTCCCCCACCCGACCTCTCTTGTCACTGAGATTCCAGGTAGACCAGAATGGGGACCTTGACCCCTTAAGTCTACCACTTTTAATTAGGATCAAGGTTCTTAGGGTTTCATTTGAACTTTATCCTTTTGAGTGCAAAGAGTGACCTAATTTAAAGGTTGGTTGATCTAAGGGATCAACTTTACCTATTAGTTCCTGTGAGAGCTTATTAGGTCGTGTCTTTTAAGGTTCAAGTGACTTAAGAGCCGAATTGCTTAGGGTTTCTCTTAATAGATGTTTTCAAGCAATGGCTTAGGAACACTTCTTTTGGGAATTCTCAATTCTTGATTAGAAAGTGTGTCTCTAAAACCCTAGCTTTGAGTTTTAAGTTGGCTCTAATTGGTCTAGTTAGTTGCCTCAAGATTAGGTAATTAGGGCTCAAGTAAGAAGGTTTTAGCCCTAAATACCTTTAGTGGACGTACAGATAGAGTGTGTTTGAATTTAAAAAAATAGGCAACTTTTGCGATTTACTATGTATGAAAGACAGGTTATTCCTAAATTACTTTTTCTTTTTCTTCCTGTTTTAGAATTTTAGGGGCTCAAAGGAGAGGATAGAAAATTACCTGTCCCTTGGTGTGGTTGTTGTGCTGCTGCTTGCTCCTTTTTGATTTCCTGTGCCTGCACAACAAAAGAGAAGAGATTAATCCAATAAATTAGAAATTGTGAATTAATAACTTCTAGAATACCCGTTGCTCCCCGGCAATGGCACCAAAAACTGGTTGCATCCCGTTTTGCGGTGTATTAAAATTATGTTCGTTGCAGTATATTGCGAAAAACGATCATCAGTTTATTACAATTTATTACTCGAAATTTAAAGTTTCCTGAGGTCGAACTCAGGGAGCACACTTTGATTCCAAAAGCTTACAAATTCACAATTATGAAATAGAAAAATTTAAGAGAGAGGGACAAAAGAGGCTTTTCTTCTCTTCTTTCTTTCTTCTCTTTCCCTTCTCTTCTTCTTTTTCCCGTCACTTCTCTTTTCCTCTTCTTCTTTTTTCTGCCTTTCCCTTTTTCAGACGTCTGATTCTCTGAATCAGATGCCTTATCGGCCGTGTTGCTACAGTGCCTTCTTATTTCTTCAGCTGTCTTCTCGACCTTCCCTTCTTCTTTTTCCTTCGGCTGCTGCGGCTCTTCTCCTTCTCTTTCTTTCCTTTGCAGCTTTCTTCCTTCCTGGCTTCAGCTCCTTCCTTCTTCTCAGCTCCTTCTTCTGCAGCAGCTCCTCCTTGGCTTCTTCTTCTTTTCTTCCTTGCTGCTGCGTCTCTTCTCCGCCTTCTTCTTTCTTCTTCTCTTTACAGCTGAGTCCTCGCCTCTTCTCTTTCTCTTCTTCTCCACCTGTTCCCTGCATACACAAACACAAAACCTACCCCTACCCTTCCCCGCGTCTCTCTCTCTCTGAATCTCTCTTTGGTACGCTCTCCTAGAGCTGGGTAATCGGGTCGGGTCGTGTGCCCGAGTCCAGGCGCACCGGCGTGGGCGATGCGCGAGGAGTGTATAGGCAGGATATTCGGGTCACGGGTCAGGTCCACGTGGGCAGTGCCGCGGACGAGACTGAGTGAGGGCGAGGGACCTCACCCCTGTGTGACTTGAGGCGAATAGCCTCAGTCACTTTTTCTTATTATGCAGGTGTGGGCGCACGTCAGCTTCCGAGGTGGGACTAAAGTCCCACCTGCGTCTTCGTGCGCCTGCAGGAGAAAGGCGCGACCAATTGGGGTAGCGGCAGAGGCCTTCGACCCCAATTGAGAACCTGAGTGTGTGCGTGAGGGTGTTCCGCACCTGCTGAACCTGGGGTCTCGGAGCGCTGCACCTGGAGTAGCTTGCGAAGTAGCTTCAACCTGCTCGTCAATGGCAGCGAGCTGCTCTGTCCCTGAAACATGAGCACGGCCTCGCAGCCTTGTTAGATACCTTGGGGGGCTTCGCCAAGGTGTGGCGAAAGTGCAGAGGTGGTCGGCGTGGTGCGGGGGCATCTGCATGAGTGTGCCCAAGGCACACTGTGTGCGTATGTGTGGGTGTATCCGGGGGTGTGTTTGGGTGAGTAGAGTGGTGGTGTGGGTGAGGGGAAATGTTGAGTGAAGTGAGGGGATGCTTATGGACTTGTCGAAGAGGGGTGGAATGGCCTGTGGAGGTGGAACTGATGGTGGTGGTAGTGGCAGTCGAGGGACCAAAACTAAAATTTGTTGAGGGGGAAGGAAAGAGGGGAGAAAATGGAAGAACTTTTATTTAGCTAAGCAGACGAAGGGGGGCAGGAGGCGGACAGCTCAATTCTGCCGTCGCTGGAGACGACGCCCTGTGGGGAAGATGATGACGACGAGGAAGATAGACCGAAGGTTGCCTACTGGTACGACGAGGCGCTACGAACGATGGCGAAGCTAACCCTGCCACTAGTATGGTGGTAGAGCGACGAGAGAGGAAACGAAGAGTCGCCGGAGCCTGCGGGCGAATGACCGAAGGAGGAGGAGACGAAGTTTGGGGATTTTCCTTGGCTAAAACAGGCTTAAGACGACCGGCGGCCCCTGCCGTTTCTTAAATAGCAGTTGGCGAGGAGAAGATCTCGAGGAGAGGGAGTGGGTAGCTTGCCGAAGAATGGCCGGAGAAGAGACCCATTCCTCTCGTGCGTTCGCACGAGAGGCATGGGCAATGGTAGGGCATGGGAGGGGGTCCATGCGGAAGAGGACAATGCAGGGAACCCCCCTTTCATTTCTGAGAGCGGTTCTCATACCTTGCGCGGCGCCATCCTCCGCGCAGAGTCGCCGGAGGTATGGGCAGCTGCGCGGGGTGATAGATGGACCGTTTTGTAAAGAACGAAAGGAAAGTTGGGGGGTAAAGTGCAAGGGTTCAAAAAGTTAAGGGTCAAAAAGTAATTCATGAGGAGCAATTTGTAAAGTAGGTCAAGATGGCCTTCCCTTAGGTCCAAATTTTGGTACAAACCTAATTTGGACCTAAGGAATCTAATGGTGAAGTTTGATTTTAGGTTTGACCACGTTTGACTGGTCAATTTACACAAAAACCCAAATTAGGTCAAAAATTGGGTATGGTTCTAAATTTAGGTCAAGATAGGTTCCAATGGCCAAATTGAAGGTTCTAAACCCTAGGGGATGTTTTTCCATGAATTTTAGAGGGTTTAATTGACTTTTATCTTGCCTGGAACTTCGTGAATTAAAGAGGATTTGTTTTAGAGTTACAGAATGTCATTTTATTCCTAGAAATTGCTGTAACTCTTTTCAGATCAAATCATCCCACTTTCTTTCTTGTTAAGCCCATTTGACCTGTGTTTATACCCTTAGACATCCCGTTTGTGTACTGCATTGGTAAAATTACAGTTTTACCTCTTGTGTGTTGCTTTATATTCATATTTATAGTTCTTTTATTTAGAATTTCCCTTAGGTTTTGTAGGAGCTTTTGTATACTTATTTAAGTCAAAATGTGCTAGTTAAGACTCATGATGAGGCTCTCATCAGGAGGGAAGAGAGTAATTAAGGGTTGAGGAAGCAAAGGTCCCTCCCTGGAACATGGTCAGGGGTTGTTCCAGGTTTAGTTGGCTTAAGGGCTGGACCAGGTCAACATTATGTGCTCCCTTTGCTAGGGAGAAGGTCTGTAATGGGTTCCTGGTCTGGTTTAGTGGCTCATCAATCTTTTTGTCCACCAATTCCACTCGATCTAGTTTCTTGGCAATGATGTCCATGTCAACCATTCCAGAATTTGCTTGTACCTCATAAATCCTACCACGGGGTTGACTGGATCTGTTAAACTGGGTCATGGAGGCATTGTTGAGCGAATTTTCGCTAATGGACTCAAAGAGATCAAACGCGCTCTCCTCGTCCTTGTTTAGGAAGTTCCCCCCACATGAGGCATCGATGAAGTTCCGTAGGTTGCTGTCCAGACCGTGGTAGAAATCTGGGCCAATTGCCACCTTGGCACTTCGTGGTGTGGGCATTTCCTCAAGAGTTCATTAAATCTTTCTCACGCCTCATGGAACTGTTCCCCACCCTGGAGTGTGAAGGTAGTAATAGCTCTTCTGAGGGCATTGGTCTTTCCTATGGGGAAGAATTTCTTTAGAAATGCATGCCTCAGTTCTTCCCAGGTGGTGATGGGTCTACCTAGGGTTCTAAGCCAGTGAGAAGCCTTGTCTCTTAATGAGAAGGGGAACATCTTAATTAGAACAATGTCAAGGCTAATGTTCCTAGGTTTCACAGTTCGTGCTATTCGGTCAAGATCCTCTAGGTTTAGCCATGTTTCTAACAGAATCACTTCGCCTAGATTCCTGTTCCAAAACAAACAACTTGGGATGCAGTGAGCATCTCCCGTGCATACACTAGAGAAGAACAGGAGGGGATGCGGAGAGCGACAAATGTGAGAAATGTGTTCAATCAAGAAAACAAGCCTAGTCCTTATGGTGTATTCCTCAGGAGACCTAAAAATCTCAAAAAGGGTGATTAAGTCCGTGAGCACTGGACTCCCATTCCCAAGGCCAATCTGGCTAAGTTGATTAGAGGGGATTGCAGGGAAGGTTCTTCCTTTGGCTTGCACCGCCTGTTCTGTAGACCCCACAACTGCGGTCGTTTGACACTACCCTGTAGCCTAGCCACCAGATTCTACCAAGGGAATGAAAGCCAAGTGCCCAGCGAGCAAAACCTCGCCTTTCAAGACTTAACTCAGTCTTGCCTATGGCACGTCTACTCAGTTTTAAAAGGGCTAGGATAGTTTTTGTGCCAGGGTTTTGTGATGAGGCGTTGATTGGGGTGGTGCCTCTTAGTTTTCCACTTTCAATGTGTGTGCTTCTATCAAAACATGGTTTTCAAGCAAGGATTTTTTCAAGATGTAGTGTCTTTTAGTGTTTCATCCTTACTTTAGTGTCTTTTAGGGTTGACGTGTCTTAATATTTTCAGACAAGTTTCAGTGGGCACGTCAAGTTTTGCACACAACTTAGTGAAAGTAGATTTCCTTTTATTGTGTGGAAGCACTAAAACCCTAATGTACTCATCCTAATGATCATGCAACTTCTATTAGATGAGTTGTTTTTAGGGTTGAGTGGTGCGGCCCAAGTCAATCCACGGTGGCTTCGCAAACACCACTCAAAAAGAGAAAAGAACACTCCAAGAATTTATTCAGAATGTTAGAGTATACATTTTTTTTTTGCTGGGTGATGTGTTAAGGATGTGAGTCAAGTAATCATACATCACGCCAAATTTTTTTCAGTTTTACAATTTTTTTTTTAGTTTTTCACGCAAGCAAATAGTCATGAGTGAAGAATTACTCACGACCGATCCTTGTTACGCCTACTCCCTTGTTACCGTCATGGGATGCGTCGCTTCGCCGTCCACGCGCTGAATTCCTGCAACCATCAAGTAAAAAGGAGACAAGGCATTAGACGATGTGAGAATGGATGTGGAATGGAAGTGACAAAACAAATCCGTTGCCTCCCTGGCAACGGCGCCAAAAACTGGCGTGCTTTCGTGCGTGTGTGTTAAGAAGTGTCGTTATAGTTCACACTTGTAACGTCAGTTTTAAAGTAAAGAAACGGATGAGTCCGAGTGTCGGTCTCAGGGAGGCGTGAAAATCAGATTTTTCTTGTCACTTATTGTCACGAAAACCGCGGAGTTTTTCTTGCGAAAAGGTGCGGGTGAAAAACTAGGGAGGGAGAGAGAGAGAGATTAGGGTTAGGATCGTTTCATTCTTAACATGCAACTTGAATAGGGAATAGAGTAGGCAACTGAATGGAAAACAACTTCATTAATCTTGCAGCTTTAGTTCATAAATTACAACATCAGATACGTGCTTAAACATAAGTAAAGTAAAGCATAAAAGATAGGAGGAAAGAGAGAGAGAGGGAGGGCGGCGAGGCTGCCACGATGGTGGAGAAGGCTCTGTCGGCGGCTCGTCGTCTCCGGTGATTACAAGAGGGCCTAAAGCTAGCTAAGAGAGGGGTAGAGTAGTTGCAAGGGGAGTGAATGCCTTGAATGGGTGGTTGGAAGGGGTTTAAATAGGGAGAAGGGCTTTCCAAATGAAGAAGGGGTTTTAGCGATGTCCGGAACATCGCTAAAACCCTTCCAAAAATGTTGGTGAAGCCCCCGGCTCGTCGGTCACTCACCCGCGCCATTCTTCCTTGTGCTCGATCCATGGGCGCGGCATGAGATCTTCGCCTGGGCGTGCTTGGGTCCTTCCTTGAGTGTGCATGCGCACGGCGTTGTCGTCCGGCTTGTGCGCGCGCGTGGCTGATCAGCGCCTGAGGGTGAGCTGCGTGGCGCTATCTCGACCCCTTGCTGCTGATCGGGCGACCCAATTTTGCCGGAGTGCGAAGTCGTCTTCTGCTTTCAGCATCGCACGGCTCGAACTCGCATCGCGTGGGCGCGGGCGTGCGCGTTAACCGCTGCACTACGCCCGTTGCTTTGTCGCGGCGACCGCGGGCGTGCACGCGGTTCTCAACCGTCCCGTCAGAGATCGACGGTTGAGATCTGATATCCGGTTGAAGGTGGAAGCGGGCGTGCGGTGAGCGGGCGCCACATGGCTCATTGAGGGATGTTGATCATCAGATCAACGGTCAGAACTTCTTGGGCCCATTGTGGGAGCTCCGGATGTCGGATTTGGCCGATTTTGAGTCCATTGGACTCCGTTCGTCGTTCTGAATCCATCCGTGCAGTCCGAATGCTCATCTGAGGCATGCTTTGACAAGTGCTCATACAAATGGCCGTTAATACTATTTTATAAGTAATCTTGGCAATACAATGCTCCCATTCTATTTATGTTGTGCCTTTTATTCTTAAGATGGGACCTATTTAATAGAATTATCACCCCCAGATGCAGTGTTATTAGTGGACAGTGGCTGTCGAGGGGTATTTTGTGAAATAGGTTGAGGGGAATTGAAGAAGGGACGGAGATGAACGGTTCTAACCTAATTAAGTGGATGAAGGGGGAGAAAGGGTGGCTGGCAATGCCTGCTATCGCTGGAGAAGAAGGCGTCCAGTGGAGGAAGACGGCGGTGACGACGGGGCTAGGGATGCGTGCGCGGGTGTTGCGCGACGCGAAGGAGGATATGGAGGATAGCTCTACCACTGGTATTGTCGCAGAGCGACGAGAAAGAGGAGGGAGGCTCACCGAAGCTCGCTGGACCACTTGGCCAGAGGAGAAGAAGAAGAATTTGAGATGGAATTCCGGCCAAGTCGAGCTGAGGAGGTGCGGTCGGAGTTGAGGGTCATTTTATAGATGCTGGTAGGGGTTCCCGTGCCTGGAAGACAAGCTTCCAAGCACGGGAATCCTCACCGGAGATGGAAGTCTGTGGAGTACTCAAATCTCTCGTGCATTCACACGAGAGATTGGGTGCAAATCATAGATCAGGACCACGCTCAGATGGAAGGGAATTCCTCAGAGAATCTCCCTTCCAAATCTCGGAGGAGATCTCTAAGGAATCAGGGAGTATTCCCCCTCTATTCCTTGCTGGAGTAGGATTTCTCCCCATTAATTGTGAAGGGATCTGCTTGTAAGAGTGGAGAGGAAGTTAGGGGGTCTGTGCAATGGTTTTCGAAAGATAGGGACCAAAATGTAATTGGGTGTACTAATTTGCAAAGTAGGTCAAGATGACCTCCCCTTAGGTCCAAATTTTGGTACAAACCTAATTTGGACCTAAGGAATTCAATGGTGAAGTTGAATTTTAGGTTTGACCATGTTTGACTGGACTTTTTGCGTAAAAACCTAAATTAGGTCAATTGATGAGCTAGGACCCCAATCTAAGTTAAACTAGGTTCCAAAGGCCAAATTAAATGTTATAAACCCTAGGGGATATTTTTCCATGAATTTTAGAGGGTTTACTTAATTTTTATCCTGACCAGAACCTTATTAAATTAGGCGGGTCTGTTTTAGGGTTACAAGATGTCATTTAATTCTTGGTTTGCACATAAAACCATTTTTTATTGAACCAACCCACTTTTTGTCTTATTCAGACCATTTGACCTATGTTTTGCCTCTGAGAAATCCTGCTTATGTACTGTAATGGTAGAATTACAGTTTTAACCTTTATTTCATATTTTTTTCTCAGAACACTTATTCCTTCAATTAAGCCCTTCTCTAGGTTATGTAGGAGCTTTTATTCTGTTTCTTAGGTCAAAATGAGCTAGTTATGGCTCATGATGAGGCTCTCATCACATGGAAACGATTTTGGAGATCCGGCCTCAGCCTTGATCCTCTACAAAAACTCCTGCAAGTCTCAGCATCGCTCTGCTCATACTTCATGGCCGTGTCAACCACCGAGGTGTAAGTGTCCAACAGAAGTAGGTTCACGTACTTTCGTATCTCCGATCGAAGTCCCTAAATGAACTTCTAGCACTTTTCAGCTTCAGAGGCTACTGTAGTTGACTCGAAGCATGAGAGCTCGATGAAACGAGTCTGATACTTGCTAACAATCATTGAACCCTACCTTAGATTGTGGAACTCATGCCTCCTCTGATCCTACCAGGTCCTGGGGTAGTATTGGTTGCTGAAGAGCTCGAGGAAGCAACCCTAGGATACCACCCGAGTGCCCCTCCTGCTCGAGTGCGGACACCTACCAGCGATGTGCCGCATTAGTCAGCTGAAATGTTACAAAGGGCACCCTGCATTCCTTCAGTGACCAGATCGTGTCGAAGGCATTCTCAATCCATTGTATCTAGTCCTTCACCCCTGTAGGATCCTCATCCCCTTTGAAGGTTGGGGGCTTCAGCTTCTGAAACTCGATGAAAATCTGTCGATACTAATGTAGAGGGTTTACTAGTTCATCCTTTAGTAGGGGAGGCTCATGGTTCTCCATGATTTTCTCGTGAGGAGGTATATGTACACTTGCAATCGAGTGCTGCTCCTGATCACCACCTCCCCCTCCCCCCTGCTTGTAATGTGGGAGGTAGCTTCTGCTCTGGCATCTTGAAGAAGGCCTCCATAAAGGCCTGGAACTGAGTGACCAAGTCTGGAGCCTACTGAGGGGGATCAACCTGTTGGTCACCATCACTCTGGCTAGTAGCATTAGCCTGCCTAGTCCTACGTGAAGCCATCTCCTTCTGCATGGTGAAATTTTCAATGACAGCAATCACCAGTTCGCAACAAAATTAGAGTATGAGGAAAATCATGTGAATTGGGTTTCCTGTCAAATAATAGATGGGTACCTGTCATTTAACGCATTTTAATGTCTGCATGGCTTTTCTGTATTGTTCTATGACTTAGTGGGGTGACCTTGCTCTAATACCATATGTGACGACCTAAGTCCTCCCAACCAACAAAATCTGAGTCGCCATGTGCTAGCCACAAGTACAACCAACCACAAGATTGCAGTTACCCAACACATAATCATAGAACATTAATAGCCAAACTTTCATTCATAATGCATTAAATAAAAGGAATAAAGTGCTGATAAAATATAAAGAGAATCAACCACAGAGACAGGAAAATAATAAGTGTTCAAGTGTTAGTACAATCACCAAAAGGCAGGAGGTAAAAGTCTAATAGCGGAAAAAAAAGAATAGAGCTAAATAGTCACTGGCTCACAACTGACCGCCTCCTAAAGTATGTAGGACCTGGTCCTATAGTAGATGGATTAATAGTAGCTGTTGCACTTGACTGCTCAGTAACACCTGAGTAAGAAACACGAGAAACACGTTAGTGAAAACTGAGTAGAGTAGAACAACTTCAACAAAGCAGCAACAACGACAAAAGAAAGAGAGCACTGTATCAGCAATTATTTCATTTATCAGCTATTTCTTATCCATTTCTTTATGTACTTAAACCTATGTTATATATTACAGTCCACAATATGTCAATCAACGTCTCGGGACACAAGACGATCTTGTGTAACTTCTTGAGGAGCAAGACTGGTATAACCCACCGGTCAAGTCACCACTATCTACGACCCTGCGGTCATTGCGAAATGGGGTGTGGCGACTACGTCGTGTAGCGTGAACACATACAAGCATTATGTGTGCTGAACCACAAACATCCATTGACTCACCCATTGGTCAAGAAAGAAATCACTTCCAAACCTCAAGCCATGCATCTCGCTATCCCAGTTGGCTGCTAAGCCTAACCAAAGAGGCGTAGGGGGGCCGGCAACTCCCTAAAGCAGCCTAAAACCAATCTAATAGACCAAAGCATAACCAAATTTGGTGAGTAGCAGGCTAAACCCATTATCTATCCTCTAAGTCCCAACTAAACTATTGTATTAATTATTTAATCAATTCTAGATAACTGTATCATTTATTATCGTCAAACCAAGCCATACTAACAATTTTACTTCTTAAGTCCAGGATTACCGTATATTCACATTATCCTTTAACTTATTAGTTTACAAGTAATTTTCAAATTGTGCTAGCGGTCCCATATTATTTATCAATTAAGGAATACAATGGAACTTGTTTAACGGAAAACGAAGTTTGTTTCACACATGTGATAATAAGGGTACATGAGATCATTCAATCTGAATTATTACATAAAATTTGATTAATTCACATTTAAGAGCCCAAAATCAGAATACAACTTCAAAAAATGTCCCTCACTCAACAAAAGAGGAACACATGCCAACTAATACGATATACGCGAAGAACTTCACTAGACGTGCCCACGGTTACCCAAAAATGAGATGGAATCAAAGGAAGCATAATCCACCCTACCTAATGTCACCGGAGGGTTCGAACCGTGCACATAGGATCTGGGGATAGTCACTACACAGGCCTTGTAATACGTACACACATCGGAGACAACTCTTGATTTACACGGGCCAAATATAGGGTTAGAGACACATAGACACATTTCTGATTTTTCACTAAAGAAACAATGGTCAAAAATGAAAATAAATAGTATCAATTCATAATTCGCATCAATACGATTCTAACGGCATCTTATTTGTCAAAATCCGAGGTTGAGAAGGCCATGAACTGCTTGAAACAGCGTGAGAGGGTCGCTAGACCAACTGGTTCACATGAACCGATAATCGGTCCACGCCCATCCGCCAAGGACATGGGACAACGCCTGATTGGCGCTGACCGTGCGCTCTAGATCACATTGAGTGCGCCCGTGCCTATAGATCGTGCCATGTGTCATGATCTGGCACATCTACGCCTTTCCCTTCAATGCAAATGATCGTGCGCACTTGCGAGATGCGCCCGCCACGCATCTCCTCCGCGTGCATTGCCACTGCCATATGTTGCACACACGTTGCATGCTGCCACTACCATTGCAAGTTTTGCGGTGGGAAGCCTGAACTTCTCAGAATTACCATTAGGTCTTGTAAAGACCCATTCTGATTTGAGCCTTTTAAGACGTCTGGATTGTCAGTCAGACATTTGGTCAGACGTCTGGACCCCTTCCCGGACGTCTGGAAATTGAAAATTCTGTATGCGCTATTAGTTCTACGTGCTGGCAGCGCGCATACCATTCTCTCTCTCCTTCTCCTTTTTCCCCTACCGAAACCCTAACCCAGTAGCCTATAAAAGAGAGATCCCCTTCCCTCTCCTCTCCACTCCACCACACCTCCCCACTCCACTACAGCGAGCAGGTGCGCACGAGAGAGAGAGAGAGCGAGAGCGAGGAGGAGCAGGAGTGAAGAGAGGGAGAAAGCCGAGGCAGCAAGCTTCTTGGAAGCTCGCCGGAGGTTCGCACGGCCACCGCGGCACGTGCGAAAGGAGGAGAGTGTCAGAGCGTCGTCCCCGACCTTCTGCAGCAGTCGGAGCTGCAGTGGAGCGGGAGGGGCCACGGCGGAGCGCGGCGAGCAGTGCTGGAGCGCGGTCTGGTACTAGAGTTTTTCCAGTATCAGACGTCTGGAGTGCCTCCCGGATGACTGACTGGACATCTAGCATTGACATCAGACGTCTGAAAGAGGGTGTATTATGAAGGTACGTCTTCCTCGCTGTTATGGCCATGCAGGCTGCACCGCAGACGTGATTGCTTAGCTAAAAGTGGTGTGCTACTCTGTCGTGCGCAGGAGCAACTTTGGGAAGGTGCGCGTCACTCCCTCCCACACTTTTTGGACATCTGGATAGCTTACCAAATGACCGGAGACATTCCCAGATGATCGGAGGATTGGTTAGACGTCTGGAATTGAGTCCAGGCGGTCGCGGAGGAGTCCTAGACGTCTGAGATCATCACAGGAACCTGAGGTGAGTCTCTAATGACTTTTAAGACGCCTGAACTTGTTTCCAGACGTTTGATTTGGGTCTTCAGACACGTTTTTGACCCGTTTAGGGTTCGACCGAGATCTGTTTTACGCAATCAAAATACCTGTGGTTTCCTTATGAGTTCCTCTACATATTAGAAACCTTTATATATTATTCTAAATGTTCTGTTGTGATGTGTTCCTTGGTATAGGACTTCTATCTGTTGCGTGTCTGGGGCTTGCAAAGGCATGTTGCCTGCAGTTCGAGCCCCCAGTACTCCCGGATTGTCTGGAAGAGTGGTCCACCCCTGTAATATTTAATAAATATGAATGCATCTATAAAACTAGACAACTGGAAACCTAGGATGTGACATGAACCCTAGGACAGAGAAATGGTTGAACTAATTATTCTGCATAATGGTAATTGTATATACATGAATGAGCTAAATTGTTAGCAACTGCCTATAAAT
Organism: Thalassia testudinum; assembly: GCA_037157565.1. Classification (NCBI taxonomy): domain Eukaryota; kingdom Viridiplantae; phylum Streptophyta; class Magnoliopsida; order Alismatales; family Hydrocharitaceae; genus Thalassia; species Thalassia testudinum. The sequence goes on along the minus strand of JAZHRO010000036.1, from coordinate 121,177,584 downwards.
AAGTATGAGCTACCTGTTAGAATATGAGCTGCCTGAGATAACTAAACAGTTACCTGTGATATCACTTGTTGCATATATTAAATTATAAAAATATGAGTTGCCTGTGTATAACGAGAAATGAATGGTGAATGATGAAACCTGGATTGGAATAATATGGTGAACATGAGCATGAACCCTACGGGGAATTAGGAGTAAAACTTCTGTGGTTGGTTTGAAACCTGGAATAGTAGATGGGAAGTGTGCTGGTCCTGATGTACATGATACCAAGGAGAGCAACTGTCCCATTTTAGTGTAGAGTGGAGCTAGCCTCCCTTGGGTTGTGACCTGAGGTTAGGATTGGCCACTCTGCACCGACTCCTGTCGGCCCTCGCGTACGCAGTATCGAGGTGAGCTACTAGTGTAGGGAGGGAGCTAGCCACCCCACGGGGCTCGAAGTTAAGCTAGCCAACCTACACCGACTTTTTTGGTCCTCTGGGCAAATCGGGGTAGTAAGACGAGGGTGCACGTACTGTGAAGGGGCGAGATCCCTGTTTGGTTCTGAGGGGTTAGATCCTTATTTCTGAGAGGGCTAGGCCCTATACTGTTCCGTGCTGTACTTTGGGCGTACCCGCTAGCGGAAACGACTGACCGCGTGTCAGTGCGGGGTAACTACTCGTGAGCTTATCACGGGTGCCGTAGTCATCGCTACGTCTAGACAATGACTTCGGCGTGGTTAACTGGGTGTAGGACTACCACGGGGGACTCTCCCGGCCAGGAGAGCACCACATGTACCTTTTACTCTTCGGAAAAGACTGCAATCAAGATCGTTTCCACGAGGAACATGCGAGATCAAGAAAGAAATTTGAAAGTAAACCAATGGGGTGAAAAGAAATTACCTGTAAAAGAAATAACTGGAAAAGATAAATTTACCTGCTAGCTTTTACTGCTTTAGATAATCTGGTTACCACTCTACTCAGCGTTCGCTGACTCCGTTTTCTCATAACCCTTTACAGGTCTAGGAGTTAAGCAGCCCAAGTTACTAGCTGCAGATGGTGCTGGGCCCAATCGAGCCCAGCAGTAGTTTTTCTTACTGTTGTACTCTCTTTTTTGCTAGTGAGTTTCAAACTGTTGTTACTGTTTCTGTTACTGTACTTTTATTTTATTTTATTTTTCTGTTGTTGTGGTGGTATGTACATACTAGCAGCTTTTACTTTCCTCTACTGCTTGTACGCTTTTACTGTTAGTTACATTGCATAGTGAATGTGGTTTATTTTCCTGGTTTTTTTGGTTATTTCTTGTTAGATGATTGGGTCTTGGGATTAGTCGAGCTGAGCCGATCTCGAGTCCTGTAGGGATTCAGGAACCGAGTCGTAACAGGTCCCTGAAAATCTGATTTAAAATTTCTCAATAAAATCTTAAAGCTCTCTCTCTCTCTTTCTCCTCAACTCTAAGTGGCTTTAGGGATTAATGACGAACCTAGGTCCAAGGGGACGTATTTATAGACCCAAAATATATTTAGAGTTAGGATTAGTGGGGGTGAAATATTGAAAGTACCTCTTAGGTTAGGTTCACCTTACATTTAAGTCCTTTTTTAACTTGTTTTAGTCATAACTTGAGCTATACATTTCAAATTTGCGTGAAACAAGAGTCATTGGAAAGCTTGCGACAAGAGGAATCCAAAGGTATCATACATGGAAGCCTTTTGATGAGGTTTAACTAGGGTTGACCCAAAATACTTATTTTTTGGCATTTTTTAGAGGTGCATGTATTTGCACCGAACTACAATCGTGTTTATCGGTTCAAAGTGACCACGACCACACTAAAATGACTCGGGTCCTAGATTTTGGGATGTTACACTTGTAATTAGGAAAAATAAATTAAATTGAGATGGCCACTAATGACCAATATGCTAGCGTCTCAAGTAACATAAAGCTCAAATTATTGCACACTCATCCATTCTGACATCTAGTTTCAATCTTCACATTCTAAGTAATCTATATTTAGGTGATTTTTGATAAGGGGAATAAATTTGTAAAATAAGTAGAGGAATATGAAAAGAGTGGAATGAAATTGTAGAATTGGTAGGTTAACTCTTTTAGCAGATTTGATGGGTTAAAGTTATTCCACAGAAATTAAAATTACTTTATCACGGGCTAAGTTCCCCTTGACTCGACGTAAGTGGTAGGTGGGTTAAGTGGTGCTAGACAAGGGATATGTCCATTTAACCTCCTTTAACCTGCCTGCTAAACTCCCTAACACACTTGGCAAAATGCAATTCATGGATAGGTCATCCTAGTTCTACCTTTTTTACCATCCTAGTGGTTTGGGTGGTGTGTTGGATGTGGACAGCTCGTATCTTCCAAAACCCTGGTGGGGATTACTAAGGAAAATAGGGATATGCTAGAAGTAGTTATTAGGAACATCTTGACAGCTGCTGGTGGCATTTATTTGACCACATTCTATGTTGGGTAAATTATTTATCCTCCAAGGCAAGTACGTTCTATTGAGTGCGAGAGTCATTATAAAATAAGGGAGTCAAGTTTTAGTTTTATCTCGATTTAGAGTTCTTAACAACTTAACGCCAAGGTTTGCATACCATGGCAAAAGACCCTCTTTATCTCCGATTAGAATCGTAGATCCCTTGGTTTTAGTAAAAAAAGTAAATAAATATATATTTTAATGTACTTAATTTATAAAGTATAAAGTGAGAGTGGTGATTTTAATTGATATATTTTTATTTTTTATCAGTTGAAATTATTTTCTATAGACTAAAAATTATTTTTTATAAGTAAAAAATTAAATTTTAAGTGAAAAATCATTTATTACTATTAGAAAGATAAAATACATTAATATATTTTTATTTTTAATCGATATGTTTAATTTTTAATTAGTGTATGTTGATTTTTAATTAATTAAAAATTATTTTCGATTGATATATTTTAATTTAATTAATTTTTAATAAATTAATTTTATTTCAAACCAATTGATTCTAATCATATATTATAAAATACATTGTGATTTCCTACTCATAACTTTACCTTTATTAAAAACACAGGAAAGCCCCTTTTGCTGCTAACCATTGCAAACTTCTCCGCCAAAGTACCAAATAGTCTCCCTTCCTGCCAAACACGGTAAAATACCTCTAGGGTTAGGAGAAATTAAAAGAAAAAAGGGATCAAGAAGAAAATAAAATTAAGAGAGAAATTAAATATTTTTTTACTTTAATTGAAAAATAAAAATTAAATTAGATATTTAAGAAAAGAAAATCACATCATAAAATTATAAGAGAGAGAAAAAAAAGATAAAGTACAAAAGTAATCACTTTTTTCTTAAAATAATTCTTAAATTCAAAGTTTTAAATAAAAAATTAAATCCTTAATTTCGATAATCAAACAAGCTCTAACGAACATCTCGATCTTTTGAAGGAAACAATGTCCAGAAAAAGGTGGGAAGGGCCTCCCCGTTGACGAGAGCATCAGTTCGCACGTCCCTATGCAACATGGTTTTCTCCCACGTTTCACGTCTACTTGGCGCTACGAGAAGATATTGCAACTTTCTAATTCCCTGATCGATTTTGGCGTTTTGATGCTACCCTTCGTTTATTCCGAGATGTAGCTATTCTCACCGATCTTTGCAAGAAAGATAGTGTCTCTTTGGTACTTTGATAAAAGTTTTGACGCTCGAGTTTAGAGTAATAATTGGAACTACCAAACCGATTTGTCTATGCTTTCTTTAGGTGACTTGCGTCATTTGGATATTTGTTAGATGGTAGATGTGGTATGGAAATATATGTTATTTTATAATTTATGATTAAAAATTAATTTATTAAAATTTAAGTAAATTAAAATATATTAATATATTTTATTTTTTATTGATAAAAAATTATTTTTCATTTGAAATGTAATTTTTTATCTAAAAATTTTTTTTTATTTAAAAAATAAATTTTCATCTAAAAAATTAAATTTTATAATTAAAAAATTAAAATACATCGATAAAAATTACTACTCTAATCTAACACATTTTAAAATATGTTTATTTACTTTTTTTTTTTTTTTTGTCCTCTTATTTCTTTAAGTATTTTAAAAGTACCCAAGTTTCGGTTATCGTTTGATCTCTGCGTGTGGGTGAGGTGGGGGGGAATGCTGGTTTCTGATTTTCTGATGTATTCGTTATTTTCACAATTCATACATGCGTGTACTTATTTTAGTTCCTTAACAGTAGCCGAAATTGTCGGCTGCGACACGTGGGTGCATTGTAACGATTGCAGCCGTTCCCTTGGCAATGATACCAAAAATGTACCTAACGGCGGGTCACAGAGGACACGAACAAAGATCTGAAATTGGTGTGTTTGTGGAGGCATCAGGCTGAATGATAACTTCTGTGGTTGATTCCTACTGCAGTTTGTAGCGGATGGGTTAAGTGAGTTAATTTATAATTATTTACTACTTAATCGATTATTTTTTCACCGGATATTGTAAAGTAAAATTATTTTACCTCTCTTGTAGAGTAATTTTAATCTACCTAAATACTCAAATGCTATGGGTTAGTTTATATTTGGAGAGTTAAGAAATTTTTATTAAAAAATATGAAATTGGTGTTAATTTTAAATTTTATTTACCTGTAGAACAATATTAATATTAGTTTCTATTTATTTAAATTAATATTAAACTATGGTGTTAACCTTTATATAGTTTATATGAATTGATATTAACACTAATGTTTGGAAAGTAGAGTTTAGGTGTAAAAGAATTATGAAATTAACACCCTTTAAAATTAACACTAGTAAAATATGTGTTAACCTTGCAAACTAGATATTAAGATTTTATAAATTAACTCGTTAGATAAATGGGCTTTAACCCCCGAAAAGTGGGGTGAACCTCCCAAGTAAATTAGCCTAGAACTTATTTATTTCACCACTCCATTTTTATTCATCTACTTATTCCACAAACATATTTTCCTTATAAAACACTATCTATAACTTCTATGGTTAGGTTTCAAATAAGGTGTCTTGGTTGGAAGGAAAAGGGAATGTATTATTTGTGTAAATTAGGGGGTATGTGGGAGGGCGACCGGTAGTTTAAGATTGGAGTTGCAACTAGGGAAGATGGGTTTTAAGGGTAGGGTCTCCTCTTCTTTCTTAACTTTAAGGGGTATTTTTGAACCCTTATTCAATTCTCTTCTAAGTGGAAACCCTTGAATTCTGCCATCACATGAGGCCTAGCTTGGTTGGGCCCCCCATCCTACCTTCGAGCCACCCCTCTCCATCCCCTCCCCCTCATCCCTATGGTTGGCTCTCCTTGTTTCATGTCGTTGGCCTCAATGTGGCGAGTGTGGCTGCCGATGGTCGATCTGTGTGGGCTACCCCTTGTTCCCCTTGTTTTGGTTTGGTTGGGGCTCCTCAAAGCGATCGATATGGCATACTTGGCGATGTCCTTAATTATCTTCAAGCAGGCCATTTTGACGTTGTTCCTCACGATGAAGCGATTGTGGGTAACCCTGGGTCGAGACGTCTCCATCACCATTCTTGTTTTCAATCATTAGCACTCTTGACGGTTTTTGTGGTTGTGTTTTTCTTTTTTGTTTGTTTTCTATTGGTTCCTTGGTGATGGGTCACACTTGAATTCGTGTGAAACGCGATCGTGCTTCTGACCAGTACTCCTCTATTGGTTTGCCTGTCTCACCCAAATCATCAACATTACTCGATGACGTGAATTGTCATCCATGATGTGGAAAATATTTTAGAAGCAAGTTGGGTTGTGCACCAAGGTTTTTAGTGTTCGTGTTTTTTGTTTTTCGCCTTGAGCGAGTGTCATTCTCTATTTTGGGAGAGGGGTTCTCCTCTTTAGAGGACTTGGTGTTATGGTTCTATGATGTTTTCTGTTTTTACCCACTAATGAAGTTTCATCTTTGACAAAAAAAAAATCTCTGAAGGGGGTATTTTTGCTAGTTTAGTTTTAAAATCTACCATGGTTAGCAACAAAAGGGGTTCTCCAACTCCTTAAGCTACTATAACCTTAAAAGAAATGCTTTAAGTTGGTGTTTGTTTTGATGGATAAATTTTGTAAGCGGTGAGATTAAAGGAAAAATAAGGGATAAGTTGGCTTTGGTATTGATATTTAGGGGAAGTATGGGTCAAAACATGAGGTGTTTGAGGGGATAAATAGAGATGTTGTCTTACATGAGAAGTGATAAACTTTATCCCACCATCTCGAAATTAGATAATCCCGAGATTGCTCTCCTCATCCCGGTATGTGATAACCTCAAGATAAAGTTCACTAAACAAAGGATACATGCCCATATCCCTGAGAACAAATAGACGCTAATGTGCTTAGGCATGGAATAAAAAGGTTAATTAGGTGATGTGACCTAGATAGGATATATCTACTCCTATCCTACTACTTATACCAATACTACTAAAACTTATCTCATCCTAAATTTTATTTAAAAGTAAACTTTATCTCTCGTCAAAGCGTAGGAGGTCATTGTTGCGGTTAAGACCATAGGAGGTTTTTTGAATCACAATAAGGTTTAGAAAGTTGATATGTAGTATGCGGTCGGTTCGGTCATAGCATAGAGAGTATGTGGTATTCAGACGAATATGTGATTTTATATTTTTTATTTTAAAAAATATAAAATAATTAGTTAGCTTATTAAAATTTGTGTTATATGTAATATTATAACTATACAATTACCTCAAGTAATATAATAAAAACAACATAGTTAATACTCATACTCTTTAATTACTATACAACTTATACTATAAAAGATTAGACATCTTGAAAAAAGAAAATGTATAAATTAGAATCTAAATGTTCATGTTTATTATCAATGAACATAAATAATAGATCTAAATCAAGAATCTAAAATGAAAAGTAAATCAAAAACTTCAAATCAACCTAAATCAAAATATATTATCAAGAATCAAAAATGAAATCTTGATCAAAAACTGCAAATCAGACCTAAGAATCGAAAATGAAACCCAAAAAAAGAACTTAAAATCAAATGTAAATCAAAACAAAAAAATAAAGTGTATAGTGGACATCATGTCCAATAGTACCTAAAAAGCTAAAAAAAAAAAAGAAATCTCTCAAAGTCTTAAATCAAAATCATCTAGCATAAGCCTTAAAAACTTAGCTTGCTACTATTGTTGACCAAAAGAATCCCCACCCCCCCACCCCCTTAAAGCTTGGGGGTTTTGTGGAGAGGGATGAGATGAGGATTTTATTTTTAGGAGTTGTCGAGGGGTTAATGTGTCAACAGGAAGAGAGGTATTAGGATTAGGGGAATCGAGTAGGTGCTGGGTTAATGTGGGTTTTCTAGAGAAATGCCCATCGGTGGCTCTATCTCAAAATTGGGTGAGTATGCGACTGAGTAAAGGCCTACTCGGCTCGCCTACTCAGCCAAACCTGAGTACAGGACTACATAACACTACTCAATTCAGAAAGGGATCTGCTAATGCCTATGTGAGCACCTACTAGACTTAGGCAACCAACTTCTTGAACATTGACTCACATGCAAACTATGAGCGATTCTTTATCGATAACTCCTAGATTTATTCATGCAAGCTATTCTTATGCAACCTAAGATGTTAAACGTTAATTACAAAGCCACATGGCAAGTTCCTCCAAACTTTTTGAATTCAGTTGAAAAGTTTATAACTCTTGATTGCAACTCATATTTAAATAGGGATGGCTAAGAGTTGATTAATGAAAAATTCAATGATATTTTTGATAAAATAAAATAGCTATAACTTAGAGCTCATTATGGTCAATTACTCTTTAATTCAATGACTCTCATGGGATCACATGATATATCGGACTTATCATGATTGAGTGGATAATCAATTCATCTTTGACTTGTTGGTCACTCGTGAGCATGGTTGTCGATGTCTTCTTCGGTGACACTTCAATCGTATCTACAATGCGTAGAGCAAGTCTTTCTTGCTACAGAATTGTACCTTGGATGCTTTCTTTTTCGTTTGGCTGGGGGACAATAATATGAATAAGACATCATCAATCATAAGAAAGCCCTAATAGGGCCAAAATTATGATCGATGACTTTAATTATGTTTCGTTGTTGTAGTATATGTGTCACAAATGCAAACTGATGTCATATCAATTTTATTTATTTATAATTTTACTGGTTTATTTCCAGGTCATTCACTGGGAGACAATTATTGATAAACATCACTCTCTAAGTCCAAAAATGTTAATTTTATTTACAAAATGAATGAATCAATCAAATAATGAAAGAATTGGTTAATTATTTACAAAAGAATTAATTACTTTGTATTACAATGCTTGAAACATATTCACAATAAATAGCCATAAAAAAGTAATTCCTACTACACTATGTTAGTTATGTACAACTAATACAAGTAATACCTAAGTATAGGTACAAAAATAGCTAATAATATATACTATACTAAATTATATTAACATACTAATATCTATAGTAACATATATTAGATATATAGTAACATATATAAGCATCGCTATAGCCTTACGAAAATATATACATACCCTAAGGCAAAAGAGCTATCTACACTAACGTATATACAAATGTACAGTGACATATATATTTGTCACTAAAGCTCTTAAGTTATTTATATATATAATAGCTCAAACATACTATACTACTCTTATATACTACTATATACATATATATTACAATATACGTTATTTATTTACATACTTATTTATTTACATTATTTATATGCATATATACTTTGTATGTGTATACACACACACACACAAGTATAACTTAACACTGTCTAACACTTAGTCACTCACAGCTTGTTCACTTCTCTCCTTTTCTTCTGTGCCAACACTTAGTCGATTTTAGGGCCTTATCTCACCTAGCGGTTTACTGTTCCTTAACCCAAAAATTGGGTTTTTAATGGGCAGGCTAGCTATTTTCGAGGGATACATAGCACACAAGAGGATAGGACCAGACCACTACTAATAGTCAACCCTATTTAATTTTAGGTTCATTTTTGTACATATTTCGACCCAATATAAGGCTCGTTCAGGCCTGTTACAGTCCTTGGCCCCGGCCCAGGCATTACTCACAAATGCTCAAATATGCTCGGTAAGATCAAAGAGGTATGGTTTTAATTTGCACCCTGCACTGATGATTGATTGCCGTAGGGCACAATTTCAATTTATACGCCTGCACTGCGTCTTCGCCAAATGATGTGGCACTTTTCCAACGTCTAATTTGCGCTACTGCTTTATGCAGCATGTTGATTTGTTATGTTTGGACCTTGATTTGAGAGCCATAATTTATATTAAATTAAAATAAATTATAGGGTTACAAAGCCCTTATATAGGGCTATCTAATTGTATAATTAATTTACAAAAATAATTTATTTAATTATATAATAAAATTAGCTAAAGTTAGCTTTTTATACACATTAAATTAAGGGTTAATCTCTTAATTAAAGTTTAAATTCATTAATTAATTGTACAATTGACCTTATACATTGTTTATATACATAATAAATTATTTCTTTCACATTTTTATTATATTTTAGAAACTTTATTTTAACTTATATAGATTTAAATACAAGTTTAAGTTAGTTTTATACATAAATATTTTATAAATACTATAATACACTATAAATACAATATAAATAAGTTGAAAATAGTTAATATAATATAATATAAGTATACATTATAAATTATCTCAGTATTAACTTAAATTACTAATTTATTTTATTTTAAGTTAATAAACTACTTAATTAACCATATAACTTAATTATTTACTGTAAATGCTTAATTAAATTAACTTACAAGTACTATGTAGTATATATTACATGTTTAAATATGTATATACAGTATTAGACTTAATTATGTACATATAGATAGGTTTATATAATTACTTAGTTTATTATAGATTTAAGTTAATATAAATTAATAGATAATAATATAATAAGGTTATATATATAATAAATCACTCGAAATACTTAATTTAATATATAAAATACAGATATAACTTATTTATACACATTATGTACAGATTATACATTATACACATATAGCTTAGGTTTAATTTATATATATAAGTATATACATAGTATAAAGGGTATTTTTGGTGTTTTTCTGATTTTTATGATTTTTATATATTTAGGGGAGATAGGGGATGAGAGAAAAAGGGTGAGATGAGAGAGAAAGAATTATTTTTGGTGTTTTTCAAGTTAGGTCTTTTATTAAATTTGAAGGTATACTGAGCTATCGGGTGATATGTTCTACTAAGTCGGGGTTTCAGATTGCCTTGAAACTTGTCATACATCTTGAAATATACCTAATCCTACTCAAGACACCTTATTTTATTTTTTTGTGATTTTTTAAATATTTTTATTTATTGACAATCCAACCCATTTTAGGCCTTGAATGAATGTTTTAATAATGAACCTAAGGTCTCTAACTGTGTTTTATGGGTTGGATAGAAGATGTAGGTAGCTAAAAACATCCATCACATCACATGAAAGAATTCAGACATTTAAGCATGATTTTCATACTGATTTTCATTAAAATCACTTGTTGGAGAGATATACTCAATATAAGTAGCTAACATAGGATCTGAATATGTTCTATAAGCTATTCAAATTAGATTTCATTCCAAGTTTAGTACATGAAAGCTTGTTCTATGCTACTCTAAAAATGTACATTGGGTCAGCTTCTCAATATCCTTAAATCTAACAAAAATACCCTTCATCTGGGCTAATCTACTAAAATTCACCAGCTTACATGCTACAAAGTCCCCAACAGCTACTGCTGTTGCAATAGGTGCTCCAAAATAGCAAATCAGATGCTACCTTCAAGGGTCAGACAACTTACAACCCTGTTGTAGCTACTGCTGCAGCCATTTTAGTAACCAATAATTGCTTCTGTTGCTAACCTTGCTCTAATTAGATCAATTAAGACTGATTTGATCTTAAATTCAAATGGTCAGCTTTTGCTATATAAACTCAATTAAGTTATAGCCATGAAAATCCAAATCTAATTCAAATCTCAATCCAAATTAGATTTACAACACATTAAGGAAAATCCGACCTAAACTTTCTCTCATGCTATAGACAACATGAAGAGAAGGTTTCAAATCAGAGCTTGAAGTCCACTTAAAACATTCTCCAACCTTTAAATGCTTGAAATCAGGAATTACTCTAAAGAATGTAGCTTCTATGCAGCTCTTTCATGTACTGACATAGGAGAGTTTACAATAAAAAATCACATGATCAAGCCATTGTTCAAAACTTACTCAATCTGAAAATCCATTTAAAAATAGATTCAAGTGTTGAAATCTTCATCAAACATCCTATAAATCACACGAGACTCATTTGAAAACTCCTCTAATTATCGAGAAAACCAAGAGAAATTCAGATAAATCCCCCCAAAAATTCCTTGAAATCCTAATATGCTCCTCATCTTACATTATAGACAATGTAAGATAAGGATGCAAATCAGGATTTCAATTGCAATGAATCTAAATTCTGAAGTACCTCAAATCTTAGAAGTACCTTAAATCTTTTCTGATAGATTTGGGACTTATTCACTCGAGTAAAGCTAAAAAAACCAAGCAAAATTTTGATCTACTCTCTCTCTTGTGCCAAAGACAGCACGAAGAGAGAGTTTAAATCACACAATGAAATCCGATAAAATTAACTCCCAAATCCTCAAATCTTTCAAACCAAGAGCTACTTCATTCAAAACCATTAGAGGGTCATTGTGAGCAAATGGAGTGAATGGAGTGACCCTCAAATGAAATTGAGCTCTCAAATCAGATCTGAATGCTCAAGAGCATCAGATCTGATTTGATGTCTGATGAGTAGGTGATTGATGAAAAACATGCAAGGAAATCAGGGACTATGGTCGATGTGATGTAGGGGGAGATCATGGTTTCAAAGTGAAAGCGGGAAATGACCTCTCTGATTTGAATTGATCAGAGAGGGTGAAAATGATCTAATCTTAATCTAACTCTAATCTAACCCAATCCACCATTGAATTGTTGGTGCTAGAGCACCGCGATCATTTATTTTGATGATAACAAAACACGTGTCGTTTAACATTTGCACTTGGAGTCTTAGATTTCAGGTCAAATTGCAAATGGAGACGTGATTAGACAGAGTTCGAGCTCGCATCCATGATGGATTGGAGGAGCTTGATGGAGAACAAAGGAGATTCACGAGGAGCGATAGATTGAAGATGGAAGGACAAGAAGAATAGGATAGAATTCTATTTATTTCTTTCATGTACTTTTGTCTTTATTTCCTTGCTCTTTTTGTTCCTTAGAAAATCATGTTAAAGAGCCTCAAAGTATCCTAACAGTAGTCCTAGGAACACCAGCACAACCTTAGGATACTTAGGTTTTCTATAGAATACTTAGAAAACCAATATAGGGTTCAAACAATCTTTTCAGACGTATAATTCCAAAATCAGATGTCTAATAATGTGTTTTAAGATGTCTGACTGTTGATTCAGACGTCTGATAATATTTAGGCTGGACTTGTTAGCTCTGTCTGATGAAATCAGACGTCCAGACCTCAGTCCAGACGTCTTAGAAGACGTCTGATGACTTTGCCAGACGTCCAATTAGTGGACCGTTGGCTGGCTTAGCAAACATTGAAGGATATACCGTTAGAGCCTTATCAGACGTCCTTAAGCCTTTCCAGATGTCTGATAAATGACCGTTTTGCCTCGGCTGACCCAAAATCTCTTCTCAGAGATTTTCTAGCCATTGCACTCTCTTGGAAATCCATTCCTGTAGAAAAGTAGGTTTCCAGACGTCCAGACATAGTGCCAGACGTCCTGTATGTCGTCTAATGGACTTCCACTAGAACCCTGTTTAGATCTGATTCAAGTCAGGAAGAAACCCGCATAAAATCAGACATCTGACCTTATTTTCAGACGTCTTAAACTGGTTTCCCAGACGTCTGATGCCAGGATCAGACATCTGATAACCCTGTCAGTGCAATCATTATTCCTGATTTCGTCCTGATTCTCTTGGGCTTTACACCCAACGGCTATGGAAGCTTTCCAAAGCCTTCCAAAGCTTTCCTAAGGCCTCTATAAATAGAGAGGAACCTCTTGCACACAAAGACACACCTAGACGCATCGAGAACAAGCATTTCCACTCTTTTGTGTCCTAGAAAAGCTCTTGCTCTCCAAGCTCAAGTTCTTCATCTTGAGAGCATCAAGTCTTTGCGCACCCGCTCTCCCGCCGTAGTTCATGAGAGCGACGTTGCGCTGTAGCGTGGCTCACGCACCCGCGTCATCGATTCGACGCACTCCTTGCAAAGGGGAGTTTCCTAATTCCTATAGAAGCTAGGTTTAAATCTTTGTTGGCTCTATAGGACTATATTTGTTATTTTACTTTGTTATTTGGTTGGGTATTCGCTTTGCGAATTCCTGTCTCCTTCGTGGGACAAAATCCTTCTCGTGAAGAGAAGGGGTTGAGGAACGCTACCCTCGCACTTATAGCGTGGTTGTAATTGAGGTTGAATCACCCTCGTTTAAGTGATTCGTTTAGTGGATTTGATCAACTTGGTTGATCGGAAAATCCTAACTCGAGAGGGTTAGGTGGTGGATTTCACCCAGTTTGGGTTTCCACCTAAAAATTATTGTGTACATTGTGTGATTGTTTATTTTGTGAGATTGGTATATATTTTATTCCACATTTTATTATGTCACGCCCTCCTAGTAGGGAATCCACATGAATTTGGTGTCTAATCTACTCCTATCTAATCTAGAAAGCAGTAAACACTATCTAGAAAATAGTAAGTCTATCTATTTAGAAGAATGAGGTCCTTGGATCCACAATGGGTTGCTGTGGCGACGAATGGGGATGTGAGGATCTCCAGCGAAGAATGAAGTCCCTGGGCTGCAATTGATCACTACAACAACAAAATTGAGGAGACACTGCCCCTGTCACCAGCTATGACGACTCGAGTCCCGCTAGCCGACGTGACCTAAGTCATCTTGTGCTAACAACTAGCACTAAATCTCACAAGATCGCAGTCACCAAACATAAAGTCATAAAATATCCATAATCAACATTCATTCATAAGTCATTAAACGAAAGAAACAAAAGTGCTGGCAATAAAAGTAAAGTTCTCCTAGATCAAAAATAAATGAGAGTCTAGAACAACTACCAAGAAAATTGGAAATAAAATTCTACTTGTGCGAAAGAAGCTACAACTATGAGCCACTAGCTCTGTATGGACTGTCTCCTTAGATATGACTCGATTTCATGGAGGTCTGACCAACTACAGCTGCGGCAACTGACTGCTCAGCAACACTTGAGTATGGAACCCGAGACAGCGTCAGTGAAAACTGAGTATAGTAGTACAAGTAGCCCAAGTACAGAGTATAGTATAAAGTCACTATCTTGATAGTTTGTCTGCTTCCAATTTATTTTATATCCAGTTTTTTTTATGTAATTTTCCCATATTTTTGTTGTTTTCAAATTTTTAATCAATGTCTTGGGCACGAGACGATTTCGTGTAACTTCCTGTGGTGCAAGACTGATATAAACCACCCTCCTGGTCGAGAGGGCTGCTTATATCCATTGAGTTACCACGCTTCATCACCCTGGGGTCATTGCAGGAAGGGGTGGCGGCTACGTTGTGTAGCGTGAACATGTATAAGCGCTGTGTACACTGAATTATAGACAACCAATGTCCCACCCTCCTGCCGAAAGAACTGCTCCAACCTTAAGCCCTGCGAATCTGCTATCTCAGTTGGCCGCTAAGCCTAACCAAAGAGTCACAGGGAGGCCAGCAACTCCCTCAACCAGCCACTGAACGTGGCATGAAAAGACCTAAAGCTACGACCGAAATCCCGGTAAGTAGCGGGGCTTATACCATTTATATAATCCTTCTATTCTTTTCAACATATCTGTCATATTATACAATCAATTTCTAGATAACTGTATCTCATATTTTGTTAATTCAGAAAATCTTGAGTAATTTCCTATTGCTAATTCCAAGCTTTGTAATTATTCACATTATCCTTAACTTATCCTTTTACAAGTAGTTTCAATCCTATGACAGTGGCCCCATGTTACTTAGAAGTTACTGGAAATAACAAAACTCGTTTTACGAAAAACGGGGTTCGTTTCATACATGCAATAACAAGGGTACATTAATCTATATTATTTACATAAAACCTATTATTTCTCATTTAAGTGCCCATAAATCATAGAAAGTACTGGAGGGGTTCCAAACTCAACAAAAAGGAGAATACACACCAACCGAGGCAGTATATGAAAAAGATTGTTCATGACGGGTCCATAAGTACAAAAAAAAATCTGATTGAATTGAAAGAAGGGTAGACTACTCTACTTAATGTCATTGGAGGGTCACAGTGGCTTTGAATCGTCCGCACTAGGCCTGGAAACAATCTCCATGCTCGCCTCAGGATCCATGCATGCACCGGGAAGAAGACCTGGTTCAATCAAACCCATGATGGGGTCGAGGACACCTAATTATGTTTCTAATTTTTCAATAAGGAAAATGAAATCAAAAGTGGAATTAGATCATACCAAAGCATAGCATGCATTGATATGATTCCAATGATACCTTGTTTGTCAAAATCCAAGGTCAGGAAGGCCTCGAACAAGATGAAACAATGCGAGGGGGTTGAGTCAGGTCAAAACCCCCACACATGCACTAGTTGACAGGCTCGTGCACGCGCCACGTGTCGCGCTTGGATTCATGCTCGCCTTGTGCTGCGGATCGTCGCGCACCCGCCTGAAGCTGTGGATGCCGCCACAGGTCTCGATCGGCACGTTCCCGCTCGTTGCAGCCGTGCGTGCGTGCATTCGAAGAGCGCTGCCATGCCTTGCGCTGTGACGCCCCACACACTGCAGCTGCCACGTATCGCACGCATGCATGCTGCTGGCGCCACACGACGCGTTGCAGTTGCACATCACCGCTGCTGCCGGGAAATTTGCAATGGGAACCCCAGGTTTTGTGGAATCGCAACCAGGTCCCTACTGATAAATTTTTGATTTTTGAAGAAGAAAAACTAAGGTTTTTCTTCTCCCTTTCCTCTTAATTGGAGAGAGTTTGAGGCTAATGATGACCCAAAGGACCCAAAGGGTCCTTAAATAGGCCTTAGGGGTTGTTGTGAATAGGTTAGTTAGGTGAAATACCCAAATAGGCCTTAAGGGCAGTTGTTTTTGATGTTTTTAATATTAAGTTCTTTTATTAAGTTTCAACGTAGACTGAGCCATCGGTTAGTATGTTCAACCAAGTCGGTGGTTCAGAATGTCTTAAAACTTGGCATACACCTAAAAATATACCTAATCTTGACCAAGACAGGTTTATTTTATTTTTTTGGAACTTTTTTATAGTTTTTATTTATTTACAGGGTTCATAAAAGTTAGGGTCTTTAAAGAGTTTTCAAAAAGAACCTAAGACCCTAAAAAGCTTTCTAGTGGCTGGAAAAGAGGATTGAACAGCTAAAAACATCCAACACACTATAATACACATGTATAAGCAATTAAACTTGATTTATGCAGTGATTTCATTAAAATTCAGATTTTGGATAGTTTACACAAAAGAAAGTAGCCGACAGAGAAATTTAAGCAAGAAATCAAGACATTCAATTCAAATACTAAGCGATAACAATACATGAATGCTTGATACATGAGGTTCTAACATTACAAAATAGGTCAGCCTCTCCAGAATCATTCAGGTAAAACTCCAACACAGACAAACAATGGCTGCAGCAACTGATCTACATTTCTAAAATTTTGCAGCTACAGCTGCTTGATTATTGCTCAAAGTGAAATCAAATGGTGCAGCAGCTGAACTTGATGTCTTATGATCATCTGCTGTTAGACTCCAGTAGCTACTGCTATTTCAGTAGTAGTGTTTAGTAGCAGTTGCTGCTGAAGTTTGATGCCAGAATCAAAATTAGGATCGAATTCTCTATTAAATTAGATCTAAAACCTCCAGTTCCAATCAAAATACTTTCATCCTCAAATTCAATTAACATCCATCAAAATCAATGTAAACTCTTTTTCATCAAGGTCTAAAACAATCCATCTCTGAGTTATGAAATTCAAAACACCTTAATCCAATCCATTCTCTTTATCAAAGACAATAAAAGATATAAATTGGATTAATAGTGAATCCTTTTCCCCTTAAACTCAAAATCCAATCATAGATAATTCAAACTTTTCAGTTAAACCTTGACTTTTAGATTGAGAGAAATCCCCTAGATGAGATTACAATGTTGCCCTGATTTGGGCATTTACTTTGAATTCATTACTAATCTGATCATCTGATCATCTTGAACACCATTGATTGGTCATCAAGGTGATTTAGTGATCAGATTAGAATTCATTGGGTCCTTGTTTAATCTCAAATCAGTATAACTGATTATCCTCTATCAAACTACCCAAAACAAAGCTTAAACTAAATGCATGCTCATCCACAACTAAAAACCAAATCCAAAGCATTGGATTGATTGCATGACACTTAATTAAGCTATTAAAAATCCCAAAAAGCTCGATTGAATCCAATGAAAATCAAATGAGTCCCAAATCATGAGATTTGGCATTAAAAGCAAATTTAAAAGAAAATAGAGAAATTTGAGACAATCAAATCAGATCGGGGGGTCTTTGTGGATTTATGGGATGAGTGGGAGACCCCCCAAATGATTTTTAGCCATTAATTTCAGATCTAAGAACCAAAATTCCAGATCTAAAATTAGGCCTTGATGGATGGGTGGTGTGCAAATTAAATTGTTGAGGAAATCAGAAAATGCTAGTAATGAGATGATAAGAGAGATTAATGGATTGAAATGGTCACGGAAGAACACCTCTCTGATTTGAATTGATCAGAGAGGGTGAGGTTAGATCTAGGCTACTCTACTCCTAGCTAAACTAACAAATCAGTGAATTTCATTATCTAATGTACTCCTAAACTAATCTAAATTACACTAACTACAGTAACACTAATCTAGAAACCAGGAAAACAACTCTACAAAAGCATTAATTTCTAACTAATCAGAGAAATAGGACCTTTGGGTCTCCACTCCGTGGATGGAGAGGAAGAAGAGAGGGAGGAGATGTCCAGTAGATGGAAAACTCGCTAGTGGAGTTCTAGGTTGCCCTCATGTGCTATGATGTCCTTAGTGGCTTGGAGAGTCAGAGAGGAAGGTGGAGCTTCACTGCCAGTGGCAGTGAAATAGAGACAAAATGAGGAAAGGAGTTGGAGTGGATGAATGACCGGCTCAAGGGGTGTAGGAGGGAGTCGATCCTTTATGCGCGAGCTCAAGTAGGGGTTTAAGTAGCTAGGAGGGTGAATCATAGCACTGCAGTGGTGCAATTAGGTACCTAGGGCATCGGCGGTGGAAATGGAATAGCGAGTGCACGTGAGGTCCAAATCAAAATGCGGCCATTGGATGGGATTTGGGTGAGGTGGTGGCCTCATGCGCCGAAGTGCGCAATGCTTTGAATGAATCTAGGCCACAAGATTAAGAGATCGAGGAGCAGACAATCGAGATTGGCCATGTTCCTCGGCTACAATGGACTCGCATAGCTGTAGGTCATTTGGTGGATTTGCAAAGAGGCCCAAAGTGGCGAAGGGGTAGAAAGATTATAGCGAGGCCCACAAGTGGCTAACAACTAATTCAGAGTAGTCCCTAGATTTTGCAAATAAGCCCCTATAATTTTTAAAATGGTCCCTCAAAGGTTCTTGATGTGAATAAATATATGTAAGCAAAGGACCTAAATGTAAAACTACTAATGAAAGGTCCTAATGATGTCTAAATGCAACCAAGTTTTTGTTGAAGCTTAATTGAACATTAGGGAAGTTAATTATGCTTTTGATTTGAACTTTTGGGCTCAAAGTTTGTTCAATTTGCAAATAAATCATCATTTTATATAATATCTCATTTAATGACCTAATTTTACATTTTTAACACAAAATTGATATTTTAGGTCTTTTTCTCTATTTTCCACACTTAACCCTTTTCAAGTGTTAATATAGTAGTGTTTAACCTAGTTTCTAGCTTAACTTGGGCATTTTAGTTATGATGAGCCACACCTCATCATACCCCTATGCTTAGGTTTTGCTAGCCCTTAGCAAACAACTCATTAAAGTGCAAATCATTTTAAGTATTTGCAAGGTAAGTGTGGTGAGATATCTATTTTTCTTCTTTTCTTTTCTCAATTTGTTAAGTGTTAAGTGTTTAGAGATGATCTTTAAGTTGAAAGATTTTCTGATTAACCAACTGTGTTTATGTCTGGACATTGTGAGAACCTGTCACTTAGGAAGACGAACCAGAACTTAAGACTGATATGACATTGACCATCTCTCGACCAACGAGGACTCTTGATATTTAAACCTTATGTACGATTTCCAAGACTTAGAGGGTTTTATAAGACTCAGAAGCTAAGTGGTTATGGCTGTGCTTAGTGATGGGTTAGGACTAACCAAGTGAATTTTAAAACTCAATCCTGGGATTCTACGTCTTTTTAAGTCTAGGTTGGTCCTAACTTCAGCTTATGTTTTCAGATTGACTCTAAAAAATGAGGAAGAGTCAAGCCCAACTCTTATTTCATTGTAGCTTGATGAGAATCGCATCATGAATCCTAACTAGCACAATCTAACCTAGATATGCGAGAAAAAGCTCCTACATAACTCAAAGAAAGGCTTGACTCAGAGAATTCTGAGTTTAAGAAGAAAATAAGTCGTAAGGGGTAAAAATGCAATTTCACCAACACAATCTTCAAACAGGGTAACTCATGGTCTAAACATAGGTCAAACTAACCTAATAAGAAGGAAAGTGGGATGATCTGATCCAACAAGGGCTACAGCAACTCCAAGGAATTAAATGATATTCTGTAACCCTAAAACAAACCCACTTCAATTCATGAGGTTCGAGGTAGGGTAAAAATTGACTAAACCCTATAAAATTTATATAAAAATAATCTCCAGGGTTTAGAACCTTCAATTTGGCCTTGTAAACCCATTTTGACCTACATTGAGAACCATGCCCAATTAATGATTTAATTTGGGTTTTTACGTAAATTGGCCGGTCAAACAAGGTCTGACCTAGAAATAAAATTCATTATTAAAATCCTTAGGTCCAATTTAGTCATGCATAAAAACTTGAGCCTAAGAAGAAACCTTCTTGACCGACTTTGCAATTTGGTCCTCATCTATTACTTTTTGACCCTCAACTTTCAAAACCCTTGCATTTTGGCCCCTAGTTTCTTCGTCGTTCTTTGCATTCAGGTCCCTCCTGCAAGTCTCTACGTAGCGCCATGCTGCGGCGACTTTGCACGGAGCATGGCACCGCGCAGGGTGAGGGAGGTGTCTTGCAGATTGAACCCGGTGTTCCCTGCGACGTCTGCTGTCGCGGGGACACCGCCATGACATCTGTCGATGCCCACACCTTCCGTGTGAACGCGCGGAAGGTATGGGTCACACTTCCGGCCATTCTCCGACGAGGGAGGCACGTCGCCTCCCTACGCCCATCCCTGCGCCCACCCGTTCGCCACCGCCTTTATAAAGGCCAGCGTCGCTAGCAGATTCTCCCAGCTTGGTCCTGACGGAGAAAACCCTAACCCTTCCTCTCTTCCCACTCCGACAGAAACCCACTAGCTTCGGCGGCCCCTCCTCCTCCGTCTCGTCGCTCTGCTGCAATACCAGCAACAGAGCCACCTTCGCCTGATCTTCCCGCGTCGCGTCGCCGCCGCTCTCCCCCTTTGGGTGTTTCTTCTCCGTCGAAAGTCGGTACAACTGCCGCCCTGCTCCAGCCCCCTTCGTCCCTATAGGTAAGTAACAGTTATTTCCCTTCCTCCCCTCTTTCTTTTCCCTAACTTAATTCGCTCAATTACCCCTCGACCACGCCTGAACGCCCTCACCTTATCCATCTCCAGCCACTCTCCGGCGAGTTGCCCTCGTCAATCCACCATTTTCTTGGCGCCGTTGCCGAGGAGCAATGGCTATTCTAGAAGCTTTGAAATTCTTTCAAACAATTTCTAATCTTTTTCTCTCTTGTGTAGGCACAGGAACAAGAAAGAAGAGCAGCCGCACAACAAACACTCCAACAAACAGGTAATCTTCATTAGCCCTTTCTTAACTCCCTTAAAATCTGAAAAAGGAACAAAAGAAGAATCAACTTAGGGTTACTTGTGTTATACATAGTAATTCATCAAAGTTGCCTATTTCAACACATGCTTAACTATTCACCCAACTAAGTTAACTACGGCTAAAACCTTCTTGATTGAGCCCTAGATACTAAAATTTTGAGGAAACTAAAATGGACCAACTAGAGCCAATCCAACATTGAAAATCTAGGGTTTCTAGAGACACACCTTCTATTAACAAAGAAAAGATCTTCCCAAAAAGAGGTGTGCCTAAACCTTGTTTGAAAAAGAGCTATACAAGAGAAACCCTAAACAATTGGCTCTCTAAACACTTGAACCCCAAAAAATAAGACCTAATAAGTTTTCAAAGGAAACAAGAGGTGAAGTTGACCCCTTGGGTCAACCAACCTTAAAATTAGGTCACCTTTTCACTCAAAATACCTAAGAGTTTAGGTGGAACCTTAAGCACCTTGATCTTAAAGTAAAAGAGGTAGACTTAAGAGGTCAAGATCCCCATTCTGGTCTACCTGGAACCGCAGTGACAAGAGAGGTCGGGTGGGGGAAACCCTGTAACCTGTGGGGACGCTCTACCGTGTAGGGGTCTTCGCAGGACTCACCCTCTCTGGCTGCCCAGGTAATTCTCAGGTGGACGGTCTTTTTGATCAAGGGGTCCATCTGCCCCGCACCTCTATAGTCACCCAACAATTTTTGGGTGTCTCGATTGGGTCCAGCACCTTCTAAACTCATCTATTCCAACAGTGCATGTACGGTAGGAGGTCCTTAAGACCACCCTTAAGACCTCCTTTAGGAATTCGCTCTCGTCAAGACCAAGCCTCGACGCCCGTGTTTGCACAGCAACCCCACCCCATTATTCTCTCATCTGATTCTGAACCAAGCTCTTCTTCTTCCCCCATCATGACTCAGCCAGTTGAGGAAGAAAACAATCTGGAGCACCAGCTCCAGCGACTCAATGACCTCTTCCAAAACTTTGTGCACCCACCGCAGCGTCCTATGATGCGGGACCATTATAATCCTGTTGCGGTGGCCATTGAACCTCGAGTCAGAATCCCAACTGGAGGACCTGATTCCGAATTGAAGCCCAATATGATTCATGCTATACCTAAATTCCATGGGCTTAATTCCGAAGATCCCTTCCAGCACATCAAGTAGCTAAAGCATCGGGCCCAAACTTTTGGGTCAGATGCACAAAATCGGGATATTCTTCTCATGAAGATGTCCTCCTTCTCTCTTATGGACAAGGCCTCTCATTGGTATCAAACCCAGACCCTGCCGATCAACACTTGGGAAGAACTTCAGTCCGAATTTTTGAAAAGTTCTTTCCCGTTGGTCGGACCAATGCCTTGCGCCATCAGATTACTCACTTCACTCAGCAAATAGGGAAACCTCTCCATGAGGCATGGGATCGCTTTCAGGATCTCATGAGAAAGTGCCCCCATCATGGAGTTCCTAAATGGGAACAAGTCCAATCCTTTTACCAGGGACTCCGTGAAGACATCTGTCTTTTCGTCAATGCAACCTGCGGAGGGAATATCATGGGTCAACATGAGGACACCGTGTGGGAGATTCTCGAAAACATGTGTGAGAACTCCATCAACAATGACTCCATGGGATTATTCGACAGGACGAATACCCGTGCATCGACGAATCTTAGGGGAGCACATGAGACACAGGGCCTATCCGCATCATTCGACCTGGAATTAATGGCCAGTCGATTAGACAAGGTCTCAATCATTGAAAAGAAGGTGGTTGAGTTGACTCAGCATCTGCAGCGAGCCACCTCTGCGCATAGCTCTTTTGCACAGCCTCCTTCCACGCTGGAGACTGTGCAAAACATTCTCCGTCGATCTTCTCCTGGGATGGATCCATATCCATCATCTGATTCTCGGATTGGAGGGTCATCCGATCCCTTCTATACCAGCTCGGGGAATTCCATTCCCCCTTTCTCTGACTCTCTGGAGGTTCCTCAGACCTGCGAGGACCTCAATGCCATCTAGAACGACCCATTCTCCAACACCTATAACCTTGGATGGCGAAACCATCCCAACTTTCAGTGGATGGGAAATTCCCAAACTCAAAGACCACCCTTTCAGCCTCGCCCACAACCCCCTCTCCTTACCAGCCGCCTCAGCCTCAGCCCAACCCTACTTATCCATCAGGGCCAAATCAGGATCAAATGTCCCTTATCCTTCAGACTCTGGCTGACATTCAAAGAACGAATGCAGCTATCCAAAAACAACACAAGGACAAGCTTACAGAGGTCCGAAATCAACTGGCCCAGTTGGCAAATTCTTGCCAGCCAGGCACTCTTCCTTCCCAACCTCTTCCTAACCCGAATAACGTGCCAACACAGCGGCGCGTTATGAACCCAAACCCGAGACTAGCCCATATGATTTATCAGGCCCCCTCTGTTCCTTCACCTGACGAGATGGAGGCTTCCACTTCTTTTGCAGGCTATCAGCAGCAACCCATCTTACCCAATCCCAATCAAAACCAGGCAGGACTTAATTCCGTGACAACCCGTAGTGGTAAGGAAACCCAAGATCCACCTTATCCAAACCACTCCAAGCCTGGTAGTGATCCCAAGCCTAGGACGGTAATCCAAGACGTTCCTATCCCTGTCCCAGATCAAAGACCTAGACTTATCTTAGAAGAACCAACCAAGGTTCCGTTTTCCGAGGCCTTGACCAAGGGAAAGAAGACTACCAAGCCCGTGGCACCTGAGGAGGACCTGGTCAAGCTCTTTGAGCAGGTCCACATAAACATCCCCTTGATGGATGCAATCCGCCACGTACTGGCTTACGCACGATTCTTAAAGAATGTGTGTACACCCCAGCGTAAGCCGCGAACCAAGAGTGGGAGTCCAATTGTTCTGTCAGAGCAAGCCAGCTCTGTAATCCTAAGCAGACTCCCACCCAAGGCTAAAGATCCTGGTACTCCCCTGATTTCCTGCAAGATAGGTGATACCCATTTGATAGAGCATTGCTAGACTTGGGTGCTTCCATAAATCTGATACCTACATCCTTACTTAACCATCTAGAAGAATCTGAGCTAAAACCAACTGAGGTGACATTACAATTAGCAGATCGATCTATAAAGTCACCAAAAGGGATTCTCGAGGATGTTATTATGAGAGTGCGGGATTTCTACTTTCTTGTAGACTTTATAGTCTTAGACATGGACGCACCTGAGAACTCTAGGGATACACCAATCATTCTAGGGAGACCTTTCTTGGCTACTGCTAGATCCAACATTAGCTGTGAGGAGGGCCAAATAGAGCTCAAATTTGGAAATCAAACCCTGAAATTGATATATTTAAGGCCCAACAAGGAATCAATTGTGGTGTCATCGAATAGATTTGTGACGTTAGGGCTTTGGTTGATGAAATACACTTCCAGAATGACCTGATTATACCTCATCAACTACAGAAAGATCTTGACTCGCAAACAGAGGAGTCAAATCCAGATTTGGACAACCCAGTAGCTCCTACCCTTGAATCTCACGTCTATTCTGAACCACCCACCGCTGCTGATAACCCCATCCTTGAACTAAAGCCCCTTCCTGCTCACTTGAAATACATCTTTCTGGGTTCTAATCAGACCCTTCCTGTGATTATTAATTCCAACCTCAATCCCGAATAGGAATCTCGTCTGATTGCTATCCTCCAGCAACATCGCAGAGCCATCGGGTGGACTCTCGATGATCTGACTGGAATAAGTCCCTCTTATTGCACTCATCATATCTATTCAGAAGAGGGCGCACGACCTTCTCGTGAAATGCAGAGACGCTTGAACCCCAATCTGCAGGAGGTCGTGAAAAAGGAAATCATCAAGTGGTTAGATATCGGGATCATCTACTCGATCTCCGATAGTCGTTGGGTGAGCCCAATTCAGGTCGTGCCTAAAAAGGCAGGACTCACCACTATAACGACTGAAACCGGAGAAGTCATTCCTACCCGATTAGCCAACTCGTGGAGAGTCTATATAGATTACTGCTGACTCAATTCCTCCACGAAGAAGGATCATTTTCCACTACCCTTCATTGATCAGATTCTCGAGAAACTAGCGGGAAATAGGTTCTTCTGCTTTCTTAACGGGTACTCTGGTTACAACCAGGTGGAAATCCATCCTGAGGACCAAGAGATGACCACGTTCACCTGCCCCTTCGGAACGTACGCATTCCGAAGGATGCCTTTCGGTCTCTGCAATGCACCTGCTACTTTTCAGCGGTGTATGCTTGCCATATTCTCAGATATGGTAGGTGACTATCTGGAAGTCTTCATGGATAACTTTTTAGTTTTTAGAGCATCATTTGACGATTGCCTCCAACACTTGGTCCAAATACTCAGGCGATGCATCGATGTAAATTTGGTTCTTTCCTGGGAAAAGAGCCATTTCATGGTGCCTGAGGGAATTGTCCTGGGACATTTAATTTCGGAAAAGGGCATCCAAGTGGATCGAGCTAAGGTTGATCTGATCTCTCACTTTCCTATGCCTAGCTCGATCAGGGACATCCGTTCTTTTCTGGGGCACGTCGATTTTTACCGTCGTTTCATTCCTGATTTCTCAAAAATTGCACGCCCCTTGACTTCTCTTCTCTCTAAGGATGTACCCTTTGAAATCTCCAAGGAATGCACACTAGCCTTTGAAAACCTTCATGACCGAGTCACCCAGGCACCTATCCTACAATCCCCTGACTGGTCTCAACCCTTTGAGATCATGTGCGATGCATCTGATTTCGCTGTAGGAGCGGTCCTGGGGCAGAAAGCTGACGGGAAACCCGTGGTCATCTACTACGCTAGCAAGACACTTGATGAGGCTTAGCGTAACTACACGGTTATGGAGAAGAGCTGCTAGCCGTAGTATTTGCCCTTGAAAAATTCCGATCGTATCTCCTGGGTTCCCACGTCATCATCTACTCAGATCACACGGCTGTAAGGCATCTCCTTGCCAAGAAGGATGCGAAGCCCCGACTAATCCGATGGATCTTGCTGTTGCAAGAATTCAATCTTGAGATTCGCGACAAGGCGAGAAGGCAAAATGTGGTAGCCGACCATTTGTCCCGTCTTCCTTCTGAGATTATCAACCCTTCCGGACCCATCACGGAGCATTTTCCTGATGAACACCTGCTAACTATTGGTACTAGACTTCCATGGTTTGCTGATATAGTAAACTACGTGGCATCTCATCAGATCTTGTCTGATTGGCCGAAGGCCAAGAAAGACAAATTGCGCTCTGATGCCAAGTATTACATCTGGGAAGACCCGTACCTTTTCCGCATAGGTGTTGATCAAATCATCCAGAGATGTGTCCCGGAGGAGGAAATCAACAATATTCTCTCTTTCTGCCATGACCAGGCATGCGGTGGCCATTTCTCCGGGCATAAAACCGCATCAAAAGTCCTCCAGTGCGACTTTTACTGGCCCACACTGTTCAAAGACGCATACAGTCACTGTAAGGCATGCAGTCGTTGCCAGACTTTGGGCAACATGAGCCATCGCGACATGATGCCTTTACAGCCAATTCTCATATACGAAATCTTTGATGTTTGGGGAATTGATTTTATGGGCCCCTTTCCTGTTTCGGATGGTTTCGAATACATTCTGCTGGCTGTGGACTACGTGTCCAAATGGATCGAAGCCATATCGAACCGAACCTGTGATCACAAAATCGTTCTCAAATTCATTCATCAAAACATTTTCTCAATGTTCGGGATTCCTCGTGCTATAATCTCTGATGGGGGGACCCATTTCACAAATGCTCAGTTTAGGTCACTGATGACCAAATACGGGGTGTCTCACCGAATCTCTACTCCTTACCACCCCCAAACTAATGGTCTAGCTGAGATGTCAAATCGGGAGATCAAGAAAATCCTGCAGGTCACTGTTCGACCTGATAGGAAGGACTGGTCATCCCGACTTCCGGAAGCCTTGTGGGCCTATAGGACCGCCCACAAAACCCAATTAGGCATGTCTCCCTTTAGATTGGTGTACGGGAAGGCGTGTCACCTTCCCATCAAACTGGAGCATAAAGCCTATTGGGCAGTACGGAACTGTAATCTAGATCTTTCGAAGGCTGGAACCCACAGAAAATTTCAAATTAGCGAGATCGATGAATTACGCCTAGACGCATATGAGACGTCGCGAATCTACAAGGAGCGGGTTAAAGCCTTCCATGAAAAGCATATCTCGAGAAAGATCTTTCATCCTGGTCAGAAGGTCCTACTCTTTGATGCCCGACTCAAACTTTTCCCTGGAAAGTTGCGATCCAAGTGGGTCGGACCATACTTGGTCCGACAGATTTTTGGAAATGGAGCCATCGAAATCAGTCCGCTTAGCCACGATTCCGAACCTTTCATCGTGAACGGTCAGAGACTCAAGCCATTCATTGATGTAACTTCTACTGATTTGGCTGAATCATCTTATATCCTCCATTCCCTTTGAGCTTATTGCGCCCAGCCGATGGCGTAAAACTCAGCGCTTAATGGGAGGCAACCCGTCATTTTCCTTGAAAACCTAAAACCCTTTTGACACCTTTGTGCACTTAAGGTTCGCCCTTATAGACAGCCGACTCCACCTCAGATGCTTGCATCTGGGATTAGAAATCATCCGCAACAATCATCCCGACCCATTCACTCATCAAAACATCTGTCTTAAGGAATGAACTAAGTAAATAAAAACCCCCTAAGTCACAATGAGGACATTGCAAACCTTAGGCATTGGGGGGTATAAAAGTGCAAAACTTGTAAGAAAAAGTTTTAAACAAAAAAAATTCATATATGCCAAAAATACCATAAAAATTAAAAAAAAAAATCAAAAAGAATAAAAGAATAAGAGGAGAAAGGAAATTTTGTGGGAGAAGGAAAAGAAACAAAATGAAAAAGGAGCGCAAAAATAAAAGAAAAGAGTGATAGTTATTAGTCAGAAACTAAGGAATTTACCTAAGTTCTAGACCTCATTCAAGAAAAGAAATGAAAAGTGCATGGTGAGATTAGTAAGAACGCAAACCTTAGGCATTCTTGGACAGACTCTTAGTACCCATTAAGATCTAGACATTCCTCAAGAGGTTGAGGAAAATGAAAAGCTTAAGTATTAGGTCCAAGGCTTAGGGAGTATTCGGCCTCATTAACTAACTTTTGGTTTACGGGACTCAGTAACCTAAGCACCCTAACCTCACACACAGCCTGGTTCAGTAAGTGTAAAAATCAAAATCACGCAGAAGCGTCGCAAAATTCTGAAAAATACACCTAGAGTAGGAGCGGCCGATCAACACAAGTTGATTTAGATGAGTTCCCAGCGCGGAGAGGTAGGAAATCCCCCTCGAAGATGCGTAACAAAATATCATCTCCTCGGTGCTTGTCTCCTAGGATATTTACATATCCTACTGAGGGCATGTAAGCACTCTGCTGGTTCAGATTCCATGGATGGCATTATCATGAAGTGTCAATTGCCAAGGTCTGGATTCAGCCACGGAACACCATGGATGGGATTATCTTGAAATCTCAATAGCCAAGGTTCCGGGGGTTGTCATGGGCGATGCTATCTCGAAGCATCGATTGCCAGGAACCCTTGAGGATTGATGATGGGAGCAAGGAATCTGATACAGACCGTGTTGAAAAGCCAATCCTAAGCTAGAATTAAAAAAAAAAGAGAGAGAAAACTCTCCAAACAGAAAAATTTTCTATCTCTCTCTCTTACAAAACGCACTGCGAACTGAGCCAGGGCTAAAATCATTTCAAGCACGGATGCTTTAACCACAAAGTCCAATAGATCTTAGGTTAGTTCTTGTGGGCGTTAAAAACCTTTGCTAAGGGCTGAGGCTGAGGCTAGACAGATCTGGATCTTGGTTGGTACTAGAGTACCTTTTAAGGCTATGGTCAGTATTCTAACCTAATCTAAGTTCAAATGAAAAAGCACTTATCTGAAATTATTAAAAATATCATGGTCTAGAACAAAGGTTAAACCTTAAGTTTTTGCTAAGGGACTAGCAAAAGCTATGCATGGGGGTATGATGAGAACCGCATCATGAACCCTAACTAGCACAATCTAACCTAGATATGCGAGAAAAAGCTCCTACATAACTCAAAGGAAGGCTTGACTCAGAGAATTCTGAGTTTAAGAAGAAAACAAGTCATAAGGGGTAAAAATGCAATTTCACCAACACAATCTTCAAACAGGGTAACTCAGGGTCCAAACATAGGTCAAACTAACCTAATAAGAAGGAAAGTGGGATGATCTGATCCAACAAGGGCTACAGCAACTCCAAGGAATTAAATGACATTCTGTAACCCTAAAACAAACACACTTCAATTCACGAAGTTCGAGGTTGGGTAAAAATTGAATAAACCCTCTAAAATTCGTAGAAAAATAATCTCCAGGGTTTAGAACCTTCAATTTGGCCTTAGAAACCCATTTTGACCTACATTGAGAACCATGCCCAATTAATGATTTAATTTGGGTTTTTACGTAAATTGGCCAGTCAAACAAGGTCTGACCTAGAAATAAAATTCACCATTAAAATCCTTAGGTCCAATTTTTTCATGCATGAAAATTTGAGCCTAAGAAGAAACCTTCTTGACCTACTTTGCAATTTGGTCCTCATCTACTACTTTTTGACCCTCAACTTTCGAAACCCTTGCATTTTGGCCCCTAGTTTCTTCGTCGTTCTTTGCGTTCAGGTCCCTCCTGCAAGTCTCTGCGTAGTGCCATGCTCCGGCGACTTTGCGCGGAGCATGGCGCCGCGCAGGGTGAGGGATGTGTCCTGCAGATTGAACCCGGTGTTCCCTGCAACGTCTGCTGTCGCAGGGACACCGCCATGCCATCTGTCGACGCCCATACCTTCCGTGCGAACTCACGGAAGGTATGCGTCACACTTTCGGCCATTCTCCGGTGAGGGAGGCACGTCGCCTCCCTGCACCCATCCCTGTGCCCACCCCTCTGCCACCGCCTTTATAAAGGCCAACATCGCCAACCGATTCTCCTAGCTTGGTCCTGACGGAGAAAACCCTAACCCTTCCTCTCTTCCCACTCCGACAGAAACCCACTAGCTTCGGCGGCCCCTCCTCCTCCGTCTCGTCGCTCTGCTGCAATACCAGCAGCAGAGCCACCTTTGCCTGATCTTCCCGCATTGTGCCGTACCCAGCGCGTGCCCTCCTACTCTCTTCCTCGCCGCCGCTCTCCCCCCCTGGGTGTTTCTTCTCTGGCAACAGTCGGTACGACTGCCGCCCTGCTCCATCCCCCTTCGTCCCTATTGGTAAGTAACAGTTATTTCCCTTCCTCCCCTCTTTCTTTTCCCCAACTTAATTCTCTCAATTACCCCTCGACCGCGCCTGACCGCCCTCACCTTCTCCATCTCCGGCCACTCTCCGGCGAGTTGCCCCCGTCAATCCACCGCTCCACACAACTCGCCACCTACCCCAAAAACTTTGCCTCACCACACCCAACACCCCCCGCCCCTCCATTGCCACTCCACACCTCCACAACACTCCCCCGATCAAACCCATTTTTTCGGTTGCAGTCCGACCTAGGGCTGCCGCAAGGCACCGCCCCGCAACCTGCTATACCCCGCATTACCTTCGCCGTGCCACAGCGAAGGTCCTCCTGTGGTCTGATTAGGACGAGAGGCCCTGTTTGTGTTCGACAGATCTTCAGCCCCGGCCGCCATTGGTGACAAGGCGAGGAGCTTCCAAGCGAGCTCCAGGCCTTGAAGCAGCAGGATTGCAGCTGAGGCGAACTGGGGGGACTTGGGCAAAGGCAAGGAGCGGGTCTGCGAAGAGAAATGAGGGCGTTGTTGCTGGGGCCAGGTCGTGTCCGTCCTGCGGGCGCGCGCGCGCGAGGGACAAAGTTTAGTCCCACATCGTGGGATTTCGAAGCACTGCACCCAGTTAAGTTGATTCTGTGTTTTCACTTAAGCGCCTCAGAACACGGGGTGAGCTCCCCTCTCCCACTCACCCACCTCGTCCGCGACCCATGCCACGAGGACCTGGCCGACCTGTTTACCCTGCACTCCTCGCGCACCACCCACGCTGGTGCGCCTGGCCACGGGTACGCTACCAGACCAGATAACCCGGCTCTGGGAGAGCTTCCTATGAGTGGTTTACAGAGAGAGAGAGAGAGACGTGCGGGTAGAGGGAAGGGCTAGGTTTTGCTGTGCCTCGTGCAGGAACAGGGTGCGAAGGAAGAAGGTTCACCACTTGGCCGTAGGAAGAAGAAGAAGAGGAGCGGAAGAAGAAGCTCTGAAGAAGCCTTGCAGCTGAGCAAGGCAGAAGACCAAGGAAGAAGAAGCGAGAAGAAGAGAAGAAGAAAGAGCAGCAAAGGAAGAAAAGAGAGGGGAACCACTGTAGCAGACCGCCGTTTAAGTCATCTGATTGCGATATTAGACGACGGATAAAGCCTCAGAGGAGATAAAGCAGAGAAGAAGAAAAAGAAAAGAAAAGGTTCCCCGCAGAAGAAGAAAGAAAGAAGATAAAGAAAAGAAGAAGAAGAAGAACTGAAGAAAGGAAATGGAAGACAAGCAGAGGAACTGAAGACAACCAGAAGACCAAGGAAGAAGGCCCGTAAAGAAGACAAGAGAAAGAAGAGAAGAAGAAGACAAGCAAAGAGAGAAAGAAGGGAAGAAAAAGCCAAAAGACAGAAATCTATTTCTCCCTCTCTCTCTCTTATTTTTGTAATAAAGAAACATTGTACTTCTAGAATTCCAGTAGCTCCCTGAGTTCGACCTTGGGAAACTATTTCCGAGTAAAATTTTAATGGTAACGACAACCGTAGCTGTCTTATTTTATATCACAACGATATTACTGTAATAAGCATTAAAACAAACAAGACTAGTCGCGGTTGCGAAAACATCACCATGGCTCAAAGAATATTTGGTGGAAACAAGGTATTTCTGTTGCACCTTGAAAGTATATATTTTTTCTTTTTTCTTTCTCTTTTTGGTGGAAAACTATTTACAAGACTTGGAGAACATACTTAACTTATTCCAAAGAATATCTTTTTCTAAAACTTTCTTTTTTTTTCAAAAGTAACTGTCAGTATGTCTCCGATAACTTTATTTGGTGAGTGAGTTCTTTGGTGGAAAGAGCTTCTTCTAGACAGAAGACTAAAGACTAGGACAAAGAGTCTACTTGCACGCACAAGTAAGAATTCCACCTTCCCTAATGAACACTAGGGTTGAATTTCAAATTCACAAGGTCTTTCCTGACACTATTGTTCTCAACGTTTTTGTGCGGGTTTAAATTATATCACGTTGTAGTATAACCGATAAAATGTTTAAACAAATATAAGGAATTTTATTACTCGAAAAACTAAAGTATCCGAGGTCGAACACAGGGAGCAAGCTCAGTACTTTTTAAAATCAAAGAATACAACTGTTAAATGAAAAGGATTGATTCAAAAAGGATTTATGAAATAAAAATAGAATTGGACGTCTGATTTCTGTATCAGACGTCTTAAATGTAATCTCCTTTCTCTCTTCCTCTTCGTTGCTCTTCTCTCTTTCTGCTTTTGCTTCTTGTCTTGTGCAGGCTTCTTCCTGCCTTTGTTTCTTTTCTCTTATTTCATCTTCTGCCTTGCCTTTCTTCTTCTTCACTTGGCCTCTCTTCATTCTTCTCTCTCTTCTGCCTTGTCTTCCTTCTTCTTTCTTCTTCTCTGCGAAAACTTCTCCTTTCACTGCTACACAGCCTCTTCTTTCTTCTCTTCCTGTTCTGCAGCTGCTTCCTTTGCTTCTTCCTTCCTGCACACACCACAGCCGCGAAGAAAAACCTAGCCCCGTCCCTCTACCCAAGCATCTCTCTCTCTCACAAGCAATTCGCTCAAGGACGCTCTCCCAGAGCCACATGGGTAGTCGGGTCGGATTCGCACCCGGGACCAGGCGCACCGGCAAGTGGTGATGCGCGAGGAGTGCGTAGGTTTAAGTCGAGTCGGATCTCGCCAGATCCGCGAGGTCAAGCCGCGGACGAGGCGGGTGTGAGGGCAGGTGAGGGACCTCACCCCTATGCTTACGGAGGCAATGGGCTTAAAACACAAAAACAATTTATATGATACCTGTGTTTTGCAATCCCACGATGTGGGACTATCTGGTCGATCCTGCTTTCGCGCCCGCAGAGCTTTCGTCGCGCGATTGCTCCAGCTGCTGGCCTCTCTGTGCGACTTGCTAGCCTCACTCACTCCGCAACACTCACGTGAGTCTACTGCACCTGCAGCCTGGGAGTCCTGGTACCTGAAGCTGCTGCAAGCTCCTTGCTGCTTCGGCTGATAATGGCAGCCGGAGCTTAAACCTGTCACACACAAGAACGGCCTATTGGCCCAATCAGATTGGCTAGAAACCTTCACCGTGGCACAGCAAAGGCGTTGCGCAGTGCTGCAGGCTGCAGGTCGGCCTAGGCGTGCGTGCCTAGGTCAACCTGTGGCCGGAGATGTTGGGTTGTTCGGGGGGTGATTGTGGAGGTCTGGAGTGGCAGTGGTGGGGTGAAGTGAGTTCCTGGTGGTGAGGCGGAGCACACGAGGGGGTTGGCGAGCCGTGTGGAGGGGCGGAGTGGTGTGGGCAGCTCGCTGGAGGGCGGTCGGAGGCGAGGACGATGGAGGTGGTTAGGTACTGTCGAGGGGTAATCAGATAAAATAGCAGGGGGAAAAGAGAGAGGAGAGGAGGGAGAAGGTATCTGGAGTGGTCTGGAAGGAAGGGAGGCAGCGGAGAGGACGACGCGTAACTGCCGTCTTCGGGGAAGGACCCTGAGGGAGGAAGCGACGACGAAGATGAGGTCAGGGGCACGCGCGTGGTACAACGCGATGCGGGAGGAAGTGGCGAAGTTGACTCTGCTACTGGTATAGCAGCAGAGCGACAAGAAGGAGGGGAGGAGGTCACCGGAGCTTGCGGGTCGTTTGGCCGGAGATGGGAGAGAGGGAATTTGGAGGGGATCTCCGTCAAAATCAAGCTTAAGATGAGCGGCCGGAGGTGTAGTCTCTTTTATAGACGCTAGGCCGGGTGTGCAGAGCGTGGAGGGCACGCCAGCGTCTGAGGTTGGTCGTCGGAGATGGAAAGAAGTTAAGATACCCAAATCTCTCGTGCGTTCGCACGAGAGATTGGGTTCACACCAAGGATCAAGATTGGCCTTAGATGGAAGGGAATTCCTCAAAGAATCTCCCTTCCATTTCTGGGAGGGGATCTCTGAGGAATAAGAGAGGATTCCCTCTTAAATCCTCGCCGGAGCAGGATTCTGCCCTAATAATGGAGGCAGGACCTGATTGCAAAGGTGGCGAGGAAGTTAGGGGGAGTTCTGTTATGCTTTTCAAATGATAGGGACCAAATTATGATTTGGGTGTACTAAATTGCAAAGTAGGCCAAGATGACCTCCCTTTAGGTCCAAATTTTGGTAAGAACCTAATTTTGACCTAAGGAATCTAATGGTGAAGTTGGATTTTAGGTTTGACCTCGTTTGACTGGATATTTTGCGTAAAAACCTAAATTAGGTTAATTGATGAACTAGGACCCTAATTTAGGTCAAACTGGGTTCCAAAGGCCAACTTAAGTATTCTAAACCCTAGGGGATATTTTTCCATGATTTTTAGAGGGTTTAATTGATTTTTATCCTGATCGGAACCTTGTTGAATTAAGTGGGTCTTTCTTAGGGTTACCACATGTCATTTACTTCCTAGATTGCTCATGAACCCATTTCTAATTGACTCAACCCACTTTTTATCTCATTTAGACCTTTTGACCTGTGTTTTGCCTCTGAGAAATCCCATTTATGTACTGTACTGGTAAAATTACAATTTTAACCTTTAATTCATGTTTTCTTCTCAAAGCACTTATTCCTTCAGTTAAGCCTTCTTCTAGGTTATGTAGGAGCTTTTATCTTCTTTATTGGGTCAAAATGAGCTAGTTATGGCTCATGATGAGGCTCTCATCATACCCCCATGCCTAGCTTTTGCTAGTCCCTTAGCAAAATTTCAAAGTTTTAACTTCCATTCTAGACCCTGAGTGTCTGTCAATAATGATAAGTGCTTCTCCTTTTGTGATTAGGCAGGAATGTCGACAATAGGCCTAGAGGTACTCAAGTACCAACCAAAATCCGGACCTGTTCCGCTTTAGCCTCAGTCCTCCACAAAGGTTTCTACGGCCCACAGAAGCTAACCTAGGGTTTGTTGGACTCTGTGGTTAAAACACCCGTGCTTGAGACATTTTTAGCCTAAGTTCAGTTTGCAGTGCATTTTTTTTTTTTGTAAGAGAGAGATAGAAGATTTATTTGTTTGGAGAGTTTTTCTCTCTCTTTTCTTTTTATTTCTAGCTTTGGATTAGCTTCTCAACACGGTCTGTATCGGATTCCTCGTCCCCATCATCAATCCTCAAGGGTCCCTGGCTTTCGAGATTTTGGGATAATCCCGCCCATGGCAACCCCCAGAACCCTGGCTTTCGAGATTTCGTGATAATCCCGCCCATGGCGTTTCGTGGCCAAATTCAGACCCTGGCGATCGACATTTCGTGATAATGCCACCCATGGCATCTGAACCAGCAGAGTGCTTACATGCCCCCAGTAGGATATTTAAATATCCTAGGAGACAAGCACCGAGGAGACGATATGTTGTTACGCATATTCAAGGGGAATTTCCTGCCTCTCCACGCTGGGAACTCGTCGAAATCAATTTGTGTTGATTGGCCGCTCCTAATCTAGGTGACTTTTTCAGAACATTCAATGCTTTTCGCGTGATTTGGATGTTTATGCGCACTGAACCCGACTGTGTGTGAATTTGGGGTGCTTAGGTTACCGAATCCCGCAAACCGGAGGTCAGTTAACGGGGCCGAATACTTCCTAAGCCTCAGACCTAATACTCAAACTTCACATTTTCCTCAACCTCTTGAGGACTATCCAGATTTTAATGGATACGTGAATTTTTAAGCTAAAGATACTAGCCCAAGAGGCCTAAGACCAGCGTTCTCGCTAATCTCTTGTTATATCTTCGTAGCACTTTTCTTTTCTTTTTCTTGATTCGGTCTAGAACTTCAGTTAACCCCTTAATCTTTTACTAATGACTATTTCTTTTCATTTTCATTTTGTGCTCCTTTTTGTCATTTTTCTTTCTTTTCCTCCTCTCATTTGTATGACCCTGAATTGTTCCTCCCCTCTATCAAGTCCTTTTTTTTTTTTTTAATGAAACCCTTTCTTGATATGAATTTTCTGACAATTTGCACTTTCATACCCCCCCATGCCTAAGATTTGCAATGTCTCCATTGTAAATTAGGTGGGTTTGAATTCAGCTTAGTTCATGCATTAGGACAGGTGTGTGGTGAGTGAATGGGTCGAAGTGACTTGTTGCGAACCATTTCTAATCTCGGGTAGGTATACCTGAGGTGAAGTCGGCTGTTATAATGGATGAACCCTAAAGTGCAATATGAGTTCCGCATAGAGATGTCAGAAAAGGTTTTGGGTTTTTCAAAGAATGACGGGTTGCCTCCCGTTAAGCGCTGAGTTTTACGCCATCGGC
Organism: Thalassia testudinum; assembly: GCA_037157565.1. Taxonomy (NCBI): domain Eukaryota; kingdom Viridiplantae; phylum Streptophyta; class Magnoliopsida; order Alismatales; family Hydrocharitaceae; genus Thalassia; species Thalassia testudinum. Next base: position 121,141,001 of record JAZHRO010000036.1, on the reverse strand, counting down.
CGGGCGCAATGAGCTCAAGAGGAATGGAGGGTAAAGGATGACTCAGCCAAATCTATATCAGTCATGTCAATGAACGGCTTGAGTCTCTGACCGTTCACGACAAAGGGTTCAGAATCGTGGCTGAGTGGGCTGATTTCAATGGCTCCATTTTCGAAGATTTGTCGGACTAGGTAGGGTCCGACCCACTTGGATCTTAGCTTCCCTGGGAATAATTTTAGTCGGGCATCAAAGAGTAAAACTTTTTGACCAGGATGAAAGACCTTTCTAGAAATGTGTTTGTTGTGAAAAGCTTTAAGCCGTTCCTTGTAAATTCGCGAGTTCTCATACGCATCGTGCCGTAATTCATCAATCTCGCTCATTTGAAGTCTTCTGTGGGTTCCAGCCTTAGAAAGGTCGAGATTACAGGTCCGTACTGCCCAATAGGCTTTATGCTCCAACTCGACGGGGAGGTGACATGCCTTCCCGTACACTAGTCTGAAGGGAGACATTCCTAATTGGGTCTTGTGGGCGGTCCTATAGGCCCACAATGCTTCCGGAAGCCGAGAAGACCAATCTTTTCTATCAAGTCGAACAGTAACCTGAAGGATCTTCTTGATCTCTCGGTTAGATAGCTCAGCTAGACCATTAGTTTGGGGGTGGTAAGGAGTAGAGATTCGGTGTAACACCCCGTATTTGGTCATCAGTGACCTGAACTGAGCGTTTGTAAAATGGGTCCCTCCGTCGGAAATTAGAGCATGCAGAATCCCGAACCTTGAGAAAATGTTTTGATGGAGGAATTTTATAACGACTTTATGATTGTTGGTTCGGGTCGGAATGGCTTCTATCCACTTGGAAACATAGTCAACTGCGAGTAAGATGTATTCGAAGCCATCTAAGGTCGGAAAGGGTCCCATGAAATCAATCCCCCAAATATCAAAAATTTCGCATACCAAGATCGGCTGTAGAGGCATCATGTCTCGATGGCTCATGTTGCCCAGAGTCTGGCAACGGGAACATGCCTTACAGTGATCGTATGCATCCTTGAAAATTGTGGGCCAGTAAAAGCCACTCTGGAGGACTTTTGATGCGGTTTTATGTCTAGAAAAATGTCCACCGCATGCCTGGTCGTGGCAGAATGAGAGTATGTCTTTGATTTCCACTTCCGCGACGCACCGTCAAATTATCTGATCAGCACCAATGCGGAATAGATACGGGTCTTCCCATAGGTAATACTTGGCATCGGAACGCAATTTATCCTTTTTGTCCTTCGGCCAATCGGGCGGAATCTGGTGTGATGCCAGGTAATTAACTATATCAGCGAACCATGGAAGACTTGCACTGATAGTCAGGAGGTGCTCATCAGGAAAATGTTCTGTAATAGGTCCGGAAGGGTCAATTATTTCAGAAGGAAGGCGGGACAAGTGATCAGCTACCACATTGTGCTTTCTCGCCTTGTCGCGAATCTCGAGGTCAAATTCTTGCAATAGCAAGATCCATCGGATTAATCGAGGTTTCGCGTCCTTCTTAGCAAGGAGATGCCTCACAGCTGTGTGATCCGAGTATATGATAACACGGGAACCCAGAAGGTATGATCTAAATTTTTCCAAGGCAAATACTATGTCTAGCAGCTCTTTCTCAGTAACCGTATAGTTACGCTGAGCCTCATCCAGTGTTTTGTTGGCGTAGTAAATGACCACAGGTTTCCCGTCAATTTTCTGCCCCAAAACCACTCCTACAGCGAACTCAGATGCATCGCACATGATCTCAAAGGGTTGAGACCAATCAGGGGACTGTAGGATTGGGGATTGGGTGACTCGGTCACGTAGGATCTCAAATGCTTGAGTGCATTCCTTGGAAATTTTGAAAGGCACATCCTTGGAGAGAAGATTAGTCAGGGGATGCGTGATTTTGGAGAAATCAGGGATGAATCGACGGTAGAAACCGACCTGCCCCAAAAAAGATCGGATGTCCTTAATCGAGCTAGGCATAGGGAGCTTGGAAATCAGGTTAACCTTAGCTCGATCCACTTGGATGCCTTTCTCCGAGATTAAATGTCCCAGGACAATTCCCTCAAGCACCATGAAATGGCTCTTTTCCCAGGAAAGAACCAAATTCACCTCGATGCACCGCCTGAGTATATGGACCAAGTGTTGGAGGCAATCGTCAAATGATTGTCCAAAAACTGAAAAGTCATCCATGAAGACTTTCAGATAATCACCTACCATATCTGAGAATATGGCAAGCATGCACCGCTGAAAAGTTGCAGGTGCATTGCAGAGACCGAACGATGATGAGAACCTCATCATGAGCCATAACTAGCTCATTTTGACCCAATACAAAGGATAAAAGCTCCTACATATCTCAAGGAAAGGCTTAACTCAGAGAATTCTGAGTTTGAGAAGGAAACCAGTCATAAGGGGTAAAAGTGTAATTTTACCAGTATAATCTGCATACAGGGTAATTCAGGGCCCAAACATAGGTCAAAACAGCTTAATAAGAATAAAAGTGGGATGAGATGATCTAGCAAGGGCTACAGCACTTCCAAGGAACCAAATGATAATCTGTAACCCTAAAACAACCCACTTCAATTCACAAGGTTCGAGGCAAAGTAAAAATAGAATAAACCCTCTAAAATTCATAGAAAAATAATCTCTAGGGTTTAGAACCTTCAATTTGGCCTTTAGAACCCATTTTGACCTACATTGAGAACCATGCCCAATTAATAACTTAATTTGGGTTTTTGCGCAAATTGACCGGTCAAACAAGGTTTAATATGAAAATAAAATTCACCATCAGATTCCTTAGGTCCTAATTAGTCATGTATAAAAACTTGAGCCTAAGAAGAAACCTCCTTGACCGACTTCACACTTTGGTCCTCATATATTTACTCTTTGGCCCTCAACTTTTGAACCCTCGCATTTTGGCCCCTAACTCTCCTTCGTTCTTTGCAAACAGGTCCCTCCTGCAAAACCCTGCCAGCACCATGCTCCGGCGACCTTGCGCGGAGCATGGCGCCGCGCAGGGTGAGGTGGAGGACCTGGCAAGTGTACCGGGGGTGCCCTGCGTCGTCAGCCGTCGCAGGAGCACCCCCATGGTCATTGTAGCCCCCCATACCGGCCGTGCGAACGCACGGACGGTATGGGTTCGTATTCCGACCATTCTCCGGCGAGGGAGACACGTCGTCTCCCTCCGCCTTCCTCCCTGCTTCAACCCTATAAATACCCCCCGCCGCTCCACCGACGAAGGCAGCCTGGATCTGACGGAGAAAACCCCCAGCTTTCTTCTCTTCTTTCTCCGGCAGACGCTCACCAGCTCCGGCGACTTCCTCCCCCTCCACCTCTTCGCTCTGCCGCACTACCAGCAGCAGAGACTTCCTCCCCTACTCTTCCCGCGCCACGCCGCACCCAGCTGGCGCCTTTCCAGCCCTCTGCTCGCCGCCGCTCCTCTCTCTGAGCATCATCTTCTCCGGCGACAGTCGATACGACTGTCGCCCTGTTCCTCCCCCTTCGTCCCTGCAGTTAAGTTAGACTTACTCCCCTTCTCCTCCTCTTTCTTTCCCCGCTTTCGATTTAGTCAATTAAGCCCTCTACCGACCCTGTTCACCCTCATCCTCTCCGCCTCCGACCACCCTCCGGCGAGCCGCTCCCATCACCTCAGCGACCCACACGGCTCGCCGACCACCGCAGAACCTCCGCCTCCTCACCCTGATCCTCTTCCGCCCCTCCACTTCCCACCAAACACCCTCTGCAGATCCACCGAACACACCCACTCCCTCGCTCACAGTTTGACCTAGGACGACCTATTAGCTCCATCTCGCCCCCTGCAAACCCCCTGACCACCTTCGCCGTGCCACGGCGAAGGTCCCCCGCCTGTCTGATTTGGCCGAGAGGCCGTGCTATTGATTTCAGGTTCCAGGCCTTGACCGCCATTGGCGAGGAAGCTCGAAGCTTGCTCGAGGTTGCTCCAAGCCTAGATATCCCAGGTTGAAGAGCCACGGCCAGCGCGGAGGAGTCTTGCGCACACACCCCGGCCCTCAATTGGAGTTGCGCGCCTCAACAGCTGTTGCAATTGGAAGCGCCATCCCTGCTGCAGGCGTGAGAGAAATGGGTGCGCGGATAGTCCCACCTCGGAACCTTCTGAAGCCACACACCCACATAAATTGAAAAAGTGCCACCATCTGTTTGCCTCAGTTACCACGGGGTGAGGTCCCTCTCACCCGACCCGACCCGACTCGGCCTCGTCCGTGACCACGCTCCGCGGACCTGGCCCGACCCGATTAGACTGACCTGCACTCCTCGCCCACCACGCACGCCGGTGGGCCTGGACCCAGGCCTGACCCGAACCCGATTACCCGGTAGCGCTCTGGGAGAGCTTCCGAAGAGTGATTTCAGAGAGAGAGATACGCGGGGGAAGGGGGTAGAGTAGGTTTTTGCCTCTTGACGAATAAACTCTGAAGTGTGCAGGCCAAAGAAGAAGAAGCAGACCCGCTGAAGAAGAAGGAGCTGCTGCACTGTAGCGAAGGCATTGTTAAGTCGTCTCAGCACCGGGGCAGACGACGGAAGGTCAGCAGCCAAAGAAGAAGAAGACCCGCTGAAGAAGAAGGAAGAGCAACGGCCATCGCGAAAGAAGAAAAAGAGAAGTCAAGGCAGGTGAAGACAAAGAAGAAGAAGGAATGAAGAGAAGCAAGAAGCAAGAAAAGAAGAAGACGATCTGACGAAAAAGAAAGAAAGGAAACAAGGAAGAACAGAAGAAGAAGAGCACGAGGGGAAAATCTGAAGAAAGCAGAAGAAAAAGAAGAAGAAGAAGAAGAAGAAGAACAGGAAGAACCAAAGACAAAGAGGAAGAAAGAAGAAAAGAAGAAGAAGCCAATTTTTCATCTCTCTCTCTCTCTCTTTATTTTTGTAATAGAACTTGTATATCTCTAGAATACAACTTGCTCCCTGAGTTCGACCTCGGGAACTCTTTTATTTTTCCGAGTAAAAAAATTTTATATGAAACGTTGGTAACAACCGGCTTTACTACAACGATATAACACAACCCGGTCAAAACCACGCTTATCATTTTGGCGCCGTTGCCGGGGAGCAACGGCTATTCTAGAGGTAAACATTCCTGTATCTTTTAATTTCTGATAATCTCCTCTCTTTTGTGCAGCTACAGGAACTCAAGAAGACAAGCAACCACACCAAAGACAGGTAAATTTTTCCTCTCACTATTAACCCCTAAGCTCTAAAGAGGAAGAAAAGAAAAGAACAAGCAATATAGGGCTAACCTGTCTTCCATATTTAGTAACCATAAAAGTTGCATGTTTTCAACTCATTATTTCTGCACACTATTAAGGGTATTTAAGGGCTAACACATTCTTGCTTGAGCCCTAATTACCCAACAAAGAATTAACTGGACCAAGTAGAGCCAACCTAGGATCCAACACTAGGGATTTAGAGACACACTCCTTAAGCAAGAATTGAGAAAACCAAATGAAGTGTGCCCAAGCCCTTGTCTGAAAATACCTATTCAAAGAAAATCTAAAAATTGGCTCTCTCAACACTTGAACCCTAAAAGACAGGACCTAAAAGCTCTTAAAGAAAACAATAGGTAAAGTTGACCCCTTGGGTTAACCAACCTTAAATTAGGTCACTCTTTGCACTTAAAAAGACTAAAGTTCAAGTGAAACCTTAAGCACCCTGATCTTAAAATTGGTAGACTTAAGAGGTCAAGATCCCCATTCTGGTCTACCTGGAACCGCAGTGACAAGAGAGGTCGGGTGGGGGAAACCCTGTAACCCGTGGGGACGCTCTACCGTGTAGGGGTCTTCGCGGGACTCTCCCTCTCTGGCTGCCCAGGTAATTCTCAGGTGGACGATCTTTCTGATCAAGGGGTCCATCTGCCCTGCACCTCTATAGTCACCCAACACATTTTTGGGTGTCTTGATTGGGTCCATCACCTTCTAAACTTACCTCTCCCAACTGTGCATGTACGGAAGGAGGTCTCTAAGACCACCCTTAAGACCTCCTTTAGAAATTCACTCTCGTCAAGGCCAAGCCTCGACGCCCGTGTTTGTGCAGCAACACCCTCACATTATTCTCTCTTCTGATTCAGAACCAAGTTCTTCTTCTTCCCCCATCATGGCTCAGCCAGTTGAGGAAGAAAATAATCTGGAACACCAGCTCCAGCGACTCAATGACCTCTTCCAAAACTTCGTGCACCCACCACAGCGTCCTATGATGCGGGACCACTACAATCCTGCTGCGGTGGCAATTGAGCCTCGAGTTAGAATCCCGATTGGAGGACCTGATTCCGAACTAAAGCCCAACATGATTCACGCTATACCTAAATTCCATGGGCTTAATTCTGAAGATCCCTTCCAGCACATCAAACAGCTTAAGCATCTGGCCCACACTTTTGGATCAGATGCGCAAAATCGGGATATTCTTCTCATGAAGATGTTCTCCTTTTCTCTTATGGACAAGGCCGCCCATTGGTATCAAACTCAGACCCGGCCGATCAACACTTGGGAAGAACTTCAATCCGAGTTTTTGAAAAAGTTCTTTCCCGTTGGTCGGACCAACGCCTTGCGCCATCAGATTACACACTTCACTCAACAATCAGGAGAACCTCTCCATGAGGCATGGGATCGTTTTCAGGATCTCATGAGGAAGTGCCCCCATCACGGAGTTCCTAAATGGGAACAAGTCCAATCTTTTTACCAGGGACTCCGTGAGGACATCCGCCTTTTCGTCAATGCAACCTGCGGAGGAAACATCATGGGTCAACATGAAGACACCGTATGGGAGATTCTCGAAAACATGTGCGAGAACTCCATCAACAATGACTCCATGGGATTATTCGACAGGACGAATACCCGCGCAGCGACGAATCTTAAGGGAGCACATGAGACGCAGGGCCTGTCCGCATCAGTCGACCTGGAATTAATGGCCAGTCGATTGGACAAGGTCTCAATTATTGAAAAGAAGGTGGATGAGCTGACTCAGCACTTGCAGCGAGCCACCTCTGCGCGTAACTCCTTTGCACAACCTCCTTCCACACAGGAGACTGTGCAAAACATCCTACACCGATCCTCCCCTGGGATGGATCCATATCCATCCCCATCTGATTCTTGGACTGGAAGATCATCCGATCCTTTCTTCACCAGCCGGGGGAACTCCATTCCCCCTTTTCCTGATTCTCAGGAGGTTCCTCAGACCTGCGAGGACCTCAACGCCATCCAGAACGACCCATTTTCCAACACTTACAACCCTGGATGGCGAAACCATCCAAATTTTCAGTGGGCGGGAAATTCTCAAACCCAAAGACCACCTTTTCAGTCCCGCCCACAGCCCTCTCATCACTACCAGCCGCCTCAGCCTCGGCCCAACCCTACTTATCCATCAGGGCCAAATCAAGATCAAATGTCCTTAATCCTTCAGACTCTGGCTGACATTCAAAAATCGAATGCGGCCATTCAAAAACAGCACAAGGACGAGCTTACTGAAGTTAAAACTCAGCTGGCCCAGTTGGCAAATTCTCGCCAGCCAGGCACACTCCCTTCCCAACCCCTTCCTAACCCAAATAACGTGCCAACCCAGAAGCGCGTTATGAACCCAACTTTAGGCCACGCTCAATGGATTTATCAGGCCCCTACTGCCCCATCTCCAAACGAGATGGAAGCCTCTACTTCTCGTACGGGATTTCAGCAGCAGCCACCCCTCCTACCAAATCCAAACCAAAATCAGGCCGGATTAAATTCTGTAACAACACGTAGTGGTAAGACAACTCAGGACCCGCGTTATCCAAACCACTCCCAGCCTGATAATCATGACCCTAGGATAGTTATCCAAGGTACCGCTGTTCCAGACCCACAACCAGGACCTATCCTAGAGGAACCAACCAAGATCCCGTTTCCCGAAGCCCTGACCAAGGGAAAGAAGACCACCAAACCCGTGGCCCCTGAGGAGGACCTGGTCAAGCTCTTTGAGCAGGTCCACATAAACATCCCCTTGATGGATGCAATCCACCACGTACCAGCTTACGCACGATTTCTAAAGAATATATGTACACCCCAGCGTAAGCCGCGAACCAAGGGAGGGAGCCCAATTATTCTGTCAGAGCAAGCCAGCTCTGTAATCCTTAGTAGACTCCCACCCAAGGCAAAAGATCCTGGAACTCCCCTGATCTCCTGTAAGATAGGTGGTACCCAATTTGACAGAGCATTGTTAGACTTAGGTGCATCTATAAATCTGATACCCACATCCTTACTTGACCATCTGGAAGAATCTGAGCTGAAACCAACTGAGGTGACATTACAATTAGCAGATCGATCTATAAAGTCACCAAAAGGGATTCTCGAGGATGTTATCGTAAGAGTGCGGGATTTCTATTTTCCAGTGGACTTTATAGTCTTAGACATGGATGCACCTGAGAACCCTAGGGATACACCAATCATTCTAGGGAGACCTTTCTTGGCTACTGCTAGAGCCAACATCAGCTGTGAGGAGGGCCAAATAGAGCTTAAGTTTGGAGATCAAACACTGAAAATTGATATATTTAAGGCCCAACAAGGAATTAATTGCGGCGTCATCGAGCAAATTTGTGACATCAAGACTTTGGTTGATGAATCACACCTCCAGAATGACTTGAGTATTCCTCATCAACCACAGAAGGATCTTGACCCGCAAATAGAGGAGTCAAATCCAGATGTGAACAACCCAATAACTCCCACCCTTGAACCTCACATCTATACTGAACCACCCGCTGCTGCTGAAAACCCCATCCTCGAACTGAAACCCCTTCCTGCTCATTTGAAATACATCTTTTTGGGTTCTAATCAGACCCTTCCTGTGATCATCAATTCCAACCTTAGTCCTGAACAGGAATCCCGTCTGATTGTTGTCCTCCAGCAACATCGCAGAGCCATCGGATGGACCCTCGATGATTTGACTGGAATAAGTCCCTCTTATTGTACTCATCATATCTATTCAGAAGAGGGCACACGACCTTCTCGCGAAATGCAGAGACGCTTAAATCCCAATCTGCAGGAGGTCGTGAAAAAGGAGATCATCAAGTGGTTAGATGCCGGGATCATCTACCCGATCTCCGATAGTCGTTGGGTGAGCCCGATTCAGGTCGTGCCTAAGAAGGCAGGACTCACCACTATAACGACTGAGACCGGAGAAGTCATTCCTACCCGATTAGCCAACTCGTGGAGAGTCTGTATAGATTACCGTCGACTCAATTCCTCCACGAAGAAGGATCATTTCCCACTACCCTTCATTGATCAAATTCTCGAAAAACTAGCGGGAAATAGGTTCTTCTGCTTTCTTGACGGGTACTCCGGTTATAACCAGGTGGCAATCCATCCTGAGGACCAAGAAAAGACCACATTCACCTGCCCCTTCGGAACATACGCTTTCCGAAGGATGCCTTTCGGTCTTTGCAATGCACCCGCTACTTTTCAGCGATGCATGCTTGCCATATTCTCAGATATGGTAGGTGATTATCTGGAAGTCTTCATGGATGACTTTTCAGTTTTCGGAGCATCATTCGACGATTGCCTCCAGCACTTGGTCCAGATACTCAGGCGGTGCATCGACGTGAATTTGGTTCTTTCCTGGGAAAAGAGCCATTTCATGGTGCCTGAGGGAATTGTCCTGGGACACTCAATTTCGGAGAAAGGTATCCAAGTGGATCGAGCTAAGGTTAATCTGATTTCTCGCCTTCCTATGCCTAGCTCGATCAGGGACATCCGATCCTTTTTAGGGCATGTCGGTTTTTATCGACGATTTATCCCTGATTTTTCAAAAATCGCACGCCCCCTGACCACTCTTCTCTCCAAGGATGTTCCCTTCGAAATCTCCAAGGAATGCACTCAAGCATTTGAAATCCTGCGTGACCGAGTCACCCAAGCCCCGATCCTACAGTCCCCTGATTGGTCTCAACCCTTTGAGATCATGTGTGATGCATCCGACTTCGCTGTAGGAGCGGTTTTGGGGCAGAAAAATGACAAGAAACCTGTGGTCATTTACTACGCCAGCAAAACACTCGATGAGGCTCAGCGTAACTATACAGTTACTGAGAAAGAGCTGCTAGCTGTAGTATTTGCCCTAGAGAAATTCAGATCATACCTTCTGGGTTCCCATGTCATCATATACTCGGATCACACGGCTGTGAGGCATCTCCTTGCAAAGAAGGACGCGAAACCTCGATTGATCCGATGGATCTTGCTGTTGCAAGAATTTGACCTCGAGATTCGCGATAAAGCGGGAAAACAAAACGTGGTAGCTGATCACTTGTCCCGTCTTCCTTCTGAAATGATAGACCCTTCCGGACCCATCACTGAGCATTTTCCCGATGAGCACCTGCTGACTATTGGTACTAGCCTTCCATGGTTTGCTAATATTGTAAATTACTTGGCATCTCATCAGACCCCGTCCGATTGGCCGAAGGCCAAGAAAGACAAATTACGCTCCGATGCCAAGTATTACATTTGGGAAGACCCGTACCTCTTCCGCATAGGTGCCGATCAGATCATCCGGAGATGTATCCCGGAAGGGGAAGTCAACAATATCCTCTCTTTCTGCCATGACCAGGCATGCGGTGGCCATTTTGCCGGGCATAAAACCGCATCAAAAGTCCTCTAGTGCGGCTTTTACTGGCCCACACTGTTCAAAGACGCATACAGTCATTGCAAGGCATGCAGTCGTTGCCAGACTTTGGGCAACATGAGCCATCGCGACATGATGCCTATGCAACCGATTCTAGTATGCGAAATCTTTGATGTTTGGGGGATTGATTTTATGGGCCCCTTTCCTGTTTCGGATGGTTTCGAATACATTCTGTTGGCTGTGGACTACGTGTCCAAATGGATCGAAGCCATACCGACCCGAACCTGTGATCACAAAATCGTTCTCAAATTCATTCATCAACACATTTTCTCAAGGTTCGGGATTCCTCGTGCAATAATCTCTGATGGGGGGACCCATTTCACAAATGCTCAGTTTAGGTCACTGATGACCAAATACGGGGTGTCTCACCGAATCTCTACTCCTTACCACCCCCAAACTAATGGTCTAGCTGAGCTGTCGAATCGGGAGATCAAGAAAATCCTACAGGTCACTGTTCGACCTGACAGGAAGGACTGGTCGTCCCGACTTCCGGAAGCATTGTGGGCCTATAGGACCGCCCACAAGACCCAATTGGGCATGTCTCCCTTTAGATTGGTGTACGGAAACGCATGCCACCTTCCCGTCGAACTGGAGCATAAAGCCTATTGGGCAGTACGGAACTGTAATCTAGATCTTTCCAAGGCTGGGACCCACAGAAAACTCCAAATCAGCGAGATCGATGAATTACGCACAGACGCGTACGAGAACTCGCAAATCTACAAGGAGCGGGTTAAAGCCTTCCACGACAAACACATCTCAAGAAAGATCTTCCATCCTGGTCAAAAGGTCCTACTCTTTGATGCCCGACTCAAACTCTTCCTAGGAAAACTGAGATCTAAGTGGGTCGGACCATATTTGGTCCGACAGGTTTTTGGAAATGGAGCAATCGAAATCAGTCCACTCAGCCACGATTCTGAACCTTTCATCGTGAATGGTCAAAGACTCAAGCCGTTCATTGATGTAACTTCTACTGATTTGGCTGAGGCATCTTATATCCTCCTTTCCCCTTGAGCTTATTGCGCCCAGCCGATGGCGTAAAACTCAGCGCTTAACGGGAGGCAGCCCGTCATTCTCTTTGAAAACCTGAAACTTGTTCTGACACCTTTCAGCACTCGAAGTTCACCCTGAATTAAGACCCCCTAGGTTACAATGAGGACATTGCAAATCTTAGGCATGGGGGGGTAGGAAAGTGCAAAAACTTGTAAGAAAAGGTTTCAAACAAAAAATTCACATATGCCAAAAATACCATAAAAATTAAAAAATTTTTTCGAAAAAGAATAAGAGGAAAAGAGGAGAAGGAAAATTTTGTGAAGGAGAGAAGAAACAAAATGAAAAAGGAGCACAAAATTATAAGAAAAGTTGATAGTCATTAGTAAGGAACTAAGGAATTAACCTAAGTTCTAGACCTCATTCAAGAAAATAACTGAAAAGTGCACAATAAGATTAGTAAGAATGCAAACCTTAGGCATTCTTGAATAGACTCTTAGTACTCATTAAGATCTGGACACTCCTCAAGAGGTTGAGGAAAATGAAAAGCTGAAGTATTAGGTCTAAGGCTTAGGAAGTATTCGGCCTCGTTAACTAATTTTTGGTTTACGGGACTCAGTAACCTAAGCACCCTAATCTCACACACAGCCTGGTTCAGTAAGCGTAAAAATCAGAATCACGCAGAAGCGTCGCAAAAATCTGAAAAGAACACCTAGAATAGGAATGGCCGATCAACACAAGTTGATTTGGACGAGTTCCCAGCGCGGAGAGGCGGGAAATCCCCTCGAAGATGCGTAACAAAATATCATCTCCTCGGTGCTTGTCTCTTAGGATATTTACATATCCTACGGGGGGCATGTAAGCACTCTGCTGGTTCAGATTCCATGGATGGCATTATCTCGAAGTGTCAATTGCCAGGGTCTGGATTCGGCCACGGAATACCATGGATGGGATTATCTCGAAATCTCAATAGCCAGGGTTCCGGGGGTTGCCATGGGCGGTGCTATCTCGAAGCATCGATCGCCAGGAACCCTTGAGGATTGATGATGGGAGCAAGGAATCTGATACAGACCGTGTTGAAAAGCTAATCCTAGGCTAGAACTAAAAAGAAAAAGAGAGAGAAAACTCTCCAAACAGAAAAAAAAAAAAACTTTCTATCTCTCTCTTACAAAACGCACTGCGAACTGGGCCAGGGCTAAAATCATTTCAAGCACGGGTGCTTTAACCACGAAGTCCAATAAACCTTAGGTTAGTTCTTGCGGGCCTTAAAAACCTTTGCTAAAAGACTGAGGCTAAGGCTAGACAGATTTGGATCTTGATTGGTACTAGAGTATCTTTTAGGCCTATGGTCAGCATTCTAACCTAATCTATGCTCAAATAAAAAGGCACTTATCTAAAACCATTGAAAACTTCATGGTCTAGAACAAAGGTTGAAACCTTAAGTTGTTTGCTAAGGGACTAGCAAAAGCTAGGCATGGGGGTATGATGAGAACCTCATCATGAGCCATAACTAGCTCATTTTGACCCAATACAAAGGATAAAAGCTCCTACATATCTCAAGGAAAGGCTTAACTCAGAGAATTCTGAGTTTGAGAAGGAAACCAGTCATAAGGGGTAAAAGTGCAATTTTACCAGTATAATCTGCATACAGGGTAATTCAGGGCCCAAACATAGGTCAAAACAGCTTAATAAGAATAAAAGTGGGATGAGATGATCTAGCAAGGGCTACAGCACTTCCAAGGAACCAAATGATAATCTGTAACCCTAAAACAACCCACTTCAATTCACAAGGTTCGAGGCAAATTAAAAATAGAATAAACCCTCTAAAATTCATAGAAAAATAATCTCTAGGGTTTAGAACCTTCAATTTGGCCTTTAGAACCCATTTTGACCTACATTGAGAACCATGCCCAATTAATAACTTAATTTGGGTTTTTGCGCAAATTGACCGGTCAAACAAGGTTTAATATGAAAATAAAATTCACCATCAGATTCCTTAGGTCCTAATTAGTCATGTATAAAAACTTGAGCCTAAGAAGAAACCTCCTTGACCGACTTCACACTTTGGTCCTCATATATTTACTCTTTGGCCCTCAACTTTTGAACCCTCGCATTTTGGCCCCTAACTCTCCTTCGTTCTTTGCAAACAGGTCCCTCCTGCAAAACCCTGCCAGCACCATGCTCCGGCGACCTTGCGCGGAGCATGGCGCCGCGCAGGGTGAGGTGGAGGACCTGGCAAGTGTACCGGGGGTGCCCTGCGTCGTCAGCCGTCGCAGGAGCACCCCCATGGTCATTGTAGCCCCCCATACCGGCCGTGCGAACGCACGGACGGTATGGGTTCGTATTCCGACCATTCTCCGGCGAGGGAGACACGTCGTCTCCCTCCGCCTTCCTCCCTGCTTCAACCCTATAAATACCCCCCGCCGCTCCACCGACGAAGGCAGCCTGGATCTGACGGAGAAAACCCCCAGCTTTCTTCTCTTCTTTCTCCGGCAGACGCTCACCAGCTCCGGCGACTTCCTCCCCCTCCACCTCTTCGCTCTGCCGCACTACCAGCAGCAGAGACTTCCTCCCCTGCTCTTCCCGCGCCACGCCGCACCCAGCTGGCGCCTTTCCAGCCCTCTGCTCGCCGCCGCTCCTCTCTCTGAGCATCATCTTCTCCGGCGACAGTCGATACGACTGTCGCCCTGTTCCTCCCCCTTCGTCCCTGCAGTTAAGTTAGACTTACTCCCCTTCTCCTCCTCTTTCTTTCCCCGCTTTCGATTTAGTCAATTAAGCCCTCTACCGACCCTGTTCACCCTCATCCTCTCCGCCTCCGACCACCCTCCGGCGAGCCGCTCCCATCACCTCAGCGACCCACACGGCTCGCCGACCACCGCAGAACCTCCGCCTCCTCACCCTGATCCTCTTCCGCCCCTCCACTTCCCACCAAACACCCTCTGCAGATCCACCGAACACACCCACTCCCTCGCTCACAGTTTGACCTAGGACGACCTATTAGCTCCATCTCGCCCCCTGCAAACCCCCTGACCACCTTCGCCGTGCCACGGCGAAGGTCCCCCGCCTGTCTGATTTGGCCGAGAGGCCGTGCTATTGATTTCAGGTTCCAGGCCTTGACCGCCATTGGCGAGGAAGCTCGAAGCTTGCTCGAGGTTGCTCCAAGCCTAGATATCCCAGGTTGAAGAGCCACGGCCAGCGCGGAGGAGTCTTGCGCACACACCCCGGCCCTCAATTGGAGTTGCGCGCCTCAACAGCTGTTGCAATTGGAAGCGCCATCCCTGCTGCAAGCGTGAGAGAAATGGGTGCGCGGATAGTCCCACCTCGGAACCTTCTGAAGCCACACACCCACATAAATTGAAAAAGTGCCACCATCTGTTTGCCTCAGTTACCACGGGGTGAGGTCCCTCTCACCCGACCCGACCCGACTCGGCCTCGTCCGTGACCACGCTCCGCGGACCTGGCCCGACCCGATTAGACTGACCTGCACTCCTCGCCCACCACGCACGCCGGTGGGCCTGGACCCGGGCCTGACCCGAACCCGATTACCCGGTAGCGCTCTGGGAGAGCTTCCGAAGAGTGATTTCAGAGAGAGAGATACGCGGGGGAAGGGGGTAGAGTAGGTTTTTGCCTCTTGACGAATAAACTCTGAAGTGTGCAGGCCAAAGAAGAAGAAGCAGACCCGCTGAAGAAGAAGGAGCTGCTGCACTGTAGCGAAGGCATTGTTAAGTCGTCTCAGCACCGGGGCAGACGACGGAAGGTCAGCAGCCAAAGAAGAAGAAGACCCGCTGAAGAAGAAGGAAGAGCAACGGCCATCGCAAAAGAAGAAAAAGAGAAGTCAAGGCAGGTGAAGACAAAGAAGAAGAAGGAATGAAGAGAAGCAAGAAGCAAGAAAAGAAGAAGACGATCTGACGAAAAAGAAAGAAAGGAAACAAGGAAGAACAGAAGAAGAAGAGCACGAGGGGAAAATCTGAAGAAAGCAGAAGAAAAAGAAGAAGAAGAAGAAGAAGAAGAACAGGAAGAACCAAAGACAAAGAGGAAGAAAGAAGAAAAGAAGAAGAAGCCAATTTTTCATCTCTCTCTCTCTCTCTTTATTTTTGTAATAGAACTTGTATATCTCTAGAATACAACTTGCTCCCTGAGTTCGACCTCGGGAACTCTTTTATTTTTCCGAGTAAAAAAATTTTATATGAAACGTTGGTAACAACCGGCTTTACTACAACGATATAACACAACCCGGTCAAAACCACGCTTATCAAACGACATCCTTCCAAACGCGTACGTCCCGAAGGGGCAGGTGAATGTGGTCTTTTCTTGGTCCTCTGGATGGATTGCCACCTGATTGTAACCGGAGTACCCGTCAAGAAAGTAGAAGAATCTATTTCCCGCTAGTTTCTTGAGGATCTAATCAATAAACGGTAGTGGGAAATGATCCTTCTTCATGGAGGAATTGAGTCTTCTGTAATCAATGCAGACTCTCCACGAATTAGCTATTCGGGTAGGAATGACTTCTCCGGTTTCAGTCGTGATGATGGTAAGTCCTGCCTTCTTAGGCACCACTTGTATTGGACTCACCCAACGACTGTCGGAGATCGGGTAGATGATCCCTGCATCTAACCACTTTATGATCTCCTTTTTCACGACCTCCTGTAGGTTAGGGTTTAGGCGTCTTTGCATTTCTCTTGAAGGTCGTGAGCCTTCTTCTATGTAGATTCGATGTGTGCAGTATGAAGGGCTTATACCAGTCAAATCATCGAGAGTCCATCCAATGGCTCTACGATGTTGCTGGAGAACAGAAATCAAACGGAGTTCCTAGTCAGGTGTGAGTCGAGAATTGATAATCACAGGAAACGTCTGATTTGAATCCAAAAAGACGTACTTCAAATGTTCGGGAAGGGGCTTGAGTTCCATGACAGGATTGTCAGCAGCAGCGGGTGGTTCGGGGTTTGTATCAGGAGCAATGGTAGGAGTTATAGGTGTGTCTAGATCATGCTCGCACTCCTCTGTTAGTGGTTTTTGATTCTCTAGTGGTTGATCAGGAATAATCAGGTTGTCCTCTAGATGCAGTTCTTCAACCACGGCTTTGACATCACATATTTCCTCTATAACCCCGCAATTAATCCCTTGCTGGGCCTTGAAAATGTCAATCTTCATGTTTTGATTCCCAAATTTTAATTCTATCTGGCCCTCTTCGCAGTTAATGTTGGCCCTAGCAGTGGCCAAAAAGGGTCTCCCTAATATGATTGGTGTGTCCCTTGGGTTCTTAGGTGCATCCATGTCTAGTACTATAAAGTCCACTGGAAAATAAAAATCTTGTACCCTAACAATGACATCCTCGAGTATTCCTTTGGGTGACTTGATGGATCGATCGGCTAACTGCAATGTTACCTCAGTGGGTTTAAGTTCAGATTCTTCAAGGTGGTCAAGGAGGGATGTAAGTATTAAATTTATGGAGGCACCTAGGTCTAGTAGGGCTCTATCAAATTGGGTTTCACCAATTTTACAAGAAATCAAGGGAGTTCCTGGGTCTTTAGCCTTGGGTGGGAGTTTGCTCAAAATGACAGAGCTGGCTTGCTCTGACAGTACGATTGGGTTCCCATCCTTGGTTCGTGGCTTACGTTTAGGTGTACATATGTCTTTCAAGAATCTTGCGTAAGCCGGTATGTGGCGGATTGCATCCATCAACGGGATGTTTATCTGGACTTGTTCAAAGAGCTTGACCAGATCCTCCTTGGGAGCCACGGGTTTGGTTATTCTTTTTCCTTTGGTTAAGGCCTCAGGAAATGGGATCCTAGCTGGTTCCTCTAGGATAGGTCCAGGTTCTTGATCTGGGACAGTAGTATCTTGGATAACTATCCTAGGGTCTTGGCCACTATCAGGCTTGGAGTGGTTCGGATAATGTGGGTCTTGGGTTATTTTACCACTACGTGTTGTTACAGAGTTCAACCCGACCTGATTTGGGTTAGGTAGGAGGGGTGGCTGCTGCTGAAATCCCGCATAAGATGTTGAAGCCTCCATCCCGTCTGGTGATGGAGTAGCGGGGGCCTGATAAATCACATGTGTTTGGCCTGAATTTGGATTCATAACGCGCTTCTGGGTTAGCAAGTGATTTGGGTTGGGTAGAGGTTGCGAAGGAAGGGTGCCAGGTTGGCGGGAATTTGCCATCTGGGCTAGTTGGTTGCGAACCTTTGTGATCTCGTCCTTGTGTTGTCTTTGCATTACCGCATTCGTCTTTTGAATGTCAGCCAATGCTTGAAGGATAAGAGTCATTTGATCCTGGTTTTGCCCGGATTGGTAGGTGGGATTGGGCCGAGGCTGAGGCGGCTGAAATGGATGAGAGGCTTGTGGACGGGGTTGATATGGTGGTCTTTGAGAATTTCCCGCCCACTGAAAGTTAGGATGATTTCGCCATCCAGGGTTGTAGATATTGGAGAATGGGTCATTTTGGATGGCGTTGAGGTCCTCACAGTTCTGAGGAGCCTTAGGAAAGTCAGAATACAAGGGTTCAGAGTTCCCCCAACTCGAGTAGAAGGGATCGGAGGTTACTTCGGTCCGAGAGGAAGACGGGGGTGGATATGGGTCCATCCCCTTGGCAGGTTGGTGATATATGTTTTGCACTGTTTCCCTTGCCAGAGGAGGTCGTGCAAAAGAGTTTTGCGTACAGGTGGCTTGCTGCAAATGTCGAGTTAGCTCGTCCACCTTCTTTTCTATAATAGAGACCTTGTCCAACCGACTGGCCATCAGTTCCAAGTCGATGGAAGTGGACAGGTCCTGCATCTCATGTGTCCCTCTTAGATTCGTCGATGCGCGGGCATTCATCCTGTCGAATAAGCCCATGGAGTCATTATTTATGGAGTTCTCGCACATGTTTTCGAGAATCTCCCACACCGTGTCCTCGTGTTGACCCATGATGTTTCCTCCGCACGTTGCATTGACGAATAAGCGAATATCTTCACGGAGTCCCTGGTAAAAAGACTGGACTTGTTCCCACTTAGGAACTCCGTGATGGGGACACTTTCGCATGAGATCAAGGAATCGATCCCAAGCTTCGTGAAGAGGTTCTCCCTGTTGTTGAGTGAAATGGGTGATCTGGTGGCGTAAGGCATTCGTCCGGCCAACAGGGAAGAATTTTTTCAAAAGTTCGGACTGCAATTCCTCCCATGTGTTGATCGGACGGGTCTGAGTCTGATACCAATGTGTGGCCTTGTCCAAGAGGGAGAACGAAAACATTTTCATGAGTAGGATATCCCGATTTTGTACATCTGACCCGAAGGTCTGGGCCAGATGCTTGAGTTGTTTAATGTGTTGGAATGGATCCTCAGAGTTAAGCCCATGGAACTTTGGTATGGCATGAATCATATTGGGCTTCAGTTCAGAATCAGGTCCTCCAATTGGGATTCGTACTCGGGGTTCAATTGCCACCGCAGCGGGATTATAGTGATCTCGCATCATAGGTCGCTGCGGTGGGTTTACAAAGTTCTGAAAGAGATCGTTCAAGCGTTGAAGTTGGTGTTCAAGGTTATTCTCCTCTTCAATGGGTTGTGCCATGATGGGAGAAGGAGAATCAGGATCTGAATCAGATGAAAGATTTATGTGGTGGGGTTGCTGCACAAACAAGGGCGTCGAGGCTTGGCCTCGACGAGAGTGAATTTCTAAAGGAGGTCTTAAGGGTGGTCTTAAGGACCTCCTACCAAACATGCACCGGAAGATGTGATGAGATTAGAAGGTGCTGGACCCAATCAAGACACCCAAAAATTGTTGGGTGACTATAGAGGTTCGGGGCAGATGGACCCCTGGATCAGAAGATCGTCCACCTGAGAAATATCTGGGCAACCAGAGAGGGAGAGTCCCGCAAAGACCCCTACACAGTAGAGCATCCCCACGGGTTACAAGGTTTCCCCCACCTGACCTCTCTTGTCACTGCGGTTCCAGGTAGACCAAAATGGGGATCTTGACCTCTTAAGTCTACCTTTTTTATTTTAAGATCAAGGTGCTTATTGTTCCACTTGAACTTTTAAGTATTTTGAGTGAAAAAGTGACCTAATATTAAGGTTGGTTGACCCAAGGGATCAACTTCACCTCTTGTTCCTTTGAGAGCTTTTAGGTCATTTCTTTTATGGTTCAAATGGATTAATAGCCTGATTTGCTTAGGGTTCCTCTTGTATAAATCGTTTCAAACAAGGTTTAGGCACACCTCTTTTTGGAAAGGTTGTTTCTTTGTTTTAGAGAAGATGTGTCTCTAAAAACCCTAGCTTTGCAATCCCTAACTTGGCTCTAGTGGGTCCAATTTAGTTGCCTTAGAAATTAGCACCTAGGGCTCAATTAAGAAAGTTTTAGCCCTAGTTGCCTTAGTTGGATGAACAGACAAAAATATGTTGAAATGAAAGTCAGGAAACTTGATGAGTTACTAAATATGAAACATGTAGCCCTAAGTTGATTTTTCTTTTTTTTTTTCCTTTTTAGATTATGAGAGGGTTAAGAGAGAGGGCTTATGGAAATTACCTATTCCTTGGAGAGTCTGTTGTGCAGTTATTGTTCTTTCCTTTTTGTTTTGCTTTCCCTGCTTGAACACAACAAAAGAGAAGTTAAGTCAGATATTAGATAGAAAAGTTGTAATCAAAAGCTTTAAAAGTGCCCGTTGCTCCCCGGCAATGGCGCCAAAATGTTCTCAACATTTTTGTGCGAGTTTAAAGTATATCACGTTGTAGTATAACCGACAAAACGTTTAAACAAATATAAGGAATTTTATTACTCGAAAAACTAAAGTATCCGAGATCGAACACAGGGAGCAAGCTCAGTACTTTTTAAAACCAAAGAATACAACTATTAAATGAAAAGGATTGATTCAAAAAGGATTTATGAAATAAAAATAGAATTGGACGTCTGATTTCTGTATCAGACGTCTTAAATGTAATCTCCTTTCTTTCTTCTTCTTCGCTGCTCTTCTCTCTTTCTGCTTTTGCTTCTTGTCTTGTGCAGGCTTCTTCCTGCCTTTGTTTCTTTTCTCTTATTTCTTCTTCTGCCTTGCCTTTCTTCTTCTTCACTTGGCCTCTCTTCGTTCTTCTCTCTCTTCTGCCTTGTCTTCCTTCTTCTTTCTTCTTCTCTGCGAAAACTTCTCCTTTCACTGCTACACAGCCTCTTCTTTCTTCTCTTCCTGTTCTGCAGCTGCTTCCTTTGCTTCTTCCTTCCTGCACACACCACAGCCGCGAAGCAAAACCTAGCCCCGTCCCTCTACCCAAGCATCTCTCTCTCTCACAAGCAATTCGCTCAAGGACGCTCTCCCAGAGCCACATGGGTAGTCGGGTCGGATTCGCACCCAGGACCAGGCGCACCGGCAAGTGGTGATGCGCGAGGAGTGCGTAGGTTTAGGTCGAGTCGGATCCCGCCAGATCCGCGAGGTCAAGACGCGGACGAGGCGGGTGTGAGGGCAGGTGAGGGACCTCACCCCTGTGCTTACAGAGGCAATGGGCTTAAAACACAAAAATAATTTATATGATACCTGTGTTTTGCAATCCCACGATGTGGGACTATCTGGTCGATCCTGCTTTCGCGCCCGCAGAGCTTTCGTCGCGCAATTGCTCCAGCTGCTGGCCTCTCTGTGCGACTTGCTAGCTTCACTCACTCCGCGACACTCACGTGAGTCTACTGCACCTGGAGCCTGGGAGTCCTGGTACCTGAAGCTGCTGCAAGCTCCTTGCTGCTTCGGCTGATAATGGCGGCCGGAGCTTAAACCTGTCACACACAAGAATGGCCTATTGGCCCAATCAGATTGGCTAGAAACCTTCGCCATGGCACGGCGAAGGCGATGCGCAGTGCTGTAGGCTGCAGGTCGGCCTAGGCGTGCGTGCCTAGGTCAACCTGTGGCCGGAGATGTTGGGTTGTTCGGGGGGTGATTGTGGAGGTCTGGAGTGGCAGTGGTGGGGTGAAGTGAGTTCCTGGTGGTGAGGAGGAGCTCACGAGGGGGTTGGCGAGCCGTGTGGAGGGGCGGAGTGGTGTGGGCAGCTCGCCGGAGGGCGGTCGGAGGCGAGGACGATGGAGGTGGTTAGGTACTGTCGAGGGGTAATTAGATAAAATAGCAGGGGGAAAAGAGAGAGGAGAGGAGGGAGAAGGTATCTGGAGTGGTCTAGAAGGAAGGGAGGAGGCGGAGAGGACGGCGCGTAACTGCCGTCTTCGGGGAAGAAGGACCCTGAGGGAGGAAGCGGCGACGAAGATGAGGTCAGGGGCACGCGCGTGTGGTACAGCGCGACGCGGGAGGAAGTGGCGAAGTTGACTCTGCTGCTGGTATGGCAGCAGAGCGACAAGAAGGAGGGGAGGAGGTCGCCGGAGCTTGCGGGTCGTTTGGCCGGAGATGGGAGAGAGGGAATTTGGAGGGGATCTCCGTCAAAATCAAGCTTAAGATGAGCGGCCGGAGGTGTAGTCTCTTTTATAGACGCTGGGCCGGGTGTGCAGAGCGTGGAGGGCACGCCAGCGTCTGAGGTTGGTCGCCAGAAATGAAAAGAAGTTAAGATACCCAAATCTCTCGTGCGTTCGCACGAGAGGTTGGGTTCACACCAGGGATCAAGATTGGCCTTAGATGGAAGGGAATTCCTCAGAGAATCTCCCTTCCATTTCTGGGAGGGGATCTCTGAGGAATCAGAGAGGATTCCCTCTCAAATCCTTGCCGGAGCAAGATTCTGCCCTAATAATGGCAGCAGGACCTGATTGCAAAGGTGGCGAGGAAGTTAGGGGGCGTTCTGTTATGCTTTTCAAAAGATAGGGACCAAATTATGATTTGGGTGTACTAAAATGCAAAGTAGGTCAAGATGACCTCCCCTTAGGTCCAAATTTTGGTAAAAACCTAATCTTGACCTAAGGAATCTAATGGTGAAGTTGGATTTTAGGTTTGACCTTGTTTGACTGGATATTTTGCGTAAAAACCCAAATTAGGTTAATTGATGAACTAGGACCCTAATCTAGGTCAAACTGGGTTCCAAAGGCCAACTTAAGTATTCTAAACCCTAGGGGATATTTTTCCATGATTTTTAGAGGGTTTAATTGATTTTTATCCTGATCGAAACCTTGTTGAATTAAGTTGGTCTGTTTTAGGGTTACCACATGTCATTTACTTCATAGATTGCTCATGAACCCATTTCTGATTGACTCAACCCACTTTTTATCTCATTTAGACCTTTTGACCTGTGTTTTGCCTCGGAGAAATCCCGTTTATATACTGCAATGGTAAAATTGCAGTTTTAACCTTTAATTCATGTTTTCTTCTCAAAGCACTTATTCCTTCAGTTAAGCCTTCTTCTAGGTTATGTAGGAGCTTTTATCTTCTTTATTGGGTAAAAATGAGCTAGTTATGGCTCATGATGAGGCTCTTATCAACTGTGTAGGAAAACCGAGGTTACTTAGACTCCTAAGTTAAAGCAAACTAGCGAATCCTGTACTGGTGACTTAGGTACAAGAATACGTCCTAAGTTAGGAGAGATCGTGATCTATCTTGTCAAAGCTTAAAGTGTATTAAGCCAAAGCCTGAGCGAATCAAGCTACAGTGGATTGGAAAGTCTAACCAACAAAGGTTGAATGTCCATAAACACTTATTCTATTTTTGTTTTCAACTATAAGATCATAATTAAACACTTAAATTCTTTTAATGCTTTTTCTCTCCTCGGAGTTTTTCAATCTTTTGGAGTTCCCCTCAACAATAAAGTTCAAGTCCCTTATTGTATTTTTGGAATTTTTGTTTTTGACATTTTTTTTTCTATTTTTGACTTTGTAATTTTTTTTCAAATTTTTCAAAATTTTTTCAATTTTTTGGTATTTTTGATAAAACTATACCATATACACTACAGGTGTGTCTACAATTACATTTTAGTAAATGATTCACCATTTACACCTTCCATGCTTAAATGATTCAATGTCCTCATTGTATGAGTAGGGTGGATGCAATGTATGCTTTGCTTTTCACTATCTTAGATTGGGTGATGAAAGGAGGTTGGAATGAGGAGATAAAAATCTATGTGCAGATGATTTCAAGCCTGATACAAGATCAGAGTGGAGAGTCGTGCTAAGAAGGGAAGTGCATGACGTATGTGACAATGAATGTATGCTACAAATGCATAGGTAGACACCTAACTCAAGAAAGGTGAAAATAGCTATATACAAGAAGATAGGTTTGCTAAATTTAACACCTTCAGCTAGGCGTAAACCTAGATGAAGATGTATAAGTAAAAATAGGTTCAAGAAATTGGAGCAAAATAGTAGAATTGACAAGTCTGAGATCATGTGACTCAATGAAAGGTTTCAATGTTTGTCCATTGACAATGAAAGGTTCAGATTTGTCAATCTCAGTGATCTCAACGGCTCCATTGTCAAAGATTCTTAAGATTTTGAAAGGTTCCGTCCACTTGGATCTGTCCCTGGGAAGAGTTTTAGTCTTGAGTCAAATAGGACTTTCTGACCAGGGTGAAAGGTTTTCCTATGGATGTGTCAATCATGGAAGGCCTTTAATTTATCCTTATAAATCCTCAAGCTTTCATAAGATTCATTCCTCAATTCATCTAGCTCGGAAATTTGTAGTCTTCTATGATCACTAGCCTTCTCTAAGTCCAAGTTACACTTTCTGATGGCCCAATAGGCTTTGTGCTCAAGTTCTACAGGAAGATGACAGGGTTTCTTGTGCACAAGTCTAAAAGGAGACATGCCTAATGGGGTTTTGTGAGCTATCCTATACGCCCACAACACATCAGAAAGGCAGGAAGACCAATCCTTTCTATCAAGTCAGATGGTAGTTTGTAAAATCTTGATCTCTCGGTTGGACAATTCAACTAGTCCATTAGTTTGAGGGTGATAAGGTGTAGCAATCCTATGAGTCACCCCATATTTTTGAAGTAGGGACTGAAAGTGGATGTTCCTAAAGTGAGACCCTCCATCACTAATGATGGCTTTTGGTACCTTAAATCTAGAAAAGATGTAGTCCTGAACAAACTGGTTTACAATCTTGTGATATTTGTCCTTGTGGGGATGGCTTCAATCCATTTAGAAACATAATCAACTGCCAATAAGATATACTCGAAGCCATAGGAATTTGAAAAAGGCCCCATGAAGTCAATACCCTAGATATCAAAGACTGCGCATACTAAGATTGGATTCAAGGGCATCATGTCTCGGCAGCCAATACTGTCGAGAGACTGACAGTGTGAACATGCCCTAGTATATTCGTATGCATCTTTGAAGATTGTGGGTCAGAAGAATCCACTTTGTAGGAATTTTGCAGTAGTCCTTTTGGCTGAGAAGTGGCTGCCACAGGCTTAGTCATGGCAAAACGATAGGATGCTTTCTATCTCCTTATCAAGCACACACTTCCTAAGAATCTGGTCAGGGCAAGATTTGAATAACCAAGGTTCTTCCCAAAAGTAATGACTAGCTTTGGCTCTAAGTTTGTCTTTTTGATGTCGATTCCAATCAAGGGGAAATGCTCTAGAAGCCAGGTAGTTGACAATGTCAGCATACCAGAGAAGATCAAAATGGATGACAAGTAATTGCTCGTTAGGGAAGTTGTCAGTGATGGGAAGTGAAGGAGATATCGCTTCAAAAGGAAGGCGAGATAAGTGGCCAGTTACCACATTCTGCTTCCCGGCCTTGTTACGAATCTCTAAATCAAACGTCTGCAATAGCAGGATCTATCTAATCAGGTGAGATTTCGTGTCCTTCTTGGCAAGAAGATGTCGAACTACGGTGTGGTCAGTGTAGACTATAATGTGGGAACATAAAAGATAAGGTCTGAATTTTTCCAGTGTAAATACTACAGCTAGCAATTCCTTTTCAGTGACGGTGTAATTCCTCTGAGCTTCATCTAGGGTTTTGCTAGCGTAATAGATGATTGTAGGTTTCCCGTCCAGTTTCTGCCCAAGGACAACCCTTACTGCATAATCAGAGGCATCACACATGATCTCAAAAGGGTGAAACCAATCTGGGGGTTGCAGTATTGGTGCCTTGGTAACCAGATCACGAAGTGTCATATAGGCACAAATACAATCATCCGAGATCTGGAGGTTTACATCCTTAGAGAGGAGATTGGTGAGAGGTCGGGCTATTTTCGAGAAGTCTGCTATAAAGCGGTGATAAAAACCAACATGCCCAAGAAAAGATCTAATCTGTTTAACCGATGAAGGTAAAGGTAGGTCAGAAATCAATTTCACCTTTGCATGATCAACCTCTATTCCTCTCTCAGAAATAAGGTGACTTAGAACTAGTCCTTCTGGTACCATGAAATGTGATTTTTCCCAGGAAAGTACCATTTTCACATTGATGCATCTTTACAGGACCTTAGTCAGATGGTCTAAGCATGCATCAAATGTGCTCCCGAGGAACAAGAAGTTATCCATGAAGACTTCTAGGTAATCACCTACTAAATCGGAGAAGATTGCAAACATACACCGCTGAAATGTAGCTGGTGAGTTGCATAATCCAAATGGCATCTTACGGAATGCAAACGTTCTGTAGGGGCAGGTGAAAGTCACTATCTCCTAGTCATCGGGGTGAATTGCCACCTGATTGTAACCTGAGTAGCCATCCAAAAAGTAGAAAAATCGATTCTCAGCCAATCTTTCCAGTATCTGATCAATGAAAGGTAGTGGGAAATGATCTTTCTTCATGGCTTGATTGAGTTTGCAGTAGTCAATACATACTTGCCACGAACTAGCAATTCGTGTAGGGATGACTTCTTCAGAGTCAGTGGTTATGATGGTAAGTCCAGCCTTCTTAGGCACAACTTGAACAGGACTTACCCATTGACTATCTTAAATGGGGAAAATAATTCCATTGTCTAACCACTTGATCATCTCATTTTTAACCACCTCTTGAAGTGTAGGGTTCAGTCTACGTTGTGGCTATCTAGTGGGTCGAGAACCTTCTTCAGTAAAAATCCTATGTGTGTAGTAAGAAGGACTAATGCTAATCAAGTCTGAAAGGCTCCATCCTATAGCCTATCTATGTGCTCTCAAGATAGATAAGAGTCGTGATTCATGATCAGACGATAAAAGAGAGTTGATAATCATAGGATAAGTCTAATCTGGTCCTAAGAAGACATATTTTAAAGATTCTGGAAGAGGTTTGAGGTCAACAGGTACAGGATCAGGTGAAGGAGCAGGTGTGGAGAACTCAGAAGATCCTAGAGACACTAAAGGAATAGGGGGTAAGTCAATTTCTAAGGTTAGTGTCTCAGGAAGAGTCAAGTCAGAGTCTTAAGGGTGTTAAGGTTCTAAAGTCAGTGAATCAATCAATGTATCCTCAACCAACTTATCCAAAGAATCCAAGGAATAGATTTCCTCAATTAAACTATAGGATGGTCCCCTTTGGGCTTGAAATATATCAATTTTCATTTTCTGATCTCCAAATTTCAATTATATAAGACAATTCTCACAATTAATGTTTGCTTTGGCCGTAGCCAAGAAAGGTCTTCCTAATATGATAGGTGTGTTCTGGATATCCTCAGGTACTTCCATGTCAAGGACTATAAAGTCTACAAGAAAATAAAAGTGCTTGACTCGTACTATAACATCTTCCAACACTCCCTAAGGTGTCTTAACTGATTTGTCAGCTAATTGCAGGGACACCTCGGTTGGCTTCAGATTGCCAACCTTGAAATGTGTTAGTAGGGTGGTTGGGATAAGATTGATGGAAGCACCTAGATCAAGCAGTGCTCTATTGAATGTAGTGTTTCCTATCATACATGAGAGAAGAGGGGTGCCTGGGTCTTTCTTCTTAATAGGGAGGTTTGAAATAAGGGAACTCACTTGTTCCGAGAGAATAACAGGACCACTCCCTTTCTGAATTCTAGCCTTACGCTTAGGTGTACATAGGCCTTTCAAAAACTTAGTGTAAGGAGGAATGTGGCAAATCTCACCTAACAAGTGGATGTTTATATGGACTTGTTCAAAGAGCTTGAGTAGATCCTCCTCAGGAGTCACACAAGATTTCTTCTTCTTTTCCTCACTCTTCTTTTCTAAGGCCTCTGGAAAAGGTACAGAAGTTGTAATCGGAGGGTCATTCCTAGGTTGAGAAGAATCAGGAAGAGGTGAATTAGCAGTAGGAGTGGAAGGTCCAGGTTGAGATATAGAAGTTGGTAAGGGTGGATCAGATGTGCTTCTACCACTCCTAGTATTGATGGCATTTAAATCAAATTGCGGCATAGACAATAAATCAGGATCAGGTATGACAGGTAGTTGTAGATTAGAATAAAAAATAGGATCAAAATAGAAAGAATTAGGATTTGTGTAAAGCTTAGTTTCATGCAAGGTTTGTGATATGAAGTGTGCTTGACCTTGCAAAGGAGGTATGGGTTGTGCTTAAGATGGGAGTGAATGTGGTTGACGGGATTCTATCAAGTGTGATAGCAGGGCTCTCATCTCAGCTAGTGTCGTGTCCTGTCTCTGCTGCAGAGCAATGTTTTGTTGTTGCATGTCAGCAAGAGCTTTGATGATAGTCCCCAACTGATCATCTCGTGTAGGCCCAGGTTGAGAGTATTGGGTGGGCTTGGGTTGGGGTTGCTGGTAGGCACACGGTGGATACCTGTGTGGTTGTGGAGGTGGTGCTCGAATCAGGTTGTGAAGTGGTGGTGCAGAAGGTTGTCGATAAGTAGGTCTCTGTGAATTTCCTGACCACAATAAATTTGGATGATTGTGAATAAGGGTCATTGTGAATGACGTGGAGCTCCTCCGAAGCACCAAAATGTGCAGGGAATTTAGTGTAAGGAGGAACAAAGGTTCCTCCAATCGGTGAAGGATACGGAAATGAATAATACAATAGTGCAGGTTGTGTCACAGATAGATTATTTACAATTTCCCTCCCTGTGGGAAACTGAGAAGAAGTGTGAGGTGCAGGTGATTGAGAAGAAGATGATGAAGGTTTAGATAGGAATTTCCATACTTCAACTACTTTCTTCTCTATTAAGCCCACCTTATCCAGCTGACTAGCCACTAATTCTAAGTCTCTATTGCTAGATTGGGTTTCATGTACCCCCGTATGTGAGTGGGAATGAGAGGACTTTCTATTAAAAACACTCATCGAAGTATTATTAATAGAGTTTTCGACCATGCCTTCGAAGAGCTCAAAAGCTGAGTCTTCGTCCCAACACAAAAAATTGCCTCCACAAGTGGCATCTACAAAATTCCTTGTGCCATCATGGAGCCCATGATAGAAGATCTGGACCTGTTGCTAGCGTGGAACACCATGGTGGGTACATTTTCTAAGAAGCTCGTGGAATCTCTCCCAAGCCTCGTGCATTTGTTCTCGAGAATTCTATGTAAAGATAGTGATGGCACACCTTAAAGTGTTAGTGCGGCCTACAGGAAAGCACTTCTTTAGGAACTCATGTTACAAAGAAGCCCAATCTAAAATTGGTGTAGTCCATGCAGGTGTTCTATACCAGAAGGCTGCCTTATCTTTCAATGAAAAGGGAAACATTTTCATTAAAAGCGTGTGCTAATCATGACCTTGCGAACCCAAAGTTTAAGCAAGATTTTTCAACTCCTCTAAATGCTGAAAAGGGTCCTCAGAAGCAAGACCATGGAAGTGAGGAATAAGTGCTATGATGTTTGGCTTCAGTTCAGTAGCACGACACTTATCAGGATAACGTACCATAGGTATAGGTTGTGCAACTGTGGGATTATAGTAGTCCCACAGTTGACGTCTACGAGGTTGAGGTGGTGCCTGGGGATTCTTAGGTTGAGGTTGTGGGTTTGCTAAGAAATTAATAGCTTATGCAAGCTGTTGCACCTGTTGGGTAAGGGTATTCATCTGAAGTTGTATTTCAAAAAGGTGTTGAAGATGAGGCATAGGACCTCTCTCCGGTGGTGGTTGGTGACGAGTCGATTTTCGCTTAACTAGATGTTAATTAAAATGATTTATCGTTTGTACTTCTAAGTGGTGGAAAATTGACTAATCAAAGTATTAAATTAAAATAAATCACTCGAGAGAGCGGGTTGTGTCCACAAGGAGGAATGTGTCTGTTAAAATTACAAAAATCGAGAAACCAATGTTTGCAATTGGAATTGCGGAAAGTCGATGCCAAAACCCCTCTCAAATGAGGCATATAGGGCTCACATATGTTGATAAATCAATTAAGGAAAGGAGGGAGATTCTCTTAGCAAAATGGCCATCGTATAATACAAATATCATAAATCTTAAAATCCCACAATGGCATCTAAATGTAAAAGCAAATAAAGTGGGAAATAGGGGATTTCATTGCAAGGGTCTTACGCATGGAGGAGGGCTCGGCTAGAGGCGAGATTTGGTGGAGATGAGTGAGCCGAGGGCTTCGAGATGGTAGTCATGGCAAAGTGCAGGGTGGCTCGAGGTGGTCGGACGGAACAATGGTGGAGGTGGGTTCCGACGGTGGCCTTTGCTATTGTGGGAGTTGCTTGCATGGCCAGGAGAGGTGGTGCTGCTGCTGGTGGTGCGTGCGGCAGGCACGTAGGTGTGTGCATGCAGTTGCATGGGGAGCTGGAAAAGGAGGTGATGCATGCGGCGTCCCTGTTGTGTGTGAAGCGCGGTTGGGCGCGGGCAGGAGCTTTGCGCCGAGGGTCGGGTGGTGAAGGGCTTGCATGCGGAGGTCGCGCACGGTTGGAGTAGAGGGTGCGCTGGGGGGGCACGCATGTGGTTGGAACAGCGGGTGTGTTGGAGGGGCGTTGCTGGGTGTGCGGTGATGATTTGTTGTAGCTGTAGTTTTTGCGCAAGAGCGTGAGCGTGTGGAGGAGAAGGACAGGCTGTGCGTGGAGGTATGGAGTGGATGGGTGCGAGGCGCAGGCTGCTTTCCGTGCGTGACGGCAGTGGCTGCGTGCTGCTGGTGAAGGTGGTGCAGTGAGGTGATGGGTTCTTTTTGGTGGAGGAAAAATAGAGGATGAGAAGAAGATGAATAGTGGTGGTTGCAGTGGTGTTGACGGTGGACAGGGGAGGGTGCACAGTGGTGAAGCACGGTGATGGTTGCGTGGTCGTCGATGACACATGTGCACGGTGTTGGCACGAGTCCACCGGCTTGGCTCGGTAAGCTGTCACCTCGCCAGCCCACGGTGTGGTGGAGCTCGGCCTTGGAGATGCATGGTAGTGGTGATGGAGGTGAGCTCGAAGCTCTTCATGATGGTGGAGTTGGGGCGGAGTCTCCTCGAGCATGGCAGCCGCTCCCCCTCTCTTGTAGCCATCTGCAATTCAAATGGAGTGATGGAGATCCGCTTCTTTCGGTCCTTCAATGGTCTTCAATGGTGGTCAGTCGATCCCTTCTGGCGTTAACAAAGAAGAGAATAAATAAAATGAAAAATAAATGATGGGTTAATTATGCACAAATCCTTGACTTCTATGTTAACCCAAAATGATGCATGTAATGCACCTAATTGGTTAACTAATTAAATGCATGCAATTCTAAGTTAATTATAAATGCATTTAGATATGAATGCAATGCATGAAATATGTAAATAAGTGAATAATTAGACCAATCTATTTACATCTTCTTATATGCTATTTATATGTCAATATTAATCTAATATCTAGGCAATTAAGTAACTAATTAGCCCACAAATATGGGCTCATCAGTTAGTTAGGGAAGTTAGGATATGGAAGAGGTTGGAACCTATGCTTTGGTGGTGGTGGTGGAGGATGATGTGTAGGGAGATGTAGAGGAAGTTCTTCGAAATCCTTAAATTCTGCAGAATCATGATCATCCTCAGGATGGATGGAATGGTGAATGGGAGTTTGAGGACTAGGAGGTATAGAATTGGATGTGGAAGTCATAGAAGTGGAAGCTTAGGCATCAGCACCTAAGGGAAGTACTGGGTCAGGGTTTTGGGATCTCTTACCTTCCATGAGTTCGATTTTTGAAAACAGTCTCAACTCAAAGAAAGGATCAATCAATCTCAATCTCACAAAATCAAAAATCCCAATCAATTTCAATCAAAGACCAATCAAGCAAGAAAGAGAGATAAATCGAATTTCTTCCTAGAGTCTGCTACGTAAAATAGTAGTATGCAAACAAATGTTTTAGAACAATTGTATGCAACCTAAAGATAACCTAGTGGAGTGCAGACCTCTATAGTCCACTGGGAATCTGGATAAGACTGGCATGTGAATCCATATGATGTAAACACATTTACACTACTTAAGATGTCTATTTATGCATGTTCTTAAGCATAGGATTGCATTGCATGCTATAAATATTGCATAACATGCATCATCTTGCATTTAGAGTAGTTTGAATAAAAGAGAGGTTAATTGTCTCCTTTTATGTGCTTGGACAGGGCAAACTTTTTATCGGGGCCTCGGATCGAAGATCCAACCGTACAGATATGATCAAGGTGACGATTGGAGTTTAACGACTCCAAGATCGCCCTAATCAGGAATCTGTAGCATCAGATAGAGATCGGGGAACCCTAGAAGATCAAGGGCCAAGATGGTGTAAATCTGCACTTCAAACGACAAATCTGACCGCACGGATGGATTCGGATCGACAATCCCAACCTAACGGCGCGAAAATTGACTCAATCCAACAACCGTGGCACCATCTACATCATCCAGAAGATGGACGGCCAAGATGGTGCCACGTGGTGCCATCTCAGCCATCCAACCAGCCCTCAAGCACCGTCGCACCTTCTCTTCTTCAATCAGAGCGTCGCTTCTAGGCCGTTGGATCTTGATCCAACGGCTGTGGATGCGCGCGCTTGAAAACGTCTGCCCAACCTTTTAGACATCGTAGCGCAGCGGTTCAATGCCCTAACGCGAGGTGCTAGCACGGGATCGAATCGCGCGAGAGGGCGAGTGGCGTGGAAGAGCGGGCGCAAGCGAGCGTCAAATCTTGATCGGGCAGCTGCGGGCGCTCAATAGCGCCCACGCGCTATCGCACGCCTATGCCTCACGCAGGATCATACGAGGGCGGGCGCGCAGCGAGGCGGGCGAAGGCGCGATTTAAGCTATCCGATTTCGCGATCAGACGACTGAGATCGTCTGGACGTGCACAAGCATTACACGTGCAAGCAGGCGAGCGAGTGCGCACCGGTAGTGCCCACTACGCCCACGATGGGGCTTTAGTGACGGTTTTATCCATCACTAAAGACCCCTTATTTAATGTTTTGAGATTTAAATGACCAAATTGCCCTGAATCCTTGCAACTATAAAAGGAGACCCCCTCCACACGAAATTCTCATCCCTTCCTCTTCTCTACCTCTCCAAAGCTCAAGAGAAGCTTGTCCCACACCTGGGATGCTCCTCGCGAGATAAAGTCCAAATATTCGTCCCCATTCGGAAGTGGATCCTGCGACGACGACGACGTGCTGCCCCATTCCCGTTCTTCTACTTCATCCTGCTCTGTCCTCCTTCGTCCAGGCGTCGTCTTGTTTGGCTCGTCCTCTAAGAGATCGTCAAGGAGGATAACTTCTCTCTCCCATTCTTCTTTACAGCTTTCTAGTGTAGAATTTTCCTGCTTTCTAGTGTAGCTGATTTCCCGCTTTCTAGTGCAATTCTTATTTGGTTTTATTGTATAAACATTTTAAAATATTGAATGCATGTTTTCTCTCTCTTTATCTCTCTCTTTTCCTTTTAGTCTGATTGTTATAATAGCTTCATTGTAATTACGTCACCTTACTTTTCAAGAAAAATTCTAAAAAATATATATAATTGCGAATATAGATCGACGTAGCCTCCTTGTGTTCGACCCGAAATTTCAATTTCGGTATAAATTTTATTTGTTGAACACAAGTTCTTCACTTTCAAGCTACAACGACAAGGTTTTAAAAACCAAACACGTTAGTGTAGCAACTCGTACGTCCAACATTTTGGCACCGTTGCTGGGGATGCAACGATTTCCGATCTTTTTTTCGCATTTCTTGCACTTTATTATTTTCTAACTTGCTTTCTCTTGTGTTTATATTGTTTTGCAGAGACTTCCATCAAGGAATCATCAAGCGGTAGACTGGAGTAAAGTGCAGTTGAAGACAATTGTAAGTGCTCCCCATTCTTCCCCCCTCCATAGATTTCATTCGCCACATTAAATCCAAACTCCAATTAACCTAAGTGTTTGCATAAATCCTAGGAATAGTTTGGTTGTTTGGAATCTCACTCACATTCATTTCACCCTCATTTATAAAAAAAAAAACAACAAAAAGATAATATTGTGGGGTAATTTTCAACAAACACACAACATACACCCACATTCAAGGCACTTAATCAAATTGATTTGTTTCTACTCAACCGGGTTCTGATCTGTGGAATCGGTACACACAAAGAAACACATAAAAGAGTAGAAATCATTTTAGGTTAACCATCTTTGAGTGCCTAACTTAGTGGTGCATTTGTGGCCAATTGTTTGAGTTGTTTAGGCCGCACCACTCTACTTAAAATCAACTCATCAAGTAGCTCCTCCTTAAGGTTTTCAATCTAGGTCAATTCCAGGCACTCCACTTTCTTTCTGGTTTTAAAGGAAAACAATCTTCACCTGTGTTTGACAACTTGGTTTACCTAGAAACTTGATTGCAATCCACCTAATTTGAAACCCTAAAAGCTACTTAAGCAAGATTTGAACATTAAAATTCACGCATCACAAATAATCTTGCTTAAAAACCCTGGTTGTGAATGCACTTACACAAATCTGAATCAATCATTAACGGCACAACCAATTTTAAGGACCCATCACATTCCATAAGCACCACAATCCCAGGCCTTAATAAAATTGAGTAGACATTGGCCCTAAGGTCTGATTCGCTCCTCAGAGCCTAGTCTGAGATTGTTTTTGATTAACCTACTTGTACTAATTAATCTGATGTCTAGCTAGGGGAGTAGCGTCAAACGACCGTGGTTGGGGGGTACACCAGGAACCGGAGGCAAAACCCGAAGGAAGAACCTTCTCCCCAGTCCCTCCTTCTAATTGGTTGGATTAAACAGACGTAAGTAGAGCAAATCATTTACAGTCTTAAGGCGAGTTTTGGGAGTTAGTAGATCCTTAGGCTACCCCACTTCAAGACAGCCTTGTTTTGTTGTGCTGCAAGGTCCCTATCCCCAGTCTTTCCGACCTTCTCCTAGTTTATGCTGGGAAGACGGTCATTGAATCCTCGATTGGAAGGACTATTAGAACATTCTAGGAGGCGCAAGTTGGATTTTGGTCAAATTGATCCCATGGCCGACCAACAGCCTCCTCTGCTTGGAAATCCACAGGAAGAATTTCGAAGGCAGCTGGAACAAATGCAGAGAATGCAGGGCTCTCAACCCTTGAAGGATTTTTATGATCCTTCAAATTACGGGGAACGTCCCAGCGTCCAGATTCCAGCCGGTGACGTAGAAATCAAGCCCCAAGTGTTAAGCCTGATTAAACATTATCATAGGCTTGGCTCTGAAGATCCGTTTCAACACTTGGAGGACTTGGCCACTTTGGTCAAGACCACCAAGGCACGAAACGTAAACGAGGAGCAAATGATCATGAGGCTCTTCCCCCACTCTCTTAGGGATAAGGCTGCGCATTGATATAGGACAATAGGAAGACCAATTACAACTTGGAATGAGTTGAAATCAGCCTTTCTGAAGAAATTCTTCCCAGTCGGACGTACCAATGCTTTGAGACGGGCAATCACTAACTTTACCCAGTGGCCGGGGGAGCAGTTTCATGTGGCCTGGGAGCGATTCCAGGACTTATTGTGGAGGTGTCCACACCACGAGGTCCCGAAATGGCAACTCGTCAGATCTTCTATCATGGGTTGACTGAGCAACTCAGAAATCATGTGGATGCTTCTTGCGGAGGCAATTTCTTCCATAAAGATGCAGATAGTGCACATGATTTATTTGAGGAAATGAGTGAGAATTCAATCAATCATGCCTCCATGTATACATTTAACCGATCCCAGCAGCCTAGATCAAATGTCAATGAAGTCCATGACTTCCATTCATTTGATATGGAATTGATTTGTAACAAACTTGATAAGGTGGACTTGGTTGCTAAAAGAATGGAAGAGTGGATGGTTGGCAATTCTATGAACAACCCTCGATCCACTCAATCCCAAAATTTAGGATTCCATTCCTCACGAGCTCCTTCTGGATGGGAGTTCGTGAATCAACTCGATGCAGCTCAACCTGTGAGTCAGCATTTTTCGGAACCCCATGGGTTCCAAACTGGGGCCTTTGATCCTAGTTTTTCTGATCCTTCCCTTTCTTTCTCTCCATCCTCACCCTATGAGGATGTCTGTGCTGTACAAGAGAATGTTAGATCCAACCCCTACTCTAATGCCTATAATCCAGGTTGGGGAAACCACCCTAACTTCTCTTGGAAAAACCCGGGCAACAGACTCAATTCCGACCCAGCAACCATGCTCTGCAACGACCAATGGGTCAGGGTCAAGTATATACTCAGTTGCCTTCGAATCAGCTCAATCAGCTAGCTTGGAATTACCGTCAACCCGCAGGGCAGGCTGATTTGAACCGTCAAATGGTAGAGATGCAAGGATCCATGCTCCAGCTCATGCAGCAAATGAAAACCTCGCTGGACAACTTGCAGTCCGAGCTCATTGCTAACTCTCGTCAACCTGGATCTCTACCATCCCAACCCGTACCCAACCTGCAAAATATTATGAATTCGGGCAACCAAGCCCATGGGTATGGAAATCAGAGGGACCCACACGCACATGCTTAGGTGGTTGAGCAGGGTTCCTCATCTTCTTCTTCTTTTGCAAATCAACAATTCATGGCTAATCAAGCCCCTCCAATCTTTCCTAACCCTCCCCAAGACCCAAATTCTTATGCATCTGCAAATTCTGTCACTTTGAGGAGCGGTAAGTAGACTCAGGATCCACAACCACACTATCTGATCTTTTGAATCCTGAAGAACCTGAGGAGAGAGAGGAGAATCCTGAAGGAGAAATCAAGGCTCAGGAACCTGATTCCAAAGATCTGACTCATGTTCCTTTTCCTGAAGCCTTAACCAAATCAAAGAAGAAGAAGTATGTTGATAGCAATGAGGAGCTTCTGAATCTATTTAAGAATGTTGAGATCAATATCCCGCTCCTTGATGCTATCAAGCACATACCGGCTTACAGAAGATTTTTAAAGGAATTATGTACACAAAAGCGTAAGTCGAGAGAATCTGTTTCAAGGAAGGTGGTACTCTCTGAGCAGGCTAGTTCTATTATCCTGCACTACCTCCCTCAGAAAAAGAGAGATCCTGGTGCTCCATTGATTTCTTGCGTCATCGGAGATTACACATTTGATAGAGCACTTTTGGATCTGGGTACATCCATCAACCTAATTCTGACTTCTCTTTACGAGAAGTTTGGGTTAGGTGAACTTCGGCCAACTTCAGTAACGTTACAGTTAGCGGACCGCTCGGTCACAAACCCGCGAGGTGTTATTGAAGATGTTATAGTTAAGGTCAAGGATTTCTATTTTCCTATAGATTTCCTTGTCCTTGACATAGATGTACCTTATAATCTGAGGAACACACCCATCATTCTGGGGTGTCCGTTCCTGGCTACCGCTAAGGCCAACATTAATTGTGAAAGCGGTAGCATGGAAATCACCTTTGGGGATCAACGAATGAAATTGGATATTTTTAAGGCGATCAACAAATTTGAGGATTGCGAATTTATTGAGGAACTTGATGAGGATAATGATAACATTGAAACTTATTTGATGGTTTCTTCAATCGAAAGTTCCTCTTTGGATGATGAATTTGACCCGCAACCCTCTATGGCTGATCTGCCATCTTCTGAAGAGGTTATTGATTTTCTTCACTCATAACCTCTTCCCCTTGTTGAATCTTCAGCATCTACCCTACCATCAATCATCAACCCACCCTAGCTTGAATTGAAACCATTGCCTAAGAATTTGAAATATCAATTTTTAGGACCTCAGA
This sequence comes from Thalassia testudinum, assembly GCA_037157565.1. Classification (NCBI taxonomy): domain Eukaryota; kingdom Viridiplantae; phylum Streptophyta; class Magnoliopsida; order Alismatales; family Hydrocharitaceae; genus Thalassia; species Thalassia testudinum. Next base: position 121,103,522 of record JAZHRO010000036.1, on the reverse strand, counting down.
AGATGCTCCCTGTGATTATCAGTGCTAAATTGACAAAGGAGCAAGAGATTAAATTGATCAAGGTCCTGAAGGAACATAAGGAGGCAATTGGTTGGACCATTCATGACCTCAAGGGGATCGAGCCATCTTACTGTAATCATAGAATATTCTTGGAAGATGGATCCCACGCTTCTCGCCAGATGCAGAGGAGATTGAATCCAAATATGTGAGAAGTGGTCAAAAAGGAAATCATCAAGTGGCTCAATGCAGGAATTATTTATCCAATCTCTGATAGTCCCTGGGTAAGTCTCGTACAGATTGTTCTGAAGAAAGCCAGGATTACCGTTGTGACTAACGAGAGAGAAGAATCTGTCACAACTCGTTCAGCTTCCTCTTGGAGGGTTTGTATTGATTATAGGAAGCTGAACAAAACCACTAAAAAGGATCATTTTCCCCTGCCCTTCATTGATCAAATCTTGGAAAAATTAGCCGGGCAGAAGTACTTCTGTTTTCTTGATGGCTACTAGGGATAAAACCAAGTTCCTATCCATCCCGAGGATCAGGAAAAAACTACTTTCACCTGTCCCTACGGAACTTTTGCTTTTCGTAGGATGCCTTTCGGATTATGCAATGCACCTGCGACTTTTCAAAGGTATATGCTAGCCATATTTTCTGACATGGTGGGAGAGTTTATGGAAGTCTTCATGGATGATTTCTCTATTTTCGGAGAATCATTTGACTCTTGTTTGGCTAATCTGGAAATGATTCTTAAGCGATGTATCAAAACACGATTGGTCATGTAATCTTTTTGGGTCATGTAATCTCTGAACAGGGAATTGAAGTGGATAAAGCTAAGGTTGATGCTATCGCTAAACTTCCTCCTCCCACATCTGTTAAGCAAATTCGATCATTTCTTGGTCATGTGGGATTCTACAGAAGATTCATCAAGGATTTCTCGAAGGTTGCTCGTTAGTGACGAGCTTTTCAACCGCGGCTAATCTTTGTTCGTTTTAGTGCTTATTACAGTAATGTCGTTATAGTGTAAAATAAGACAGCTACGGTTGTCGTTACTATCAAAATTTACTCGGAAATAGTTTGGTTTCCCGAGGTCGAACTCAGGGAGCTACTAGAATTCTAGAAGTACAGAGTTTTCTTTATTACAAAAAATAAGAGAGAGAGGGAGAGATAGATTTCGATTTTTGGCTTCTTCTTCTTCTCTTCTCTCTCTTTGCTTGTCTTCTTCTTCTCTTCTTTGGCTTTTCTTCAGCTGCAGTGCTTCTACGGATCTTCTTCTTCCTGTTGCCTTCAATTCTTCTTCTGCTTGTCTTCTATTTCTTTTCTTCTTCAGTTCTTCTTCTTTCTCTTTTCCTATGCGAAGTCTTCTTCTGCTTCTTTCTTCCTTCTCTTTTCTTTCTCTTCAGTTGTGGAGCCTTCTCTTTTCTTCTTCTTCCTCTCTGTTTTATCTCCTCTGAAGCTTCATTCGTCGTCTGATACCGTAGTCAGACGACTTAAACGGTGGTCTGCTACAGTGCTTCCTTTTCTTCCTTCACTACTTCTTCTTATTCTTCTCTTCTTTGGCGAGCCTTCTTCTTCCTCTACTTCTTTTCTTCTTTGGTCTCCTACCTTGCTCAGCTACAAGGCTTCTTCAGGGTTTCTTCTTCTTCTGCTCCTCTTCTTCTCCTTCCTGCGGCTAAGTGTTGAGTCTGCCTCCTTCGCGCCCTGTTCCTGCACAGGGCACAGCAAAACCTAGCCCTTCCCTCTACCGCATGTCTCTCTCTCTCTGTAAATCGCTCACAGGAAGCTCTCCCAGAGTCGGGTTAACGGGTCGGGTTGCATAACCGGGACCAGGCACACCGGTGTGGGTGGTGTGCGAGGAGTGCAGGGTAGTGTCGGGTCGGATCCGCCAGGTCCACGAGATGAATCCGCAGACGAGGCGGGTGATGGGCGAGGGACCTCACCCCAGTGGATTCGGAGGCGATAAGGCTTATTCACAAAATCAATTTAAACCAGTGCGGCGCTTTGTGAACTTACGATGTGGGACTAATTGGTTGCTTCTCCTCGCGTGCGCCCGCAGGAAGACCTCGGCCCTGCTTCCGCCGCTGCAGCCTCGATTCCCTTTGCTTGCTAGCTGACTGCCTTCACACAACTCGCTCGCCTTCGCAGCAACTGAAATCCTGGAGCCCCGGAGCCTGGAGCTCTGAAGAAGCTGCTTCAATGTGGCGTCAATGGCGGTCGAGCCTCAGAACCTGTCAGACACGAATACGGCCTCTCGGCCTAATCAAACTACTGGGGAACCTTCGCCGTGGCACGGAGAAGGTGTTGAGCTGTGCGGCAGGCCGCGGGGTGGCCTAGGCATGCGTGCCTAGGTCGTCCTGTGGCTGGAAAAGTAGGTGTGTTCGGTGGTGTGTTGAGTGAGTGTGGTGGGACTGTGGGGGTGCGGAGGGCGTTCAGTGTGATGAGGCGGAGCTTGTGGGATGGTCGGCGAGTTGTGTGGAGCTGCGGATCGACGGGGGCAACTCGCCAGAGAGTGGTCGGAGATGGGGAAGGTGATGGTGGTCAGGGTCAGTCGAGGGTCGATTTGAATGAAATAATGTGGGGAAAAGAAAGAGGGGAAGATTGGGAGTAATTGTAACCTACTTATAGGGACGAAGGGGGGCCAGAGCGGCGAGCAGCCGTACCGACTGTCGCCGGAGAGGAAACACCCAGAGGGAGAAAGCGGCAGCGAGGAAGAGGGCAGGGAAGCGCGCGCTTGGTGCAGCGCGACGCGAGGAGATCAGGCGAAGGTGGCTCTGCTGCTGGTATTGCAGCAAAGAGACGAGGAGGAGGAGGAGTCGCCAGAGCTGGTGGGTTCCTGTCGGAGTGGAGAGAGAGGAAGGGTTGAAGGATTCTCCGTCAAGACCAAGCTGGGAGAAACGGCTGGCGATGCTGGTCTTTATAAAGGCGGTGGCGAAGGGGCGAACGTAGGGAGGCAATGTGCGTCCCTCGCCGGAGTATGATCGGAGACGAGACCCATACCTTCCGCGCATTCGCACAGAAGGTGTGGGCGTCTTCAGGTGGCATGGCCGAGTCCCTGCGATAGCAGACATTGCAGGGAACTCCGCGTTCTCTTTGCAGGACGCCTCCCTTACCCTGCGCGGCGCCATGCTCCACGCAAAGTCGCCGGAGCATGGTGCTGCACAGAGACTTGCAGGAGGGACCAAAATGCAAAGAACGAAGAGGAAATTAGGGGCCAAAATGCAAGGGTTTCAAAAGTTGAGGTCAAAAAGTAAATGATGAGGACCAAATTGCAAAGTCGGTCAAGGAGGTCTCTTCTTAGGCTCAAGTTTTTATACATGACTAAGTTGGACCTAAGAATTTTAATGATGAATTTTGTTTCTAGGTCAGACCATGTTTGATCAGCCAATTTACGTAAAAATCCAAATTAAATCATTAATTGGGCATGGTTCTCAATGTAGGTCAAAATGGATTTCTAAAGCCAAATTGAAGGTTCTAAACCCTAGAGATTATTTTTCTATGAATTTTAGAGGGTTTATTCGATTTTTACCTTGCCTCAAACCTCATGAATTGAAGTTGGTTTGTTTTAGGGTTACAGAATGTCATTTAATTCCCTGGAGTTGCTGTAGCCCTTGTTGGATCAGATCATCCCACTTTCCTTCTTATTAGGTTAGTTTGACCTGTGTTTGGACCCTAAGTTACCTTGTTTGCAAATTGTGTTGGTGAAATTACATTTTTACCCCTTATGACTTGTTTTCTTATTAAACTCAGAATTCTCTGAGTTAAGCCTTTCTTTGAGTTATGTAGGATCTTTTTCTTGCATACCTAGGTTAGATTGTGCTAGTTAGGGTTCATGATGAGGTTCTCATCACTCATCCCCTGAGCAATCTTCTCACCAAAGAAACGCCGTTTGTTTTCGACGAATCATGTCGTATGGCATTTGATTTCCTGAAAACGGCAGTCACTTGTGCTCTAGTGTTGCAACCACCAATTCGGACAACCCCTTTTGAGATCATGACCGACGCTTCTGATTACGCGGTCGGGGCTGTTTTGGGTCAAAAAATAGACAGGAAGCCCTCTGTCATTTACTACGCTAGTAAAACTCTAGATGAAGCCCAGAGGAATTACGCTGTTATTGAAAAGGAATTACTAGCTGCAGTATGTGCTTTAGAAAAATTCGGGGCTTATCTCTTAGGGTCGCATGTTATCATCTATACCGACCACTTGGCTTTGAGACATCTCTTGGCCAAAAAGGATGCTAAACCCCGGCTTATTCGTTGGATTTTTCTGCTTCAAGAATTTGATCTTGAAATCAAGGATAAAATCGGTGTACAAAATGTGGAGCGGATCATTTGTCGAGACTCCTAGGTGATTCCTCTCGTCCGGACATTCCGATTACTGACTCTTTTCCGGATGAAACTATTCTCACAGTTTTAGGTGTCCACACCCCATGGTTTGCTGACATTGTTAATTATTTGGCCGTTGGTCAAATCCCCTAGGATTGGACCAAGCAACAACAGGATAGACTCAAATCTGAGGCCAAATATTACTTCTGGGAGGACCCTGAACTGTATCGCATCGGCTCTGATCAGATTATTCACCGATGTATACCGGAGAATGAATTCAACAGTATACTCGAGTTCTACCATGCATCTGGGTGTGGTGGACATTTTTCCTAGAAAAAGACGGCTGCAAAAATCTTGCAATCTGGCTTCTATTGGCCATCTTTATTCAAGGATGCCCAAGATCTCTCAAGGTCATGTTCTCGATGTCACGCACTCGGGAGCATAACTAAGAGAGACATGATGCCCCTAAACCCTATTCTTCCCGTCGAAATTTTCGATGTTTGGGGCATCGATTTCATGGGACCCTTTATCCCTTCATTTGGACATTAGTACATTCTTGTTGCTGTTGATTATGTGCCCAAATGGATTGAGGCAATTCCCACCCGAACCAATGACCACAAGGTGGTCATCGATTTTGTCAAGAAAAATATCTTCAGTAGGTTCGGGATTCCGAGGGCTATCATCAGTGATGGTGGCACTCACTTTACTAATGCCCAATTCCAGAATTTAATGGCCAAATATGAGGTTAATCACCGAATTTCCATACCTTATCATCCTCAGACGAATGGACAAGCCTTGATCTCCAATCCAGAGATCAAGAACATTCTGCAGAAAATGGTTAGGCCTGATCGCAAGGATTGGACTCAAAAGCTTGAGGACGCTCTTTGGGCCTATCGTACGGTGTATAAAACGCCCATCGGCATGTCTCCATTCCATTTGGTGTATGGAAAGGCATGCCATCTACCCGTAGAGATTGAACACAGGGCATTCTGGGTGTTCAAATAATGCAATTTAGATCTGAATTTAGCTTGGAAGACCAGGAAACTCCAACTATTTGAGTTGGAGGAGCTTAGAAATGATGCTTATGAGAATGCTAAGATCTACAAGGCTCGGACCAAAGCTCTACATGATCAACTGATTTCCCGTAAGAGCTTTGAGCCAAACCAGAAGGTCTGGTTATTCGATTCTAAACTTAACCTCTTTCCTGGCAAACTTAGATCTAAATGGAATGACCCATTCATAATTTACCAGATTTTTCCAAATGGAGCCGTTCAGATTTCTGACCCAAAGACGGGTAACACATTTAAAGTCAACGGTCAACGTCTGAAGCCTGTTATTGCCGTATTCTTCTAGAACCCATCTCAGACACAGTTGCTCTAGCCATTCTGTGACTTCTTTGGCTGGACTTCGCCTAGCTAATGGCATTAAACTTAATAGTTGTACATATGACACAAGGCTGATACGAGCTTCATATTCAGGTGACATCTTTCATATTCTACCCTTTCTTTCATGTCTCTTTTTCAATCAGGACATTGCATCAGCTAGGCATGGGGGGTGGATTCATTTTTTAATCATTTGGTCAGCTTTATGAAATTCATGTAAATTATTTTTCTCTTCTTATTTATACATAAAAAAAATCAAAATTAGGAAGGATTGGTTGGACATTAGGACTTTTCAATCTTAGGAAATTTTACATTAGGATCTGAACAGAAAGACTCTTCAGGTCTTTGGACTTAATTAGCCCGTGTATCCACTAAAATGTGGATTTGTCTTTCGAGTCCTTGCCATCTTAATTCTATCGTAATTGGAATAAATAAGTTTGGGTGATAAGTACATGACTTATCAACCCACCCTCTGATTTGAGGAAATTTTTGAGTTTTAAGCATCTACACACTTTCTTTGCACTGACTCGTTGTTCGGCGATTCTAACGGAAATTGGGTAGCTAATGAACTTTTTAGGGTGATATGGCTGGCAAGTTATCGTGGGTAACAGCCCATAGGTAGGTTGTCCAGAGCCCAGTCACTGGACCTTTCTCTTTTTGCTGCCTTTAGGTAAATCTTAGACTAGGGAAGCCACCTACTTTAAAAAAAAAAGAAAAAAAAATCAAAAATAAAAGGAGAAAAAAAGAAATAAACCACACTTCCCGCACGAGTATGGCTGGCAAGTTGTCGGTGGTAACAGCTCATCGACCGGTTGTCCAGAACCCAGCTCAATAAATGCACTGAAAATTCCCAAAACACTTAGGAAGAAGCGGAGAAGTAGAATAAATCGGGGAGATATACACTGGATCCACCCTTGTGTCAACCCCGTAAAAAAAATAAAAGTAGGGAGAAAGCTACCGGTTGTAAAGATACACCTTTAGGCAGAATTCTTTTTAGGTCACCTAGAGGTGTAGAAATCTGAAGTCCATTTTAATTGCCAGTCAACGAGTCTATCACATTCACAATAAGATGCTTAAAATTTAGAGTTCTCATTAAATCTTGGGTGAGTTGAATGGCCGTAGAAAGCCACTCCTAAACCCTAAAACTTGAAAATCCAAAAAATTTAGAAAAGAGGAAAAAGAGAAAAAGAAAATTTTCTTTGAATAAGGCGAGGGCTTGGGGTGGTCTGCATTTTGGTAGATACTCGGGTACTATTGTGTCTTTGAAAGTTCAAATCCTAAGTAGACAGTTTCTTAATGATTGAAAATAACTCATGCCTAAATAATCCAACCTAATTCTTTTATAAATAGCATATAGTTTTTGCTAGGGACTAGCAAAAGATATGCATGGGGGTATGATGTAAACACATTTACACTACTTAAGATGTCTATTTATGCATGTTCTTAAGCATAGGATTGCATTGCATGCTATAAATATTGCATAACATGCATCATCTTGCATTTAGAGTAGTTTGAATAAAATGGAGATTAATTGTCTCCTTTTATGTGCTTGGATAGGGAAAACTTTTTATCGGGGCCTCGGATCGAAGATCCAACCGTACAGATATGATTAGGGCGACGATTGGAGTTCAACGACTCCAAGATCGCCCTAATCAGGCATGTGTAGCATCAGATAGAGATTGGGGAACTCTAGAAGATCAAGGGCCAAGATGGTGTAAATCAGCACTTTAAACGACAAATCCGACCGCACGGATGGATTTAGATCGACGATCGTAGCCTAACGGCGCGAAAATTGACTCAATCCAACAACCGTGGCACCATCTACATCATCCAGAAGATGGACGGTCAAGATGGCGCCATGTGGTGCCATCTCAGCTGACCAACCGGCCCTCAAGCACTGCCGCACCTTCTCTTCTTCAATTAGAGCACCACTTCTGGGCCGTTGGATCTTGATCCAATGGCTGTGGATGCGCGCGCTTGAAAACGTCCGCGCGACCTTTTGGACGTCGTAGCGCAGCGGTTCAGCGCCCTATCGCGAGGTGCTGGCGCGGGATTGAATCATGCGAGAGGGCGAGCGGCGCGAACGAGTGTCAGATCTTGATCAGGTGGCTGCAAGCACTCAATAGCGCCCACGCGCTATCGCATGCCCGCACCTCACGCAGGATCATATGCGGGCAGACGCGCAGCGAAGTGGGCGAAGGCGCAATTTAAGCCTTTCGATCTCGCGATCGGACAGCTGAGATCGTCTGGACGTGCGCAAGTGTTGCACATGTGAGCAGGCAAGCGGGCGCGTGCGGGCAGCGCCCACTACGCCCACGATGGGGCTTTAGCGACCATTTTATCCGTCACTAAAGACCCCTTATTTAACGTTTTGAGATTTAAATGTCCAAATTGCTCTTACTCCTTGCAACTATAAAAGGAGACCCCCTCCACACGAAATTCTCACCCCTTCTCTTCTCTACCTCTCCAAAGCTCAAGAGAAGCTTGTCCCACACCCGGGATGCTCCTCGCGAGATAAAGTCCAAATATTCATCCCCGTTCGGAAGTGGATCCCGCGACGACGATGACGTGTTGCCCCATTCCCGTTCTTCTGCTTCGTCCTCTTTCATCCAAGCGTCTTCCCGTCTGGCTCGTCCTCCAAGCGATCGTCGAGGAGGATAACTTCTCTCTCCCATTCTTCTTTACAGCTTTCTAGTATAGAATTTTCCTGCTTTCTAGTGTAGTTAATTTCTCGCTTTCTAGTGTAATTCTTATTTGGTTTTATTGTATAAACATTTTGAAATATTGAATGCATGTTTTTTCTCTCTCTCTCTCTTTTCCTTTTAGTCTGATTGTTGTAATAGCTTCATTGTAATTACATCGCCTTACTTTTCAAGAAAAATTCTAAAAAAAATATATAATTGCAAATATAGATCGACGTAGCCTCCCTGTGTTCGACCCGGAATTTCAATTTCTATACAAATTTTATTTGTTGGACACGAGTTCTTCGCTTTCAAGCTACAACGACAAGGTTTTAAAAACCAAACACGTTAGCGTAGCAACTCGTACGTCCAACACCAGATTCTGTGGTTGCTCAAGGAGATGAGATAGAAACCCGTGTATTTGTGAACTTTAGTGATCATATAGTGTGTACACGATATCAATCAATAGAATTTTGGTGAAAACACAATCAGGGTTTCAAACAGGTTTTAATGTCTCCTTTTTAATTTAATTCAAGTACCTAGAAGATGTTTTCTATGCAGCTCATCTCGCTTTTTAGTTTCTTTTCACACGAAAGATGGTCTTTTTAAGTTTAAAGTCAAATGCAAGAATGGCAGGAGCTAGGTAAGGATAGAAATGCATAACTAACTCCAGCAATTCTACAATTAATGCAATTTGACTTGAAATAAAATCTAATAGGAAATATGATCCTAAGTATGGATGCCTAGAATATGCTGCTGCTAGATAAGGGATGAGATCTTTTTTTTATGTTTTTATAATTTTTTTGGATTTTTGTATGCAACAAACAAAAACAAAAGAAAAGGAAATCGATATGGAAAACCATGATACGGAAAAACTATGTCAACGAGAGATGAGTAGAGAGAGATAAAGAGAGAGTCCAAAGAGAGTCCAAGTTATTACAAATATGTGTGAGAATAGGCTCTCACAACTTATTCCTAACACAAATGATCCTAAGAAATATACCTAAGTCTAAACTACCTATTTACTAGTCTAATAAAGCAAGAAATGCAACTCCATCTGGAAAAACTCCTCCAGGATGTCGAGTCTGGAGTGAATCGAATCCACCAGGAAGAAGAAATCCACCCGGAAGAAATCACTACCCCTCCTACTCCTCAAATGCTTCAAAAACAACAAATGATTAGTATGACAATTGTATACAAAACAAATCAAAGAATAGAATGAATAAAAGAATCTATATATACAACAAAGAATATGAATGAAAGAATAGTATTTATAAACAAATAAAAAATATTTACAAGTGAAGAATAAAAGAATAATTTTGGCATATAGAGAGTTGCCTCCCTGGCAACAGCGCCAAAAATAATTGACTTTTTGCGACATTTGTCAAACAATCACAATAAAACGTTGTTGTCGAGCTTTTATCCCAAGCAATGGTGCATAAAATATGATGGCATGATGATCGGTTCGCACTAAAAAGTGTTTTAAATGTTGTTGTAGTATATGACACAAATACAAACCGTTGTCGCGTCAATTTTATTTATATACTTAATTTTTACTGGTTTATTCCAGGTCGTTCACTGAGAGGAAATTATTGATATACATGTTTGCGTAGCGAAATCGAGGTTAAAAATCACATTGTAACATAGCCGAAATCGCTTTGAAAATAAATAAATTTATTACTCGAATTTTAAGTTCGAGGTCGAACACAGGGAGTAATATGGAATTCAAAACTCAAGATCACAATATAAATCAAGAATAGAGATTGCAATAAGAATAATGTCAGGATCAATATGCAAAAAGAGTGAAGTAAATTGGTGATTTAAATCACCAATTACTCACAAATAACACTTAAGCGAAAGCCTCAAATAGATGTAATCAAATGTATCAGACGTCTTAAATAGCCCAGTGCTACAATGCTGTTTAGAGACTCAAGGATCTCTCTGCTTCTAAGCTTCACCTGCACTTCTCTTCTCTTCTTCTTCTTCCTTTCTCTGTGCTTCTCCTTTTCTTCTTATTCTTTTTCTTATATTCTTCTACTCATCTCCTTTCTTTCTTTCTTCTCAATTCTCCTTCTTTGCGCAGAGGGGGAAGATCCTTCAAATGGCTAAGTGTCAGCCAATACTTCTTGTAGTAAAACCCCCCTGCCCCTGCGCACTATCTCTCTTTCTCTCTTTGGGTTATGCTCTCCCAGAGCCTTCCACAGTACCGGGTAATAGGGTTTCGGACCTAGAGCGCACTCGGGTCTAGGGTTGCGGGCATGATCGCAGCTGAGGAGTGGAACGGGTTAAGCAGGTCGAATCTATGCCTGGCCTACGGGGGACGTGGTCACGAGCAAGGTGTAGGTGAGCGAGTGGGTGAGCAGGGACCTCACCCCCAATGTCTGAGGCAAACAGCCTTGGACACTTTTTCAATTTATGCGCCGCGGGGTGCTCTTCAACTGACGATGTGGCACTAAAGATAGTGCCTCTTCTTCGTGTGCGTCTGCACTGGAATGCCTTCCAAATCAAGGCAACTTCTAAGGCTCACATCCTCAACCAAGGACCTGGGTGTGTTCGTGATACGTTTCCGCACGACCTGGAGTTGAAGCCTGGAGTGAAGGCACCCTGGAGCAGCCTTGAAGCTTTCTTGAAGAAGCTGCTCCAATGGTGGAGGAGACAAACACTTGAAATCAGCAAGAAGGCCTTTCGGCCACATCAGAAGGCTCAGGAAGGATCGCCGAACCACGACGAATGCGACAGTGGTGGTTGTGTGGCATGGAGAGGTTCGTGCGTGTGAGGCGGAGTCAGACTGTGCGTGTGAGAGTGGGTGTGTTTGAGGGCGAGTTTGGGTGAACGATAGGTGGAATTAGGTTAGGACTTTTGTTCGTGGAGTTATGGTAGAGCTGATGGGGGTTGTAGCGGCAAGATTCTTGCAATGGCGCGGTGGATAGGCATTGTTGGAGTTTCCCCGGAGTGGAAGAAGGTGACAGTGTTGAGGGTAAATTTATGGTTGTGCGTGTGTTATGAGATTGGGAAAAGAAAGTAGTGTGCGAGAGAGAGACAGAGGAACTTAGGGATGCGAGAGAGAGATGGAGGGTGCCGATGTTGGTCGACCAGAGCCGGAGAAGGAGGATGGTTCGGTGAGGTGGCGACGTCGACTGAGAGAGAGGCACGACCTCTTGTTGGTAGGAGAGGTTCATGAAGACGAGGGGAGGACGGCCGGAGAGGGGTCGCTAGAGCTAAGTCTGAAGGTGGCCAAAGATGGAGAAGAAGAGATTTTCTGAGGCCAAAACTTGTTGAAGATCATGGTCGTTGACATGCGCGTGCGCGTGTGTTTGGAAGTGTCGTTATAGCTTGCACTTGCAACGTCAGTTTTAAAGTAAAGAAACGAATGTGAGTCTGAGTGTCGGTCTCAGGGAGGCGTGAAAACTGGATTCTTCTTGTCACTTATTGTCATGAAAATCGTAGGGTTTTGCTTGCGAAAAGGCACAGGTGAAAAGCGAGAGAGAGTTTAGGGTTGGAATTGTTTCATTCGCAACATGCAACTTGAATAGAAAATAGAGCAAGCAATTGACTAGAAAATAACGTCATTTAACATGCAACTTTAGTTCATAATTACAACACTAGATAAATGCTTGAACATAAGTAAAGTAAAGCTTAAAAGAAGGAAGGAGAGAGAGAGGGGGGACGACGAGGCAGCCACGATGGTGGAGAGGGCTCCGTCAATGGCTCGTCGTCTCCGATGATTACAAAAGGGCTTAAAGGTAGCTAAGAGGGGGGTAGAATACTTGCAAGTGGAGTGAATGCCTTGAATGGGTGGTTGGAAGGGGTTTAAATAGGGAGAAGGGCTTTCCAAATGAAGAAGGGGTTTTAGCGACGTCTGGGACGTCGCTAAAACCCTTCCCAAAACGTCGGTGAAGGTCCCTGCCTGTCGGTCGCTCGCCCGCGGCTGTGCTTCTTCGCACCTGATCCGTGTGCGCACGTTATAAGTCGTAAGATCGAAGATCGGACGGCTGAGATCCCGCACGGGGCTTGCGCCTGGATCGCGCCCTCGCCCTCGCGTCATCGCGCGCGTCGGCTATGGACGTGCGCGATTACGCCGTGTCACTTGCTGCCTGCCGTTTGATCACACATCAGCGGTTGAAATTATGCGTGCGCGTTCTCGCTAGAATTTGCACTGCGATCGGCGCATCGAACTCGCGTCTCACTGTGAGGGGGTGAGGCGCGGACCGATGTGCCTTGCCCGCTGCTTTGTCGCGAAGACGAGGCGTGGTTGCTGCGTGGATGGTCGTTGATGAAGATCCAACGGTCGGGAGTTGCTGCTGCTGCGGCTGAGAGGCGCGCAAATGCGTGGTTCTCAGTCGTTCGATGCGTGATCGGACGGCTTAAAACAACGCTACGCGTTGGAGGCGATTGTAGGTGCGGCATGGCTGACACGTGGCAGCCCCATGGCCGTTGATCATCAAATCAATGGTCAGAACTTCTTGGGCCGATAATGGGAGCTCTGTATGTCAGATTTAGCTGATTTCGAGTCCGTTGGACTCCGTTCATTGTTCTGAATCCATCCATGTGGTCCGATCGCTCATCTGAGGCCTGTTATGACAAGTACTCGTACAAATGGCCATCAATACTGTTCTATAAGCAATCTTGATGTATGATGCATGCAATGCTCCCATTCCCATTTATGATGTGTTATCTGTGTATTCTGTTCTTAAGATAAATCCCAATTGACAGAATTATCACCCCAAGATGCAGTGTTATCATACCCCCATGCTTGCTCCTTGCTAGTCCCTAGCAAGGTTTATTCTAACCTTTATTTCCAGTCAGAATTTAAGAAGTAATCTACTTAGACATTTCATCACTTGTCAATAGGAGGAAATATACTAAGATCTTAATCTACAAAGACTAATCAGCGCCCAGGTGTCTGCCAAAATATAAATCACTTGAATCCTTGCTTTAATGTATGTATATATATATTTTTTTTTTCTTCTTATTTTTAGATTTTTTTTGAGTTAAGAGTATGTTGGTAACTTTTTACAGCTACCCAACCCACCCAAAACTCGAACAAAACTCTAAGTGCTAAGCATCTTGGTGTGAATTTTGTGATAGACTCACTCAACGGTAATTTAGACAGACTCCGGGTTTCTACGTCCCTAGGTGACCGGAAGAGGAAGTGTTTTCCCTAAAAGTGTATTTGTTCGATCAGTAGCTTTCTCCCTACGGTCGTTTTAATTGGGGTCAACACAAGGATTTTTCCAGTGTATATCTCCCCTGCTTGTACTACTTCCCCGCTTCTTCCTTAAGTGTTTTGGTTCTTTTTGTGCAATTACTGAGCTGGACACTGGACAACCGACCAATGGGCTGTTACCTATGATCACTTGCTAGCCATACTCATGTGGTGAAGTGTGGTTTATTTTGTTTTCTTTTTTCTCCTTTTTTTTTATTCTGTAGGTGGCTTCCCTGATCTCAAATTTACTTAGAGGCAATGAAGAAGAAGTGGTCTCATGGCTGGGCTCTGGACAACCTGCCAATGGGCTGTTACCCACGACAACTTGCTAGCCATACCACCCTATAGAGTTCATTAGCTACCCAATTTCTGTCAGAATCTCCGAAAAGTGAGTCTATGCAAAAATGTGTGCAGATGCTTAGACTCAAAGTCTTTCTGAGTTAGAGGGTGAGTTAATAAGTCGTATACTTATCACCTTATTTAGCTAGTGGATTAGAGTAGCTTAAGGTTGCAAGGATTTGAAGCTAAATCTATATTTTAACGGACACCAGGGCTGATTAAGCCTGAAGGCCTGAAAGGTCTAAGTGTTTAAGTTCTTTTTGTATTATTTCCCACTATTGACAAATTTCTAATGCCTAAGTTTCTTCTTAAATTCAATTTTTTTTTTAATTTTAAATTTTATTCTATTCAGACTGATTAAATGAGCTCAGGATCATGCAATTTACCACCCTCCCCCATGCTTAAGTTGGACAATGTCCCCATTGGCACATACATGGATGCAACAAGGGTTCAAAAAAAGATATTACCAGAGTGACGTAGAATACCGGATCAGTCTGAATCCACTAGGTTGCCTCCTAGGAAGCGCTGAGTTTAACTCCTCCAGCTGGGCAGTGCTTCGTGTCATCCCTCAATGAGGGTGACACTCTCCTTTGGGGGAACCTGGGCTAGGAAGTGTTTCAATCTTTGGCCATTGACTGTAAAAGTGTGGCCAGTGTTCAGATCAGCGATTTCAACCGCCCCATTGGAGTGAAGCTTGACCACCCTAAATGGTCCTATCCACTTGGACCTGAGTTTCCCCGGAAAGAGTTTTAGGTGGGCATCGAAAAGCCAGACTTGCTGGTTGGCTCAAAGGTGTTTCTATGGATGAGTCGGTCGTGGACGGCTTTCATTTTCTCCTTATACAGTCGACTGTTTTCAAAGGCATCCCGACGAATTTCTTCGAGCTCAGAGAGTTGGAGCGTCCTCTGCGCACCGGCTAACTGGGAATCCATGTTACACTGCTTGATAGCCCAGTAAGCCCGGTGTTCCAATTTGATAGGAAGGTGGCAGGCTTTGCCAAAGACCAAATGATAAGGCGACATGCCTATCGGGGTCTTGAAAGCGGTCCTGCATGCCCACAGGGCATCATCTAGTCGTGTGGACCAGTCCTTCCTATCAGGTCTCACAGTCTTCTGTAAAATGTTCTTGATTTGTCAATTTGAGACCTCGGTCTGCCCATTTGTTTGCGGATGATACGGGGTAGCAATGAGGTGGCAATGAGGTGGTTAACCCCGTATTTTCTAAGTAGGGCGTGGAATTAGGAGTGAATAAAATGACTTCCACCATCACTGATCATGGCCTTTGGTATTCCAAACTGGGAAAAAATGTTCTGCTTAATAAAGTCCATGACAGTCTTATGATCGCATCGGAGGATGGAGATGGCTTCAATCCATTTAGAAACATAGTCTACCGAGACTAAGATGTACTCAAAGTCATTGGATGGTGGAAAGGGGCCCATAAAATCAATACCCCAAACGTCGAAGATCTCGATAATCAAAATGGGCTGGAGGGGCATCATATCTTTTCTGGTCATGGTCCCCAGTGTTTGGCAACGCGAGCAAGTCTTGGCAAAGTTGTGTGCATCCTTAAATAGGGAAGGCTAGTAAAATCCAGATTGCAGAACCTTCGCAGTCGTTTTCTTTCCAGAGAAGTGGCCACCACAAGCTTAGTCATGCCAGAAAGATAGCACACTCTGAACTTCATTCTCGGGGATACACCTCCTGATAATCTGGTCGGCACAGAGGCGAAACAGCATGGGATCATCCCAGAAATAGTGCTTGGCCTCGGCCAAGAACCTATCTCGTTGCTGTCTAGACCAGCTGTGCGGGGTCTGTCCTACAACTAGGTAGATGACATAGTCAGCATACCAAGGCAGTTTCTTGTCTTGCACAGCCAAAATGTGTTCATTAGGGAAGGTGTCAGATAAAGGTAGGGAGGGTCCAATGTGGTCTGGGTGAAGTCTAGACAAGTGGTCAGCCACCACATTCTTTGATCCGTCTTTGTTGTGGATTTCCAGGTCAAATTCCTGCAAGAGCAGGATCCATCTGATGAGCCTGGGCTTCGCGTCCTTTTTAGCCAAAAGGTGTTGGATGGCTGAATGGTCAGTATAGATGGTCACGTGGGATCCCAGTAGGTAAGGTCGGAACTTCTCAAGTCCGAAAACTACAGCGAGCAATTCTCTCTGTGACTGTGTAATTTCGTTGGGCTTCGTCTAACATTTTGCTCGCGTAGTAGATCACCATGAGTTTCTTGTCTTGTCTTTGTCCCAGGACAGCGCCTATGGCAAAATCTAATGCTTCACACATAATCTCAAAGTCCTGGGACCAATCTGGGGGCTGAAGTACAGGTGCTGTGGAAACTAAGTCCCGGAGGGTGTGATAAGCCTGGATGCAATCAGAGGTCATGTGAAATATGGCGTCATTGGCCAGAAGGTCGGTTAAGGGTTTGGAAAGATTGGAGAAGTCTTTGATGAACCTTCGGTAGAAGCCAACATGTCCTAGGAATGAACGGATCTGTCGGATTGAGCTAGGAAGAGGAAGTTTGGAAATCAAATCAACCTTAGCCCGATCCACCTCAATGCCCCTATGCGATACGATGCGACCGAGGATGATTCCTTCTTGAACCATAAAATGGCTCTTTTCCCAACTTAACACCAGATTAACCTCGATACATCATTTTAGGATTTTCTCCAAGTTGCTCAAACAGTGGTCGAATGAATTTCCAAATACAGAGAAATCATCCATAAAGACCTCTAGGTATTCACCCACCATTTCTGAAAAAATGGCTAGCATGCAACGCTGAAAGGTAGCAGGTGCGTTGCATAACCTGAATGGCATTGGACGGAATGCAAATGTGCCGTACAGGCAAGTGAATGTGGTCTTCTCTTGATCCTCAGGAGCAATTGCGACTTGATTATATCCTGAATATCCATCCAGGAAGCAAAAATACTTTTTCCCTGCCAATCTTTCAAGGATCTGGTCAATGAATGGCAAGGGGAAATTATCCTTCTTGGTTGCTTCATTGAGCTTCCTGTAATCAATACACACCCGCCAAGCGGTGGTGGTGCGGGTAGGGATGGATTCGCCATGCTCATTGGTAACAACGATGAGCCCAGCTTTCTTTGGAACCACTTGAGTAGGGATCAACTAGGGGCTATCAGAGATGTGATAGATGATGTCGGCGTTAAGCCACTTGATAATTTCTTTCTTAACAACCTCCCGCATGTTTGGGTTTAACGATCTCTGCATCTGGCGGGAGGGTTGTGCCCCATCTTCCAGGTAAATCTTATGAGTGCAATAGGTAGGGCTAATTCCTCTCAAGTCTAAAATGGTCCATCCAATGGTGGCCCGATGTTCCGAAAGGGTCGCGGTCAACTTGAGTTCCTGATCCTTGGTTAGATGAGAGTTAATAATCACAGGGAAAGTCTGGTCAGGTCCTAGGAAGACATACTTGAGATTCTCATGTGTGGCTTTAGTTCGGGTGCGGGTGGAACAACAGTCGAAGGGAAAGGGAAAGGCGGGAGTTGATCAACATCAATCTCCTCAAATGGTGTTGTTTGATGATAATCAGCCTTACAGAGGTCCATGGGTAGAGATGGTGATGGGTCAGCACAGTCATTACAGGATTGGTGGTCGGAGACAGAACTAAGGGTGAGGCATTCCTCGACCAAAGGTTCCACGGGATCATGTTCCTCAATATAATCGCAATCAAAAGACTTGGTCGCCCGAAAGATATCCAACTGCATTTTCTTGTCTCCGAAGGCGATTTCCATACATCCTGTGTCACAATCAATGTTTGCCTTAGCCGTAGCTAAGAAAGGTCTGCCTAAGATTATTGGTGCGTTATGTAATTTTTCAGGGACTTCCATGTCGAGTACTAAGAAGTCGACCGGGAAATAGAAGTCCTTGACTCGCACAATCACTTCCTCGACAACCCCCTTCGGGGTCTTCACAGATCTGTTAGCTAGCTGGATGGCGACAGGTGTGGGTGTCAACTCTCCAAAACCAAATTGGTGGTACAAGGTTGTTGGGATTAGATTGATGGAGGCACCTAAGTCCAGGAGCGCTCTATCAAATGTCATGTCCCCGATATTGCAGGATATCAGGGGTGCTCCTGGGTCAGTTCGTTTGAGCGGAAGGTTGCTTGATATTACGGAACTTACTTGCTCGGAGAGCACAACCTTCCTAGGTGCTTGAGGTCTTGGCTTACGTTTGGGTATACAGGCATCCTTTAAAAACTTGGTGTAAGCTGGGATGTGCTTAACAGCTTCGAGGAACGAAATATTAATCTGAACCTGCTTAAAGATCTCCGAAAGCTCCTCAGTTTCTACAACACTTTTCTTCTTGATTGTCTCCAAGGCCTCAGGGTAGGGTGTCTGAATATGGATAAGATCTATTTCTGGGTCCTTGGGTTTTTCCAGTGCCTCTTCTGAGTCGGGTATTTCAGCTGATGAGGTCTCGGGGAGAGTCGGCCATTTGGGATCCTGGGTTTTGGTGCCGCTTCTCAAGGTTACCGCATTCGCAGAGGCATTGGGACCATGGGTTGATCCTTGAGAAGACGAGGACAAAGAAGCACTCAACCCACGGGGTGTTTGTGGGGCTGGTTAGACCATGTGAGCCTTCCCAAGATTGCCCTGGAACCCTTGCGAATTGGAGCCTCTGTTAATCATGTTTTGCAGGTTCGGTTGTGGTTGAGAAGGTAGGGATCCTTGTTGTTTACAGTCCAATAGTTGGCTTAACTATCCCTTTACTAAGGCCATTTCCTCTTGATGTTTCTGGTTCATTTCAGCCATCATCTTTATCAGGGTGTCCATTTGGTTCTGCAGGGGCGGGGCCACCCTATTTTGATTATATGGGGGTCTAACTGGTGGTCCTTGCTGATAGGGGGGCAAGTTTGGCTGCTGGTTTGGCCTGGGCTGGTTCTGGAATTGAGGTGGTTTCTGGTTTTTCCAACCAAAGTTGGGGTGATTACGCCAGCCAGTGTTGTAAGTGTTGGAGAAAGGGTTAGGTTTAGCATAACCTTGGACAACTTGCACATCTTCAAGGATAGCAGATGTCGATGGGGAGGGAAGAGAGTAATCAAGGGTTGAGGGAGCAAAGGTCCCTCCCTGGAACGTGGTCAAGGGTTGTTCCAAGTTCAGTTGGCTTAAGGGCTGGACCAGGTCAACATTATGTGCTCCCTTTGCTAGGGAGAAGGTCTATAACGAATTCCTAGTCTGGTTCAGTAACTCGTCAATCGTTTTATCCACCAATTCCACTCGATCTAGTTTCTTGGCAATGATGTCCATGTCAACCAATCCAGAATTTGCTTTTACCTCATAAATCCCACCACGGAGTTGACTGGATTGGTTAAACTGGGTCATGGAGGCATTGTTGAGTGAATTTTCGCTCATAGACTCAAAGAGCTCAAATGCGCTCTCCTCGTCTTTGTTCAGAAAATTCCCCCCGCATGAGTCATCAACGAAGTTCCGTAGATTGCTATCCAGACCGTGGCAGAAAATCTGGGCCAATTGCCACCTTGGTACTTTGCGGTGTGGGCATTTCCTCAAGAGTTCATTAAATCTCTCCCACGCCTCATGGAACTATTCCCCACTGTGGAGTGTAAAGGTAGTAATAGCTCTTCTGAAGGCATTGGTTTTTCCTATGGGGAAGAATTTCTTCAAGAATGCATGCCTCAGTTCTTCCCAGGTGGTGATGGGTCTACCTAGGGTTCTAAGCCAGTGAGAAGCCTTGTCTCTCAATGAGAAGGGGAACATCTTAATCAAAACAATGTCAAGGCTAATGTTCCTAGGTTTCACTGTTCGGGCTTCCGGTCAAGATCCTCTAGGTGCTGAAAGGGGTCCTTATTTGAGCTTCCATGGAAGTGGCTCTGAATCAAACTAAAGACATTTGGTTTTAGCTCAAAATCATCTCCCCCTTCAGGGATCCTAAGGTGTGGCTCGACTCTAATAGCGGAAGGATTGTAGAAATCGCGGAGGGGCCTCGGTTGATCCTGGAATGGTGGTAGATCAAGTGGCGGTTGCCCTTGTGGGCCTTGGAAAGGTGGTGGTGGTTGCCCTTGTGGGTTCTGTAACCAGTGTATGACTTGCATGATAGTGTGGATCTGTTGTTGTTGAAGCCGGTGGTTTGCGTTAATCTGGGCTTAGATGATGGCCATTGTGTCTGGTGGGGGTTGGTCCTCAACCTCATCTACCCTAGGTTCAGCCATGTTTCTAGCAGAATTAAGTCACCTGGATTCCTATCCCAAAACAAACAACTTGGGATGTAGCGAGCGTCTCCCATGCATACACTAGAGAAGAATAGGAGGGGATGCGAAGAGAGACAGATGCGAGAAGTGTGTGTTCAATCAAGCAAACACGCCTAGTCCTTATATGGTGTATTCTTTATGAGACCTAGAAATCTCCAAAAGGGTGAATAAGTCCGTAAGCACTGGACTCCCCTTCCCAAAGTTAATCTGGCTAGGTTGATTACGAGGGGATTGCAAGGAAGGTTCCATAGACCCCACAACTGCAGTCGTTTGACACTGCCCCGCAGCCTAGTCACTAGATTCTACTAAGGGAATGAAAGCCAAATGCCCAGCGAACAAAACCTCGCCTCTCGAGACTTAACTCAGTCCTACCTAGGACACGTCTACTCAGTTTTAAAAGTTCTAGGATAGTGCTTGTGCTAGGGTTATGTGATGAGACGTTGATTGGGGTAGTGCTTCTTAGTTTTCCACTTTCAGTGTGTGTGCTTCTATCAAAACAGGATTTTCAAGCAAGGATTTTTTTTTGATGTGGTGTCTTTTAATGTTTTATCCTCACTTTAGTGTCTTTTAGGATTGACGTGTCTTAATGTTTTCAGGCAAGTTTCAGTGGGCACATCAAGTTTTGCACACAATTCGGTGAAAGTAGATTTCCTTTTATTGTGTAGAGGCTCTAAAACCTTAATGTACTCATCTTAATGATCACGCAGCTTCTATTAGATGAGTCATTTTTAGGGGTGAGTGGTGCGGCCCAAGTCAATCCAAGGTGGCTTCGCAAACACCACTTAAAAAGAAAAAAGAACACTCCAAGAATTTATTCAGAATGTTAGAGTGTATTTTTTGTTGGGTGATGTGTTAAAGATGCGGGTCAGGCGGTCATACACCACACCAAATTTTTTCAGTTTTACAATTTTTTTTTTAGATTTTCAAGCAAGCAAACAACCATGAGTGAAGAAATACTCACGATCAATCCTTATTGCGCCTACTTCCTTGTTACCGTCATGAATTGCACTGCTTCGCCGTTCAAGCGTCGAATTCCTACAACCATCAAATAAAAGGAGACAAGGCGTTAGACGATGTGAGCATGGATGTAAAATGGAAGTGACAAAATAAATCCGTTGCCCCCTTGGCAACGGCGCCAAAAACTGACGTGCGCGTGTGTTTGGAAGTGTCGTTATAGCTTGCACTTGCGACGTTGGTTTTAAAGTAAAGAAACATATGTGAGTCCGAGTGTCGGTCTCAGGGAGGCGTGAAAATTGGATTCTTCTTGTCACTTATTGTCACGAAAATCATAGGGTTTTGCTTACGAAAAAGCGCGGGTGAAAAGCGAGAGAGAGAGAGAGATTAGGGTTAGAATTGTTTCATTCGCAACATGCAACTTGAATAGAAAATAAAGCAAGCAATTGAATAGAAAACAACTTCATTTAACACACGACTTTAGTTTATAATTACAACACTAGATAAATGCTTGAACATAAGTAAAGTAAAGCTTAAAAGAAGGAAGGAGAGAGAGAGAGGGGACGGCGAAGCAGCCACGGTGGTGGAGAGGGCTTCGTCAGCGGCTCGTCGTCTCCGGTGATTACAAAAGGGCTTAAAAGTAGCTAGGAGAGGGGTAGAATACTTGCAAGTGGAGTGAATGCCTTGAATGGGTGGTTGGAAGGGGTTTAAATAAGGAGAAGGGCTTTCCAAATGAAGAAGGGGTTTTAACGACGTCCGGAACGTCGCTAAAACCCTTCCTAAAATGTCGGTGAAGGCCCCTGCCCGCTGGTTGCTCACCAGCGGCTGTGCTTCTTCGCACCTAATCCGTGTGCGCGCGTTGTAAGCCGTCCGATCGAAGATCAGACGGCTGAGATCTCGCGCGGGGCACGTGCCTGGATCTCACCCTCGTCCCCGCGTCATCACACGCGTCGGCTATGGACGTGCGCGATTCCACCGCGTCGCTCGTTGCCTGCCGTTCGATCACACATCAGCCGCTAAAATTACGCGCATGCGTTCTCACTCGAATTTGCACTGCGATCGGTGCCTCGAACCTTAGTCTCACTGTGCGGGGGTGAGGCGCGGACCGCTGTGCCACGCCCGCTACTTTGTCGCAAAGACGAGGCACGGTCACTACGCGGATGGCAGTTGAATGAAGATCCAACGGTCGGGGGTTGCTGCTGCTGCGGCTGAGAGGTGCACGGATGCGTGGTTCTCAGTCGTCCCATGTGCGATCAGACAGCTTAAAATGATGCTACGTGTTGAAGGCGATTGCAGGCACGGCATGGCTGACACATGGCGGCCCCATGGCCGTTGATCATTAGATCAACAGTCAGAACTTCTTGGGCCGATAATGGGAGCTCCGGATGTCGGATTTAGCTGATTTCGAGTCCGTTGGACTCCGTTCGTCATTTTGAATCCATCCGTGTGGTCTGATCGCTCATTTGAGGCCTGTTTTGACAAGTACTCATACAAATGGCCATTAATGCTGTTTTATAAGCAATCTTGATGTATGATGCATGCAATGCTCCCATTCCCATTTATGATGTGTTATCTATGTATTCTGTTCTTAAGATAAACCTCAATTGACAGAATTATCACCCTAAGATGCAGTGTTATCAGCTGTGCCCTGGGGTCTCTTTTATAGGCCATAGGACACCCTTCCAAGCTTGGAAAGAAGCTTTCAAGCTTGGAAGGTGGTTCCAACAATGGATACTCGAACCTTTGAAAGGTTCGCATGACCTTTTGGGAAGGACTTAAAGCCCAAGGAATGGCTCAAATGGAAGGGGACTTCCCAAGGAATCCCCATATCAATTTTGAGAACGATTGATTGAGAATCGAGCGAGAAATCCTCGCTCAAAACTTGACGGTGAAGGTTTCACCTTCCAAAAATGGCACGGGAACCTGCTTGTGAAGAAGGTAAAGAAGTTAGGGGGCTATTCATAAGAAAATTCAAAAGCTAAGGGTCTGAATGAGATATAAAGAGTCTAACTGGACCAAAATGCAAACTTTATCAAGATGATCTTAGAATGGGCCCAAATTTTGATATAAACCTAATTTAGACCCAAGGAATCCAATGGTGAAGTTATATTTAGGTTTTGACCTCGTTTGCCTAGGTAATTTATGTAAAAATCCAAATTAAGGCAAATATCAGACTAGGACTCTGTTTTGGGTCAAGACGGGTTCTGATGGTCAAATTAAAGGTTTCAAACCCTAGAGAATATTTTTCTATGAATTTTAGAGGGTTTAATTGAATTTTATCCTGACCAGAACCTCAGTTAATTAAGTGGGTCAGTTTTTAGGGTTTCAAAAGTCATTTAATTCTCAAAACCCGTGCAAACCATTTTCTATTTGTTCTAACGCACTTGTTAGACTTTTAGGACTATTTGACCCTTAGTTATCCCTTAAGAAAACCCATGATTGTATTGCATTCATGATATGATGGTAAAATTACAGTTTTAATCCTATTTCCTTGTATTTCCCTCAAAATAGTTATGCAGTGACTTATGGCTCTCTAATAGTTATGTAGGAGCATTTACTAACTTAATTGGATCAAAATGAGCTAGTTATGACTCATGATGGTGTTCCCATCAATACATCACTCTCTAAGTCCAAAAATATTCTTTAATTCCAAAAATATTGATTTTATTTATAAGAATGAATGAAAGAATCAATGAATAAAAGAATTTGGTTAATTATGTACAAAGGAATGAATTAAAATACATTACAATGCTTGGAAATAAATGTACACACACAAGCATTAACAACTATGTACAACTATTCTATTTTGATTATTTATAACTAATATATTTAATACCTAAGTATAGGTACAAAAATAGTTAATAACATTTACTATAATAACTCATTATAACATATTAACATCTATAGTAACATATATAATACATACAGTAACATATATAAGTGTCGCTAAAACCTCGGTAAAATATTTACATGACCTAAGGCAAAATACTTATCTTTACTGACATATATAGCTATTCCCAGTGACATATATAAATGTCGGTGTAACCTTAGTAACATATTTACACTACCTAAGGTAAAAACTACTTATACTAACATACATACATATATATATATATATATATATATACAGTGATAGATGTATTTGTTACTAAAGCCCTTAGTGTTATATATATACGTATAAGAGCTCAAACACATACTAATCTATATACACTATTAGTATACATTATTTATTTACATTATATACTATTTATACTTATACTTATTATCTATTATATATACGTACACACAGCTAACACATATACAACACACACACTAACTCAACACTTACACACTCAACTCACAAAGAATACACTAAGTCATGGACACACATAGGGCACAAGTAGTTCGACACTTAGCCAACTTTCAAGCCTTCTCCTCTTCTTAGCTCTCGCTCTCACAGCAGGTTTAGACCGGCTCGATTCAAGTTAACCGACTCAAATTTTGGTTTAATTGGCGAGTGGCCTTTTCGAGGGATACACAACACCCATTACTGGGTGGGACCAGACCTCTACTAGGGACACCCTAGTTTTTATTAGGTGCATTCTTATTCGATTTATATCTTATTATTGGGCCCATACAGGCCCAGGCACAGTACACGGCCCCCAGCCCAGTGCATCGCACCATAGTCTCATGCCAAATCTCATATCAATATTAGAGGAGAGTAATGTGTGATATGTTGCACTCGGTGCTTGTCAATTGGTGAAGAAGAAACACAAAACATTGAGATGACGCGTCGTCTACTCATAAGGTCACGATGTGGCACTATTTGAAGCGGCAATAGGCGTTGCAGTCGCGTTGCCCTGCGTGCTGATTTGGTTACTTTAGCCCTCGATTTGAGGGCCATAATTTATTTTAATTTAAAATAAATTATGGGATTTTAAAGCCCTTACATAGTGCTACTTAATTATGTAGTTACTTTATAAAAATAAGTTAGTTTTTTATATAATTAAATTAGTTAAAGTTTGCAGTTTATACACATTAAATTAAGGTTTAATTTGCTAATTACAGTATAAATTAGTTCATTAATTATGCAATTGTCTTAATATAGTGCTAATATACAAAATAAATTATTTATTACATATTTCTATGATATTTTATAAGCTTTATTTTAATTTATATTGATTTAAATACATGTTTTAGTTAGTTATACTTATAAATAAACTATAAATACTGAAATACAGTATAAATATGATATAAATAAGTTGAAAATACTTATTGTAATATAGTACAAGTATAAACTATAAGTTATCTCAGTATTAACTTAAGTTACTAGTTTATTTTATTTTAACTTAATAAATTGCCTAGTTAACTTAATAAATTAATTATTTATTGTATATATATAATTAAATTATAGTAAAGGTATTATATGGTCCATAATACATATATAAATACGTATGTACAGTATTGGGTATAGATATGTCATTTAAATATGTTTATATAATTACTTAGTTATTTTACAATTAAGTTATATAAATTAATATATAATAATACAATAAAGTTATATATACATTATAGTACTCTAATACTTATTTTACTATGTAGAATACATATATAAGTTATTTATAGATATTTTAATGTTAAGTTCTTTTATTAAGTTTCAAGGTAGACTAAATCGTCGGTTAGTATGTTTTATCAAGTCGGGAGTTCAGAATGCCTTGAAATTTGGCACACACCTAAAAATATACCTAATATTGACCAAGACAGGTTTATTTTATTTTTTTGGAATTTTTTTATAGATTTTACTTATTTATAAAGTTCATACAAGTTAGGTCGTTAAAGAGTTTTCAAAAAGAACCTATGACCCTAAAAAGCTTTTTAGTGGTTGGAAAAGAGGTTTGAATAGCTAAAAACATCCAACACACTATAATACACATGTATAAGCAATTAAACTTGATTTATGTAGTGATTTCATTAAAATTCAGATTTTGGACAGTTTACACAAGAGTAGCTAAAAGAGAAATTTAAGCAAGAAATCAAGACATTCAATTCAAATTCTAAGCTATAACAATACATGAATGCTTGATACATGAGGTTCTAACATTACAAAATCGATTATCCTTTCTAGAATCATTCAGATAAAAGTCCAACATAGGCAAACAATGGCTGCAACAATTGATCTGCATTTCTGAAATTTAGCAGCTGCAGCTGCTTGATTGCTGCTCAAAGTGAAATCAGGTGGTGCAGTAGCTGAATTTGATGTCTTATGATCATCTGCTATCAGATTCCAGCAACTACTGCTATTTCAGTAGCAATGTTTAGCAGTAGTTGTTGCTGAAGTTTGATGCCAGAATCAAAATTAGGATCAAATCCTCTATCAAATCAGATATAAAACCTTCAGTTACAATCAAAATACTTTCATCCTCAAATTCAATTAACATCCATCAAAATCAGTCTAAACTCTTTTTCATCAAGGTCTAAAAAAATCCATCTCTGAGTTATGAAATTCAAAACATCTTAATCCAATCCATTCTCTTTATCATAGACAATAAAAGAGATAAATTGGATTAACGGTGAATCCTTTTCCCCTTAAACTCAAAATCCAATCATAGATAATTCAAAATTTTCAGTTAAACCTTGACTTTCAGATTGAGAGAAATCTCCTAGATGAGATAACAATGTTGCCCTGATTTGGGCATTTACTTTGAATTCATTATTGATCTGATGATCATCTCATCATCTTGAACACCATTGATTGGTCATCAAGGTGATCTAGTGATCATATCAGAATTTGTTGGATCCTTGTTTAATCTCAAATCAATATCACTGATTATCCTCGATCAAACTACCCAAAACAAAGCTTCAACTAAATGCACGCTCATCCACAACTAAAAACTAAATCCAAAGCATTGGATTCATTGCATGACACTTAATTAAGGTATTAAAAATCTCAGAAATCTCGATTGAATCCAATGAAAACCAAATGAGTCCCAAATCATGAGATTTGGCATTAAAAGCAAATTTGAAAGAAAATCGAGCAATTTGAGACAATCAAATCAGATCAAGGGCTCTTTGTGGATTTATGGGATGAGTGGGAGACCCCCCCCCCCCCCCCCCCCCCAAATGATTTTTAGCCGCTAATTTTAGATCTAAGATCCAAAATTTCGGATCTGGAATTAGGACTTGATGGATGGGTGGTTTGCAAATTAAATTGTTGAGGAAATTAGAAAATGCGAGTAATGAGAATATAAGGGAGATTAATGGATCGAAATGGTCGTGGAAAAATACCTCTTTGATCTGAATTTATTGGAGAGGGCAAGGTCGGATCTAGGCTACTTTACTCCTAGCTAAACTAACAAATCAGTGAATTCCATTATCTAATCTACTCCTAAACTAATCTAAATTACACTAACTACACTAAAACTAATCTAGAAACCAGGAAAACTACTCTACAAAATCATTAAATCCTAACTAATAAGAGGAATGGGACCTTTGGGTCTCCACCCCATGGATGGAGAGGAAGAAGAGGGGGAGGAGGTGCTCCAGCGGATGGAAAACTCGCTAGTGGAGTTCTAGGTCGCCCTCAGGTGCTACGATGTCCTTAGCGGCGAGGAGTGTCAGAGAGGAAGGTGGAGCTTCACCGCCAGTTGCAGTGAAACAAGGACAAAATGAGGAGAGGAGTGGAGTGGATGAATGACCAGCTCAAGGGGTGTAGGAGGGAGTCGATCCTTTGCGCGCGAGCTCAGGCAGGGGTTTAAGTAGCTGGGAGAGTGAATCATAGCACAACAACAATTTCTACTTTTTCTATCGGTTGAAAACTGAAGGCAAAGCCCTTTTAACCGACATCAAAAAGCAACGACATAAGTAGATTGCTGTTTCCTTTTCCTGTCGATTGCAAGGAACATCCGACGTCGAAATGTTGTTCGCCCAACGGATGGATTGGATCTTTTGCCGTTGTTTTATAACTGATGACAATGAGATTTCCCGTTACTTATTAAAAAAGCGACGACATTTTTATGATACTTTTTTCCACATTAACGCGCCATTTTTTTAGTTTTGCCATTGTTTAAAATAAAATGTAGTTTTGTCGTCGCTTTCTCAAATAAGAGACGGCAAAAACCTTTCATTTGTCACAAAAACTTACCTTTTTTTGCCGTCGATTATTTTAAGAATCGACGGCAATAATATTCTTCCCGTTGTTTTCTATAATAAGCGATAGGAAACAATCACCTTTGTTAAAAAAAATTACCTTTTAACGTCGTCGAGTTTTTAAATAACCGATGGCAAAGGTGCAGTCATTTTTTTTAAAAAACCTTATCTACTACAAGATCCTTTGCACCTGCCATGCCCCCCCCCCAAACTACCATGCTGATCCATCCCTGCTTGTAACAGTCTCCTATTCAAACAAGACCAAAATGCCACACAACCAAGTTAAACTTTAGCAGTTGCATTATAAATGGAAGACATGACCAAGAAAAAACTTGATAGTACAATTCATACCAAGCATTGAGAATCTCTAGAAAATATTAAAAAATATTGAAATACAAGCAACCCAATACATATCCGATAGTAAAAAGATAGGTGCTATTGCCAAATTCAAACTCTGCATGCATATCACCATAGTGTTTCACAACCTTGGTAACCTAAGCAGAAAATGTCGACCACCAACCAAATGATCCTCTGCATTGGTGGATCTTTTGCAATCGAATTTATCCTCTGCAAGTAGATCTTCAGTTTACTACCTCCTCATTGGTGGTGCAGCACCTCTACCAACAAGACCACCTCATCCAACAACTGCCTACAACAAAAGGGCAACATGATCTTTATTTTTCAAAATATTTCTTCTATTAAAAACATTGTATATAAAAGGGCATCCAACTAAAGAGAATAGAAAGAACTCACCCTAGTATGCATTGCAACAACATGACCAAGACCAAGTCCTAGAGAATAGCCTTTTCCCTGCAGAAAGACTCAAACAAATCATCAAACCAGGATTTTAAACTAAAATATTGACAACAGATACATTTCTATTCTTGTAAAAGTATTCATTACAAAAAGTAGTTAACAATTTTTTATCAAAAAAGCCTTACTTGACTTTGCTGCCCTGATGAAAACATCCTCATGCTTATCTAAAGTGTAAAGTTCCCTTCTCAAGTAATTTTTCACGCAAACAACCAATCAAAGTAGAAAAAAGAAAAAGAAAATGCAAATTTGCAAGCACACACCTTATCTGTAGAAAAAGAAAACTCACGGAATCTCTTCCATTTCAGCTTCAGATGGTTAACCTTAGCACATTTGGATAAAGGATTTGGCAGGTCTGGGGAAGGTAAGTGATCCACCAAAAATGGGCCATTGAGAGATAGTGCTTATGGGATCTCTGCATTTGTAAAAGAACAAAATTATTACTCTAAGCTAATCATTTATGTACAAATAGCTATATTTGCCAACAAATGCAGTTCATTAATATTTTGAACCTTTCTAGCAAGTTGCTAGATTGACCTCAACCCTTGGTTTATAGTCAACCTCTTGAAATTCTCAAAAATTTGCCTCCCATGCCAGGGTGGAACTGACGGTGAAAAAGAGAGGAAAAAATTCAAGCTGAGCAATAATTAACTTGGAAAAATGTGAAATATATAGGGAAATGCTCTCTACCTGGACACCAAAATGAGGCCTTGTAGAGTGTTTAATTCCCATGATGATATTTGAATAGCATCCAAATGGAGGTTGACCTTTCCCTTTGAAGTACTCGAAAGATGATATATCAGGATCTTGGACATCAAGAAAGGAAAGCATTTTTGAGGAAGTAATCCATGCTATCGGTAGTAGATTCTTTGGAAGAGTTTCTGGATCTATTATGAGGGAATGATGACCAAGGGAGACTATCTATGGGGAAGAACAAAAAATCTCACTTCAGGCATCCATGAACTGATTCTAGTGCATGAACAATTTGAGCACCATGAATAAACCCTAGCGCCTAAAAGAAATTGAATTTAGTGGTCTGTATTGTTTAGTTTTCAATAAAGAGACTTTACTGGTCCGTTGCACAGGCACTTGCATAAATTATTTGATGCTATTCTCTTATGTCAAGTATCCAGAAATAGATTCCTGACTATCTATTCTCTCTTTTTTTGGGAAATGTTACTGAGAATGGGACAAATGACACTTGAGGATAATAATCATCCCCAATATATTATATTGATGAAAGACATATAAACACAACACTAGATCTTGCCTACACAGTACATTCAATCCAACCCTACCAGTACATTCAACAAGTACAGTAAGGGCAACAGAGCTCATCCTGAAGCCTTCTTTTCTACAAATGCACTTTAGTCTATATTTGCCATTAGTAAATTACAAGTTTTAAAGATAACATATCAGAAGAAAATGAAATATAAAGGCATAAGAAGCTATTATGAAAAATTAAGGCAGAGTTGAGTTACTAATATGAACATATATTTACCTATTCACTACCTGATTTATTGTTGGTTGTACAAATGTATGCACCCTACACAAAAATAATGGTAAAGCCTAGCACCTAGATACATAGATATCAGGAAAGATATCAAAAACATGAACACATTAACACCTAATTGTTAAAGATATTAGGCTTGTCTTGTCTCTTTATTGTCCATATTTCCTCATTATCTTTTTTCCCCTCATCATCTTAACCTCTCTATAACTATCACTTTTTTGTTAAGAGGACATTTGTGTCACCCCTTTTTCAAAAAAGAAAGAAAGAAAAGAAAAGAAAAGAAAAATGCTGGTTCTAAAAGAAGAAAGACGAATGCTCCTTTATCCTAGCATCCTTACTATAAGTCGATTAGATAAAGGATTCAACAAAACGATGCACAAAAAGTTTAGTGGAGCAAGACAATTTCATTGCTGCACTCAAGATAATTCCTTACCATAAAATGATCACATAATTCCTTTCTACCTGTCTGGACTTCAATCCTGCCATGCCATCTACGAGAGAAAAGAGGCCACATCAAATTAGTACTAACGAGGCCACAACAAACTTGTATGTCAGTAATATGATAAACATCTAACTTTAGTCTACCAATGCATGCTATATTTATTCATTAAAAATAGCTAAGTTGACAATTTTATGTTCTACATACTAGACACTAGATCAGCCCATACATACTGACATCAGCCAACACTTACATGCATTTTTCAAGCTGAGTGCTAGCAAAAACTAGTGATACATATACAAGGTTTTTTTTAGACATGTATCTTATTATTGTTAATTTCTTATGATTGGTTTTATTTTGTTTTCTTAAATTAAGGTGCAAAAACAAAACTACACGGGAGAAGGGTAAGTAGGGTTAGAGGGTGGGGAGCCGGTGGGTTGTGGTGGCAGTTGAGTGGGGAGGAGGAAGAGCGAGTGGGTGGTGGTGGTCGGTAGTTGGGGGATAAGGGAGGAGGGGGAGGTTGAGGAGGGGTGGTGGTGGTTAGAGGTCAGGTGGGAGGAGGAGACAAAAATCACAAAGGAGCAGAAGGAGGGCGAGGGACTTACCGGACCAAAGGGGGGTGGAGGTCCCTCTCCGCCACGGAGACGAAGAGGAGGGAGATGGGGACGAGGGGGCACAAGGAGGAGGAGTTGGCGGCAAGGAGGAGTTGGCATAACAAGAAGAGGAGGAGAGGGTGGGGCGACGAGGAAAAGGAGGAGTAGGAAGAGGAGAGGGTCGAGGAGGAGGGAGACGAGGAGGAGAAGGAGGAGGAGACTAGGGACCGATGAGGAGGAAGATGAGGAGGAGGACAAGGAGGTTGATGAGGAGGAGGATGAGGATGAAGAGGAAGACGAGGAGGAGGAGGCGGGCGATGAGGAGGACTTACCTGATGGTGAGGAGGAGGAGGGGCGGCAACGACGAGTTTTGTTGTCGAGGGGGAGGAGCTCTACGGGGGAGTTGTGCGCTGTGGCCAGGAGGGCGGGCTAGGAGCCTGCGTCGACGGAGGTGGAGACGATGGAGGGGCGGGTCCAGGTGGGCTTCTGGTCGGCGGCGGGGGGCGGGCCGACGACCAGGGGTCCTAGGAGGAGGGTTGTGTGGAGGAGGAAGACAAGGAGGAGGGTTGTGCAGAGGAGCAAGAGGAGGAAGACGACGAGGATAATGGCTAAGGGGAGGATGAAAAGGATGGGGACGTCAACGAGGAGGAGGAGGAGGACTGGTGTGGAGGATGGAGGCGAGGAAGTACGCGAGGAGGGGTAGCGATGAGGCGCGAGGGTTTTTGCAGAAATGAAACAATGATGGGGGAGGAGAGGGCCTGTGGCCGTGAATAGATCATGAACTTTTGCCGTTGCTTTAATTAAAAAGCAACGGCAAAAGTCAAAGTAAATTTTGAAGCATGCGCACAAATTATTCTCATTGGCTGTGATGTCGGGGGGGGGAATTAAATTTCCTCAATTTCCTGTCACTTAATTCTAAAGCAACGGCAAAAGTTGAAGCAAATTTTCACCGCGTACCCAAATTATTTCCATTGACAGTGATGACGGGGGGCGAGGGAGAAATTAAATTTCCTCGATTTGCCGTCACTTATTAGAACAAATGACGGCTATTCTTGATACCTAATTTGACCGTGAGCAACAACTGTTGTTCTCCTCTTCAAGTGCTGCGGTCGAATTTTGAAGATGGATTCACCGTCGGTTTTCCCAAGAAATGACAGTAAAAACATCATCGCCATAGCTTTATAAACAGACGGCAACTAACTGACCGTGAATGTCATATTGCTAGTAGTGTAGCACCGCAGTGGTGCGATTAGGCACCTAGGGCACCGACGGAGGAGATGTAGTAGCGAGCGCACACGAGGTCCAAATCAAAATGCAACCATTGGATGGGATCCAGGGAGGCGGTGGCCTCACGCGCCGAAGCGTGCGAAGCTTCAAATGAATCTAGGCCATAAGATCAAGAGATCAAGGAGCGAACAGTCGAGATTGGCTGTGTTCCTCGGCTACAGTGGACTCGCACAGCTACAGGTCTTTTGGTGGATTTGCAGAGAGGCTCAAAGTGGCGAAGGGGTAGAAAGATTATAGCGAGGCCCATAAATGGCTAAGAACTAATTTAGAGCAGTCCCTAGATTTTGCAAATAGGGCCCTGTGATTTTTAAAATGGTCCCTGAAAGGTTTTTTATGTGAATAAATGTATGTGAACAAAGGACTTAAATGTAAAACTTCTAATGCAAGATCCTAATGATGTCCAAATGAAATCAAGTTTTTGTTAAAGCTTAATTGAACATTAGGGAAGTTAATTATGCTTTTGATTTTGAACTTTTGGGCTCAAAAGTTTGTTTAATTTGTAAATGGATCATCATTTTATAGAGATCTCATTTAATGACCTCATTTGCATTTTAACACAAAATTCATGTTTTAGGTCTTTTTCTCTATTTCCCACACTTAACCCTTTACAAGTGTTAATACAATAGTGTTTAACCTAGTTTCTAGCTTAACTTGGTCATTTTAGTTACGATGAGCCACACCTCATCACCTACCACTTATTCTTGTAACGTCCGAAAACCCAAACTTCGAGTCATTTCAAAGTGGTTTGGGTCAATTCAAACCTGGAAACCCGGTTGTAGTTTGGTGCTGGTGTCAGCACCTCCTCAAATTGCCAAAAAATATGTATTTCAAGTCAATCCTTGGTCAAACATTTTAAAAAGGGTGTCATATGTGATACCATTGGATTCCTCTCATCGCATGCTTTCCGGTGACGTTTGTTTCGTGCGATTTCGAGATGTATTGCTCAAGTTATGGCTAAAACAAGTTGAAAATGACCTAAATGTATGGTGGACCCAACTGGTTACGACCCAAACCCAGCTCCTCATAGAACCTAGGAACGACCAGCCTTGACTAATCCCAAGACCCAGTCGTCCATCGAGAAACAACCCAAATACACATAACATACAACAACCACACATGCACTGTAGCTAAGTAGTTAAATCAAAAGACAGTAACAAAAATAGAACAAAAGTTCAAATAGGATAACATGCCACAGGCGGAAAAATAGAGTTCGCTAACTATCCATCACACTAGAATAAAAGACATAAGCAACAACATATGTTCCAACATGCCAAAAAGTACTCACTACAGTAAAGGTGTCACAAAAGTGGAACGAAAAAGAGACAGTCTACTGCTGGGCTCGATTGGGCCCAGCACTCTCCGCAACCGGTGGTGCTGGTTGCTCAACTCCCCGACCTGAACATGTACACATATAATTGTTGTCAATTAAATGCTGAGTAAACTAGCGCATAAGAACATTTAAGGCATCTAAATATAAAAGAAAGTAGTAAACCATTCATGCATTTTCCAGTTACTCATTATCATCCGTTTCCATTTATAATCCACTATGTGTTTAATTATTCGTGTATTCTAGTAAAGGTTCACATCGTTATGTAATCCACATGTTCCCTAAGGGAATGATCTTGATGCAGTTTTCCCGTGATGTAGAGCGTCGATGTGGCACTCGCCTGGCCGGGAGAGTACCCGGTGGTAGCCCTACACCTGCTCTACCACCCCGGGGTCATGGTCACGACGTAGCGGTGACCACGGCACACGCAATAAATGCACGGGTAACTATCCCGCACTGGTACGTAGTCAGTCCTTTTTGCTAGCGGGTACGCTCAAACGTACAACATAGAACAGAACAGGGGCCACACCCCTCAACAGTCCGCATACCCTCGCCCGACTATCATGATTTTTTTACTAGGTTTAACAGGAGTCGGTGTAGGGAGGCCAATCCTAACCTTGGGTCCCAACCTAAGGGAAGGCTCGCTCTCTCCTTATGCAAAAGTGACGGTAGCTTTCCTCGGTACCACATACACGAGGGCCAGCTCACTTTTCATACCTAAGTCTAAACAGCCAACCAACATGCCTATATAGGCAAAGTGTTCCATCATACATCAATATCCATTGAAGGTTCGTCCCTACCAGGAGGGGTGACGTAATAAAATTGCGGAAATAAAAATATAAAGCAATCTCACAAAAATAAGCAATCGCACAATGTACACAAAGATTTTTAGGTGGAAACCCAAACCGGGTGAAAACCACCACCTAACCCTCTCGAGTTAGGATTTTCCGATCAACCAAGTTGATCAAAATCCACTAACCGAATCACTTTGAACGAGGGTGATTCAACCTCAATACAACCACGCTACAAGTACGAGGGTAGCGTTCCTCAATCCCTTCTCTCCACGAGAAGGATTTTGTCCCACGAAGGAGACGGGAATTCGCAAAGCGAATACCCAACCAAAATACAAAGATAAAATAAAACAACAGTCCTATAGAGCCAACAAAATTAAACCTAGCTTCTATAGGAAATAGGAAACTCCCCTTTGCAAGGAGTGCGTCGACGATGACGCGGTGCGTGTGCCACGCGATGGCGCTACGTCGCTCTCGTTATCAACAGCGGGAGAGCGGGCGCGCAAACTGTTTGATGCTCTCAAGATGTAGAACTTGAGCTTGGAGAGCAAGAACTTCTTGGACACAAGAGTGTGAAAATGTGTAGCTAAGTGTATCCAAGTGTATTTCGAAGTGTCTCTTATGTTGTGTTTTTCTTGTGTAATTGTGTTACAAAGGTTCCCCTCTATTTATAGAGGCCTTAGGAAGGCTTTGGAAGGCTTGGAAAAGCTTCCATAGCCGTTGGGTGCAAAGCCCAAGAGAATCAGGCCGAAATCAGGACAATGATTACACTTCACAGGGTTATCAGACGTCTAACTCTGGCATCAGACGTCTGGACGGCCACTTTAAGACGTCTGATTCCAAGGTCAGACGTCTGATTCTATGCGGGTTTCTTCCTGACTTGAATCAGATCTAAACAGGGTTTTTGTGCAAGTCCATCAGACGACATACAGGACGTCTGGCACTATGTCTGGACGTCTGGAAACCTACTTTTACTGTGGGAATTGATTTCCAAACGTTGCAACGGCTAGAAAATCTCTGAGAAGAGATTTTGGGTCAGCCGAGGCAAAACGGTCATTTATCAGACGTTTGGTAAGTCCTATGGACGTCTGATAAGGCTCTAACGGTCATAATCTTGAGTGTTTTCTAAGCCAGCCAACGGTCCACTAACTGGACGTCTGGCAAAGTCATCAGACGTCTTCTAAGACGTCTGGTCTAAGGTCTGGACGTCTGATTTCATCAAACAGAACTAACTATGTCCAGCCTAACAGTTATCAGACGTCTGAAACAACAGTCAGACGTCTTAAAATTCTTTATCAGACGTCTGATTTGGGAATTAGACGTCTGGAAATGCTGTTTGAGCCCTATATTGGTTTTCTAAGTATTCTACAGAAAACCTAAGTATCCTAGGGTTGTGCAGGTGTTCCTAGGACTACTTTTAGGGTACTTTGAGGCTCTTTAACATAATGTTCTAAGGAATCAAAAAGAGTAAGAAAATAAATACAAGAGATACATGAAAGGATAAAAAAAGAATCTATCCTATTCTTCTTGTCTTCCATCTCCAATCTTTCGCTCCACGCGAACCTCCTCCGTTTTCCGTCAAGCTCTTCCAATCCATCCTGGATGCGAGCTCGAACTCCGTCTAAACACGTCCTCATTTGCAATTGACCTGAAATCTAGGACTCAAATTGCAAATGTTAAATGGCACGTGTTTTGTTATCATCAAAACAAATGATCGTGGTGCTCTAGCACCAACAATCTCCCCCTTTTTGATGATGACAAAATCGTAAATAATAATACAAAAAATCCTCCCCCTTTTTGACATTATCAAAAAGGTTTGATTTTAAATTTCCTATAACTCCCCCTTAAAACATGCTCTTCTATGAATTTATTTTAACAAAGGTAATATTCTCCCCTTTTTGTAACAACAAGATAGCTATTATTTTTCTCCCCCTTACTAAAGGAAATTTAGCTACCTTATTTCTCCCCCTTAAAAATTGACAATTAGCTCATAAAATTTTTAACTCCCCCTATCTAAATGCTACAGATAAAAAGATAGGGTAAAGGGTTTTACCTCACCTACCATGGCCAATAAAATGGCCCGAATGGTGGTGGTGGATGCCACATCGAATGGGGCTCCCATCCGTAGCTTGGAGGCCCGGGCATCGGCGTCGGTCTCCAATCTGGTGGTCGACGTGCGGCGGGTCCGTCGTTTGTTCGCCGTCTCGTCGGTCTTCTTGTTCTCCTCCTTGGTCTACTCCTTAGTTCTCCCAACTTGAGTTGACCAGCCTTGAGCTTGTAGGTCCAGTCCTTTATGTTGTAGTCATCCCTGAACCCTACAAAACAAGATTCTAATTCTTTCTTCGGTATCCAAGTGAGCTTGGATCCGGATTTGTTAGAAGGTCTCCTTGATGGAGATCCTTTCTCAATCTTAGGGCTATAAAAATTATCAACTTTGTTGATTAATCTGTTAGAATTTTCCCTAAGACATGCGATTTCTTTTTCTATAATATCCATCTTAGTCTTTAAATCAGAAATTTCTAACTTTAGATTATTACTTTCCTCAATCAATTTAGTATTTTCATTGATTAAATTTTTATTTTCTAAAAGCAGGTTATTAGGACTAGAGCTACTTTCTAGGTCCCTAAGCTTTATTTCTAACCTATCATTTTCACTTCTAAGAAAACTAAGGTTCTTCTTCATGCTTTTGTTTTCTATTTTAAGTGATTTACTAATCTCGAATAATTCATTAAAAGCTTCTTGTAAATCAAAATTTACCTCGTCGTCGGAGTCGCTTCCGCTTTCGCTGTCGCTATTGCTTCCTCTGGCCATGAAACCAAAGCAAGTGGTTTCTTCCTTTTCTTCTTCTTCTTCCTCCGAGCTGGAATCGTCATGAGTGCCTTCTAACCTCCTCCATATCTCGTGGGCGGTGGTGCACTCTTGGATTTTCTCGAACTCTTCCGGACTCAACGCGCAATACAGGGCATTCATTGCCTTTGCGTTGAGTGAGAGCTTTAGAATCTGCACCTGCGAGTAGCCTCCTTGGGGTCGCCTCGGGATCTCGTATGGGGTTTCGCAACATCCCCATACCTCGAATTCAGTGGCTTGGAGCCACGTCTTCATCCTCAGCTTCCAGTAGCTGTAGTTGTTCCCGTCAAAGTAGGGCGGACGGGTTGTGGACTGCCCCTCGGAAATCCTACTTGTGGAACAGCTTCCCTCCATGTTTAGATCCTCGCCGGTTTGTAACGCCGAAAATGCGAGACCTGCTCTGATACCAATTGAAGGTTCGTCCCTACCAGGAGGGGTGACGTAATAAAATTGCGGAAATAAAAATATAAAGCAATCTCACAAAAATAAGCAATCGCACAATGTACACAAAGATTTTTAGGTGGAAACCCAAACCGGGTGAAAACCACCACCTAACCCTCTCGAGTTAGGATTTTCCGATCAACCAAGTTGATCAAAATCCACTAACCGAATCACTTTGAACGAGGGTGATTCAACCTCAATACAACCACGCTACAAGTACGAGGGTAGCGTTCCTCAATCCCTTCTCTCCACGAGAAGGATTTTATCCCACGAAGGAGACGGGAATTCGCAAAGCGAATACCCAACCAAAATACAAAGATAAAATAAAACAACAGTCCTATAGAGCCAACAAAATTAAACCTAGCTTCTATAGGAAATAGGAAACTCCCCTTTGCAAGGAGTGCGTCGACGATGACGCGGTGCGTGTGCCACGCGATGGCGCTACGTCGCTCTCGTTATCAACAGCGGGAAAGCGGGCGCGCAAACTGTTTGATGCTCTCAAGATGTAGAACTTGTGCTTGGAGAGCAAGAACTTCTTGGACACAAGAGTGTGAAAATGTGTAGCTAAGTGTATCCAAGTGTATTTCGAAGTGTCTCTTATGTTGTGTTTTTCTTGTGTAATTGTGTTACAAAGGTTCCCCTCTATTTATAGAGGCCTTAGGAAGGCTTTGGAAGGCTTGGAAAAGCTTCCATAGCCGTTGGGTGCAAAGCCCAAGAGAATCAGGCCGAAATCAGGACAATGATTACACTTCACAGGGTTATCAGACATCTAACTCTGGCATCAGACGTCTGGACGGCCACTTTAAGACGTCTGATTCCAAGGTCAGACGTCTGATTCTATGCGGGTTTCTTCCTGACTTGAATCAGATCTAAACAGGGTTTTTGTGCAAGTCCATCAAACGACATACAGGACATCTGGCACTATGTCTGGACGTCTGGAAACCTACTTTTACTGTGGGAATTGATTTCCAAACGTTGCAACGGCTAGAAAATCTCTGAGAAGAGATTTTGGGTCAGCCGAGGCAAAACGGTCACTTATCAGACGTCTGATAAGGCTCTAACGGTCATAATCTTGAGTGTTTTCTAAGCCAGCCAACGGTCCACTAACTGGACGTCTGGCAAAGTCATCAGACGTCTTCTAAGACGTCTGGTCTAAGGTCTGGACGTCTGATTTCATCAGACAGAACTAACTATGTCCAGCCTAACAGTTATCAGACGTCTGAAACAACAGTCAGACGTCTTAAAATTCTTTATCAGACGTCTGATTTGGGAATTAGACGTCTGGAAATGCTGTTTGAGCCCTATATTGGTTTTCTAAGTATTCTACAGAAAACCTAAGTATCCTAGGGTTGTGCAGGTGTTCCTAGGACTACTTTTAGGGTACTTTGAGGCTCTTTAACATAATGTTCTAAGGAATCAAAAAGAGTAAGAAAATAAATACAAGAGATACATGAAAGGATAAAAAAAGAATCTATCCTATTCTTCTTGTCTTCCATCTCCAATCTTTCGCTCCACGCGAACCTCCTCCGTTTTCCGTCAAGCTCTTCCAATCCGTCCTGGATGCGAGCTCGAACTCCGTCTAAACACGTCCTCATTTGCAATTGACCTGAAATCTAGGACTCAAATTGCAAGTGTTAAATGACACGTGTTTTGTTATCATCAAAACAAATGATCGTGGTGCTCTAGCACCAACATCCATGTCACTATACTTTGATTCATTTCTTAGATCCCCGTAGGGTTCGTACATAGTACTCGTCTCATTTCAATATATGGCATGTATCTCTATTCACATTCTGGTCTCATAATCATAGAACAGGCAACTCGTGATTCAATAGGATAAGCATTCAATCTTATCAATTTAAATATTCAATTGCTCATAGTAGGGAAATGTAACAACATGCATTCTCAAATTATAACAGGCAAGGTTCAAGTAGTAGACATACACGATTCTTAGCCCTAAGATTCATCCCATGTCCTAGGTTTCAAGCAGATATTTATAATTTATCATGCACTTAACAAATTAAATCACATGAGTAGAGAGGACCAGTCTACCAAAGTGTACGAGTGGTATGGGGGCACGAATGGTGGATCCTAATGTTTCTGCAGGTCTCGTGTGCACTATGGACTGGAGACATTCCAAACAGTTGGTCAAAACAAACATTAACATCGTTGACCAATACTTGAGTGCAT
This sequence comes from Thalassia testudinum, assembly GCA_037157565.1. NCBI lineage: Eukaryota > Viridiplantae > Streptophyta > Magnoliopsida > Alismatales > Hydrocharitaceae > Thalassia > Thalassia testudinum. The sequence continues at coordinate 121,063,050 of JAZHRO010000036.1, read as the reverse complement.
CAATTAGGCTAAAAATAGTGTGGAAACACTTTTAACATGTAGGAAATTCAAAAAGGAAACCAACGGTACTTTGTTTGTGCAAAATCGACTTCATTTGGGCCCTGAACTGGCCTAAACACTCTTCTTGGTTCACCTAAACTGGACCAGGAAGGCTGGTCTGGCTGGACCGGCCGCCTGGTGGCTGCATTAGCGCAATTAGACCATAATCAGATGTCTGGGGTGAGTCCTAGACATCTTAAAAGCACGCAGAGTCTCACCTTGCTCTTCTGCATCTGTTCCAGTTGTTTGTTGCCCCTTATAGCTGTTTGAGGGTGCCTCCAGACGTCTGACACTACTCCTGGTCATCTAGGAGAGTAGTCGGATGTCTGATGCTGCTTCCAGACATCTTAAAGTGCCTTAAACACCGTGCTAACGTGCCTTCCCAATGTCTCTGGCACCTGCGCAGACACGTGTAGCATAAGATGACACCCCAACAACTATAGCAGTATGCATGCACGACACAGAGTTTGGGCAGAGAAATACCTTGGTACCCTACGTGCTACCAGATGTCTTGAGCTCCCTCCGGATGTCCGACGATCCCTCCAGACATTAGGCAAACGTCGTAAACATTTGATAGCGCAGAAAAATGACTCCCAACTCCGTGCGCAAGACCTCCTCGCGAGCTTTCCTTCTTGCCTGTTGCGCCTCTCCTCAAGCTGGTGCTGCTACAACTACAGCAACGACGCCTGCATCAGCTTTAGGACCTCCTCCCCACTCTCCCTCTTTCTTCCTTTCCCGAGCTCCTCCTGCTGCTCCCCTCCCCCTCGACCTCACCCTTCTCAATCTCCTTCACGTTCTCCCTCTCACGCCTTCCCTCCCTCTACTTCACACCTCTCTGTAGTAGGGAGGCTACGGTGGATGGGGGAAAGGTGGCCGCAGGAGGAGAACAAAGTGGAGGAGTGGGGGGTGTGGGTGGAGGGTTTAAAGGGTTTTATAGGGGTGGGAATAGGGTTTGAGAGGTAGGGTTGCATGTGGGGTGTTGTGTGGGGTTGGGTCATTTACAGTTTCGGCCCCGCAGAAGCCCATTTTTCCCCCAAAGCCAATAGAACAAGTCCTAAGGGGTTTAAAATTGCGATAAACCCCTCCAGAAGTCAAAAATTCTGCATGGGGTCTTTTTGGTGTACAGAAAAATTACAAGAAAACCCTTAAAATTCCAGAAAAATCCAAATGACCCTTGGGAAGGGTCATTTCACAACCCTAAGGTTATTCTAGGTATTTTACCCTACTAATCCTAATCCCAAAAACCCTTGGGCCTATAAAAGGACCCCCTTAGGTCCTTGGGTCACCATTAGCCTCTAACCCTCTCAAATTAAGAGAGGAAGAGAGGGGAACCCACCGCAATTTTCGCAGAGTCGACGGCGATGGTGAGTGTGAACCGTGCGATCCAACGGCGTGTAGCAGATGCGTGACACGTGGCACGTTCGTAGCGACGCGGGAGAGCGCGATGCATGGCGTTGATCTAGAGAGCAGGTGCTGGCAGGAATAGGGGCACTACACGTGGCAGGTTGTGGTGGACCGGTGGTTGGTCGCATGGGTCGGCCGGTCTGGTTGAGTTCAGGGACTCTCGCGCTGTTTCGACTGGTTTGAGGCCTTCCCGACCTCGAATTTCGAAAAATAAGATACCATTGGAATCGTATTGACGCGTACTATGCGTTGGTATAATTTACTTTTGTTTTTGTGTACCTTCTCTTTAGTGAAAAATTAGAAACGTGACTAAGTGTTCTCGACCTTATTTTTGGTCCGTGTGAACCAGATCCTACCCCTGGTGCATGCACGGATTTTGAGGCGAGCGTGGGTACTCCCCCCAGGCCCTATGTGCATGGTTCAGAGTTATCGTGACCCTCCGATGACATTAGGTAGAGTAGTCCCTCTCTTTTTCTATATAATTTGACTACATTGTGACTTTCCTCGTGTATTCACCATTTAGCATGCGTTCTTGCCTTTTGCTGGGATCAGAACCACACATGCACTGTATCTTCATGTTTCTTGCTATTTTGGGTACTTAGATATTAAATATGAATGCTATAAATAAAGATGGTGACTTAGATTGTGAATAGTTAATTTGATATAATTAACTATTAGACGATTCTCGTGATTTAATGGATTATAAAGCATTTAAGCTTATTGGATGTGCCTTATCTTTGCATGTGTCAAGTGAACTCTGTTTTCTACGAAACGAGTTCTGTTTGGTTCATTGGTTAATGTTACGACCCGGCTCCCGAATCCCTACAGGACCCGAGATCAGCTAAACTCGACTAATCTCAAGACCCAGTCGTCCAACAAGAAATAACCAAAAAGCAGGAAAGTAAACCACTTCACTATGCTAAGTAACTAACAGTAAAAGAGTACAAGCAGTAAATGAAGTAAAAGCTGCTAACAGTACATATCACCACCACAACAGTAAAGTAGAATAAAGTACAGAACAGAAATGGTAACAACAGTCTAAACTCACTAGCAAAAGGAAGTACAACTACAGTAAGAACTACTGCTGGGCTAGACTGGGCCCAGCGCCCTCTGTAGCTAGTGACTCGGGCTGCTCAACTCCTGGACTTGTAAAGGGGTATGGGAAAAATGGAGTCAGCGAATGCTGAGTAGAGTGGTAACCAAACTAACTAAAGCAGTAAAAGCTAACAGGTAAATTTATCTTTTCCAATTATTTGTTTTACAAGTCATTCCTTTTCACCCATTGGTTTACTTTTCAAATCTCCTTCTTGATCTTGTATGTTCCTCGTGGGAATGATCTTGATTGCAGTCTTTTCTGAAGAGTAGAAGGCACACGTGGTGTTCTCCTGGCTGGGAGAGTCCCTCGTGGTGATCCTACACCCAGTCAACCACCCAGAGGTCACAGACAGACATAGTGATGACTACGGCACGCGTGATAAGCGCACGGGTAGCTACCGCGCACCGGCACGCGGTCTGTCGTTTTCGCTAGTGGGTACGCCCAGAGTACAGCGCGGATCAGTATAAGGCCTAGCCCTCTCAGTAATAGGGGTCTAACCCCTCAGAACCAAACAAGGGTCTCACCTCTCCACAATCCGTGCACCCTCATCTGAATACCCTAGTTTGCCTAGTGGGCCTAACAAGTTGGTGTAGGGTGGCTAGCTGAACCCCGGGCCCCGTGGGATGGCTAGCACTCTCCTTACACTAGTAGCTCTCCCTGGTACAGTGTACACGAAGGCCAATAGAAGTCAGTGTAGAGTGGCCAATCCTAACCCTTAGTCCCAACCCAAGGGCGGCTAGCTCCGCTCTACACTAAATAGGGGACAGTCGCTCTCCTTGGTACCACGTACTCAAGGGCCAGCACACTCCCCACTCACATTTTAGATCCATTCCATTTATCCACAGGAGCTCTACTCCTAATTCCTCGTAGGGTTCATGCTCGTATTCACCATGTTGTTCCATACCAGGTTTCACCATTCACATTTCCATTCTCATATTATACACATGTAGCTGTATTTCCACAATTCAACATATACAACAAGTAATGTCACAGGTAACTGTTTAACTAGCACATGCATTTCATATTTCACAGGCAGCTCATATTTATTACAGGTAGTTGTTTACAGTTCTATTCCTTCATTTATGACTGCAATCTCAAACACGCATATAAACAGTGCAAGTACTTCCCGTCCTAAGATTCATGCCACATCCTAGGTTTCTAGTTATCCAATTTCACATATGTATTCATGTTTTACAATTGAAACAGGGGAAACCACTCTACCAGACAATCCGAGAGTATTGGGGGCTCGAACGACAGGCTCACGTGCCTCTACAGGCCCCGAACACGCAACAAATCGAAGTCCTATACCAAGGAACATACCACAACGAAATGCTCAGAATAGTATATAAGGCTTTCTAACATGTAGAGGAACTCACAAGGAAACCACAGATATCTTGTTTACGTAAAACGGACCTCAAACAGACCCTAAATGGGTCAAAAATAGAACTGCAGACCTAAATCAGACGTCTGGCACAAGGTCCAGACGTCTTGAAAGTCACCAGGGTCTCACCTCAGGTTCCTGCGTTGACTTCAGACATCCAGAACCCCTACTTGACCGTCTGGACCCAATTCTAGACATCCGACCTCTCCTCCAGTCGTCTAAGAGTGCTTCTGGTCATCTGGTAAGCTGTCCAGACGTCAGAAATGCGTGGGAGAGCATGCCCCGCACCTTCCCAAAGCTATCCCTGCATGCGACAGAAAAAATCTTCTACTTTTAGCCATACAGATTGAAGCTGCGGTGCGGCCTACTTGGCCGTAACCGCAGGAGGAACGTACCTTCGTGAAACTCTACTTTCAGACGTCTGGTGTCGTCACCAAACGTCCAACCCTTCGTCTGGACGACACGCCAAACGTCTGATTTTGGGAAAAACCCAGAACTAGACCGACCTCCTGCTTCTCTCGCCACACGCAGCCGTGGCCTCTCCTCCTCGTCTGCAGCTCCAGCTGCAGCAGAGTGTCGGGGACGTCTCCCCCGACACTCTCCTCCTCCTGCACGATGCCGCTCCGACCGTAAGTCCTCCGGCGAGCTCCCACGAGCTCGCAAGCTCAAGCTCCTCCTCTCTTCACGCTGCCTCTCCTCCTCACTCCTCACTCTTGCGCCCTCTCTCTCACTTGTCCCTCTCGCTGCAGTGGAGAGGAAGGAAGGAAGGTGGTGGTGGAGTGCAGAAGATAGGAAGGGGGAGAGGGGTCTTATTTGAGGGAGTAGCTAGGGTTCAGTGGAGGAGAAAGAAGAGAGAGAGAAGAGAGAAAAGTTGTCTGTGTGCAGCCAGCGCACAGATGCGACCCTACATACAAAATTTTCAATTTCTTGACATCTGGGAAAGGGTTCAAACGTCTGGCTAATAGTCCAGACGTCTTAAACGGCTCAGAACAGAACGGGTCTTTATAGTTAATAAATAATATGGGACCACTATAATAAAATTGGAAATTTCCTGTAAATGGATAAGTTGGAGAATAACGGGAATGTTTGTAAATTTATGAATTGATAATGTGGAATTATTATGGATAATTTGAATTGATGCAGTTATCTCGAAGTGATTAAATAATTAGTATGGCAGATTTGTTGGGAATTAAAAGAATCAGATAACTGGTTTTTAGCCCTACTACTCATCGGATTTTGACTGTATTTTTTGGTCTTTTAGATCGGTTTCAGGGGCTGGCTTAAGGAGTTGCTGGCCTTCCTACGACTCTTTGGTTAGGCATAGCGACCAACTATGATAGCGGATTGCTGGGCTCGAGGGTTGGAGTGGTTTCTTTTTCGGCTTGTGGGTAGGTCATTGGCTATCTGTGGTTTAGCATACATAACGCTTGTACATGTTCACGCTACATGACGTAGCTGCCACCCCTTTTCGCAATGACCCCAGGGTGATGGAGAGTAGCGACTTGATGGGCATAAGCAGTCTTACCGGCCAGGAGGGTGGCTTATATTGGTCTTACATTGCAGGATGTTAGACAAAATCATCTCATGCCTTGAGACATTGATTACTAAATTGAGGACTGTAATAAATTGATTACTAAATTGAGGACTGTAATAAATTGGGCTTCCAATATAAGAAACGAAATCGGACAACGAGATATCTAATAAATGGATTAATTAACGCTATAGTACCCATTTTCTCTTGTGCTTAGTTACTGTTGCACTTTACTGTGTTTCTACTATACTCAATTTTTACTAACTTATTTTTAGGTTTCATACTCAGGTATACTTGTCAGTTTGCAAGGAGATTTCCGTTGTACATTTCCTTGGCCTTATATACTACGGTAAATCTTCAGGTTAGTATTCAGTTTATGTTCCCTTAATTTTGCAATATGAATTATTTGTTGGCTATGTTTATATTTTTTGATTATGTTAGGTGACTGCGATCTTGTGGGCAATTTGTGCTAGTGTTAGCACACAGCGACCCAAGTTTCGTCGCCTGACGTAACTCGGGTCATCATAGATGATATCAGAGCAAGGTTACCCCATTAATCATAAAATTATCCGGAAGGGCCATATAGACATTCATATTATGTCGCAGATGGGGTACTCAGCCACATAGTGGCGTAATATCCCTAGTCCTGATATTTCACAGTATTCTGACTTGATTCTCTTCTTGATTTCTGATCCTGTCCCTATCCCATTTAGTCTTCTTACTTTTCCCACCGTTAAGGTCATCCCTTCAGTCGTTGGGCTGAACAGGTTAGAGGCCCCCTTAGGGCATCGCTTGATCTGAATGTGATCTCAAGAAGTAAATGATTAACTTCTTGGTTCATCCACCATTTCTATGATTGTATTATTTTCTAGGGTTGTGCTTGTTGTTTTGTTTGGTAATAAATTTGATTACTAGGCCGACGAACACATTAATTGATAGCACTACTTGGTTGTGCATAATTGTGATGCTTAAATTAGGTGTCCATGCATTATCACCCCTTTTGAAAATCACCCAACCATTAGTTCTTTAAATATACATATAGGTCACATATGTTTTCAGGGCATATATAAATATGTATGGGTTGACCAATAGTAGTGTAATTGTGTTAATGGTAGAGTATATATAAATAACATCGGTCGCTTGAAATAGGGTAGATTATTCTCGGCTAGTACATGATATTGTAGAGTATGTTCTGCATTTTCTATACTTATGATTATTTAATGATAACTACGTGATAGTTTGGATGTTCTTTAGAAATATTATGGCAACATGGGAAGTAATTAGTCATTATGGACAACAATAGCTACAACTATTTGTTTAGAATAAAATCGATAAAATTTTTTTTATACCCTGTGGTCAATTAATTTTAATTATGATTTGGGGTTAAGGCTAATAGTCAGTTAGTATTTGTTGGTTTCAGCTAATTCTTGCATAACAGGTTTTCTGTCCTTGTAAGTATAAAATATGCATATATACAATTTCATGACGAATTTGACTCATAACATGTCTTAATACGTCAATATATATATTGAAAGCCTGTGAAGGATTGAGTTAGAGATATACGGTTCCTTGCTCTATTAACATATGATCTCAAATGATTAATTATTACCTTAATAACTATTAAAGAAGGATGGTTGTCTTGATTTCTAATACAGTTGGTAACTAACATTAACTGTAGGGCTTACTGTTGTAGCAATATATGTTAAAATCTTGTATAAACTAATTTTGTGATATATCTTATTTAGATTGAAATTGAAATTAAGTTATTACTATCTGGACCGGAATAAAATTAGTCAATTACTACTGAGAGTTGCTTGGAATTAATCGATGATTGTAATCTTATTATTCATCTAATAACTATTGAATGAATGTGACTATTATGATTTCTGGTCTAGTTAATTATACTGGCTATAGATTCATATGCAAGTATAAATAATACAGTTGTTCCTCCTGTATGTTATAAGGAAAGGAAGATTTATTATACTGTCATGCATGCATGTTTGATTACATAGTTTATAAGGATAGGAGAAATGTATTTTCACCACGTATATTATGCTAATTCCTAATCTTGATGTATTCTTACCATGTTATTTCTGGTCGACTTGCATAGGATAAATAAGGAAAAATTGTTATGTATTAGTGCGTTGTTACTAATTGCATTGCCAAAGGTATTTTAATAACGGCTTATACATTCAAGATATTAATGATTTAATAATTCATATCTCTTTTGTGGAGTTAGTATTAAATTATAAAGTTATACAATTCGATTTGGAAGCTTATAAAAGAAATAAATGCGTAAATTTGATGAATCTAAAAGAAATATACATTACTTTTTTTGGCTTAAAGGAATAATATGATAACTTTTGTTATCAATCATACCAAAGGATAAATCATAAAGTTGGTGTATGCCTAAAATTGTAATTGGAAGTTATCAACGATAATGAATATAGGGATATGATGAAATTGATAAATGAATTGAATGATGGAATGAGACTCTGATCAGCCTAGAAAATGTTATTCCTGTATTCATAAGGATTGAAATATATTATTGATTAAAGTACAAAGCTTACATATGTTTTGGAAACTTGAGTTTGATCTTTGAAAGTACTTAAAACTTGAATTTTTTTTCTTTTTCAATGCTCCATGTTTTCAAGTTAAGAATTTAGGATTATTTCATCCGCATTAATTTAAAATTTTGGAAGATGGGGTTTTGCTCCTTGAACTTTTTACGTAGATTTGAAGGTATTTTCTTGTAATATTTAGTAATTATGATTTCTTCATAAATTATGTATCATATGTGACCGATTTTACCTTAACATCTGTGTAAATCACCACTATCATTATTAATTTCATTTATGGGCATGCCTTTACAAAATCTTTTTGATCGTTGATACCATAGATGATAGGGAATCACAAATTCTTTTTTGGCTTGCCCCATTAATGGTTAACGAGTGATGAAAATTGACATTGGTGGATAACAAATTTTTGTTTAATTCTCACTTGTGTATAAACACGCAATTCATTTCGTATAGAAATTTTTTTAACAGCTTACTAAATTCTCGCAAGGGTGTCCATTAGTGGCTGCATGTCCAATAAACATTTAAAGTGAATTCTACACAAATATTAATGAAATCATTGTGTTTTTGGTATTAACATTACAAATGATGGTGATGTTAAATTGATTGAAATTTTTTAAATAAAATGTTAGTAATCATTTTTTCGATTAATGAATTTCCGTAAAGGTATCGAAATCACAAATGAAGAAATTGATAGTGGATACCTACTTTTGTAGTGTCATATGACTAATATGTTCCTATTTATAAAAAATGGTTTCACTTGACTCAATGTAGCATCCTTAGATTCAACATTTGTTAAGTATCATATGTGTATACTCTATGAATGTAAATGACGGAATATCTACCTAGAATCACCTAAATTATCATGTGTAATTGTTAACCTTAAATGATTTGTGTAGCCTATCATCCGGGGTGTCGTAAAGAGTGTATTGGTGATTTTTATATGAAATTTTGCTTTTGAATGAAATGGAACTTAAATCGATATGCTTTTTCTTTGTGAGGTATGCGACTCGATTTATTCTTAGGGAAATCATATGTGCGGCTAAGTTAATGGTTTTCTAAATCTAAGATATGTTTTATATAATAAATTCCTGAGCCTACATTTAGTTTCTTATTTTTCTATTTTGGATAATTTTAAAATGATTCTTGTTTGACACTGAGATAGGCAGTGATTAGGTGGGATAGGAAAGTTAATGTATTTCAAGTATGTGGTTGATGATTGCGGTTAATCATTTTTATGCTCATGGTTAAATTTACTTTAATATCTTGGTTAGAACTAGTTAGACTAGTGAATTGCCTGAAACTAACAAATTTGGTTATAAAGGTTGGAAAATGAAAGTTCTAATTTTTGTTGACACCGGTTGATTTTGTTGTGGAATTCCCATGCTTTGCATATCTCTCATTTTAGTTCGTGGGCCATGCAGTTACCTAACAACCCAATGCATGCTGAATAGTTTTCTGTGTTTATTATTAAGAAAATGGAGTTAGTGTCTAATTGAGGTACAAGAGAGGTATCTTGAGTTGTTTATCAGTGGGTCCATGACACCTAGTTTGTTCTTTTTTAATGTTGTTATGGATCGCTTGCTTGCACGTCTCCTTTCGTACTTACACATTTATTCGAGTCTCAGGGACGAAATTCCATTTAAGATTGTTATATCTATAACGTCCCAAAATCCAGACTCTAAGTCATTTCAGAGTGATTTGGGTCAATTTGAACCTGGAAACCAGTTGTGGTTCGATGTTAGTGTCAGCACCTCCTTAAATTACCAAAAAATGAGTATTTCGAGTCAACCCTTGGTCAAATGTTGTCAAAAGGGTGCCATATGTGGTAGCATTGGATTTCTATCATCGCAATCTTTCTGATAATGCTTGTTTCGTGCGATTCCGAGGTGTATAGCTCAAGTTATGGCCAAAACAAGTTAAAAAAGACCTAAATGTAAGGTGGACCCAACCCTAAGGGTATTCTAGGTATTTTACCCTACTAATCCTATTCCTAACAACCCTTGGACCTATAAAAGAACCCCATTGGGTCCTTGGGTCATCATTAGCCTCTAAGACTCTCAAATTAAGAGAGGAAGAGAGGGGGAAAATCTTTGATTTTCCTTTTAAAAATTAAAAAATTTTCGTTTAGGGACCTTTTCGTGATAGTGAAATGTCCGGGCTTCCCACTGCAATTTTTGCGGAGGCGATAGAGAGCGTGCGCCATGTGATTCGGTAGCATGCAACGGATGTGTGACATGTGTCGCATGTGTGGCGGCACAGGCGCACGCGGGCGAGCAGCACGTGGTGTGGGAGAGCATGACGTGTGGCGCCGATCAAGGGGGCATGCGTGGGCAATCCACTGGCGGGCGCAGGCGCAAATGGATGCTGACATGTGGCGGGTTGCGGTGGACCGGCGATCAGTCGTGTGGATCAGCCGATCTGGTTTGGTTTAGGGACCCTTACGCTGTTTTGATTTGTTCGAGGCCTTCCGAACCTTGGATTTTGCCAAATAAGGTACCGTTGGAGTTGTATCGACGCATACTACACATTGATATAATTTATTATTGTTTTTGAGTTTGTTCTCTTTAGTGAAAAATTAGAAACGTGACTAAGTGTTCTCGACCCTATTTTGGGTCCGTGTGAACCAGATCCTACTCCCAGTGCATGCGTAGATTTCGAGGTAGGCATGGATACTGCCCCCAAGCCCTATGTGCATGGTTTGGAGCCACCGTGACCCTTCGATGACATTGGGTAGAGTAGTTCCTCTCGTTTTCTGTATAATTTGTCTACAATGTGACTGACGTGCCGTAGTGCGTGTGTTAAGAGGTGTCGTTATAGTTACACTTGATACGTCGGTTTTAAAAGAAGTAAACGGAGGTGAGTCCGAGTGTCGGTCTCAGGGAGGTGTCGAAATCGGATTTTGTTTCTCACTTGTTGTCACGAAAAAGGCGGAGTTTTGCTTGCGAAAGAGACGATTTTGAAAAGCGAGAGCGAGAGAGAGAGTTTAGGGTTAGAAAGCTCTTAGTTTTGATCATGCACTTTAAACATAAATTAAAATGGCAACTGAACGGAAAATAATTTCATTAAACATGCATTCATAGTTCATGGTTTACAACATTAAATACATGCTTCAACAAAAGTAAATGAAAGCTTAAAAGAGAGAGAGAGAGGTAGAGAGAGAGTGGAGAGCGACGAGGCAGCCACGGCGGTGGAGGAGGCTCCGTCGGCGGCTCGTCGTCTTCGACGATTACAAGAGTGCCTAAAGCTAGCTAGGAGAGGAGTGGAGTAGTTGCAAGTGGGAGAGTCCCCCTTGAATGGTGGTAGAAGGGGATTTAAATAGAGTTAAGGGCTTCCTAAAAGAAGAATGGGCTTTAGCGACATCCAGAGTGTCGCTAAAACCGCTTCTATAAACGTCGGTGAAGCCCTCATGCCGCCGGTCAGCCGCCCGCCCCGATCTTCTTCTTCGCGCGATCCGTGGCCGCTGAACGAGAGCTGTCCGATCGAAGATCGGTCGACTGAGAGCCTTCTGCGCCCGCGCTTAGATCGTGCCTCGGGCGCGCATGTGCACGCGCGTTTCTGCCCGGCGTGCATGCGCGCATAGGCGCTCTGGAGCTGTCGTCGCACCGCGTGGCGAGATCCTGGCCGCCCGCTGCTGATCGGGCAGCCCAATTTGTCCGCGCTCGTCGCTCGCCTTCAATTTCTACTCTGCGCGGCTCGAACGCGCGTCGCTGCGATGCGGGCGTGCGTGCTAACCGTTGTGCCACGCCCGCGCTTTGTCGCAGCGACTGCGGGCGATCGAAGATCAACGGCCGAGATTCATCTTTGGCCGGCTTGAGGGTGTGCGAGTGGTGGGGGCGGGGCGACGTGGCGCTCTCTGGGCCATTGATCTCTAGATCAACGGTCAGAATTTCTTGGGCCCATTGTGGGAGCACCGGATGTCGGATTTGGCCGATCTTGAGTCTGTTGGACTCCGTTCGTTGTTCTGAATCCATCCGTGCGGTCCGATTGCTCATCTGAGGCCTGCTTTGACAAATGCTTTACACAAATGGCCATTAATACAGTTTATAAGCAATCTTGGTACTTGATGCATGCAATGCTCCTATTCTACTTATGTTGTGCCTTTTATTCTAAAGATGGGCCATATTCAACATAATTGCTACCCCCTTGTGTGGTGTTATCATACCCCCATGCTTACTCCTTGCTAGTCCCTAGCAAGGTTTATTCTAGCCTTTATTTCCTTAGGGAATTCAAGAAGTAATTGCTTAGGCACTTCGTTACTTGTCAATAAGAGGAAATATACGAAGATCTTAATCTACAAAGACTAAGCAGCGCCCGGGTGTCTGCCAAAATACGAATCGCCCGAATCCTTGCTTTGTATAACTATACATATGTATACGTGTATATATATATGTGTGTTTTTCTAGAATTTTCGGAATTCAGTGTGGGTTGGTAACTTTTTACGGCTACCCAACCCACCCAAAACTCGGTCAAAACCCTAAGTGCTAAGCATCTTGGTGTGAATTGTTGTGATAGACTCACTTAACGGTAATTAAGGCAGACTTCGAGTTTCTACGCCTCTAGGTGATCGAAAAAGAAAATAAATTTTTGCCTGAAGGTGTATTTGTTTGATTGGTAGCTTTCTCCCTACGTTCATTTTACTTGGGGTCAACACAAGGATTTTCCAGTGTATATCTCCCCGGCTTGTACTACTTCCCCGCTTCTTCCTTAGGTGTTTTGGTCTTTTTTATGCAATTATTAAGCTGGGCTCTAGACAACTGACCAATGGGCTGTTACCCACGATCACTTGCCAGCCATACTTATGCGGTGAAGTGTGGTTTATTTTCTTTCTTTCTTTCTTTCTTTCTTTTTTCGTAGGTGGCTTCCCTGATCTCAAATGTACCTATAGGCAGCGAAAAAGAAATGGCCTGTGGCTGGGTTCTGGACAACCTGCCAATGGGTTGTTACCCACAACAACTTGCCAGCCATACCACCCTAGAGAGTTCGTTAGCTACCCAATTTCTGTCAAAATCTCCGAGAAGTGAGTCTGTGCAAAAATGTGTGCAGATGCTTAGACTCAAAGTTTTCCTGAGTTAGAGGGTGAGTTGATAAGTCGTATACTTATTACCTTATTTAGTAGGTGGATTAGAATAGCTTAAAGTTGCAAGGATTCGTCGCTAAATCTATATTTTAACGGACACCAGAGCTGATTAAGCCTGAAGGCCTGAAAAGTCTAAGTGTTTAAGTTCCTTTTGTATTATTTCCCACTATTAACAAGTTTCTAATGCCTAAGTTTTCTTCCTAAATTCTTTTTCGTTTTCTTTCTTTAATTTAATTAATTTATTCATTCAGACTGATTAATTAAGCTCAGGATTATGCAATTTACCATCCCCCCCATGCTTAAGTTGTACAATGTCCTCATTGGCAGATGCATGGATGCACAAGGGTTCAAAAAAATAGTACCTGAGTGACGTAAACTACCAGATCAGTCTGAATCCTCTGGGTTGCCTCCCAGGAAGCGCTGAGTTTAACGCCTTCAGCTGGGCGGTGCTTGGTGTCAGCCCTCAACGAGGGTGACACTTTCCTTGAGGGGTACCTGGGCCAGGAAATGCTTCAATCTTTGACCATTGACTATAAAGGTGTGCCTGGTGTTAAGATCCATGATTTCAACCGCCCCATTAAAATAGGGCTTGACCACCCGAAATGGTCCTGTCCATTTGGACCTGAGTTTCCTTGGGAAGAGTTTCAGGCGTGCATCAAACAGCCAGACTTGTTGGTTCGGCTCAAAGGTTTTTCTATGAATGAGTCGGTCGTGGACGGCTTTCATTTTCTCCTTATATAGCCGACTATTGTCAAAGGCATCCCGACGAATTTCTTCGAGCTCAGATAATTGAAGCGTCCTTTGCGCACCGGCTAACTGGGGATCCATGTTACATTGCTTGACAGCCCAGTAAGCCCGGTGTTCCAATTCGACAGGGAGATGGCAAGCTTTGCCAAAGACCAAGCGATAAGGCGACATGCCTATCGGGGTCTTAAAAGCGGTCCTGTATGCCCACAGGGCATCATCAAGTCGAGTGGACCAGTCTTTCTTGTCAGGTCTCACAGTCTTTTGTAAAATGTTCTTGATTTGTCTATTTGAGACCTCAATCTGCCCATTTGTTTGTGGATGATACGGGGTGGCAATGCGGTGGTTTACCCCGTATTTTCTAAGTAGGGCACGGAATTGGGAATGGATAAAATGACTTCCACCATCACTGATCATGGCCTTGGGTATTCCAAACTGGGAAAAGATGTTCTTCTTCACAAAGTCCATGACCGTCTTGTGATCGCATCGTCGAGTGGCGACGGCTTCAATCCATTTGGAAACATAGTCTACTGAGACCAGGATGTACTCGAAGCCGTTGGATGGTGGAAAGGGGCCCATAAAATCGATACCCCAAATGTCGAAGATTTCGACAATCAAAATGGGCTGAAGGGGCATCATATCTTTCTTGGTCATGGTCCCCAGTGTTTGGCATCGTGAGCAAGTCTTGGCAAAGATGTGTGCATCCTTAAATAGGGACGGCCAATAAAATCCAGACTGCAAAACCTTTGCAGCTGTTTTCTTGCCAAAGAAATGGCTGCCACACGCTTGGTCATGACGAAAGGAAAGCACACTCTGAACTTCATCTTCGGGGATGCACCTCCTGATGATCTGATCAGCACAGAGGCGAAACAGCATGAGATCATCCCAGAAATAGTGCTTGGCCTCAGCCAAGAACCTTTCCCGTTGCTGTCTGGACCAACTATGCGGGGTTTGTCCTATAACTAGGTAGTTGACATAGTTAGCATACCATGTCATTTTCTTGTCTTGCACGGCTAGGATGTGTTCATCAGGGAAGGTATCAAATAGAGGTAGGGAGGGTCCAATGTGGTCTGGATGAAGTCTTGACAGGTGGTCAGCCACCACATCTTTCGATCCAGCCTTGTCTCGGATTTCCAGGTCAAATTCCTACAAAAGCAGGATCCATCTGATGAGCCTGGGTTTTGCATCCTTTTTGGCCAACAGGTGCCGGATGGCTGAATGGTTGGTGTAGATAGTCACGTGGGATCCCAGCAAGTATGATCGGAATTTTTCCAGTCCAAAGACTACAGCGAGTAACTCTTTTTCTGTGACCGTATAATTACGTTGGGCCTCGTCCAACGTTTTGCTCACGTAGTAGATCACCACGGGCTTCTTGTCTTTCCTTTATCCCAGGACAGCGCCTATGGCAAAATCTGATGCGTCACACATAATCTCAAAATCCTGGGACCAGTCTGGGGGTTGAAGTACAGGTGCCGTGGAGACTAAGTCCCGGAGGGTGTGATAAGCCTGGATGCAATCAGGAGACATGTGCAAAGTGGCGTCGTTGGCTAGAAGGTCGGTCAAGGGTTTGGAACGTTTGGAAAAGTCTTTGATGAACCTTCGGTAGAAGCCAACGTGTCCTAGGAAAGAGCAAATCTGCCGGACCGAACTAGGTGGAGGAAGTTTGGAAATTAAATCAACCTTAGCTCGATCTACCTCGATGCTCCTATGCGAAATGATGTGTCCAAGGATAATTCCTTCTTGAACCATAAAATGGCTCTTTTCCCAACTTAACACCAAGTTAACCTCACTACATCGTTTCAGGATTTTCTCCAAGTTGCTCAAACAATGGTCGAATGAATTCCCGAATACAGAGAAATCATCCATAAAGACCTCCAAGTATTCACCCACCATTTCTGAAAAAATGGCTAGCATGCAATGCTGGAAGGTCGCAGGTGCGTTGCATAACCCTAGCGGCATTCGACGGAATGCAAACGTGCCATACGGGCAAGTGAATGTGGTCTTTTCCTGATCTTCCGGAGTAATTGCGACTTGGTTATATCCTGAATATCCATCCAGGATGCAAAAATACTTCTGCCCTGCCAATCTTTCAAGGATTTGGTCAATGAATGGCAAGGGTAAGTGGTCCTTCTTAGTGGCTTCATTAAGCTTCCTATAATCAATACACACCCACCATGAGGTGGTGGTGCGGGTGGGGATGGATTCGCCATGATCATTTGTGACAACAGTGAGCCCAGCCTTCTTTGGAACCACTTGAGTGGGGCTCACCCAGGGGCTATCAGAGATAGGGTAGATGATGTCGGCGTCAAGCCACTTGATAATTTCTTTTTTAACGACCTCCCACATGTTAGGGTTTAACCGTCTCTGCATCTGGCGGGAAGGTCGGGCCCCGTCTTCCAGGTAAATCTTATGGGTGCAATAGGTGGGGCTAATTCCTCTTAAATCCGAAATGGTCCAACCAATGGCATCCCGATGTTCTGAAAGGGTCGCAGTCAACCTGAGTTCCTGATCCTTGGTTAGATGAGAATTAATAATCACCGGGAAGGTCTGCACAGGTCCCAAGAAGATGTATTTGAGATTTTCGGGCAATGGTTTAAGTTCAGGTGTGGATGGGACCATAGTTGATGGGAAGGGAAAGGGCGGTAGTTGATCAACATCGATTTCTTCAAATGGTGTCATGTGATGATACTCAGCCTTATAGAGGTCCACGGGTAATGATGGTGACGGGTCAGAACTACAGGTTTGGTGGTCTGAGACAGAACTGAGGGTGAGGCATTCCTCGATTAAAGTTTCCACGGGATCATGTTCCTCAATGTAATCGCAATCAAAAGACTTTATCGCCCGGAAGATATCCAATTGCATTTTCCTATCCCCAAAGGCGATTTCCATACATCCCATGTCGCAATCAATGTTTGCTTTAGCCATAGCTAAGAAAGGTCTGCCTAAAATTATGGGTGCATTCTGTAATTTTTCAAGGACTTCCATGTCGAGCACCAAAAAGTCGACCGGGAAATAGAAGTCCTTGACCCGTACAATTACTTCCTCGACAACCCCCTTCGGGGTTTTCACTGATCTATCTGCCAGCTGGATGGTGACAGGGGTTGGTGCCAGCTCCCCAAAACCAAATTGGTGGTACAGGGTTGTTGGAATTAGATTGATAGAAGCACCTAGGTCCAGGAGCGCTCTATCAAATGTCATGTCCCCGATATTGCAGGAAATCAGGGGCGCTCCTGGGTCAGTTCGCTTGAGTGGAAGGTTGCTTGATATCACGGAACTTGCTTGCTCAGAAAGTACAACCTTCCTAGGTGCTTGCGGACTCGACTTACGCTTGGGTGTACAGGCATCCTTTAAGAACTTGGCGTAAGCAGGGATGTGTTTAACGGCTTCTAGGAGTGGAATATTAATCTGTACTTGCTTAAAAATTTCCAACAGCTCCTTAGTTTCCACAGTATTCTTCTTTTTCTTGATTGTCTCCAAGGCCTCAGGGTAGGGCGTCTGAATGTGGATTGGTTCCATGTCTGGGTCCTTGGATGGTGCCTCTTCTGAGTCAGGTATTTCAACAGGTAAAGTCTCGGGGGGAGTCGGCCATTTGGGATCCTGGGTTTTGGTGCCGCTTCTCAAGGTCACATCATTTGCAGAGGCATTGGGGCCATGGGGTGATCCTTGAGAAGACGAGGATGAAGAAGCGCCAAACCTAGGAGGTGTTTGTGGGGCTGGCTGGACCATGTGAGCCTGCCCAGGGTTGCTTTGGAACCCTTGTGAATTGGGGCCTCTATTAATTATGTTTCGCGGGTTCGGTTGTGGTTGGGAGGGTAGGGATCCTTGTTGTTTACAGTCCAACAGTTGGCTTAACTGTCCCTTTACCAAGGCCACTTCCTCCTGATGTTTCTGGTTCATATCAGCCATCATCTTTATTAAGGTATCCATTTGGTTTTGTGGGGGAGGGGCCGCCCTATTCTGGTTATATTGGGGTCTAACTGGTGGTCCTTGTTGATAGGGGGCAAGTGTGGTTGCTAGTTTGGCCTGGGCTGATTTTGGAATTGCGGTGGTTTCTGGTTTGTCCAACCAAAGTTGGGGTGGTTACGCCAGCCGGTGTTGTAAGTGTTGGAGAAGGGGTCAGGTTTCTCATATCCTTGGACGGCTTGCACATCTTCTAGAATAGCCGATGTTGATGAAAGAGGAAGGGAGTAATCAAGGGTCGAGGGAGCAAAGGTCCCTCCCTGGAACGTGGTTAGGGGTTGTTCCAGGTTCAGTTGGGTAAAGGGTTGGACCAGGTCAACATTATGCGCTCCCTTTGCTAGGAGGAAAGTCTGCAAGGGGTTCCTGGTCTGATTCAGTAGCTCATCAATCTTTTTGTCTACTAATTCTACTCGATCCAATTTTTTGGCAATGATGTCCATGTCAACCATTCCAGAATTTACTTGCACCTCATAAATCCCACCACGGGGTTGACTGGAACTGTTAAACTAGTTCATGGAGGCATTGTTGAGCGAAGTCTCGCTCGTAGACTCAAAGAGCTCAAACGCGCTCTCCTCATCTTTGTTTAGGAAGTTTCCCCCGCATGAGGCATCGACGAAGTTCCGTAGGTTGCTGTCCAGACCGTGGTAAAAGATCTGGGCCAATTGCCACTTTGGGACTTCGTGGTGTGGGCATTTCCTCAAAAGTTCATTAAATCTTTCCCACGCCTCATGAAATCGTTCCCCACCCTGGAGTGTGAAGGTAGTGATAGCTCTTCTGAGGGCATTGGTCTTTCCTATGGGGAAGAATTTCTTTAAAAATGCATGCCTCAGTTCTTCCCAGGTGGTGATGGGTCTACCTAGGGTTCTAAGCTAATGAGAAGCCTTGTCTCTTAATGAGAAAGGGAACATCTTGATTAGAACAATGTCAAGGCTAATGTTCCTAGGTTTCACCGTTCATGCTATGCGGTCGAGATCCTCTAGGTGTTGAAAGGGGTCCTCATTTGAGCTTCCATGAAAGTGGCTCTGGATCAAACTTAAGACGTTTGGTTTCAACTCAAAATCATCTCCCCCCTCAGGGATCCTAAGGTGTGGCTTGACTCTAATAGCAGAGGGATTATAGAAATCACGGAGGGGTCTTGGCTGGTCCTGAAATGGCGGTAAATCAAGTGGTGGTTGCCCTGGTATGTCGTGGAAAGGTGGTGGTTGTTCTTGTGGGTTCTGTAACTGTTGTATGGCTTGCATGATGGTGTGGATTTGTTGTTGCTGAAGCCGATGGTTAGCATTGATTTGAGCTTGGATGATGGCCATAGCATCTGGTGGGGGTTGATCTTCAGCCTCATCTACCCTAGGTTCAGCCATGTTTTCAACAGAATTACGTCGCCTAGATTCCTGCCCCAAAACACACAATTCGGGATGCAGTGAACGCCTCCCGTGCATACACTAGAGAAGAACAGGAGGGGATGCGGAGGGCGACAGATGCGAGAAATGTGTTTCAATCAAGCACGCAAGCCTAATCCTTATGGTGTATTCCTTAGGAGACCTAGAAATCTCACAAAGGGTGATTAAGTCCGTAAGCACTGGACTCTCCTTCCCAAGGCTAATCTGGCCAGGTTGATTACGAGGGGACTGCAGGGAAGGTTCTTCCTTTAGCTTGCGCCTTCGGTTCCATAAACCCCACAACCGCGGTCGTTTGACACTGCCCCGCAGCCTAGTCACCAGATTCTACCAAGGGAATGAAAGCCGAGTGCCTAACGAACAAAATCTCACCTTTTGAGACTTAACTCAGTCCTGCCTAGGGCACGTCTACTCAGTTTTAGAGGGTTAGGATAGTGCTTGCGCTTAGGGTGATGTGATGAGGCATTGATTGGGGTAGTGCCTCTTAATTTTCCACTTTCAAAGTGTGTGCTTCTAGCAAAACATGGTTTTCAAGCAAGGATTTATTAAGATGTGGTGTCTTTTAATGTTTCATCCTTACTTTAGTACTTTTTAGGGTTGACGTGTCTTAGTGTTTTCAACCAAGTTTCAGTGGGCATGTCAATTTCTGCACACAATTCGCTGAAAGTAGATTTCCTTTTTATTTTGTAGAGGCTCTAAAACCCTAGTGTAGTCATCCTAATGATCATGCAGCTTCTATTAGATGAGTCAGTTTTAGGGTTGAGTGGTGCGGCACAGGTCAACTCATGGTGGCTTCGCAAACACCACTCAAGAAAGAAAAGAACACTCCAAGAATTTATTCAGCATATTAGAGTGTACATTTTTTTTGTAGGGTGATGTGTTAAGAATGTGGGTCAAGCAATCATTCACCACGCCAATTTTTTCAGTTTTTTTATAATTTTTTTAGCTTTTTCACGCAAGCAAACAATGAGAGAGATTGCTCACTATCAGTCCTTGAGGCACCTACTCCCTTGCTACCGTCGTGGAATGCGTCGCTTCGCCATCCATGCGCCGAATTCCTGCACCATCAAGTAAAAAGGAAAATAGGGCATTAGACGATGTGAGAATGAATGTGGAATGGAGGTGATAAAACAAATCCGTTGCCTCCCCGGCAACGGCGCCAAAAACTGACGTGCCGTAGTGCGTGTGTGTTAAGAGGTGTCATTATAGTTGCACTTGATACGTCGGTTTTAAAAGAAGTAAACGGAGGTGAGTCCGAGTGTCGGTCTCAGGGAGGCATTGAAATCGGATTTTGCTTCTCACTTGTTGTCACGAAAAAGGCGGAGTTTTGCTTGCGAAAGAGACGGTTTTGAAAAGCGAGAGCGAGAGAGAGAGTTTAGGGTTAGAAAGCTCTTAGTTTTGATCATGCACTTTAAACATAAATTAAAATGGCAACTGAACGGAAAATAATTTCATTAAACATGCATTCATAGTTCATGATTTACAACATTAAATACATGCTTCAACAAAAGTAAATGAAAGCTTAAAAGAGAGAGAGAGAGAGGTAGAGAGAGAGTGGAGAGCGACGAGGTAGCCACGGCGGTGGAGGAGGCTCCGTCGGTGGCTCGTCGTCTCCGGCGATTACAAGAGTACCTAAAGCTAGCTAGGAGAGGAGTGGAGTAGTTGCAAGTGGGAGAGTCCCCCTTGAATGGTGGTAGAAGGGGGTTTAAATAGAGTTAAGGGCTTCCTAAAAGAAGAATGGGCTTTAGCGACATCCAGAGTGTCGCTAAAACCACTTCTATAAACGTCGGTGAAGCCCTCCTGCCGCCGGTCAGTCGCCCGACCCAGTCTTCTTCTTCGCGCGATCCGTGGCCGCTAAACGAGAGCGGTCCAATCGAAGATCAGACGGCTGAGAGCCTTCTGCGCCCGCGCTCAGATCGCGCCTTGGGCGCCCGTGTGCGTGCGCGTTTCCGCCCGGCGTGCTCGCGCGCGTGGGTGCTCGGGAGCTGTCGTCGCGCCGCGTGGCGAGATCCTGGCCGCCCGCTGCTGATCGGGCGGCCCAATTTGTCCGTGCTTGTCGCTCGCCTTCAATTTCTGCTCTGCGCGGCTCGAACGCGTGTCGCTGCGATGCAGGCGTGCGCGCTAACCGTTGCGCCACGCCCGCGATTTGTCGCAGCGACCGCGGGCGAGCGTGCGGATCTTGGCCGTTCGATCGAAGATCAACGACCGAGATTCGTCTTTGGCCGGCTTGAGGGTGTGCAAGCGGTGGGGGCGGGGCGACGTGGCGTTCTCTGGGCCGTTGATCTCCAAATCAACGGTCAGAATTTCTTGGGCCCATTGTGGGAGCTCCGGATGTCGGATTTAGCTGATGTTGAGTCCGTTGGACTCCGTTCGTCGTTCTGAATCCATCCGTGCAGTTCGATTGCTCATCTGAGGCCTACTTTGACAAATGCTTTATACAAATGGCCATTATTACAGTTTATAAGCAATCTTGGTACTTGATGCATGCAATGCTCCTATTCTACTTATGTTGTGCCTTTTATTCTAAAGATGGGTCATATTCAACCTAATTACTACTCCCTTGTGTGGTGTTATCAGTGACTTTCCTCGCGTGTTGCACCGTTTAACATGCGTTCTTACCTTTTGCTAAGATTAGAACCTATCTTCATGTTTCTTTCTATTTTGGGTACTTGGATATTAAATATGAATGCTGTAAATCAAGTTGGTGACTTGGATTGTAAATAGTTAACTTGATATAATTAATTATTAGATGATTCTCATGATTTAACGTATTATAAAGCATTTTAGTTTATTGGATTGTGTCTTCTCTTTGCATGTGTCAAATAAACTCTATTTTCCATGAAATGAGTTCCGTTTGGTCCATTGGTTAATAAATAATATGGGACCGCTGTCATAAAATTGGAAATTACATGTAAACGGATAAGTTGGAGAATAATGGGAATGTTTGTAAATTTCTTATTTGATAATGTGGAATTATTATGAATAATTTTAATTAATACAGTTATCCAAAAATGATTAAATAATTAGTACGACGGATTTGTCGGAAATTAAAAGAATCTGATAATGGTGTTTAGTGTAACGACCCGATTCCCGAATCCCTATGAGACACGAGAATCGGATCGACTCGACTAATCTCAAGACCTAGTCGTCCAACGAGGAAGTAACCAAAAGAGCAGTAAAATAAACCACATTCAACATGAATATAACTAGCAGTAATAAAATACAACAGTAAGAAAAGGAAATACTACAGTATACACCACCACAACAGAAGGGAAGTAAACATGTACATAACATAAAGTTTCGACAAAGAAAGTACAGGGAGTAACAAAGAAAACTACTCACTACTGTGGAAGAAAAGTACAAAAAGTACTATAGGTAACTTTACTGGACCCTACTAGGCCCAGCGTCCTCTGCAGCCGCTGACCCTGGCTGCTCAACACCTGGTCCTGAAAAGTAACGAGTGTAACACGTCAGCGAAATGCTGAGTATAGTGGCAACTAAAAGCTAAAGAAGCAGAAGAGTGCACAGTAGCTGTTATATTTTTACTTTCGTTATTTATGTCTTTCTATTAATTCACAATTGATTTATTTCTCAGATCCTTCTCTTGATCTTGAATGTTCCTCATGGGAACGATCTTGATTACAGTCTTTTCCGAAAAGTAGAAGTAACACGTGGTGCTCCCCTGGCCAGGAGAGTCCCCCGTGGTGGTCCTACCCTCAATCAACCACCCCAAGGTCACTAACAGACGTAACGGTGACTATGGCACGTGCGATAAGTGCACGGGTAGCTAACCCGCACTGGCACGCGGTCAGTCGTTTCCGTTAACGGGTGTGCCCAAAGCACAGCACGGAACCAGTATAGGGTAGAGCCCTCTCAGTAACAGGGGTCCTACCCCTCCACAGTCCGCACACCCTCGCCTGACTACCCTGGTTTGCCCAGTGGGCCTAACAAGTCGGTGTAGGAGGGCTAGCAGAACCCCGGGGCCCGTGGGGCAGCTAGTGCTCTCCCTACACTAGTAGCTCTCCTCGATTCTACGTATGCGAGGGCCAACAAGTCGGTATACAGTGGCCAAACCCACCCCGATCTCAACCTGAGGGCGGCAAGCTCCCCTCTACACTAAGAGGTAATGTGTGCATCTCTTTGGTACCACGTACCCAAGAGACAACACACTTCCACGTTTCACTTTCTCAGTTTCGTTCTGTTCTCTTTCCAGGAGTTCTACTTCTAATTCCCCGTAGGGTTCATGTCCTTTTTGGTTTGGCCATTTTAGGTTTCACCGTTCCAGTTTTACGTTCATACAACCCATGTTCTCCATCATATTTCTTCATTCATAACAGGCAGCTGTTAAATCAATTTACAGGAAGTTATTATTTCCTTTCCACTTTTCCAAGACTGCAATATTTATATGTTCCACTAGTTTTCCAGTCTTAGGATTCATGCCTTACCCTAGGATATATCATTCAATCTAGTTTTCCAGTCCTAGGATTCATGCAATACCCTAGGATTTATCATTCAATCTAGTTTCTCAGTCCTAGGGTTCATGCAATGCCCTAGACTCTATTAATTGTTCCACAATTGTAACAAATTTTGTTAAGTAAATTAAAAAGCCACTCTACCAGCGAAAATGGGAGTACTGAGGGCGTGGTCGGCAATCCCGCACGCCTCCGCAACCCCCAAGACTGCAACGGAATGAGGTCCTAACACAAGGATCAATCACAAGGAGTTTCTCAGAACGGTATACAATTACTGTAAACGGGTAGAGGAATTTATTCTGGAAAGAACGCAACTCGAAACGCGGAAAACGGACTTCGAACGGGCCCTAAATGGGTCAAAAACGATGAAACTGTCCAAAATTAGACGTCTGGAACCTCTTCCAGACGTCTTAAAAGGTGGGTCAGGTCGTACCTTAGTTCTGCGTAGTCCTTTAGATGTCCAGAAGCCTGCTGGGACGTCTGCCTTGGTTTCCAGACGTCCGATTGTCTCCCCGGACGTCTAGAGTGTAACGAATGTGTGCCCCAGACGTCTTTTAAGACATCTGGGAGGTGACTCAGACGTCTGACAAGACGTCTGGGATAACAACCAGACGTCTGATAAGACGTCTGGGATAGTTTAAAGACGTCTGGAAATCCGTTATTTTCGACACACGCGAGTCGCCTGCGCGCCTGAGCGTGCAGACCGCTTTTTCCCCCTTTTTCTCTCTGCGGCTGCAGGCGGCCTGCCACCTCCTCTCTCCTCTCCGCGCGGCGTTAAAAGGGGCGCGCCTCCCCTCCCGTCTCCACCGTCTTCTTCTTCTTCTCCTTCCTGTGCGCGAGTGCGAGCGGACGCGAGGGCGGCAGCGGCGGCCGCAGTGAGCGCGGAGGTGCGGCATGCGAGGGCGGAGCTCTGCCGTGGGGGCGAGCTCGCCGAAGCGGCCTGGCCGGCTGGCGGAGGGCGCAGGGGGCGCGGAGCGACGCGAAGAGGGACCTGCTGCGGTCTGAGCAGCAGGAGCGCGAGGCGCGACGCGGGCAGCGTCGCGAGCGGAGGCCGAGCAGGGTCCTGATTCTGGAAAAATTTCCAGAATCAGACGTCTGGATTGATAGCCAGACGGTGAGGTCGACGTCTGTAAGATCATACAGACGTCTGAAAGGTGAGTTTCCACCTTCTTCTTCCTTCTTGTCGACTGACCGTACTGAGGGAGGGGGTTGGCTGTGCGCAGGTTCGCTGATTCGCCATCCTTTGCGAATCAGACGTCTGGAAGTTGTACCAGACGGCGGGAGTGACCTCCAGACGTCCAGAGTTACCATCGGACGTCTGGGATCTAGGAAAGACGTCCCCGCAGACTTCTGGACGTCTGGGAAACCACGCTGAACAGGTAATTCTCTGATCCACCATTTAAGACGTCTGGAGGGAGTTCCAGACGTCTGATTTTGCACAGTATCGTCTTTTTCGACCCGTTTAGGGCCCGTTCGGGCTCCGTTTTCCGCGATTCGAGTTGCGTTCTCTTCAGAATTAATTCCTCTACTCATCTACAGTAGCTATACACTGTTTTGAGACACTCCTTGTGTTTGATCCTTGTGACAGGATCTCGTTCAGTTGCAGTCTTGAGAGTCGCGGAGGCACGCGGGATTCCCGATCACGCCCCCATTACTCCCGTTGTACCTGGTAGAGTGGCTTTAAGTATTAATAAAATCTGTTAAAGTATGGAACCATAACTAGAACCTAGGGCATTGCATGAATCCTAGGAATGAGAAATGTATGGAATGATAGCTCCTAGGTGATGCATGAATCCTAGGGCTGGAAAACTAGTTGTATGCTAGATCCTAGGATGTGGCATGAATCTTAGGATGGAAAAACTAGTGGAATGTATAATACTGCAGTCTTGGAAAAATGGAAAGGAATATAAAGCTGCCTGTAATTTGAATTAACAGCTGCCTGTTATGAATAAAGAAACATGTTTGAGATCATGGGTTTTGAGAACGTGAATCTGGAAAGTGAAACATATGATGTTCTGAGATAAAGAGCTGGAACCCTACGGGGAATTAGGAGTGGAACTCCTGGAAAGAAAAAGGAATGGAACTGAGATGTAGTTTGTACTGTCTCTTGGGTACGCAGTACCAAGGGAAGTACCTATACCTGTTTAGTGCAGAGTGGGGCCAGCCGCCCCAGGGACCCGGGGTTAGGATTGGCCGCTCTGTACCGACTTGTTGGCCCTCGTGTACGTAGTACCGAGGAGAGCTAGTAGTGTTAGGAGAGTACTAGCTACCCCACGGGCCCCGGGGTTCTGCTAGCCTCCTTCACCGACTTGTTAGGCCCACTAGGGCAAACCAGGGTAGTCAGGCGAGGGTGCGCGGACTGTGGAGGGGCAAGGCCCCGGTTTGGTTACTGTGGAGGGGTTGGACCCCTGTTACTAAGAGGGCTCTGCCCTGGTTCCGTGCTGTGCTTTGGGCGCACCCGTTAACGGAAACGACTGACCGCGTGCCAGTGCGGGCTAGCTACCTGTGCGTTTATCGCGCGTGCCGTAGTCACCGTTACGTCTGTCAGTGACCTTGGGGTGGTTGACTGAGGGTAGGATCACCACGGGGGACTCTCCCGGCCAGGAGAGCACCACGTGCTACTTCTACTTTTGGAAAAGACTGCAATCAAGATCGTTCTCACGAGGACATTCGAGATCAAGTAAAAGACCTGAGAAATAAATGAAATAGTGAGAAAAATTGAAAGATGTGAATAAAGGAAGTAATAGAACATAACAGCTACTGTACACTCTACTGTTGCCTTTAGTTAGTTTGCCACTCTACTCAGCGTTTTGCTGACGTGTTGCACTCGTTACCTTTTTCAGGACCAGGTGTTGAGCAGCCAGGGTCGGCGGCTGCAGAGGACGCTGGGCCGAGTAGGGTCCAGTAGAGTTACCACAGCCTTTTGTACCCCTTTTGTTTCTGTTCTAGTGAGTAGTTTTTGTTTCCGCTGTACCTTCTTTACCTGCAGTTCTTGTTATATGATAAATGCTGTTTTACTGTCGTGGTGGTACCTACTGTAGTAGTTTCTTTCCTTACTGCTGTACTTTCTTACTGTTAGTTATATTCATGCTGAATGTGGTTTATTTTACTGTCTTTTGGTTACTTCCTCGTTGGACGACTAGGTCTTGGGATTAGTCGAGTCGGTCCGGTTCTCGTGTCTCGTAGGGACTCGGGAACCGGGTCGTTACATGGAGGTTCTCTCCGTCGTCTGGCACTGCAGCCAGACGTCTGATTTACATGTGATGGCGAGCCCTCGCGCCCTCCTGAGCAGAACCTGCGCACACACACACCTGCTCTCAGCATGACGAAATGCAGACAAAGTCGCGGCGGACGGCTGCATGGCCGTACACGCAAAAAAGAGAGAAGATAGAAATATCTTACCTATCAAACATCTGGACAGTCCTCCAGACGTCTTCAGCGTCGTCTGGTCGTAAGTCCAGACGTCTGATTCTGGAAAATTTTCGAGAACCAGAGCCCGATTCGCTCTCCGCCCGCGACGCACGGCCGCGCTGCACCCCGTCCGCCTACTGCCCGAGTTGCAGCAGCCCCTCCACGACACCCCACTCCCGCCGCTCCCCCGCTGGCTGGCTCTAGCTGCCCCGGCAAGCTCGAACCCTCGCGGTCGAGCTTCTTCCTTCCGCTAGCAACCCTCCTTCCCGCACGCTCACCGCGGCCGCTGCTCGCTCGCTCGCGCTCTTGCACTAGCAGGGAGAAGGAGAAGAGGAAGGCGGAGGAGATGAGGGTGAGGGAGAGGGCGAGGGTGTCTTATAAGGACACGGGGGAGAGAGAGAAGAGAGCGACGCGCCTGTAGGAAGAGAGAGAGGAAAAGAGGAACGAAAGCGGCGGGTGCAGTCTGCGCGTGCACGCGCACAGACGTAACCCCGTACGCCGAAAAAATTTATTGCCAGACATCTGGAAAGGGTTCCAGACGTCTGGGCCTCTTCCCAGACGTCTTAAAAACCCGTCTGATGCCACGCTCGTAACAATATAACAAACTCAAAGGAAGTTTCGTCCCTGAAACTTGCACTAACTAGGGTGCAGGAAAGAACAACATATATAAACATAACAAACTCAAAGAGGATCGAAGCTGGTCCGAAAAGACGTACCTGTGAAGTGCTCCGGGTACCGCTCCCGCATTGCCGCCTCAGGCTCCCAGGTAGCCTCCTCTTATCACTGGCTCCTCCACAAAACCTTCACCAGGGGTACTTGCTTTCGTCTCAAACTGCGGACGGCTCTGTCAAGAATCTGTACTGGCCTCTCGGTTTAGGTCAGGTCGTCGCCCACCTCGACACTCTCGTGACTAAGGACGTGATTGGGATCGGCAACGTACTTCCTGAGGTTGGACACGTGGAACACGTTGTGCACACAAGAAAGCTGAGGAGGGAGGGCAAGTCTGTAAGCAACGGGTCCAACCAGCTCCAGGACCTCAAAGGGCCCCACGAACCTCGGCGCGAGCTTCCCTCTCACCCCAAACCGCTGCAGGCCCTTCATGGGCGAAACACGAAGGAAGACGTGGTCCCCAACCTCAAATTGCACCTCTCTGCGTCTCCGATCTGTGTAGCTCTTCTGCCTACTCCTAACAATGCAGAGTCGCCTGTGGATCTGCTCGACTACCTCCTGACTCTGCCGGATCAACCTGGGGCCAACCTCCCACTTGGTCCCCACCTCAACCTGTAACGACTCGATTACCGAGTCCCTACGAGACACGAGGACCGGACCAATTCGACTAATCCCAAGACCTAGTCATCCAATGAGGAAGTAACCAAAAGAGTAGTAAAATAAATCACATTCAACATGAAGTATAACTAGCAGTAACAAAATACAGCAGTAAGAAAAAGAACTACTACAACATGTATCACCACAACAGTAGAACAACATTTAACATAACAAGAACTACGAGTAAAGAAAAGTACAGAGAGCAACAAAAACTACTCACTACAGTGGAAACAAAAAGGGCACAAAAGAGCAGTGGTAACTCTACTGGACCCTACTCGGCCCAGCATCCTCTGCAGCCGCTGACCCTGGCTGCTCAGCACCTGGTCCTGAAAAGTAAAGAGTGTAATACGTCAGCGAAACGCTGAGTAGAGTGGCAGCTAAACTAAAGAAGTAGTAAGGTGTACAGTAGCTGTTTTATTTTCTTTCTTCCTTTATTTACATCTTTCTATTATTTCACAATTTATCTATTTCTCAGATCCTTCACTTGATCTTGAATGTTCCTCGTGGGAAAGATCTTGATTGCAGTCTTTTCCGAACAGTAGAAGTAGCACGTGGTGCTCTCCTGGCTGGGAGAGTCCCCCGTGGTGATCCTACTCTCAGTCAACCACCCCAAGGCCACGGATAGATGTAACGGTGACTACGGCACACGTGATAAATGCACAGGTAGCTAACCCGCACTGGCACGCGGTCAGTCGTTTCCGTTAACGGGCGCACCCAAAGCACAGCACGAAACCAGTACAGGGCAGAGCCCTCTCAGTAACAGGGGTCCAACCCCTCCACAGTAACCAAACAGGGGCCTTGCCCCTCCACAGTCCGCGCACCCTCGCCTGACTACTCTGGTTTGTCCAGTGGGCCTAACAAGTCGGTGTAAGTGAGCTAGCAGAACCCCGGGGCCTGAGGGTAGCTAGTACTCGCCCTACAATAGTAGCTCTCCTCGGTACTGCGTACATGAGGGCTAGCAAGTCGGTACAAAGTGGCCAGACCTAACCCCGAGTCCCTGGGGTGGCTAGCTCCGCTCTACACTAAACAGGGGGACAGTCGCTCTCCTTGGTACTCCATACTCAAGGGCCAGTTCACTTCCCTAATTCTATTCCATTCACTTTCCAGAAGTGCTACTGCTAATTCCCCATAGGGTTCCAGCTCTTTTAACTCAGCACATTCAGGTTTCACCTTTCCAGTTTCACGTTCATACAACCCATGTTCTCAATCATGTTCATTTATTCATAACAGGCAGCTGTTAAACCAATTTACAGGCAGCTATTATTTCCTTTCCACATTTTCAAGACTGCAGTATTCGTATATTCCACTAGTTTTCCCATCCTAGGATTCATGCCATACCCTAGGATCTATCATACAATCTAGTTTTCCAGCCCTAGGATTCATGCAACACCCTAGGATCTACCATTTATTCTAGTTTCTCATTCCTAGGATTCATGCAATGTCCTAGGTTCTATTTATGGTTCCATAATTTAACAGATTATACTAATAAACCTAAAAGCCACTCTACCAGTTACAACAGAAGTACTGGGGGCATGGTCGGGAATCCCGCGTGCCTCCGCAACCCCCGAGACAGCAATGGAACAGGGTCCTATCACAAGGATCAAACACAAGGAGTTTCTCAAAATAGTATCCAATCATTGACGAGTAGAGGATTTTTTTCCGAAAAGGATGCAACTCAAAATGTGGAAAATGAATTCCGAACGAGCCCTAAAAGGGTCGAAAACGACGAAACAGTGCAAAATCAGACGTCTGGAGCTTCTTCCAGATGTCTTAAAAATGGGGATCAGATGATACCTTGTCCTGCGTAGTCTCTCAGACATCCAGAAGCCTGCAGAGGCGTCTGGCCTAGTTCCCAGACGTCCGATGGTCACCCCGGACGTCTGGAAGTCCCTCTAGTCGTCTAGCACCGCTGCCAGACGTCTGATTCACATTGGATGGCGAATCTCAGAACCTGCGCGTACCCATTCCTCGCTCTCAGTACGGACGGTCGAAGAGGAGGAAGTACGAAAATAACTTACCTTTCAGACGTCTGGACAGTCCTACAGACGTCTTCCCCGTCGTCTGGTTGGAAACCCAGACGTCTGATTCTAGAAAAACTTCCAGAATCAGAGTGCGACTCGCCCTCCGCCCGCGATGCATGGCTGCGCCACATCTCGTCCTCCTGCTGCTCGAGCTGCAGCAGACCTCCCACGTCACTCTGTGCCCGCTGCACCCCCGCCGACCGGCTCTAGCAGCCCCGGCAAGCTCGCCCTCACGGCCGAGCGCCTCCTCCCTCGCGCAACACCTCCTCCCACACTCACCGCGGCTGTCGCTGCCGCCGCTCGCTCGCACTCGCGCACCGGCTGGAAGGAGAAGAGGAAGGGAGCGGAGGTGATGAGAGCAAGGGAGAGGGTGTGGCTTTTTAAAGCCACGCGGGGAGAGAGAGAGAGCGAGACAGACTGCGGTCGCAGGAGGAGAGAGGGAAAAAGAGAGAGGAAGGCGGTTGCGGGTCTGCGCGTGCCTGCGCGCAGACGCAGTCCCGCGTGCCACCGAAAATAGATCCCAGACGTTTGGAAGGGGT
Source organism: Thalassia testudinum (assembly GCA_037157565.1). Lineage (NCBI taxonomy): Eukaryota > Viridiplantae > Streptophyta > Magnoliopsida > Alismatales > Hydrocharitaceae > Thalassia > Thalassia testudinum. The sequence continues at coordinate 121,032,076 of JAZHRO010000036.1, read as the reverse complement.
TCCAGACGTCTAGGCCACCTCCCAGACGTCTTAAAAAAAATGTCTTGGAGTGCATTCGTAACAATATAACAAACTCAAAGGAAGTTTCGTCACTGAAACTTGCGCTAACTAGGGTGAGGGAAAAACGTCATAATAACCATAACAAACTCAAAGAGGACCGAAGCCGGTCCGAAAAGACGTACCTGCGAAGAGTTCCGGGTACCACTCCCGCATTACCGCCTCAAGCTCCCAGGTAGCCTCCTCGTACCGCTGGCTCCTCCACAAAACCTTCACCAGGGGTACTTGCTTTCGTCTCAGATTGCGGACGGCTCGGTCAAAAATCTGCACTGGCCGCTCGGGGTAGGTCAGGTCGTCGCCCACCTCGACTTTCTCGTGACTCAGTACGTGACTGGGATCGGCTAAGTACTTCCTAAGGTTGGACATGTGGAACACATCATGCACACTAGAAAGCTGGGGAGGGAGGGCAGGCCTGTAAGCAACGGGTCCAACCTGCTCCAGGACCTCAAAGGGCCCCACAAACCTCGACGCGAGCTTCCCTCTCACCCCAAACCGCTGCAGGCCCTTCATGGGTGAAACACGAAGAAAGACGTGGTCCCCAACCTCAAACTGCACCTCTCTGAGTCTCCGATCCGCGTAGCTCTTCTGTCTGCTCCTGACAGTGCGGAGTCGCCTGTGGATCTGCTCGACTACCTCCTGACTCTACCGGATCAACCTGGGGCCAACCTCCCATTTGGTCCCCACCTCAACCCAACTCAAGGGTGCCGTACACCTCCGTCCGTACAGAGCCTCGTAGGGAGCCATGTCGATGCTCGAGTGATAACTGTTGTTGTATGCAAACTCCGCCAGGGGCAGGTGCTCCTCCCAAGAGCCCCTCCAATCCAGTACACAGGCACGCAAAAGGTCCTCAAGTGTCTGTATCGTTCGCTCAGACTGTCCATCCGTCTGGGAGTGGTAAGCTGTACTAAACCTCAACCGTGTCCCCAGGGCCTACTGAAACTTAGCCCAAAACTGGGATGTAAAGCGGGTATCCCGATCAGATACGATCTCCCGCGGAACTCCGTGTAGTCGTACCACGTCGCGGATATACCTCTCTGCCAACTGTGCTGGCCCCAAAGTGACTCGGATCGGAAGAATCGTGTCGTCTTCGTCAGTCTATCCACAATTACCCAGACAGCGTCGTGTCCTCGCTGGGTACCAGGTAAGCCTACCACCAAGTCCATGGTGATGCTCTCCCACTTCCACTCTGGCACTGGAAGCGACTGTAGCGGCCCTGCAGGCCTCTGATGCTCGGCTTTCACCTGCTGGCACACTAAGCTCTGCTGCACGAATTCACCCACATCCCGCTTCATCCCCCTCCACCAAAACTCGCGTCTCAAGTCGTGGTATATCTTCGTATTTCCGGGATGTATGGTGAATCTGGAACCGTGTGCCTCAGTCAGGAGCTCTCTCAACAGCTTCTCGTCTCTGGGAACTCACAACCGTCCCCTCAGGCACAGCACCTGGTCTATGAAAGAGAAGTCCCCTGGGTCTCCCGACAGTACTCTATCGTGCAAGGACTGCAAGTACGGATCGACCATCTGTCCTGTGATGATGCGGTCTATCAGCTCTGGCCTAGTCTGTCGTGTCACCGTCACTGCCCCACAGTACCCCCGTAACTCTAGGGGTCGCCGACTGCCCACCTCCTCCAAAAGGCTCCAACTCTGTAACTGTAAACTGGCCAAGTGTGCGGGTGCCTTACGGCTCAAGGCGTCAGCCACCACATTGGCCTTTCCCGGGTGGTAGGAGATGCCGCAGTCATTTTCCTTCAGGAGCTCCAACCAACGTCTCTGTCTCATGTTGAGCTCCTTCTGATCAAAAAGGTATTTGAGGCTCTTGTGATCTGTGAAAATCTCGATGGTCTCACCGTACAAGTAGTGCCTCCAGGTCTTCAGCGCGAAGACAACAGCTGCCAACTCCAGGTCGTGGGTAGGGTAGGTATGCTCATGGGGCTTCAGTTGCCGTGAAGCTTAAGCGACAACATGACCCCTCTGCATGACCACCCCTCCTAACCCCTGCAAGGAGGCGTCCGTGTACACAACGAACCTGCCACTACTGTCAGGGATGGTGAGCACGGGAGCCGAGGTCAACCTCTCGTTCAGCTCCTGAAAACATGCCTCACAGGCATCTGTCCAAGTGAAGGGCACGTCCTTCGGGGTCAACTGTGTCATAGGACGCGCGATCAGTGAAAAACATTTGATGAATCGTATGTAGTAGCCTACCAGTCCCAGGAAACTGCGAATCTCAGTGACTGAACGTGGTCTCTCCCACCTGAGCACTGCCTCAACCTTGGCTGGGTCCACTCCAAGCCGTCTCCAGAGATCACATGACCTAAGAAGGTCACCTCCCACAACCAGAACTCGCACTTGCTGTATTTGGCTTACAGCCTACGTCGTCTCAGAGTGTCCAGAACCATCCGCAAGTGCTGTCCGTGCTGCGTCTGATCTCTAGAGTAGATGAGTACATCATCAATGAATACCACCACGAACTGGTCCAAGTACGGTCTAAACACCCGGTTCATCAGGTCCATGAAAGCAGCGGGGGCATTGGTCAGCCCAAACGGCATGACCAAAAACTCGTAGTGTCCGTACTGAGTGCGGAAAGCTGTCTTGGAGACGTCTGCCTCCCTGATCCTCAACTGGTGGTATCCAGACCTCAAGTCGATCTTGGAGAACACCGTGGCACCCCGCAACTTGTCAAACAAGTCGTCGATCCTTGGCAGCGGATATCTGTTCTTGATGGTGACCCTATTCAGCTGGCGATAGTCCACACAAAGGCGTAGGGTACCATCCTTCTTCACAAACAGTACCGGGACTCCCCAGGGAGATGCACTGGGCCTCACGAATCCCTTCTCCAAAAGGTCCTGCAACTGAGACTTGAGCTCTCGTAGCTCTAGCGGTGCCATCCTGTATGGAGCGGTGGAGATGGGGCTGGTCCCTGGTACTAGTGAGATCTCAAACTCGATCTCACGCTCGGGCGGTAGTCCTGGTAACTCGTCTGGGAACACGTCAGGGTACTCTCTGACCACCGGGATTCTCTGGAAGTCTGCCACAAGGCTGGGCTCTGCCACCACACAAGCTAGGAAGCCCTCACTCCCCTGGTTCAAAAGTCTCGCCGCCCGAAGTGCCGAAATGCACCTGAAGCCTCCGTCCACTGGTTGTCCGTGAAACTCGAAAGAAGGCAACTCCAGCAAGGAGAAGACAATCTTCCTCTCAAAACAGTCCACCAAAGCGTGATAAGTGGATAGCCAGTCCATCCCCAGAATTACGCCAAAGTCCTCCATCTGTATCATAATCAGGTCAGCCGGCAGGCTATGTCCCCGACGTTGACCTCGCAATCCGTGTACACCTCCTCAGCTACAAACAACTGACCACTCGGACCTCTGATTATGAACAGATTCTCTAACAACGTATAGTCCTGACCCAAACTAACTGCGAAACTGGCTGCGACAAACGAGTGCGTAGCGCCGGAATCGAAAAGTGTGTAAACGAGTCTGCCGGAAACTGAAACCATACCTGCCACCACCGAGCCTGAAGCTCTGGCATCGCTGTGTGTCAGGGCGTTGATACGCCCCTCAGCGCTAGGTGCGGACAAAGCAGCCACACTCTACGTCGGACAGGCAGGTGTTGGCCGATACCCTCCTCGTGACTGCTGTCCTCCTCCTCGCGCCTGGGAACCGCGGCCTCCAGTGCTCTGTGTGGAAAGTATCTGCTGACCTCCTGCCCTAGACGGGCAGTCCCTCTTGATGTGGCCCGGCTGGCCACACTGGTAATAAAGGGGAACCCGACTCCCGCCCTTAGTGGGTCCCTGCTGTCGACTAGGCGGGGGTCTGGTGCTGGCGACTGGCCTCTGTCGAGGGCCCCCAAAGGCAACTGATGGCCCTGCAAAACGTGACGGCTCTCCCGCGGACACCACGTGCCTCCTCTCTTGCTGGCCCGGTGAAAAGTCTGGCTGAAAGGGCCTCTTCCATCCGCCGTCAGTGTCTCGCGCGGACGGGTTGGTCTCCTCGTAGGTCATGGCTGCCTCCACCACCCTCGGAAACATAGGTAGCTTCAGGGGTTTGACATACCCCCGAATCGCAGGCCGGAGCCCCTCGGTGAACCTCCAAAGGCGCTCCTCCTCAGTAGCTACCGCTATCGCTGCAAAGCGGGACAACTCCAGGAAACACGTGCGGTATGCGCTCACGGTCATCGTCCCTTGGCGGAGAGTGTGGAACTCCCGCCTCCTCTGGTCCTGCCATGTCCAGGGAAAGTACTGCTCGCAGAAGAGGGTGAGGAACTGGTCTCAGGTCGGCTCGTCCCTCTCTTGTCCCCGGACCGCCCTCCACCACCTGTGTGCCGCACTCTCCAGCTGGTACGTGGCAAAGGCCACGCGGCACTCCACCGGGGGGCGAAGGGTGTCGAAAATCTTCTCCAGCTGCTCGAGCCAGTCCTCTGCCTCGGTCGGGTCCTCATCCCCCTTGAAGGAGGGGGGCTTCAATTTCCGGAACTGCCTGAAGAGCTCGGAGTGGCGCTGCAGTGGGGATGCTGGTGCACCTCCAGGCAACGGTGCCTCGTGCACAGAAGTATCGGAGGAAGGTGGGGGCTGCGGCGACCCATCCCCTCCCCCGTGTCCAGCGCCGCGTCCGTCGGGTGGTCCCACAGAGGACTCCCCCTCCGTAGCCCCAGGGGGAGGCGCTCGAGGCGGTGGGTGGAGCTCCTCTCGCACAATATCCCGTATCAGCTGGGCGAGGTCGTGGGCCTGGACGCCCGGGAGTAGTGGCTGGTCCACTGAGGTGTCGGCAACGGCACGCCCACCTCGCCGACCTCGTCCTCGGCCACGCCCGTGGCCCGCCTCACTAGTCCCTCGACGAGGCATCTCCTGCAAGGAGACGCGAAACAAAACGGAACACGTCAATATGGAACGATACCTAACGGAAACGTCTAAGAGCCCATGTCAAAAGATATGTTATGGTGGCTACTCTAGTTATAGACATGTGAATTGGTTATTTTCCAGTCAGTTGATTCACTTCTCGGGACGACCTTGCTCTGATACCATCTTGTAACGACCCGATTCCCGAGTCCCTACGAGACACGAGGATCGGACCGACTCGACTAATCCCAAGACCTAGTCGTCCAACGAGGAAGTAACCAAAGGAGCAGTAAAATAAACCACATTCAACATGAAGTATAACTAGCAGTAACAAAATACAGCAGTAAGAAAAAGAACTACTACAGATGTACCACCACAACAGTAGAACAACATTTAACATAACAAGAACTACGAGTAAAGAAAAGTACAGAGAGCAACAAAAACTACTCACTATAGTGGAAACAAAAAGGGCACAAAAGAGCAGTGGTAACTCTACTGGACCCTACTCGGCCTAGCGTCCTCTGCAGCCGCTGACCCTGGTTGCTCAGCACCTGGTTCTGAAAAGTAACGAGTGTAACACGTCAGCGAAACGCTGAGTAGAGTGGCAGCTAAACTAAAGAAGCAGTAAGGTGTACAGTAGCTGTTTTATTTTCTTTCTTCCTTTATTTAAGTCTTTCTATTGTTTCACAATTTATCGATTTCTCAGATCCTTCACTTGATCTCGAATGTTCGTCGTGGGAACGATCTTGATTGCAGTCTTTTCCGAACAGTAGAAATAGCACGTGGTGCTCTCCTGGCCGGGAGAGTCCCCCGTGGTGATCCTACTCTCAGTCAACCACCCCAAGGTCACGAACAGACGTAACGGTGACTACGGCACGCGCGATAAACGCACAGGTAGCTAACCCGCACTGGCACGCGGTTAGTCATTTCCGTTAACGGGTGCGCCCAAAGCACCGCATGGAACCAGTACAGGGCAGAGCCCTCTCAGTAACAGGGGTCCAACCCCTCCACAGTAACCAAACAGGGGCCTTGCCCCTCCATAGTCCGCGCACCCTCGCCTGACTACCCTGGTTTGCCCAGTGGGCCTAACAAGTCGGTGTAGGTGAGCTAGCAGAACCCCGGGGCCCATGGGGTAGCTAGTACTCGCCCTACACTAGTAGCTCTCCTCGGTACTGCGTACTCGAGGGCCAGCAAGTCGGTACAAAGTGGAAAAACCTAACCCCGGGTCCCTGGGGCGGCTAGCTCCGCTCTGCACTAAACAGGGGGACAACCGCTCTCGTTGGTACTCCGTACTCAAGGGCCAGCTCACTTCCCCAATTCTATTCCATTCACTTTCCAGGAGTTCTACTCCTAATTCCCCGTAGGGTTCCAGCTCTTTTAACTCAGCACATTCAGGTTTCACCTTTCCAGTTTCACGTTTATACAACCCATGTTCTCAATCATGTTCATTTATTCATAACAGGCAGTTGTTAAACCAATTACAGGCAACTATTATTTCCTTTCCACATTTTCAAGACTGCAGTATTCATATATTCCACTAGTTTTCCCATCCTAGGATTCATGCCATACCCTAGGATCTATCATACAATCTAGTTTTCAGCCCCAGGATTCATGCAACACCCTAGGATCTACCATTGTCCTAGGTTCTATTTATGGTTCCATAATTTAACAGATTATACTAATAAACCTAAAAACCACTCTACCAGTTACAACAGGAGTACTGGGGGCGTGGTCGGGAATCCCGCGTGCCTCCGAAACCCCCGAGACTGCAATGGAACGGGGTCCTATCACAAGGATCAAACACAAGGAATTTCTCAAAACAGTATCGAATCACTGTAGACGGGTAGAGGATTTTATTCCGAAAAGGATGCAACTCGAAACGTGGAAAACGGACTCCGAATGGGCCCTAAACGGGTCGAAAACGACGAAACAGTGCAAAATCAGACGTCTGGAACTTCTTCCAGACATCTTAAAAATGGGGATCAGATGGTACCTTGTCCTGCGTAGTCTCTCAGACGTCCAGAAGCCTGCGGGGGCGTCTAGCCTAGTTCCCAGACGTCCGATGGTCACCCCGGACGTCTGGAAGTCCCTCCAGTCGTCTAGCACCGCTGCCAGACGTCTGATTCACGTTGGATGGCGAATCTCAGAACCTGCGCGTACCCATTCCTCGCTCTCAGTACGGACGGTCGAAGAGAAGGAGGAAGTACGACAATAACTTACCTTTCAGACGTCTGGACAGTCCTCCAGACGTCTTCCCCGTCACCTGGATGGAAACCTAGATGTCTGATTCTGGAAAAACTTCCTGAATCAGAGTGTGACTCGCCCTCCGCCCACGACGCACGGCCGCGCCGCGTCTCTTCCGCCTGCTTCTCGAGTTGCAGCAGACCTCCCGCGTCACTCCATGCCCGCTGCGCCCCGTAGGCCGGCTCTACCAGCCTCGGTAAGCTCGCCCTCACGGCCGAGCGCCTCCTCCCTCTCGCAGCACCTCCTCTCGCACTCACCGCGGCTGTCGCTGCCGCCGCTCGCTCGCGCTCGCACTCGCGCACCGGTTGGAAGGAGAAGAGGAAGGGAGCGGAGGTGATGAGAGTGAGGGAGAGGGTGTGGATTTTTAAAGCCGCGTGGGGAGAGAGAGAGAGAGAGAGAGAGCGAGACAGACTACGGTCGCAGGAGGAGAGAGGGAAAAAGAGAGAGGAAGGCGGTAGCGGTCTGCGCGCGCCTGCGCACAGACGCAGTCCCGCGTGCCACCGAAAATAGATCCCAGATGTCTGGAAGGGCCAGACGTCTGGGCCACCTCCCAAATATCTTAAAAACAACATCTTGGAGTGCGTTCGTACTCAAGGGTGCCGTACACCTCCGTCCGTACAGAGCCTCGTAGGGAGCCATGCCGATTCTTGAGTGATAACTGTTGTTGTATGAAAACTCCGCCAGGGGAAAGTGCTCTTTGAGTTTGTTATGGTTATTTGGACGTCTTTTCCCGCACCCTAGTTGGCGCAAGTTTCGGGGACGAAACTTCCTTTGAGTCTGTTATATTGTAACGAATGCGTGCCCCAGACGTATTTTAAGACATCTGGGAGGTGGCCCAGACGTCGGACTAGACGTCTGGGATCACATCCAGACGTCTTACCAGACGTCTGGGATCGTTTCCAAACGTCTGGAAATCCGTTAAATTCGACACGCGCGGGTCGTCTGCGCGCCTGAGTGCGCAGACCCGATTTCGCTTATTCCCTCTTTCCCTGCGGCTGCAGACGCCTGCCGCGTCCTCTCTCTCCTCCTCGCACAACCTTAAAAGGCCACGCGCTCCCTCCCGTCGTCTCCTCCCTCTTCTCCTTCAGCCAATGAGCGTGAGTGCGAGCGCGAGGGCGGCAGCGGCGGCCGCAGTGAGTGCGGAGGAGGTGCTGCAAGCGAGAGCGGAGCTCTGCCGTAAGGGCGAGCTCGCCGGGGCTGCTAGGGCCGGCCAGCGGAGGGCGCAGGGGGGGCGGAGCGACGCGGAGGGGGGACTGCTGCGGTCTGAGCAACAGGCGCGCGAGGTGCGACGCGGGCGGCGTCGCGAGCGGAGGCTGAGTGGCGCCCTGATTCTGGAAAAATTTCCAGAGTCAGACGTCTGGGTTGATAGCCAGACGGCGAGGGCGACGTCTGGAAGACCTTCCAAACGTCTGAAAGGTGAGTTTTCCGTCTTCTTCTTCCTTCCTGTCGACTGACCGTACTGAGGGAGGGAGATGGGTGTGCGCAGGCTGGGTGATTCACCATCCAACGCGAATCAGACGTTTGGCTGTTGTACCAGACGGCGAGAGAGACCTCCAGACGTCCTGGGTGACCATCGGACGTCTGGGAGCTAGGCCAGACGTCCCCTCAGACTTCTGGACGTCTGGGAAACCACGCTGAATAGGTAATTCTCTGATCCACTTTTTAAGACGTCTGGAGGAAGTTCCAGACGTCTGATTTTGCACAGTGTCGTCGTTTTCGACCCGTTTAGGGCCCGTTCGGGTTCCGTTTTCCGCGATTCGAGTTGCGTTCTTTTAAGAATTAATTCCTCTACCAGTCTACAGTAGCTATACACTGTTTTGAGACACTCCTTATGTTTGATCCTTGTGATAGGACCTCCTTCAGTTACAGTCTTGGGAGTCGCGGAGGCACGCGGGATTCCCGATCACGCCCCCATTACTCCCATTGTACCTGGTAGAGTGGCTTTAAGTTATTAATAAAATATGTTAAAGTATGGAACCATAACTAGAACCTAAGACGTTGCATGAATCCTAGGAATGAGAAATATATGATAGCTCCTAGGTGTTGCATGAATCCTAGGGCTGGAAAACTAGATTGTATGATAGATCCTAGGATATGGCATGAATCCTAGGATGGGAAAAACTAGTGGAATGTATAATACTGCAGTCTTGGAAAATGGAAAGAGATATAAAGCTGCCTGTAATTTGAATTAGCAGCTGCCTGTTGTGAATAAATAACGTGGTTGAGAACATGGATTGTAAGCATGTGAAACTGGAAAGTGAAACCTGGGTGTTTGAGTAAAAAGGATGGAACCCTATGGGGAAGTAGGAGTAGAACTCCTGGAAAGTGAATGGAATAGTATTGGGGAAGTGAGCTGGCCCTTGAGTATGGAGTACCAAGGAGAGCGATTGTCCCCCTATTTAGTGCAGAGCGGAGCCAGCCGCCCCAGGGACCCGAGGTTAGGACTGGCCACTCTGTACCGACTTGCTGGCCCTCGCGTACGTAGTACCGAGGAGAGCTACTAGTGTAGGGAGGTACTAGCTACCCCACGGGCCCCGGGGTTCTGCTAGCTTCCCACACCGACTTGTTAGGCCCGCTGGGGCAAACCAGGGTAGTCAGGCGAGGGTGCGCGGACTGTGGAGGGGCAAGGCCCCTGTTTGGTTACTGTGGAGGGGTTGGACCCCTGTTACTGAGAGGGCTCTGCCCTGAACTGGTTCCGTGCTGTGCTTTGGGCGCACCCGTTAACGGAAACGACTGACCGCGTGCCAGTACGAGTTAGCTACCTGTGCGTTTATCGCGCGTGCCGTAGTCACCGTTACGTCTGTCAGTGACCTTGGGGTGGTTGACTGAGGGTAGGATCACCACGGGGGACTCTCCCGGCCAGGAGAGCACCACGTGCTACTTCTACTTTTTGGAAAAGACTGCAATCAAGATCGTTCCCACGAGGAACATTCGAGATCAAGAAAAAGATCTGGGGAATAAATGAAATAGTGAGACAATTGAAAGATGTGAATAAAGAAAGTAATAGAACATAACAGCTACTGTACACTCTACTGTTGTCTTTAGTTTTAGTTGCCACTCTACTCAGCGTTTTGCTGACGTGTTACACTCGTACCTTTTTCAGGACCAGGTGTTGAGTAGCCAGGGTCAGCGGCTGCAGAGGACGCTGGGTCGAGTAGGGTCCAGTAGAGTTACCACTGTCTTTTGTACCTCTTTGTTTCCGTTATAGTGAGTAGTTCTTGTTTCCGCTGTACTTTTCTTTACCTGCAGTTCATGTTATATGATAAATGTTGTTCTACTGTTGTGGTGGTATATGCTGTAGTAGTTTCTTTCCTTACTGCTGTACTTTCTTACTGTTAGTTATATTCACGCTAAATGTGGTTTATTTTATTGCTCTTTTAGTTACTTCCTCGTTGGACGACTAGGTCTTGGGATTAGTCGAGTCGGTCCGGTTCTCGTGTCTCGTAGGGACTCGGGAACCGGGTCGTTACATTGATGGTGACCCTATTCAGCTGTCTGTAGTCCACACAAAGGCGTAGGATACCATCCTTCTTCTTTACAAAGAGTACCGGGGCTCCCCAGGGAGATGCACTGAGCCTCACAAAGCCCTTCTCCAAGAGATCCTGCAACTGAGACTTGAGCTCTCGTAGATCAAGCAGTGCCATCCTGTATGGTGCGGTGGAGATGGGGCTGGTCCTTGGTACTAGTGAGATCTCAAACTCGATCTCAGGCTCGGGCGGTAGTCCTGGTAACTCGTCTGGGAACACGTCAGGGTACTCTCTGACCACCGGGATGCTCTAGAAGTCTGCCACAGGGCTGGGCTCTACCACCACACAAGCTAGGAAGCCCTCACACCCCTGGCTCAAAAGTCTCGCCGCCCGAAGTGCCGAAATGCACCTGAAGCCTCCGTCCACTGGCTATCCGTGAAACTCGGAAGAAGGCAACTCCGGCAAGGAGAAGATAATCTTCCTCTAAAAATAGTCCACCAAAGCGTGGTAAGCGGACAGCTAGTCCATCCCCAGAATTACGCCAAAGTCCTCCATCTATATCATAATCAGGTCAGCTGGCAGGATATGTCCCCCGACGCTGACCTCGCAATCCGTGTACACCTCCTCAGTTACAAACAGCTGACCACTCAAACCTCTGATTATGAACGGATTCTCTAACAGCGTATAGTCCTGGCCCAAACTAACTGCGAAACTGGCTGCGACAAACGAGTTCGTAGCGCCGGAATCGAAAAGTGTGTAAACTAGTCTGCCGGAAACTGAAACCATACCTACCACCACCGATCTCGAAGCTCTGGCATCCCTGTGTGTCAGGGCGTTGATACGTCCCTCAGCTCTAGGTGCGGACGAAGCAGCCACACTTTACGTCGGACGGGTAGGTGCTGGCCGGTACCCTCCTCGTGACTGCTGTCCTCCTCGCGCCTGGGAACCGTGGCCTCCTGCGTGCCCTCCAGTGCTTGACGCAGGAAGTATCTGCTGACCTCCTGCCCTAGACGAGTAGTCCCTCCTGATGTGGCCCGGCTGGCCACACTGGTAGCAGAGGGGAACTCAACTCCCACCCTCAGTGGGTCCCTACTGTCGGCTGAGCGGGGGTCCGATGCTAGCAACTGGCCCCTGTCGTGGGCCCCCAAAGGCCACTGATGGTCCTGCAAAATGTGACGGCTCTCCTGCGGACGCCACATGTCTCCTCTCTCGCCGGCCCTGTGAAAAGTCTGGCTGGAAGGGCCTCTTCCGCTCGCCATCAGTGTCTCGCGCGGATGGGTTGGTCTCCTCGTAGGTCATAGCTGCCTCCACCACCTTCGAAAACGTAGGCAGCTTCAGGGGTTTGACATACTCCCGAATCGCAGGTCGGAGGCCCTTGGTGAACCTCCAAAGGCGCTCCTCCTCAGTGGCTACCGCTATCGCTGCAAAGCGGGATAGCTCCAGAAAATGAGTGCGGTACGCGCTCACGGTCATCGTCCCCTGGTGGAGAGTATGGAACTCCCGCCTCCTCTGGTCCTGCCACGTCTGGGGAAAGTACTACTCGCAGAAGAGGGTGACGAATTGGTCCCAGGTCGGCTCGTCCCTCTCCTGTCCCCTGACCGCCCTCCACCACCTGTGTGCCGCACTCTCCAGCTGGTACGTGGCAAAAGCCACGCGGTACTCCACCGGGAGGCGGAGGGTGTCGAAAACCTTCTCGAGCTTCTTGAGCCAGTCCTCTGCCTCGGTCGGGTCCTCATCCCCCTTGAAGGAGCGGGGCTTCAGCTTCCGGAACAGCCCGAAGAGCTCGAAGTGGCGCTGCAGTGGAGATGCTGGTGCACCTCCAGGTAAAGGCGCCTCGTGCATAGAAGTGTCGGAGGAAGGTGGGGGCGGTGGTGGCCTATCCCCTCCCCCGTGTCCAGGGCCGCGTCCGTCGTGTGGTCCAACAGAGGACTCCCCCTCCGCAGCCCCAGGGAGAGGCGCTCGGGGCAGTGGGTGGAGCTCCTCTCGCACAATATCCCGTATCAGCTGGGCGAGGTCCTGGGCCTGAATGCCCAGGAGCAGTGGCTGGTCCACTGAGGCGTCGACAGCAGCACGCCCACCTCGCCGACCTCGTCCTCGGCCGCGACCCGACTTGCTAGTCCCACGACGAGGCATCTCCTGTAAGGAAACGCGAAACACGTCAATATGGAACGATATCTAATGAAAAAGTCTAAGAGCTTATGCCAAAAGAAATGTTGTGGTGGCTACTCTAGTCACAGACATGTGAATTGGTTATTTTCAAGTCAGTTGGTTCACTTCTCGGGACGACCTTGCTTTGATATCATCTTGTAACGACCTGATTCCCGAATCCCTACGAGACACGAGAATCGGACCAACTCGACTAATCCCAAGACCTAATTCTCTAACGATGAAGTAACCAAAAGAGCAGTAAAATAAACCACATTCAGCATGAATATAACTAGCAGTAATAAAATACAGCAGTAAGAAAAGGAAATACTACAGTATACACCACCACAATAGAAGGGAAGTAAACATGTATGATGAGAATCACATCATAAACCCTAACTAGCATAATCTAACCGAGATATGCGAGAAAAAGCTCCTACATAACTCAAAGAAAGGCTTGACTCAGAGAATTTTGAGTTTAAGAAGAAAATAAGTCATAAGGGGTAAAAATGTAATTTCACCAACACAATCTGTAAACAGGGTAACTCAGGGTCCAAACATCGTTCAAACTAACCTAATAATAAGGAAAGTGGGATGATCAGATCCAACAAGGGCTACAGCAACTCCAAGGAATTAAATGACATTCTGTAACCCTAAAACAAACCCACTTCAATTCACGAGGTTTGAGGTAGGGTAAAAATTGACTAAACCCTCTAAAATTCATAGAAAAATAATCTCTAGGGTTTGGAACCTTCAATTTGGCCTTGGGAACCCATTTTGACCTACATTGAGAACCATGCCCAATTAATGATTTAATTTAGGTGTTTACGTAAATTGGCCAGTCAAACAAGGTCCGACCTAGAAATAAAATTCACCATTAGAATCCTTAGGTCCCATTTAGTCATGCATAAAAACTTGAGCCTAAGAAGAGACCTTCTTGACCGACTTTGCAATTTGGTCCTCATCTATTACTTTTTGACCCTCACCTTTCGAAACCCTTGCATTTTGGCCCTTAAGTTCTTCGTCGTTCTTTGCATACAAGTCCCTCCTGCAAATCTTTGCGCAGCACCATGCTTCGGTGACTTTGTGCGGAGTATGGCGCCGCGCAGGGTGAGGGAGGCGTCCTGCAGGATGAACCCGGTGTTCCCTGCGACGTCTACTGTCACAGGGACACCGCCATGCCATCTATCCTCGCCCACACCTTCCGTGCGAACGCACGGAAGGTATGGGTCAAAATCCCGGCCTTTCTCCGGCGAGGGAGGCACGTCACCTCCCTGCGCCCACCCCTCTACCACCGCCTTTATAAGGACCAGCGTTGCCAGCCGGCTCTGGTAGCTTGGTCCTGACGGAGAAAACCACTACCATTCCTCTCTTCCCACTCTGGCAGAAACCCACCAGCTCCGGCAGCTCCTCCTCCTCCGTCTCGTCGCTCTGCTGCAATACCAGCTGCAGAGCCACCTTCGCCTGCTCTTCCCGCATCGTGCTGTACCCAACGTGCACTCTCCAGCTCTCTTCCTCGCCGCCGCCCTCCCCCTCTGGGTATTTCTTCTCCAGCGACATTCAGCATGACTGCCGCCCTGCTCCGACCCCCTTCGTCCCTACAGCTAAGTTCTAGATACTCCCTGTACTCCTCTCTCTCTTTCCCGCACATCCTTTTATTCAGACCGCCCCTCGACAGCGCCTGACCACCCTCGTCTTCCACTCCTTCGGCCAACCTCCGGCGAGTCGCCCCCATCATTCCACCACTCCACACGACTCGCCGACCGACCCAAAACCTCCGCCTCATCACATTGAACCACTTCCGTCCCTCCACTGCCACTCCACACCCCCACAACACTCCCCCAATCAGACCCATTTTTCCGGTCGCAGTCCGACCTTGACCCACCGCCAGACACCGCCCCACAACCTGCTACACCCCGCATCACCTTCGCCGTGCCACGGCGAAGGTCACCCTGTAGTCTGATTAGGCCAAGAGGCCGTGTTTTTGTCTGATAGGGTCGGAGCCCCAGCTGCCATTGACGACGACTGAAGGAGCTTCCACGCGAGCTCCAGGCCCTGCAACAGTAGGATCCCAGCTGAGGCAAGCTGCAGAGACTTGGGCGAAGGCAACAAGCAAGTCTACGAAGAGAGGCGAGGACGCAGCTGCTGAGGCCAGGTCGTGGCTCTCCTACGGGTGCGCACGAGCAAGGGACAGAGTTTAGTCCCACATCATGGGATTTTGAAACGCCGCACCAGCTTAAATTGATTTTGTGTTTTCTCTTAAGTGCCTCGAGACACACGGGGTGAGGTCCCGCACCCCACTCACCCGCCCGGTCCGCAAGTTCACCACGCGGATTCGGCGGACCTGACCTAACACCACCTGCACACTCCTCGTGTACCATACACGCCGGTACGCCTGGTCCCGGGTACGCAACCCGACCCGATAACCTGGCTCTGGGAGAGCTTCCTATGAGCGGTTTGTAGAGAGAGAGAGAGACGTGCGGGTAAAGGGAAGGGTTAGGTTTTGTTGTGGTTTGTGCAGGGACAGGGTGCAAGGGAAGAAGGTTTACACTTGGCCGCAGGAATAAGAAGAACTGCAGAAGGCCAAGGAAGAAGAAGAGAAGAAGGAGAAGCAGCAAAGGAAGAAAGGGGAAGCACTATAGCAGACCACCGTTTAAGCCATCTGACTGAGATATCAGACGACGGATGAAGCTCTGAAGAGAAAGAAGAGAAGAAGAAAAAGAAAAGAAAAGGTTCCACAGCTGAAAGAAAAAAAAGAGAAGGAAGAAAGAAAAAGAAAGAAAGAAGATAAAGAAGAGAAGACGAAGAAGAACTGAAGAAGACCCGTAAAGAAAAGAAGAAAAAGAAGAGAAAAAGAAGACAAGCAATGTACATAACATAAAGTTTCGACAAAGAAAGTACAGGGAGTAACAAAGAAAACTACTCACTACAGTGGAAGAAAAGTACACAAAGTACTACAAGTAACTCTACTGGACCCTACTAGGCCTAGTGTCCTCTGCAGCCACTAACCCTGGCTGCTCAACACCTGGTCCTGAAAAGTAACAAGTGTAACACGTCAGCGAAACGCTGAGTAGAGTGGCAACTAAAAGCTAAAGAAGCAGAAGAGTGTACAGTAGCTGTTATATTTTTACTTTCGTTATTTACGTCTTTCTATTAATTCACTATTGATTTATTTCTCAGATCCTTCTCTTGATCTCGAATGTTCCTCATGGGAACAATCTTGATTGCAGTCTTTTCCGAAAAGTAGAAGTAACACGTGGTGCTCCCCTGACCGGGAGAGTCCCCCGTGGTGGTCCTACCCTCAGTCAACCACCCTAAGGTCACTGATAGACGTAACGATGACTACGGCATGCGCGATAAGCGCACAGGTAGCTAACCCGCACTGGCATGCGGTCAATCGTTTTCGTTAACGGGTGCGCTCAAAGCACAATACAGAACCAGTATAGGGCAGAGCCCTCTCAATAACAGGGGTCCTACCCCTCCACAGTCCGCGCACCCTCGCCTGACTACCCTGGTTTGCCCAGTGGGCCTAACAAGTCAGTGTAGGAGGGCTAGCAGAACCCCGGGGCCCGTGGGGCAGCTAGTGCTCTCCCTACACTAGTAGCTCTCCTCGGTTCTACGTACGCAAGGGCCAACAAGTTGGTATACAGTGGCCAAACCCACCTCGGTCTCAACCTAAGGGTGACAAGCTCCCCTCTACACTAAGAGGTAATGTGTGCATCTCTTTGGTACCACGTACCCAAGAGACAACACACTTCCACGTTTCACTTTCTCAGTTCCATTCTGTTCTCTTTCCAGGAGTTCTACTCCTAATTCCCCGTAGGGTTCATGTCCTTTTTGGTTTGGCCATTTTAGATTTCACCGCTCTAGTTTTACGTTCATAAAACCCATGTTCTCCATCATATTTCTTCATTCATAACAGTCAGCTGTTAAATCAATTTACAGGCAGTTATTATTTCCTTTCCACTTTTCCAAGACTGCAATATTTATATGTTCCACTAATTTTCCAGTCCTAGGATTCATGCCGTACCCTAGGATCTATCATTCAATCTAGTTTTCCAGTCCTACGATTCATGCAATACCCTAGGATCTATCATTCAATCTAGTTTCTCAGTCCTAGGGTTCATGCAATGCCCTAGACTCTATTAATTGTTCCACAATTGTAACAAATTTTGTTAAGCAAATTAAAAAGCCACTCTACCAGCGAAAATGGGAGTACTGGGGGCGTGGTCGGCAATCCCGCGCACCTTTGCAACCCCCAAGATTGCAACGGAACGGGGCCCTAACACAAGGATCAATCACAAGGAGTTTCTTAAAATGGTATACAATTACTGTAAACGGGTAGAGGAATTTATTTTGGAAAGAACGCAACTCGAAACGCAGAAAACGGACTCCGAACGGGCTCTAAACGGGTTAAAAATGACGAAACTGTCCAAAATCAGACGTCTGGAACCTCTTCCAGACGTCTTAAAAGGTGGGTCAGGTCATACCTTAGTTTTGCGTAGTCCTTCAAACGTCTAGAAGCCCACTGGGACGTCTGGCTTGGTTTCCAGACGTCCGATTATCTCCCCGGACGTCTGGAGGTTCTCTCCGTCGTCTGGAACTGCGGCCAGACGTCTGATTTACGTGGGATGGCGAGCCCTCACGCCCTCCCGAGCATAACCTGTGCACACACACGCCTGCTCTCAGCACGACGAAACGCAGACGAAGTAGTGGCGGACGGCTGCATGGCCGTACACGCGAAAAAGGGAGAAGATAGAAATATCTTACCTATCAAACGTCTGGACAGTCCTCCAGACGTCTTCAGCGTCGTCTGGTCGTAAGTCCAAATGTCTGATTCTGGAAAATTTTCCAGAACCAGTGCCCGATTCGCTCTCCGCCCGCGACGAACGGCCACGCCGTGCCCCGTTCGCCTGCTGCCCGAGCTGCAGCAGCCCCTCCATGACTCCCCACGCCCGCCGCTCCCCCGCGGGCCAGCTATAGCTGCCCCGGCAAGCGAGAAACCTCACGGTCGAGCTTCTTCCTTCCGCTCGCAACCCTCCTTCCCTTACGCTCGCCGCGGGCGCTGCTGCCGCTGCTCACTTGCTCGCTCGCGCTCTCGCACTGGCAGGGAGAAGGAGAAGAGGAAGGCGGAGGAGATGAGGGTAAGGGAGAGGGAGAGGGCAAGGGTGTCTTATAAGGCTGCGTGGGGAGAGAGAGAGGAAAGCGGCCCGCCTGTAGGAAGAGAGAGAGGAAAAGAGGAACGAAAGCGGCGGGTGCAGTCTGTGCACGCACACGCGCAGATGCAACCCCGTACGCCAAAAAAATTTATTGCCAGACGTCTGGGCCACTTCCCAGACGTCTTAAAAACCCATCTGATGTCACGCTCGTAACATTTAGCCCTGTTACTCGCCTGATTTTGGCTCTGGCTTTGGTCTTTCAGAATGGTTTCAAGGGTTAATTTAGGGAGTTGCTGGCCTTCGTACGACTCTTTGGTTAGGCTTAGCGGCCAACTAGGATAGCGAATTGTAGGGCTTGAGGGTTGAAGTTGTTTCTTTTTCGGTCGATGGGTGGGTCATTGGCTGTCTGTGGTTCAGCGTACATAGCGCTTGTACGTGTTCACGCTACATGGCGTAGCTGCCACCCCTTTTCGCAATGACCTTAAGGTGATAGAGAGTAGCGATTCGATGGGTATAAACAATCTTCCAAGCCAAAAGGGTGGCTTATACTGCTCTTGCGTTGTAGGTAGTTAAACGAAATCGTCTCGTGCCTTGAGATGTCGATTGATAAATTGAGGGCTATAATAAATTGGGCTTCCAGTATAAAAAAACGAAATCAGATAACGAGATATCTAATAAATGGATTAATTAACTGCATAGTATCCATTTTCTCTTGTGCTTGGTTAATGTTGCATTTTGCTGCTGTTGTTTTTACTTTATTCAATTTTTACTGATGTATTTTTGGGTTCCTTATTCAGGTATACTTGGTAGTTTGTAAGGAGATTTCCGTTGTACATTTCCTTGGCCTTATATGTTATGGTAAATCTTTGGATTAGTATTCAATTTATATTCTATTAAATTTTCCAATATGAATTATTTATTTGCTATGCTTATATTTTATGATTATATATTCGGTAACTATGATCTTATGCGTGATTTATGCTAATGTTAACACATGATGACTCGGATTTCGTTATTTGGTGGGACTCAAGTCATCATAATTCTTATACCTTAATCAAACACCCTTTTTCACTTATCCCTATAATAATTTATCTCGATATAATTCTTATTCTCCTACCAAATGTAATGTTTTGATTTTATTTTGCTATCCTTGTATTTTGGAGTTGTCCCCCTCATCAAGGGACATCAAGGGAGCGTTCTGTTTCCCCTCGTGAAGGGACATTGAGCTCGTCGATTTTCTCTTTATCCCGTAGGACTGTGTTTTATTGTATCTTTTTCATTTTCTCAATGTAGTATCTTATTTTCCTAAAAAAAAGGGAAAAAAAAAAGACTGCTATGTTCCAAAGGCTTTCGTCACTTTCTGACTTTTTGCCGCGATTAATCCATGGCATTTTCTTTCCTGGAAGAAAGAGGAGGCAATCTATTTGAAAGATAGAATTAAGATATTTTACGAAATTTTACGCTGTATTAGATCATTGTTTCTCCGTGTCATCCTCTCAGGCTGCAGCCTTTCATTATCAACAAACCATTAATTGCTTGCACCTTGTTGTTGGCCGAGTGGGATAAAGTCAAATGCAGCAGATGCTAAATCAGATCAATCTTTTGTAGTTTAGTTTATTTTATCATATTTTACCTAGGGTTTTACCATTTTTACAATACGTTTTCTACATTGCATAGCTTTCGTTTACCATGTTACCATATGTTTTTAACATTGCCTAGAGTTTTATCCCGGTCCATATCCTTACAAAAATGCTGGACAAGAACGCCCTAAAGTGGCTCCAAAATCGGTCCGTTCAGTTAAAGCCGTGATGGGGATGGAGCCAAAACCTGCAACAGTACGACCAAACTCTTGAGACATTGGTACGAATGTAACTTTTGCTCTTTTTTTTTTTTAGGTAAACGTGGCTTACGAACATGTTAAATTAAACGCCTACAGCATTAGCCTTCCCAAAAAATTATGATATTTACTTTAAAAAGAACTTAGAAAAATGAAAAGAAATTCATGCTCACTTTCTCACTGATGTCAACGTTTAAGCTACTTTGTGCAGGTTGGTCCCATCAAACCACTTCCTCAACTATATTACTTGAGAAAATGTTAAATGTTCATTCTCTTTTTTTTCTTATCACTCCATTCTTTCTTTTTTTCCTTTTCATTGCTTCCTCTTCAGAACGAGAGGTCCTACTTTGTGACTCCCATCCAATTTTCAGAAATGAGATTCATCATTTCCAAAGATTAAATCAGACGAGAGAAAATATTTTGCTGATTCAACACTTCTGCATTCCTCAACCTATTAACTACTCGATTACAATCCAAGCTAAAAATACGACCATCCCTCTTTTTCTCTTTAACAAAGGAGTATTTCCATCACCGAAACTACCAATCGACCTTAGGACATCTTATAAGACATTCTAGAAATACCTATCGACTATGCCTCAGAATTTTGACAATCAAGTGGATTCTATGGTAGTTGATCCATGATTGTCAGCTACAGCTTATTCCCCACTTGACTCTTCTCAGAGTTCCCAATGGGCTTCCCTAGATTTGTAATGTGGGGGAAGGGAAAAAAATATGTACACTTTCGTGCACTAGGTATTCCCTTTTTTTTTTTCAATTTTTTTTCTTTTATGATCTAATATCCATTTAAACGAATTAGAAACAGATTGGCCATATCTTACGCACCAACCTCTTAGGTAATCCCCATGCGTTGGTAGGTCCCTCTCATCATCTTTCCTGCCCGTAAATGAGCAGTAAACTCTAAGTCAACTTCAAACTCCTTAAGTTTCTCCTTAAAGTAACCTCAAGACTCTCAAAGTTCCCTCACCCCACGTCTTAACTATGCCAGATAACATCCAAAACTGAAAATTAAATGAAAAAAAAAACGTTGCCCATATTTTCTTGTTCTTTTTTTTTTTTTTTTCTATATTATCTACCAAGACCAAAATGGATGGAGGAAGCTCTTTATTTCAATCTTCACCGTCCATTTAAAAACTCTTCCCCCACCAACCCTCGCACTCACCTCACCTCTTTTTCCCCCACACTTCAATGCACCGGAACGCACGACACTCACCTCTTCTCTCCTGTCCTCTCCCCTTCCTCTTCCCCAATTGCCCCCGCAAAGACTCCACCTTCTCGACAATGCCGCGTTCCTCCACCCAAACCGCACCTCTCCTTCCCGCCCCAATTGGCGTGGAGTAGCCGAACCGCCGCGGAGGAAGGAGGGAGCCACAGATGGGGGTGTTGGGTGAGAGGTCGTCCTGGTGCTTCTGCTCTGGCGGGGGCAAGTCGGAGAGGGTCAAAGGTGGGATCTTTACGGGCAAAGGCCCCGCCATGGTCTCGGTCTCCGATGGTGGCACCGGGTTCTTGATCCATAGGAGCTTGCTTCTCACCACTCATGGTAATCTGCCGTCGGCGGCGGCCGCGGAGGCCGCTGAGATCCAGATCCATGGTGGAAGGTCGCCCGCGAGGCTCGTACCTCAGAGGTATTGAGGTTGCCCTCTTCATGAGGTCTTAGGATTTGGGTTGTTCTCAAAACATGCTTCTTTTGTGGTGTGTTCTTGTGTTTCGCACTTTGCCTCGAGGTTTCGGGAATTGGTTGTTCGCAAAATGCCTTCTTTATGGTTGTGGAGCTTGTGGTCTTGTGGTATTATGCGTGTAATTGGTGAGGTGAGGTTGTAATTTGAATGTGGTTGGATGTGGAGCTGTTTTTTTTTTTTCTTTGTTGGTGGGTATGTCCAGAAATTGGAGGTTCGACGATTGATGAAGTGTTCGTTGGATTTTCGGGTAGTGGTGTGCTTTCGTTAGGTGGGCATGCTGGAAGAGATTTTAATGGTGATAGTCGTTTTACATAGCCAAGAGAAGAATCTTGAATATGATGGGGGAGTGCAAGGAATGGTTCCTTAAATAGAAAATTTCTGGAGATCGCAAATTTAGAAGAAAGGAGCCGGAGCATCTATGTACCATATGACAACTTTGGTCTTTGGATTTTTACGACAGCTTATCCTAAAGTGTGGAGTTGAAAGTGAGTAGACAAATTTATCTAAGCGTTTGATGGTTACTTTGATTTTGAGATTTGTATTAGTAGGTTCGAGTGTTACATGGCTTACATTGCCTTTCATGAGATTTTATGTTACCGGCATGTTTGTCAATGTATGATTCATCAAATAACAATAATTAATAGTGCCAGATTTCCACTGTCCAAGCAGCTTCATATAATTGATTGACAAGATAGTTCATGTAGGGAAAGACAAAAATGGATTCATCCTAATGACAGATAATCCTACTATAACTTACAAATTTAAGATTAAGCCTCAAACACTATGTGCATGAAGTTTGTGAGGATCCATTAACATTCTTGTGGAAGATCATCGAGGTTCTAGCTAAGGTTGAACTGATTGACTATTCCGTCAGAACTTGGTCATAAGCCAAACTGAAAAAAGATGACTTTTTGTTTTGGGCCTAACAGCATCTCCTTTGGAGGAAACTAAATCAATCAATAAAGATTGATTCTTTTGCAATTTCGTCAAGGTAAATTTTGCAGATATATAGATAGATATTATTTGTAATGTGAATTAGTATGTTTGGCAAGTGCATATTGCTAATAGCTGATATAAAGTCATGGTACCTGTACAAATTTAGTTATTTGTCACAACCTGACCATCAAACAGTGTGTCAAATAGTTTATTCTTCTCAGTTGCATGACATAATTTGTTTCTGGGTTTGTATTTTGCAATTTCCTTACCACTGTCTCACACTACCATTTACAGGTTTTTCCTTACCAGCAGCATTCTAGATCTTACGATTGTCGGGCTTGATATTCTGGAATCCGAGTCAAACTTTCAGATGCAGCAACCTCAGTACGTGAAGACCTGCTCAAATCCATGTTTAGAACTGGGCAGTGAAGTGTATGTTTTAGGTCACACAAGCAATAGTGAACTTATGATTGGGGAAGGAAAAATAGTTATTGCTACAGACAATCTCATTAAACTCTCAACTGATGGAGTGACATGGCAATTAGGATCAGCAGGCTTTGATGTCCATGGTAATCTTGCTTTCATGATCTGTGATCCGATGAAGTGCACATCATCTCCCACCACAAAATCCACCTCAACCTCTTCATCATCACTTTCATGGAAGAAAGATCTTCCTATGCAGTTTGGCATCCCTATGCCTATAATCTGTGATTGGTTGTACCAACATTGGGAGGGCAGCTTGGACGAGATTTGCAAGCCAAGGTTACCTCTTCGGAGGTTGATTTCCTCAGGACAAAGGACCGATTGCAGTGCTTCCTTTACCTTGCGCAGCATGTTTAAGCCTGCAAGAGCAGAAATCGCAGAGGCAGCGTCAACTTCGCATATAATTTCCAGACCGAGAAGCCCCTCTGAGGCGAGCTGCTCTGCGGATGAGATCACTCATGTAGATGGAAGCCCTCCTGCGAACCTTCACTGTTCTCATGATCAGGGAATTCCAACTCCAGAAATCTACGAATCTCCGAAAGTTGCATCTGGGCCAGTTCGTAACAGAGACCATACAAGCGCACACCTTCTTGACATTAACTTCCCCCCTAGAGGTCCACGGACCATTGTCCTCCCTCTCCCCATCCGGCAACTACTCTCCAACTCCAACGGAGATATTCATGAAGAGCATGCACCTGAGGTGCAAGAAGCTTCTAGCAGCTTACCGGCAAAGGGAAAAATAGCCCGGCGACAAGAAGTTGATCAGGTCATATCAGATTCTTCTGCTCAGGGAGATTGCTGCAGTGAGGTGGAGTCTAGTCAATCACCAATGAATGTATCAGAGGTGCGGCATGGAGGGAATGGTGGTGGATTCAGCAGTGAGAGCGAGACCACCATGTATTCTGCAGAAACAATGGAAAGCAGAAACTACCCGAGCACGATAGAAGGCCGATTCCAACAAGTTACGAGGAGCCAGAGCTGTGTGAATTACAACAGATGGGGCTCCACCCAGAGGAACTCCATGCTGAGCAAGTCAACCCTGCAGAAACAGAAGAGCATGGTTCCTGCGAGGAAAACTCACTCGCAAACAGGGGGAATGTCCCAGAGGAGTCATGACTACTGCAGTCCCACAGTTTCGTCGATCATGAAGAAGCGGAACAGCTCTGAGCAGCGGCCAAGAACGTGCCCTACTGCTATACAGGACTCTCCAAGGTGGATGTTTTGATAAAAATGTCGTCTTTATGACAACCACCTGGTTGCTTTCTGACAACTACCTGGTTGCTTTCTGAATCACAAAGAAGCATGAAGAAAGCTGAAGGGCCAGGTAATCTTAAGCTTTCTGAATCACAGAAACATGCAGAAAGCTGAAGGACCCGGTAATCTTTGAGAGCTTTAGTCCAGTTACTGCCCACTGAGAAATGGTATCAATATTTCTTGCCATATTTCATGGCTTTGTTCCCTTTCACGATATCTGCAGTCAGCCATAGCTTTATTTTTTTTGTGGATCCATATGCTATTTTGTGTGATATAAACAACTGCGACCTGTAAATATCATTGGTGAATGTTTGAAGAATGGTTTGTCCTGTGATCAACTAGATATTGGATTCTTTTTCCCCGTGGCTGAATCAAGGAAATAGTTCCAGGACCTCATCACTGATTTACTGGCGTGGTGTAGTGTCATCAAATGGTTTTTCTTCAATATCACTGTGCAAAAGGAACAAAGCTCTTCGACGTGAGCATTCTCCCTTATTGTAGGCAAAGGGCAAACTGAAACTTCAAATCCTAAGACCCTAAGCATAATAAAAAGGCAAACACTTATTTTGAAAGAGAACTTGAAACATTTTTGTAATTATGATTGAATAGATGATGCATTTTTTAATTCTTTTAGAGGGTGAAGGATGATTACTTGGGGCCCGTAGTCATCGGAGGTTTAACAAGATGCATCAAGAGGTACAAAGAACCCCACTCAATGTGTGCAGACTGGGTACAAGCAATAACGTTTCTAGATAAGGTCCTTCCAAGTCCAAATGAGCCATGCATAAGCGAGTAGCCCTCTCAGCCTTGGTATGAAGTAAAGTTGGCCCATTTACTTTGTCCTCTGAAGGATCTCTAGAAAGCTTCGAGGGCCTGTTTCGTAAGCAAAATTGGGCGGAAGTAACGTTAATGCTGGCATCCGTGGGATTTAGAATTGTGCCCTTAAATCCGGAATTGGGGAATTCCATCTTGTTTCATCGATAATCCCATCATATCAACGACGAATGCCGCAACCACCAGCCCCTCCCCCCCCCTCTGAGCCCTAATTTTTCCGACCATGCTCATATCTTGTGAATGAGTAATCACTCCGTCCTCCTTGTCCTCAATCAGCACCCTTCCTCTATTGCTGTAACTCTGCTCGGTTGTAGCATGTCTCCACAGATCGATGAGGAGGTGTGACGTCATTGCAGCCTTGAAAGGGCAATATTGACCTAAATACAGTGGCAAATAGCATCATTAAACAGATATGTCCATTACCATATTATCCAATTATTTCTCTTTTTCTTGGTTGATTTCTCGTGGTTCGTAGTTAATATGTGATTTATCTTGATGGGTTGAATGAACTTGTTGGAGGGGGCTCAGAATAAAATTGCTTTCAGGGCTAGGTGTTCTAACATGATCTTGCAATAAACTCCATCACAGGGCTTGAAGTTTGCAAGATAACTTGGACCTTTGCCTAGAGGTGGGGGCTTTTTTCCTTTTTTGAAAAGATTAATTTCATTCATTTGAAGGCAACCTTACGGTGGACACGACAAATTGGACTCATACCAAGAACCCCATAAACCCACATGATTACAATATGTTGCAAGGTTGTGAGCCTCGGAAACCAATTTCTTATAGGCTTTAATTACAGTGATGGAAGGATGAGCAGTGATGATTTGAAGGTAGTTAAAATCATGGTGTTTGGACTGCATCGAGGTTGCACTCCATTCGTGATATAGCTCACAGGGAATGTGGTGTCGCTAAATATCACTGCTTGAGAGTGAGCCATGCTCAAGGCAAGAAAGAGGCCTCAAAGGATACTAGCACATTCGGCTTCGTCGGAATCTGCAACCAAACAACTGACAGCCTTTGCGAGTAGGAACCTTCCATCTGCAGCCAGAAGGATTGCAACAACAGTGATGAGGAAGGCACTAGTGCAGCATTTATGAGGATGTTGACAACATGTAGTTGGGGAGAGTCAGGAGGCCTGGAGGGAATGTTTGGCATATTGGGAATTTGCAACAAGGTATGAGACCCAACTTGAGAGGAGCATACGACTGTTCTATCAGTAGTAGCTATGTTTGGAGCAGGAGGAATTTGCGGCAAGGAATCAACTCCAATTTCTGTTCTGTCAGTAGTGGCTATGTTTGGAGCAGGAGGAATTTGCGGCAAGGAATCAACCCCAATTCTAGAGGAATAGAAGGTTGCTCTAGCAGCAACAGCTTTGAGGACCTCAGCAACATCAGGTTGCAATCACCTATGACGAAGGTGGGGGCTTTTAGCTCTTCCAATAAATTTGAGTGATATTTAGGTGTGAACAAGTGATATTTGAAATATTACTCGTGATATTTAGTTTTGAACAAAATATCACCAATGATATTTGAAATATCATCCGTGATATTTGAATATTTAGTTTTCAACAAGGGTAATTTTGTCTATTACTTACTTTCTAGTTAACTTTCACCTCCTTATTCCACC
The DNA here is from genome assembly GCA_037157565.1 of Thalassia testudinum. NCBI lineage: Eukaryota > Viridiplantae > Streptophyta > Magnoliopsida > Alismatales > Hydrocharitaceae > Thalassia > Thalassia testudinum. The sequence continues at coordinate 121,005,507 of JAZHRO010000036.1, read as the reverse complement.
AATTTATTCCACTAAACAAACACCACAAATAGAATAAAACTTCCTAATTCCTTGACAAGACAACAAAATCAACCAAGCACTAAACCTCTCAATTTGTCCATTCTTTTCACTTCTAATTTTTATTTCTCCTAATAATTCACCTCATCAAACGGGCCCCAAATGAAGTGTTACCCAACCCATACAAAGGTACTTCTACTACCAGGCAACTGCAGGAAGGAAAAGAGCAAGAAGAAAACATTTGATCTGCATACCCTTCTATATCTGCGAATGTTACGACCCGAACCCGACCCCTTATGGAACCTGGGGACGACCCACATTAACTAATCCTAAGACCCAGTTATCTATCGAGAAATAAGCCAAATGTAAAAAGAAATACGACATTCCACACATGCAATATAGCTAGGCATTAACTAAAAAGGCAGCAACATAATAGAATAGTAGATTCCAAAGGATAACGTGTCACAGGCGAAAAGTAGAGTTTGCTAACTAGCCATTGCAATAAGAATAAAAAGATATAAAGCAACAAGTTCCAAAATGCTAAAAATACTCACTAACAGTAAACAGTGCCTTTGAAGCGGAAACGGAAAAGAAACAGATTATTGCTGGGCTCAACTGAGCCTAGCACCTTCTGTAGCCGGTGGTACTAGCTGCTTACCTCCCTGACCCTAACATATATAATTATTGTCAGCTAAATGCTGAGTAGAGTGGCAAACATAAGTACAAGCTATGCATTTAAAAGTTGAAAGCAGTAACCTGTTCATACAATTTTTTGTCATTTATATAGTTACCATCTAGTTCCATTCATAACCACTACTTGTTTATTATCCAGGTATAATTCACATGTTCCTTAAGGGAATTATCTTGTTGCAGTTTTCCTACGATGCAGGACGCACACGTGACACTCTCCTGGCCGGGAGAGTACCCTATGGTATCCCTACACTCGGTCTACCACCCTGGGGTCATGGTTGCAACATAGTGGTGACTATGGCATGCGCAATAAGCGCACGGGTAGCTACCCCGCACTGGCATGCAGTCAGTCCTTTTCGCTAGCGGGTACGCTCTAACGTACAACATAGAACAGAACATGGGCCACACCCCTCAACGGTCTGCGTACCCTTTCCTGACTATCCCGGTTTGTCCAGTAGGCTCAATAGGAGTCGGTGTAGGGAAGCCATTCCTAACCTCGGGTCCCAACCCAAGGGGTTGCTAACTCTCTCCTTACACAAAAGTGACAGTAGCTCTTTTCGGTACCACATACACGAGGGCCAACTTACTTTCTGTACCCAAGTCCAACCAACTGTCATGCCTGTATAGGCAAACTATTCCATCATAGATCCGAGTATCCATGTCACTATACTTAAGTTGCTTTCCCAATTCTTTGTAGGGTTCATGCATAATACTTGTCTCGTTTCAACAAGTTACATGTATCCCTATTCACATTCAGGTTTTTAATCATGGAAACAGACAGCTCGTGATACAACAATAAAAGCATCCAATTACATCAGTTGAGTTACCATTCACTCACAATATGGAATTTATTAGCATGCATACTTAAATTGTGTCAAGCAGGTTCATGCACTGAACATAAACATACACATCCTCAATCCTAGGGTTCATTCCATGACCTAGGTTTCAAGCAGAGATCTATAGTTCAACATTCACTTACAGAAACAAACGTCAGGAGTAGAGAGGACCACTCTACCAAAGGGTACGAAAGATATGGGGGCACGAATGACGGATCCCAATGTCCCCGTAGGTCCTGTGCACACTACGGACTGGAGACCTACACTAAATAGTTCGTCAACCCAGGCATTAATATCGTTGACCAGCATTTTAGTATGTCAATTAGGCTCAAAACAGTGTGGAAACGACTCTAATACGTAGGAAAATCAATAAGGAATCCAACGATACCTTGATTGAGCAAATCCAACTCTGTTTGGGCCCTAAACCGGCCCAAACACGCGTGTCTTGACCAAAATCAGACGTCTGGGGTGAGACCCAGACATCTTAAACGCGTGTAGAATCCCACCTCGTGCTCCTGCTCCTTCCCCCATCGTTTGCTACCCCTCACGACCGTTTGAGGGTGCTATCGGACGTCAGACACTTCGCTCGGTTGTCTGGCACCACCTTCAGACATCCGAAAGCACCTCGATGGTTGCAGCAGCACGACTTCCCAATGTCCTTCACCCCTGCGCAGGCCTACCAAACTAATATCCACACTCTACAACCACTAGGGCAGTGGAAACTTGATTTCTGTGCCTGCACACCATGCAGACTCCTTGGGCAGAGTTTACCTCGGCACTATGCACATTCCCAAACGTCCAAAGCGTTCCTTGGACATCCGCGGAGTCATCTAGTCGTCTGCAAGATGTCGCAAATGCCTGATAACCACAGGAGCTGCGCCTAACTCCACGCGTAGGACCTGCTTGTGGCGGCTCTCCTCATCTACTACGCCGCTCCTCGAGCCTTGCAGCAACAGCTTCTCCTCCTGCCACTCTCTCTCTTCCTCCCGCACACACTCCTCTCCCCTCATGCACTCCCTCTTCCTGTTCCTCTGTTACGAACGTGGCATCAGACGAATTTTTAAGACGTCTGGGAAGTGGCCCAGACGTCTGGTAATAAATTTTTTCGACGTACCAGGTTGCATCTGCGTGCATGCGTGCGCAGACTGCGCCCGCCGCCTTCGTCTTCTTTTTCCTCTCTCTTCCTGCAGACGTGCCATCTCTCTCTTCTCTCTCTCCCCGCGCTGCCTTATATAAACCCTCACCCTCTCCCTCACCCTCATCTCCTCTGCCTTTCTCTTCTCCTTCTCCTTGTCAGCGAGAGCGCGAGCGAGCGAGCAAGTGAGCGGCGGGTGTGGGGTGTCGCGGAGGGGCTGCTGTAGATCGGGCAGCTAGAGGATGGGGCGCGGCACGGCCGCGCGTCGCGAGCGGAGAGCGAGTCGGGTTCTGGTTATGGAAAATTTTCCAGAATCAGACGTCTGGACTTACATCCAGACGTCTGACAAATAAGATATTTCTTACCTTCTCCTTTTGCGTGTGTACGGCCATGCAGCCGTCCGCCACGTTTTCTTCTGCACTTCGTTGTGCTGAGAGCAGGTGTATGTGTGCGTAGGTCCTGCTCGGGAGGGTGCGAGGGCTGGCTATCCCACGTGAATCAGATGTCTGGCCGCAGTGCCAGACGACGGAGAGGACCTTCATACGTCCGGGGTGACAATCGGACGTCTGGAAACCAAGGCCAGACGTTCCAGCGGGCTTCTGGACTACGCAAAACTGAGGTACGGCCGATCCACCTTTTAAGACGTCTGGAAGATGTTCCAGACGTCTGATTTTAGATAGTTTCGTCGTTTTTAACCCGTTTAGGGCCCGTTCGAAGTCTGTTTTTCGCGTTCCGAGTTGCGTTCTTTCCAGAATTAATTCCTCTATCCATTTACAATAATTGTATACTATTATGAGAAACTCCTTGTGTTAGGACCCCATTCCGTTGTAGTCTCGGAGGTTGCGGAGGCGTGCAGGATTGCCGACCACGCCCCCAGTACTCCCGGTTTCGCTGGTAGAGTAGCTTTTTAATCTATTTAACAAAATTTTTTATAATTATGAAACAAATAATAGAGTCTAGGGCATTGCAAAAACCCTAAGACTGAGAAATTAGATTGAATGATAGATCTTAGGGTATTGCATGAATCCTAGGATTGGAAAACTAGATTGAATGATAGATCCTACGGTACGGCATGAATCCTAGGGCTGGAAAACTAGTTGAATATATAAATATTGCAGTCTTGGAATAGTACAAAGGAAATGATAACTGCCTGTAAATTAGTTAACAGCTGCCTATTATGAATGAATACGTATGATTGAGAACATAGGTTGTATGAACGTAAAGCTGGAACGGTGAAACCTAAATTGGCTGAGTTAAAAGAGCTTGAACCCTACGAGGAATTAGGAGTAGAACTCCTGGAAAGGGAATGGAATAGAATTGGGGAAGTGAGCTGGCCCTTGAGTACGGAGTACCAAGGAAAGCGACTGTCCCCCTGTTTAGTGCAGAGCGGAGCTAGTCGCCCCAGGGACCCGGGGTTAGGTCTGGCCACTTTGTACCGACTTTTGGCTCTTGTGTACACAGTATCGAGGAGAGCTACTAGTGTAGGGAGAGTACTAGCTACCCCACGGGCCCCGGGGTTCTGTGGCCCTCCTACACCGACTTGTTAGGCCCACTGGGCAAACCAAGGTAGTCAGGAGAGGGTGCGCTGACTGTGGAGGGGCAAGGCCCCTGTTTGGTTACTGTGGAGGGGTTGGACCCCTGTTACTGAGAGGGCTCTGCCCTATACTGGTTCTGTGCTATGCTTTGGGCGCACCCGTTAACGGAAACGACTGACTGCGTGCCAGTGCGGGGTAGCTACCCGTGCATTTATCGCGCGTGCCGTAGTCACCGTTACGTCTGTCAGCGACCTTGGGGTGGTTGACTGAGGGTAGGACCACCACGGGGGGACTCTCCCGGCCAGGAGAGTACCACGTGTTACTTCTACTTTTCGGAAAAGACTGCAATCAAGATCGTTCCCACAAGGAACATTCATGATCAAGAGAAGGATCTGAGAAATAAATCAATAGTGAAATAATAGATAGATGCAAATAAAGAAAGTAAAAATATAACAGTTATTGTACACTCTACTGCTTCTTTAGCTTTTAGTTGCCACTCTACTCAGCGTTTTGCTGACGTGTCATGAAACGTTGGCTTCGAGAGATAACCGGGTTTTATTGTTATAGCGTTGTAGTATAACCAGTTATTGCCATCATTTCAAATATATAAATATTTTTACTCGGAAAAATAAAAGAGAGTTCCCGAGGTCGAACTCAGGGAGCAAGTTGTATTCTAGAGATATACATGTTCTATTACAAAAAAAAATAAAGAGAGGGAGAGAGAGGGAGAGAGATGAAAGCTTGAGTTCTTCTTCTTTTCTTCTTTTCTTTCTCTTTGTCTTTCTCCTCTTTAGCTTTTGTTCTTCCTGTTCTTCTTTTGTGTTTATCTCCTTGTGGTCCTCTTCTTCACCTGTGTTGTTCTTCCTTGTTCTTTCATTCTTCTTCTTCTGCTGTTCTTCCTTGTTCTTCAGATCTTCTTCTTTCTTCTTTTCTTTTACCTGTCAGGACGTCGTCTCTCCTTCCTTCTTCTCTTCCCTTCAGGACGTCGTCTGATTTTTCAATCAGACGACTTAAACCGCTTGTTGCTACAGTGTCTCCCTTAGCTTTCTTCTTCTTCCGCGGTCCTTCTTCTTCACCTGTGCCTGCACACTTCAGAGTTTACGTCAGAGGACAAAACCTACTCTACCCTCCCCCCCGCGTCTCTCTCTCTCACAGAAGCCACTCTTGGGAAAGCTCTCCCAGAGCTGCCGGGTAGTCGGGTACGGGTCGCGCCCGGGTCCAGGCCCACCGGCGTGCGTGGTGGGCGAGGAGTGCAGGTCAGTCTAAGTCGGGTCGGGTCAGGTCTGCGGGGCGTGAGTGCGGACGAGACCGGGTAACCGGGCGGGTGAAGGGGACCTCACCCCGTGTGCTGAGGCAGTAAGCCTCCAGCACTTTTTCGCTTTATACCGCTGCGCCTCTTAAGAGTTTTCTGAGGTGGGACTAAATGTCCCACCCTAATTGAGCGCCCGCAGCGGAGAAAGTAGCGGGTGATCGCGGCTTCATGCGAGGCCTTCGCCCCAGCTGCGAGCCTGATGCTTTGTCGAAATGCCTCGCAAGGCCTGGGAGTCGAATCTGGGCGTGGCACGCCTGCAGCTGCAGGCGGAAGCAGCTCCTTCTGCACGGCAATGGCGGCGGAGGTCGGGTGACCTGTTCACAGCAAAACGGCCTCTCGGCCTAATCAGAAGGTGCCGGGAGCTTCGCCAGAGTGCGGCGAAGCTCGTGTGGGTGGTGGCGAGGCGTGGGGCGGCGTGCAAGGGCTGCCCTAGGTCGGACTGTGGGTCGGAAGATGGGTTTGTTCGGTGGGGTTGCAGAGGGTGATGTGGGGGAAGTGGAAGGGCGGGGGTTGATCAGGGTGAGGAGGCGGAGGTTCTGCGGTGGTCGGGGAGCCGTGTGGGTTGCTGGGGTGATGGGAGCGGCTCGCCGGAGGATGGCCGGAGGCGGAGAAGGTGAGGGTGAGGGGTCGGAATCGAGGGCGCCAGTAGATGTTTAAAGTGAGGAAAAGGAAGAGGGGAGGAAGATGAGGAGTTCTACCTACTTAGCAGGAGGAGGAGGGGCCGGAGTGGGCGACAGTCGTATCGACTGTCGCCGGAGAAGAAGATGCCCGGGGGAAGGGGCGGCGGCGAGCAGAGAGCCGGAGAGGCGCCAGCTGGGTGCGGCGTGGCGCGGGAAGAGCAGGGGAAGAAGTCTCTGCTGCTGGTATTGCGGCAGAGCGAAGAGGAGGAGGAGGAGGAACCGCCGGAGCTGGTGGGCGTCTGCCGGAGTGAGAGGAGAGGAAAGTTGGGGGTTTTCTCCGTCAGATCCGAGCTCCGAAGAACGGTGGAGCGACGGGGGTATTTATAGGGACCGAATCAGGGAGGAAGGCGGAGGGAGACGACGTGTCTCCCTCGTCGGAGGACGCCGGAGATGGAAACCCATACCGTCCGTGCGTTCGCACGGCCGGTATGGTGGGTTACAGCGACCAGGGGGGTGTCCCTGCGACGGCTGACGACGCAGGGCACCCCCGGTTTACTTGCCAGGCTCTCCCCCTCACCCTGCGCGGCGCCATGCTCCGCGCAAGGTCGCCGGAGCATGGTGCTGGCAGGTTTTGCAGGGGGGACCTGAACGCAAAGAACGAAGGAGAGTTAGGGGCCAAAATGCGAGGGTTCAAAAGTTGAGGGCCAAAAAGTAAATATATGAGGACCAAAGTGTAAAGTTGGTCAAGAAGGTTTCTTCTTAGGCTCAAGTTTTTATACATGACTAGTTAGGACCTAAGGAATCTGATGGTGAATTTTATTTCCAGATTAAACCTTGTTTGACTGGTCAATTTACGCAAAAACCCAAATTAAGTTATTAATTGGGTATGGTTCTCAATGTAGGTCAAGATGGGTTCCTAAGGTCAAATTGAAGGTTCTAAACCCTAGAGATTATTTTTTCATGAATTTTAGAGGATTTATTCCATTTTTGCTTTGCCTTGAACCTCGTGAATTGAAGTGGGTTTGTTTTAGGGTTACAGATTATCATTTAGTTCCTTGGAATTTCTGTAGCCCTTGCTAGATCATCTCATCCCACTTTTATTCTTATTAAGTTGCTTTGACCTATGTTTGGACCCTGAATTACCTTGTATGCAGATTATACTGGTAAAATTGCATTTTTACCCCTTATGACTTGTTTTCTCCTTAAACTCAGAATTCTCTGAGTTAAGCCTTTCCTTGAGTTATGTAGGAGCTTTTATCCTTTGTATTGGGTCAAAATGAGCTAGTTATGGCTCATGATGAGGTTCTCATCATGTCACCCTTGTTACCTTTTCAGGACTAGGTGTTGAGCAGCCAGAGTCAGCGGCTGCAAAGGACGCTGGGCCTAGTAGGATCCAGTAGGGTTACCTGTAGTACTTTCTGTACTTTTCTTCCACTGTAGTGAGTAGTTTTCTTTGTTACTCCATGTACTTTCTTTACCGAAAACTTTATGTTATGTACATGTTTTTTTTTTTTCTCTGTTGTTGTGGTGGTATATACTGTAGTATTTCTTTCATTTACTGCTGTATTTTGTTACTGCTAGTTATATACATGGTGAATGTGGTTTATTTTACTTCTCTTTTAGTTACTTTCTTGTTGGACGACTGAGTCTTGGGATTAGTCAAGTCGGTCCGGTTCTCATGTCTCGTAGGGATTCGGGAATCGGGTCGTTACAAGATGGTATCAGAGCAAGGTCGTCCCGAGAAGTGAACCAACTGACTGGAAAATAACCAATTCACGTGTCTGCAACTAGAGTAGCCACCACAACGTTTCTTTTGGCATAAGCTCTTAGACTTCTTCGTTAGATATCGTTACATATTGACGTTTTTCCGTTTTGTTTTTGCGTCTCCATTGCAGGAGATGCCTCGTCGTGGAACTAGGAGGGTGGGCCGCGGGCGTGGCCGAGGTCAAGGCTCGAGGGATAGATGTGTCGAGCTTGAAGTACATTCTACCCCTCCTCTTCTCCTAAGCATACCATCTCCGGACCTCGTCCATCTGATTCGAGAGGTGGTTCGAGAAGAATTTCAGCTTTCACCCACTTCGCTGCCCCCTCATCTCCCTTCCAAGCATACGACAGGGGAGTTGGTCGTGGAACGAGGTTTCCGCCGTCACACTAGGCGAGTTAGGAGAGCTCAATGGAGGAGCGTGGTGCCCGCAGGAGAGCCATCACGTTTTGCAGGGCCATCAGTGGCCTCTGGGGGCCCTCGACAGGGGCTAGTTGCTAGCACTGGACCCCCGCCCAGCCGACAACAGGGACCCACCGAGAGGAGGCATCAAGTTCCCCTCTGCTACCAGTGTGGCTAGCCGGGCCATTTCAGGAGGGACTGCCCGTCTAGGGCTAGAGCACAGCAGACACTCACCGCTTCGAGCACTGAGGGCCAGTCAGGTGGTCGTGGGTTCGAGGTACCTGAGAGAGGACAGCCGCCACGAGGAGGATACTGGCCCGTTGTCACTAGCTCCGCCTCGGGCTTACCTATTTTGTCCACCCCCAGTACCGAGGAGTGTCGTAACGTCGTGACTCACGGAGACATCATAGCTTCAGTCCATACGATGACAGGTATGGTTACATGGTTTGGTCTTTTTGGAGTATGAAATTCCTACATTCCGGTACGATGTATCATCTTGCCACATGAGTTGTTGCTAATATGGAGTCCGATAGCGCTCCATTAGGGAATTAGTGGTAATTAGAAATCTAGGTGGTCAGCTGTTTGTAGCTGAGGAGGAGTACATGGGTTGCGAGGTCAGTATTGGGGGACATAGCCTTCCCGCTGACCTGATTATGATATGAATGGAGGACTTTGGCGTAATTCTGGGGATGGATTGGCTGTCCGCTTACCACGCTTTGGTGGATTGTTTTGAGAGGAAGATCGTCTTCTCCATACCGGAGTTGCCTTCTTTTGAGTTTCACGGTCAGCCAGTGGACGGAGGCTTCAGGTGCATTTCAGCACTTCGGGCGGCGAGACTTTTGAGCCAGGGGTGTGAGGGCTTCCTAGCTTGTGTGGTGGCAGAGCCCAGCCCTGTGGCAGACTTCCAGAGCATCCCGGTGGTTAGAGAGTACCCTGATGTGTTCCCAAACGAGTTACCAGGACTACCGCCGGAGCGTGAGATCGAGTTTGAGATCTCACTAGTACCAGGGACCAGCCCCATCTCTACCGTACCATACAGAATGGCACCACTTGAGCTGCAAGAGCTCAAGTCTCAGTTGTAGGATCTTTTGGAGAAGGGCTCTGTGAGGCCCAGTGCGTCTCCCTGGGGAGCCCCGGTATTGTTTATGAAGAAGAAGGATGGTACCCTACACCTTTGTGTGGACTACCGACAGCTGAATAAGGTCACCATCAAGAACAGATATCCACTGCCGAGGATCGACAACTTGCTTGACAAGCCGCAAGGTGCCACGGTTTTCTCCATGATTGACTTGAGATTGGGATACCACCAGTTGAGGATCAGGGAGGCAGACATCTCCAAGATAACTTTTCGCACCCGGTACGGACACTACGAGTTTTTGGTCATGCCGTTTGGGCTGACCAATGCCCCCACTGCTTTCATGAACATGGTGTTTGGACCGTACTTGGACAGTTCGTGGTGGTATTCATTGATGATGTACTCGTCTATTCTCGAAATCAGACGCAGCACGGATAACACTTGCGGGTAGTTTTGGACACACTGAGACAGCATAGGCTGTACGCTAAATACAGCAAGTGCGAGTTCTGGTTGAGGGAGGTGACCTTCTTAGGTCATGTGATCTCTGGAGACGGCTTGGCGGTGGACCCAGCCAAGGTCGAGGCAGTGCTCAGGTGAGAGAGACCGCGTACAGTCACTGAGATTCACAGTTTCCTGGGACTGGCAGGCTACTATAGACGGTTCATCAAGCTTTTTTCACAGATTGCGCATCCTATGACATAGTTGACCCGGAAGGACGTGCCCTTCACTTGGACAGACGCCTGTAAGGCGTGCTTTCAGGAGCTGAAGGAGAGGCTGACTTCGGCTCCCGTGGTCACCATCCCTGACAGTAGTGGTGGGTTCGTTGTGTACACGGACGCCTCCTTGCAGGGGTTAGGGGGTGTGCTCATGCAGAGGGGTCACGTTGTCGCTTACGCTTCGCAGCAATTGAAGCCCCATGAGCATACCTACCCTACCCACGACCTGGAGCTGGCAGCTGTTGTCTTCGCGCTGAAGACCTGGAGGCACTACTTGTACGGTGAGACCTTCGAGATTTTTACAGATCACAAGAGCCTCAGTTACCTTTTTGACTAGAGGGAGCTCAACATGAGACAGAGACGTTGGTGGGAGCTCCTGAAGGACTATGACTGCAGCATTTCCTACCACTCGGGTAAGGCCAATGTGGTGGTTGATGCCTTGAGCCGGAAGGCGCCCGCACACTTGGCCAGCTTACAGGTGCAGAGTTGGAGCCTTTTGGAGGAGATGGGCAGTTGGCGACCCGTAGAGTTACGGGGGCACTGTGGGGCAGTGACTGTGACACGACAGACTAGGCCAGATCTGATGGATCGCATCATCACAGGACAGATGGCAGACCCGTACTTGCAGTCTTTGCACGACAGAGTACTGTCAGGAGACCCAGGGGACTTCTCTTTCACAGACTAGGTGCTGCGCCTGAGGGGACGTTGTGTGTTCCCAAAGACGAGGAGCTATTGAGAGAGCTCTTGACTGAGGTACACGGTTCCAAATTCACCATACATCCTAGAAACACGAAGATGTACCATGACTTAAGACGGTAGTTTTGGTGGAGAGGGATGAAGCGGGATGTAGGTGAATTCGTACAGCAGTGTTTAGTGTGCCAGCAGGTGAAAACCGAGCATCAGAGGCCTGCAAGGCCACTACAACGACTTCCAGTGCCAGAGTGGAAGTGGGAGAGCATCACCATGGACTTGGTGGTGGGCTTACCTGTTACCCAGCGAGGACACGACACAGTCTGGGTAATTGTGGATAGACTGACGAAGACGGCACGATTCTTGCCGATCCGAGTCACTGTGGGACCAGCATAGTTGGCAGAGAGGTATATCCGCGACGTGGTATGTCTACATGGAGTTCCGCGGGAGATTGTATCCGACTGGGATACCTGCTTTACGTCCCAGTTTTGGGCTGAGTTTCAGCAAGCCCTGGGGACGCGGTTGAGATTCAGTATAACTTACCACCCCCAGACGAACGGACAGTCTGAGCGCACTATACAGACACTTAAGGACCTTTTGTGTGCCTGTGTACTATACTGGAGGGGCTCTTGGGAGGAGCACTTGCCCCTGGCGGAGTTTGCATACAACAACAGTTATCACTCGAGCATCGGCATGGCTCCCTACGAGGCTCTGTACGGACGGAGGTGTACGGCATCCTTGAGTTGGGTTGAGGTGGGGACCAAGTGGGAGGTTGGCCCCAGGTTGATCCAGCAGAGTCAGGAGGTAGTCGAGCAGATCCACAGGCGACTCCGCACTGTCAGGAGCAGGTAGAAGAGCTACGCGGATCGGAGACGCGGAGAGGTGCAGTTTGAGGTTGGGGACCACGTCTTCCTTCGTGTTTCGCCCATAAAGGGCCTACAGCGGTTTGGGGTGAGAGGAAAGCTCGCGCCAAGATTCGTGGGGCCCTTTGAGGTCCTGGGGCGGGTTGGATCCATTGCTTACAGACTTGCCCTCCCTCCTTAAGCTTTCTGGCGTGCACGACGTGTTCCACGTGTCCAACCTCAAGAAGTACATCGTCGATCCCAGTCACGTCCTGAGTCACGAGAACGTCGAGGTAAGCAACGACCTGACCTACCCCAAGCGGCCAGTGCAGATTCTTGACAGAGCCGTCCGCAGTCTGAGACGAAAGCAATTACCCCTGGTGAAGGTTTTGTGGAGGAGCCAGAGGTATGAGGAGGCTACCTGGGAGCCTGAGGCGGCGATGCGGGAGCGGTACCCGGAGCTCTTCGCGGGTACGTCTTTTCAGACCAGCTTCGGTCCTCTTTGAGTTTGTTATGTTTATATATGTTGTTCTTTCCCGCACCCTAGTTAGCGCAAGTTTCGGGGACGAAACTTCCTTTGAGTTTGTTATATTGTTACGAACGTGGCATCAGACGGATTTTTAAGACGTCTGGGAAGTGGCCCAGACGTCTGGTAATAAATTTTTTCGGCGTACCGGGTTGCGTCTGTGCGCATGTGCGCGCAGACTGCGCCCGCCGCCTTCGTCTTCTTTTTCCTCTCTCTTCCTGCAGACGCGCTGTCGCTCTATTCTCTCTCTCCCCGCACTGCCTTATTTAAACCCTCGCCCTCTCCCTCACCCTCATCTCCTTTGCCTTTCTCTTCTCCTTCTCCTTGCCAGCGAGAGCGCGAGCGAGCGAGCAAGTGAGCGGCGCGCATGGGGTATCGCGGAGGGGCTGCTGCAGCTCAGGCAGCTGGCGGACGGGGCACGGCGCGGCCGTGCGTTGCTGGCGGAGAGCGAGTCGGGTTCTGGTTCTAAAAAATTTTTCAGAATTAGACGTCTAGACTTACGTCCAGACAACGCCGAAGACGTCTGAAGGACGGTCCAGACGTCTAACAAGTAAGATATTTCTTACCTTCTCCTTTTGCACGTGTACGGTCATGCAGCCGTCCGCCGTGTTTTCTTCTGCACTTCGTCGTGCTGAGAGCAGGTGTATGTGTGGGCAGGTCCTAATAGGGAGGGTGCAAGGGCTCGCCATCCCACGTGAATCAGACGTCTGGTCGCAGTGCCAGATGACGGAGAGGACCTCCAGACGTCCGGGGTGACAATCGGACGTCTGGAAACTAAGCCCAAACGTTCCAGTGGGCTTCTGGACGTCTGAAGGACTGCGCAGAACTGAGGTACGGCCGATCCACCTTTTAAGACATCTGGAAGATGTTCCAGACGTCTTGAAGATGTTCCAGACATCTGATTTTGGACAGTTTCGTCGTTTTTAACCAGCTTAGGACCCGTTCGGAGTTCGTTTTCCGCGTTCCGAGTTGCGTTCTTTCCAGAATTAATTCCTCTATCCGTTTACAGTAATTGTATACTGTTCTGAGAAACTCCTTGTGTTTGATCCTTGTGTTAGGACCCCGTTCCGTTGCAGTCTCGGGGGTTGCGAAGGCACGCGGGATTGCCGACCACGCCCCCAGTACTCCCGGTTTCGCTGGTAGAGTGGATTTTTAATCTATTTAACAAAATTTTTTACAATTATGAAACAATTAATGGAGTCTAGGGCATTGCAAGAACCCTAGGATTGAGAAATTAGATTGAATGATAGATCTTAGGGTATTGCATGAATCCTAGGATTGGAAAACTAGATTGAATGATAGAACCTAGGGTACAGCATGAATCCTAGGACTGGAAAACTAGTTGAATATATAAATATTGCAGTCTTGGAGTAGTAGAAAGGAAATGATAACTACCTGTAAATTGGTTAACAACTGCCTGTTATGAATGAATACGTATGATTGAGAATATGGGTTGTATGAACGTAAAGCTGGAACGGTGAAACCTAAATTGGCTGAGTTAAAAGAGCTTGAACCCTACGGGGAATTAGGAGTAGAACTCCTGGAAAGGGAATGGAATAGAATTGGGGAAGTGAGCTGGTCCTTGAGTACGGAGTACCAAGGAAAGCGACTGTCCCCCTGTTTAGTGCAGAGCAGAGCTAGCCGCCCCAGGGACCCGGGGTTAGGTCTGGCCACTTTGTACCGACTTTTGGCCCTTGTGTACATGGTACTGAGGAGAGCTACTAGTGTAGGGAGAGCGCTAGCCACCCCACAGGCCCTGGGGTTTTGCTAGCCATCCTACACCGACTTGTTAGGCCCACTGGGCAAACCAAGGTAGTCAGGCGAGGGTGCGCGGACTGTGGAGGGGCAAGGCCCCTGTTTGGTTACTGTGGAGGGGTTGGACCCCTGTTACTGAGAGGGCTCTGCCCTATACTGGTTCCGTGCTGTGCTTTGGGCGCACCCGTTAACGGAAATGACTGAACGCGTGCCAGTGCGGGGTAGCTACCCGTGCGTTTATCGCGCGTGCCGTAGTCACCGTTACGTCTGTCAGCGACCTTGGGGTGGTTGACTGAGGGTAGGACCACCACGGGGGACACTCCCGGCCAGGAGAGCACCACGTGTTACTTCTACTTTTCGGAAAAGACTGCAAACAAGATCGTTCCCATGAGGAACATTCAAGATCAAGAGAAGGATCTGAGAAATAAATCAATAGTGAAATAATAGAAAGACATAAATAAATAAAGTAAAAATATAACAGCTGCTATACACTCTACTGCTTCTTTAACTTTTAGTTGCCACTCTACTCAGCGTTTCGCTGACGTGTCACCCTTGTTACCTTTTCAGGACCAGGTGTTGAGCAGCCAGAGTCAGCGGCTGTAGAGGACGCTGGGCCTAGTAAGGTTACCTGCAGTACTTTCTGTACTTTTCTTCCACTGTAGTGAGTAGTTTTCTTTGTTTCTCCCTGTACTTTCTTTACCGAAAACTTTATGTTATGTACATGTTTTTTTTTCTTCTACTGTTGTGGTGGTATATACTGTAGTATTTCTTTCCTTTACTGCTGTATTTTGTTACTGCTAGTTATATACATGGTGAATGTGATTTATTTTACTGCTCTTTTGGTTACTTTCTCATTGGACGACTGGGTCTTGGGATTAGTTGAGTCGGTCCTATTTTCGTATCTCGTAGGGATTCGGGAATCGGGTCGTTACATCCTCTCACTCTCCTCCCTCACGATTTGTAAGGGAAAGGAGGGAAGGGGGTGTGTGGCCGCTCGAGGCAAGATGTGGAGAGGATGGATGCAGGTTTCAGGGAGGGTTTTGGGGTTTTAAAGGGGAGGGGGTAGGGTTTTAGGGTGCGTGGGGGTGTTGTGGGGTCCGGAAAAATTACACCTAGCCCTACAAAATAATTCCTAGGGGTTTTAAAATTGTGCTAAACCCCTCCAAAAGCCAAAATACTCCACACAGGTTTTCATGGTGTGCCGAAAATTACAAGGCCCCTATGGTTCAAGAAAAGGCAAATGACCCCTTAGGAAGGGTCATTTCAGCGAAATAGGGCAAGATATGTCTATCTTAGCACGCTACCAACCATGTCAAACCTTCATCACTACCCTTTGCCTCTGTAGCTCTCAAGAAGAAAATATCACTTCCAAAGGGGCTTTCGCCCTCCATAATAGGCAACAATCTCCTAGCAAGTCCTCATCTTTGTTGTGTAAAGATGGTCATAAAGCATAAAAGATTTGATACATCAAAAAGTCACCATTTTCCTACAGCTACCCATCTTCTTTGCAATTGTCATGAAAGTAGTTCCACCAGGCATTAGAAAGTTCTAATACAAAAAGACAACATCCAACAATCCCTATCTAGAGGTCCACTCCAATAGTCAACCAACTTTGCATCCTTACCCTACTGCAAGACAAATAGCCTTAGGAAAGGCAAGCAGGAGAGGGTTGAGGATGTACTAATCATCTTTTTAAATCTGGAAGTCTGCTCATCCTTAACCATTGGTGTGAAGAAATCTACCAGGCAAGGGAAGATCCTCAACAACCCCCTCCAGTAAGGGGACTCTTTTCCCCAGCTGACATTGCTCATCCAAGCTAAGAACCTCGACACACAAATCACTTAATAAAGTAACCAAGAGGCCCAAGTTGCTAGCCTTGCTCACCATTTAAAGAGCATGGTAACGCCCATATTTTGCACCCTTCTAACCTTAAGAGCCTCTTTTGGTAGTGGATAACACATCCTTCCAATCCTCCAAATAGCCACCTCTTACTACCTCACCTGCTGCTTTTCAAAGAAATCCCATGCAAATTGCTTTTATGCTATTAACAATATCTTAAAGTAGCCAAAAAATAAATACCAAAATACTTGCCAAAATTGACTTCAACAGTGTCAAACTTCTATCCTCAGACAAAAGTCTAGACCTCCAATCATCTAGCTTCTTCTCCAAATGCTACAGTAGTGGGCCAAAATCACATGGGCAAATGGAGAAAATTGTTGATGGTAAACTCATGTATGAAGCTAGTTGAGACCCATGTGGAGAGGATAATATAGGCACTACAGTAGTGGCCCATTCTTCATCCATCCCAAAAGTGATAAAAGTAGATGTCTAAAAATTATAGATAAGCCTAAGGCCTTGCCAAACACCCTCACGTAGATAATGATATACTCTGCCTCTTCCATTAAGTCATCAACAAAGGAGAGTGTGACCTCTGCATACTGAAAGAGTGGGATCATTAGATGAGAATTTTTTGCTCTAGGAGAACCTGAAAAGAGCCCAACTGAATAAGCAACAAAGGAACTGATATCCAAGACATCCACTGCAAGCACAAAGAGAAGATATGCAAGAGAACACCCTTGTTAAACACCCCTCTAGGGCTGGACCCATATCCCCTTTGACTTCCATTAAGTAGGACAACAATGTATAACTTACATCTTTACACCCATTGTGTCCATCTCTCCAGAAAGCACACTCTGACTAAGGAAGACCATAAAAATCTTTAAGATACTAAGTCATGTGCCTTAACAAAATCAACTTGTCATAGAAAGCCATGCCTCTTCACCTTTGCTGCTAAGCAGAACCCGGCAAGGTTAGATTTTTCCTAAGTCACAAATAGGACTTGATAAAAGGAAAATTTGTGGGCCTAAAGGGCAACTTGGCTGAAGAACCACCCGTGTCAAGCAACTTGGATGAAGTTGGCGAAAGAATCAAGAGGGAAGGTGAAGCACAGAACCTTGTTTGAACTTGGAGTCTTCCAACAAACTCCCCTTTCTAAGTTTGACCTCACAGAGGAGCCTTAAGTATCATGACTGATGTAGTTATATCAATTCAGATGAAGACATGTGAACCTCTCCCTCTTGCATGATAAGAGTTGCCAATATGCCTTTCCATTCTCTGCATGTAGGTGCCACATGGCCGATACGAGATTCACACAGGTGGTTGCTAGAAGATAAGATGGACATCCAATTTGCATGAAAAGGAAAGTTAAGGCAGAAAGGGTATGAGGAAGGTTTGCCTCTTAAGGAAACCTCTTATACCCTTAAGCTTGCCATTGAGCCTTCTATGAGAGAGCACTACCCTATGCACAGTATGCCAAAGCCTCCAATTGGTCTAATGCCTCCACTTAGATTCTCAGATAAATAAGGGACAAGATGACTTGATATAGTTGCCAAGTTGGAAACAATGCCCCTGCAAAAGGGGTTGCAACAACAACATGCATAGAGGGAGTGCGAGCCTTACAAAGGAGTAGCCAATACCAAAGCATCAGCCTTCGGTTAAATGATCACAACCAATCACAAATAATAGTCCTACTATTTTTCTTTTCTAATGCAACCCATGAATGTCCATATAAAGCGTCACAAGAAGACCCTATAGAGAGGAGATAAACACATGTACACAAACACACACGAGAGGGAAGTAATTGAGAAATGATTCATATAAAAAAATCATCGTTGTTGTAGTATATGTCACAAATATAAACTGTTATTGCGTTAATTTTATTTAATTACATAATTTTTACTAGTTTATTCCAGGTCGTTCACTGAGAGACAGTTATTGATATATATCACTCTCTAAGTCCAATATTAATCTTTAATTTCAAAAAGATCAATTTTATGTACAATCATAACTGAATAAATTAATAAATGAAAGAATTAAACTAATTTATGTACAAAAGAACGTATTGAAATGTTTGCAAACACATATATACAAACAAGCGTTAAACACTATAAATATATACTATATACTATCTATTTATAACTTATAATACTAATACTTACATATATATACAATAATAAGTAATAATATATACTATACTAACTTAACTTAATATACTTACATATATAGTAACATATATAGTATATACAGCGACATATATAAAATTTGCTAAACCTTAGGAAAAACTATGTATATAACCTAAGGTAAAAACTAGGATCTATAGTGACACTTATTTTATCTACAGTGATGGATAAATCTGTCAGTAAAGCTATACTGTTATTTATATACATATATAGCTCAAACATTACCTATACTACGTATACTTATTATACATATACTTATAATTTACAATATACTTATATATATATATATATACATATACACTATATACACATACATATACACAGTCGTACATACTTCTTTCTCTTCTGTACCTAGCCGAGGCTCTCTTATTCACTCTCACATAACGGCTCACACTCAAACACTTAGTTGTTTTCTCGCTCATTCTCTCTTCTTAATCCCCTCATTAGGCTTCACTTAGTTCAAAAATTAGGTTTTAAGTTGGTGAGCAAATTTTTCGAGGAATACACAGCATTCTCTCGGGTGAGACCAGACCTCTACTAAGAGCCACCCTAATTAGTTAATTATGCCTCTTAATCGCGTTTTATGCTCCATAATGGGCTCATTCAACCCCTCGCACAGTGCATGGCTCCTAGTCACACACCATACACTATCATCACAAACCAATGCCATATGCCATACTCAGATTAGAGGAGGGGGGATAGGGTTATAAGGGCACCCAATGCGTGAAGATTGAAGTGGGAAGGGAAGAAAATCAATATAAGCAGGTGCGGAAGGTCTGCTACTCACGATGTGGCGCTATTCAGCACTTTCTTAGCACTGGAATCACAGCGGAGCTGTGCTGATTTAATATATTTGGCTCTCGATTTGAGGGCCATAATTTATTATAAATTAAAAATAAATTATGTGATATTAAAGTATTTACATAGTACTACATAATTGTACAACTAATTTAAAAAATTATTTATGTTTAGTATATAAATAAATTAGGTAAAGTTTACAGTTTATTTATATTGTTTATTAGGTTTTTTTTCTTAATTACGTATAAATTATTTAATTGATGGTCTAATTGACCTTGTACAATATTATTATACATATTAAAGTATTTAATAAAGATTTTTCTTGTATTTTACAACATTCATTTTGATTTTATTTACATTTAAATAGCTTATTTTAGGTTGTCTTACATATAAATTAGGTTTAAATATTATAATACATTGTAAATATAATTAAATTAAATTAATTTACTTAAAATACATTAATACAAATGTATAGTGTAAGTTAGTTTAGTTTTAACTTAAATTACTAATTTATTTTAATTTAATCTAATAACTTAGCTAGTAAATTAATAAATTAATTATTTATTCTATATAAATAATTAAATTATGATACAAGGTTTCTAATATACATAATACATATACAAATATGTATACACAGTATAAATAGTAAATACAGTTATATACAGGGTTTTATAATTTTACTTAAGTTATAGTACTTATAAGTTAGTATAAATAATAAATAGTTATATAATTAAGTTATGTACAGTTTAAATAATCTTAAATATGTAATTTACAATATATAATATATATAAGTTAATTATACCTATTATATACCTATTTTACAATATATATACATATAGCTTACTATATAGCTTATATTTACAAATATAAACCTAGTATACATAGTGTTTTTTAGGTGTTTTTGTGAATTTTCAGATTTTTATAGGTTTTGTGTTTTTATAGAGGTAGGAGATGAGAAAGAAAGAGAGAGATGAGAGCTAGAATATGTTTTTGTCATTTTTTTAGTTTAGGGATTTTTATTAAGTTTTAAGGTATACTGAACCATCGGTTGGTATGTTCTACCAAGTCGAGGGTTTAGAATGTCTTAAAATTTAGCATATGTGTAAAAATTTTCCTAATCTTCACTATGACAGGTTTATTTTATTTTTTTGTATTTTTTATGTCATTTTTATTTATATACAAGTTTACCTCATTTTAGGGTCTTTTAAGTGATTTCAAAAGAACCTAAGACCCTAAATCTAGTTCTAAAGGTTGGGTAACCAGTAAAAGCATTTAAATATGCTCTAAGGAGTCTAAGAGATATGTTCCAGCCATTAAACATAAATTTCATTTAATTTAACACACATTTCTTACATTGGACAATTAAGCTCTCATTTCAGCTGACAATGTATGATTAATTAAGATTACAAGCAATCTAAATGCAAATTTTAAGGCCTATATTAGTACAGGAATGCTTGTACATAATGTATACAACATATGAAACATATCAGT
Source organism: Thalassia testudinum (assembly GCA_037157565.1). Lineage (NCBI taxonomy): Eukaryota > Viridiplantae > Streptophyta > Magnoliopsida > Alismatales > Hydrocharitaceae > Thalassia > Thalassia testudinum. The sequence goes on along the minus strand of JAZHRO010000036.1, from coordinate 120,985,306 downwards.
TCTTTTAGATAATTAAATCTAAGCCCACTGTCCCAAGAGTCTTCAACCATCCTGCTACTGTTGCAATAGCAGCAGCAATAGCCAAAGCAGCAGCTTCAAGCAACAGCTTTGTTGCTGAAATCCAACACCACAGCAGCATCAATTTGCAGCAGCAACTCAGAGATTTCCAAATGTCCTTAAGGCAAATCAGATGTCTTAACATAGCTCAGATCCATACTGTAGTGTCCAGAAATTAGAGAAAAACTTCTGCAGCAGGTCTAAACCTCAAATTCAACAACTTAGTTCTTGATTCATTACATTTATATCTCAAATTAGACTTGAAAAAATCTGATCAGAGATACACCATGTTTGAGCCAGGGACTAATTTGCTAGATTTAAGTTAAAATGTAGCTCATCATGCAGCAGTTTACTACGTTGGAATTGGGATTCAAAACACAACAAAAACCTCTTTAAACTCTAACAAGGTCTGAAACTAACATAGAAATCATTCTCGGATGTTACATTCTGAATCAAAATCCCTTGTCAACAATTTTCTGCCCAAATCAGAGACAAATCACTAATTTAACACCTTCCTAATGCTATAGACAGCATGTAGGAAGTATTAAAATCAGTCCATTAAATTCGACTGAATCCCAATATGTTAAAAACCTTAAGGGATAGTAAGAATCCATTCGGTAAAAATCAAAATCTCAAAAACATTAGAGACATTCTGGGTAGAGCCTCCAATCAACAAGCTTGATTTTCCTTGGCTCTACCAAACATGCAAGACCATGAAATCCCCAATTAAAAATAAATTTGATCATGGCTCATCTGTGGAGAATTTATCATTAGCAACATCTCAAATTCATGGCCATGAGCTAAATCACCCAAGAATAAATTAGTTCACTTGATCACAAATCCTTGAAAACCCAATTGATCAAAATCTCACAATCTTGCGTTGAAAACCAAATTAAAATTAGATCAAGCAAACCGAGCCATTTCAAATCAGATCAAGGGTCTTTGTGAACAAATTGAAATGAATGAAGAGACCCCTAGGTGGATTTGAGTATAAATTCTCATCTCAAAGCTTGAAAGCAATGAGATGAGGGTTTGACTCCAAATGGATGGGTGGATTGCGGATTAAAATTCGAGGGAAATTAGAAAGTGAAATGGAAATATGAAGAGAGAGAAAATAGTTATCAGTGAGGTGAGTGAAATCATCTCCTCTGATCTGAAATGATCAGAGGAGGTGGAAAGCGAATTCTACTCTAATCTACTCCTAAGCTAACCATCACACTAGTGAATGTCTAACTAATCTACTCTTATCTCATCTACACTAACTATCAGTCACTACAACTATGCTACAGCTAAAAAGCATTAAAACTTAGTCTAAATGGAAGAATGAGACCTTTGGATCTCCACTCGGTGGATGGAGAGGAAGAATGGAGGGAGGAAACGCTCCAGCAGAGTGAAAACTCGCTAGTGGAGTTTTGGGTCACCCTCAAGTGCTACGGAGTCCTTAGCAGCAAGGAGAGTCGGGGTAGAAGTGAAATTTCACAGCCGGTGACCATGAAAAGGGGAAATATGGGGAGGAGAGCTAGAGGGGAAGAATGATCGACTCGAGAGGTGTAGAAGGGAGCGATCTCTCGTGCGCATAGCTGTGGAGCTCCTTAAGTAGAGTGACAGTGAATTAGAGCATCGAGGTGGTGCGATTAGTTTCCAAGGGCATGGACAATGGGGATTTGAGGAGAAAGCGCGCGCAAGTCAAATCAAAAAGCAGTCGTTCGATGGGATCTGGGTGAGGAGGTGACTGCATGCACCAATTCGTGTGAAGCTTCCAATCAATGAGAGCCACAGATCAAGAGGTGTAGAGAATGAACGGCCATGATAGTGCGTGTTCTTCGCGGCTACAGTGTTTGCAAACGGCTACAGGTGTGTTGGTGCTTTGCAAGTGAAGCCCCTCAGCAAAGGGGTAGAAAAATTATGCAGCAGCCCATAAGTGGTAAAAAGATATAACAGAGTGGTCCTTTACGGCTTACAAATAGGTCCTCGTGACCTACAAATAGGTCCTTGGAGGTTTTCTAGTGAATGAAATGTGATGTACTAAGGACTCAAATGTGAATCTTTAAATGCAAGGCCCTAATGATGTCCAAATGCAATCAAGTTTTTGTAAAAGCTTAATTGAATATTTAGGAAGTTAATTACACTTTTGATTTGAACTTTTAAATTCATTTGTGTGTTCAATTTGCACTTGCATCACCATTTAATCTTATTTATAAGAATATCTCATTTAATGACCTAATTATGCATTTTTAACACAAAATTGATGTTTTAGGTCTTTTTTTCTATTTCCCACACTTAACCCTTTTTATGTATTAATTTGATAGTGTTTAACCTAGTTTCTAGCTTAACTTAGGCGATTTAGCTATGATGAGTAGCAACTCATCAGGAAGTATGTGAATGTATCTTGCTCTAAACTTGTATCGACCACTAACTAAAAGGAGACATTCTTCCCCAGGGCATAACTCCCTCTAGATGAACCTTGCAAAACTCCTTGCATGCTTTCTCTATCCTCCATCTATTTTCATAGGAGGAGGATTATGAGATTTGTGAGACCATTTAGACTGAACTACCTATTGGGACCAATTGGCATTATTTGTAGGAAAGATTTAAGATTCTTCATCGACAATGGAAGGAGCTCAAGGTTATGGTGGTGAGTGCTACTTCTATGGGAATCCAACCCATTGAAACGTCAAGGGTAGAATGATAAATGCATAAATGGTAGAATGATAAATGCAGAAGTAGTGAACTTCTCACTTGTAACATTCATTCGTTTATGCTACCTAATATTATCTCACTCTTCATACTCAATATGCAACTGAGTAAAATGAGGTACAACGAGGTGTGACCAATTGCTTAGTGAGGAACTTAAACCACTAAGGAATGGAAAAATAACTAGAATCTTATAAAGGGTTTGATCCCACCATAATTTTCCCCTTCACTATTAACCCACCCGTTAGTTTGAAATCGAATCAATCTAGTCCCTTCTTCTCTTTCTAATTGCAAAGGAATGAAGAACCTGGTGTTGGAGTCCCCACTCTCACAACTAGAGCTGCCTAGATCTTTATCCCCAAGCAATCTCATCTTTTTTGTCCTCCAACTAGACCCCCTGGTGAAGCTCCAATCTCTTTGCAGCCACCTAAGGGTGTTGACAAGTTATGTTTGGACCACTAATTGGGAGATGAGATAAGCATCCCCTCCCCTCCCTCCCACTCCTTAACATTGCCCTTTGTCGCCTCCTTTCCCTACAAGCTACAATACATTACTAGCAATCACCAAGGAAACCTTCATGAGACTCCTCCTGTCATTGGTGAAGGTTGGATGATTGTCTTGCACCATTAATGTTGCTATCTTCCCTGCGACAAGAACAAGCTTAGTGTGAGGTGCTTTGGATGCCTTCAACTAAGGTTCGAAATGCCGATTTTGACGTCATGCTGATAAAATTCTAAGTGTGCATTTCATAGGCATGCGGAGAGCATGCCATGAAAATGCCCATTTTTCGATAGGCATGCCAATAACATGCTGACAAAAAATCACATAAATAGTCAAAATGATGTCAATTGTGTGTGTGTGTGTGGTTCCCAGGTTTCCCTCCCAATAGCCATTTCAAATTTCTTTCCTACCTGGATTTCCCTCCCAGCGCAGTAGTTCGAATCTCCCTCACACCTCAGCATATGGTGGCATGCCAGCCATACTGTCAGTATGCTGACAAAATGGCCGGCATGCTGCTGGCATCCCCGCATTTTGACACTATATGCATGTTGGCAAGGACAATATTTAAAACAAGCCTTGCCGATGGCATGCCAGCATGTTACGACCTGGTTCCCGAATCCCTACAGGACACGAGACCGGACCAACTCGATTGTTCCCAAGACCCAGTCGTCCAACGAGAAAGTAACCAAAATGCAGGAAAGTAAACCACATTCACTATGCTAAGTAACTAACAGTAACAAAAGTACAGCAGTAAAGAAGTAAAACTACTACAATGCACACCACCACAACAGTAGAAAAGTAAACGGGTATAGGAATATAATGTGCAGAATGAAAGAGTATTGAATATAAAGGTACAAGAAACTACTCACTACTACAAACGAGTACAGAAAGAGCTACAACTACTGGGCTCTACTGGGCCCTGCACCCTCTACAGCCGTAGGCTCTGGCTGCTCAACACCTGGACTTAAAAAGGGTTATGAGTACACGAAGTCAGCGAACGCTGAGTAGAGTGGCAACCAACTAACTAAAGCAGTAAAGGTGGACAGGTAGCTGTTATTTTTCAATTTCTTTCTTTAACTAATTATTCTTTCTTTCACCACTTGGTTTATTTATCAGGTCTCTTTCTTGATCTCGAATGTTCCTCGTGGGAACGATCTTGATTGCAGTCTTTTCCGAAGAGTAGAAGTCTCCTGTGGTGCTCTCCTAGCTGGGAGAGTCCCCCGTGGTAGTCCTACACCCAGTCAACCACCCTAAGGTCATGGATAGACGTAACGGTGACTACGGCACGCGCGATAAGTGCACGGGTAGCTACCCCGCACTGGCACGCGGTCAGTCGTTTCCGTTAGCGGGTGTGTCCAAAGCACATCACGGAACCAGTATAGGGCATAGCCCTCTCAGTAACAGGGGTCTAGCCCCTAAGAACTAAACAGGGGTCTTGCCCCTCCACAGTCCGTGCACCCTCGCCTGACTACCTTAGTTTGCCCAGTGGGCCTAACAAGTCGGTGTAGGGTGGCTAGCTAAACCCTGGGCCCCGTGGGGTGCTTAGCTCTCTCCCTACACTAGTAGTTCTACCAAGTACAGTGTACACAAGGGCCAAAAATTCGGTACAGAGTGGCCAATCCTAACCCCAGGTTCCAACCCAAGGGCGGCAGCTCCGCTCTGCACTAAACAGGGGGACAGTCACTCTCCTTGGTACTTCGTACTCAAGGGCCAGCTCACTTCCCCACTCACATTCCCAGTTCCATTCTATTTATTTTCAGGAGCTCTACTCCTAATTCCCCGTAGGGTTCATGCTCATATACCTCATGTCATTCCATACCAGGTTTCATCATTTCTATTTCCATTCTCCGGTTATACACATGCAACTGGTAATTCTATCGTTCACATTTCCATATACAGTTTATTCACAGATAGCTCGTGTTTCCAACATTCACCTTTCCATTTTCAAATTATATACATGTAGCTCATATTATGTGTGCAACAGGAGAATTACATTCAACAATTAACTAGCACAAGTACTACATATTTTGCAGGCAACTGTTATTCAATTACAGGCATTTATTATCATTCTATCTACTCATTCAAGACTGCAATCCATTCATTCAATACAGACACTCCAGTATTTCTAATCCTAGGATTCATGCCACATCCTAGGTTCTAATCATTCATTCCACACATGCATTTAGGTTTTAATTAAATTAAGGGGAAGCTACTCTCCCAGTAAACCCAGGAGTAATGGGGGCTTGAATGGCAGGCTCACGTGCCACAGCAAGTTTCGAACCAGCAACAGAAACTAATCCTATCACAAAGATCAATCACAAGAGAATACTCAGAACAGTATAGAAAGTCTTCTAACAAGTAGAAGAATTCATGCGGGAAACATTGGTATCTTAATTACGGAAATCGGACCTCAAACGGACCCTAAACGGGTCAAAAACAGTGTTCCTGACTCAAATCAGATGTCTGGAACAACTTCCAGACATCTTAAAAGTGTCCAGTGCCATACCTCAAGTCCTGTGCCACTTCTCAGACGTCCAGAAACTCCGCTGGACCGTCTGAACCCAGTTCCAGACGTCCGACCACCTCTCCAGATGTCTGGAAATGCTTCCCATTTTCTGGTGACTCGCCCATACTTCCGAAGTGTGTGGGAGGGCGTGTCTTGCGCCTTCCTGAAGCGAATCCTGCATGTGGAAATCGAATCTTCTCAAATCGGGCATGAAATAGCGCATCGGCGGAGCGGCCTACATGGCCGTATCCACAATGAAGATGTACCTTCGCGAGACCTCCTTCTCAGACGTCTGACACCACCTCCAAACATCCGCACCGTCGTCTGGAGGTCACTCCAGACGTCTGATTCTGGGAAAATCCCAGAACCAGAACCTACTTCTACCCTCTCACGCCGCGTGTGGCCGCGCCGCACCCTCTCGCCTGCTGCTCTGGCTGCAGCAGTGTCGGGGAGGACCTCCCCAACGCACTCCTCTACCTTGCACACACGCCGCTTCGACCATGAGCTCACTGGCAAGCTCCCACACAAGCTCACAAGCTTGCTCTCCTCTCCTTCTCACACTGCTCCTCCTCTCCTCTCACAACGCTCCTTCTCTCCACCGATCTTGCTCTGCTGCTCTCGCTGGAGGAAGGAGGAAGTTGCTGGGAAATGGGGGTGGAATGAGGGAGAGGAGGGGGCATATATAAGGGTGTGGGTTTAGGGTTTTTGTCGGGCGTAAGGAGAGAGAAGATGAAGAAAATGAGAGAAGTGTACAATCTGCGCGCAGCACGCATGCAGACGTGAGCTCGTACACGAAATTTTCGATTTTCAGACATCTGGGAATGAGTCCAGCTGTCTTACAAGACAGCAGACCCACATTCCAGACGTCTTACCAGACGTTTGACCTAAAGTCTGAACATCTTAAATGGGCTTAACAGCACGGGTCTTAACATCATAACAAACTCAAAGTTCCGTCCCCGAAACTTGAGCTAGCTAGGGTGCGAAAAAAAAAAGAATAACATACGCATAACAAACTCAAAGAGGGCTGAAATCGATCTGAAAAGACCTACCCTGAAAGATCTCCGGGTACCGCTCTTGCATCGCCACCTCAGGCTCCCAGGTAGCCTCCTCGCACCTCTGGCTCCTCCACAAGACCTTCACTAGGGGTACCTACTTCCATCTCAAACTCCGGACGGCTCTATCTAGTATCTGCACTGGTCGCTCGGGGTAGGTCAGGTCGTCACCCACCTCGACACTCTCGTGGCTCAGAATGTGACTGGGATCGACGACGTACTTCCTGAGGTTGGACATGTGGAACACGTCGTGCACACCAGAAAGCTGGGGAGGAAGGGTAAGCCTGTAAGCAACGAGTCCGACCTGCTCTAGGACCTCAAAGGGCCCCACAAACCTCAATGCGAGCTTCCCTTTCACCCCAAAATGCTGCAGGCCCTTCATGGGTGAAACACGAAGGAAGACGTGATCCCTAACCTCAAACTGCACCTCTCTGCGCTTCCGATCGGCATAGCTCTTCTGTCTGCTCCTGACAATGCGATGTCGTCTGTGTATCTACTCAACCACCTCCTGACTCTGTCGGATCAGCTTGGGGCCAACCTCCCACTTGGTCCCTACCTCAACCCAACTCAAGGGTACAATACACCTCCATCCGTACAGTGCCTCGTAGGGTGCCATGCCGATGCTTGAGTGATAGTTGTTATTATATGCAAACTCCGCCAAGGGAAAGTGCTCCTCCCAAGAGTCCCTCTAGTCCAGTACACAGGCACGCAAAAGGTCCTCATGCATCTTTATCGTGCGCTCTAACTGTCTGTCTGTCTGGGGGTGGTATGCCGTACTGAACCTCAACTGTGTCCCCAAAGCCTACTGAAACTCAGCCCAAAACTGGGACATAAAATGGGTATCCCGGTCGGATACAATCTCCCGCGAAACTCCGTGCAGACATACCACGTCACGGATATACCTCTCTGCCAACTGTGCTGGTCGCAAAGTGACTCAGATTGGCAAGAAACGTGCAGCCTTCGTCAATCTATCTACAATCACCCAGACTGCGTCATGTCCTCACTGGGTAACGGGCAAGCCCACCACCAAGTCCATGGTGATGCTCTCCCACTTCCACTCTAGCATTGGAAGTGGCTGCAACGGCTCTGCAGGCCTCTGATGCTCAGCCTTCACCTGCTGGCACACCAAACACTGCTGTACAAACTCACCTACATCCCACTTCATTCCCCTCCACCAAAAGTCGCATCTCAGATCATGATACATATTTGTGTTCTCGGGATGTATGGTGAACCTGGAACCATGTGCCTCAGTCAAGAGCTCTCTCAATAGCTCCTCGTCCCTGGGAACGCACAAACATCCCCTCATGCACAACACCTCATCGGTAAAGGAGAAGTCTCTAGGGTCCCTTGACAGTACTTTGTCACGCAACGACTGCAGGTATGGGTCTGCCATCTGTCCTGTGATGATGCGGTCTATCAGCTCTGGCCTCGTCTGTCGTGTCACAGTCACTGCCCCACAGTGCCCCTGTAACTATAGGGGTCTCCAGCTGCCCATCTTTTCCATGAGTCTCCAACTCTGTGCCTGTAAACTGGCCAAGTGGTCGGGCACCTTCCGGCTCAGGGCGTCAGCTACCACGTTGGCCTTCCCCGGATGGTAGCAAATGCTGCAATCGTAGTCCTTCAGGAGCTCTAACCAACGTCTCTCTCTCATGTTAAGCTCCTTCTGATCAAATAAATACCTGAGGCTCTTATGATCTGTGAATATCTCAAAAGTCTCACCGTACAGGTAGTGTCTCCAAGTCTTCAGCGCGAAGATGACAGCTGCCAACTCTAGATCGTGGGTAGGGTAGCTATGCTCATGGGGCTTCAGTTGCCTCGAAGAATAAGCGACAACATGACCCCGCTGCATGAGCACACCCCCTAACCCCTGCAAAGAGGTGTCCATGTACACAACAAACCCGCCACTGCTATTTGGGATGGTAAGCACGGGAGCCGAAGTCAGCCTCTCCTTCAGCTCCTAAAAACACGCGTCACAAGCGTCTGTCCAAGAAAAGGGCACGTCCTTCCAAGTCAACTGTGTCATAGGATGTGCAATCTGTGAGAAACCTCTGATAAACCGCCGATAGTAACCTGCCAGTCCTAAGAAACTGCGGATCTCTGTCACTGTATGTGGTCTCTCCCACCTGAGTACTGCCTCTACCTTGGCTGGGTCCACAGCCAAGACATCCCCTGAAATCACATGACCTAGGAAGGTCACCTGTCTCAACCAGAACTCGCACTTGCTGTATTTGGCATACAGCCTACATCGTCTCAATGTGTCCAAAACCATCTGCAAGTGCTGTCCGTGCTGCGCCTGGTCCCGAGAGTAGATGAGCACATCATCAATAAATACCACCACGAATTGATCCAGATATGGTCTGAACACCCGGTTCATTAAATCCATGAAAGCAGCGGGGGCATTGGTTAGCTCAAACGGCATGACCAAAAACTCGTAGTGTCCGTACCAGGTGCGGAAAGCTGTCTTGGAGAAGTCGGTCTCCTTGATCCTCAACTGGTGGTAGCCAGACCTCAACTCTATCTTGGAGAAAACTGTGGTACCTCGTAACTGGTCAAACAGATCATCAATCCTTGGCAACGGATACCTGTTCTCAATGGTGACCCTATTCAGCTGTCTATAGTCCACACAAAGGCGTAGGGTACCATCCTTCTTCACAAATAATACCAAGGCTCCCCACGGAGACGCACTGGGCCTCATAAAGCCCTTCTCTAGAAGGTCCTACAACTCGGACTTGAGCTCTCGCAGCTTAAGTGGTGCCATCCTGTAAGGTGCTGTAGAAATGGGGCTGGTCCCCGGTACCAATGAGATCTTGAACTCAATCTCACGCTCAGGTGGTAGTCCTGGCAGCTCCTTTAGAAACACGTCGGGGTACTCTCTGACTACCAGGATACTCTGAAAGTCTGCCATGGGGCTGGGCTCTGCCACTACACAAGCTAGAAAGCCCTCACACCCCTAGCCCAGAAGTCTCATCGCCCGAAGTGCAAAAATGCACCTAAAGCCTCCGTCCACCGGCTGTCCGTGAAACTCAAAAGAAGGCATCTCTGATATGGAGAACACGATCTTCCTCTCAAAATAGTCCACTAAAGTGTGGTAAGCGGACAACCAGTCCATCCCCAGAATCACACCACAGTCCTCCATCAGTATCACAATCAGATCAGTGAGGAAGCTGTGTCCCCCAATACTGACCTCACAGCCTGTGTAAACCCCCTCAGCTACAAACAGCTGACCATCCAGACCTCTAATCACAAACGGATCCTCTAACAACATACAGTCCTGTCCTAAACTGATAGCAAAACTAGCAGCAACAAACGAATGCGTGGCGTTGGAATCAAAAAGTGTGTAAACTAGTCTACCGGAAATTGAAACCATACCTGCCACCACTGAACCTGAAGCTCTGGCATCTCTGTGTGTCAGGGCGTTAATACACCCCTCAGCCCTGGGTGCGGAAGAAGCAGCCACACTCTGCGTCGGACGGGTAACCGTTGGCCGGTACCCTCCCCTCGACTGCTATCCTCCCCCACGCGCCTGGGAACCATGGCCTCCTGCTCGTCCTCCAGTGCTCGGTGCGGGGAGCATCTGCTGACCTCTAGCCCTAAACGGGCAGTCCCTCCTGATGTGGCTCGGTTGGCCACACTGGTAGCAAAGGGGAACTCGACTCCCGCCCTCGGTAGGTCCCTGCTAAAGGTTGGGTGGGGGTCCAGTGCTGGCGACTAGCCCTTGGCGGGGCCCCCCAAAGGCCACTGACGGCCCCGCAAAGCATGATGGCTCTCCTACGGGCGCCGTGTGCCTCCTCTCTCGTCGACCCTGCGAGTAGTCTGGCTGGTAGGGCCTCTTCCGTCCGTTGTTAGTGTCACGTGCGGCCGGGTTGGTCTCCTCATATGTTATAGCTGCCTCCACCACCCTCGAGAATGTAGGCAACTTCAGGGGTTTGACATACCCCTGAATAGCAGATCGGAGCCCCTCGGTGAACCTTCACAGGCGCTCCTCCTCAGTAGCTACAGCTGTCGCGACGAAACAAGATAGCTCCAGAAAATACCCTCTCCCCCCTTCCCTCTCCCTACCCATCACTCCACCGTCTCCTCCTTCTTCCAGTGTTAGTGTGAGAGTGAGAGAGCGAGGGCAGCAACTGCTGTCGGGTGTGTGCGAGGAGGAGGAGGTGCAGTGAGAGGGAGAAGAGGCAGAGCGCGTGAGGAAGAGAGAGCGAGCTCGCTGGAGCAGCCCAGGGCCAGCCGACGAGCGCGCAGCGGGAGCGTGGTGCTGGGGAAGTTACCTCGGTGCTGCTGCAGCTCAGGCAGCAGGCAGGCGAGAGCGACGCGGCGCGGCCGTGCACAGCAGGCGGAAGGCGAGGAGGTCCTAATTCTGGGAAATTTTCCAGAATCAAACATCTGGACCTACATCCAGACGGCGCAGGTGACGTCTGGAGTGAGATCAAGACTTTTGAAAGGTACGATATTTCTCATCTTTCTCCTTTTTGCGAATGCGGCCATGCAGGCCGTTTCGCCGAAAGCTCTGAGACGTGTCGTGTTGAGAGTGTTTGCGTAGTGTGCAGGTTTCATTTCGGGAAGGCGCAAGGACACGCCCTCCCACATAGATCAGACGTCTGGGAAAGTCACCAGACGGCGGAGAGCGTCTCCAGACGTTCGGAGTGATAGACGGACATCTGGAACTAGGTCCAGACGGTTCAGCAGGATCCTGGATGCCCGAAGAGCAGCGCAGAAGTAAGGTATGACCTGGACCATCTTTTAAGACATCTAGAAGGTGTTCCAGACGTCTAATTTGGGTCAGAGTTGTCGTTTTTGACCCGTTTAGGGTCCGTTCGAGATTCGATTTCCGTGTTTAAAATTCCGTTCTTCTCAGAATTAGTTCCTCTACTTGTTTAAAATACTTGCATCCTGTTCTGAGTGGTTTCTTGTGATTGATCCTTATGTTAGGACCTCGTCCCATTGCAGCTCTGGGGGTTGCGGAGGCACGCGGACCTGCAGATCACGCCCCCATTACTTCCGATTTTAAGGGTAGAGTGGCTTCCCTTGGTTATTTACCAACATTAATGCATCTTTGAGATAAATAATAGATTCTAGGGTATGGCATGAATCCTAGGACTTAAAAACTAGATTGAATGATAGATCCTAAGGTATGGCATGAATCCTAGGACTGGAAAACTAGATTGAATGATAGATCCTAAGGTGTGGCATGAATCCTAGAAACAGAAACACTGAAACGAATGTCGTGAATACAGGAATTGCAGTCTTAGAAAAGTAGATAGAATAGTGATAATTGCCTGTAATTGAATAACAGCTGCCTGTGATATATAGAGTACTGTTGCAAGTAATTGCTACATGTGATTCCAGTGTTGAAAACTAAAATTGAGCTGCTTGTACATAAATTGATATTAAATGTTGGAAACACGAGCTATATAAGAATAAAACTGAAATGATAAAACCTAAAATGGCTTGGCTAGAGAAATATGAGCATGAACCCTACGGGGAATTAGGAGTAGAGCTCCTGAAAAGTAAATAGAATGGAATTGGGGAAGTGAGCTGACCCTTGAGTACAGAGTACCAAGAAGAGCGATTGTCCCCCTGTTTAGTGCAGAGCGGAGCTAGCCGCCCCAAGGACCCGGGGTTAGGTCTGGCCACTTTGTATTGACTTTTGACCCTCACGTACACAGTTCCGGGGAGAGCTACTAGTGTAGGGAGAGCGCTAGCCACCCCATAGGCCCTGGGGTTTTGCTAGCCATCCTACACCGACTTGTTAGGCCCACTGGGCAAACCAGGGTAGTCAGGCGAGGGTGCGCGGACTGTGGAGGGCAAGACCCCTGTTTGGTTACTGTGGAGGGACTAGATCCCTATTACTGAGAGGGCTCTACCCTATACTGGTTCCGTGCTGTGCTTTGGGCGCACCCATTAACGGAAACGACTGACCGCGTGCCAGTGCGAGGTAGCTACCTGTGCGTTTATCACGCATGCCGTAGTCACCGTTACGCCTGTCAGCGACCTTGGGGTGGTTGATTGAGGGTAGGACCACCACGGGGGACTCTCCCGACCAGGAGAGCACCACGTGCTTGATAAACTCCAGTTTATCATCATTCTTATGCATTAAAACAAACCTAGCTCCTAGGATTTTACTCCGCAAACGGGGTTTTGGGCTGCATTTAGGCATAAATTAGGTTAGGCATGCATTACATTTTTTATTTGTCTTTTTAATATGTTTTTGTGAGTGTTAGGGATGTACAGATATACAGATCCTTAAAACCCCATCACTCAAGAAGGAAAATGGTGAAGGAGAAGCCTAGACTAGTTGGAACTCAGCTCGATCCAACTCACCACAGCTGGAACCTAGCTCACTTGAACTAGGGTTAGCTCGTCCCAGCTCCATTCAGCTAATCCTGGCTGAGTGGTAGCTCAAGAGAGTTCATCTTAGCTCACCCTAGCTCAAGTCAGCTCAAATCCAGCTCAACTTAGCTAAGTCTAGCTCATCTCAGCTCCCAAGAGTTCACAGGGAGCTCTAGCTAGCTCAGCTGAGTTGACGGGAGTTCACCCCAGCTCAATTCCAGCTACATCCAGCTCCACTCAACTCCAGCCAGCTGAAGAACTCATCCCAGCTCAGGAAGCTCAAGTCCAGCTCCCGGGGACTTAGCTTAGCTCAGCTCAGTTGAGCTAAGCTACCTTAGCTACCTCAACCAGCTTGATTCTCCCCGGGAGCACCAGACCTAGCTCACCTCAGCTCATTATGGTAGAAGCTAGCTTACTTTAGCTCGGCTTAGTAGCTAGCAAAGAACTAGCAAGCTAAGCCAACTAGAGTAGCTCCATGCTAGCCTCTTCAGCAGCAGCCAGCTCCAATTTCAGCTCCAAACTTCTCCTCCTCAGCTCCTCCCTCCAAACCCTAGCTCCAACACCTTCTCCTCTACTCCTCCATTAGCTACGCTAGCTTAGCTTAGCTTAGCTATGCTCCAACTTCCTTGGCTTGTACCACCCCAAAAACCCACCTAACAACTCCACCCAACTAGCTCCACCTAAGCTCCACATAAGCTAACCTACATGGTACCAACCTAACCTACCCACCACCTCCAAAAGACACCTAAAAGTGGCGTCAAAAAATACCCCTAACCACCCCCTTAATGGCACCATTTTTCCCTCCAAAATTCCCCCTCATCTCCACCACACAATCCCCCTTGAATCCATCTCCACCATCCACCTAACCCCCCTTCTAGAAGACCCCATGTTGGCGCCAAAATGGTGGTGTATTTCCACCACCAAAAGCCACCAACACCACCATAACCACCCCCTTTAACACCCCTTTAGTTGGCACCACACACCCTTGGCCATAGGATCACCAACCACCTCCATCCTTCCATCCTAGCCCTCCATTTCAAGGGGCACCTTAACCCCCCATCCTACCCTATAAAAAGATCACTACCCACCACCATTCAAGTCATCCTTGGCTAGCAATTTCACTCTCATATTCCACCAAGAAGCCCACGTCCAAGAGAGAAGAAGAAGAAGAAGAAGATTAAGGGGATATTCTGTTCCCTTGGTGCCTTCCCCTCTTCCCTTCTCTCTTGGGTCACGCCAGCCAAAGGAGAAGCCAGGCAAGGAAGATCTTGGAGGAGATCTTGAAGGTGGTCCATGCCACCTTGGAGGAGTTTTTGAGGGAGGTGCACGCCCACCCCTTGGAGAGAGCATTGAAGGTGGAAGCTTCCACCTTGGAGGAGCTCTCAAGGAAGGAGAAGAAGGAGGCCCTCTTTTCAAGCCAAGGAGCAGCTAGGCTTGGAGCAAGAAGACTCCCTTCTTCACCATTTTTGCAAGAGGATTTGTGTTTCTTTTCTTGTTTTTAGATTTGTTTAGTTCTAGTAGAAGCATTCCTCTACTTGTCATTGAAAAGAACACTCATTCTAGTCAATTAAATTGCCTTCTTTTAGCTTTTTATTGCAATTGTCACTTTTGGTTCTAGCACTTGTTCCACTTCTTCTTCCTAATTACTCTAGGCCTCCACTTGCCTAGAGTGAGCTTAGGAAGAAGATATTTCTATCTTTTAAATTTTAGTTAAGCAACTATAGGTGTTAGTACTTTCAGTTACAATTCGCATTTTGCCCTCATCTTTTCAAAACAAAAAAATTTACATATTGAAAAATATCAAAAAGAAAGTTGAGATCTATCTGTAAGCAAGAGGATTAATTTTGCAACCATTTAGCCTCCTTAGACGACCCTAGATACTTCCCCTATCTAGGATATAAATTTAAAAGCGAAAGCGGATTCGCGTGTTACAACGACGTTAAAAACTCGCTTTTACAAATCACGCGTATTTCGTTATCAGTGCTACTTCTAGTTTTCGAAAATGACTGCAATCAAGATCGTTCCCACAAGGAACATTCGAGATTAAGAGAAAGATCTGAGAAATAATTCAAGAATGAGTAAATAGAGAAACAAAGAAAGAAATTAAAAATAATAGCTACTTGTCCACCTTTACTGTTTCCTAGCTAGTTGGTTGCCACTCTACTCAGCGTTTCGCTGATGTGTCTCCTTTGTCACCTTTTCAGGACCAGGTGTTGAGCAGCCAGAGCTTGCGGCTGCAGAGGATGCTGGGTCTAGTAGAGCCCAGTAGTTGTACTGTCGTTGTACCCGTTTTTCTGTTGTAGTGAGTATTTCTGTTACACTTGTACTCTTTTATTGTAAACTTCTTATTTATGTACCTGTTTTTAATACTCTACTATTGTGGTGGTGTGTACTATAGTAGTTCTTTTCTTTACTACTGTACTTTTTTTACTATTAGTTACTTGCATGGTGAATGTGATTTATTTTACTGCTTTTTGGTTACTTTCTCGTTAGACGACTGGGTCTTGGGATCAGTCAAGTCGGTCCGATTCTCATGTCCCGTAGGGATTCGGGAACCGGGTCGTAACAAGATGGTATCAGAGCAAGGTCGTCTCGAGAAGTGAACCAACTGGCTAGAAAATAACCAATTCAGTGCCTGTAACTAGAGTAGCCACCACAATGTACCTTTTGACATCTGTTTTTAGACTTCTTCATTAAATATCGATTCGTATTGACGCCTTTTCTGTTCCATGTTCGCGTCTCCTTGCAAGAGATGCCTCGACGAGGAGGTAGCAAGGCGGGCCGAGGACGCGGCCGAGGACAAGGTCGGAGGGGCGGGCACATTAAACCCGACGCCTCAGTGGATCAGCCACTGCTTCCGGGCATTCAGGCCCAAGACCTCGCCCAGCTGATACAGGACATCGTGCGAGAGGAGCTTCACTCGCCGCCATGAGCGCCTCTCCCTAGGGCTGCGGAGGGGGAGTCCTCTGTGGGATCACAAGACAGACACGATGTTGGACGCGGGAGAGAGGGTAGGCCTCCACCACCCCCACCTTCCTCCGGCACTTCCAAGCACGAGGCTTTTTTACCTGGAGGTGCCCCAGCATCTCCACTTCAGCGCAACTTTGTGCTTTTCGGACAGTTCTGGAAGCTGAAGTCCCCCTCATTCAAGGGGGATGAGGACCCAACCGAGGCAGAGGACTGGCTCGAGCAGATCGAGAAGGTTTTTGACACCCTTCACCCCCCTTTGGAGTGCCGCGTGGCCTTTACCACGTACTAGCTGGAGAGCGCGGCACACAGGTAGTGGAGGGCGGTCAGGGGTCAGGAGAGGGATGAGCCGACTTGGGACCAATTCGTCACCCTCTTTTGCGAGCAGTACTTTCCCCAGATGTGACAGGACCAAAGGAGGCAGGAGTTCCACACTCTCCGCTAGGGGACGATGACCGTGAGCGCGTACCGTACGCGTTTCTTGGAGCTGTCTCGTTTCGCATCGACAGCCATGGCTACTGAGGAGGAGCACCTTTGGAGGTTCACCAAGGGGCTCCGGCTTGCTATTCGGGGGTATGTCAAACCCCTGAAGCTGCCGACATTCTCGAGGGTGATGGAGGCAGCTACGACGTACGAAGAGACCAACCCGTCCACACGCGACACTGACAACGGGCGGAAGAGGCCCTATCAGCCAGACTTCTCACAGGGCCGACGAGAGAAGAGACACGTGGTGCCTGCAGGAGAGCCGTCACGTTTTGCGAGGCCATCAGTGGCCTTTGGGGGCCCCCGATAGGGGCCAGCTGTTAGCACTGGACCCCCGCCCAGTCGTCAGCGGGACCCACTGTGGGCGGGAGTCGAGTTCCCCTTTGCTACCAATGTGGCCAGCCGGGCCACATCAGGAGGGACTACCCGTCTAGGGCTAAAGGTCAGCAAATGCTTCCCGCACCGAGCACTGGAGAGTGAGCAGGAGGCTACAGTTTCCAGGCACGAGGAGGAGGACAGCAGTCTTGGGGAGAGTACCGGCCAGCGGCTACCCGTCCGACGCAGAGTGTGGCTGCTTCGTCCGCACCTAGGACTGAGGGGCGTATCAACGCCCTGACACACAGGGATGCCAGAGCTTCGGGATCAGTGGTGGTAGGTATGGTTTCAGTTTCCAGCAGACTTGTTTACACGCTTTTCGATTCCGACGCTACTCACTTGTTTGTCGCTGCCAGTTTTGCGGTTAGCTTGGGGCAGGACTGTATGTTGTTAGATGATCCATTCGTAATCAGAAGTCTGAGTGGTCAGCTATTTGTAGCTGAAGAGGTGTACACAGGTTGTGAGGTCAGTGTTGGGGGACACACAGCCTTCCCCCTGACCTGATTATGATACAGATGGACTTTGGCGTAATTCTCGGGATGGACTGGCTATCCGCTTACCATGCCTTGATGGACTGCTTTGAGAGGAAGATCGTCTTCTCCATACCGAAGTTGCCATCTTTCGAGTTCCACGGGCAGCCAGTGGACGGAGGCTTCAGGTGCATTTCTGCACTTCAAGCGGTGAGACTTTTGGGCCAGGGGTGTGAGGGCTTTCTAGCTTGTGCGGTGGCAGAGCCCAGCCCTGTGGCAGACCTTCAAAGTATCCCGGTGGTCAAAGAGTACCCCGACGTGCTCCCAGATGAGTTGCCAGGACTACCGCCCGAGCGTGAGATCGAGTTTGAGATCTCATTGGTACCAGGGACCAGCCCCATCTCCACAGCACTGTATAGGATGGCACCACCTGAGCTACGAGAGCTCAAGTCTCAGTTGCAGGATCTTCTAGAGATGGGCTTTGTGAGGCCCAGTGCGTCTCCATGGGGAGGCCCGGTATTGTTCTTAAAGAAGAAGGATGGTACCCTACGCCTTTGTGTGGACTACAGACTGACGTGCCTTCGTGCGTGTGTGTTAAGAGGTGTCGTTATAGTCGCACTTGATACGTCGGTTTTAAAAGAAGTAAACGGAGGTGAGTCCGAGTGTCGGTCTCAGGGAGGCGTGGAAATCGGATTTTGTTTATCACTTGTTGTCACGAAAAATGCGGAGTTTTGCTTGCGAAAGAGACGATTTTGAAAAGCGAGAGCAAGAGATAGAGAGAGTTTAGGGTTAGAAAACTATTGGTTTTGATCATGCACTTTGAACAGAAATTAAAATGGCGATTGAACGGAAAATAATTTCATTAAACATGCATTCATAGTTCATAGCTTACAACATTAAATACATGCTTTAACAAAAGTAAACGAAAGCTTAAAAGAGAGAGAGAGAGATGGAGAGAGAGTGGAGAGCGACGAGGTAGCCACGGCAGTGGAGGAGGCTCCGTCGGCGGCTCGTCGTCTCCGGCGATTACAAGAGTGCCTAAAGCTAGCTAAGAGAGGAGTGGAGTAGTTGCAAGTGGGAGAGTATCCTTGAATGGTGGTAGAAGGGGGTTTAAATAGAGTTAAGGGCTTCCTAAAAGAAGAATGGGCTTCAGCGACATCCAGAGTGACGCTAAAATCGCTTCCACAAACGTTGGTGAAGCCCTCCTACCACCGGTCAGCTGCCCGCCCCGATCTTCCTCTTCGCGCGATCCGTGGCCGCTGAACGAGAGCCGTCCGATCGAAGATCGGACGGCTGAGAGCCTTCTGCGCCCACGCTGAGATCGTGCCTGTGCGTGCGCGTTTCTGCCCGGCGTGCGCGCGCGCGTGGGCGCTCGCGAGCTGTCGTCGCACCGCGTGGCGAGATCCTGGCCACCTGCTGCTGATCGGGCGGCCCAATTTTTCCGCACCCCCCCGCTAGCCTTCAAAACCCGTTCCGCATGGCTCGAACGCGCGTCGCAGCGATGCGGGCGTGCGCGCTAACCGTTGCGCCACGCCCGCGCTTTGTCGCGGCGATTGAGGGCTAGCGCGTGGATCTCGGCCGTTCGATCAAAGATCGACGACAGAGATTTCTCTTTGGCCGGTTGAGGGTGTGCGTGCGGTGGGGGCGGGCTGACGTGGCGCTCTCAGAATTTCTTGGGCCCATTGTGGGAGCTCCGGATGTCGGATTTGGCCGATCTTGAGTCCGTTGGACTCCGTTCGTCGTTCTAAATCCATCCGTGCAGTCCGATTGCTCATCTGAGGCCTGCTTTGACAAATGCTTTACATAAATGACCATTAATATAGTTTATAAGCAATCTTGGTACTTGATGCATGTAATGCTCCTATTCTACTTATGTTGTGCTTTTTATTCTAAAGATGGGCCATATTTAACCTAATTATTACCCCCTTGTGTGGTGTTATCATACCCCCATGCTTACTCCTTGCTAGTCCCTAGCAAGGTTTATTCTAGCCTTTATTTTCTTGGAGAATTCAAGAAGTAATTGCTTAGGCACTTCATTACTTGTCAATAAGAGGAAATATACGAAGATCTTAATCTACAATGATTAAGCAGCGCCCGAGTGTCTGCCCAAATAAGAATCGCCCGAATCCTTGCTTTAATGTATATATAACTATACATATGTATACGTATATATATGTATATTTTCTTAGAATTTTTTCGGAATTCAGTGTGGGTTGGTAACTTTTTACGGCTACCCAACCCACCCAAAACTCGGTCAAAACCCTAAGTGCTAAGCATCTTGGTGTGAATGTTGTGATAGACTCACTTAACGGTAATTGAGACAGACTTCGAGTTTCTACGCCTCTAGGTGACCGGAAAAGAAAATAAATTTTTGCCTGAAGGTGTATTTGTTCGATTGGTAGCTTTCTCCCTACGTTCGTTTTACTTGGGGTCAACATAAGGATTTTTCAGTGTATATCTCCCCGGCTTGTACTACTTCCCCGCTTCTTCCTTAGGTGTTTAGGTCTTTTTTGTGTAATTATTAAGCTGGGCTCTGGACAACCGACCAATGGGCTGTTACCTACGATCACTTGCCAGCTATACTTGTGCGGTGAAGTGTGGTTTATTTTCTTTTTTCTTTCTTTTTCTTTTTTTTTCGTAGGTGGCTTCCCTGATCTCAAATGTACCTAGAGGCAGCGAAAAAGAAATGGCCTGTGGCTGGGTTTTGGACAGCCTGCCAATGGGCTGTTACCCACGACAACTTGCCAGCCATACCACCCTAGAGAGTTCATTAGCTACCCAATTTCTGTCAAAATCTCCGAGAACTGAGTCTGTGCAAAAATGTGTGCAGATGCTTAGACTCAAACTTTTCCTAAGTTAGAGGGTGAGTTGATAAGTCGTATACTTATTACCTTATTTAGTAGGTGGATTAGAATAGCTTAAAGTTGTAAGGATTCACCGCTAAATCCATATTTTAACAGACACCAGGGCTGATTAAGCCTGAAGGCCTGAAAAGTCTAAGTGTTTAAGTTCTTTTTATATTATTTCCCACTATTGACAAGTTTCTAATGCCTAAGTTTTCTTCGTAAATTCAATTTTTTTTTTCTTAATTATTTATTCAGATTGATTAATTGAACTCAGGATTATGCAATTTATCACCCCCCCATGCTTAAGTTGGACAATGTCCTCATTGGCAGATTCATGGATGCAAAAGGGTTCAAAAAGATAGTACCTAAGTGACGTAAACTACCAGATTAGTCTGAATTCGCCGGGTAGCCTCCCAGGAAGCGGTGAGTTTAACGCCTCCAACTGGGTGGTGCACAAATAGGAATGGTTTGGGTCAAGGAGATATGTTCAAAATTAATCAGACCCAAAATCAGAAGTCCACAGATGCGAATAAGGTTGTGGTGGAGTCCCGTTCCTAAGGGGCGGGAATTCTGTATCATGCATGCCCGTGTCAGAACCTCTCTTAGTTTGTGGGCATGCAAACAAGTTGTTGTGGATGAACGCACCCCAAATATGACACGCCAGACACTAAAGATGTAGGTTTTATATTCAGCTTGTGTCCCCATAAAATTGTAATTCATTGAAAGTATCAATTCTAGTGCATTCGGGTTGCGGGATTCTTATTCTGGTAGGGCAAGTAACAAAGTCCAGAGTTTCATACTAAGCCCTACAACCAAGCATGAGGCCTCTCTCCAAAGACGAATCCATCTCTCCCGCAACTATGGTTTCATTACTCATTCCCTCCAAGCCCTTGATCTCAAGAATATTTTCTTCAACCTCCTCTGTATCAGATTCACTGTTTGGGATTACATTAGAGGTAGGGTTAATTTCATCCTCTAGATCATATTCTTTCTCTCAGCCCTCCTCCAAATTTGTGATGGGGTTTCCAACCGATTCATAATCAATTTCTTTGAAATTGCAACTCCATTCTCCTTCTCCGATGTTGGCTGCTGCTCCCACCGGATTGCTTCTCTTAGGCCGATTAGGTTCGGATTCCAAGGCCTCTCCCTTTACATTCTTAGTTTCTTCCTGATGTTTATTCTCAATGCTCCCCAATTTGTGTTCCAAGGAATCCTTACTGCCCTTATCCACTGAGCTGTCCAACTCCTGAGGGGTATCAATGGTGGACTGAACCAAATCAGGATGACTGGGTGTAGTCTAATTGATCATGGTAGATCCTTGCTTTATGAGTGGCGTTGTGTGCAACATCTTTCTCTGGCCTTCTTTTCCCAATTGTTGGAACAAATCCATCATGGCCTGTTGCCCTTTAACCAATTCTTGATTCTGTCTGTGTAGTTCTAATTGGAGGTTATCAAGAATTGACATTGTGTCATTTGGTGTCCTTTGGATTTCCTCCTTGAAATCCTGGTTAAGAGAGTATGGTTGAGGTTGTGGATCAGAACCCACACTGGTGTTTAGGTTCTTGGGGGGGTCCTCCATTCTATCATGTTCAGGGTCCAATTCTTCAAGAGGAACCATTCCCTGTTTGGTCCTACTCCAGAATAGTTGAGGTTCTAAGTCCTCCTCCCAGTCAGATTCTTCATCAGGGGACCAAATCAAAGGTTGATGATCCTGGGCTTGCCTAGATTTCTGATCATTTTCTGATTTCCATTTGTCTAGAACTCCTTCTAATCCAAAGGTCAAGTAGGCAAGGTTGTTGAATTCAGATGACCTTTCTTGGTTATTATCTTGAGATGGGTAAGGTTCTTGGTATTTTCCTAAAGTGTAGGTCCTATTACAGTAGAGCGGGTCGGACCTAAATGAGGAGGCATCGTGAGGACAATCGAGATATGGAGCTCCATGATTTGAATCGTACCCTTGGGTGGCTATGTTGGTTGTATTCCAATAAGAGGTTGGTGCGGTTTGGCCATAGTTGGGCCAAGAGGGATATTCAAGGTTGTACCCCCAACTTGGTGGTTGGTTAGCCCAAGTAGGCTGTGGGTATGGTCCACTTGGGTTAGCATACAAATCCTGTTGGGGGCAGTTTGGGTAAGATGGATAGACATTGAAATCCATGGTTTGGAAGAAATGGAGGGATGCGGGAAGAGCAGATGCGAGAGAGTTGTGTCCTCAACCAAGCAAACAAGCCTAGTCCTTATGGTGTATTCCTTAGGAGACCTAGAAATCTCACAAAGGTTGATTAAGTCCATAAGCACTGGACCCCCTTCCCGAGGTTAATCTGGTCAGGTTGATTACGAGGGGATTGCAGGGAAGGTTCTTCCTTTGGCTTGCGCCTCCGGTTCCATAGACCCCACAACCGCGATCGTTTGACACTGCCCCGCAGCCTAGTCACCAAATTCTACCAAGGGAATGAAAGCCAAGTGCCTAGCGAACAAAACCTCACCTTTTGAGACTTAACTCAGTCCTGCCTATGGCACGTCTACTCAGTTTTAAATGGCTAGGATAGTGCTTCTACTTAGGGCGATGTGATGACGCGTTGATTGGGGTGGTGCCTCTTAATTTTCCACTTTCAAGGTGTGTGCTTCTAGCAAAACATGGTTTTCAAGTAAGGATTTTTAAAGTGTGGTGTCTTTTAGTATTTCATCCTTACTTTAGTGCTTTTTAGGGTTGACGTGTCTTAATGTTTTCAACCAAGTTTCAGTGGGCACATCAAGTTCTGCACACAATTCGATGAAAGTAGATTTCCTTTTTATTTTGTAGAGACTCTAAAAACCCTAGTGTACTCATCCTAATGATCATGCGGCTTCTATTAGATGAGTCAGTTTTAGGGTTGAGTGGTGCGGCCTAGGTCAACTCATGGTGGCTTCGCAAACACCACTCAAGAAAAAAAAGAAAAGAAAAGAACATTTCAATAATTTATTCAGCATATTAGAGTGTACATTTTTTTGTAGGGTGATGTATTAAGAATGTGGGTCAAGCAATCATTCACCACGCCAATTTTTTTCAGTTTTTACAATTTTTTTTAGCCTTTTCACGCAAGCAAACAATGAGAGACAGGTTACTCACTATCGGTCCTCGAGGCGCCTACTCCCTTGCTACTGTCGTGGAATGCGTCGCTTCGCCATCCATGCGCCGAATTCCTGCAACCGTCAAGTAAAAAGGAAAATAGGGCATTAGATGATGTGAGAATGAGTGTGGAATGGAGGTGATAAAACAAATCCGTTGCCTCCCCGGCAACGACGCCAAAAACTGACGTGCCTTCGTGCATGTGTGTTAAGAGGTGTCGTTATAGTCGCACTTGATATGTCGGTTTTAAAAGAAGTAAACAGAGGTGAGTTCGAGTGTCGGTCTCAGGGAGGCGTGGAAATCGGATTTTGTTTATCACTTATTGTCTCGAAAAAGGCGGATTTTTGCCTGCGAAAGAGACGATTTTGAAAGGCGAGAGTGAGAGATAGAGAGAGTTTAGGGTTAGAAAGCTCTTGGTTTTGATCATGCAGTTTGAACAGAAATTAAAATGGCGATTGAACGGAAAATAATTTCATTAAACACGCATTCATAGTTCATAGCTTACAACATTAAATACATGCTTTAACAAAAGTAAATGAAAGCTTAAAAGAGAGAGAGAGAGATGGAGAGAGAGTGGAGAGCGACGAGGCAGCCACGGCGGTGGAGGAGGCTCCGTCGGCAGCTCGTCGTCTCCGGCGATTACAAGAGTGCCTAAAGCTAGCTAAGAGAGGAGTGGAGTAATTGCAAGTAGGAGAGTATCCTTGAATGGTGGTAGAAGGGGGTTTAAATAGAGTTAAGGGCTTCCTAAAAGAAGAATGGGCTTTAGCGACATCCAGAGTGTCGCTAAAACTGCTTCCACAAACGTCGGTGAAGCCCTCCTGCCGCCGGTCAGCTGCCCACCCCGGTCTTCCTCTTCGCGCGATCCGTGGTCGCTGAATAAGAGCCGTTCGATCGAAGATAGGACGGTTGAGAGCCTTCTGCGCCCGCGCTAAGATCGCGTCTTGGGCGCGCGTGTGCGCGTGCGTTTCCGCCCGACGTGCGCGCGCGCGTGGGCGCTTGCGAGCTGTCGTCGCGCCGCGTGGCGAGATCCTGGCCGCTCGCTGCTGATCGGGCGACCCAATTTTTCCGTGCCCCCCGCTAGCCTTAAAAACCCGCTCCGCTCGGCTCGAAAGCGCGTCGCGGTGATGCGGGCGTGCGCGCTAACCGTTGCGCCACGCCCGCGCTTTGTCGCGGCGACTGCGGGCGAGCACTCGGATCTCGACCGTTCGATCAAAGATCGACGGCCGAGATTTGTCCTTGGCCGGCTGAGGGTGTGCGTGCGGTGGGGGCGGGCTGACGTGGCACTCTCTGGGCCGTTGATCTCCAGATCAACGGTCAGAATTTCTTGGGCCCATTGTGGGAGCTCCGGATGTCGAATTTGGTCGATCTTGAGTCCGTTGGACTCCGTTCGTCGTTATGAATCCATCCGTGCGGTCCAATTGCTCATCTGAGGTCTGCTTTGACAAATGCTTTACACAAATGGTCATTAATACAGTTTATAAGCAATCTTGGTACTTGATGCATGTAATGCTCCTATTCTACTTATGTTGTGCTTTTTATTCTAAAGATGGGCCATATTTAACCTAATTATTACCCCCTTGTGTGGTGTTATCACAAACAGCTGAATAGGGTCACCATCAAGAACAGGTATCCGTTGCCAAGGATTGATGACTTGTTTGACCAGCTGAGAGGTGCCACGGTATTTTCCAAGATCGACTTGAGGTCTGGATACCACCAGTTGAGGATCAAGGAGGTAGACGTCTCCAAGACAGCTTTCCACACCCGGTACGGACACTACAAGTTTCTGGTCATCCCGTTTGGGCTGACCAATGCCCCCGCTGCATTCATGGATTTGATGAACCGGGTGTTTAGACTGTACTTGGACTAGTTTGTGATGGTATTCATTGATGATGTGCTCATCTATTCTCGAGATCAGGCGCAGCATGGACAGTACTTGCGGATGGTTCTAGACACATTGAGATGTCGTAGGCTGTACGCCAAATATAGAAAGTGCGAGTTCTGGTTGAGGGAGGTGACTTTCTTAGGACATGTGATCTCCGGGGATGGCTTGGCTGTGGACCCAGCCAAGGTTGAGGCAGTGCTCAGGTGGGAGAGACCGCGTACAGTTACTGAGATCCGCAGTTTCTTGGGACTGGTAGGCTACTATAGGCGGTTTATCAGGGGCTTCTCGCAAATTGCACGTCTTATGACACAGCTGACCCGGAAGGACGTGTCCTTCACTTGGACAGACGCCCGTGAGGCGTGTTTTCAGGAGCTGAAGGAGAGGCTGACTTTGGCTCCCGTGCTCACCATCCCAGATAGTAGTGGCGAGTTTGTTGTGTACACGGATGCCTCTTTGCAGGGGTTAGGGGGTGTGCTCATGCAGAGGGGTCACGTTGTCGCTTACGCTTCACGGCAACTGAAGCCCCATGAGCATAGCTACCCTACCCATGACCTAGAGCTGGCAGCGGTCGTCTTCACGCTGAAGACTTGGAGGCACTACTTGTACGGTGAGACCTTTGAGATTTTCACAGATCACAAGAGCCTCAGATACCTGTTTGATCAGAAGGAGCTCAACATGAGATAGAGACGTTGGTTGGAGCTCCTAAAGGACTATGACTGCAGCATTGCCTACCACCCGGGAAAGGCCAACGTGGTGGCTGACGCCTTGAGCCGAAAGGCGCCCTCCCACTTGGCCAGTTTACAGGCACAGAGTTGGAGCCTCTTGGAGGAGATGGGTAATTGGCGACCCCTAGAGTTACTGGGGCATTGTAGGGCAGTGACGGTGACATGACAGATGAGGTCGGAGCTGATAGATCGCATCATCACTGGACAAATGGCCGACCCGTACTTACAGTCATTGCGTGACAGAGTGTTGTCAGGAGACC
Organism: Thalassia testudinum; assembly: GCA_037157565.1. Lineage (NCBI taxonomy): Eukaryota > Viridiplantae > Streptophyta > Magnoliopsida > Alismatales > Hydrocharitaceae > Thalassia > Thalassia testudinum. The sequence continues at coordinate 120,959,052 of JAZHRO010000036.1, read as the reverse complement.
CTGGAGACTTCTCTTTTACAGACCAGGTACTGCGCATGAGGGGACGTTTGTGCGTTCCTAGGGACGAGGAGCTGTTGAGAGAGCTTCTGACTGAGGCACACGGTTCCAGGTTCACCATACATCCCGGAAACACAAAGATGTACCATGAGTTGAGACGCGACTTTTGGTGGAGGGGGATGAAGCAGGATGTAAGTGAATTCGTACAACAGTTTTTAGTGTGCCAGCAGGTGAAGGCCGAGCATTAGAGGCCTGCAGGGCTGTTACAGCCACTTCCAGTGCCAGAGTGGAAGTAGGAGAGCATCACCGTGGACTTGGTGGTGGGCTTGCTTGTTACCCAGTGAAGACACGACGCAGTCTGGGTAATCGTTGACAGATTGACAAAGACGACACGTTTCTTGCCGATCCGAGTCACCTTGGGACCAGCACAGTTGGCAGAGAGGTATATCCGCGACGTGGTACGTCTACACGGAGTTTCGCGGGAGATCGTATCCGACCGGGATACCCGTTTTACGTCCCAGTTTTGGGCTGAGTTTCAGCAGGCCCTGGGGATGCGGTTGAGGTTTAGTACAGCATACCACCCCCAGACAGACGGACAGTCTGAGCGCACGATACAGACACTTGAGAACCTTTTGTGTGCTTGTGTACTGGACTAGAGGGGCTCTTGGGAGGAGCACTTGCCCCTGGCGGAGTTCGCATATAATAACAGTTATCACTCGAGCATCGGCATGGCACCCTACGAGGCTCTGTACGGACGGAGGTGTATGGCACCCTTGAGTTGGGTTGAGGTGGGGACCAAGTGGGAGGTTGGCCCCAGGCTGATCCGGTAGAGTCAGGAGGTGATCGAGCAGATTCACAGGCAACTCCACACTGTAAGGAGAAGACAGAAGAGCTATGCAGATCGGAAACGCAGAGAGGTACAGTTTGAGGTTGGGGATCACGTCTTCCTTCATGTTTCGCCCATGAAGGGCCTGCAGCGGTTTGTAGTGAGAGGGAAGCTCACGCCGAGGTTCGTGGGACCCTTTGAGGTCTTGGAGTGGGTTGGACCCGTTGCTTACAGGCTTGCCCTTCCCAGCTTTTTGGTGTGCACAACGTGTTCCATGTGTCCAACCTCAGGAAGTATGTCGCCGATCCCAATCACGTCCTAAGCCACGAGAGCATCGAGGTAGGTGACGACCTGACCTACCCCGAGCGGCCAGTGCAGATTCTCAACAGAGCCGTCCGGAGTCTGAGATGGAAGCACGTACCCCTGGTGAAGGTTTTGTGGAGGAGCCAGTGGTACGAGGAGGCTACCTGGGAGCTTGAGGCAGCGATGCGGGAGCAGTACCCGGAGCTCTTTGAGGGTACATCTTTTCGGACCAACTTCGGTCCTCTTCGAGTTTGTTATGTGTATATCGTTCTTTTTTTCCGCATCCTAGTTAGCGCAAGTTTTAGGGACGAAACTTCCTTTGAGTTTGTTATGTTGTTAAGACCCATGACATCAAACGTTTTTTTAAGACGTCTGGGAGTTGGTCCAGATGTCTGGACGCCTTCCTAGACGTCTGGAAATAAATTTTTTTGACATACAATTGCGAGTCTGCACGCGTGCGCGTGCACACTGCACCCGCCGACCTGCAGGCATTTTTCTTTTCTTTTCTCTCACCCCCGATGCCTTCAAATACCCTCTCCCCCCTTCCCTCTCCCTCACCCACCACTCCACCGTCTCCTCCTTCTTCTTCCAGTGTTAGCGTGAGAGTGAGAAAGAGAGGGCTGCAGCTGCTACCGGGTGTGCGCGGGGAGGAGGAGGTGCAGCGAGAGGTAGAAGAGGCAGAGCACATGAGGAAGAGAGAGCGAGCTTGCCGGAGCAGCCTAAGGCCAGCCAACGGGCACGCAGCTGGAGCGTGGTGCTGGGGAAGTTACCCCGGTGCTGCTGTAGCTCAAGCAGCAGGCGGGCGAGTGCGGCGCAGCACAGCCGTGCGCAACAGGCAGAAGGCAAGGAGGTCCTGATTCTAGGAAATTTCTCAGAATCAGACGTCTGGACCTAAGTACAGACGGCGCGGGTGACGACTAGAGTGAGATCCAGACGTCTGAAAGGTACGATATTTCTCATCTTTCTCCTTTTGCGGATGCGGTCATGCAGGCCGTTCCGCCGAAAGCTCTGAGACGTGTCGTATTAAGAGTGTTTGCGTACACGTGCAGGTTTCGTTTTGGGAAGGCGCAAGGACACGCCCTCCCACACAGATCAGACATCCGGGCAAGTCACCAGATGGTGGAGAGCGTCTCCAGACGTCCGAAGTGATAGACAGACGTCTGGAACTAAGTCCAGACGATTCAGCGGGATCCTGGACGTCTGAAGAGCAGCGCAGAAGTAAGGTATGACCTGGACCATCTTTTAAGACGTCTGGAAGGTGTCCCAGATGTCTGATTTGGGTCAGAGTTGTCGTTTTTGACCCGTTTAGGGTCCGTTCGAGGTTCGATTTCCGTGTTTAAAATTCCGTTCTTCTCAGAATTAGTTCCTCTACTTGTTTAAAGTACTTGCATCCTGTTCTGAGTGGTTTCTTGTGATTGATCCTTATGTTAGGACCTCGTCCCATTGCGGCTCTGGGGGTTGCGGAGGCACGCGGACCTGCAGATCACGCCCCCATTACTCCCGATTTTAAGGGTAGAGTGGCTTCCCTTGGTTATTTACCAACATTAATGCATCTTTGAGATAAATAATAGATTCTAGGGTATGGCATGAATCCTAGGACTTAAAAACTAGATTGAATGATAGATCCTAGGGTATGGCATGAATCCTAGGATTGGAAAACTAGACCGAATGATAGATCCTAGGGTGTGGCATGAATCCTAGAAAAAGAAACACTGAAACGAATGTCGTGAATACAGGAATTGTAGTCTTGGAAAAGTAGATAGAATAATGATAATTGCCTGTAATTGAATAACAGCTGCCTGTGATATATAGAGTACTGTTGCAAGTAATTGCTACATGTGATTTCAGTTGTTGAAAACTAAAATTGAGCTGCTTGTATATAAATTGATATTAAATGTTGGAAACATGGGCTATATGAGAATAAAACTGAAATGATAAAACCTAAAATGGCTTGGCTAGAGAAATATGAGCATGAACCCTACGGGGAATTAGGAGTAGAGCTCCTGAAAAGTAAATAGAATGGAATTGGGGAAGTGAGCTGGCCCTTGAGTACGGAGTACCAAGGAGAGCGACTGTTCCCCTGTTTAGTGCAGAGTGGAGCTAGCCACCCCAAGAACTCGGGGTTAGGTCTGGCCACTTTGTACCGACTTTTGGCCATCGCGTACATAGTACCGGGGAGAGCTACTAGTGTAGGGAGAGCGCTAGCCACCCCACAGGCCCCGGGGTTCTGCTAGCCATCCTACACCGACTTGTTAGGTCCACTGGGCAAACCAGGGTAGTCAGGCGAGGGTGCGCGGACTGTGGAGGGGTAAGACCCCTGTTTGGTTACTGTGGAGGGACTAAATCCCTGTTACTGAGAGGGCTCTGACCTATACTGATTCCGTGCTGTGCTTTGGGTGCACCCATTAACGGAAACGACTGACCGTGTGCCAGTGCAGGGTAGCGACCCGTGTGTTTATCACGCGTGCCGTAGTCACCGTTACGCCTGTCAGCGACCTTGGGGTGGTTGACTGAGGGTAGGACCACCACGGGGGACTCTCCCGACCAGGAGAGCACTACGTGCTACTTCTACTTTTCGTAAAAGACTGCAATCAAGATCGTTCCCACGAGGAACATTCGAGATTAAGAGAAAGATCTGAGAAATAATTCAAGAATAAGTAAATAAAGAAATAAAGAAAGAAATTAAAAGTAACAGCTACTTGTCCACCTTTACTGTTTCCTAGCTAACTAGTTGCCACTCTACTTAGCGTTTCGCTGACGTGTCACCTTTGTCGCCTTTTGAGGATCAGGTGTTGAGCAGCCAGAGCCTGCGGCTGCAAAGGATGTTGGGCCTAGTAGAGCCCAGTAGTTGTACTTTCATTGTACCCGTTTTTCTGTTGTAGTGAGTATTTCTGTTACACTTGTACTCTTTTATTGTAAACTTCCTATTTATGTACCTATTTTTAATACTCTACTATTGTGATGGTGTGTACTGTAGTAGTTCTTTTCTTTACTGCTGTACTTTTATTACTGTTAGTTACTTTCATGGTGAATGTGGTTTATTTTACTGCTTTTTGGTTACTTTCTCGTTGGACGACTGAGTCTTGGGATCAGTTGAGTTGGTTCGATTCTCACGTCCCGTAAGGATTCGAAAACCGGATCGTAACAATGCTCAGTAAAAATGATAATGTTGACATCGAGCATAAATGATGAGAATCAATGAATGTAAGTTAAGATTCCAACGACACTTCAAGCAAAAAATATAGAGATGATATCAATGTAAGTTGAAATACAATAGAGATGAGCAAACATGTTGGAATAATGCCATAAGGGTAAATATATAAGAAAATGCTACTGAAAATATTTAATTAATATAAATATTATTACATTGGATAGATCGTGCAGGGTGTTGTTAACACCTAACACCAGAAATGATCTTACATGTTACTTGAATTATGACAAACACTACGTATTTAAAGATACCGAGAGCACCAAGCCACATGGAAGATGACACCCTTCGATTGGAAGTTTCGAACCCCAAAATCAAACAAAAATATCGAGCATAACATCTACAACTTGAGAAAATCTCCTTTCCTTTTGGGGGTAAATTTAAAAGAGACGATGTTTCTCATTGACCCATATTCACGATATTTCCAATGGATAGTCATTTTTATAATCTTCAACTTAAAATTGTTTGTACTCCTTTCCTTTTTAAATGTATTCTTTAAAGATCAAGATAACCGTGTAAAGACAGATCTATTCGAATTATAATGGGAATCGTATTATATTACAAAATCATATGCTATACATTTGTATTTAACATTATATATGTGATAATTAACGTGATCTAATTAAGTTAATTATCACTTATATCTCATAAGGATATAGAAATTTTATGCATAGATATCTTAAGAAAAATTCAATTTTACGATGGACGGAATTATCTTTTTATATTAAGTGGTTATGGTCCACGAAGTGATGAGAGAAAAGTGGATGGTTACAATTTTCTATATCCCATTGTAAAAAGAGTTATATATAGATCCCAAGATAGAATCCTAAGGGTATGATTTTTCTTCTCAATTTCTTCTGCACTATCTCTCTATTATCTTTGGAAGCATCATTGCCTCCTCTCTGGGGAAGAACTCTACGGCTCCAAAGAATCTGCACATAATTCTCCATCAAATCAATGCAGTGGTAAATTCAGGTATACTTCCATCCCTTCTCTTTCATTTTATTTTTAGGTTGATATAATAATTAGATAATTCTTAAGATTATAGAAAAATTATTTTTAATTAAATTTTTATACGGTTGATTAATTCCATCACAATCATCCACGTCCCAACAACCATTGAGTTCCAGGTTTATTCGCATCGTGTAATTTTCAAACGTTCATGCTAGTGGATCTACATAAATAGAAGTAGTAGGTTGCAGCCTTGTGCCTAGTTCGACCCAACACAGCCGATTTGTCAATCAAATGCTAATATCTGGGCTTAAATCTGCTGGATTTCGCATTTGCTGGAAACAATTTTTGACTCAACAAATCGTGTCGAAGAGAGAAGGAGGTGCATCCGGTCGGAGGAGGAGGACCTATGAGGAGTTTGATGGAAGGACAAGGAGTTTGTTGGACGACTTTGAGGTTGGAGAAGTTTAGGGTTGAAGGAGGAGGAGGTTGGAGTTGTGGAGATTGGGGTTGGAGGGAGGAGGAGCTCACCGAAAGACCTTAGAGTCAAAAAGTGGTTAAGATCGTAGGGGGAGGAGGTGAGGTTGGAGGAGGAGTAGCTTTAGGTTGGAGGAGGAAGAGTTCGTCGGAAGAGGTTGAGGTAAGAGGAGAAAGAGTTCATTGGAGTTTGATCTCAGATGTAGATGGGGGGGGGAGGGGGGTGGGAGAGGAGTGAGTAACATGTTTCTTTTATAAGTAAATTTTAAATTTGAAATTAATAGACCACACAGAAGTGAGGGATAAGAGAGAAGGGGTTAAGCAAGAAATTCTATTATAATTATATCTATAATTGAGGTATATTATATGATATATAATAAAATAGGTATAACATTACTTTTATATATATACATGTGGGTGCGCGCGCGCGCCTACACTACCCTACATACATAGAGACACTCACACACATCCTACTTGCGGTAAGTTTATGTGTCCATCTATTTGTAGTTACGAAACTAATGCCAATGGGGAATGCAACTACAATGGGTGCTCGAAGATTGATTTGAATATCAATGTTTTCTACGTATATGTATAATATTACGTATACGTATATGCAAAGTATGCATACTTTTATATAGGCTATCCATGTGTGTTAATCAAGCAAGCATAAGTATAAGTGAGTTTTTACGCATATATAAATACTGAAGCTTATATCTTTGCTTACTTTGTGTATAAATTAATTTATTATAGGTATGTATTTAAATTTTTCGTGCAACCTATATCTTATATATATTCATATCCAGATGTACCCATACAAAAATTTACAGAACGTTTACACCTATAAATATATGTATTATATCAGATATTCGTATGCGCCTTAGACAACTGTGCGCTTACTCACACTTGTACATAACTTGTATACCGAAATGGGCCTTTTCATACGTGTACTATATACACATGAGTATACGGGTGGCTATGTATATATTACATATGACATATATGTTTGGACATAAGTCACATGTAAATGATTACCTGAACGTACATGAAAAGTGTATGCACGCACTAGCTAGTGCATAAACCTTGTTTAAGAACCTTGAAATTTTAAAATAATAAATTGTGAAGTAGTTTGAGACGTTTTTAAGTAACTTGATTAATTGTTGTTAATTAGCTTTTGAAATTACTCCTCAAAACAAATGAATAGAACTAAAACTTGCTACGGCTTGGTTATAACTTCAATCACTGAATTGCTATCAATCATGGAAAATGAAATGCCTCGTATGATACAAGTGATATGGATGGTATCATGTGAAATTTTGTAGAAAACTATATATATCTATATAAGAATGGTCTAGATGATTTGAAATTAGATAACCTTATTGTGGTGAACTAAATGGAATCATTAACGCTTACAAAAATCGATTGTGAAATGGATGACGTGCCTATTTAACACATATCAAAATTGAAGAGTTTATGCCTTCTCCACACTTCGGTTGAAACGTGTAATCTCTTGATGCATCACTGCATTAATGCTTTGGAATGAAAGAATGATAGTCGATTAGTGAGTGGAGGAGATGTTGCCTTACGATGGTGGTACTTCTTTGATCCTAGGGTATGGTCTCTCCCTAAGTAGGTAGTTGCACATTGTATCAAAACTTGGACGAGAGTCGAAAATGTGCACACCTAATTAACCATCAGGTGAATCGTAATAAAACATATATATATATATATATATATATAAGATTAAGAATTAAAAAAAATGGGGTTATCTTTTACACTCTACTTCCATTATGGTTCCCCTTCCCCCCACCCCTAAAAAACATATTTTTGTGATGCTTTACTTAACTATTTAGCTTACTTTATCCTCTATTTGGTTTCCAACTGGAATCATAGTCAATTCACAGAGCTGAGTTTTGAATGCAGAGTTTCCTCAACCTACCACAGTGCGATAGATCTTAGTTAGAAGTAGAGTTTTACTTTTATATTTTTGTGGTCGAGTGACATGCTTCTGCTTTATGTGGACGTCATTCCAAGTTGTATGCAGTACCTTTAGCTTATATTATTATGATTTTTGTGCTTTTAAATGTTCAATTACACCATCATCTTTTATATGACTTGGTTGTAGTGTGTTATTATTGGACAATGAGTATGCTATTCGATTATAGCCTAAATTTTTTGACCTGACCCTTAGGGGTTGGGTCATTACACTTTCTATCACTCTGGTGGTACTAGTTGCCAAAGTGAAGAAGAACCTTCAGATTCTCCTACTTGAAAACAAGGAGAAGGCCATGAAAAGCTACAAATATTATAAGTTTTAAGAGGAGTAAGGGCTCATGACTAACAAGTGTTAGCATTTGTGGTTTTCAATAGACAAACTCATCAAGTCAGATGAGCTAGATCTATCCAAATTCATCTAACATGAAGCTCCAACTCATCACATCGGTGTCTACCGAGGCCCTTAATTAGGACAATCTCAAGATATTTTATAACCTCCCTTAGAAGATGCCTATCATCTAGGTCACACAGTAAGAAAGTAATGACTACAACCTTGTTGACAATGAAATCTTCTTTGATTATAAAAAGGACCTTGGTCTTAATATTGACCATCTAAGGGATGCTCTGGCCTATTCATATCATTCATCAACAATGGAAATGTAGCTAGAATATCTTTCAAGACAAATGATATGCCTAAAAATTCATTCAAAACATAATTAGTTCTAAAGGTTATCATATGAATGTCTATAGCTCACACCTTGGTACAATGGTTGGCAGAGTTTGTGCCCTGGCGAGCAACTCAAATAATGTAATTAGTTGTATTTATTTCGATTGTGTCAGTTAAACAAAAGTTTTCAATTTCTTTTAGTGCATAATTGGGTCCCTTGGTATGTATAGGGTAACAACTTTTCCAAATCAAATACAGTCAATGTGTAGTGACTTGAAGATTTGACCGACCTATAGGATCATGTGTTTTTGGTTCAAGTAGAAGTGGCATCCTTCTTTAGGGTTTGTCACCTCATTGATGTTCACTACTGGGGATTTCAAAAATATCATAGAGATATATTCAAGGACTTGACTTGTTGAAACATGAGATAAGTGAAGACCATCTTCAATATAGTCATGGAGAAAGTGTATTCTTTGATCAAAGATATATATGTCTTTATTTTTGAACATACATATTTGGTAGACCAATGCTTGGTGCACCTACCTTCGTGTTGATACTAAGGAGTTGGTATATATGTTAGAAAACATGAGATACATAATCTAGGGGGTTATACAAATCTAGTATGTAGTTGTGTATATTGGATCATATGCATGAATCACTTTGAGCGTATTGCGATAGCTATAGAGTCCTAATTGAACTCATACATGAAAGTGAAGAAGATAGCCCCTTTAAGGAAAGGAGTTTATCTTCATTTTCATCCCAATGATAGAAAAAGATCCCATTTATGTAGGTTCCTCAACAGGGATGACAACAAGCTAATGAGAATAGATCTTGGGGTCATATTCTCCTCTAGTGTGAAGGATTCAAGGGTATTCAGAATATTCAAAGAAGGCATAATGCCATAAATATGGATTCTTGAATGCTTCTTAATCCAAAAATAAGTTAAAGTAGTTTATCTTATGTTAGTGCAATCTCTCTAATCATGTTTTAATGATTTTACAAAACCTCATTAGCAATCACTAAAAATAAATCAAACAATCATATATAGTCTCTATGTTGTAATATGCTATGTTTGCAAGAGTTATTCCCCAAGGATAGAGGTAGGGATGTAAACGAGTTGGGTGTGGGTCGGGTTTGGCTAAACTCATACCCATACCGATTTACAAAATTCATACCCATACCCTACTCATGTACCCATTGGGTATAAAAGTCCAAATCTGTTACGACCCGATTCCCGAATCCCTACAGGACACGAGAATCGGACCGACTCGATTGATCCTAAGACCTAGTCGTCCAACGAGAAAGTAACCAAAAAGCAGTAAAATAAACCACATTCATCATGCAAGTAACTACAGTAACAAAAGTACAGCAGTAAAGAAAAGAACTGCTACAGTATACACCACCACAGCAGTAGAGAATTAAAAACAGGCACAGAAATATGAAATTTACAATAAAAGAGTATAAAGGTGTAATAGAATACTCACTACTACAGAAAAATGGGTACAACAAAAGTACAACTACTGGGCTCTACTAGGCCCAGCACCCTCCGCAGCCGTAGGCTTTGGTTGCTCAATACCTGATCCTGAAAAAGTGACAAGTATGACACCTCAGCGAAACGCTGAGTAAAGTGGCAACCAGCTAGCTAAGAAAAATGGTAATGGTGGACAAGTAGCTATTGTTTTTAATTTCTTTCTTTATTTATCTATTTACTCTTTCTTGGTTTATTCTCAGGTCTTTCTCTTGATCTCGAATGTTCCTCGTGGGAACGATCTTGATTGCAGTCTTTTCCGAAAAGTAGAAGTAGCACGTGGTGCTCTCCTGGCCAGGAGAGTCCCCTGTGGTGGTCCTACCCTCAGTCAACCACCCCAAGGTTGCTGACAAATGTAACGGTGACTACGGCACGCGCGATAAACGCACGAGTAGCTATCCTGCACTGGCACGCGGTCAGTCGTTTTCGTTAATGGGTGCGCCCAAAGCACAGCACGGAACCAGTATAGGGCAGAGCCCTCTCAGTAATAGGGGTCTAGCCCCTCCACAGTAACCAAACAAGGGTCTTACCCCTCCACAGTCTGCGTACCCTCGCCTAACTACCCTGGTTTGCTCAGTGGGCCTAATGTGGATTCTCCCGCCAGGAGGAGGTGACGTAATAAATTGGGGAAATATAATGTAAAATAATCTCACAAAAATTCAATCACACAAGGTACACAATTATTTTTACGTGGAAACCCAAACCAGGTGAAAACCACCACCTAACCCTCTCGAGTTAGGATTTTCCGATCAACCAAGTTGATCAAATCCACTAAATGAATCACTTAAACGAGGGTGATTCAACCTCAATTACAACCACGCTACAAGTGCGAGGGTAGCGTTCCTCAACCCCTTCTCTTCACGAGAAGGATTTTATCCCACGAAGGAGATGGGAATTCGCAAAGCGAATACCCAACCAAGTAACAAAGTAAAATAACAAATATAGTCCTATAGAGCCAACAAAGATTTAAACCTAGCTTCTATAGGAATTAGGAAACTCTCCTTTGCAAGGAGTGCATCGAATCGATGACGCGGGTGCGTGAGCCACGCGACGGCGCAACGTTGCTCTCGTGAACTACGACGGGAGAGCGGGTGCGCAAAGGCTTGATGCTCTCAAGATGAAGAACTTGAGCTTGGAGAGCAAGAGCTTTTCTTCTTAGGATCAAGAGACACAAAATGGTGTGAAAGTGTATTACTAGGTGTGTCTAGGTGTGCAAGAGGTTCCTCTCTATTTATAGAGGCCTTAGGAAAGCTTTGGAAGGCTTTGGAAAGCTTCCATAGCCGTTGGGAGCAAAGCCCAAGAGAATCAAGCCGAAATCAGGAACAATGATTGCACTGACAGGGTTATCAAACATCTGATCCTAGCATCAGACGTCTGGGAAACCAGTTTAAGACGTCTGAAAATAAGGTCAGACGTCTGATTTTATATGGGTTTCTTCTTAACTTGAATCAGATCTAGACATGGTTCTAGTGCAAGTCCATCAGACGACATACATGACATCTGGCACTATGTCTGGACGTCTGGAAACCTACTTTTATGCGGGAATGGATTTTCAAGAGTTTCAACGGCTAGAAAATCTCTGAGAAGAGATTTTGGGTCAGCTGAGGTAAAACGGTCATCTATCAGACGTCTGGAAAGGCTTAAGGACGTCTGATAAGGATCTAACGGTCATATCCTTCAGTGTTTGCTAAGCCAACCAACGGTCCACTAATTGGACGTCTGGCAAAGTCATCAGACGTCTTCTAAGACGTTTGGACAGAGGTCTGGACGTCTGATTTCATCAGACAGAGCTAACAAGTCCAGCCTAAATGTTATCAGACGTTTGAATCAACAGTCAGACGTCTTAAAACACATTATCAGACATTTGATTTTGGAATTAGACGTCTGAAAACGCTGTTTGAACCCTATATTGGTTTTCTAAGTTTTCTACAGAAAACCTAAGTATCCTAGGGTTGTGCTGGTGTTCCTAGGACTACTGTTAGGGCACTTTGAGGCTCTTTAACATGATTTTCTAAGGAACAAAAAGAGCAAGGAAATAAAGACAAAAGTACATGAAAGAAATAAGCAGATTTCTATCCTATTCTTCTTGTCCTTCCATCTTCAATCTATCTCTCCTCGCGAATCTCCTCTGTTTTCCATCAACTCCTTGTAACGAACGCGTGCCCCGGACGTATTTTAAGACGTCTGGGAGGTGGCCCAAACGTCTTACCAGACGTCTTGGATCACATCCAGACGTCTTGCCAGACGTCTGGGATGGTTTACAGACGTCTGAAAAACCGTTATCGTTCACACCCGCGAGTCGTCTGCGCGCCTGCGCGCGCAGACCGCATATTTGTTATTCTCTCTTTTTCCCTCTCTCTCTCTGCGGCTGCAGGCGGCCTGCCACCTCCTCTCTCCTCCTCGCGCGACCTTAAAAGGGCCACGCCTCCCCTCCCGTCTCCACCGTCTCCTCCTTCTTCTCCTTCCTGTGTGCGAGAGCGAGCGGACGCGAGGGCGGCAGCGGCGGCCGCAGTGAGCGCGGAGGTGCGGCGTGCGAGGGCGGAGCTCTGCCGTGAGGGCGAGCTCGTCGGAGCGGTTTGGCCGGCCGGCGGAGGGCGCAGGGGGCGCGGAGCGACGCGGAGAGGGACCTGCTGCGATCTAAGCAGCAGACGCGCGAGGTGCGACGCGGGCGGCGTCGCGAGCGGAGGCCGAGCAGCGCCCTGATTCTGGAAAAATTTCCAAAATCAGACGTCTGGGTTGATATCCAGACGGCAAGGCCGACGTCTGGAATTTCATACAGACGTCTGAAAGGTGAGTTTTCCGCCTTCTTCTTCCTTCCTGTCGACTAACCATACTGAGGGAGGGGTTGGCTGTGCGCAGGTTCGCTGATTCGCCATCCTTTGCGAATCAGACGTCTGGAGGTTGTACCAGACGGCGGTAGTGACCTCCAGACGTCCGGGGTGACCATCGGACGTCTGGGAGATAGGCCAGACGACCCCTCAGACTTCTGGACGTCTGGGAAACCACGCTGAACAGGTAATTCTCTGATCCACTGTCTAAGACGTCTGGAAGGAGTTCCAGACGTCTGATTTTGCACAGTATCGTCTTTTTTGACCCGTTTAGGGCCCGTTCGGGCTCCGTTTTCCGTGATTCGAGTTGCGTTCTTTTCAGAATTAATTCCTCTACCCGTCTACAGTAGCTATACACTGTTTTGAGACACTCCTTGTGTTTGATCCTTGTGATAGGACCTCGTTCGGTTGCAGTCTTGAGAGTCGCGGAGGCACGCGGGATTCCCGATCACGCCCCCATTACTCCCGTTGTACCTGGTAGAGTGGCTTAAGTTTATTATTAAAATCTGTTAAAGTATGGAACCATAACTAGAATCTAGGACATTGCATGAATCCTAGGAATGAGAAATGTATGGAATGATAGCTCCTAGGTGATGCATGAATCCTAGGGCTGGAAAACTAGTTGTATGCTAGATCCTAGGATGTATCATGAAACCTAGGATGGAAAAACTAGCGGAATGTATAATATTGCAGTCTTGGAAAAATGGAAAGGAATATAAAGCTTCCTGTAAATTGAATTAATAGCTGCCTGTTATGAATAAAGAAACATGATTGAGATCATGGATTGTGAGAACGTGAAACTGGAAAGTGAAACATATGATGTTCTGAGATAAAGAGCTGGAACCCTACGGGGAATTAGGAGTGGAACTCCTGGAAAGAAAAAGGAATGGAACTGAGATGTAGTTGTATTGTCTCTTGAGTACGCGATACCAAGGGAAGTACCTGTACCTGTTTAGTGCAGAGTGGGGCCAGCCACCCCAGGGACCCAGGGTTAGGATTGGCCGCTCTGTACCGACTTGTTGGCCCTCGTGTACGTAGTACCGAGGAGAGCTACTAGTGTTAGGAGAGTACTAGCTACCCCACGGGCCCCGGGGTTCTGCTAGCCTCCTTCACCGACTTGTTAGGCCCACTAGGGCAAACCAGGGTAGTCAGGCGAGGGTGCGCGGACTGTGGAGGGGCAAGGCCCCGGTTTGGTTACTGTGGAGGGGTTAGACCCCTGTTACTGAGAGGGCTCTGCCCTGGTTCCGTGCTGTGCTTTGGGCGCACCCGTTAACGGAAACGACTGACCGCGTGCTAGTGCAGGCTAGCTACCTGTGCGTTTATCGCGCGTGCCGTAGTCACCGTTACGTCTGTCAATGACCTTGGGGTGGTTGGCTGAGGGTAGGATCACTACGGGGGACTCTCCCGGCTAGGAGAGCACCACGTGCTACTTCTACTTTTGGAAAAGACTGCAATCAAGATCGTTCCCACGAGGACATTCGAGATCAAGTAAAGGATCTGAGAAATAAACGAAATAGTGAGAAAATTGAAAGATGTGAATAAAGGAAGTAATAGAACATAACAGCTACTGTACACTCTACTTTTGCCTTTAGTTAGTTTGCCACTCTACTCAGCGTTTTGCTGACGTGTTACACTCGTTACCTTTTTCAGGACCAGGTGTTGAGCAGCCAGGGTTGGCGGCTGCAGAGGACGCTGGGCCAAGTAGGGTCCAGTAGAGTTTACCACAGTCCTTGTACCTCTTTTGTTTCTGTTTTAGTGAGTAGTTTTTGTTTCCGCTGTACCTTATTTACCTGCAGTTCTTGTTATATGATAAATGTTGTTTTACTATTGTGGTGGTACCTACTGTAGTAGTTTTTTTTTCTTACTGCTGCACTTTCTTACTGTTAGTTATATTCATGCTGAATGTGGTTTATTTTACTATCTTTTGGTTACTTCCTCGTTGGACGACTAGGTCTTGGGATTAGTCGAGTCGGTCCGGTTCTCGTGCCTCGTAGGGACTCGGGAACCGGGTCGTTACACTCCTCCAATTCATCCTGGATGCGAGCTCGAACTCCGTCTAATCACGTCTTCATTTGCAATTTGACCTGAAATCTAAGACTACAAGTGCAAATGTTAAATGACACGTGTTTTGTTATCATCAAAACAAACGATCGTGGTGCTCTAGCACCAACACCTAACAAGTCAGTGTAGGACGGCTAACTGAACGTCGGGTCCCGTAGGGTGGCTAGCTCCCTCCCTACACTAGTAGCTCTCCCCGATACGGTGTACGCGAGGGCCAAAAGTCGGTACAAAGTGGCCAGACCTAACCCCAGGTCCCTAGGGCAACTGGCTCCGCTCTGCACTAAGAGGTAACCTGTGCTTCCCTTGGTACTACGTACCCAAGAGACAACACACTTTCCCATGCACTTTTCCAATTCCATTCCATTTATTTCCAGGAGTTCTACTCCTAATTCCCGTAGGGTTCATGCTCATGTTTCTCAGGCCAAGCCATACTAGGTTTCATCATTTCAGGTTTATTCGCATATAGTACGTATTTCCAACATTCAAACTTCTTTTCCTTTCCAATTTATATACAAGCAGCTCATATTTAATTTCAACAAACATAAATTACATGTAATAGTTATTAGCAACAATACTCTACATTTCACAGGCAGCTGTTATCCAATTACAGGCAATTATCATTATTCTATCTACTTATCCAAAACTGCAATTCAAGCATTCAAGACATTTGTTTCAGTGTTTCTGTTCCTAGGATTCATGCCACACCCTAGGATCTATCATTCAATCTAATTTTCAGGTCCTAGGATTCATGCCATACCCTATGATCTATCATTCAATCTAGTTTTCAGGTCCTAGGATTCATGCCATACCTTAGGATCTATCATTTATTTCAAATATGCATTAATGTTTGTAACTAACTAAGGGAAGCCACTCTACCCGCAAAATCGGGAGTAATGGGGGCGTGATGGGCACGTCCACGTGCCTCCGCAAACCCCAAAGCCGCAACAGAACGAGGTCCTAACACAAGGATCAATCACAAGGAATCGCTCAGAATAGGATAAAAGTATTTCAAACGAGGAACTAATTCTGAGAAGAACGGAATCTTAAACGCGGAAATCGGACCTCGAACAGACCTTAAACGGATCAAAAATGACAACTTTGACTCAAATTAGACGTCTGGAACATCTTCTAGACGTCTTAAAAAGGGGTCCAGGTCATACCTCAATCTGTGCTGCTCCTCAAACGTCCAGAGGTCCTGCTGAACCGTCTGGACCCAGCTCCAGACGTCCGACCACCTCTCCAGACGTCTGGAGACGCTCTCCGCCATCTAGTGACTCGCCTAGACGTCGTTCGCAGATGAGTTGCCAGGACCTTTTGTGTGCTTGTGTACTGTAGTAGTTCTTATCTTTACTGCTGTATTTTTGTTACTGTTAGTTACTTGCATGATGAATGTGGTTTATTTTACTGCTTTTTGGTTACTTTCTCGTTGGACGACTGGGTCTTGGGATCAGTCGAGTCAGTCTGATTCTCGTGTCCTGTAGGGATTCGGGAATCAGGTCGTAACAAGATGGTATCAGAGCAAGGTCGTCCTGAGAAGTGAACCAACTGGACTGGAGGCCGCGATTTCCAGGCACGAGGAGGACAGCAGTCCCGGGGAGGGTACCGACCAATGGCTACCCATCCGACTCAGAGTGTGGATGCTTCGTCCGCACTTAGGGCTGAGAGGCGTATCAATGCCCTGACACACAGGGATGCCAGAGCTTCAGGATCAGTGGTGGCAGGTATGGTTTCAGTTTCCGGCAGGCTTGTTTACACGCTTTTCGATTCTGGCGCCACGCACTTGTTTGTCGCTGCCAGTTTTGCGGTTAGTTTGGGGCAGGACTATGTGTTGTTAGAGGATCCATTCGTGATCAGAGGTCCAGGTGGTCAGCTGTTTATAGCTGAGGAGGTGTACACAGGTTGTGAGGTCAGTGTTGGGGGACACAGCCTTCCCGCTGACCTGATCGTGATACAGATGGAGAACTTTGGCGTGATTCTGGGAATGGACTGGCTGTCCGCTTACCACGCCTTGGTGGCCTGCTTTGAGAGGAAGATCGTCTTCTCCATACCGAAGTTGCCTTCTTTCGAGTTCCACGGGCAGCCAGTGGACGAAGGCTTCAGGTGCATTTCTGCACTTCGGGCTGCGAGACTTTTGGGCGAGGGGTGTGTGGGCTTTCTAGCTTGTGTGGTGGCGGAGCCCAGCCCTATGGCAGGCTTTCAGAGTATCTCGGTGGTCAGAGAGTACCCTGACGTGTTCCCAGATGAGTTGCCAGGACCTTTTGCGTGCTTGTGTACTGTAGTAGTTCTTTTCTTTACTGCTGTACTTTTGTTACTGTTAGTTACTTGCATGATGAATGTGGTTTATTTACTGCTTTTTGGTTACTTTCTCGTTGGACGACTGGGTCTTGGGATCAGTCGAGTCGGTCCGATTCTCGTATCCTATAGGGATTCGGGAATCGGGTCGTAATAAAATCATACCCATCTACCTATTGGGTGTCCATTTATAAATTGATTTTATAATTAAATCATGCCCAAATCAGAGTCAAAGAAGAAAAAAAATCTAAAACACAATTCATTAATTGTTTATTTTTAACAAACTTGAAACAAAGGAGCTTGGTACTCCAATTTTATTGATCTCCATTGAAATTATTACAAAAGAGTCCTTTAAGGGGAATACATCAAAAATAAAAAATAAAGATATAAAGAAAGACATAATACAAGTACATTTCAAACATCCTCATTTCCAAAACAAATGTTCAATTGAAGTTTTAAAAGAAGTCGTAACATTTGAAATCATAGACGAAATCGTGGGGGAGTTAAGATTGGGGGAATGAGGGACTTAGGATGGAACTTATATATCTTAGGTAAATCAGGATTTTAATTGGGTACTCGGGTCAAGTAATCAGTATAAATCCATACCTATACCCAAACCCAAACTCGATTGATATTTTCGAATAAAACCCATACTCGAATCAAATTGAGTTTGAGTTCACTTTTACCCATTCTTTCAGGTCAGGTTAGGTCAGATTTACCGAAACTTGCATCCCTAGAAAGAGGAAGACAAAAGCTTCAAGTATGAAAAAGTTGAAGGAATTGTGGCCAAAACAGGCCATTGTAATTTTTTGTCCTTCGAAATAATTTTTGATGTATTTATTTTTCCTAAAAGTTCATTGTAAGGAGCCATTAGACCCTTAGTTCAACCTAGGAACTTATTGGACCAAACTCCATGTAGATAGAAATCCTTCACAAAATATTTCAACTCAACATATCCATTATAGGATGTCTACCTTAGGAATCAAACATCTGATCACCATGATCAGTGTCTGATATAGTGATTAGATGACATCTAATCAATACAAAAACAAGCATTCCTACTTTTTCTGATTAACGACGTCCAACACAATAATCAGACGTCCTCTTTAGTCGTCGCATTGGTAGATGTTATTTTTGAAATTTGTGTCGTTCTAACTTGTTTGCCTTGCGAAGACACTTTCCCACTTTTTAAGACGTTTGACCCCTTGATATACTTGTCTTCTAAATGTCTGACTATCTCTTCAGACGTCTCTCAAGACATATGGCATTTTGACCCATGTATCCTGTAGAAGATCTGATCAAATAGGAAACTTCTAGGGAGCTCAACCCACATAATTAAATGACTAATCAAAAGATCAAATGTTGCTTATTGCATGATATGTTGTCTGATACTTATACCTATCGTCTAATGGTCTACAAGGATTTTACCCCCTTTTCTTGACCATTGAAAATCTCAACGTCTAAGATTTTTGACAGACATCAAATGATTCAACTAGACATCTGTTAATGGTGCCTATTAGTTAAGCAGACTTTTTTAATCGGGATTTGCCTTGGCCAAATATGTTCCTAACAATTGCAATCACACTATGGTCATCCTATAACCTATAAAAACATAGCACAACACATCCAAGTGAGAGTAGCACCTATATACACAAACCTCAAGTGCACACCCTAAAGTGCTCGCAAAATTCTCATATAGCTTCCTTGCTCTCTCTACATTTAGTCTTACCTTATTTGAGAGCAAACTCCCCTATGCTCTCCTCTCCTATCAACTATCATATCAAGGACTTTTTCTAGAACCTTAATAGCCTCTTAAATCTCCAATCTTCAGGCTCCATAAGTTCTCGATTGTATTTCGTTTTGTTCATTTATTATTGCCTTTGTTGTGATGGCCAAATTGGAAAATAGTATAACACAACATTGAATATAATAAAGAAGATGAAGAGAAGAATAGAAAAAAGGAGGAAAGTTTAGAAGATCTATCATGGTGCCTTCTAACCATTTATCTTCTATTTATACAAGGCTTAAGAACCCAGGATTTGTAGCAACTATCAACTGTCTTTCAACCATAACCACTAATTGTCATTTGGTTTGTACTCCTTTTTCTTTTAATGTGTCGAACCCTTCAAGGTCCCTCTCCTTTCACTTCAAGCTTAAGAACCCTTCAAGCGTCCTTGTTGACAACAACTCTCAGATGGACAAACACTGTCCTTGCATTCACGTCCTCCTTGATGGTCACCTCTTCATCTTTGCCAACATGCACTCCTTCCTTTATGATTCGGAGATCAGTGATGTCTTCCTTTAGTACCCACAACTCACCAGATCTACCCCTTAATGGGCTCCTCTACATTGCTAGGACTAAGAAATGACTACACCATTGGGATAGATCCATGAAACAATAATGATGTGGGCTCCCTTATGTCTACCAAAGTTGTAGAAAGCATAGCGATTTTAGCTCAACTCATCTTTGGTCTTGACTAATAGATCATAGGGATGACGTACTAAAAACTTTGAAATGTCACTTCTGTAGGTACCGATGGGTCAATGGATGGTTGGGAGTACCAAATACCTCGCTTGTTTCATATCATGCAATGTAAGTTGCAGTTGTGTTGGCTACAAGTAGAATGTAGGTGTCGTAGGCTTGCTTCGTCTCCTCTTGGGGACATCAGTCCTTTCTCTTTACCTCCTGATATTTCATATTTCGCAAAGCCTTTTCGAGCCCTCACAATCTGTCAGCTCCATAATACGCATTCAAAACTACTCAAAACACTTTGCAACTCTCTCTTTAGAAGGTAGTAGTGTTTCCTGTTCTACTTGTTGTTGGATTTCCTTGAAGTCAATCCCACTACTTGATCATATGGGGGACTTGCTTTTCATCCATTGTTGCCACATGCCTAGTTTCTATATGTGCATGGATGTAGCAAGCCCCTACTACCTGCCGGTTCCCCTTTAGATTCTGGAGGAGGGGTGGGGGGACGCCCTTTCTTTTAGAAAGGCATTGCCCTCACTACCCAGCTTCCCTAGAATGGGATTCATTCACTTGCACTCTTGCTAGCAATACAAAAAACTTTGATGTTCATGGCCCAACTACTGTTGCATGGACTTGCCCTAGGTTCATAGAGTAGGGTTTCCCATTTACTCAAGATAAAGGACCCCACCAACCAAAGTAGGTAGGCAACAACAATTCATAACGCACTCTTTGCACGATATATTCACTTTGAAGTTGACTTATTTGCTTGGCCAACCATTTGAATGTGTACGAGATACCATAAGGACCCCATGTCTCAATAGCTTTCTTGTCTAAAGCTTCAAATGAGAGTGGCGTTTCATTGCCACCAGGGGAAATAAAGAAAATCCACAAGTAAAATACAAGTCAAAATCTCTCTATTTTCACAAGCTCTTTTCGAAATATTGTTTGGTACATGGGAACCGGGTTTTGCCAGAGTTGATCATCACTTTCTCCTGACTATTGAGACCAGTGCCCCTCATTCCCTTTCTTAACCCCACTTCGTACTTCTATGTTCCGCAACTCCCTACTTCATGTCCAAACCCCACCCCCTACGTTATTCCGAAACAAATAAGGAAAAGCAAGCATAGATCATAATTGATATATGTTGGAGAGATTAAACTTTATAGGAGCCACAGCTACTATCATTGCTTTAACAAGCGTGGCCGTCAACCTTGGAAATGTTTTCAGCTAACTGATTCGTTCAGTAGTCAGAAATCCTTTATTTGCTAAACAATTGTTTGGGCATATGCAGTTCTATGCTTTGCATTGTGTAGGGAGGAGGACGAGAAGCAAGTGGTGTTGTGAAAGATGGTGGGGGTTACTACTACCGTTGCTCCACTCGTATACGATGAGATAACGATACGAAGGTGGTGATAGTTGGTGCCCATGGACATTGGGAGGGTGGTAGAAGGAAAGGGAAAAAGAAAAGGAAGAAAGAAGGGCAAAAATGCCAATGCGAAAACGTTAATGGTTTTTTGACGACTTAACTCAAAGGAAAACCTATATGGTACTACATTAAAACTAAGGAAGCAAATTGGGACATTTTAAATATCAAGTACGTATTTGAGCATGAGCCCAATAGTTGGGAACCTTTTTGCTATCTATCCTGTAACATGCATTACAAGGATACACGAGGTCATATGATATGTAATTTGGTAATTTGCCTCTCCGTAACATTGCCCTCCTTTTGTACCAATCGTCTTTCCTTCTCAACTAGACGTATTCTTGTGCGTTAAACCTTATTTAGCTAACGACGTCGGCATCCGCACTCTGGACACCCCCTCGACGATCCACCTCCACCCCCATGCCATGTCAATCTTTTCTGTGCGCTATTTCACCAAACCGCATCACCCACCTTCTTGCCTTAAAATGCATTTTTACTGCCAATGCTTTTGTGTTATCATAGGATAAATCTGAGGGTAATGTTTCAAAATGAGTCAAACGCGGAACAAATTTATACCGAAATAATAAATTAATAGTCTCAAGAAAAAATTTAAAACACTTGGGAAGAGAGTAGAGCATCAAAGAGTTTCTATTTTCAAAATATTTGACAAACATGAATCTCACTCAAAATCTTATTCATGAGATTTTGATCATTTATGGGACAAAAGGACAAAAAATTCAACCTCTATTTTTATTTCATTCTTCCTTATAAATGTCCAAGATGTCATAAGTGAGATTAAAGGTGTGAATAACACTGCTCACCTCCAAAGCACCACCTCTACCACAATTAATGAAACCATTGCTTCCATCAATACTCTCTACCACCACTACCCATCATCATCACCATTACCACCACCTTCATAACCATCATTGTCATCACCATCACCACACCCACTCTCCCATCGCCACCACCATCATAACCATCAAATGCCACAGTTGCCAAAGGGAAAGGCAAAAGGCCGGGTAGGTCTAATGGGACCCATCAGGTTGTGAGGGGCGAGAATATATTACCCAGAAGAGAAGAGAGATGAGGAAGAAGGGCATCCAAGGAGTCCAACTAACCAATCTTTTTCTTGTTATTTACACAGAGTCCCTCCACAAATTCCCATTTACCCTTTTTGTTCTCATCCTCCTCGATGACCACCAACATACGTAGAAACGGATTCACACCTCAACAAGCAAATGGATTGCATGTCTCTATTTTCTGGCAGCCAAATCTCTATCGTGCCACTCAACCCGTAGACCTTACTTTCCCCACCGCTTTAAAGGGAAAGCCTCGATCAAACAATAAACACAGCAACTGAACCCCATTAATTAATTTAATATGGGAGATAGTACGGCAATTTAAATTAAAATAACCTCATTAATTATACTTTTAATATTTATTAACACAATTAGTCAAGCATAATCTCATTTTGATTTATAATTAATTATTAATTATAATGTTAGATAAACATTTAATTGGTTAATTAATTTATTCACGAGGACATTTCACATAGAAGCCAAGCAATCTCAAATCTACAGTGTCAATGCAAAAAAAAGTCAAAGAAATAAAAAAACATAAGTTGACAACGAAGAGCTCTCAACTTTTACACTCCCAACTGAGATAAGATTTCATCTCTAAGGAACATATAACATTTAATGTGGAATGCAAGATCAACGTGCAAGAGACAGGGAGGGCTATTTGGGAAAAATGGGAACAAGAGATGTTGCTAATAAAAGATTAAATGGGGAATATCTCAACACCCTTTTAACATGGATTAGCTTATCCCATGTTTGCAACCGGAACTTGGATCCACCCGACCCCTACGGTAAACTCGGATTAACTTACCAGTGAAAACGACTCTATTTATGGATCACCAGCTTTGACTAACCTTCAAGCAAAGAAGCAACTAAGCTCGTGTAGCTTCCCACCCAAATGACTAGGATTTGTTCACATCTTACTTTTTTCACGTGGGAAAAAGAGGAAAAAAAAAAAAAAAAAGGGAAAAAGGCAAGGCAAACGATTAATTCTATTCACGCGGCAAGCACCACCATCCTTCAGAATAATTCCCATCTGTTTCTCTTTCTTCCTTTTTTTTTTTTTTTTTTTTTACCTTAACAAAATAATGAACCCGATGGGATGGTTTAAAGAGAAGACCTGCACACAAATTCTGAAGGTTAAAAGGGAACGTTTCCAATGTTCCTATGTTACAGCTAGGAAAACAACACTGCAAAGCCTATCCAGCGATATGAGGTGCAATCGGCTCTATCCCATGTGATGTTTACATGTGACTTCCACCACCTCGGAGTTGTATGAATTCCCTGAAGCATATTACACCATTCCCCTCCTTCCATTCTACAACCAAAATTGTGCAAAAGCAAAGATTCCTCATCACACGAACAGCCAAAGGGACCAGCACGCCGTAGTGGCAGGTAGCAAGAAGAGCGGCGAAAGATGATGCAGCAGCGAGTAGGCGCTTGTTCCAGAGATATCCGTCGTGCCAGGGCCCAAGCCTGGAGAAATCCCCCCACCACCACCAAACCCACCACCAAAGACGGTGCCATTTGTTGGGAAAATCGTGGGAGAGCCGTTTGTCGGCGTGGTTGGCATTGTCGGTGGGTTAGTCACCGGTGTAGTAGCACCTGGGGGTGACAGCACCCCTCCTGCAGAGCTGCAGTAGGGAATCTATTTGAACGAAGAGATAAATGGTATAAAGCAGAATGGCAAAGCTGGTAGACGTGCAAGTTAGAGCATATTGAAGAGGGAATATTAATTTTTGGGAAAAGAGGAGCTAGCTAGCATGCTCTTTTGCTTTGTGTCAAAAGATATAACTTTCTACTGTCCAACCCACATGACTTCCTTCAAAGTAGGGCACTTTGATCTGTGTTCGGATGTTGAAATTACGATCCTGGCCCCCCCTGGCTTGGATTCGAAGATTTTGGGAATCTTGGTATTGGGAACTCAAGGAGGATTTTATGATTGGAGAAGAAACAGGAATTGAGTAACCCAACCCAAAACTAGTTTGAGTAGTAATTTCCTTTGAATCATTCAAGAACTTAGAAAAACAACAAGCAAAAGACTTGATTTCTAAAGGCACATATTCTTGGAGAATTCATCTTCAAAATTTTGTCCAAAAAAATTGAAATGGTACTTGTGCAAACAAAGCTCTACAGTGCGAGAAGTAGTGCCTCTTCCTTGTTGATATGCCTCGTTCATTTCTCTCCTAGCATCCCACGTCACAATTTCTCCAAATATAAATTTGATGTCTGTTTCATTTATTTTCTTATGACTCATCTAGATCCCATGTACCCCCATTGCACACACACACCCCCACCCCCCCCCCATCCCCATGCCACCTATATATATATATATATATATATATATATATATATATAGAGAGAGAGAGAGAGAGAGAGAGAGAGAGAGAGAGGAGGAGGAGGAGGAGGAGGGGGGGGGTGGGGGTCGGCGGGGAACAATATGGAGGAGAGGATGTAGAAAGGAGGGGAGACATGGAGGAAGAGTGGATGGAGTATGACCACTTCAAATCCCAGCTGTAATTCATGGGTGGAGAAGGCAGATGATGAAGGATGGACCTATAGCATTGGCGTGGAGTAGGAGGATAAGGTATCACGAATTAGTCCCAACGCACTAAAAGGCTAAAAAATGAACATAAAGTGCTACTACAAACTAAAGCTTTGGTAGATTTAGGTTTTTGACTTTGTGAACACCGTGGCCGATCTTGTTTATTTATACAACAAATTACACCACAGTTGTTACAAGGATAATTCGAGATTCTTGGATTTGTTACATGGGATTTGCTTGAATTATTTTTGACCAAGCTATTTGTTATAGAAATATCTTCTAACATCCCCCGACGATCAGCAAAACTATGTGATGCCTAATTGTTTAAGTCCAAGCTTCTGTTTGACTAAATGAAACGAATTCTTGGGAAGGGGCTTTGTCATAAAGTTTGCAAGTTGGTCTTTAGTGGAGATAAACTAGATGTGTAAGAGGCCATTTGCAACTTGTTCACATATGAAGTGATAGTCAATCTTGATGCATTTGGTACGAGCATGAAAAATTGGATTTGTAGATAAAGAAGTGGCACCAATATTGTCATACCAGAGAATAGGCAATGAGGATGTGGTGATATGTAATTTATTCAACAATGATCGCAATCATGTCAATTCTATCATAGCATTTGTAAGTGACATATTCTGACTCAGTCAAAGAACAAGACACTTTGTTGCTTCTTTGAGGACCAGGTGTTCCGATTATGTCCCATAAAAATCAGATAACCTCCTGAAGAGCAACAATTATCTGTACAACCAGCCTAGTTAGCACCAAAGTAAGGCTGAAGTGTAAAAGAAGAATGTAGTTATATGAGAAGACTGTGAGTTATAGTTCCTTTAAGATATCAGAGGATTTTTCTGACATGCTCCCAATGTTCAGTCGTGGGGTTATTTATAAATTGTCATGTTTTGTTGACTGTAAAGGATATGTCTAGTCAAGCAACAAATATTGTAGTGCACTAGTGACTTGTCGATAAAGGGTAGGCTCCTTGAAAGGTTCAACAAATGCTAATTTAAAGGAAGTAGCGATTGGGGTTTGTATGGGCTTGCAGTCGAGCGTGTTTGTCTTACGTAAAAGATCAAGAATGTATTTCTTTTGACAAAGAAGGTCATTTTCCCTTTTGTGAACTTCAATCCTAAGAAAGAATGAAGAGACCCAAATCTTGAATGTGAAACTTAGTAGTAAGTGCCTAAATAAGCCAGGATACCTTGAAGGAGCAAATTTCCAATTATCAATGTATCATCAACATACACAAGCACTTAAAGAATTTAGGTACCGGAGGACCAAAGAAATAATGATGTATCAGTTATGGAAGAATGAAATCCCAGCCATTCAAGAAAGCCACTGAGATGACTAAACCAAGCATGAGAAGCCTATTTAAGACCATATAGAGAGCGTTATAATTTGCAGGCGTGATTCGACTTATCATGATCAGAGAAACTAAGTGACTAAGTCATATAAACGATTTTGTGATGGTGACCATTCAAGAAGGCATTGTTGACATCAATTTAATGAATATAATAATGTTTTGAAAGAACAATAGATAACACTGTTTTGATGTTGATAGGTTTAATGATTGAACTAAATGTCTTGTTGTAGTCAATACCTTCACGTTGATTATATCTTTTGGCAACTAAACATGCTTTGTATCTTTCAATTTGACCACTAGCATTTAGTTTAGATGAAAAACTCACTTGCAGCTAATGACATTCATGCCAGTTATTTTTGGCGCTAATGTCCATGTATAATTGACAATAGTGCATTGTATTATGTAGCCATTGAAGCTAGCCAATTTGGATCTTTATATGCTTGAGTGTAAGAGGTGGGTTCCACTTCATTTGCAACAAATGTCAAGAAGATGATGACTTGTGTGGTGCTGCATGATAGTCAACTTGTTGGCATGGACAAAGTTCAAGCCAAACAAGTATAGAGAATGATGGTGAAGGTGAGTCAATAATAGGGCCTTCACTTAGAGAAGCGTCAAAACTAAGTGATGTAGTGGAGGGAATTGAATGGAGTGGAATGGACAATCATGGATTTGAGGATTAGATAGAAAGCGGCAGACCAAGAATAGATTTGGTCTTATAAGCAAATATGGATTCATCAAAGTGAACATGACAAGTTATATATATCTTCTTTATCTCAATGTTGTAGCAAAGATAGCCATGAAAATTCGAGGCATATCTAAGAAAAACACATTTGGTTATACGATAGGAAAATTTATGATTTTGATATGGTTGTAAAAGTGGGTAAACTACACAACCAAATGTTCATAGGAAATGGTAGTCTAGGTGTTTCCAGTATAGGCAAAAATGTGGTGTTTGGTTATTTAAGGTGATAGTAGGAAGTCTATTGATAAGGTACACTGCATCAGAAATAGTGAAATGCCAAAATATATGGTAGTGAAGCATGGGCTAGGAGGGTAAAGCCTATGTCAACAATGTGGTGAATTTTTTGTTCAACACTATTTTGTTCATGGGTACGAGGACAAGACATGCGATGAATAATTCCTTATCTTTGAAAGAGTGGTCTAAGTACTTGGTATTCCCCACCTCCATCAAACTGGAAAAGTTTAATTTTTGTATTGAAATGACAATCCATCATATGATAAAAGGAAATAAAATCATAGGCAACTTCACTTTTATTCCTTAAAGGATAAAGCCAAGTATGCTCAGAGAAGTCATTAAAAATGACAATACGCAAATGATGAATCACATGAAGCAGGCTCCCAGATATCACTAAAAACTAGTTCAAACAAAATAGAGCTCCAAGTGCATGTAACAAGTAAATAAATTTTTGATAATTTTCCTAACATGCACGCGAGCAATTATTTGAAGAAGACGAAACAAATCAAACATTTGAGGACTTCAAGACACAATCCACTATCTTGAGTTGAGGATGCCCAAGCTAATTATGCCATAGATGGTAGGAATCATGAACCAAGATATAGGCTAATGGTGGAATGGAGAGGGATGCCAATCTCTAAGGAAGGCAATAGAGACTGCGATCATTGACTCTATAAAGGAGAATCTTGGATGTATGACAAGCCTTTACCAAGAAGTTATCAGTAAACTCAATGGAACGATAATTATCTTTACAGAAGTAGTAAATAGAAATTAACGATTTAGAAGCATTAAGTGCACAAAGAACATTTGTAAAGCAAAAGGATCGTAAAGGATATTAAAACACCTTCTTACCAATGTGAGTAATCCTCATACCTTACCCATTACCAACATGAACTACATTTGGTCAATTATATGGCTCCGCTATGGAGAGATTCTGTATAGTATTTGTGATGTGATGTGAAGCACCACTATCAGTATATCATTGCTCACGTGCAGGAATGAAGGAGGTGGGTTTCATGAGATGAGCCTGAGGTGTAGGATTGCCCCATCCTTGTGGAGGTTTGCGATAAAAGCATCGATATGGGCTATGTCTAAAAATTCCACAAACAAGGCACGAAGAGTGTTTGTTATTACCATTGCAACCACAACCTCATCCGCAACCACGAAAGGAACGATTTGGTTGTGGTGGAGTATGAATTGAGTAGCATTGGCTGATGGATAGACTTTAGTGACAGGCATCGTATTTTGTTGGAGGTGAATCTCAAGTCCCGTTAAGATGCTCTATAGCTCGAAGAAGGTGATCGGAGAGGATCGAGACATAAAAGCTACTATATCGCCCTAATCACTGCTTACATTCTGAAACATGATGCCATTAAATTCTGTTGTGTTAATTGTATGTCTTGCAATGGCCAGTTCATTAAAGAGATACTTTGCTTTATAAAGGAATGTGGGAATGTTGTCATCACCCTTCTTCAAAGCCTAAAGTTGCATTCACAATTGAAGGATCCGAGTTTGAGATGATGCACCATAAGCTGCTTTGAGTGTGGTCCAAACATCAAAACTGGTGT
This sequence comes from Thalassia testudinum, assembly GCA_037157565.1. NCBI lineage: Eukaryota > Viridiplantae > Streptophyta > Magnoliopsida > Alismatales > Hydrocharitaceae > Thalassia > Thalassia testudinum. The sequence goes on along the minus strand of JAZHRO010000036.1, from coordinate 120,930,501 downwards.
GTAGACCGAATAGTGGACAGAATATCCTTAGAGAGAGAGTCTACAAGCCAACTCAGAAGCATTTAATCATTGACCTACCATGCTTGAACATTAGAATCAAGGATAGACAATGCTGTGGACGATGTGTCAGAAGAGGAAATCGAAGAAAAGGTGGATGCTACTAGTACAAGGCATTTGTCAGTTCCCTCAACAAGGCCAAGAAGGCTATGAGATTTAAGGAGGGGCAAGAGCTACGTCTTCCATAAAAGATAAGTAGTCGGAGATAACTTTAACGACAAAAAATGATGTACGCAAAAAACATTGGTGGCATAGTCGTAGAGTTGGATGTTGATGAAGCCATATTAATGTGAACCAATAGAGTCCTAAGGAAGTCATTGTAGCAGTCGATAGAGTTTGCAAAAGGCCCTCGCTGTTACGAAACAAAAAGGGTGGCGTGGAGGGGATGATGATGATGATGATGATGATGAAGGTTGTTATTGCAGAGGATGTCGTGGTAGTATGTGGTAAGGTTGAATATATGGTTTGACCACAGATGACATGCATCGCAAGCATGAACGAGAACACCTAGGGTATATGGGGCACTCAACAAGGAAAATCAAAGCAGATGGTATGGAGTAATAATTTGAAGTGCAGGACTGAGAAAGATGGCGCATGGAGGCAACATACTAAAGAGTTCTGGTAAACTCAGTGGCAAATTGTAGATATTTGAAGGAAATGGCAACCGGGTAGAAGAATGGAATTCCTTGTTGAGAAGAAGGAAGTAAGAGGCGTGTGTGATACTTTTGCAGAGATGATGATGTTGGTAGCAAAGGTGTTGAAGATGGAGGCAAGTATATGAGGCACCCAGAGTTGTTAAAAAAGAGGTTGGCAGGGTTCCTATCGTTAGATGCAAGAAGAGAATAACAGCAATGAGGGCAAGGACTTGCAACTTGTGGGAAGAAAGAGGGACAATGATTGGAGTGATGGTTGGGGCGGTGATCAGTGACGTGGTGGTTGGTGCAGTGGTGGTTGGAATGGTGGCATAGGCGGAACAATGGCCGAGGCAAAGGATGGAGTGGTGATCAGTGTCACGGATGGGCAGCGGGTGTGGGTGGTCGGTGGCATGGGTGGTTGGCAGAGTGTAGGTTGCCGGGTATGTGGGTCATCAGATTATCGAGTCAAGTAAGATTGTAAGGTGTACATAAAGAGTTGGGGATAGAGTTTTTAGGGTTTAGTGAAGGAGAGTGGGGGTGGCTAGGAGATGAGGGTAGGTAGTGCTGAGGTGAGGGCGGATGGCGTTGGGGTTGGCCAGCTAGGAGGTGAGGGAGTTGTTGGGGAGACAACTACATTAAGGAAGAGCAGTGGCAATGAGGGTAAGGTGTTGAGTGGGAAGGAGATTGACGCTTGGAGTGGGCAATAGGGAAAAGACCACCACGTATAAAGGAGCATAAACGAATTAGTCGAAGTATCGAAGCTACGAGTTCGACTCTCGAATGGAAGCTTAGGCGAGGATGATGAGCAGAGGCATAAGCAACAACAACAAGGGTATGAAATCAAGTAGAGAAGGCAAGATGGGAAGGAATAGCTCTTGATACCATGTTAGATTTAGGTTTTCAGCTCCCTAACCATGATGGTTAATTTTATTTATTTATAGAACAAACCACTACGGTTGTTACAAAGATAATTTGAGATTCTTGGATTTGTTACACAGATTTCTTTTGTTTGTTACGAGAGATATGCTCGAATTGTTTTGACTGAGCTATTTGTTACAGAAATATCTTCTAATAAGTATGCATAACCATTACGATACAATATTCTCTTCTAAAAATTCACCAAAAAGAAAAAATCTCTTCTAAAAAAAAGAGACATACGATAATCAGTTGGTATATAATATCATTTTTATTAGGGAATTTAATATATATGGACTTTGCACTGTCTAATTTCATAAAGATATAGATACAAAAATGTAAAAGTTAGTGTGCTTTGCAACACACATATGTGTGATTTGAGTCCTCACTTTAAATTGGCATTTAATGTAAGAAAATTAAAAAATATAAGTTCTGTTGCGTGATAGAGTTCACTTTATTTAAAAAAGTCATCACCATTTTAAACGAAAATACATTGGTGCAAAATGATTTTGCATCAATGCAATCTCATTTTGCTATGGTGAAAAATGATTATGAAAGTCCCACCACTTTGAACTAAAATACACTGACGTAAATAATTTTGTATTGGTGCAAAATGGTTATGGAGTGATTTTGCACCGGTGCAAAAATAGTTCTATAGGTGATTTTAGTGGTTTGTACTGGTGTAAAATGATTTTATACTGATGCAAAATGGTTCTGTTGATTTAGAAGTGGTGATAGCTTTTTTGAATAGTGGTGGATTATGCAATGTGACTGTACTTTGCATTACTTTTTTACGTAAAAGGAAGACACATGATCCCACTTCTAAATTTACTTTTTTTATTACTCCTGCATCTTTCGATTGCAAAACACATCAAATTTTATATTTTTATACATTTTAGCATTTCATAACATTTGTCCTACCGTACTAGCACCACATAAGGATGATGCTACAGCAGTGGCACAAGTGTTACACGATAAATATAAAGAGAACATCTAAAGAATGTTGCTATAGCACAACATGACAGGAAAGCCATTTGGCTAAAGTTTTACTTTTCAACATATATATATATATATATTAGATGTTTCATTTTCACTTATGCTAATCAATGCAATTTGCATCCAAACCATAGTTTTACTCAATGTTTCTGAAGAGCTTCTTTTACGCTCACATGCCCTAGTAATAATACTCAATGGTTTGGATTTCTTAATAACCATGCGAGGGACCAAAATTATGTTAGAAGATAAAGAGTGTATTTCCTAATTAGTATTTAAGTTGATTAACAAATCATGTAGACTTCTATTGAAAATAGGATTTGGGTTGTGCAAAGGGGTTGATCCTCAAAACTCCACATGTTGATTAGTGAATGGAGAGGAAGAGAGCTCGACTCGAGAATGTTGCATCTATTTTCTGCATAATGAAAGTTATTTCCACGAGTGGTCGTGAGAGGCAACAGACTATCGTCAAACAATGTATCATGTTCCAGCGTGTGTTTTGTGTATTCAATTCATATTCTGTTATACCCAACAACTAGTATCAAAGACAATGTGGTTGAAAGGTTAACGCTCAACTATGAAGAGGCCAACTATAGTAACCATGAGGGTTGTTAGATCCTAACAACCACCAAAGGAAAATGCATGATGGTGATCGATGAGGGAGGAAAGTGAGGCCAATGTAGTTTGCCCAATAGATCCGAAAATGGGTTCGCCTAAGGTCCAGAAGGAAATAACGCACTGTAAGAAAGTCGACTCTGCGCTACCACATTCACCAACCAATCTGATCGATTGGCTGGCAAAAGGGACCAATCGAAGACTCCAGATGGAGCGATGCGAGGATTGAACAGAACAAGGATGGAGCCAACCCAAGAGCCCAGGCAAGACGATGTGAGCCCACCTAGATCTCCAAGAGAGGACCTGGCTTGATGTCCAGATGAAATGCGATTCCTACCCAAACATCGAGACGTTGAAGCCCGAATGACATCAACTCAAAAGGTGAAACGCCGGAAAGATAAGGTAAGTCCTTGAGAAATGGAGATGACAATTGCACTCCCTAAAAAGAAAATGATTATACATAATTAATAAGGCTTTAAACCTCCTATAACAAGGGCCTAGTGTACACAAAAAAGAGCTAATCACTCTTGTTGTACTCAAAAGAACTTTTATTGCATCCTTAAAGGTTAGATCCACTCCCAACACATACACCGTACAAGTAGAACGGGATCACCAACTTTGCGTTTCATTTGTATGATCAATTACTTGTCTTTTGGGTTAAGTACATTAGAGCCAGCATTTTAAATGCCGACGGCATACCGTCAGTAAGGTCATTTTTTGAAGGGGGCTTGCCGACATGAATAAGTTATTGAAATGTAGGGATGCCACCGGCATACCACTCATATCGTCGGCATGCCGATGATATTAGCAGCATGTTGGCAGATTTTGACGTAGCTAGGCGGGAGTGCTATCGTTGGGTGGGAGGTTTGAAATTCGAATGGCAATCTGGGCATGAGTGTTGTTGCTGGAGGTCGATTTTGGGGACACACACACACAATTTGAATATTTTTTACATCATTTTTAGTATTTATGTGATTTTTTGTCGACATTTACATCATTTTTAATATTTATGTGATTTTTTGTTGGCATGCCATTGGCATTTCCACGACGTGTCTTCAGTATGATTATCGAAAAACAGACATTTCCACAGTATGCCCACAAAATGTACACTTAAAATTTCATCGGCATAATATCGAAATCGGTATTTCAAACCTTGGTTAGAGCTAGATCAGTGACCTAGATGTGAAGGAGGTTATAGCGATGACCTCATGCAAAGGAGATCAACTATGACAACCATGACTATACGTAGAGAGCCCTTATGGTGATGGGAGGTTGTGAGTATCCATGTGGTTGTTGAACTGTCAATAGGAGTTTAGTGAGGCATCGACGACTTGAGATAGTGGGGAAACGTGGTCAATGACAAAGACCTTTGGCACAAGGTGGTAATAGGTCTGAAGGTTACAGGGATCAAGTTTTTAAATATCGATTTTGACATAGATTTGATAATTTTGAAAATATCTATTTTGAAGACATGTCAAATACATGGCAAGAAAATGCCATAATTTTAACCCTAGATTTCGATAACTTCAACACCCCTAAATATAGACATTTCAAAAGCACATCGAAAGCATATCAACGAGATCTTGAAATTCTACTAGAATGATTATAATTACAATAAATGCACATGATGTTATTACTTTTATAAACATTTAAATATCAATCCTATTAAGAAAAATATTTAGATATTAAATCCTAAAATTAACAATTTGACTCTATAAAACATATAGATCAAATCATCGTAGAATTGACAAAAGAAAAAAAATGGAAAGAAAAAGAGATCTTGCAATAAAACACTTTTGCTGGATAACACCCTCCCCGAAGTTGTCCAAATGGGTGATCCGGTTGATTATGGGAGAAGGTTGACAGTAGATATAAGTCTAAATCTCTGGCAATTCAGATGACATTCTCTAACCAAAGGATGCTTAGAACTATCACAAACATCATGATGTAGATAGAAATCTATCCAGATTAATGGTATATCATTAATTTTGTAGACTTCTTAAAATGTTGAAATCCTAATGAAAATACAACATGGGAAAAAGAAATCTAAAAATATAAAATGAAGTACCTGGGAGATGATGGAAAAGTGCAGGATCCATAACCTGCAAAAGTACCAAAAAGAATCGAAATGAAGACGGGAACAAAAAGAAGACAATAGAACATCAGCACGCTAAGCTGAATATAGTATCCAATTCAGCATTAAGTTAGCTACCAACTGGTGTTACTTTAAATTTTATTCTTTTCTCATGATAATTGGATGAAATTAACGACAACTCCTTAACTAGAGGAATGTCCAAATGGGCTATAATAGGGAAAATCCACACCTCAATAAAGTAAAGAAGGTAATTATCTACAAAAGGACCTACCAAGGTGTTGGTAGAGTGATAAACCTTCTTCATTGGCATGTAAATGCTATGGGATTAAATATATCCCATGTGAACCAAAAACCAAACGAGGAAAAAAAGGAAACCATGATGCAAACCGCAAAAGTAATATTACAATTCCAAAATGGCACTCTAAATAGAAATTTTACAAAACCTCTAAAAATAAATTCAAAAAAAAAAAAGAGTGCTCACGTGAACAACCTCAAAGACATTAACTAGGTGGCGGAGAACGGGAAGAGACTACATACGGGTGAAAGAAAAATTGATCTTCAAACTATATGCACTTTTATATACTCTGCAACTATCAAGCTTGAGCGCATCAGTGAACAATCTAATTGAATTTAACAAAATATTATCTGGTGCAAATCAATGCGTAATTAACTTAACCCGACAGGGGTGCTACAACTACGTAAATACATTTCATACTAGGGGCGTATATGTCAATTGCCATTTCAGAGGGTGCATCTGCAAAATATTGCACAATTTTTTGTTTTGGTAACGCAGAATCCCTTCTAAGTAAACTGCCCTCGCATCACAAAGTGTTTCTCAGGTAATTATAAGGTTAACCATGATTTATGGGCAAAATATTGTACGGCACAAAATAGAAGGTAAAAAAAAAAAAAAGAAAAAATATTTTTTTCTTAAATTCTTTTTCGGATCTCTCTCATCGAAAAAGGAACACACATCCCAAATAATATATGCGTTATCTGAAAAGATATATATGCTTACCTTGTTAAAAGAGGATATATATCCCAAATAATACATGTGCAATTGATCCGAAGATGAAAGGAAGGACTCGAAGAAGAATTTGAATTACGACTTGTCTTTCCTATCGCTCAAAAAAAAAAAAAAGGGTCACGCTGCCAGCCTGGCACCACAGCGTACTCGGTTGCAGCACACCGGTCCACGCATAGGGGTGAGCACCAGCAGCACCCCACGAAACTAAAGACCCTTTCCCCTTTCCAGCCGTGCCTTCGTGGTTCGACCACCGATGCGGCGCCGCAGTCACCCTCTACCGTCTCACCACCAGCCGCACCAGTTTGCGTGGTACCCAAATAAATAAAACTAAACCCACACACACACACACACACACAGATATATATACTGATAAACAAGTAGGAAGGAAGGAGGTAATTAATTAGGTGTGGTAAGAATAAAAGAATATGTTAGGGTACGTGTTATATTACGGACTTGGGTCGGTGATGGTGAGGGTGGCGGTGGCTCCGAAGTCACAGGAACCGGGGGCGTAGTTGGAGCGCTGGTAGTAGGAGTTGAAGGCGTAGGAGGCGTGGGCCTGGAGGGTGTTGGGGAGGAAGCAGAGACCCGAAGGCTGGATTGGCCCGCAGTCCGCCCCGGATCCGCAGGCGTAGTCGAGGGCCGCCTGGAGGGACGTCTGCGAGGCGCCGCTGCGTGCTATGCACCAGCTCCCCGCCGCGGCCGCCCCCTCCACGGCTACAGATATTAATGATAGAAGAAGAAGAAGAGACTGGAATATTATGGGCATCAGAGCAGAAAGGAACAGGAGGAGGGTGGGGTGGTTCGCCATGGCATAGGGCACGGGGAAAGTGGTGGTGGTGGTGGTGGTCTGTATCCCTCTCTGTGGTGCGGACGGACAAAAGGGAGATGGTGGAGACTGTTACGGTGTGTGGGAGATCGTGAGAGAGAGCAAAATTAAAAGCAGAGGAGGGTAAAGAGGAGATGAAAAAGTGAAAGCACACACTCTCTCTCTATGTCAGTGTGTGTGTGTGTGCATTCGGTCACGGCATATACGTGCATGTCGTGATATGATGCCGATGGGTCTAACAACCGTGCCATGGGGGCGAACCGGGATCCATGATCCGACGGTCGAAGGACGATCACCCTTTTGAACCGGCGGAGGTTCCACGGGGAAGTCGTGGCTTCACTTTTGATCTACATCTTTACTCGAAGAAAAGACGTTTTCATGGATTTGCCAAAGAGATGCGTGCGAACGATTAGGTTGAGACTCCTTACAAACTTAGGATCACGAAGTCTCTAATAGAATCAGGACTCTAAGCAAATAGAAACGAAGATCAAAAAGGAATATACCATTGATACTCTTCCTTAAACAAGAGCATAGTATATATCCTGCATGCATAGCGTGGATAAATGCTCCACGAATTGAGCCTTCAATATAACCTCTGTAAAGATGCTGATAAAAGGAATGGAGCGCAAATACATCCTTATAGCATAACTTCATAGATGTGTTTTATATGTGTTCAGTGCATTGATGAAATAAAAGTATAATAATGAGCAATGAAAGTTGTAACCTTACTATCACAATATATAGGTATGGAAGTGGAAACTTATACACCCAAATCCTCTTATAAAGAAGAAATCCACAATAATGTGTAAACAGCATGGGACCATTATTCGATGCTCGGATTTTTACACTTGATCGAAATGCCATAGTTTGCTTTTTCTTCTTGCTAATTAAAGTGGTTAGGTTATTTCCAACATAAATGTAGTATCCGATCGTAGAATGTCTATCTTCTTGAAAGCTAACATAATCAGCATATGAGAACTCACAAATTTCAAGATATCCATGATTTTGAAGAATAGGCCATTCTGTAGTGAAGATTTCAAACAACGAAAATATATGATAAGTAGCATTCTAGTGAACTTGCTAAGGTTAATCCATAAACTGACTTATTTTACAAATATCAAAAGATACATTTGGTCTTGTAATAGTAAGGTACAACGGTTTACCCACAAAAGCTCTAGATTGAATAACATCTGAATAATTAAGGCTATTAGGATTATAGGATAGTGTAGATTAACCTTAAGATCTATCAGTGTAAATGCAGGCTTACAATTAGAGTAAGTCCAACTTCAACCAATTAGTCAAGTATATATTTTCTTTATGAAATACTAGTACCAACTTGATAGGTGACTTTAATACCAAGAAAGTATTGGAGATGTCCAATATCCTTGGTCATGGATTAAGGACTAAAATAATGCTTAGTTGCATCAATGGCATCAATCATCACTAATAAGAGGAATATCATCAATGTAAATGATAAGAATCACAAATTTGAAAATCCTAATACAACAACAACAACAACCAAGCCTTTTCCCACACTAAGTGGGGTCGGCTATATGGATTCTTTGCCTCCACACAGATCGATTTTCAGCCATTTTAGGACTTAAATTAAAGTAATTGAGGTCATACTTAATAGTTTCCTTCCAACACTTGTTTGGTCTTCCTCGCCCCCTCTTAGCAGGTTCAGCCTCCAACTTCTCACATCTCCTAACTGGGGCATCTAGTGGCCTTCTTTGTAAATATCCAAACCATCTTAGACGGGCTTCTCTCATTTTATCCTCTATCGGTGCCACCCTAACCCTGTTTCTAATAAATTCATTTGAAATACAATCATTTCTTGTATGACCACACATCCATCTTAACATCTTCATTTCTGCCACAGACATCTTCTGTACATGCCTATAGTTTATAGCCCAGCATTCAGAACCGTACAACATGGCTGGTCTTACCACAGCTCAATAGTATTTTCCTTTGACTTTTAAAGGAACCTTCTTATCACAGAGAACACCAGAAGCACCCCTCTATTTCAACCACCCTGCATTAATTCTATGTGTAACATCACCATCAATTCCACCATCATGTTGGAAAATGGATCCCAAGTACTTAAAAATATCTTTCATTGGAATGCGCTCTTCTCTAATTTTTACATCAATCCCTTCGTTGTTCCCTCTACTACTAAACTTACATTCCATATACTCAGTCTTCGTCCTATTTATGCGTAATCCTTTATCTTCCAGGGCTTCTCTCCAAAGCTCAAGTTTTCTGTTCACTCCATCTCTTGTCTCATCAACCAACACAATGTCATCAGCAAAAATCATACACCAAGGCACCTCAACTTGGATATGCTTCGTCAACTCATCCATAACCAAGGCAAAAAGATAATGGCTTAAAGTCGAACCTTGATGCAGACCAATGGAGATATCAAAGTAGTCTGTTAAATCATCCTTAGTATTTACACAAGCTATAGCTCCATAGTACATATCCTTAATGAGGTTGATATATATAATTGGCACTTGTCTCTTCTCCAAAATTCTCCACAAGATATCTCTTGGGACAGAATCATAGGCATTCTCCAAATCAATAAAAACCATATGTAAATCTTTTTTCTTCACTTTGTAAGTCTCCATCATACGTCTCAAGAGGTGTATTGCCTCAATAGTAGACCTGCCTGGCATAAAGCCAAATTGATTTTCAGTTACCATAGAGACTTGCATCACCCTTCTTTCAATTATTCTTTCCCAAAGTTTCATCGTATGACTCATCAACTTAATACCTCTATAGTTGGAACAATCTTGTATATCACCTTTGTTTTTGTATAAAGGTACCACAAAACTTTTCCTCCATTCCTCTGGCATCTTCTTGCCTCTCCACACAGTATTAAATAAATTTGTGTGCCAAGTTATACCCCGTTCTCCCGTCATTCTCCAGACGTCTATAGGAATATCATCAGGCCCAACAACCCTCCCACTTTTTATCATCTTCAGAGCCTCCTCTACTTCTTTCTTTTGTATCCTTCGATTACAAGATCGATTCACATACTCTTCAGAGTTAACTAACTCCCCTAAGATGATATCATTCTTTTATTTTTCATTAAAAAGCTTATGAAAATATCTTTTCCATCTTGTCTTTATATCCTCACTAGCTATAAGCACCCTTCCTTCTTCATCCTTGATGCATCTTACATGCGTAAGGTCCTTTGCTTTCCTCTCTCTTGCTTTAGGTAACTTGAAAATATCTTTTTCACCTTCTTTAGAATCAAGTTTCTTATAAAAATGCTCCCAAGGTTTTGCTTTTGCTTCACTAACAATTTTCTTTGCATCTTTCTTTGCTCTTTTGTAGTTTTCCATATTTTCATTGGTCTTATCTCGATATAAGGCTTTAAAACAGGCTCTTTTAATTTTAAGCTTCTCCTGCACTTCCTCACTCCACCACTAACCCTCCTTTTGTCCTGGAACACCTCCTTTAGACACGCCTAACACCTGTTTTGCCACCTTCCTAATACAGTTTGCCATATTTAACCATATTTCATCAGCACTACCATCAAGATCCCAAGCCTTTTGTTGCATCATCTTCTCTTTAAATCTCACTTGCTCTTTCTTAAGATTCCACCATTTAATTCTCAAATTCTTAGACACTAATTTTCTCTTCTTTGCCTTCTTCAAATGAACATCCAACACCAAAAGACGATGTTGAGCAGTTAAACTCTCCCCTGGAATAATCTTGCAATCCTTACAAGATAAACGATCTCTTCTTCTCAAAGCAAAGTAATCGATCTGCGTTCTCGTTAAGCCACTTTTATAGGTAATCAAATGCTCTTCCCATTTTTTGAAGAAAGTATTTACTATGAAAAGATCATAAGCCATAGCAAAATCAAGGAACGTCTTCCCTTCTTCATTCCTAACACCAAAATCATGATTTCCATGCACTCCTGCATACTCTAAAGCATCTTGTCCCACATGCCCATTTAAATCTCTACCCAAGCAAATCATTTCAGTCTCTGGGATTCCTTGAATTATCATATCAAGCTCTCCCCAAAATTTGTTCTTTATTCTTTCCTCTAGACCAACTTGAGGTGCATAAACTGAAATGACATTCAAGATCTCTTCTTCTAAGATTAATTTTATCAAAATAATTCGATCACCCAATCTCTTAACCTCAACCACGCTCTCCTTCAAATCCTTATGAATTATAATACCCACGCCGTTTCTACCTTTGTCCTTTCCTGAATACCAAAGTTTGAAACCTGTTCTCTCGATTTCCTTTGCTTTTTCACCAACCCACTTAGTCTCTTGAAGGTAAAAAATTTGAATCCTTCTCCTTACCATTGTATCCACAATCTCCATGAGCTTGCTGGTCAAGGTACCAATATTCCAACTACCAAATCTCAGCATACATTGTGACACACTTCGATGACGAAGTGGTGGAACTAGCTTCTTTACTCGCATGCGTTCCTCATGCGAGAACCCTTGCTCATTGTGGACTACATCTGGGCGGCGATGTAGCGGAACTAACTTCTTTACTCGCATGCGTTCCTCATGCAAGAACCCTTGCTCATTTTGGACTACATCCGGGCGGCGATGTAGCGGAACTAACTTCTTTACCCGCATGCGTTCCTCATGTGAGAACCCTTGCTCATTTGTCACTACACCCGGGCGTCGATGCAGTGCGTTGCAAGTAGGGAACGCCCCAACGAAATCAGAGTGTTTGCTAGAATCCATGTTTAAAGATCCGACAAATTTTACGTTGGCTGTCGGCTACCTAACGCAACCCTCCTCCTTTACCCGGGCTTGGGACTGGCAATGAAAAGGCACACGAACCTCAACATAGGCGGAGTTTTGAAAATCCTAATGCAAGCTAAAAATATAATGTTTAGCAAAAGGAACAGAACGTTTATAGCCAAATTGTTCAATAGCTTTTCTAAACTTGTCAAACTAAGCATGAGGATTTTGGTTAAGTTCATACATCCCCTTGGTAAGCTTGCAGACTTTACGCTACTCCCTTGAGTGACAAATCCATAAGGTTATTGCATATAGATTTTTTCATAGAGGTCACTATATAAAAAGGTATTTTTAATATTAAGTTGATATAAATTCCATCTTGACAATGATTAAGTCTAAAATTTTTATAAAATTAAATAGTGCAATTGGAGAAAATGTCTCAAAGTAATTTACTCTATAAGTATGTATCTAATCTTTTGCAACAAGATGGCATTTATAATTATTTATAATACCATCGGTGAGTACTTAATTGTGAACACTGATAACACCACGCAAGGGAGTAGTAATTAGGTTGAATATGGCCCATCTTTAGAATAAAAGGCACAACATAAAGTAGAATAGGAGCGTTGCATGCATCAAGTACCAAGATTGCTTATAAATCGTATTAATGGCCATTTGTGTAAAGTATTTGTCAAAACAGGCCTCAGATGAGCAATCGGACCATACAGATGGATTCAGGACGACGAACGGAGTCCAACGGACTCAAGATCAGCCAAATCTGACATCTGGAGCTCCCACAATGGGCCCAAGAATTCATGACCGTTGATCTGGAGATCAACGGCCCAGAACGCGCCACGTCACCCCGCCCCCACCGCTCGCTCGCCCTCAAGCCAGCCAAGAACGAATCTCGGCCATTGATCTTCGATCGAACGGCCGAGATTCGCGCGCTCGCCCGCGGTCGCCGCGACAAAGCGCGGGCGTGGCGCAACGGTTAGCGCGCACGCCCGCGTCGCAGCGACGCGCGTTTGAATCGCGCGGAGCGGAAATCAAGCGCGAGCGAAGGGCGCGGCGAAATTGAGCCGCCCGATCAGCAGCGGGCGGTCAGGATTGCGCCACGCGGCACGACGACAGCGCCCGAGCGCCCACGCGCGCGCGCACGCCGGGCGGAAACGCACACGCGCACGCGCGCCCGAAGCGCGATCTCAGCACGGGCGCGGGAGGATCTCAGCTGTCCGATCTTCGATCGGACGGCTCTCGTTCATCATCCACGGATCGTGCTTGGAGAGAGAGAGGGGGCGGGCGGCTGACCGGCGGCAGAAGGCCTTCACCGACGTATCTGGAAGCGGTTTTAGTGACGTTCTGGATGTCGCTAAAGCACATTCTTCTTCTAGGAGGCCCTTAACTCTATTTAAACCCCCTTCTACCACCATTCAAGGCATCCTCTCCCACTTGCAACTACTCCACTCCTCTCCTAGCTAGTCTTAGGCACTCTTGTAATCCCCGGAGACGACGAGCCGCCGACGGAGCCTCCTCCACCACCGTGGCTGCCTCGTCGCTCTCCACTCTCTCTCTACCTCTCTCTCTCTCTTTTAAGCTTTCACTTACTTTTGTTGAAGCATGTATTTAATGTTGTAAACCATGAACTATGAATGCATGTTTAATGAAATTATTTTCCATGTAGTTGCCATTTTAATTTCTGTTTAAAGTGCATCATCAAAACCAAGAGCTTTCTAACCCTAAACTCTCTCTCTATCTCTCACTTTTCAGAATCGTCTCTTTCGCAAGCAAAACTCCGCCTTTTTCGTGACAACAAGTGGTAAACAAAATCTGATTTCCACGGCTCCCTGAGGTCGACACTCGGACTCACCTCCGTTTACTTCTTTTAAAATCGACGTATCAAGTGCAACTATAACGACACCTCTTAACACACACGCACGAAGGCACGTCAGTTTTTGGCGCCGTTGTCGGGGAGGCAACGGATTTGTTTTATCACCTCCATTCCACACTCATTCTCACATCGTCTAATGCCCTATTTTCCTTTTTACTTGATGGTTGCAGGAATTCGGTGCATGGACGGCGAAGCGACACATTCCACGACGGTAGCAAGGGAGTAGGCGCCTCGAGGACCGATAGTGAGCAATCTCTCTCTCATTGTTTGCTTGCATGAAAAAGCTAAAAAAATTGTAAAAACTGAAAAAAATTGGCGTGGTGTATGATTGCTTGACCCACATCCATAACACATCACCCCACAAAAAAATATACACTCTAACATTTTGAACGAATTCTTGGAGTGTTCTTTTCTTTTTCTCTTGAGTGGTGTTTACGAAGCCACCGTGAGTTGACCTGGGTCGCACCACTCAACCCTAAAAACTGACTCATCTAATAGAAGCTGCATGATCATTAGGATGAGTACACTAGGATTTTAGAGCCTCTACAAAATAAAAGGAAATCTCCTTTCACCAAGTTGTGTGCAGAACTTGACGTGCCAACTGAAACTTGTTTGAAAACATTATGACACGTCAACCCTAAAAAGTACTCAAGTAAGGATGAAACACTAAAAGACACTATATCTTAACAAATCCTTGCTTGAAAATCATGTTTTGCTAGAAGCACACACTTTGAAAGTGGAAAATTAAGAGGCACCACCCCAATTAACGCCTCATCACATCACTCTAAGCACAAGCACTATCCTAGCCCTTTAAAAATGAGTAGACGTGCCCTAGGCAGACTGAGTTAAGTCTCAAAAGGTGAGGTTTTGTTCGCTAGGCACTTGGCTTTCATTCCCTTGGTAGAATCTGGTGACTAGGCTGCGGGGCAGTGTCAAACGACCGTGGTTGTGGGGTCTATGGAACCGGAGGCGCAAGCCAAAGGAAGAACCTTCCCTGCAATCCCCTCGTAATCAACCTGGCCAGATTAGCCTTGAGAAGGGGAGTCCAGTGCTTACGGACTTAATCACCCTTTGTGAGATTTCTAGGTCTCCTAAGGAATACACCATAAGGATTAGGCTTGCGTGCTTGATTGAAACACATTTCTCACATCTGTCGCCCTCCGCATCCCCTCCTGTTCTTCTCTAGTGTATGCACGGGAGGCGCTCACTGCATCCCGAATTGTGTGTTTTGGGGCAGGAATCTAGGCGACGTAATTCTGTTGAAAACATGGCTGAACCTAGGGTAAATGAGGCTGAAGATCAACCCCCACCAGATGCTATGGCTATCATCCAGGCTCAAATCAATGTTAACCATCGGCTTCAGCAACAACAAATCCACACCATCATGCAAGCCATGCAACGGTTACAGAACCCACAAGAACAACCACCACCTTTCAATGACATACCAGGACAACCACCACTTGATTTACCACCATTTCAGGACCAGCCAAGACCCCTCCGTGATTTCTATAACCCTTCTGCCATTAGAGTCGAGCCACACCTTAGGATCCCCGAAGGGGGAGACGATTTTGAGCTAAAACCTAATGTATTAAGTCTAATCCAGAGCCACTTTCATGGAAGCTCAAATGAAGACCCCTTTTAGCACCTAGAAGATCTCGACCGCATAGCAAGAACAGTAAAACCTAGGAACATTAGCCTTGACATTGTTCTAATCAAGATGTTCCCTTTCTCATTAAGAGACAAGGCTTCTCATTGGCTTAGAACCCTAGGTAGACCCATTACCACCTGGGAGGAACTGAGGCATGCATTTTTAAAGAAATTCTTCCCCATAGGAAAGACCAATGCCCTCAGAAGAGCTATCACTACCTTCACACTCCAGGGTGGGGAACAATTTCATGAGGCGTGGGAAAGATTCAATGAACTTTTGAGGAAATGCCCACACCACGAAGTTCCAAGGTGGCAATTGGCTCAGATCTTCTACCACGGTCTGGACAGCAACCTACGAAATTTCGTCGATGCCTCATGCGGGGGAAACTTCCTAAACAAGGACGAGGAGAGCGCGTTTGAGCTCTTTGAGTCTATGAGCGAGAATTCACTCAACAATGCCTCCATGAACCAGTTTAACAGGTCCAGTCAACCCTGTGGTGGGATTTATGAGGTGCAAGCAAATTCTGAAATGGTTGACATGGACATCATTGCCAAAAAGTTGGATCGAGTGGAATTCGTGGACAAGAAGATTGATGCGCTTCTAAACCAGACCAGGAACCCCTTGCAGACTTTCACCCTAGCAAAGGGAGTATATAATGTTGACCTGGTCCAACCCTTCACCCAACTAAACCTGGAACAACCCCCAACCACGTTCCAGGGAGGGACCTTTGCTCCCTCGACCCTTGATTACTCCCTTCCTTCTTCATCAACATCGGCTATTCTAGAAGATGTGCAAGCCGTCCAAGGATATGCAAAACCTGACCCTTTCTCCAACACTTACAACACCGGCTGGCGTAATCACCCCAACTTTGGTTGGACAAACCAGAAACTACCGCAATTCCAAAACCATCCCAGGCCAAACCAACAGCCACACTTGCCCCCCTATCAGCAAGGACCACCAGTTAGACCCCAATATAACCAAAATAGGGCGGCCCCTCCCCCACAAAACCAAATGGACACCCTAATAAAGATGATGGTTGACATGAACCAAAAACATCAGGAAGAAATGGCCTTGGTAAAGGGACAGTTAAGCCAACTCTTGGACTGTAAACAGCAAGGATCTCTACCTTCCCAACCGCAACCAAACCTGCGAAACATAATTAACAGAGGCCCCAATTCGCAAGGGTTCCAAGGCAACCCCGGGCAGGCTCATATGGTCCAGCCGGCCCCACAAACACCTCCTGGGTTTGGCGCTTCTTCATTCTCGTCTTCTCAAGGATCACCCCATGGCCCCAATGCCTCTGCGAATGCGGTGACCTTGAGAAGCGGCACCAAAACCCAGGATCCCAAATGGCCGATTCTCCCCAAGACTTTACCCGACTTAGAAGAAACACCAACCAAGGACCCAGACATGGAACCAATTCAGACACCCTATCCTGAGGCCTTGGAAACAATCAAGAGAAAAAAGAATACTGTGGAAACTGAGGAGCTGATGGAAATTTTTAAACAATTACAGATTAATATTCCGCTTCTAGAAGCTGTCAAACACATCCCCGCTTACGCCAAGTTCTTAAAGGATGCCTATACACCCAAGCGTAAGCCGAGACCTCAAGCACCTAGGAAGGTTGTACTCTCTGAGCAAGCCAGTTCCGTGATATCAAGCAACCTTCCACTCAAACGAACTAACCCAGGAGCACCCCTGATTTCCTGCAACATCGGGGACATGACATTTGATAGAGCGCTGCTGGACCTAGGTGCTTCTATCAACCTAATTCCCACAACCTTGTACCACCAATTTGGTTTTGGGGAGCTGGCACCAACCCCTGTCACCATCCAGCTGGCGGATAGATCAGTGAAAACCCCGAAGGGGGTTGTCGAGGACGTGATTGTACAGGTCAAGGACTTCTATTTCCCAGTCGACTTTTTGGTGCTCGACATGGAAGTCCCTGAAAAATTACAGAACACACCCATAATCTTAGGCAGACCTTTCTTAGCTACGGCTAAAGCAAACATCGATTGCGACACGGGATGTATGGAAATCGCCTTCGGAGACAGGAAAATGCAATTGGATATCTTCCGGGCAACAAAGTCTTTTGATTGTGATTACATTGAGGAACATGATCCCGTGGAAACTTTAATCGAGGAATGCCTTACCCTCAGTTCTGTCTCAGACCACCAAACCCGTAGTTCTGACTCGTCACCATCATTACCTGTGGACCTCTGTAAGGCTGAGTATCATCACATGACACCATTTGAAGAAATCGATGTTGATCAACTACCGCCCTTTCCATTCCCATCGACTGTGGTCCCACCCGCACCTGAACTTAAACCATTGCCCGAGAATCTCAAGTACGTCTTCTTGGGACCTGGCCAGACCTTCCCAGTGATTATTAATTCCCATCTAACCAAGGATCAGGAACTAAGGTTGACTGCAACTCTTTCAGAACATCGGGCCGCCATTGGTTGGACCATCTCAGATCTAAGAGGAATTAGCCCCACCTATTGCACCCACAAGATTTACCTGGAAGACAGGGCCCGACCTTCCCGCCAGATGCAGAGATGGTTAAACCCTAACATGCGGGAGGTTGTTAAAAAAGAAATTATCAAGTGGCTCGACGCCGACATCATCTACCCTATCTCTGATAGCCCCTGGGTGAGCCCCACTCAAGTGGTTCCAAAGAAGGCTGGGCTCACCGTTGTCACTAATGATCATGGCGAATCCATCCCCACCCGCACTACCACCGCATGGTGGGTGTGTATTGATTATAGGAAGCTTAATGAAGCCACTAAGAAGGACCACTTCCCCTTGCCATTCATTGACCAAATCCTTGAAAGATTGGCAGGGCAGAAGTATTTTTGCTTCCTGGATGGATATTCAGGATATAACCAAGTCGCAATTGCTCCGGAAGATCAGGAAAAGACCACATTCACTTGCCCGTATGGCACGTTTGCATTCCGTCGAATGCCGTTCGGGTTATGCAACGCACCCGCGACCTTCCAGCGTTGCATGCTAGCCATTTTTTCAGAAATGGTGGGTGAATACTTGGAGGTCTTTATGGATGATTTCTCTGTATTCGGGAATTCATTCGACCATTGTTTGAGCAACTTGGAGAAAATCCTGAAACGATGTATCGAGGTTAACTTGGTGTTAAGTTGGGAAAAGAGCCATTTTATGGTTTAAGAAGGAATTGTCCTCAGACACATCGTTTCGCATAGGGGCATCGAGGTAGATCGAGCTAAGGTTGATTTAATTTCCAAACTTCCTCCACCTAGTTCGGTCCGACAGATTCGCTCTTTCCTAGGACATGTTGGCTTCTACCGAAGGTTCATCAAAGACTTTTCCAAACTTTCCAAACCCTTGACCGACCTTCTAGCCAACGACGTCACTTTCCACATGTCTCTTGATTGCACCCAGGCTTATCATACCCTCCGGGACTTAGTCTCCACCGCACCTATACTTCAACCCCCAGACTGGTCCCAGGATTTTGAGATTATGTGTGACGCATCAGATTTTGCCATAGGCGCTGTCCTGGGACAAAGGCAAGACAAGAAGCCCGTGGTGATCTACTATGCGAGCAAAACGTTGGACGAGGCCTAACGTAATTATACGGTCACAGAAAAAGAGTTGCTCGCTGTAGTCTTTGGACTGGAAAAATTCAGATCATACTTGTTGGGATCCCACATGACTATCTACACTGACCATTCAGCCATCCGGCACCTGTTAGCCAAAAAGGACGCAAAACCCAGGCTCATCAGATGGATCCTGCTTTTGTAGGAATTCGACCTGGAAATCCGAGACAAGGCCGGATCGAAAAATGTGGTGGCTGACCACCTGTCAAGACTTCATCCAGACCACATTGGACCCTCCCTACCTCTATCTGATACCTTCCCTGATGAACACATCCTAGCCGTGCAAGACAAGAAAATGCCATGGTATGCTGACTATGTCAACTACCTGGTTATAGGACAAACCCCGCACAGCTGGTCCAGACAGCAACGGGACAGGTTCTTGGCTGAGGCCAAGCACTATTTCTGGGATGATCCCATGCTGTTTCGCCTCTGTGCTGATCAGATCATCAGGAGGTGCCTCCCCGAAGACGAAGTTCAGAGTGTGCTTTCCTTTTGTCATGACCAAGCATGTGGCGGCCATTTCTCTGGCAAGAAAACATCTGCAAAAGTTTTGCAGTCTGGATTTTATTGGCCGTCCCTATTCAAGGATGCACACATCTTTGCCAAGACTTGCTCACGATGCCAAACACTAGGGACAATGACCAAAAAAGATATGATGCCCCTTCAGCCCATTTTGATTGTCGAAATTTTTGACGTTTGGGGTATCGATTTTATGGGTCCCTTTCCACCATCCAACGACTTCGAGTATATCCTGGTCTCGGTAGACTATGTTTCCAAATGGATTGAAGCCGTTGCCACCCGACGATGCGATCACAAGACGGTCATGGACTTTATAAAGAAGAACATCTTTTCCCGGTTTGGAATACCCAAGGCCATGATCAGTGATGGTGGAAGCCATTTTATCCATTCCCAGTTCCGTGCCCTACTTAGAAAATACGGGGTAAACCACCGCATTGCCACCCCATATCATCCACAAACAAATGGGCAGACTGAGGTCTCAAACAGACAAATCAAGAACATTTTACAGAAGACTGTGAGACCTGACAGGAAAGATTGGTCCACACGACTTGATGATGCCCTGTGGGCATACGGGACCGCTTTTAAGACCCCGATAGGCATGTCACCTTACCGCTTGGTCTTTGGCAAAGCTTGCCATCTCCCTGTCGAATTGGAACACCGGGCTTACTAGGCTGTTAAGCAATGTAACATGGATCCCCGGTTAGCTGGTGCGCAAAGGACTCTTCAATTATCTGAGCTTGAAGAAATTCGTCGGGATGCCTTTGACAATAGTCGGCTATATAAGAAGAAAATGAAAGTCGTCCATGACCGACTCATTCATAGGAAAACCTTTGAGCTAAACCAACAAGTTTGGCTATTTGATGCACGCCTGAAACTCTTCCCAGGGAAACTTAGGTCCAAATGGACAGGACCATTTCGGGTGGTCAAGCCCTATTCCAATGGGGCAGTCGAAATCGCCGATCTTAATACCGGGCACACCTTTACAGTCAATGGTCAAAGATTGAAGCATTTCCTAGCCCAGGTACCCCCCAAGGAAAGTGTCACCCTTGTTGAGGGCTGACACCAAGCATCGCCCAGCTGGAGGCGTTAAACTCAGCGCTTCCTGGGAGGCAACCCAGCGGATTCAGACTGATCTGGTAGTTTACGTCACTCAGGT
This sequence comes from Thalassia testudinum, assembly GCA_037157565.1. Taxonomy (NCBI): domain Eukaryota; kingdom Viridiplantae; phylum Streptophyta; class Magnoliopsida; order Alismatales; family Hydrocharitaceae; genus Thalassia; species Thalassia testudinum. The sequence continues at coordinate 120,909,783 of JAZHRO010000036.1, read as the reverse complement.
ACTATTTTTTTGAACACTTTTGCATCCATGCATCTGCCAATGAGGACATTGTCCAACTTAAGCATGGGGGGATGGTAAATTGTATAATCCTGAGCTTAATTAATCAGTCTGAATGAATAAATTAATTGATTAAAAAAAAAATTTGAATTTAGGAAGAAAAAACTTAGGCATTAGAAACTTGTCAATAGTGGGAAATAATACAAAAAGAACTTAAACACTTAGACTTTTCAGGCCTTCAGGCTTAATTAGCCCTGGTGTCCATTAAAATATGGATTTAGCGGCGAATCCTTGCAACTTTAAGCTATTCTAATCCACCTAATAAATAAGGTAATAAGTATACGACTTATCAACTCACCCTCTAACTCAGGAAAACTTTGAGTCTAAGCATCTACACACATTTTTGCACAGACTCACTTCTTGGAGATTTTGACAGAAATTGGGTAGCTAATGAACTCTCTAGGGTGGTATGGCTGGCAAGTTGTCGTGGGTAGCAGCCCATTGGCAGGTTGTCCAGAACCCAGCCACATGCCATTTCTTTTTCGCTGCCTCTAGGTACATTTGAGATCAGGGAAGCCACCTACGAAAAAAAGAAAAGAAAAGAAAATAAAATAAACCACACTTCATCGCACAAGTATGGCTGGTAAGTGATCGTGGGTAACAGCCCATTGGTTGGTTGTCCAGAGCCCAGCTCAATAATTGCACAAAAAAAGATCAAAACACCTAAGGACGAAGCGGAGAAGTAGTACAAGCCGGGGAGATATACACTGGAAAATCCTTGTGTTGACCCCAAGTAAAATGAACGTAGGGAGAAAGCTACCAATCGAACAAATACACCTTCAGGCAAAAATTTATTTTCTTTTCCGGTCACCTAGGGGCGTAGAAACTCGAAGTCTGTCTCAATTACCGTTAAGTGAGTCTATCACAACATTCACACCAAGATGCTTAGCACTTAGGGTTTTGACCGAGTTTTGGGTGGGTTGGGTAGCCGTAAAAAGTTACCAACCCACACTGAATTTCGAAAATTCTAAAAAGACATATATAGATATATGCGTATACATATGTATAGTTATATATACAAAGCAAGGATTCGGGCGATTCGTATTTTGGAAGACACCCGGGCGCTGCTTAGTCTTTGTAGATTAAGATCTTCGTATATTTCCTCTTATTGACGAGTAACGAAGTGCCTAAGCAATTACTTCTTGAATTCTCCAAAGAAATAAAGGCTAGAATAAACCTTGCTAGGGACTATCAAGGAGTAAGCATGGGGGTATGATAACACCACGCAAGGGGGTAGTAATTAGGTTGAATATGGCCCATCTTTAGAATAAAAGGCACAACATAAAGTAGAATAGGAGCGTTGCATGCATCAAGTACCAAGATTGCTTATAAACCGTATTAATGGCCATTTGTGTAAAGTATTTGTCAAAGCAGGCCTCAGATGAGCAATCGGACCGCACGGATGGATTCAGGACGACGAACGGAGTCCAACGGACTCAAGATCAGCCAAATCCGACATCCAGAGCTCCCACAATGGGCCCAAGAAATCATGACCGTTGATCTGGAGATCAACGGCCCAGAATGCGCCACGTCGCCCCGCCCCCGCCGCTCGCTCGCCCTCAAGCCAGCCAAGAACGAATCTCGGCCGTTCATCTTCGATCGAACAGCCAAGATTCGCACGCTCGCCCGCGGTCGCCACGACAAAGCGCGGGCGTGGCGCAACGGTTAGCGTGCACGCCCGTGTCGCAGCGACGCATGTTCGAATCGCGCGGAGCGGAAATCAAGCGCGAGCGAAGGGCACGGCGAAATTGAGCCGCCCGATCAGCAGCGGGCGGTCAGGATTGCGCCACGCGGCGCGACGACAGCGCACGCACGTCGGGCGGAAACGCACGCGCGCACGCGCGCTCGAAGCGCGATCTCAGCACGGGCGCGGGTTCATCATCCACAGATCGCGCTTGGAGAGAGAGAGGGGGCGGGCGGCTGACCGGCGGCAGAAGGCCTTCACCGACATATTTGGAAGCGATTTTAGCGACGTTCTGGATGTCGCTAAAGCACATTCTTCTTCTAGGAGGCCCTTAACTCTATTTAAACCCCCTTCTACCACCATTCAAGACATCCTCTCCCACTTGCAACTACTCCACTCCTCTCCTAGCTAGTCTTAGGCACTCTTGTAATCCCCGGAGACGACGAGCCGCCGACGGAGCCTCCTCCACCGCCGTGGCTGCCTCGTCGCTCTCCACTCTCTCTCTACCTCTCTCTCTCTCTTTTAAGCTTTCACTTACTTTTGTTGAAGCATGTATTTAATGTTGTAAATCATGAACTATGAATGCATGTTTAATGAAATTATTTTCCATTTAGTTGCCATGTTAATTTCTGTTTAAAGTGCATGATCAAAACCAAGAGCTTTCTAACCCTAAACTCTCTCTCTATCTCTCGCTTTTCAGAATCGTCTCTTTCGCAAGTAAAACTCCGCCTTTTTCGTGACAAGTGGTAAACAAAATCTGATTTCCACGCCTCCCTGAGATCGACACTCGGACTCACCTCCGTTTACTTCTTTTAAAACCGACGTATCAAGTGCAACTATAACGACACCTCTTAACACATACGCACGAAGGCACGTCAAACACCCACCTACATTTAACAATTTCTACATCAGATGGTGGATTAACAAGCTCCTAGGTGTCTTGTATCCTAGAGGCATCTATTTCTTCTTCCATAGCACGTTGCCATTCTAAAACTTGAGTGGCCTCATCATAGTTTCTACGTACGATAACACTATCAAGCATATGATCAAATCATTGGGATGCAAGATCAAGACTAGATAAGGAAGTATAATTAGCAATAAAATACAAGGCAAGTGGTTTTGCTTTGCAAAGAACAAGTAGTTGTATGTTAGCTATCAATTCTTGAGATGGACCTCCTTCATATGAAGTGTCTTCTAGTGTTAAATTTCATCCACTGTAGTGAGTGGTTCCATTTCAAGTATAGTTGAAGATGTCTTAGGTATGCTTGTCGCTATATGTTGGTGTATTAAGGGAAGTATGTCAATAATAGTATGTTTCAAAAATTCTCCTTCATTAGTGTAGTATACAATATCCCTAATGAAAGATACGGCAACACTTACAAATTATCGTCTTATTGTCGGATCATAACACCTATAACCTTTCCAAGTTCTTGAATATCCAACAAAGACACATTTTGTGGATTTTGGAGATAACTTATCAATTGAACACTAATAAACAAAACAAATACATCTAAACACACTAGCTGTCATAAGAAACACTTCAGTGTCAGGACACAATAGTGATATAGGTATCCTCCCAACAACAACAAATGAAGAAACTTTATTGATAATATAACATGCTATAAGGATAGCGTTAGACAAGAATGAACTTGGGACATTCACTTCGAACATAGTTGTCATGTTGAGTGTTGCAACTTCCAATCAGTGATAGGATTTTTTTGGGAGGTTGAAACACGAGATGTTTGATGTGTAACTCCTACTTTGTTGAAAAAAGATCAAAGAGTGAAGTTTGTGAATTCAAACCATTATCTGATCAAAGATGCAAATGTTGGAGCAATCAGTTCTCGAACAGAAAGCTTCTTAATAACATCAGAAATTTAGACTTGACATGTAACATATAGATCCATGTGAAGTATTATCAATTAAAATCAAAAAATATTTATAACCTTTTACATTATTTACTTTGAGAGGTCCCATAAGTCAACACAAATAAGAGTAAAAGGTAAATACGCACAAGTCGTATGTATAAAAGGAAAGCTAAATCTATGATTCTTGTCAAGTCGATAAGCATCATAGTTGAAAGACTTGACGAACTAAAATCCTCGAAAGTGATGCTTTAAAACAAAAAGACTAAGGTGTCCCAAACACTGATGTACCTATATCAAAGAAGATTCGGTGGCAACAGCAATAGGGAAGACAATTGTGGATAAGTAATATAGTCGGTCATTTCATGGCCCCTCCCCAACACCCCCCCCGGCCACAACCCCCATCACTTTCATCGCGTGAAGGTCTTGTAATGCAAAATAATGTCTTCTAAAGAAGGTATTTTTACATATATATACCTCTGTAAATTTTTTATAAGATATATATACCCATATGTTCTTAATATTTACATATATATCTATATAAACTTGCTTCGTTAAGGTCATGTGCCCTTACTCTATTAATCGAACGTAAAACGTAAAAAAAATGTTAAAAAAAGAAAAATTTATATTTTCATCCCTTTATTTTCCTCCTAAATCCTCACACCTCCTCCTCCCCCTCCTCCAGCGCCTCCACCGCCACCTCCCCTACTACGACCTCCACATGGCCACCTACGGCAAACTTGCCATCTTCACCATCTCGATGCCACCGTATGCGATGCTGTCGTATCCCACGTACGTAATGGACCATGGGATCGTAGTAGGGGAGGTGGCCACGCGAACGCCGTGGTGTTCTACACGGTGGGGCTGCTGGCAGCGGATGTAGGTCTGGAAGCGAGTTCGCCAATGTTGGAGAAGGAGAGGAAAATAGAAGAGAAGGAGAGGAAGGGGGGGAGGAGGAGGAGGAGGAGGAGGTGTAAGGGTTTAGGAGGAAAATAGGGAGATGAAAATATAAATTTTCTTATTATTTATATTTTTTTGATGTTTTTCGTTCCATTTAACGGAGCAAGGGCATACGATCTTAACGGAGTAAGTTTATAAAAATACATATATATATATATATATATATATATATATATATATATATATATATATATATATATATAAAGAAAGCTCGATAATTTAAAGCTTTTGTTATTTGAATTATTGATAAGAGGCTAAGAGAAAACTTAGGATAACGTAGGCCATTATGTAGAGGCAATGCATCAACAACATGGATTGTCCCATGGGCAATAATAGGAGAAAGAAAACAATCGGCCACTTTAATGTTAAAGGAAGTAGGCAACTTGTATAAAGAAGATAATTGGGGTGAGTTAACAATGATATGTGACGTTGCACCATAATCAGCTATGTACTTATTGTTAGAAGAACTATCTAAAGCATGGGCACTAGGGTGCATTGACAGTGATGTGAGCGGAACAACCATCCAGCCTCTCTTAAGTTCTATTAGCTAACTTGAGTTAGCAAAATGAAAATTAGGGACAACCATTGTCTGTGTTTATGTGTAGAGAGGGAATGTTTCCTATGATGTATACATGGAGGGAAGGTTGGTGTAAAAGCAAGTTAGCATATATGGAGGCTGAAAGGGAAAGATATCTTCTCACATAAAGGATAGGAAGATAACTCCCTTTCCATCAAAGATTTGGGTTAACTCATGTTAAGTGGGTAACTTGGGTTCCATAAATCTCTGGTATAGAAGAAGTGGTAACTCTTCACACAAACGCTCTCTCGTTGTTCAACGAAGTAAACCTATAGAGCCCTTCAAGCTGCTTTCTTTGAGATAGACCACCGTGGAGTCAACTCGTTATGGGCCTTATGAGCTTTGCATGGGACTTCCGCTGCCTTGGTGGGCCTAATTCAAACTCAATGGACCATAACATTACCAACACGTACCGGCCTTATAAACTCGTGCTTGTTAGGATTTTTTTTTTTTTAATTTATGCTTGCATAAATCTTTAATGTTGGTGCCGTGATCCCAATTGTCGGCATGTTACAGCAAACGATTAAAAGTCGTGCGCATCTTATGAATATTTTGATGGTTTACCTACGTTGAAAAATGTCTCGGATATCACCTTCGCCCTATATTTATTTTCGTTTCAAATTTGTTTGGAAAAGACAAGTAGCGGTTTTGGTAGTCTTTGGAGAGACCCATAGGTCAATTGAATCATAAAAAAAATGTCTGCTTGCGTATGGTCACCATGACGATTAGATTTGGCAATGTAAAGAAAATTAAAAAATAACGTAATTGACTGTTCAAAAAGTTAGATTAAATGCACAAATGTTTATTAATTTTATATTGATATAATTTGATTTCAAATTAAAATATATCGACAATTTTTAATTTTACATTGATAAATTTTAATTTTATATCAGCACATTTTCATTAAGAAGTTATGATAATTTTTCAAAACGATGATTTCACCGCAAAACAATACGTCCGTTCACTTTTTAAACTTTTCTGCTCTTGTCCTATTTTAACCCACGGAGCAATACCTGTTAGGTCGTCGATGGATATCTCTATTGGAAGGTTTTTGCTTAAGAATTTTATTCTTCATTTTCCCAAAGCTTAAGTTTTTTTTTTTTTTTTATAATAAAGCTTAAGAATTTCATTCGTCTATGGAGTCCATGGTCTATGTGCAATTATATTGCCTCGACCAAGAATGCTAACCAGCTGTCTCTTTCTTCGTCTCCGCTCCGTTTTAGCAAAGAGGCTCTCCCTCTGGGCAAAAGAGATCTTGGGCCCAGAGAAAAGTGATAGGCTCTACCCCCCCCAACACGAGTCCCCATTCCCCGTTCACTTGATTGTCTCTCCCTCTCCTCCCATTAATCCCATCTCCCACTTAAAAAGTTAAAGCTCCTTCCCCCTCTCCGTTTCATCCATTAATGGGAGCTGGCTACTTCTTTCCGTTACCTTTTGGGCAACGGCAAAAACAACGACACTTTTTGGTCTGAGCGGTAAAGTAGCAACACTTCTGTTTTTTATTTTAGTAAAACGGTAAATATTTATTCAAGGGTCAAGTAGGCTCGAAAGGTTCATGCAGTTAGCCAAGACATCCTCCGGAGAGTGTAAAAAATCCAAAAAGGAAGATATATAGCTCTAAAATAAAGTTAAAATTACCGGTGATGATAGAGACGAGGGTAGTCGGAGTCTTGGAATCATCACTATGAGTCTATCGTTCCTTTCCCTTTATAGGTTCCATATCAAGGTTGAAAGTACTTTTGAAAAATGCTTCATCAGAATGTTAGCCTACTTAGCCAATATTCATACGTCCATGGTGTTTCCAGAGTTCCTAATATGGGGGTGAAGGTCTCCTAAACTTTCTTCTAAACCAAAGAGGAAGTTGCACTAAAAGAAGAGATGGGGAGATGTTTCTCCTTCAAATTTATAGAGAGGGTATGATAAGACTCGTGCCATCAAAATACTTTAAGACGTCTGGAAGTTGGGTCAGACGTCTACACATCTTCCCATATGTTTGAAAATCAATTTTTGCGTGCGTACGACCTTAAGTTTGCGCGCGTGCCGCGCGCAGATTGAGCTCAACCGCATTTCTTCTCTTTCTTCTCTTTCTTCTCTCCCCTCACCGACGACAGAGCCCTCCCTCGCGTGTACATATAGCCCCTCCTCTCCCTCACGCCACCCCACTCCCATCCACCTTCCCCTTCCTCTAGCGAGAGTGAGAGCGAGCATGGCAAGTTGCAGCTGAGTGCAGCGGCAGAGAGGAGAGGAGCAGCGAGGGGGAAGAGAGGAGAGCATGCGCGAGCCATGAGAGAGCTCGCTGAAGGTGCTCACGGATGGTCGGCCGTGCACACGGTGGAGGGGTGTGCCGGGGAGATTTCCCCCGACGCTGCTGCAGCTAGAGCAACGGACGAGCGAGCGCGGCACGGCCGCGAGCAGCAGGAAGAAGACGGAGGAAGCTTCTGATTCTAGGATTTTTCCAGAATCAGACGTCTGGACCAAATCCAGACGATGCGGACAACATCTGGAGGAAGCTCCAGACAACTGAGAGGTACGTCCTGCGCCCTATGCTTCCCTTTGCAGATATGGACATGAAGGCCGTTCCGCCGAGGCTCTGATGCATGCCGTGTTAAGGAGATTACGTTGCGTGTGCAGGATTCGTTTTGGGAAGGCACGGGGACACGCCCTCCCACGCAGTTCAAACATCTGGGCAAGACACTAGACTGCGGAGAACGTCTCCAAACGTCCGGAGAGGTGGTCGGACGTCTGGAACTAGGTCCAGACGGTTCAGAAGGATCCCTGGACGTCTGAGGAGCAACGCAGAGTGAGGTATGGTTCTAGACTCCTTTTAAGACATCTGGAAGGTGTTTTAGACGTCTGATTTGAGTCAGGATTGTCGTGTTTGACCCGTTCAGGGTTCGTTTGAGGTCCGATTTCCGCAACTAAGATTCCGTTCTTCTTCGTATAAGTTCCTCTACTTGTTGGAATGATTTTTTATCATGTTTTGAGTAGTTTCTTGTGGTTGATCCTTGTGTTAGGACCTCGTTCCGTTGCGGGTTCGGGGGTTGCGGAGGCATGTGGATCTACCGATCAAGCCCCCATTACTCCTGGTTTCGCAGGTAGAGTGGCTTCCTCTAGTTAATTACAACATAAATGTATATTTGGAATGAAAAATTTGATCCTATGGTATGGCATGAATCCTAGGACTAGAAACACTGGATTGAATGTTAGATCCTAGGGTATGGCATGAATCCTAGAACTAGAAACACTGGAATAATTGTATTGAATGCATGAGTTGCAGTCTGAGATGATTAAATAAAATAATAATAATTGCCTGTAAGTAGATAACAGTTGCCTGTGGAATATAAATGTTAAGACCAGAGGCATCAAAACACTTTAAGACGTCTGGGAGTTGGTCCAGACATCTGGTCAAATGTCTGGACGCCTTCCCAGACGTCTGGAAATTAATTTTTGTGTGTGTATGATCGCGAGTTTACACGCGTGCCGCGCGCAGACTGAAACCCGCCACCCTCTTCTTTTTCTCTCCCCTTACCGACCTGCAGAAACCTTCTCCCAACGCCTACAAATACCCTCCTCTCCCTCATGCCACCCACATCCACCCGTCTTCTCCTTCCTCTAGCGTGAGAGAGAGAGTGAGAGCGAGCCGCCGCTGCTGCCGGGTGCAGTGGCGGAGAGGAGAGGTGTAGCGAGAGGGAAGACGAGAGAGCACGCGAGCCGTGAGAGAGAGAGAGCTCGCCAGACAGTTCGAGGCCAGCCGGCGTGTGCATGGAGGAGCGTATGCTGGGGAGGTTTCCCCCGGTGCTGCTACAGCTCGGGCAGCGGGTAGACGAGCACGGCGCAGCCGCGCACAACGAGAAGAAGACGAAGGAGGTTCTGATTCTGGGAATTTTTCCCAGAATCAGACGTCTGGACCTACATCCAGACGACGCGGGCGACGTCTGGAGGAAGCTCCAGACGACTGAGAGGTACGTATTTTTCCTCCTTTGCTTGCTTTTGCAGATACAGCCACGCAGGCCGTTCCACCGAAGCTTTGTCACGTGCCTTGCTGAGGGATTTTTGCGTACGCGTGCAGGTTTCACTTTGGGAAGGCGCGGGACACGCCCTCTTACGCGATTCAGACGTCTGGGCGAGTCACCAGACGGCTTAGAGCATCTCCAGACGTCCGGAGAGGTGATCGGACGTCTGGAACTGGGTCCAGACGGTTCAGCAGGACCTCTGGACATCTGAGGAGTAGCGCAGAGTGAGGTATGAGCTGGACCCCTTTTTAAGACGTCTGGAAGATGTTCCAGACGTCTAATTTGAGTCAGAGTTGTCATTTTTGACCCGTTTAGGATCTGTTCGAGGTCCGATTTCCACGTTAAGATTCCGTTCTTCTCAGAATAAGTTCCTCTACTTGTTTGAAATACTTTTATCCTATTCTGAGTGGTTCCTTGTAATTGATCCTTGTGTTAGGACCTCGTTCTGTTGCGGCTTTGGGGGTTACGGAGGCACGTGGACCTACCGATCACGCCCCCATTACTCCCTATTTTGTGGGTAGAGTGGCTTCCCTTAGTTAATTACAACATTAATGCATCTCTGAAATAAATGATAGATCCTAGGGTATGGCATGAATCCTAGGATCAGAAAAACTAAATTGAATAATAGATCCTAAGGTATGGCATGAATCCTAGGACCTGAAAACTAGGTTGAATGATAGATCCTAGGGTGTGGCATGATTCCTAGGAACAAAAACACTGAAACGAATGTTTTGAATGCCTAAATTGCAGTCTTGGATAAGTAGATAAAATAATGATAATTGCCTGTAATTGGATAACAGCTGCCTGTGAAATGTAGAGTACTGTTGCTAATAACTACTACATGTAATTCCTGTTGTTTGGAAACTAAATTCGAGCTGCTTGTATATAAATTGGAAAAGAAAGATTAAATGTTGAAAACAAGTGCTATATGCGAATAAAACTGAAATGATGAAACATAGTATGGCTTGGCCTGAGAAATATGAGCACGAACCCTATGGGGAATTAGGAGTAGAGCTCCTGGAAAATAAATAGAATGGAACTGGGAAAGTGAATGGGGAAGTGAGATGGCCCTTGAGTACGGAGTACCAAAGAGAGCGACTGTCCCCTTGTTTAGTGAAGAGCGGAGCTAGCTGCCCTAGGGTTGGGACTCGGGGTTAGGACTGGCCACTTTGTACCGACTCTATGGCCCTCGCGTACATAGTACTAGGGAGAGCTACTAGTGTAGGGAGAGAGCTAGCCACCCCACGGGGCCCGAGGTTTAGCTAGCCATCCTACACCGACTTATTAGGCCCACTGGGCAAACCAGGGTAGTCTGGCGAGGGTGCGCGGATTGTGGAGGGGCAAGGCCACTGTTTGGTTACTATGGAGGGACTGGACCCCTGTTACTGAGAGGGCTCTACCCTATACTGGTTCCATGCTGTGCTTGGGGTGCACCCGTTAACGGAAACGACTGACCGCGTGACAGTGTGGGTAGCTACCCGTGCGTTTATCGCACGTGCCGTAGTCACCGTTACGTTTGTCAACGACCTTGGGGTGGTTGATTGAGGGTAGGACCACCACGGGGGACCCTCCCGGCCAGGAGAGTACCACGTACTACTTCTACTTTTCGGAAAAGATTGTAATCAAGATCGTTCCCACGAGGAACATTCAAGATCAAGAAAAAGGACCTAATAAATAAACCAAGTGATGAAAGAAAGAATAATTAGTTATATAAAGAAAGAAATTGAAAACAACAGCTACCTGTCTACCTTTACTGCTTTTCTTAGCTAGCTGGTTACCACTCTACTCAGCGTTTCACTGATGAAAACGGCAAACCGTAGTGTTGCTTTATGTTTATTATAGTACAGTCGTTATAGTATAAGACAAGACAACTACGGTTGTCATTACAATAGATTTTTTTTAACTCGGAAATAGTTTTCCCTAGGTCGAACTCAGGGAGCTACTGGAATTCTAGAAGTACAAAGTTTCTCTATTGGATTACAAAAATAAGAGAGAGAGAGGGGGAGAGAGAGAGAATTTTTATCTTGGCTTCTTCTTCTTCTTCTCTTCTTCTCTCACGGCTGTGCCTTCTTCTTTCTTCTTTTTGTGCTTTCTGTCTTCTTTCTTCTTCTTCTTCTTCTTTTGTTCTCTTTTCTTCCTGGTTGTTCGTCTTCTTCTTCTGCTCGTCCTGTCTTCTTCTCTTCTTCTTTCTTCTCTTTTCTTCCTATTTCTTTCTCTCTTTCTTTTGATTTCTTTTTCTTTGGCGGCCAAGTCTTCTTCTTCTGCTCGTCCTGTCTTCTTCTCTTCTCTTCAGCTGCAGAGTCTTCTTCTTTTCTTCTTCCTTCTTCTCTGCTTTATCTCCTCTGGCCGCTGCTCAACCGTCGTCTGATGTAGTGGTCAGACAACTTAACTGCAGGTCTGCTACAGTGCTTCTCTTCTTCTCCTTCCTTTCTTCCTTCGCCGCTTCTTCTTCTTCTGCTCCTGCACACTCACACAACTGGTCAGAGCAAAACCTACCCCTACCCTTCCCCGCGTCTCTCTCTTTCTCAGATTTCTCTCATAGGATCGCTCTCCCAGAGCCGGGTATTCGGGTACGGGTATCGTGCTCGGGACCAGGCCCACCGGCGTGCGGTGGTGAGCGAGGTGTGTGCAATGTCGGGTATTCGGATCCTGCCCAGACCCGCGGGGCGTGAGCGCGGGCAAGGGCGAGTGCGTGAGGGACCTGACCCCTGTGTTCGAAGGCGAATAGCCTCGAACACTTTTACATTTTATGTGTGGTCACTGAGCCACACACTTCCGAGGTGGGACTAAAGTCCCACCTCCCGACTGGCGTCCGCAGGCGAGGAGGCTGCAGGCAATTGCAGCAACTCGCGAGGGGTTTGCCTCAGCTGCAGACATGGGAGTCTTCGCAGAGACACTCCGCGCGACCTGGGACCAGTGCCTGGGCGAGATCGAAGCTGCAGCTGCAGGTGAAGGAGCTTCACCTGCCCAGCAATGGCGGCGTGACCTGAAAGCAGGAATACGGCCTCTCGGCCCAGTCAGAAGATGCAGGGTGCTTCGCCAGAGTGCGGCGTAGCCAGTGCGGGTGGTGGCGAGGCGTGAGGCGGTGTATGGTGGTAGCCCTAGGTCGGATTGTAATCGGAAAAATGGGTTTGTTCGGGGGGTCGTTGTGGAGGTGTGGAATGGCAGTGGAGGGGCGGAGGGTGTTTGGTGAGGTGAGGCGGAGCTTTTGGTGTAGTTGGCGAGTCGTATGGGATTGTGGGATGACGAGAATGACTCCCCGGAGAGTGGCCGGAGGTGGGGAAGATGAAGGTGGTCAAGCGTGGGCGTAGGGCGATCAAGAAAAACAAGTTGGGGAAAAGAAAGAGGGGAGGAAGGGAAATAACTGTTACTTACCTACAGGGATGAAGGGAGGCCGGAGTGGCAGGCAGCCGTACCGACTGTCGCCAGAGAAGAAACACCCAGAGGGAGAGAGTGGCGGCGAGGAAGAGGGAAGGGAGGCGCGCGCTTGGTGCGGCGCGACGCGGGGAGATCAGGTGCAGGTGACTCTGCTGCTGGTATTGTAGCAGAGTGACGAGAAGGAGGAGGAGGAGCCGCCGGAGCTGGTGGGTTCCTGTCGGAGTGGGGAGAGAGGAAGGGATGAGGTATTCTCCGTCAAGACCAAGCTGTCAGAACCGGCTAGCGATGCTGGTCTTTATAAAGGCGGTGGCGGAGGGTCGGACGTAGGGAGATGACGTGCGTCCCTCGTCGGAGTATGGTCGGAGACGAGACCCATACCTTCCGCACGTTCACACGGAAGGTGTGGGCGTCGTCAGGTGGCATGGCCGAGTCCCTGCGACAGCAGACGTCATAGGGAACTCCGTGTTCTCTTTGTAGGACGTCCCCCTCACCCTACGCGGCGCCATGCTCCGCGCAAAGTCGCCGGAGCATGGCGCTGCGTAGAGACTTGCAGGAGGGACCAAAATGCAAAGAACGACGAGGAAATTAGGGTCCAAAATGCAAGGGTTTCGAAAGTTGAGGGTGAAAAAGTAAATGATGAGGACCAAATTGCAAAGTCGGTCAAGGAGGTCTCTTCTTAGGCTCAAGTTTTTATGCATGACTAAATTGGACCTAAGGATTTTAATGGTGAATTTTGTTTCTATGTCAGACCATGTTTGACCGACCAATTTACGTAAAAACCCAAATTAAATCATTAATTGGGCATGGTTCTCAATGTAGGTCAAAATGGGTTTCTAAAGCCAAATTGAAGGTTCTAAACCCTAGAACTTATTTTTCTATGAATTTTAGAGGGTTTAATTGATTTTTACCCTGCCTCAAACCTCGTGAATTGAAGTGGGTTTGTTTTAGGGTTATAAAATGTCATTTAATTCCTTGGAGTTGTTGTAGCCCTTGTTGGATCAGATCATCCCACTTTCCTTCTTATTTAGTTTGTTTGACTTGTTTTTGGACCCTGAGTTACCCTGGTTGCAGATTGTGTTGGTGAAATTGCATTTTTACCCCCTTATGACTTATTTTCTTCTTAAACTCAGAATTCTCTGAGTTAAGCCTTTCTTTGAGTTATGTAGGAGCTTTTTCTTACATACCTAGGTTAGATTGTACTAGTTAAGGTTCATGATGAGGTTCTCATCATACCCCCATGCCTAGCTTTTGCTAGTCCCTTAGCAAAAACTTAAGGTTTCAACCTTTGTTCTAGACCATGAAGTTCTTAATGGTTTCAGATAAGTGCTTTTGTCATTTGAACCTAGATTAGGTTAGAATGCTGACCATAGGCCTAAAAGGTACTCTAGTACCAACCAAGATCCAGATCTATCTAGCCTCAGCCTCAGTCCTTAGCAAAGGTTTTTAAGACCCACAAGAACTAACCTAAGGTTTATTGGACTTTGTGGTTAAAGCACCCATGCTTGAAATGATTTTAGCCCTGGCTCAGTTCGCAGTGCGTTTTGTAAGAAAGAGAGATAGAAGATTTTTCTGTTTGGAGAGTTTTCTCTCTCTTTTTCTTTTTAATTCTAGCTTAGGATTGGCTTTTCAACACGGTCAGTATCAGATTCCTTGTTGCCATCATCAATCCTCAAGGGTTCCTGGCAATCGATGCTTCGAGATAGCACCGCCCTTGGCAACCCCCGGAACCCTAGCTATTGAGATTTCGAGATAATCCCATCCATGGTGTTCCGTGGTCGAATCCAGACCCTCGCAATTGACACTTCGTGATAATGCCATCCATGGAATCTGAACCAGCAGAGTGCTTACATGCCCCCAGTAGGATATGTAAATATCCTAAGAGACAAGCACCGAGGAGATGATATTTTGTTACGCATCTTCGAGGGGAATTTCCCACCTTTTCGTGCTGGGAACTCATCCAAATCAACTTGTGTTGATCAGCCTTTCCTACTCTAGGTGTTCTTTTCAGAATTTTGCGACACTTCTGCGTGATTTTGACTTTTACGCTTACTGAACCAGGCTGTGTGTGAGGTTAGGGTGCTTAGGTTACTGAGTCCCACAAACCAAAAGTTAGTTAATGAGGCCAAATACTCCCTAAGGCTTGGACTTAATACTTAAGCTTTTCATTTTCCTCAACCTCTTGAGGAGTGTCCAAATCTTAATGGGTACTAAGAGTCTATCCAAGAATGCCTAAGGTTTGCATTCTTACTAATCTCACCATGCACTTTTCATTTCTCTTCTTGAATGAGGTCTAGAACTTAGGTCAATTCCTTAGTTTCTTACTAATGACTATTACTCTTTTCTTATATTTTTGTGCTCCTTTTTCATTTTGTTTCTTTTCCTTCTCTCACAAAATTTCCTTTCTCCTCTTATTCTCTTATTCTTTTTCAAATTTTTTTTTTTAATTTTTATGGTGTTTTTGGCATATGTGAATTTTTTTGTTTAAAACCTTTTCTTACAAGTTTTGCACTTCCATACCCCCCCATGCCTAAGGTTTGCAATGTCCTCATTGTGACTTAGGGGGGTTTTTATTCAGCTTAGTTCATTCCTTAGGAGAGGTGTTTTGGTGAGTGAATGGGTCGAGGTGATTGTTGCGAACGATTTCTAATCCCAGATGCAAGCATCTGAGGTGGAGTCGGCTGTCTTAAAGGGTGAACCTTAAGTGCACAAAGGTGTCAAAAAGGTTTTAGGTTTTCAAGGAAAATGACGGGCTGCCTCCCATTAAGCGCTGAGTTTTACGCCATCGGCTGGGCGCAATAAGCTCAAGGGGAATGGAGGATATAGGATGATTCAGCCAAATCAGTAGAAGTTACATCAATGAACGGCTTGAGTCTCTGACCGTTCACGATGGAAGGTTTGGAATCGTGGCTGAGCAAACTGATTTCGATGGCTCAATTTCCAAAAACCTGTCGGACCAAGTATGGTCCGACCCACTTGGATCGCAACTTTCCAGGGAAAAGTTTGAGTTGGGCATCAAGGAGTAGGACCTTCTGACCAAGATGAAAAATCTTTCTTAAGATATGCTTGTCATGGAAGGCTTTAACCCGCTCCTTGTAGGTTCGTGAGTTCTCATACGCGTCCAGGCGTAATTCATCGATCTCGCTGATTTGAAGCTTTCTGTGGGTTCCAGCCTTCGAAAGATCTAGATTACAGTTCCGTACTGCCCAATAGGCTTTATGCTCCAATTCGACAGGAAGGTGACACGCCTTCCCATATACCAGTCTAAAGGGAGACATGCCTAATTGGGTTTTGTGGGCGATCCTATAGGCCCACAAGGCTTCCGGAAGTCGGGACGACCAATCCTTCCTGTCAGGTAGAACAGTGACCTGCAGGATTTTCTTGATCTCCCGATTTGATAGCTCAGCTAGACCATTAGTCTGGGGGTGATAAGGAGTAGAGATTCGGTGAGACACCCCGTACTTGGTCATCAGTGACCTAAACTGAGCATTTGTGAAATGGGTCCCCCCATCTGAGATTATAGCACGAGGAATTCTGAACCTTGAGAAAATGTTTTGATGAATGAATTTGAGAACGATTTTGTGATCACAGGTTCGGGTCGGTATGGCTTCAATCCATTTGGACACGTAGTCCACAGCTAGCAGAATGTATTTGAAACCATCCGAAACAGGAAAGGGGCCCATAAAATCAATCCCCCAAACATCAAAGATTTTGCATACGAGAATCGGCTACAAAGGTATCATGTCGCGATGGCTCATGTTGCCCAAAGTTTGGCAACGACTGCATGCCTTGCAGTGATTGTATGAGTCTTTAAACAGTGTGGGCCAGTAAAAGCCGCACTGGAGGACTTTTGATGCGGTTTTATGTCCAGAGAAATGGCCACCGCATGCCTGGTCATGGCAGAAAGAGAGGATACTGTTGACTTCCTCTTCCGGAACACATTTCCGGATGATTTGATCAGCACCTATGCGGAAGAGGTATGGGTCTTCCCAAATGTAATATTTGGCATCAGAGCGCAATTTGTCTTCCTTGGCCTTCGGCCAATCAGAAGGGACCTGATGAGATGCCAAGTGGTTTACTATATCAACAAACCATGGAAGGCTAGTACCAATAGTCAGTAGGTGCTCATCAGGAAAATGTTCCGTGATGGGTCCGGAAGGGTTGATAATCTCAGAAGGAAGATGGGACAAATGGTCGGCTACCACATTCTGCCTTCCCGCCTTGTCGCGAATCTCGAGATCGAATTCTTGCAACAGCAAGATCCATCGGATTAGTTGGGGCTTCGCGTCCTTCTTGGCAAGGAGATGCCTCACAGCCGTGTGATCTGAGTAGATGATGATGTGGGAACCCAGGAGATACGATTGAAATTTTTCAAGGGCAAATACTATGGCTAACAGCTCTTTCTCCGTAACCGTGTAGTTACGCTGAGCCTCGTCAAGTGTCTTGCTAGCGTAGTAGATGACCACGGGTTTCCCGTCAGCTTTCTGCCCCAGGACCGCTCCTACAGCGAAATCAGACGCATCGCACATGATCTCAAAGGGTTGAGACCAGTTAAGAGATTGTAGGATAGGTGCCTCGGTGACTCGGTCACGAAGGTTTTCAAAGGCTAGTGTGCATTCCTTGGAGATTTCAAAGGGTACATCCTTAGCGAGAAGAGTAGTTAAGGGGCGCACGATTTTCGAGAAATCAGGAATGAAACGACGATAAAAGTCGACGTGCCCCAGAAAAGAACGAATGTCCCTGATCGAGCTAGGCATAGGAAGGCGAGAGATTAAATCAACCTTAGCTCGATCCACTTGGATGCCTTTCTCTGAGATCAAGTGTCCCAAGACAATTCCCTCAGGCACCATGAAATGGCTCTTTTCCCAGGAAAGAACCAAATTCACATCGATGCACCGCCTGAGTATTTGGACCAAGTGTTGGAGGCAATCGTCAAATGATGCTTCAAAAACTGAAAAGTCATCCATGAAGACTTCCAGATAGTCACCTACCATATCTGAGAATATGGCAAGCATGCACCGCTGAAAAGTCGCAGGTGCATTGCAAAGACCGAAAGGCATCCTTCGGAATGCGTACGTTCCGAAGGGGTAGGTGAACGTGGTCTTCTCTTGGTCCTCAGGATGGATTGCCACCTAGTTGTAACCGGAGTACCCATCAAGAAAGTAGAATAATCGATTTCCCGCTAATTTCTCGAGAATCTGATCAATGAAAGGTAGTGGGAAATGATCTTTTTTCGTGGAGGAATTGAGTCGTCGGTAATCTACACACTCTCTACGAGTTGGCTAATCGGGTAGGAATGACTTCTCTGGTTTTAGTCGTTATGGTGGTGAGCCCTGCCTTTTTAGGCACAACCTGAATTGGGCTCACCCAACGACTATCGGAGATCGGGTAGATGATCCCTGCATCTAACCACTTGATGATCTCCTTTTTCACGACCTCCTGCAGATTTGGGTTCAAGCGTCTCTGCATTTCATGAGAAGGTCGTGCGCCCTCTTCAGAATAAATATGATGAGTACAATAAGAGGGACTTATTCCAGTCAGATCATCGAGAGTCCATCCAATGGCTCTGCGATGTTGCTGGAGGACAGCAATCAGATGGGATTCCTGTTCGGGATTGAGCTTGGAATTGATAATCACAGGAAGGGTCTGATTAGAACCCAGAAAGATGTATTTCAAGTGATCAGGAAGGGGCTTTAGTTCACGGATGGGGTTATCAGCAGCAGCGGGTGGTTCAGAATAGATGTGAGGTTCAAGGGTAGGAGCTATTAGTTCGTCTAAATCTGGTTTTGACTCCTCTGTTTGGGGGTCAAGATCTTGCTGTGGTTGATGAGGTATAATTAGGTCATTCTGAAAGTGTGTTTCATCAACCAAAGCCCTAATGTCACAAATTTGTTCGATGACACCGCAATTGATTCCTTGTTGGGCCTTAAATATATCAATTTTTAGGATTTGATTTCCAAATTTTAACTCTATTTGGCCCTCCTCACAGCTAATGTTGGCTCTAGCTGTAGCCAAGAAAGGTCTCTCTAGAATGATCGGTGTATCCCTAGGGTTTTCAGGTGCGTCCATGTCTAAGACTATAAAGTCTACAGGAAAGTAGAAATCCCGCACTGTTACAATAACATCCTCGAGAATCCCTTTTGGTGACTTTATAGATCGATCTGCTAATTGTAATGTCACCTCCATTGGTTTTAGCTCAGATTCTTCTAGATGGTTAAGTAAGGATGTGAGTATTAGATTTATGGAAGCACCCAAGTCTAGCAATGCTCTATCAAATTGGGTATCACCTATCTTGCAGGAAATCAGGGGAGTACCAGGATCTTTAGCCTTGGGTGGGAGTCTGCTTAGGATTACAGAGCTGGCTTGCTCTGACAGTACAATTGGACTCCCACTTTTGGTTCGCGGATTACGCTGGGGTGTACACACATTCTTTAAGAATCATGCGTAAGCCAGTACGTGGCAGATTGCATCCATCAAGGGGATGTTTATGTGGACCTGCTCAAAGAGCTTGACCAGGTCCTCCTTAGGTGCCACGGGTTTGGTAGTCTTCTTTCCCTTAGTCAAGGCCTCGGGAAATGGAACCTTTGTTGGTTCTTCTAGGATAGGTCCAGGTCTTTGATTTAGGATAGGGATAGGAACATCCTAGATTACCGTCCTAGGCTTGGGATCACTACCAGGCTTGGAGTGGTTTGGATAAGGTGGATCTTGGGTTTCCTTACCACTACGGGTTGTCACGGAATTAAGTCCTGCCTGGTTTTGGTTGGGATTGGGTAAGATGGGTTGTTGCTGATAGCCTGCAAAAGAAGTGGAAGCCTCTATCCCGTCGGGTGAAGGAACAGAGGGGGCCTGATAAATCATGTGGGCTTGGCTTGGGTTTAGGTTCATAACGCACCACTGTGTTGGCACGTTATTCAGGTTAGGAAGAGGTTGGGAAGGAAGTGTGCCTAGCTGGTGAGAATTTGCCAACTGGGCCAGTTGATTTCGGACCTCTGTAAGTTAGTCCTTGTGTTGTTTTTGGATAGCTGCATTCGTTCTTTGAATGTCAGCCAGAGTCTGAAGGATAAGGGACATTTGATCTTGGTTTGGCCCTGATGGATAAGTAGGGTTGGACCGAGGCTGAGGCGGCTGGTGAGGACGAGGGGGTTGTGGGCGGGACTGAAAGGGTGGTCGTTGGGTTTGGGAATTTCCCACCCACTGAAAGTTGGGATGGTTTTTCCATCCAGGGTTGTAGGTGTTGGAGAATGGGTCGTTCTGGATGGCGTTGAGGTCCTCGCAGGTCTGAGGAACTTCCAGAGATTCAGAGAAAGGGGGAATGGAATTCCCCGGGCTGGTATAGAAGGGATCGGATGACCCTCCGATCCGAGAATCCGATGGGGATGGGTATGGATCCATCCCAGGAGAAGATCGGTGGAGAATGTTTTGCACAGTTTCCCATGTGGAAGGAGGCTGTGCAAAGGAGCTATGAGCAGAGGTGGCTTGCTGCAAGTGCTGAGTCAGCTCATCCACCTTCTTTTCAATGATTGAGACCTTGTCCAATCGACTGGCCATTAGTTCCAGGTCGACTGATGTGGATAGGCCCTGCGTCTCATGTGCTCCCCTAAGGTTCGTCGATGCACGGGTATTCGTCCTGTCGAATAATCCCATGGAGTCATTGTTGATGGAGTTCTCACACATGTTTTCGAGAATCTCCCACACGGTGTCCTCATGTTGACCCATGATGTTTCCTCCGCAGGTTGCATTGATGAAAAGACGGATGTCTTCACGGAGTCCCTGGTAAAAAGACTGGACTTGTTCCCATTTAGGAACTCCGTGATGGGGGCACTTTCTCATGAGATCCTGAAAGCGATCCCATGCTTCATGGAGAGGTTCCCCTGTTTGCTGAGTGAAGTAAGTAATCTGATGGCGCAAGGCATTGATCCGACCAATGGGAAAGAACTTCTTCAAAAATTCAGACTGAAGTTCCTCCCAAGTGTTGATCGGCTGTGTTTGAGTTTGATACCAATGAGCGGCCTTGTCCATAAGAGAGAAGGAGAACATCTTCATGAGGAGAATGTCTCGATTGTGTGCATCTGACCCAAAAGTTTGGGCCAGATGCTTCAGCTGTTTGATGTGCTGGAAGGGATCTTCGGAATTAAGCCCATGGAATTTAGGTATAGCATGAATCATATTGGGCTTTAATTCGGAATCAGGTCCTCCAGCCGGGATTCTGACTCGAGGCTCAATGGTCACCGCAGCAGGATTATAATGGTCCCGCATCATAGGACGCTGCGGTGGGTGCACAAAGTTTTGGAAGGGGTCATTGAGTCTCTGGAGCTGGTGCTCCAGATTGTTTTCTTCCTCAACTGGCTGAGCCATGATGGGGGAAGAAGAAGAGCTTGGTTCTGAAAAAGATGAGAGAATAATGTGGTGGGGTTGCTGCACAAACACGGGCGTTGAGGCTTGGCCTTGACGAGAGTGAAATTCTAAAGGAGGTCTTAAGGGTGGTCTTAAGGACCTCCTACCGTACATGCACTGTTAGAATAGATGAGTTTAGAAGGTGCTGGACCCAATCGAGACACCCAAAAATTGTTGGGTGACTATAGAGGTGCGGGGCAGATGGACCCCTTGATCAAAAAGATCGTCCACCTGAGAATTACCTAGGCAGCCAGAGAGGGTGAGTCCCGCGAAGACCCCTACACGGTAGAGCGTCCCCACGGGTTACAGGGTTTCCCCCACCCGACCTCTCTTGTCACTGCGGTTCCAGGTAGACCAGAATGGGGACCTTGACCTCTTAAGTCTACCTCTTTTACTTTAAGATCAAGGTGTTTAAGGTTCCACTTGAACTTTTAAGTATTTTGAGTGAAAAAGTGACCTAATTTTAAGGTTGGTTGACCCAAGGGGTCAACTTCACCTCTTGTTCCTTTTGAGAGCTTTTGGGTCCTTTCTTTTAAGGTTCAAATGGATTTAAGAGCCTGAGTTGCTTAGGGTTCCTCTTGTATAGATCTTTTCAAATAAGGTTTCGGCACACCTCTTTTTGGGAAGATCTTTTCTTTGTTAATAGAAGGTGTGTCTCTAAAAATCCTAGCTTTTCAATCCTTGAGTTGGCTCTAGTTGGTCCATTTTAGTTGACTCAAAATTTAGTAACTAGGGCTCAATCAAGAAGGTTTTAGCCCTAGTTACCTTAATTGGATGGATAGTTAAAATGTGTTGAAATAAAAAATTAGGCAACTTTGATGAGTTACTAATTATAACACAGGTAGCCCTAAGTTGATTCTTCTTTTCGTTTCTTTTTAGATTTCAAGGGAGTTTAGGAGAGGGCTGATGAAGATTACCTGTTTGTTGGAGTGTTTGTTATGCGGCTGCTCTTCCAATTCCTTTCCTTTACCTGCACACAAGAGAGAAAAAGATTAGCAATTTTTTAAATAAAGAGTTCAAAAATTCTAGAATAGTCGTTGCTCCCCGACAATGGCGCCAAGTGAAAACGGTGAACCGCAGTGCTGCTTTGTGTTTATTATAGTACAGTCGTTATAGTATAAGACAAGACAGCTACGGTTGTCATTACAATAGATTTTTTCTTAACTCGGAAATAGTTTTCCCTAGGTCGAACTCAGGGAGCTACTGGAATTCTAGAAGTACAAAGTTTTTCTATTGGATTACAAAAATAAGAGAGAGAGAGAGGGGGAGAGAGAAAGAGAGAATTTTTTGTCTTGGCTTCTTCTTCTTCTCTTCTCTCACGGCTGTGCCTTCTTCTTTCTTCTTTTTGTGCTTTCTGTCTTCTTCCCTCTTCTTTCTTCTTCTTCTTCTTCTTTTGTTCTCTTTTCTTCCTGGTTGTTCGTCTTCTTCTTCTGCTCGTCCTGTCTTCTTCTCTTCTTCTTTCTTCTCTTTTCTTCCTATTTCTTTCTCTCTTTCTTTTGATTTCTTTTTCTATGGCGGCCAAGTCTTCTTCTTCTGCTCGTCCTGTCTTCTTCTCTTCTCTTCAGCTGCAGATTCTTCTTCTTTTCTTCTTCCTTCTTCTCTGCTTTATCTCCTCTAGCCGCTGCTCAACCGTCGTCTGATGTAGTGGTCAGACAACTTAACTGCAGGTCTGCTACAGTGCTTCTCTTCTTCTCCTTCCTTTCTTCCTTCGCCGCTTCTTCTTCTTCTGCTCCTGCACACTCACACAACTGGTCAGAGCAAAACCCACCCCTACCCTTCCCCGCGTCTCTCTCTTTCTCAGATTTCTCTCATAGGATCGCTCTCCCAGAGCCGGGTATTCGGGTACGGGTATCGCGCCCGGGACCAGGCCCACTGGCGTGAGGTGGTGAGCGAGGTGTGCGCAGTGTCGGGTATTCGAATCCTGCCCAGACCCGCAGGACGTGAGCACGGGCGAGGGCGAGCGCGTGGCACGCACGTGCGTGAGGGACCTGACCCCTGTGTTCGAAGGCGAATAGCCTCGAACACTTTTACAATTTATGTGCGGGCACTGAGCCACGCACTTCTGAGGTGGGACTAAAGTGCCACCTCCCGACCGGCGTCCGCAGGCGAGGAGGCTGCAGGCAATTGCAGCAACTCGCGAGGGGTTTGCCTCAGCTGCAGACCTGGGAGTCTTCGCAGAGACACTCCGCGCGACCTGGGACCAGCGCCTGGGCGAGATCGAAGCTGCAGCTGTAGGTGAAGGAGCTTCACCTGCCCAGCAATGGCGGCGGGGGTATGACCTGAAAGCAGGAATACGTCCTCTCGGCCCAGTTAGAAGATGCAGGGAGCTTCGCCGGAGTGCGGCGAAGCCAGTGCGGGTGGTGGCGAGGCGTGCGGTGGTGTTTGGCGGCAGCCCTAGGTCAGACTGTAGTCAGAAAAATGGGTTTGTTCCGGGGGTCATTGTGGAGGTGTGGAATGGCAGTGGAGGGGCAGAGGGTGTTTGGTGAGGTGAGGCGGAGCTTTTGGTGCAGTTGGAGAGTCATATGGGGTTGTGGGATGACGGGAATGACTCGCCGGAGAGCCGCCGGAGCTGGTGGGTTCCTGTAGGAGTGGGGAGAGAGGAAGGGATGAGGTATTCTCTGTCAAGACCAAGCTGCCAGAACCGGCTAGCGAAGCTGGTCTTTATAAAGGCGGTGGCGGAGGGTCGGACGCAGGGAGACGACGTGCGTCCCTCGCCGGAGTATGGTCGGAGACAAGACCCATACCTTCCGTGCGTTCGTACGGAAGGTGTGGGCGTCGTCAGGTGGCATGGCCGAGTCCCTGTTATAGCAGACGTCGCAGGGAACTCCGTGTTCTCTTTGCAGGACGTCTCCCTCACCCTGTGCGGCGCCATGCTCCGTGCAAAGTCGCCGGAGCAAGGAGCTGCACAGAGACTTGCAGGAGGGACCAAAATGCAAAGAACGACGAGGAAATTAGGGTCCAAAATGCAAGGGTTTCGAAAGTTGAGGGTCAAAAAGTAAATGATGAGGACCAAATTGCAAAGTCGGTCAAGGAGGTCTCTTCTTAGGCTCAAGATTTTATGCATGACTAAATTGGACCTAATGATTTTAATGGTAAATTTTGTTTCTAGGTCAAACCATGTTTGACCAGCTAATTTACATAAAAACTTAAATTAAATCATTAATTGGGCATGGTTCTCAATGTAGGTCAAAATGGATTTCTAAGGCCAAATTGAAGGTTCTAAACCCTAGAGATTATTTTTCTATGAATTTTAGAGGGTTTAGTTGATTTTTACCCTACCTTGAACCTCATGAATTGAAGTGGTTTGTTTTATGATTACAGAATGTCATTTAATTCCTTGGAATTGTTGTTGCCCTTGTTGGATCAGATCATCCCACTTTCTTTCTTATTTGGTTTGTTTGACCTGTGTTTGGACCCTGAGTTACCCTATTTGCAGATTGTGTTGGTGAAATTGCATTTTTACCCCTTATGACTTATTTTCTTTTTAAACTCAGAATTCTCTGAGTTAAGCCTTTCTTTGAGTTATGTAGGAGCTTTTTCTTGCATACCTAGGTTAGATTGTGCTAGTTAGGGTTCATGATGAGGTTCTCATCAGCTGACGTGTCGTACTTACTACCTTTTTCAGGACCAGGTGTTGAGCAGCTAGAGCCTCCGGTTGCGGAGGGTGTTGGGCCTAGTAGAGCCCAGTAATTGTACTTTTGTTGTACCCTTTTTCTATAGTAGTGAGTATTCTGTTACACCTTTGTACTCTTTTGTTGTAAACTTTATACTTCTGTACCTGTTTTTAATTCTCTACTGTTGTGGTGGTGTGTACTGTAGTAGTTCCTTTCTTTACTACTGTACTTTTGTTAATATTAGTTGCTTGCATGGTGAATGTGGTTTACTTTACTGCTTTTTGGTTACTTTCTCATTGGACGACTGGGTCTTGGGATCAGTCGAGTAGATCTGATTCTCGTGTCCTATAGGAATTCGAGAACAGGGTCATAACAATAAAGTACTGTTAGCAACAATTGCGTGTATGTTCCTGTTATTAAAATTAAATATGAGCCGCTTGTATATGAAATGGAAATAGAAATGATGGAACCTAGTATGGCTTGACCTGAGAAACCTGAGCATGAACCCTACAGGGAATTAGGAGTAGAACTCCTGAAAATAAATGGAATAGAACTGGAAATGTGAATGGGGAAGTGAGCTGGCCCTTAAGTACGGAGTACCAAGGAGAGCGACTGTCCCCCTGTTTAGTGCAGAGTGGAGCTAGCCGCTCTAGGGTTGGGACCTGGGGTTAGGACTGGCCACTTTGTACCCACTCTTTGGCCCTCGCGTACATAGTACCGGGGAGAGCTACTAGTGTAGGGAGAGAGCTAGTCACCCCACGGGGCCTGGGGTTCAGCTAGCCATCCTACACCGACTTGTTAGCCCCACTGGGCGAACCAGAGTAGTCAGGCGAGGGTGCACGGACTGTGGAGGGGCGAGACCCCTATTTGGTTCTTAGGGGCTAGACCCCTGTTATTGAGAGGACTATGCCCTATACTGGTTCCGTGCTGTGCTTGGAGCGCACCCGTTAATGGAAACGACTGACCGCGTGCTAGTGCGGGGTAGCTACTCATGCGTTTATCGCGCATGCCGTAGTCACCGTTACGTCTGTCAGCGACCTTGGGGTGGTTGACTGAGTGTAGGACCACCACTGGGGACTCTCCCAGCCAGGAGAGCACCACGTGCTACTTCTACTCTTCGGAAAAGACTGCAATCAAGATCGTTCCCACAAGGAACATTTGAGATCAAGAAAAAGACCTGATAAATAAACTAAGTGATGAAAGAAAGAATAAATAGATAAATAAAGAAAGAAATTGAAAACAACAGCTACCTGTCCACCTTTACCATTTTTAGTTAGCTAGTTGCCACTCTACTCAGCATTCGTTGACGTGTTGTACTCATAACCTTTTTCAGGTCCAGGTGTTGAGCAGCCAGAGCCTACGGCTGCGGAGGGTGTTGGGTCCAGTAGAGCCCAGTAGTGTACCTTTTTGTTGTACCATTCTGTTGTAGTGAGTATTTTTGTTACACCTATGTACTCTTTTATTGTAACTTTATATTCATGTACCTGTTTAAATTCTCTACTGTTGTGGTGGTGTGTACTGTAGTAGTTTATTTCTTTACTGCTGTACTTTTGTTACTATTAGTTGCTTGCATGGTGAATGTGGTTTATTTTTACTATTTTTTTTTGTTACTTTCTCGTTGGACGACTGGGTCTTGGGATCAGTTAAGTCGATCCGGTCTCATGTCCTGTAGGGATTCGGGAACCGGGTCATAACAAGATGGTATCAGAGCAAGGTCGTCCTTAGAAGTGAACTAGCTGGAAAATAACCAATTCACGTGCTTGTAACTAGAGTAACCACCACAACGTACCTTTTAACATCTGTTCTGAGGTTCTTTTGTTGAAAGTCGGTTAGAATTGATGTCTTTTCTATTTTGTGTTCGTGTCTCCTTGCAAGAGATGCCTCGAAAAGGAGGCAGCGAGGTGAGCCGCGAACACAGCCGAAGACGAGGTCGGAGGGGCGGGCGCGTTGAGCCCGACGCCTCAGTGGACCAGCCACTACTCCCGGGCATTTAGGCCCAGGACCTCGCCCATCTAATACGGGAGATCGTACGAGAGGAGCTTCACCCACCTCCATGAGCACCTCTCCCTGGGGCTGCGGAGGGGGAGTCCTCTGTGGGATCGTGAGACGGACACGGTGCTGGATGTGGGGGAGGGGGTGGCCCTCCACCGCCCCCACCTTCCTCCGGCACTTCCGAGCACGAGTCCTCCTTACCTGGAGGCATACCAGTTTCTCACCTTCAGCGCCATTACGAGCTTTTCGGACAGTTCCGGAAGCTGAAGCCCCCCTCCTTCAAGGGGGGATGAGGACCCGACCGAGGCGGAGGAATGGCTCGAGCAGATCGAGAAGGTGTTTGACACCCTTCGCCCCCCCTGTGGAGTGCCGCGTGGCCTTTGCCACGTACCAGCTGGAGAGTGCGGCACATAGGTGGTGGAGGGAGGTCAGGGGTCAAGAGAGGGACGGGCCGACTTGGGACCAGTTTGTCACCCTCTTCTGCGAGCAGTACTTCCCCCAAATGTGGCAGGACCAGAGGAGGCAGGAGTTCCACACTCTCCGCCAGGGGACGATGACCGTGAGCGCGTACCGCACGCATTTTCTGGAGCTGTCTCGTTTCGCAGCAACAGCTGTGGCTACCAAGGAGGAGCACATTTGGAGGTTCACCGAGGGGTTCCGGCCTGCTATTCGGGGGTATGTCAAACCCCTGAAGCTGCCTACATTCTTGAGAGTGTTGAAGGCAGCCATGACATATGAGGAGACAAACCCGTCCGTACGTGACATTGACAGCGGGCGGAAGAGGCCCTGCCAGCCAGACTACTCACATGGCCGATGAGAGAGGAGGCACGTGGCGCCCACAGGAGAGCCGTCACGCTTTGCGGGGCCGTTAATGGCCTTTGGGGGCCCCCGACAGGGGCCACCTGCCATCACCGGACCCCCGCCCAGCCGTCAGTAGGGACCCACTGAGGGCGGGAATCGTGTTCCTCTTTGCTACTAGTGTGGCCAGCCGGGCCACATCAGGAGGGATTACCCATCTAGGGCTGGAGGTCAGTAGATGCTCCCCACGCCGAGTACTGGAGGACGAGCAGGAGGCTGCGGTTTCCAGGCCCATTGGGGAGGACAGCAATCGCGGGGAGGGCACCGGCCAGCGGCTACCTGTCCGACATAGAGTGTGGCTACTTCGTCCGCACCTAGGGCTGAGGGGCGTATCAAAGCCCTAACACACAGAGATGCCAGAGCTTCAGGTTTAGTGGTGGCAGGTATGGTTACAGTTTCCGGCAGACTAGTTTACATGCTTTTTGATTTCGGCGCCACGCACTCATTTGTCACTGCCAGTTTTGCTGTTAGTTTGGGGCAGGATTGTGTGTTGTTAGAGAATCTGTTTGTGATCAGAGGTCCAGGTGGTCAGCTGTTTGTAGCTGAGGAGGTTTACACAGATTGTGAGGTCAGTGTTGGGGGACACAGCCTTCCCCCTGATCTGATTATGATACAGATGGAGGACTTTGGTGTGATTCTAGGGATGGACTGGCTGTCCGCTTACCACGCCTTGGTGGACTGTTTTGAGAGGAAGATCGTCTTCTCCATACCGGAGTTGCCCTCTTTCGAGTTTCACGGACAACCAGTGGACGGAGGCTTCAGGTGCATTTCTGCACTTCGGGCGGCGAGACTTTTAGGCCAGGGGTGTGAGGACTTCCTGGCTTGTGTGGTGGTGAAGCCCTGTGACAGACTTCCAGAGTATTCCAGTGGTTAGAGAGTACCCCAACGTGTTCCCAGACGAGTTGCCAGGATTACCGCCCGAGCGTGAGATCGAGTTTGAGATTTCATTAGTACCGGGGACCAGCCCATTTCTACAGCGCCTTACAGGATGGCACCATTTGAGCTACGAGAGCTCAAGTCCCAGTTGTAAGACCTTCTGGAGAAGGGCTTTGTGAGGCCCAGTGCGTCTTCGTGGGGAGCCCCAGTATTGTTTGTGAAAAAGAAGGATGGTACCCTACGCCTTTGTGTGGACTACAGACAGCTGAATATGGTTACCATCAAGAACAGGTATCCGCTGCCGAGGATTGACGACTTGTTTGACCAGTTGCGAGGTGCCACGGTATTCTCCAAGATAGACTTGAGGTCTGGGTATCACCAGTTAAGGATCAAGGAGACAGACGTCTCTAAGACAGCTTTTTGCACCCGGTACGGACACTACGAGTTTTTGGTCATGCCGTTTGGGCTGACCAACGCCCCCGCTGCCTTCATGGACTTGATGAACCGGGTGTTCAGACCCTATCTGGATCAGTTCGTGGTGGTATTTATAGATGATGTGCTCATCTACTCTCGAGATTAGGCGCAGCATGGATAGCACTTGCGGATGGTCTTAGACACATTGAGGCGACGTGGGCTGTACGCCAAATACAGCAAGTGCGAGTTCTGGTTGAGGGAGGTGACCTTCTTGGGTCATGTGATCTCCGGGGATGGCTTGGATGTGGACCCAGCCAAGGTTGAGGCAGTGCTCAAGTGGGAGAGACCGCGTACAGTTACAAAGATCCGCAGTTTCTTGGAACTGGCAGGCTACTACAGGCGGTTTATCAGGGGTTTCTCGCAGATTGCATGTCCTATGACACAGCTGACCCGGAAGGACGTGCCCTTTTCTTGGACAGACGATTGTGAGGCGTGTTTCCAGGAGCTGAAGGAGAGGCTGACTTCGGCTCCCGTGCTCAACATCCCAGACAGCAGTGGCGGGTTCGTTGTGTACACGGATGCCTCTTTGCAGGGGTTAGGGGGTGTGCTCATGTAGAGGGGTCACGTTGTCTCTTACGCTTCGCGGCAACTGAAGCCCCATGAGCACAGCTACCCTACCCACGACCTGGAGCTGGCAGCTATCGTTTTCGCGCTGAAGACTTGGAGGCACTACTTATACGGTGAGACTTTTGAGATTTTCATAGATCATAAGAGCCTCAGATACTTGTTTGATCAGAAGGAGCTCAACATGAGACAGAGACGTTGGTTAGAGCTCTTGAAGGACTATGACTGCAGCATTTCCTACCATCCAGGGAAGGCCAACATGGTGGCTGACGCCTTGAGTCGGAAGGCCCCCGCCCACTTGGCCAGTTTACAGGCGCAAAGTTGGAGCCTCATGGAGGAGATGGGCAGTTGGCGACTCCTAGAGTTACTGGGGCACTGTAGGGCAGTGACTGTGACGACAGACGAAGCCAGAGCTAATAGACCGCATCATCACAGGACAGATGGCCGACCCGTACTTGCAGTCGTTGTGTGACAGAGTACTGTCTGGGGACCCTGGGACTTCTCCTTTACAGACGAGGTGCTGTGCATGAGGGGACGTTTGTGTGTTCCCAAGGACGAGGAGCTGTTGAGAGAGCTCCTGACTGAGGCACACGGTTCCAGGTTCACCATACATCCCGCAAACACAAAGATGTACCATGATTTGAGACGCGACTTTTGGTGGAGAGGAATGAAGCGGGATGTAGGTGAATTCGTGCAGCAGTGTTTAGTGTGCCAGCAGGTGAAGGCTGAGCATCAGAGGCCTGTAGGGCCGTTGCAGCCACTTCCAGTGCCAAAGTGGAAGTGGGAGAGCATCACCATGGACTTGGTGGTGGACTTGCCCGTTACCCAGCGAGGACTCGACGTAGTCTAGGTGATCGTAGACCAATTGACGAAGACGGCATGTTTCTTGCCGATCTGAGTCACTTTGGGACCAGCACAGTTGGCAGAGAGGTACATCCGTGACGTGGTACGTCTGCACGAAGTTCCGCGGGAGATTGTATCCGATCGGGATACCCGCTTTACGTCCCAATTTTGGGCTGAGTTTCAACAGGCCTTGGGGACACGGTTGAGGTTCAGTACAGCATACCACCCCCAGATGGACGGACAGTCGGAGCGCACGATACAGACACTTGAGGACTTTTGCGTGCTTGTGTACTGGATTGGAGGGGCTCTTGGGAGGAGAACTTGCCCCTAGCGGAGTTTGCATACAATAACAGCTATCACTTGAGCATCAGCATGGCACCCTACGAGGCTCTGTAAGGACGAAGGTGTACTGCACCCTTGAGTTGGGTTGAGGTGGGGACCAAGTGGGAGGTTGGCCCTAGGTTGATCGGGTAGAGTCAGGAGGTGATCAAGCAGATTCACAGGCGACTTCGCACTGTCAGGAGCAGATAGAAGAGCTATGCAGATCTGAAATGCAAAGAGGTGCAGTTTGAGGTTGGGGACCACATCTTCCTTCGCGTTTCTCCCATGAAGGGCCTGCAGCGGTTTGGGGTGAGAGGGAAGCTCGCACCAAGGTTTGTGGGACCCTTTGAGATCCTGAAGTGAGTTGGATCCGTTGCTTACAGGCTTGCCCTTCCTCCCCAACTTTCTGGTGTGCATGACGTGTTCCACGTGTTCAACCTCATGAAGTACATCACCGATCCCAGTCACGTTTTGAGCCACGAGAGCGTCGAGGTGGGTGACAACCTGACCTACCCCGAGCGGCCAGTACAGATACTCGATAGAGCCGTCCGGAGTCTGAGACGGAAGCAGGTACCCTTGGTGAAGGTCTTATGGAGGAGCCAGCGGTACGAGGAGGCTACCTGGGAGCCTGAGGCGGCGATGCAAGAGCAGTACCCGGAGCTCTTTGAGGGTACGTCTTTTCAGACTGGCTTCGGTCCTCTTTGAGTTTGTTATGCGTATGTTGTTCTTTTTCCTCACCTTAGCTAGCTCAAGTTTCGAGGAAGAAACTTCCTTTGAGTTTGTTATGTTGATAAGACCCGTGCCATCAAAACACTTTAAGAAGTCTGGGAGTTGGGTCAGACGTCTAGACATCTTCCCAGACGTCTGGAAATCAATTTTTGCTTGCGTACGACCCCGAGTCTGCACGCGTGCCGCGCGCAGACTGAGCTCAACCGCATTTCTTCTCTTTCTTCTCTCCCCTCACCGATGACAGAGCCCTCCCCCACGTGTACATATACCCCCTCCTCTCCCTCACGCCACCCCACTTCCATCCACCTTCTCCTTCCTCTAGCGAGAGCGAGCGCGGCGAGTTGCAGTCGAGTGCAGCGGTGGAGAAGAGAGAAGCAGCGAGGGGGAAGAGAGGAGAGCGCGCGCGAGCCGTGAGAGAGCTCGTCGAAGGTGCTCACGGCTGGTCGGGCGTGCGCACGGCGGAGGGGTTTGCCGGGGAGATTTCCCTCGATGTTGCTGCAGCTAGAGCAGCGGACGAGCGAGCGCGGCGAGGTCGCGCGCAGTAGGAAGAAGACAAAGGAAGCTTCCAATTCTGGGATTTTTCCAGAATCAGATGTCTTGACCTACATCCAGACTATGCGGACGACGTCTGGAGGAAGCTCCAGATGACTGAGAGGTACGTCCTGCGCCCTATGCTTCCCTTCGCGGATACGGCCATGCAGGCCGTTCCGCCAAGGCTCTGATGCGTGCCGTGTTAAGGAGATTACGTTGCGCATGCAGGATTCGTTTCAGGAAGGCACGGGGACATGCCCTCCCACGCAGTTCAGACATCTGGGCGAGACACTAGACGACGGAGAACGTCTCCAGATGTCCGGAGAGGTGGTCAGACGTCTGGAACTAGGTCCAAACGGTTCAGAAGGATCCCTGGACGTCTGAGGAGCAGCGCAAAGTGAGGTATGGTTCTGGACTCCTTTTAAGACGTCTGGAAGGTGTTCTAGACGTCTGATTTGAGTCGGGATTGTCGTGTTTGACGCGTTTAGGATTCGTTTGAGGTCCAATTTTCGCAATTAAGATTTTGTTCTTCTTCATATAAGTTCCTCTACTTGTTGGAATGATATTTATCATGTTCTGGGTAGTTTCTTGTGTTCTTGTGGTTGATCCTTGTGTTAGGACCTCGCTCCGTTGCGGGTTCGGGGATTGCGGAGGCACGTGGATCTGCCGATCAAGCCCCCATTACTCCTGGTTTCGTAGGTAGAGTGGCTTCCTTTAGTTAATTACAACATAAATGCATATTTGGAATGAAAAATTTGATCCTAAGGTATGGCATGAATCTTAGGACAAGAAACACTGGATTGAATGTTAGATCCTAGGGTATGGCATGAATCCTAAGACTAGAAACACTGGAACAATTGTATTGAATGCATGAGTTGCAGTCTGAGATGATTAAATAAAATAATAACAATTTCCTGTAAGTGGATAACAGCTGCCTGTGAAATATAAAGTACTGTTAGCAACTATTGCATGTATGTTCCTGTTATTGAAATTAAATACGAGCTGCCTGTATATGAAATGGAAATAGAAATTATGGAACCTAGTATGGCTTGACCTGAGAAACATGAGCATGAACCCTACGGGGAAATAAGAGTAGAACTCCTAGAAATAAATGGAATAGAACTGGAAATGTGAATGGGGAAGTAAGCTGGCCCTTGAGTACAAAGTACCAAGGAGAGCGACTGTCCCCCTGTTTAGTACAAAGCGAAGCTAGTCGCCCTAGGGTTGGGACCCGGGGTTAGGACTGGCCACTTTGTACACACTTTTTGGCCCTCGCGTACACAGTACCGGAGAGAGCTAGTAGTGTAGGGAGAGAGCTAGCCACCCCTCGAGGCCCGGGGTTCAGCTAGCCATCCTACACCGACTTGTTAGGTCCACTGGGCGAACCAAGGTAGTCAGGCGAGGGTGCGCGGACTGTGGAAAGGTGAGACCCCTGTTTGATTCTTAGGGGCTAGACCCCTGTTACTGAGAGGGATATGTTCTATACTGGTTCCATGCTATGCTTGGAGCACACCCGTTAATGGAAATGACTGACCGCGTGCCAGTGCGGGGTAGCTACCCATGCGTTTATCACGCGTGCCGTAGTCACCGTTACGTCTGTCAGCGACCTTGCGGTGGTTGACTGAGTGTAGGACCACCACGGGGGACTCTCCCGGCTAGGAGAGCACCACGTGCTACTTTTACTCTTCGGAAAAGACTGCAATCAAGATCGTTCCCACGAGGAACATTCGAGATCAAGAAAAAGACTTGATAAATAAACTAAGTGATGAAAGAAAGAATAAATAGATAAATAAAGAAAGTAATTGAAAACAACAGCTACTTGTCCACCTTTATCATTTTTAGTTAGTTGGTTGCCACTATGCTCAGTATTTGCTGACGTGTTGTACTCATAAACATTTTCAGGTCCAGGTGTTGAGCAACCAAAGCCTACGGCTGCGGAGGGTGCTGGACCCAGTAGAGCCCAATAATGTACCTTTTTGTTATACCGTTCTGTTATAGTGAGTATTTTTGTTACACTTATGTACTCTTTTATTGTAACTTTATATTCATGTACCTGTTTAAATTCTCTACTGTTGTGGTAGTGTGTACTGTAGTAGTTTATTTTTTTACTGCTGTACTTTTGTTACTATTAGTTACTTGCATTGTGAATGTGGTTTATTTTTACTACTTTTTTTGTTACTTTCTCGTTGGACGACTGAGTCTTGGAATCAGTCGAGTCGGTCCAGTCTCATGTCCTGTAGGGATTCGGGAACCGGATCGTAACAGGATAAGTGGTATCAACATCCATCCCCCAGTCTTTTAGGCGAGCCTTGCTAGGGAGCCTATCTTAAGTAACCACCCAAGAGCAACATGCCAATTTGAAGACGTGCCTTTTTGCTAAAATAACCTTCCAAACTTCAAGCTCCATATCATGCAATCTAAAAATATCTAAAGCTTTACAAGAGAAAAATGACTCAAGAGAGTCCACAAGCCAATCCATATCTATGGAAGTGAAGGATGACAAGTGATTTCAAGGCAAACATTAAATCGCTGATTGGCCACAAGGAAGTCCTCTATCTTTCCTTCATCCATGTAAGCCAAATAAAGTTATTAACATGTAACAATTTCCACATCATCTAGGCAATGGCCACTTGTCAAGGGTGTCCAAGTAATGAATACTGAGTCCCCCTTCTAGAAGAGGGCAACAATACATCCTTCATTTACACACTTGTTCATGCAACTAAATATCATTGATTTTTTTATATATTATTGATGCCTTTTAGCTGTACATTTAAGGGCTAGTTTATCTGAGGGGTTAGGAAAGTAGTGTTAAGAAATGTGAAACTGATGTTAACCCGTAATTGTGTTTACTTATGGTATGGTGTTAACATCAGTTTGTATTTACTTGAATTGGTGTTAAGTTGTAGTGTTAACTCTTATGGTGTTTATTTGGTAGTGGTGTTAGGTATATAAAACATTAGAGATGTCAGAGACATAAGTGGGGTAGAATTTTAACACGGATTTGGTTAACACCAATTGAAACTGGTGTTAGACAAACCTATGTAAAAGTTGCTAAACCTGGATTAGCAAATAAAGGATTAAGTAGTCAAGTAAACGGAAGTTAACCCTTCAAATAAATTAAACCTAACAGATCATTATTGCATTTTAATTAAATATTTGCAAAATCACATATGGATATAAAAAATAGTCAATGACGTCCAATATTGAGAGCAGTGCTTAAACAAGTACATAAAATTTGATGTATCTTTATTGCATGAGATAAATATGTCTTTAAGAAAAGTCTAAATTAGTTTTTTGATTGTAATATTTTTTTAATTTTTTTATTACATTTTAATTTATTTATTTGTGTTATAATTATATATTTATGTTCTTTAATTCTTGATCCTGTCTTTTTGATATACATGCATGCAATTAGTTGTGTCTTAATAATTTGGATCTGCGTGGACATTTTTTTGGGTTTGAGAGGTTTAATATTCTGGATCCACATGTTTACATGGATTTCGTTAAAATGCATGATGATACATACCTGCTGCGTAAAATATGTGAACATGATGAATTTTATGATGTCCTTTTATTAGTGCATATCTGTCATACGTGTGAAATTATTGCGTTATTTCAGAGAAGGCGAAGGATGTCACTTTTTTTTTTTGGAAGCTTTGTAAGACATAGGACCTCCATTTGGCAGAAGAAAACCTTCATTTGTCGGCTGTGAATAAATTTTTAATATTATGGTATGAACGTGAGAAAGTTGTCCCGGTATAATAAATATATTTTAATGATATATATTAGGTTAAAATAGATATATTTTAATATATATTAATATTTATAAATACATCAAGATAATTTAATGATGATGTTACTTGATAGAGTGAAAAAAAATATTTCTCTTAATTTTAGATTTTATTTGTTTGACCGAAGGTTTATTCTTGTACCAAATGGCAAACGCCTGGTAAAATTGCTTGTAATTGCTCTCACTTTCCCTGTCAACGCTAACCATCTTTTTGAGGTTCGACGACCTTTCGTTCGAGAATCCGATTCTCCATTTCGCATATCTAATTTTAGTCTGGCTATAATCCATTTGAAACGGAGCCACCCTGTTCCAACTTACATTTTGTATCGTGCATGTAAAGTAAAACATCCAAAATGAGGACTCAGGGGGAGACCCTCGCTCGGTGCAGCTTCCATCAGATCGGCCAGACACACACACTCATTTTGGTTTAACGTATATGCCACATTCCAGTACTACAAGGGTACATATGTAAAAGCCACGTATAAGGAAAAGAAATCACAAGCTACCAAATGCCTCCCTGCACGCAACCTTCTTGCGGTCAGATGTAGCAGGTATTTAAGGCAGCCTATGGGTGGGCAACACATGGAGGGGAGAATCCCAGTCCTAGTCTCCAGATCTCGTTGTAAACCATCAGGCACCTGTCTTATTTATATGTATCCAGAATCTTTCGAGCAAACAAACTGAGCATACTTTTCTACGGACAGTTGTAAAGAAATGACTCTCCTTTAAATAAAGTACCCTGGGAGTATGACTTGTACATCGTTAGCCTTAAAGTAGCTTTATGAATGAGCCTTACTATGCTGACATTGAAACATGATGTCCTTTGAGATTAGTTTTCTCGAAGGATTAAATTTTTTTTTTAAAGGGGTCAACCTTTATTTAGTTAACATGGGTATTAGTTTACTTGATAGTGTTATTAGGTATATAAAATATGAGAGGTATCAGAGACATAAGTGGTGTAGAATTTTAATACGGATTTGACTAACATCAATTGAAATTAGTGTTAGATAAACCTATATTAAAGTTACTAAATCCAGGTTAGTAAATGAGAAGTTAAGTAGCCAAGTAAATGGATGTTAATTCTTTAAAAAAGGGGTTAACCCTCCAAATAAACTAGACCTTCAAGTAAATTAACCCTTAGAATTTAGAATTAAACATCCTTTTGACATAATATGTCATGGGTCATGTGACATGGAGAGGAGACGTGGTGTGTGTATGATTTTGTATATAAAGTCATGACTACGAAACGTTTCCACATGTGTATGCATCTTTCCTCTTTCCTCAGAAGTACCTGAGAATGTGCTTATTTACCAGGAAATACAGAAACTAGATAACTGTCTTGAATGCTCCTGAAGTTGGTGCAGAAATTAATGCAAACACAGCGACATATGTGATCTGAGCACCATTTTACCACCTTTGAGAAAGAAGGGCACTACCTTCCACTACCAAACACGTCGACAAACGTTCACACCCTCTCAGCAATCTTCCTCAGCTCTTGAGATTCCTTTCTATGAAACCTGAGATGTCACTTTTTTTTTCTCCGCCATAAGTGCTCCCTCTCTCACCCTCCCGTTTAACCATTCAAGATGCCCAAAACAGCACCACCACCCTCCTCTCCCCTCCTCTCCCTCCTCGTTCTTGCACTCATCACCTCCATCACCCCTCGCAGCAGCAGCACCACCCAACAGCAGTACTGCTCCACAGCAGTCCCCCAAGTCAGAGCAGCCTTCTGGTCCTCACACTCCAACTCCTATTCCCCAGTTGCCAACACCAACGCCTCCCTCTTCACACACATCTACTACTCTTCACTCTCACTGGACATCTCCACCATGCAAGTTGCCCCACCACGTCCCGAGAAGCTCGCTGCCTTCGCGAACCTCTCTAGGACGCTCAAGAATCAGAATGCAGCCCTCAAGACGCTGATCTCTATCTCTAGCATCGACCGAAGAGTCAACATGTCACAGGCATTCTCTTCCATGGTTGCGAATTACGCGAACAGAGCCGCCTTCATAGAATCCAGCATCCACCTCGCGAGGGAGAATTCGTACGACGGACTGGACTTGTCGTGGCAGTACCCGTCTTCGACCACCGACATGAACAACCTTGCCTCGCTGCTGAGAGAGTGGCGGGCACGCGTGAATCGGGAGGCCAATGACACCACTGGGATGCCATCTCTCCTGCTAACCGCATCTGTCTACTTCTCGGGGCACTTGTTTGATGCGCCGTCGGACAATATCGATTACCCGATTCAGGCCATTTCTGAATGTCTTGATTGGGTCAACATCCTCAGTTTCGGGTATCGTAACGACAGGGACGTCACCGCTGCCGATGCTGCATTGTTTGATGTCAGTTCTCACTATTCGACGAGCTATGGTATCAACTCCTGGTCAGATGCTGGTCTTCCTTCATGCAAGCTGGTGATGGGCATCCCTCTGTATGGGCGATCGTGGTTCCTAAAGAATAAAGACAAGTATGGAATTGGCGCGGAGGTGGTCGCGAATGGGCGTAAGCAGAAGCTGAGCAATCAAACTGGGATCATGGCTTACTTCGAGATTGAAAGGTTTTTCGGTAGACCGGGAGCAGAATTCACATATGATGACCGGACGGTATCTGCATATTTTCATATCAGAGACCTATGGGTAAGTTTCGACAGCACCAAAGTGATTGAAGGGAAGCTAGCATATGCAAAGAAGAATGAATTGCTTGGATACTTCCTATCACCAGTCAGTTTTGATACCCCAAACAACACCATAGCACAGATGGGTTAGTAATGCAAACTTCTAGTCTTCAATATTTGTGGTGTCTTTTTTCTTTTAACTTCAATCATGCATTCCAACATTAGATCTGAATGCAGCTACAGATCTTTGGAAGGGGAATCTGATGAGTGGTGATACACATGACAATAACAGCACCAAGCAATTGCACACCCCATCTGATCTTCCACCACTTGATCAAGCTTCAACTAAATCTGCATCAACTCCGGGCTTGCGGAAGGGTACTTCAAGAATTGGGATTTTGCAACCACATTGTTACATTTTGCTCTTGTTTCACATTCTTCGTTTACCAGTTTTTTTATAAAGAGTTAGTCCTTGAAGTGTAACACAAGGAAGGGTGCATTTTTTTTGCATCAAATTTACAGGAAGAGTGATCAAAACATGTGAAATGGATATCACTATGCTCAAAATGGTAATTACATATCAGAATGGCCGTAAATGTGGTTCAACTGTTGCTTTTTGTAATTGATGAATTATACAAAGCAACTGAAACTACCAGTGAAGGCCAAAACTGGATGCCTGCATAATAGGGTGTGCAAAATAGGCACCTAATGTCAAAAATGTGATCGTAAGGTAGGGCATGCGAATAAATTCCTTGTAATAATCCTTGGGCAGTTTTTGGCGCCCATCAAGAATTGCTGTTAACGGAATCACACTTGTCCTGCTTTTCACATTTTCAAACCCTTCGCCATAGCGTGCTGCCAACCTCCGATCACCATTCCAGACACCAAATAAATGGTGTGCAATCAGGCCAACAGACGCTGCCACTGCAACTGAATTTCCAATCCACAGTGTGTGGGCCAGACACCAGATCACCTGCCCAACCATCTAGCATAAAATGAAGAAAAACCTGCAACCGTCAGCAAAAGTAACCAGATACATAACCGCTATATTTTTCATTTATTCTCACCTGTGGATGCCTGGTGATGCGCATAATGCCAGTCTCCCACAGATGCAGTTTAGGCTTATCCACTGCGGCTACTTCCAGGAGATTAAAGGTGGATGGATAGAGGAAAAAGAAAGAGATGAACGATGAGATCCATACTAGTTGATGGATTCCAGGAACACCTTGTACTTGCCATAATTGAGTCCCATCATATCTATGACTGATGAAATATACCTGAAAGAGCAGTTCCATTGAAACCAGAATGAGGACATCATTAGTCAGCAAAAAGTGCTAATTCATAGTTTACAAAGGTACACATCTTAAAGTGAAAAAACACTAAATTTCTCTTTAAAGGTGATCTTAAGGCGAAAACATGTTAAATATGTAGAACACACAAAAAACTAGAGGAAGAGCTGTGTAGCATTGCCTAATTTTAGTAACTTCAATATGGTCATACAGATTTGGACCTGTCCCTGAACCAATAAGTTCCCTGTGGTCATATAGATTACACCCATCCTGGAATTGATGAACTAAAGCCACTTCTGGGAACATACTTCCTACATCCCGTATCTCTTCAGTCCACTAGGAATATGCAGTACAAATGACCTCCCAGAACCCCCCCGTTGGTCATCACAGAATGGATAGTTAAGGCATGATCTGCAGGTGAAGAAACCGCCCATTCTTCTATTGGGTATGAGAGCACAAATTAAAAACTCAAACAGCACATGCCTGCTGCCTACTATTAAGGTGGCACCACTGAGCTCCAGCCAACAACTTTGTGTCATGGCTGCTCCACTCCTTTGCAATCATTTGAACATCAGCATGGTCCCATTATGTCCTATCAGACTCCATGTCTCATCATTGCTGTGCTGCATGTGAAGGCATATTCTATGACAAAAAGCTCTATCTGAAGAAGCATGCTTTGGCTCTCCCTCAATCTATCAAGAGAGGAAGGTGCTAGACCCAAAGGAATGGACCTGAGCTAATAATAGCTAGGTCAGTTGAAGGAGGGTGGAAATGGGAACCATTCAGTTTTAAGAGTCTTTGGGAAGTGTACACAGTTGAAACAACACAGGTTCATTCCCAAAAATCAAGAGTGGAGACAAGCATCTGATTAAACAATGATAAACAATGAAATTTCTAAAAGCTGAGAACATTAAGAATCATATTCCGGAAAGCTTATTATGTTCTAGTGGAGAATCCTTTTCTGGTCACCCTCTCTTTTATAGTGGCTCAACTAGTTAGATTACCTAGAACATGAAAAACGACAGAAGTTGAAATGAGGGTTGAGAGAATAGTCCCACATTTAAAGCTATGGCAGAGGAATTCATGCCTTGATTCACAATGGTACATGGTCTTTGGTTCCTCCTTGTAATAATATGAATATCATTGGGAACAAATGGGTTTACAAAATTAAATGTGAACCCAATGGATCTGTTGACCACTATAAAGTTCGGTTGGTTGCCAAAGGCTACCACCAGCATGATGGTGAAGATTATTTTGACACATGTAGCCCCGTTGTTAAACATACTACCATGCATCTTCTTTTGACTCTTGCTGTGAGTCATGGCTGGCTCCTACGACAACTTGACATTCAAAATGCCTTCACGGGACGCTTGATGAGGAAGTTTATATGTCCCAACCTCAAGGGTTTGTTGACCGTAATAAACCTCATCATGTTTGCCACCTTCATAAGGCCCTATATGGGCTTAAGCAGGCACCCCATGCGTGGTTCTCCAAGCTTAGCTCTTTCTTACAGCAGCTTGGTTTCTTTCGATCATGGACTGATACATCCTTGTTTAACAAGTTTAATGATGGTCATCACATCTTTTTCCTCATTTATGTGGACGATTTTCTGGTACTTAGCTCTTCTGCAACCATCCTTATGGATACCATTCATCAATTGCAACAGACTTTTCCTATTTAGGATATGGGCTACCTACATTATTTTCTGGGCGTTGAGTTCTTACGATCACCTGAAGGTCTAAATTTATCTCAGCGCCGGTACATTCTTGAGATTCTTACAAAAGCTCAAATGGCTGATTGTAAGCCTGTGGTTACTCCTCTCTGCATTGCTAGTTATGCTAATATTACCAAGGACGCTGGTGCTCCTTTGGCTGACCCTGTTTTATTCCGTCAATTGGTGGGGTTGCTACATTATCTTACTTTCACAAGACCTAAGATTTGTTTTGTTGTAAACAAACTTTCTCAGTTCATGCATCACCCTACTGATCTCCATTTTGACGCCTTGAAGCGTCTACTTCACTATCTCAAAGGCACCTTGGATGTTGGGCTGCTCCTCCACCCCCAAAACCCCTTACAAGTCTTAGCTTATTCCGATGCTGATTGGGCGGAGCAGTACTAATGACCGTCGTTCTACTTTGGGGTTTGTTATCTATGTGGGAAGCACCCCCTATCAGTTGGTCTTCCAAGAAACAAACTACGGTGACTAGAACAAGTACCGAAGCAAAGTACCGCTCTACTGCCCTATGCACCACTGAGCTAATTGGTGAGCTGCGCATCACTTTGCCCGATGTTCCGTTACTTTTTTGTGATAATGTTGGTGCGACATATCTCACGGCTAACTCCATTTTCCATGCCCGGACCAAAGATATTGAAATCGATTTTCATTTTGTTCGGGAAAAGGTTAGCTGCCAGGAGCTTCAAGTTCAGTTTGTCTCTAGCAAGCATCAGCTTGCGGATGGTTTCACAAAGCCTCTTTCTGCCACCAAGTTCTGCCAACTTTGGGACAAATTACAGCTGCTTCACAGACCTACAATTTGAAGGGGGGGTGTGAGCATGTGTTGTATTACTGTCCATACTTGTGCTCCAATTTCTGACATTTGTTAGGGGCTCTCTTGTAAATGTTTATGGCCTATATATATGGCCCTGTTGTAACAAATCAAGGGATGGTAAAGCATTTGTTCGAATCTCAGTTCTGTTACAACATGTAGGACCCAAACCATGTGTAATGGGTGGGGCATGTTGAGAGGATAGTCACACGTCTGAAAATTTGGGAACTGGGAAGTAGTTTAAAATTATTTTTGGGCCCTTCCAAACAAGCCAGCTGCCTTTGAGTTGGATTCTCTTGTAGTAAGTGCTAGTTTTGTACCTCTTAAGGAGACCAATGTAGTTGTCAACTTAATAAACGAAAAGAAAGAATCTGGTACTAAGTTTTACAGCAATCAATCACAAAAAGTAAAACCTTACTAGAAAAAATAATTTAAAAAACTGGAATAATTAATCAAACTAAGAAATGAAGAAGCAACTTACAATTGTACTGACTGCCAAAGGAAGTGAAATGCCTGCGAAGAGGACACGATAGGCACGTTCACCCAAGAGTTTTTCACCAGCATCTCGAAGACTTGCCAAGCCACTATGGACTGTAGCAAATATTGCAATGAGAACCAGCATCACTACCTGGAAATGGAAAATGCAATTCAGCATTTAAATACAGAGGAACAAAGTGGAAGATTTGTTTTCCCCTTGTAGCATCTAAATATTTCTTTTACAAATAAGCACTAAATTCTGAAAATCCAGCTTTTAGAACTTGATGGTACATGGATCTATATCTTTTCATCATTTTTCTATATAGTTCACAAAAGAATTTTTGAAATGATCTTGTCTTTCTCTCTTTATTTCTATTTTATGTTTTTTTCTTGATTTGGATGAGGTTCACATGTATAATGTGCACAGCATATTGGACCAGAAATTTCCTGTGAAAATGACAGAAGCACATGCCAATCAACCTCAGTTCTGAGATGGCTGTATACAGATTACAGAGAGCATCAATGATAGAAAGGCTTGCAAGGCCACTGGCTTCTATTATCGTGTATGTTTAATTCCATATAACCTTGGGTTGATTACCAATAGATAACTAATTCAGTTCAGTAGCAGACAGGTTAGCTAATTTTAACAAATTAGAACGTCCCTTGAGCTCCATGATGAGTGGAATATATTAGAGACTCATAACATTCTTATAATTCATGCCTTGGCAAATCATGTTGTAGTGGCATCTGAGCAGTTTCTACTAATCCACTTACTTTAAAATTTCAATCATGATTTCTTGCTATCATCAGGTGTTAGATAATGTATGAACAGATTTAAGTAGTCGAAGTATTCATCGTAGTTAGACTTGTGCATGCAATGCAGCCCTAAGGCCTATCAAGAGGTAATCCAACCCTTCATTCTGATTCTTCTGTCCCTGCAGTCTGAAATTTCTCATTCTACCCCTATGCCCACATCATGGCTCAAGAAACATGGGTGTGTGGTTATAATTATGTAACATTTCAAAAAAAATGTTAACATTCATGCTTCAAAACCCTACCTGAAAAAATAAATAGACTGGATCATACAATAAAATTGAGTTATCATATATATTGGACTGACTATTACAAAGACAAGGATTACATGTTCACAAACTTAAGTTAACATTCCACAAAACGAAGGCAGCAAAAATGCATACGTTAAGGCCAATTTTTGGTAAACTACAAGTAGTTAGACAGCTAAACGGAAAAAGGAAGCATTAATGTCTTGCAAAAGATAGTTCACAGTTTGGTGTCATAGCAGTTAATTGGCTCTTCTAAATAACAAAGTGCAACTAAAATGGAGTCTATCACTGGAATATTCAAATTTAGATGACTTTTAAAGCTGGATAAGAGATTCGGTGCATGACAAATATATGGTAGTAAGAGCTTCATGAATCTGCACAAATGACAACTAGAATTTAAGTTCTACTGTTGTCAACCGGTGACAACAAGCAAGTGTTTCTTTTTCTAGTATGGAAGTAGCAAAGCTAAGCCCAACCCCTTTCTCTTCCTGTTATTACTTCCAATTTGGATAATATTTCAAATATTCAGAAATAAACATGGTGAAATCCCAACCTCCACAATTTGTTCCAACAGCATCTGAACACTAAACCCGAAGGCTTTCCTTTACAATTTCCGAACCCAGTTATGAATTGGAGCGTTGTTCGGGGGCACAACGTTTCCACTTTCCTTCTCCAAAGCAAATCAGAAAACATGAAACACCAAAGCAAAAAGCAAAACCCACCTCAGGGCTCTCCGAGAGGCTCCCAACAGCAGTTACGAACGGGGTCCCGAACCCCGTTTTGGGATCGATCCAGACGACATCGAGAGCCAATAGGACGACCCCGAGAATGCCCGCGAAGTACACCCACGACCGGATGCTCTGCTCCCCCAACTCGAAAGCGGCGGAGTCCTCCCCTACGGAAGGCGAAGCCACGGCGTCCTCTGGGTCCCTCTCACCCACCGATGCCCCACCGGCACGGATTGGCCAATTGGGTCTCCTCCAATTGTGGAGGAGGGAATCGGGTCGATGGAAAGTCGAGAACTTGACGGGGTTCTGGGTGGGTAATCGTGGATTGGAGGTGTGGGGGAGTTGGGTTCTGCGGAGATGGGTGGTGGGGATTGGAGTTGAGAGGAGGAGAGATGCAGTCGTCATTCGAGAGGAGATGTTTGGGTGTGTGGTTTTTGTGTTTGCTTTGTGGAAATTGGAGGGGAAAGGATGGAGCTTTGAG
Organism: Thalassia testudinum; assembly: GCA_037157565.1. Lineage (NCBI taxonomy): Eukaryota > Viridiplantae > Streptophyta > Magnoliopsida > Alismatales > Hydrocharitaceae > Thalassia > Thalassia testudinum. Next base: position 120,865,067 of record JAZHRO010000036.1, on the reverse strand, counting down.
CATTGCAGCAGCAGCAGCGGTGTTGGTGGTGGGTGTTAGGGGATGGGAGGAGGAGATCAGCCACTTTGGACGGTCAGGATTTGTGAATTTGAGGGATGGACGGCAACGGTTAGATTTTTTTCCTTAATTTGGCATAGGCCAGAAAGATGGTTCCATGATCCTTGCTTCATTATCTTTTTTCCCCCACTAACTCTTTTATGGGCAAGCCTGGAAAGTACTTTCATTCACTCATCTAGAAAATAAGTACATGATAGAGCACAATTAGTTTACTTTGCAACTTCTTGTACTCACAACCGGATAAATTAGGATAAAAATCATCTTAACACAACCATCCATCTTATCACAATAATAGAAAATCACTCGGATAAAAATTTTTCTAAGACGAAAGAAGATAAAATAATAGGTGGGTTTACCCTTAAGAAAAAAGATATTAAAAGTAACATAGTGAGAAAACCCATCGAGTTTACAACCATCAAAATAAAAGACCTGAATAAAAGCTACCTTATTAAAGAGACAAGTAAGAAGGAAGATTTTAATAATATATGGAGTTTTAAGGGAAGCTTGGAGATCTTTTCTTTCAAATTATTTACAAGTAAATAGTCCTTGAAATAAAAGATCAAGATTTTGTAGTCAAGGTAGAATTTGAATTGCCACTTGAAAGGTGACAATTACACTTTTCCTTCCATACAAACTAGAGTAAGGTTGCAAGAAGAGTAAGATACACTGGTTGGGAAGATCTATGGTAAGGTGATCCTCATTAAAAGTTCCAAGTTATTCGTTGACCAATAATTATTCAACCAAAATACATAATAGATTCTCTAAGAAAAAAGCAATGAACAAAATTGTGATCATTTGATTAACCTTTTGCTAAACAAAGAAGACAAATTGATGTCAGATGATAACCTTGCTTTTGGAGGTTGTCTTGGGGAAAGTAGTTTCTTATGAAAGGCAAACCAAACAAAGAAGGTAGTGATTGTGCAGCAATCATAGGATTTAATTAACCTGAATTGAGTTAAATCCTAGATTAACTTAGGAATAATGCATGCATCAGTTGCATACTTTGCATCATAGCTATTTATGGACTAATGCTATTTTCCCTTACTAATTAGTAAATAATTATATTTACAGATAATAAGGAGCTCAGGAGATAACCTGAAGCTGAATAAAGGCTAGATAGAGGTTGGAACTATAACAAAGCTGGAGTGGGAGCTTGGAATAAAGTTGGGAATAAAGAAGTGAAGACAGAGAGTAAGAAGGAGATAGACTAGGTTACTTGTAAGAGTAAATGTAGAAACTGAAGCAAAGAAGAACTTAAGATAACCTTATCCTTACTCCTACCCCTAAGCCATCCTCCTATTAGGCTAACTCAGCCTAAAACCCAAAACATGGATAGTGCTATCCATTCTCTTATCAACACCATCCCTACTCTTATCCTCCACTTGGGATATCTCTATCCCTTACCCTAAAGTTCCCCACTTTAGTCAAAACCTGGATAGTATTATCCAAATTCCCCTTATCCACTATCCTTATCCCTAGTCCTATCCCCAACACAATCCACACCTTAGAATCCCATCTAGGTCCATAGATGCTTCAATTGGCTCAATTTGAGTCAATTGGGTCAATCATGTTCTAATTGGGTCCAGTTGGACCTGATTAGGCTAACCCAAATCCAATTAGTCTCATAATAGTTTAATTGGAATCAATCCAAACCCAATCAACTAGCCTACACTTAATTGGGTGCACCCCTACTTGATTGGGTGCACCTAAACCTAATTGGATCCACCCAGAATCCAATTGACCCATCTCTAGCCACATATGTCTAATTAGGCTCAGTAGAACCTGATTAGACTAGACCTAGACTTGATTGGGCTAACCTAAATTTAATTAGGTTCACTTAAACCTAATTAGACTTAACCCTTCACCAATTGGATTCATTGAACCCAATTGGACCAATTCAGCCCATTCAAGTCTAATTGGACTCAGTCAGAATCCAATTGACTTACCTATGATCTAATTAGGTTGATGAAGAACCTAATTAGGAATTTGCTATCACAATTACACACACAATAATTCAATTAAACTTATGTTAAGTTTAATTAAATGTACTACCTTAGTTAATAGGTTAATTGAACCTATTTTAGGAACCTAATCTAAACCTATTTCCAAGACCTACTAGACCCAACCTAGGACTCACGTAGTGTTGCCTATATAACCTCCTCCTCTCGACCATTTAGCCGCCCACTCTAGAAAACTCTAGAGTGGTCTACCACCCTCCCAACTTAGCCCACAACCCCCTCCACTAAAGGTGGCGACTACAACCAACCCAATGTGGCGCCACCACTAAACGCTAACCCTAACCAAGGCCACCACCTAAGTCTCTTTAAGCACCACCCACAACCACTTTTTGGCCATCTCCATCCCCCCTCCATAGCCCTCCAAACTCCCTCCACTCGAACACCCTCTACAACCTCCAAGAGGCCAACCACTACCAACTTGTGGTCGTCCTCCACCTTCCTCCACCTCCAATCCACACAGCCACTAAGGACCACCCTTGGTGCCCATTAATTATAATAGTTTAGTAGTTCTTCTATGTTTTAGTTTTGCATTTATATTGCTTGCAAGTAGCTAGTTAATTTTCTCCATCTTGTTGCACACCTAGGCTCTCCTTGGGTAGTAGGCGTGCACCTCTCTATGTGGTTTAGACAAGTTTCCATGCCCATGGTCTAGCCACCACCATCCTCTAGTGCTGATGGCTCCATAAGCATTCCCGGCAGGGTGGCTTTTTGATAGCTTAGTAGTAGATTTGCTTTCCCGTGTAACAAGCATTCCTCTATTTTCATTTTTGTAAATATGGATGATTCATTGAATTGAAAAGTTGATATCCTTATTTGTGGACCATTCCTTTTTTATTTGAAAATCACAAAAAGAAAATCAGAAAAAACCAAAAACACAAAAAAATCATGGCAGTACTAGAGTGTATAAATGACATGGCACTTGATGTAAATGCGGTCAATAGTGTTCGTATTGTGGACATTGTGCGCATCGACACACATACATTCACTTTCATCATTTTCCTTACGCACACTTACATTGTTCATATTCATAACATTATCGGCGAAATGTGTTTACGTAATCTTGAAATCAGGTTGCAATTCTAGGTGGATTTGCAAGTAAGAGAAGTCATAATTGTTTTGCTATTTTCACCTTCAAGGGATCGACCGGGACTCATCATGAGTTTGGTGAATATTTTTGTTTAGGTTCAATACGTGACTATACTATGACTTAACCTAATCAACTTCACATAATCCAAACCTAACAAATGGTATTGTTGCTGGAGAGGCAAGGAGAATATGATTTCTAATTTTTTATCTCATTTCTTATATCTTTGTATTTGCTTGCTTTTTGGTATGCATGAAATCAAATAGGAAATCCACGCACACATCAAGTGTGGGTGGAGATCTAAACAGGTGCACACCTTCTGTTTTAGATCTTAGGTTTTTGTTTGAATCTTAGGTTAGTTGGAAAAAGAAAACTTGAAAAAATTTCCCAAAAAAAAGAGTTTTTAATAAAAGAGATCTTTTCATTTCAAAATCTCTTTTAAAAGAATCTTTGCTATTTCTGGAAATTTGGCCATCATTTTTTTTAAGATGTAAAAATTCTTTTGCCAAATATTTATTGATCCAAAAATTCTGAAATTTGGGTTGAATGTGTAGTTTCTACCCAGACTTCTAACACCACTGTTTATTTGAGAAAATTCGAATGGTGTGAATTTTAAAATTTCATACAATGGGCTGGGGTCAAATTGGATTAAAAATTGATTTTTTCTATCTTGTGAGATCTATTCTGGTCAGCATACAAATCTGATTGAACTGAAATTTAAGGTGTTTGAAAGCTAATGAAATCAGATTTATTCTGTGATTTTTTAAGAATTTTTGGATTAGTCTTTCTACTATTTCCATTTGAAATACTCGCAAGGGGTCTATCTGCCTTATTTGACCTCCAGTTGGTATAAAATCAATATCAAATCATGCAAAATAGAAAAAGTCCAGAAAAATACTCTCTGGAAGGATAATTAGTAAAGGAATCTACCATCCAAATTTCAAATCGTTTGGATTCCAAATCTGTCATACAGAGTAATTTAAATTGCATGTATTTTGATTTCTATTTTCTAGAAGTTGTATAAACCCTAGGTTGGAACTTTAGGGTTTTCATTTAGAGACCCACTTGATCTGATTGGGAACTAATTGGGTCCATTTCCTAGTAGGTGAGGATTGATTTCTTGGTTGACCACCTCACTTACCTCGATTGGAAATTGATATATTCAAAAACTTAGGCAATCTATTAGGTCCAACAGTAGAATTAGGGTTAAGTGAATCAAAAGGAAAAAAATATACCTTAACCTGAATTTGTTGTTTAACTACTGGTTAGCCTCAATTTCCTTAGCCAAACCAAGTGTCCAAGCCTGTGGGATAGTGCCAAACGGCCGTGGCTAAGGAGTATTAAGGAACCGTAGGTGCAAGCCAAAGGAAGAACCTTCCCTTTAGTCCCTTTATATCAAACTAGCTGGGTTAGCATAGGAAACATTGATTATCTTCAGTCGGTTTTATAACAAATGCACTCTAGGAATTTGAACGTGGACTTGAAAATCTGGTCATTGACTTTAAGGACCACATCTGATTGCAAGGCCTTTGCCTTACTAGCTTGACTGCACCAACCCTTGTAGTTGGCGTAGGCAAGGGAGAAGGTCATTAAGACCTGAACTAATTGGTCCTTGGGAGCCTAACCCAAGGTGATGTAGGCGACTCTTTGCATCGCCTCCTTCTTCCTCTTCTCACCCTTCTAATTCATTAGCCACAATGGCTAACCCAATTCTAAACCCTGGTCCCGAGGACTAGAATCCTATGGCCCATTTGGAGGCCCATGTTGTGGCATCTGAGGAGTAGCACCAGCAGAGCATAGATCGGATTTTGAACACTTTGGATAGAATGCAACATCCACGATGAGGAGAACAACTGTGGGACTTCTATGATCCGAGTACATTAATCATGGAACCTCAAGTTCGGATTCCCGTAGGCGATGCATTCAAGCTTAAGCTGAACATAATAAGTCTGATTCAGACTTATTTCCATAGTCACTCAAATGAAGATCCCTTCCAGCACTTAGAGGATCTCAGTTGAATCGCAGAAATGGTTCGACCCAAAAATGTGAATTTAGGAATTGTTCTCATGAAACTTTTCTCGTTCTCACTGAGGGATTGATCGGTTAATTCCTCAACATAGTTAATTAAGTTATTTAGACTTAATTAATCGCATGAGAAAATAATTTAGGTTAACTCGAATTAATGTCAATTGTGTAGTATAGGATTAAGTTAACCTAACATTTTAGATTTCTAATTCTATTTAACTGGTTGAGTCCAAGTCATTCACTGGGAGGCATAACTTATCTTAATTTACCATTAACTCTTAAACATAAATTACTAATTACTTCATCAATTAAAATTATAATTAGATTACTTTAAGTACATGAATCTTGCATAAAAGATATTCACTTAAAAGAACATGCAATAATTCCATAAGGAAAAACATATTTACATATGTAATTTGTCATTAAAAACCAAGTAACCATGTTTATTACACTAATTACAACTTATTTACAAAAGATTAAGGCAAGAAAAAAAAGTTATTCAAATGAATACAAGTGCCTTATTACATCAATTAAGCTAAAAAAAAAACATGTTATTGGAGTAAAAATACAAAATCAGACGTCTAAATCTCTTTTATTTCCATCTTTTCTTCTTTAATCTTTAGCCTCAATTCTTCTCTTTATTTCTTTTATTCTGTAGTCTCTCTTTTTCTTTCACTCTCTCTCTCTTTAGCTTTTCTTCTCTTTTATTTCTCTTAATCTGCCTCTCGTCCTTTTTCTTTCAATTCTTTAACTGTGTAGATTAAACCACACTTAAACCAAAAATTTGGTTTTTTGATTGGTGGTTCAGACCGGTTGGGGATACACAGCACCCCTCTCAGGGTGGGACCAGACCCTACTGGGTCCGAGCCTAGTTAATTTTAGATGGTTTATTTCCAGTTCAGATACATGCACAGTCTCCAGCCTCCCAGGCCCACATACTCGCCCGCTCACGGGCCCATGCACACAGGCATACACCTGCGCATGCACTCACACACACTTGCATAGGCACGCGCAACGCACGCGCCCACACATAAGCTCATTTCTTTGCGCCCAACGCTGACGATCGAAACTTCGTTGGCACAAAAACATATTATACCAGCGCATGTGTTCCAAAATTTCCAATGTGGGACTATACTTCTCCCTTCCAGGTCAAACTTCGACCGGTGATTCCTAGCAGCTCAGAGCTCCAAATCGAGCAATCAAGGGCTTGTTGGAAAGCTCTATAAGTGCTCTACAAGATTATAGCATCAATTTGATGCTCAGAACAGATCTTACCCTTCAATTTGAAGGACGAAAGTGGAAGGTTCTTACGGCCATTCATGGCCTGCAAGGATTAATCTCAGGTCTAACGACTTGCAGTGAAGGCTTTTGACCTCCAGATGGGGTTTGACTAGGTTCAGGAGATGTTTCCGCATTTAATGGTGAAGGATAGGGACTCTGAGAGGCTTCAGGAACAGAAAGAAGCTCAAGAGCTTCGCTAAGGAGCTTCAGAGCTCCATTTTGTAATCTAAATAGATCATTAGTAAGATAAAAACATTACAAAAAGAATCAGACAATTTCTGCATGCTGAAAAGAATCAATCTGGGCAAATTTGGCATTCAAAACTTGCCTAAAACTAATGAAGTCCAATATTGGGTTCAAATGAACCCAAACTGACAGAAATTGAATTCTCACGAAATCTTGAATTAAACTTATCTAAATCAATTCTAAATCACTTAAAAACATCCCAGGAATCATTTTTAATCATCAATTCACCTAATTGATGATTCATTCATCAGATCAGACCTGAGGTTCACCATAAAGCCTCAGAATTTAACTTTCTACTCTAGTCTATCTCAGATTCAATTAAAACCTTATATCAACTCTATTTTACCTCAGAAATTGATTTATGACGTCAAAATTAGATTTTGATTAAGTCTAGTAAGGTTTCAGACCTCATCGCCTAAGATCAAGATGGACTTTGTTCGGTGGAACAACCTAAGAGTTCTCAGAAAAATCAAAGATTAAGATTGGCTTTTATAGGTTTTGCATGAACTTCTGAACCTATTTTTGAAGTCTTAATCCAAACAGAATAGCTTCTCCAACTCCACCGGAGTTGGAGAAGACAAAGATATGCACTAAGCTCCAAAAGATAAAACATCAAAATAAACATTGAATCATGATCATTAGGCCTCAATAAAGCAATCTGGAGCTCCTCAGGACTTATTAAGGGCTGAAGTTCAAAAATGACTTGTTGGAGTTCATCGGAGCTCTGGTGAGTTCAGAAATAAAGTGCTGAAGTTTGAAACTCCATGAAATAGATCATGGACAGTAGCAGAAGACTCCTGAGGTCACAAGGAACCTTAGGATCACAACAATTAAAGCAATTGGTGAATTAAATTAGATATATTCAGTGAATTCAGCAAATGGAGATTTTGAGTTCATTAACTGTTATGAACGCGCGCTTCAGACGTCTTTTAAGACGTTTGGGAAGTGGCCCAGATGTCTGGAACCACTTCCAGACGTTTGGGAATCAGTTATTATTGGCACGCGCAATTCGTCTGCGCGCCTGAGCGCGTAGACCTGCGTACGCTCTCTCTCCCTCTCTTTTTCCCTCTCTCCTGCGGCCGCAGACCACCCTATCCCGTTCTCTCTCTCCTCCTCGCGCAGCCTTAAAAGGCCACGCCCTCCCCCTCACTCCCGTCACCTCCGCCCCCTTCCTCTTCTCCTTCCAGTCGGTGCGCGAGAGCGAGCGCGAGTGAGTGGCGGCGGCGACAGCCGCGGCGGGTGCGGGAGGAGGTGCTGCGTGGGGGAGGAGGCGTCGGCCGTGAGGGCTCGAGCCTGCCGGGGCAACGGGAGCCGACCGGCGGGGGTGTAGCAGACGCGGGGTGGAGTGGGAGGCCTGCTGCAGCTCGAGCAGCAGGCGGAGCACTCGCACCGCGGCCGTGCGTCGCGAGCGGAGGGTGAGTGGCACCCTGATTCTGGAAAATTTTCCAGAATCAGACGTTTGTGATTCCAACCAGACGACGGGGAAGACGTCTGGAAGACTGTCCAGACGTCTGAAATGTGAGTTATTTTCGCTTCTTCGTTTTCTTCGACTGACCGTACTAAGAGAGAGAGGAAATGGGTACACGCAGGTTCTGAGACTTGCATCCAACGCAAATCAGACGTCTGGCTGCAGTGCCAGATGACGGGAACGACTTCCAGACGTCCGGGGTGATAATCGGACGTCTGGGAACCAGGCCAGACGCCCCCGTAGGCTTCTAGACATTTGAGAGACCACGCAAAGCAAGGTAACCCCTGATCCACTTTTTAAGACGTCTGGAATAAGTTCCAGATGTCTGATTTTGCACTGTTTCGTCATTTTCGACTCGTTTAGGGCCCGTTCGAGTTTCGTTTTCCGCATTTCGAGTTGCGTTCTTTTCGGAATTACATCCTCTACCCGTCTACAGTAGTTGTATACTCTTTTGAGAAATTCCTTGTGTTTGATCCTTGTGATAGGACCCCGTTTCGTTGCAGTCTCAGGGGTTGCGGAGGCACGCGGCATTCCCGACCACGCCCCCAGTTCGCCTGTTGTAACCGGTAGAGTGGCTTTAAGTATAATCTGTTAAATTATGAAACCATAAATAGAACCTAGGACATTGCATGAATCCTAGGAATGAGAAACGAGATTGAATGATAGATCCTAGGGTGTTGCATAAATCCTAGGGCTGGAAAACTAGATTGTATGATAGATCCTAGGGTATGACATGAATCCTAGGATGGGAAAACTAGTGGAATATGTGAACACTACAGTCTTGAAAATGTGGAAAAGAAATAATAGCTGCCTGTAAATTTGTTTAAACAGCTGCCTGTTATGAATAAATGAACATGAGTAAGAATATGGGATGTATGAACGTGAAACTGGAAAGGTGAAACCGGAATGCGCTGAGTTAAAGAGCTGGAACCCTACGGGGAATTACGAGTAGAACTCCTGGAAAGTGAATGGAATAGAATTGGGGAAGTGAGCTGGCCCCTGAGTACGGAGTACTAAGGAGAGCGACTGTCCCCCTGTTTAGTGCAGAGCGGAGCTAGCCGCCCCAGGGACCCGGGGTTAGGACTGGCCACTCTGTACCGACTTGCTGGCCCTCGTGTACGTAGTACCGAGGAGAGCTACTAGTGTAGGGAGGTACTAGCTACCCCACGGGCCCCGGGGTTCTGCTAGCCTCCTACACCGACTTGTTAGGCCCACTGGGGCAAACCAGGGTAGTCAGGCGAGGGTGCGCGGACTGTGGAGGGGCAAGACCCCTGTTTGGTTACTGTGGAGGGGTTGGACCCCTGTTACTGAGAGGGCTCTGCCCTGTACTGGTTCCATGCTGTGCTTTGGGCGCACCCGTTAACAGAAACGACTGACCGCGTGCCAGTGCAGGTTAGCTACCTGTGAGTTTATCGCACGTGCTGTAGTTACCGTTACGCCTGTCCGTGACCTTGGGGTGGTTGACTGAGAGTAGGATCACCACGGGGGACTCTCCCGACCAGGAGAGCACCACGTGCTACTTCTACTATTCGGAAAAGACTGCAATCAAGATCGTTCCCACGAGGAACATTCGAGATCAAGTGAAGGATCTGAGAAATAGATAATTGTGAAACAATAGAAAGACGTAAATAAAGGAAGAAAGAAAATTAAAACAGATACTGTACACTTTACTGTTTCTTTAGTTTAGCTGCCACTCTACTCAGCGTTTTGCTGACGTGTTACACTCGTTACCTTTCAGGACTAGGTGTTGAGCAGCTAGGGTCAGCGGCTGCAAAGGACGCTGGGCCGAGTAGGGTCCAGTAGAGTTACCACTGTTCTCTTGTACCTCTTTTTGGTTCCACTATAGTGAGTAGTTCTTGTTTCCGCTGTGCTTTTCTTTACTTGCAGTTCCATATTATGTTATGAATGTTGTTCTACTGTTGTGGTGGTACATACTGTAGTGGTTTCTTTCCTTACTGCTGTTTTTTCTTACTGTTAGTTATATTCATGTTGAATGTGGTTTATTTTACTACTCTTTTGGTTACTTCCTCGTTGGACGACCAGGTCTTAGGATTAGTCGAGTCGGTCCAGTTCTCGTGTCTCGTAGGGACTCGGGAATCGGGTCCTTACAAGATGGTATCAGAGCAAGGTCGTCCCGAGAAGTGAATCAACTGACTGGAAAATAACCATTTCACATGTCTATAACTAGAGTAGCCACCACAACATATCTTTTGACATGAGCTCTTAGACGTTTCTGTTCGGTATCGTTCCGTAGTGACGTGTTCCGTTTTGTTTCGCGTCTCCTTGCAGGAGATGCCTCGTCGTGGGACCAGTGAGGCGGGCCGCGGGCGCGGCCGAGGACGAGGTCGGCGAGGTGGGCGTGCCATTGCCGACACTTCAGTGGACCAACCACTACTCCCGGGCGTCCAGGCCCAGGACCTCGCCCGACTGATACGAGACATTGTACGAGAGGAGCTCCACCCACCGCCCCGAGCACCTCACCCTGGGGCTGTGGAGGGGGAGTCCTCTGTGGGACCACTCGACGGACGCGGCGTTGGACACGGGGGAGGGGATGGGCCGCCGCTGCCCCCACCTTCCTCCGATACTTCTGTGCACGAGGCACCGTTGCCTGGGGGTGGACCAGCATCCCCATTGCAGCGTCACTCCGAGCTCTTTGGGCAGTTCCGGAAGCTGAAGCCCCCCTCCTTCAAGGGGGATGAGGACTCGACCGAGGCAGAGGACTGGCTCGAGCAACTGGAGAAGATTTTTGACACCCTTCGCCCCCCGGTGGAGTGCCGCGTGGCCTTTGCCACGTACCAGCTGGAGAGTGCGGCACACAGGTGGTGGAGGGCGGTCCGGGGACAGGAGAGGGACGAGCCGACCTGGGATCGGTTCGTCGCCCTCTTCTGCAAGCAGTACTTTCCCCAGACGTGGCTGGATCAGAGGAGGCGGGAGTTCCACACTCTCCGCCAAGGGACGATGACTGTAAGCGTGTACCGCACGCGTTTCTTGGAGCTATCCCGCTTTGCAGCGACAGCAGTAGCCACAGAGGAGCGCCTTTGGAGGTTCACCGAGGGGCTCCGGCCTGCGATTCGGGGATATGTCAAACCCATGAAGCTGCCTACGTTTTCGAGGATGGTGGAGGCAGCCATGACTTACAAGGAGACCAACCCATCCGCGCGAGACACTGACGGCGGGCGGAAGAGGCCCTTTCAGCCAGACTTTTCACAGGGCCGGCAAGAGAGGAGACACGTGGCATCCGCAGGAGAGCCGTCACGTTTTACAGGGCCATCAGTGGCCTTTGGGGGCCCTCAACAGGGGCCAGTCGCCAGCACCGGACCCCCGCCCAGCAGACAGTAGGGACCCACTGAGGGCGGGAGTCAGGTTCCCCTCTGTTACCAGTGTGGCCAGCCGGGCCACATCAGGAGGGACTGCCCGTCTAGGGCAGGAGGTCAGCAGATACTTCCCGCGCAGAGCATTGGAGGACGAGCAGGAGGCCGCGGTTACCAGACGCGAGGAGGAGGACAGCAGTCACGAGGAGGGTACTGGCTAGCACCTACCCATCCGACGCAGAGTGTGGTTGTTTCGTCCGCACCTAGAGCTGAAGGGCGTATCAACGCCCTGACACACAGGGATGCCAGAGCTTCGAGATCGGTGGTAGCAGGTATGGTTTCAGTTTCCGGCAGACTCATTTACACGCTTTTCGATTCCGGCGCTACGCACTCGTTTGTCGCAGCCAGTTTCGTAGTTAGTTTGGGCCAGGATTATACGCTGTTAGAGAATCCGTTCGTAATCAGAGGTCCGAGTGGTCAGCTGTTTGTAGCTGAGGAGGTGTACACGAATTGCGAGGTCAGCGTTGGGGGACATAGCCTGCCAGCTGACCTGATTATGTTACAGATGGAGGACATTGGAGTGATTCTGGGGATGGATTGGCTGTCCGCTTACCACGCCTTGGTGGACTGTTTTGAGAGGAAGATCGTCTTCTCCATTCCGGAGTTGAATTCTTTTGAGTTTCACGGACAGCCAGTGGACGGAGGTTTCAGGTGCATTTCGGCACTTCGGGCGGCGAGACTTTTGAGCCAGGGGTGTGAGGGTTTCCTAGCTTGTGTGGTTGCAGAGCCCAGCCCTGTGGCAGACTTCCAGAGCATCCCGGTGGTCAGAGAGTACCCTGATGTGTTTCCAGACGAGTTACCAGCACTATCGCCCGAGCGTGAGATCGAGTTTGAGATCTCACTAGTACCAGGGACCAGCCCCATCTCCACTGCGCCATACAAGATGGCACCGCTTGAGCTACGAGAGCTCAAGTCTCAGTTGCAGGACGTTTTGGAGAAAGGTTTTGTGAGGCCCAGTGCGTCTCCCTGGGGAGCCCCGGTACTGTTTGTGAAGAAGAAGGATGGGACCTTACGCCTTTGTGTGGACTACCGACAGCTGAATAGGGTCACCATCAAGAACAGATATCCGCTGCCGAGGATCGATGACTTATTTGACCAGTTGCGGGGTGCCACGGTGTTTTCCAAGATCGACTTGAGGTCGGGATACCACCAGTTGAGGATCAGGGAGACCGACGTCTCCAAGACAGCTTTCCACACCCGGTACGGACACTACGAGTTTTTGGTCATGCCGTTTGGGCTGACCAATGCCCCCGCTACTTTCATGGATCTGATGAACCGGGTGTTTAGACCTTACTTGGACCAGTTCGTGGTGGTTTTCATAGATGATGTACTCATCTATTCTCGAGATCAGACGCAGCACGGACAACACTTGCTGATGGTTCTGGACACTCTGAGATGACGTAGGCTGTACGCCAAATACAGCAAGTGCGAGTTCTGGTTGAGGGAGGTGACCTTCTTAGGTCATGTGATCTATGGAGACGGCTTGGCGGTGGACCCAGCCAAGGTCGAGGCAGTACTCAGGTGGGAGAGACCACGTTCAGTCACTGAGATTCGTAGTTTCCTGGGACTGGCAGGCTACTACAGACGATTCATCAGAGGTTTTTCACAGATTGCGCGTCCTATGACACAGTTGACCCGGAAGGACGTGCCCTTCGCTTGGATAGACGCCTGTGAGGCGTGTTTTCTGGAGCTGAAGGAGAGGTTGGCCTCGGCTCCCGTGCTCACCATCCCCGACAGTAGTGGCGGGTTCGTTGTGTACATGAACGCCTCCTTGCAGGGGTTAGGCGGTGTGCTCATGCAGAGGGGTCACGTTGTCGCTTACGCTTCGCGGCAACTGAAGCCCCATGAGCATACCTACCCTACCCACGACCTAGAGTTGGCAGCTGTTGTCTTCGCGCTGAGGACTTGGAGGCACTACTTGTACGGTGAAACCTTCGAAATTTTCACAGATCACAAGAGCCTCAGATACCTTTTTGATCAGAAGGAGCTCAACATGAGACAGAGACGTTGGTTGGAGCTCCTGAAGGACTACGACTGCAGCATCTCCTACCACCCGGGAAAGGCCAATGTGGTGGCTGACGCCTTGAGCCGTAAGGCGCCCGCACACTTGGCCAATTTACAGTTATAGAGTTGGAGCCTTTTGGAGGAGGTGGGCAGTTGGCGACCCTGGAGTTATGTGGGCACTGCGGGGCTGTGACGGTGACATGACAGACTAGGCCAGAGCTGATAGACCGCATCATCACAGGACAGATGGCCTATCCGTACTTGCAGTCCTTGCGCGACAGAGTACTGTCGGGAGACCCAGGGGACTTCTCTTTCACAGACCAGGTGCAGCGCCTGAGGGGACGGTTGTGCGTTCCCAGAGACGAGGAGCTGTTGAGAGAACTCCTGACTGAGGCACACGGTTCCAGGTTCACCATACATCTCAGAAACACGAAGATGTACCACGACTTGAGACGCGAGTTTTGGTGGAGGGGGATGAAGCGGGATGTGGGTGAGTTCGTGCAGCAATGCTTAGTGTGTCAGCAGGTGAAAGCCGAGCATCAGAGGCCTGCAGGGCCGCTACAGCCGCTTCCAGTGCCAGAGTGGAAGTGGGAGAGCATCACCATGGACTTGGTGGTGGGCTTACCTGTTACCCAGCGAGGACACGATGTAGTCTGGGTAATAGTGGATAGACTGACGAAGACGACACGATTCTTGCCGATCCGAGTCACTTTGGGACCAGCATAGTTGCCAGAGAGGTATGTCCGTGATGTGGTACGACTACACGGAGTTCCGCGGGAGATCGTATCCGACCGGGATACCCGCTTTACGTCCCAGTTTTGGGTTGAGTTTCAGCAGGCCTTGGGGACGTGGTTGAGGTTTAGTACGGCTTACCACCCCCAGACGGACGGACAGTCTGAGCGCACGATACAGACACTTGAGGACCTTTTACATGCCTATGTACTGGACTGGAGGGGCTCTTGGGAGGAGCACCTGCCCCTAGCGGAATTTGCATACAACAACAGTTATCACTCGAGTATCGGCATGGCTCCTTACGAGGCTCTGTACGGACGGAGGTGTACGGCACCCTTGAGTTGGGTTGAGGTGGGGACCAAGTGGAAGGTTGGCCCCAGGTTGATCCGGCAGAGTCCGGAGGTAGTCGAGCAGATTCACAAGCGACTCCGCACTGTCAGGAGTAGACAGAAGAGATACGCGGACTGGAGATGCAGAGAGGTGCAATTTGAGGTTGGGGACCACGTCTTTCTTCGTGTTCGCCCATGAAGGGCCTACAGCGGTTGGGGGTGAGGGAAGCTCGTGCCGAGGTTTGTGGGGCCCTTTAAGGTCCTGGAGCGGGTTGGACTCATTGCTTACAGGCTTGCCCTCCCCCCGCAGCTTTCTAGTGTGCACGACGTGTTCCACGTGTCCAACCTCAGGAAGTACGTAGCCGATCCCAGTCACGTACTGAGTCACGAGAGCGTCGAGGTGGGCAACGACCTGACCTACCCCGAGCGGCCAGTGCAGATTCTAGACCGAGCCGTCCGTAGTTTGAGACGGAAGCAAGTACCCCTGGTAAAGGTTTTGTGGAGGAGCTAGCAGTACGAGGAGGCTACCTGGGAACCTGAGGCGGCAATGCGGGAGCGGTACCCGGAGCTCTTCGTGGGTACGTCTTTTCGGACCGGCTTCGGTCCTCTTTGAGTTTGTTATGGTTATTATGACATCTTTTCCGCACCCTAGTTAGCGCAAGTTTCAGGGACGAAACTTCCTTTGAGTTTGTTATATTGTTACGAGCGAGCGCTTCAGACGTCTTTTAAGACGTCTAGGAGGTGGCCTAGACGTCTGACCAGACGTCTGGAACCACTTCCAGACGTCTGGGAATCAGTTATTGTTGGCACGCATGATTCGTCTGCGCGCCTGAGCCCGCAGACCTGCGTACGCTCTCTCTCCCTCTCTTTTTCCCTCTCTCCTGCGGCCGCAAACCACCCTGTCCCGCTCTCTCTCTCCTCCTCGTGCGGCCTTAAAAGGCCACGCTCTCCCCCTCACTCCCGTCACCTCCTCCCCCTTCCTCTTCTCCTTCCAGTCGGTGCGCGAGAGCGAGCGTGAGTGAGCGGCGGCGGCGACAACCGCGGCAGGTGCGGGAGGAGGTGCTGCGCGGGGGAGGAGGCGTCGGCCGTGAGTGCTCGAGCCTGCCGGGGCAGCAGGAGCCGACCGGCGGGGACGTAGCAGACGCGGGGTGGCGTGGGAGGCCTGCTGCAGCTCGAGCAGCAGGCGGAGCACTCGCACCGCGGCCGTGCGTCGCGAGCAGAGGGCGAGTGGCACCCTGATTCTGGAAAATTTTCCAGAATCAGACGTCTGCGATTCCAACCAGACGACGAGGAAGACGTCTAGAAGACTGTCCAGACGTCTGAAATGTGAGTTATTTCCGCTTCTTCGTTTTCTTCGACTGACCGTACTAAGAGAGAGAGGAAATGGATACGCGCAGGTTCTGAGACTCGCATCCAATGCGAATCAGACATCTGGCTGCAGTGCCAGATGACGGGAACGACTTCTAGACGTCCGAGGTGACAATCGGACGTCTGGGAACTAGGCCAGACGCCTCCGCAGGCTTCTGGACGTCTGAGAGACCACGCAGAGCAAGGTAACCCCTGATCCACTTTTTAAGACGTCTGGAATAAGTTCCAGACGTCTGATTTTGCACTGTTTCATCGTTTTTGACCCATTTAGGGCCCGTTCGAGTTCCGTTTTCCGCGTTTCGAGTTGTGTTCTTTTCGGAATTACATCCTCTACCCGTCTACAGTAGCTGTATACTATTTTGAGAAATTCCTTGTGTTTGATCCTTGTGAGAGGACCTCGTTCCGTTGCAGTCTCGGGGGTTGCGGAGGCATGCGGGATTCCCGACCACGCCTCCAGTTCGCCTGTTGTAACCGGTAGAGTGGCTTTAAGTATAATCTGTTAAATTATGAAACCATAAATAGAACCTAGGACATTGCATGAATCCTAGGAATGAGAAACGAGATTGAATGATAGATCCTAGGGTGTTGCATAAATCCTAGGGCTGGAAAACTAGATTGTGAAGGATCTGAGAAATAGATAATTGTGAAACAATAGAAAGACGTAAATAAAGGAAGAAAGAAAATTAAAACAGCTACTGTACACTTTACTGTTTCTTTAGTTTAGCTGCCACTCTACTCAGCGTTTTGCTGACATGTTACACTCGTTACCTTTCAGGACCAGGTGTTGAGCAGCCAGGGTCAGCGGCTGCAGAGGACGCTGGGCCGAGTAGGGTCCACTAGAGTTACCACTGTTCTCTTATACCTCTTTTTGGTTCCACTGTAGTGAGTAGTTCTTGTTTCCGCTGTACTTTTCTTTACTTGCAGTTCTATATTATCTTATGAATGTTGTTCTACTGTTGTGGTGGTACATACTGTAGTGGTTTCTTTCCTTACTGCTGTTTTTTCTTACTGTTAGTTATATTCATGTTGAATGTGGTTTATTTTATTTTTCTTTTAGTTACTTCCTCATTGGACGACCAGGTCTTGGGATTAGTCGGGTCGGTCCAGTTCTTGTGTCTCGTAGGGACGCGGGAATCGGGTCGTTACATTAACACTCAGGGATGCCCTCTTACTCAATTGAGTGAAGGGAAAGGATTATATGCGTACGGCAATGGTATACAAGTGGCTAATTAGATGGAAGAACTCCTCCTGAGCCACCATTGATAGCGAGCTCAGGAGGTTGTGTGAAATTTGGGCATTTACTTTATATAAGTTAATTATACAAATTAAGTGTAAAATCAGAGCCCTTAAGAGATGAATAGGTGTAAAGACCCATTCTGTCCTGAGCCTTTTAAGACGTCTTGACTATCAGTCAGACGTCTGGACATCTTCCCAGACGTCTGGAAATCAAAATTTTTGGGTATGAGCTTTGCGTCTGCGTGCGGCCTGCGCACAGACAATACTCTCTTTTTCTCCCCTTCTTCTCTCTCCCTTCCTCCAACAAACCCTAACACACCATCTTTATAAATCCCCCTTCCTCCTCTCTCGTTCTCCCCCACTCCACAGCCACCAGCCCTTCTTCTCTTCCTCTCCACCCCCGCAAGAGGAGCTAACGCGAGTGAGAGAGCGTGAGAGTGACGACGAGGAGGAGCGGCATGAAGAGAGGAGGAACTTGAGCTCGCGAGATCGTGTGGGAGCTCATCGGAGGGTGCACGACCGGAGCGTCGTGTGCGGGAGGAGTGAGTCAGGGAGTCGTCCCTGACACTGCTGTAGTCGGAATTGCAGGCGAGGCACGGCTACGCGCGGCGAGTGCGAGCGGGAGGAGGTTCTGGTTCTGGGTTTCTCCTAGAATCAAACGTCTGGAGTGACGTCCAGACGACGAAGCGGACGTCTGGAGATGACTCCAGATGTCTGAAGATAAATCTTCACGAAGGTACGTTCCCTTTGCAGATACGACCATGCAGGCCGCTCCACAGCTACGCTTTGCGTGGCTAATTTGAGAAGATTTTGAAGTCGTGTGTAGGATTTGCTTCGAGAAGGCATGGGGCATGCCCTTCCACGCATTTCAGATGTCTAGACAGCTTACCAGACTGCTGGAAGCACTTCCAGACGTCCGGAGAGGAGGTCGGACGTCTGGAGCTAGGTCTAGACGGTCCAAAAGAGGTCCTGGACATCTGAGGTTGACGCAGAGCCTGAGGTGCATTTCTAGGCACTTTTAAGACATCTGGACATTGTGCTAGACGTTTGATTTGAGTCAGTAACCCTATTTTTGACCCGTTTAGGGTCCGTTTGAGGTCTGTTTTACGCAAACAAGATACCGATGTTTTCCTTGCGAGTTCTTCTACTTGTTAGAATGCTTTCTATACTGTTTTGAATATCCCATTGTGATTGTTCCTTGTTATAGGACTTTGTTCCGTTGCGGGTTCGGGGTTTGCTGAGGCATGTGACCCTGCCGTTCGAGCCCCCAATACTCCTGGGTTGACTGGTAAAGTGGCTTCCCCTAATTTAATTATAAACCTAAATGCTTGTGTGGAATGAATGATTAGAACCTAGGATATGGCATTTATCCGAGAAATATGTGAAATGTCTATATGTGTGATTGAATTGTTGTCTTGATGAGTAGATAGAAATGTTAGCAATTGCCTGTTAATGAACCAGAGCTGCTTGTAAAATATGAATTTACTTGTGCTAGTCAAATAGTTACATGTGACCTTATCTGCTGTATACATTAAATGATAAAATACGAGTTACCTATGTATAACCTGAGAATGGAAATGTAAATGCTAGAATTACAAGCTGCATGTGTATAACCTGTGAATGGAAATAGAAATGATGAAACCTAGTATAGAATGTGAATGTTAGAAATACAAGCTACATGTGTATAACCTGAGAATGGAAATAAAAATGATGAAACCTGGTATGGAATGGCATGAGCATGAACTCTACAGGGAATTAGGAGTAGAACTCCTGGAACAAATGGAATGGATCTAGAAGTGTGAGTGGGGAAGTGTGCTGACCCTTGAGTACGGAATACCAAGGAGAGCAACTGTCCCCTATTCAGTGTAGAGCAGAGCTATCCGCCCTTGGGTTGGGACCCGAGGTTAGGATTGGCCACTCTGCACCGACTTCTTGGCCCTTGCGTACACTGTACCGGGGAGAGTTACTAGTGTAGGGAGAGAGCTAGCTACCCCACGGGGCCCAGGGTTCAGCTAGCCACCCTACACTGACTTGTTAGGCCCACTGAGCAAACTAGGGTAGTCAGGCGAGGGTGCACGGACTGTGGAGGGGCGAGACCCCTATTTGGTTCTTAGGGGCTAGACCCCTGGTACTGAGAGGGCTAGGCCCTATACTGTTCCGTGCTGTACTTGGGCACACCCATTAGCGGAAACGACTGACCGCGTGCCAGTGCAGGATAGCTACCCGTGCATTTATCGTGCGTGCCGTAGTCACCGTTACGTCTGTCCGTGACTTTGGGGTGGTTGACTGGGCGTAGGATCACCACGGAGGACTCTCCCGACCAGGAGAGCACCACGTGTGCCTTCTACTCTTTGGAAAAGATTGCAATCAAGATCGTTCCCATGAGGAACATACGAGATCAAGAAAGAGATTTGGAAATATATAAACTAATGGGTGAAAAGGAATAAATTGTAGATTAAAGAAATTGGAATAGCTAGATACCTGTTAGCTTTACTGCTTTAGTTAGTTGGTTGCCACTCTACTCAACGTTCACTGACTTTGTGTACTCATAACCCTTTTCAGGTCCAAGTGTTGAGCATCCCGAGTCTCCGACTGCAGAAGGTGCTGGGCCCAGTAGAGCCCAGTAGCTGTAGCTTTCTTTTGTAGCACCTTTTTGTAGTAGTGAGTTCAGACTTTTATACTTTTAAGATCTGTACTTTACGTTCTGTACCTTTACATTTTTGTACTTTTATGCTCCTGTACCCTGTTACTATTCTACTATTGTGGTGGTAATATGTACTGTAGCAGCTTTTACTTTCTTTACTGCTGTACTTTTTTATTGTTAGTTGCTTAGCATAGTGAATGTGGTTTACTTTCTTGCTTTTTGGTTATTTCTTGTTGGATGACTGGGTCTTGGGATTAGTCGAGTCGAGCCAGTCTCGAGTCCTGTAGGGATTTGGAAACTGGGTCGTAACAATAGGTGATGGAGAGCTCCATTGCATGTGTTCTAACCTCGGAAACTTCGGCCATGGACAACAGAAGTCACCGATGAAGGTGGAGGTGGATTAGGCGTTTAAGTGATATAATCAAGAAATCAATGTGTCAGAAATGATCGTGGAAGATTATGGAGTGTGATCAGTGATTGAAAAAGATAAAAAGATGCTCTAGTCAAGCTCAAAGAGCTCACCGGAGTTGAAGAAGACGAGGGAAAGAACTAACATTTAACCTAATTAAACTATCTAATTAACTAAACTAACTACTCTATCTTACCTATCCTACTATTACCTGGACGAAGGGGGCACAGAAGTCTCCGTCGAAGGTCCTTAATGGAGGAGGAAATTAGAGGGAGGAAGGAAGAAATCCGGCGGGCAAATTCGTGGAGCAGAAGCGTAGTCCAGAGTCGTCACCTTGATCAGAGGTGCGGCGGAGGACGATGAAGCTCGATGATTGGTTGGAATAATTGGAGGAGGCGTGTGGTGATGGAAGTAGGTCGCCGGAGTGGGAAGGAATAGCCTATCATCGGCTACAGTGGGGGAAGAGGGAGGGGAGTCGATCCTTCAAATCAGAGAGGTCAATGGGTATTTATAGGTTGCGATGGCTGAGAAAGAGGTTGAATCTGGACGGTATAGTGTCTAGGTGCGAGGTAACCACCAGCGTCTTCTTTGACACCGGTGAGATTATCTTCGAGCCCTAATTAGGATTATAGCTTCAACCAGACCGATGGATGGAAAGGTGGCGATGAGTGCAAGCTCCAAAAGCTTAGCAAGGGTGGACGAACACAAGATGGACAGTGATCAGAGGGTGACAGTACCGCCTGTCGTCAGCCGTTGAAACGGCTGAAGAAGAAATGAAGAAGAAGAAGAAAGTGTACATAGGGACCTGAATGCGAGGAAAGATAAGGATCTAAATGAAGGAAAAAGACTTGATTGTAGTGAAACCTAAGGACTAAAACGTAAACTAAGGTTTTCAAGGCTTATTTTAATTTAAATCTTTTTCAACTTTTTATATACGATTATAAATTAGAAAAATATTATATATAAACCTTGAATTTACATTTTTTACCTTTTTAGCTTAATTTATTTAATTAAGTAAAGTTACTTAAGTTATTACATACTTAGGTATAAATTATGCTTAAGTTAATTAACACATTAATTAGGTAAATAATTAATGATATTTCAAGTCCATTTATTGATTAAATTATTGATAATATTAATTGACTTATAATTTAGCATTTTTAACTTATTTTAAGGTCTTTTAATGATTTATCCCTTATTCTATAATTAACCCTTATATATACATATTCCTAGCTAATTAACTAGGAAGACTAGTTAATTAGGGGTAACTAAGAGCCATGATGAGCCTTTCATTAGGGATAAGGTTTCTTATTAGTTCAAGACCATTGGGGGGCCAATTGGTACCTAGGGGGATTACGCTGAGAATTCCTCCAAAAGTTCTTCCCAATCGGTTGTACAAATGTGATGATGCGAGCAATCACAACTTTTTCCCAAGGACCAAGGGAAAAGTTACATGATTCATGGGACTGATTTCATGACCATCTCCAGAAGTGTCCCCACCATGGTGTGCCTAAATGGCACCTTGCTTAGATCTTTTACCATGTTTTAGATGACACACATCAATTTCTAGATGATAGATCTAGTGGTGGGAACTTCCTTGCTAAAGATGAAAAACCTTTGAGTTGTTCGAGTCTTTAGCAAAGAATTCCATGAATGCTGCCTCAATGAACCAATTCCAACAACTTGGACAGCAACGAGTTACGATCCACGAGGCTCATGTAGAGTTAGCCCGAGCCGACATGGACATTATGATAAATATTCATTTATTCATGATAAAATTCCTAATTATGTTAATTCCTAAGCTTAACATTGCATTTAGCATTGTGAATAATGCATAACATTCATCATATTGCATTTAGGATAATTTGTATAAATTATGTAGTAATTTGTACATTATTGTGGCTAGGAGACAAGGTGATATATTTTGAAACTTCAAATGAAGAATCCAACCGTACAGATGGATCCGATCGACTATTGTAGCCTAACGGTACGAAAATCGGTCCAATCCGATATCCATAGCACTTTCAAGAAGCATTTAAAGATGGACGGCCTAGATGATGCCACATGGCATCATCCAGGTTGCCCAAGAGCCACCGCTACATCCCTCCTCTCTAGTTGGCCAATAGATCTAGGCCATTGGATGAAGATCCAATGGCTAGAGCAACTCCACGTCGCCTCAGCAGCCAAATCGTCCACTTGACAAAGTGAAGGCCTTTGTGTGGTGGTCTTGGTGTCAGTTAAAAAAGACAGAGCGGTAGCAGCAAGCGCACGCACAATGCAAAGCGCACGCGCCCGACGCACATGCGTAGCGTAGCATGGAGTAGCAGCGTCATGGGCACATGGCGCACACTACAGTGTAGCACCAGCGCACACCGGTAGGTAGCACGTGACACGACACACGTAGCACGCAGGCCAGCAGCGTAGAGCATGTGTGTGACGGGCTTGCATAAGCTGGTCTTCAACGACATTTGTGGTGTACTTTTAGCGACGTCTTTGAGGTCGCTGTTGACCCAAGAACGGATTTTGGCTCCTTTCCTTAATTATAAAAGGGCCTACCCTCCTCCACTATTGATCAACTTTTACCATCTTCTACCTAGCAACACTACCACTCCATAGAGCTCCCAAGAAAGGTCCTGGAGCTGTTGAGAAACTGATAGAAGCCCCTCCACTGTCGTGGATGCCTCACCTCTCCATTTAGCTGCTAGTTTCCTTAGTTTTATATTTATGCTATTTTAAGCTTTCATCTAGCATTATACTTGTAAAATAATTCAATTTTTTTTTGCAATATATTATCATTTGCTACATTATCATGAATCTCTAACTCTTTCTCTTACTCTCTCTCTCTCTTTCTCTCTCTTTCTCTCTCTTTTTCGCAAGCAAACCAAACGACGTATTTTGTGACATTAAAGCGATTAAGTGATTCGATTTCTCATCTCCCTATGTTTGACACTCATGTTCAAGTTTGATTAATCTCTTTAAAATTGATGTTGTAAATGTACACTACAACGAACAAATTAATTAAATGTATTTCGCGACGTCACATTATCACCAAGAAGCTAGATAAGGTGGACATGCTGGACAAGAAGATTAATGAATTGATTCATTCTTGTCCAAGATATCTAGGAAATGCTATTGCATCTCACCCTTCTTCTGCATCCTGAGCCCCTCCTGCTCGATGTTGCCAACCACTGCATAATGTTGCCACTCACCCTGCAAGGTGGGCCGACCCTTTGAAGGAGTTAAACGAATCATTGCGACAACCGAACTAAGAAAATCTCAAGATCATGAGATCTGTGGTTGACTAGATTTAGACTATCCAGAGCATTCAGAACCAAATGCTGCAAGAGCACAGATTATAGGGATCTTTGCCCTCCCAGTCCACCCTAAACCCGAGATATGTGCAGAACCAAGGTGCCTCGCCCAGGTTCCAAGCACCACAGGGACAGGCACATTTAGTACTTTAGGCACCTCTTGTACCGCCTGGTTATGCCCCGACTTAGCCTGCTCTATTGCCTAACCGAACCTATTCTGCCCCTTTCGCTCCGCCACCACCTCAGGGATAGTACGCTAATGCAAAGGTTGTCACTCTAAGGAGCAGAAAGATTATATAGGACCCACCATATAGGTAGGCGGGTCATGATTCTTCTTATCCACCGCAAGATGGCTCATCGTCCTCTCATCATGATTAGGAGCTTACTAAGGTGGATAAGGACAAATGACCTTTGGTAGACCTTATGATTCCTATCCCTTTTCTTGGAGCTCTCATGCGGGATTTAACGAAGAAAAAGGGATCGAGGAATTTTGAGGAACTAAAAGCTATGTTCAAGGAAGTTCATATTTAGGTCCCCCTCCTTAAAGCAATAGATCACATCCTTACTGTCACTAGGTTCTTTAAGGACTATTGTACCCCGAGGAGACAACAAAAACAGGACGATGGGCGGTATTGTCAAAAGAGGCCAGTTCAATTTTTTTTTTTGACTTACCACTGAAAAAGAAAAACCTTGGTACACCATTCATTTCCTGTTTTTATAGGATTCTCCATTTGATCGGGCCCTTCTAGATTTGGGTTCATCCATCAACCTAACTCCCACTACCATATATAATCGATTTAGATTTGGAGAGTTAAAACCCACCTCAGTAACCATTCAGTTGGCTGATCGATCAGTGAAAACACCGAGGGGGGTGGTTGAAAATGTCATCGTGAAGGTCTGTGGATTCTGCTATCCAGTGGACTTTTTCATGTTAGACATGGAGGTTCCTCCAAATCTTCATGATGCACCAATCATTTTAGGTTGTCCATTTTTGGCGACAGCTCGAGCGAATATTGATTGTGCGTCCGGGTGTATGGAGATTGCCCTAGGTGATGAAAGACTTAGATTGGACATTTTCAAGGCATTCAAGAACTTCGACTGTGATCTAATTGAGTAGTGAAGATGAGAAGCCAACTTATTATGAAAATATTAGGCTTCTCTATAGCAACCCAATGTCTTATGCATCTTTACTTTCAGGGTTTCTAGACAATGATCCACATGGGACTGAGACTGACGCATTGTTCATTTCATCCCTGGGATCTGATTGTTTGGGGTGTCTTTCTGACCCTAACACCCTAGATTATATTTATTATAATTTTTCTGATATATCCTTTTTTGACTCGCCCCTACTGGTGTAGGATGGCATGATTGCTTCTGATGGTTTTGGTTCGCCTAAGAGACACGCAGACAGGATCCTCGATCCATGTCTGCCCTTTATGGCATTTCCAAACCATAGTATAGGGGGCATAAGTTCAGTTTTCACCACCTCCGCACAGGGGGAAGACCTGTAATACCCGGTGAGACACTTGGGCACTGACCTTTGGTCATAATGGTGTGAGATCTAAACTTTGTTTCCTCATCGATGCAGTCACTGCCAACCTTCCTTCAGGTGCAAGATTAGTAGACAATAATGCGTATCAGGATTATCAGATATACGCTGTTGATTCTTCTCCTTCCCTACGAGAACCTTCTCCCACAGACAACTCTGTATCCTCTCCACCCGTGATCGAACTCAAGCCCTTACCTGATTAATTAAAATATGTGTTCTTGGGCGATAGTGAGACATACCTGATTATATTAGTTCTCACTTAACCCAAGAACAGGAGCAGCAATTGAGTTCTGTACTTCAAGCACATAGAGTTGCTATTGGGTGGAGTATTGCTGATCTCCATGGCATTCACCCCTCTTATTGTACTCATCATATATACATGGATGAGGGGGCGAAACCTTTTTGACAACCTTGCTAAATCCGAATATGCTGGAGGTTGTCAAGAAGGAGATAATCAAATGGTTGGATGCTGATATTATATATCCTATATCTGACAGCCAGTGGGTGAGTCCCATCCAGATCGTGCCTAAAAAGGCGAGACTCACCGTAATAAAAAATGAGAGAAAGGTGAATCCATCCCGACTCGCATCACGACTTTGTGGCAGGTTTACATCAATTATCATAAGAAAAAACGGCTACCAAAAAGGATTATTTTCCTTTACCTTTCATTGATAAGATCTTGGAAGGGCTAGTCAAGTGAAGCTGCTTCTATTTTCTGGATGGATACTCCACGTATAATCAGGTTACGATTAACCTAGAAGATCAAGACAAGATAACTTTCATGTGTCCTTTTGGTACATTCACTTTCAAGCGAATGCCCTTTGGCCTCTGCAACTCACCCGAGACTTTTCAACGTTATATGATGACCATATTTTCTGACATGATTGGGGACTTTGTGGAAGTATTTATGGACGATTTCTACATTTTTGGAAATCATTTTCAGACTTGTCTTGATAACCTCACCAAAATCTTGAGGAGGTGCATTGAAGTTAACCTAATACTTTCATGGGAGAAGCCATTTCATGGTGAGGGATGGCATGGTACTAGGTCACAAGATCTCTGCAAATGGACTCAAGGTCGAATGAGCGAAGTCTGATGTTATTTCCTGATTACCTCCACCTAGCTTGATCAAGCAGATTAGATCTTTCATGGGTCATGTCGGATTTTACAGAAGATTCATTCGAGATTTCTCAAAAATCGCTCATCCGTTGACAAATCTTCTTATAGTCAATGCCCCAATTAATTTTAATTCCTTATGTCTCAATGCTTTTGAGACTTTACGAAGCATTGTATTTGATTCCCCTATTCTCCATCCACTCGACTGGTCTCTCAATTTTGAGATTATGTGTGACTCCTCCGATTTCACTGTCAAAGCCATTCTTGGCCAGTGTCGGGAGTGCCACCCTTTTGTCATTTACTACACTAGCAAGACCCTGAATGAGGCGTAGCGTAATAACACAGTCACTGAGAAGGAATTGGTAGTCGTAATATTTAGGGTGTAGAATTTCCACTCTTATCTATTAAGGTCAAAAGTCATTATCTTTACTGATCATCTCTCTCTTCGGCATTTATTGGCAAAGAAGGATGCCAAACCTCGCTTGATCAGATGGATCCTTCTGTTGTAGGAATTTGATATTGAAATCTGCGACAAAGCTGGTGCACATAATGTGGTTGATCACTTATCTCGTCTTGACCTAGCCCACATCCCGTATTCCTTGCTTATATTTGATAATTTTCCAGATGAAACTCTGTTAGTTATAGATTCATCGGAGCTTCCATGGTACACAGATATCACAAATTATCTTATTTCATGTAGGATACTTGCGGGATTATCCAGGACCAGAAGTTCAAATTTTTATCTGAAGCCAAGTTTTATTTTTGGGATGACCTTGTTTATCACGAAAATCGCCGTTTACAAAATATGCGTCATAGTATAGGACAAAAATCGCAACAACACTTAATATTTATAAAACTCGAAATCAGGAAATGAGTCTGAGGTCGTTCGCAGAGAGAAAATTGGCAATTTCAATTAACTAATCACAATAATAAAGGGAGATATGCAAATATAACCAAAATGATGCTCAATGTATATATTAGAATAATATCTCAAGAGTCAAGTGCAAAAAGATGGGATTAAAATGGTGGTTTGAACCACCAATTTAACCATAATGTTAAGCTCTACAATTAACGCAAATAAATGAACAGTAGGTGCAATCAAATATCAATGCCAAAACCAAGCTTTTAGAACCAAATCAGATGTTAGGTTTAAGGCCCAAACACCTTATCCTCAAGCCTCAGCAGGAGGCTATGGCACAACAACAGTAGAGAGACACAAGGGTTTCACAAGAGCAAGGCATAAGGTCCTCGCCAAAGCCTAAGTGTTAAGCGAGGGGGGGGGCACGAATCCCGAGGAAACTGTAGTACCAAAAACCCCCCTCTTCCCTCTCAGATTTCTTCTCTTTAGACCAAACAAGACCTGGGTATCCGGATCTAGCCCAAACCCACATGGCGTGAACCGCGGGTGAGGGTGTGTGTATGGGGACCTCACCCCTAGTGCGTGTTGAGGCAATGAGCCTTTGGCAAGAATTCAACTTATGCTACAGGTGGCTCTCTCCCACATGATGTGGGACTAAAGAGCGTCTTCTTCCTTTGCGTGCGCTAGCAACTGAAGTGTTCATCGAATTGAGGTAGGGGCTGCTGCTTGGTGCTTTGATTGATGGCCTGAAGGCTCCAGCACCTGGAATCACTTCGATCGCGAGTCGCAGTAGGTCATATGAAGGTCGAAAGCAGGCGACCGTTGATGGAGAAGACGGTGGTGAGGGCGAGCTCCGATCAGTACTTGAAAAGCACAAGTACGACCTCACGGCCTAGTCAAATTCCCTTAGGATCTTAGTCGAAGGATGGTGAATGCAGTGGTGGTGGGCTGAAGCCATTTGGTGGCCGGTGGAGGTCTGTCAACGTCAGAAGGGAAGACCGGTGATGGGTGTGGTCGGTAGCATGAATGGGAGTTAGAAACCCCAAATTTCTTTGGGGATTTGGCTCAGGGCGATATGGTGGAGGTTGTGGACTCGGTGGCAAGTGGTTTTGTGTAGTGTAGCGCGCACGTGGCTTCACTAGAGATATGTCAGCGCGATGGAAGATAGAGGAGGTGCAGGTATGGTTGTGTTTGAACCTAAGGTCTAAGGGCATAGGAAGAAGCAGGGAGGTGAGAGGAAGAAAGAGAGAGTGCTTACGGATGAGGGGGGGAAGAATTTGGCGTCAGCTATGACTGACCGATGCCAGAGAGGACAAGCGCTTCGGTGATGAGAATGGCGAGGCGGAGGGGTCGAGGCAGCTCCTGCTTGGTCCGGTGAGGAGCAGAAGACATCGGGGAGAAAGTTCCCTCTACCTATTGTATGTGGCAGAGGGTGATGAAGAGGATTCGAGGAGTTCGCCAGAGCTAGGTCGGAGCAGGCCAGGGAAGGAGAAGAAGAGAAGTTTTTGACCTAAAACCTCACTACGGAGAACAGTCAAGAGTTGGGGGTTCTTTTATAGGGCTTAGGATCAAGCTCTAAAGCTCGGAAGGAGGATTGATTTGCATAAAATTTGGGGAAAAATATCCCTAAAATCTCTTATGCTTGCCTAATCTTTAGGGATCAAATCAAGTCTCAAAAGATGGTTCAATAGATTAGGGAAGTCCTTGCGATCAATCACTCCAAGTTTGGAGGAGTTTAGCTCTAATTTGAGGGAGAAAACTTCCCTCAAATCTTGCTGCAGAAGTTGCATACACCAATGGCGACAGGGATCGAAATGAAGAAAATGATGAGAAGTTAGGGATCCATTTGCAAATAATTCAAAACCTGAGGGGGTAAATGTAAGAAATAGAGTTTTAAACGGCTAAATTGCAAACTAGGTCAAGATGGACTCTAATTAGGCCTAAATTTTGATTTTATCTAATTTGGATCCAAGGAATCTAATGATGAACTTGGATTTGAACTTTGACCACGTTTGACTGAGAAATTTGCACAGAAACCCAAATTAGGGCAAAATTATTTCTGAAACTCTATTCTACGTCAAAATAGGTTCAGATGCTCAAACCAAGGGTACCAAACCTCTTAGAATATTTTTCTATGACTTCTAGAAGATTTAGATGAATTTTATCCTGACCATAACCTCTTTAATTTAAGCGGGTTTGAAATTAGGATTTTGGTGTGCTATTTTGGTTCTCGGAATGCATGAAACCCTGTTTCTGTCAGTGTTGACCCATTCTTTGAACTTTTGAGCTTACGTGACCTTCATTTAACCCCTGAGTGACCCCGTGGTTAATCTGTGTTTGTGATATGCTGTTAAAATTACATAATTAACCTTGATTTCTTGTTCTTATCTCAAATCAGAATAAAATGGAATTACGACCCTTAGATGATTATGTAGGAGCTTTAATCAATCAAACCTAACTAAATGTGGCTAGTTAGGGCCCATGATGGTGTTCCCATCATACCCCCTGCTTTTTCGTATTAGATCTGATCAGATAATCAGGAGGTGCGTCCTCGACTCTGAGATTTCTAGTGTGTTATCTTTTTGCCATAGCTATGCCTATGGTGGTCATTTCCTTGGTAGAAAAGACATTGCAAAGGTTTTGCAATCAGGTTTCTTCTGGTTGACCATTTTTAAAGATACACAAGAATTCGTGAAATGTTGTAAGCGATGCTAGTCGGTCGATTCTGTGACTAAGAGAGACATGATGCCTCTCCAACCTATTTTGGCTGTAGAAGTGTTCGACGTTTAGGGCATTGATTTTATGGGCCCATTCCTAAACTCACATGGCTTCGAGTACGTCTTCTCGCAGTTGATTATGTCTTAACGTGGGTTGAGGCTATCCCAGCGAGGCAAGCTGATCATAAAGCTGTCATATCTTTCGTTAAGAAATTTATCATTACGAGATTTGGTGTTCCCTATCCTCTGATTAGCGAAAAGGGGAGTCATTTCATCCATGCCTATTTTCAATCACTATTGAAAAAATATGGCATACATCATCTCATTACCACCCTATATCATCCGCAGACTAATAGGCAAACTAAGGTGTCTAACCGTCAAATCAAACTCATCCTTCAAAAGATGGGTAGACCCAACTAGAAGGATTGGTCTGATCGATTGATTGATGTATTATGGGCATATTGGACTGCGTATAAGGCCCTAGTCAGAATGTCATCGTACCGCATGGTGTACGGAATGGCCTGTCACCTTCTGGTTGAGATGGAGCATCGTGCCTTTTGGGCAGTATGGAAATGTAATTTTAACCTCAATGTAGGAGGTTATGAAAGGAAACTCCATCTCAGTGAATTAGAAGAGATCTGATGGGAGGCCTATGAGAATGCGAAGATTTATAAGGATATGACCAAGGCCTTTCATGACTGCCACATCTAGAGAAAATCTTTCATGCCTAACCAGCAAGTCTGGTTATTTGATTCCAAGCTCAAATTCTTTGCGGGCAAGTTGAAGTCCAAGGGAACTGGCCCTTTCATTGTGATTCACCCATATTCGAATGGGGCGGTTCATATCATAGACCCAAAAATTGGGCATGTTTATATTGTAAATCGCCAGCGCCTCAAGCCATTTATAGCCCAAGAACCTTCTCCTACTGATGAAATCGTCAACCTCCTTGAGGACGTGTGATTGAGCTTTCGCCTAGCTGGAGGCGTTAAACTTAGCATTTGTATATATGTAAATATACTTTTATATATAACATATTTGTCTCATTTCATAGGTGTTGGAATAAGCTGAACAGAAAATTCAAGAGCTATTCTAGGTGATTTCTACTCTTTTATACCTCTAGTCTTTCATTTTCTATTCATGCATGAGGACATGCAAGAATGTAGGCATGGGGGAATAGTACACATACATTGAATACTTTTTGTCACCAACACCTATGATTTTCAATAAAATCTTTCCATTATTGCATTTGCATTTGCATAATCTCTCACAGTATTTTTCATGTAAATAGGTATTCAAAAAGAAAAGACAAAAATATATAAAAAGTGTGTTTCCAGTACTATTTTTGGAATTTAAGTTAGGAGGAATCAAGAATTCTCGATTCTGAGGATTTACCGACCTTAGGAAATGCAAAACAAAGTCTTTTCGTCTAGGCTCTTCAGGTCCTAACGGACTTAATTTTTTGAGTATTTACCTAAATTTGGATTTGTTTACCTGAGTTTTTGAGGGGACCTGAAAAAGCTTAGAGTATTAAGTCAAAAGGGTGATAAGTGAATGACTTATCTTCCCGCCTTTTGATTTGGATGGTCTTTGAGTACCAAACATCTTCAATTGCATCATGCACTGACTCATCTTTTGGACGACCTTATTGAGTCCTTAGTAGTCAATAACATTTAGTCTAGGCCTACAGATCTAATGAGCTCTTAGGACTATTCCTGTTTGTAAGGGATGCATTTAAAACGGATGAAGGAGAGCCACTCACTTAGAAAAATGAGTTTGAGGAAAAAATATTTTCAGCTAAAAAAATTCGAAGTAGAATATATATATATATATATATATATATATATATATATATATATATATATATATATATATATATATATTCCACCAATAAAAGTATCTTGCTACACATGGATGCTATCCCTTTCCATTTCCAAATAAAAACATCGTGCTAGAAATGGATGTTTATCATATAGGAAAAAGAAAACAAAATAATACAAAGAAAAATACTATGAATAAGAGACCAATGGGTCCAGCTGGGGAGATATACACCTAGTGTGTTGACCTCAAGGTAGAAAAGTGATGAGGAGAAAGCTGCCAAATCCTAGTATAGCTTAACCGAAGACAAGATTGTCTAAGTGAGTGCTTAGAAATATTCTAAGTGTTATTGAATGCTAGGAATCCATATAGTTGTTCTTTATGGTGAGTCAAACTATTTCACACACAAGATGCTGGTTTCTCACATTCACATCAAGTATTGGGCAGATCGACTGAGTAGGGGAAAGTTACCCTCACAACCCAAGTCTCTGGGCTAATAGGGTTCTTGATTTGATTTGGGCTGTCTGAATTTGAGTCGGTACACAAGAGCTGTTGAAGTCTTTGTCGTTAAGGATTTGCCTGTGATTTCTTCTCGATTGGTGAAGAATTGTATTGAGGTTTTTGATTCCGACTCACTTGGTTCCTCAACAACTCATTTTATAATAAAAGTCTATTTTCACTTTGCATCTGAAAATAAAAATTCACGTATTTGGTTTTCGCATCTTTTTCCGTGGAAGTTTCGTATGTTGGTTTTACTAGGGACAAGTAAAATTTAGGCATGGGGGTATGATTGCATAGCAATCATAGGACCTAATCAACCAGAATTGAGTTAGATCCTATCCTAACTTAGGAATAATACATGCATCAACTGCATACTTTGCATCATAGCTGTTGTATTTAGCTGTTTATCGAATAATGCTATTTTACCTTACTAATTAATGAATAATTGTATTTACAGATAATAAGGAGCTCAGGAGATGACCTGAAGTTGAATAAAAGTTGGATAGAGGCTAGAGTTGTAGGAGAGTTGAAGCAGGAGCTTGGAATAAAGCTGGGAATAAACAAGAAGTGAAGACAGAGAGTAAGGAGATAGACTAGGTTACTTGTAGAAGTAAACGTAAAAATTGAAGCAAAGAAGAACTTAGGATAAACTTATCTCTGCTCCTACCCTTAAGCCATCCTCCTATTAGGCTAACTCAACCTAAAACCCAAAACATGGATAACGCTATCCATGCTCTTATCCACACTATCCCTACTTTTATCCTTCACCAGGGATATCTTTATCACTAACCCTGAATTTCTCCACTTTAGCCAAAACCTGGATAGTGTTATCCAAATTCCCCTTATCCACTATCCTTATCCCTAGTCCTCCTATCCCAAACCCAATCCACACCTTAGAATCCCATCTAGGTCCATAATTACCTCAATTGGCTCAATTTGAGTTAATTGGGTCAAACCTATTCTAATCGAGTCCAGTTGGACCTGATTAGGCTAACCCTAATCCAATTAGGCTCATAATAGTCTAACTGGACTCAATCCAAATCCAATTAACTACCCTACACCTAGTTAGGTGCACTCCTATTTGATTGGGTGCACCTAAACCAAATTGGATCCACCCAGTATCCAATTGACCTATCTCTACCTACATATGTCTAATTAGGCTCTGTAGAGCCTGATTAGACTAGACCTGGACTTGATTGGGCTAACCTAAATTTAATTATGTTCACTTAAACCTAATTAGACTCAAGCATTCACCAATTGGATTCATGGAACCCAGTTTGACCAATTCAACCCATTCAAGTCTAATTGGACTCAATCAAAATCCAATTGACTTACCTATGATCTAATTAGGTTGATGAAGAACCTAATTAGGAATTCCCTATCCCAAATCACACAAAATAGTTCAATTAAACTTGTGTTAAGTTTAGTTGAATGTACCTTAGTTAATAGGTTAATTGAACCTATTTGAGGAACCTAATCTAAACCTGTAACGACCCGATTCCCGAGTTCCTACGAGACACGAGAACCGGACCGACTCGACTAATCCCAAGACCCAGTCGTCCAACGAGGAAGTAACCAAAAGACAGTATAATAAACCACATTCAGCATGAATATAACTAACAGTAAGAAAGTACAGCAGTAAGGAAAGAAACTACTACAGTAGGCACCACCACAACAGTAAAACAACATTTATCATATAACAAAAACTGCAGGTAAAGAAGGTACAGCGGAAACAGAAACTACTCACTAGAACAGAAACAAAAAGGGGTACAAAGCTGTGGTAACTCTACTGGACCCTACTCGGCCCAGCGTCCTCTACAGCCGCCGACCCTGGCTGCTCAACACCTGGTCCTGAAAAAGGTAACGAGTGTAACACGTCAGCAAAACGCTGAGTAGAGTGGCAAACTAACTAAAGGCAACAGTAGAGTGTACAGTAGCTGTTATGTTCTATTACTTCCTTTATTTACATCTTTCAATTTTTCTCACTATTTCATTTACTTCTCAGATCCTTTACTTGATCTCGGATGTCCTCGTGGGACGATCTTGATTGCAGTCTTTTCCAAAAGTAGAAGTAGCACGTGGTGCTCTCCTGGCCGGGAGAGTCCCCCATGGTGATCCTACCCTCAGTCAACCACCCCAAGGTCACTGACAGACGTAACGGTGACTACGGCACGCGCGATAAACGCACAGGTAGCTAGCCCGCACTGGCATGCGGTCAGTCGTCTCCGTTAACGGGTGCGCCCAAAGCACAGCACGGAACCAGGGCAGAGCCCTCTCAGTAACAGGGGTCCAACCCCTCCACAGTAACCAAACCGGGGCCTTGCCCCTCCACAGTCCGCGCACCCTCGCCTGACTACCCTGGTTTGCCCTAGTGGGCCTAACAAGTCGATGAAGGAGGCTAGCAGAACCCCGAGGCCCGTGGGGTAGCTAGTACTCTCCTAACACTACTAGCTCTCCTCGGTACTACGTACACGAGGGCCAACAAGTCGGTACAGAGCGGCCAATCCTAACCCCGGGTCCCTGGGGCGGCTGGCCCCACTCTGCACTAAAACAGGTACAGGTACTTCCCTTGGTACTGCGTACCCAAGAGACAGTACAAACTACATCTCAGTTCCATTCCTTTTCTTTCCAGGAGTTCCACTCCTAATTCCCCGTGGGGTTCCAGCTCTTTATCTCAGAACATCATATGTTTCACTTTCCAGATTCACGTTCTCAAATTTCATGATCTCAAACATGTTTCTTTATTCATAACAGGCAGCTGTTAATTAAATTTACAGGCAGCTTTATATATTCCTTTCCATTTTTCCAAGACTGCAGTAATATACATTCCACTAGTTTTTCCATCCTAGGATTCATGCCATATCCTAGGATCTATCATACAATCTAGTTTTCCGGCCCTAGGATTCATGCAACACCTAGGAGCTATCATTCCATATATTTCTCATTCCTAGGATTCATGCAATGCCCTAGGTTCTAGTTATGGTTCCATACTTTAACAGATTTTATTAATACTTAAAGCCACTCTACCAGGTACAACGGAAGTAATGGGGGCGTGATCGGGAATCCCGTGCGCCTCCGCGACTCTCAAGACTGCAACCGAACGAGGTCCTATCACAAGGATCAAACACAAGGAGTGTCTCAAAACAGTGTATAGCTACTGTAGGCGGGTAGAGGAATAAATTCTGAAACGAACGCAACTCGAATCGCGGAAAACGGAGCCCAAACGGGCCCTAAACGGGTCGAGAAAGACAATACTGTGCAAAATCAGACGTCTGGAACTCCTTCCAGACGTCTTAAACGGTGGATCAGAGAATTACCTGTTCGGCTTGGTTCCCCGGACGTCCAGAAGTCGGTGGGGACGTCTGCCTAGATCCAAGACGTCCGATGGTCCCTCCGGACGTCTGGAGGTCACTCCCGCCGTCTGGTACAACTTCCAGACGTCTGATTCGCAAAGGATGACGAATCAGCGAACCTGCGCACAGCCAACCCCCCTCCCTCAGTACGGTCAGTCGACAAGAATGAAGAAGAAAGCGGAACTCACCTTTCAGACGTCTGTATGATCTTACAGACGTCGGCCTTGCCGTCTGGCTATCAATCCAGACGTCTGATTCTGGAAATTTTTCCAGAATCACAACCTTGCTCGGCCTCCGCTCGCGACGCCGCCCGCGTCGCACCTCGCGCGTCCGCTGCTCCGCCCGCAGCAGGTCCCTCTCCGCGACGCTCTGCGCCCCCTGCGCCCTCCGCCGGCCGGCCAAGCCGCTCCCGGCGAGCTCGCCCTCACGGCAGAGCCCCGCCCTCGCACGCCGCAG
This sequence comes from Thalassia testudinum, assembly GCA_037157565.1. NCBI lineage: Eukaryota > Viridiplantae > Streptophyta > Magnoliopsida > Alismatales > Hydrocharitaceae > Thalassia > Thalassia testudinum. The sequence continues at coordinate 120,829,118 of JAZHRO010000036.1, read as the reverse complement.
CTCCTCCGCGCTTACTGCGGCTGCCGCTGCCGCTGCGCCCTCGCGTCCGCTCGCTCTCGCGCACAGGCAGGAGAAGAAGGAGGAAGATGGTGGAGACGGGAGGGGAGGCGCGCCCCCCTTTTAACGCCGCGCGGAGAGGAGAGAGAAGGCGGTCGCAGTCGCCTGCAGCCGCAGAGAAAGAGGCAGAATCGCAGGTCTGCGCGCACAGGCGCGCAGACGAATATCCTGTGCGAGCATAACTGTTCTCCAGACGTCTGTAAACTATCCCGGACGTCTTGTCAGACGTCTGGATGTGATCCCAGACGTCTTGACAGACGTCTGGGCCACCTCCCAGACGTCTTAAAAGGCGTCTGGGGCACGCGCTCGTTACAAAACCTATTTCCTAAACCTACTAGACCCAACCTAGGACCCACTTAGTGCTACCCATATAACCTTCCTCCTCTCCACCATTAGCCCCCCACTATAGAAAACTGTAGAGTGGTCTACCACCCTCCCAACTTAGTCCATGACCCCCTCCACTAAAGGTGGCGATCGCAAACTAAACCCTAACCTTAACCAAGGCTGCCACCTAAGCCTATTTAGGCACCACCCACGGCCACTTTTTGGCCATCTCCATCCACCCTCCATAGCCCTCCCAACCCCCTCCACTCGAGCACCCTCTACCACCTCAAAGAATTCGACCACCACCACCTTGTGGCCGTCCTCCACCCTCCTTCCACCTTCAATCCACATGGCCACCAAGGACCACCCTTGGTGCCCATTAATTGTAGTAGTTTAGTAGTTCTTCTATGTTTTAATTTCGCATTTATATTGCTTGCAAGCAGCTAGTTAATTTTCTCCATCTTGTTACACGCCTAGGCTCTCCCTAGGCTGTAGGCATGCACCTATCTGTGTGGTTTAGATGGGTCTCCATGCCCATGGTCTGGCCACCACCATCCTCCAGTGCTAATGGCTCCATGAGCATTCCCGACGGGATGGCTTTTTGATAGCTTAGTAGTAGATTGGCTTTCTTTCCCATGTAACACGCATTCCTCTATTTTCATTTTTGTAAATATGGATGATTCATTGAATTGAAAAGTTGATATCTTTATTTGTAGATCATTCTTTCTTTATTTGAAAATCACAAAAAATAAAAATAAAGAAAACCAAAAACACAAAATAAATCATGACAGTACCGATGCATATAAATGACATGGCATTTAACGTAAATGTGGTCGGTAGTGTTCATATTCTGGAGATTGTGCACACTAACACATATACATTCACTTTCATCATTTTCCTTACTCACACTCACGTTGTTTGCATTCATAACATTACCGACGAGATGTGTTTACATAATCTTGTAACCGGGCTGAGATTCTAGGTGGATTTGCAAGCAAGAGAAGTTAGAATCGTTTCATTATTTTTGCCTCCCTGAGATGGACTAGGACTCACCATGAGTTTCGTGAATATTTTTGTTTAGGTTCGATACACGACTATACTATGATGTAACCTAATTAACTTCACGTAATCCAAACCTAACAAGTAGCTCTTGGGGAATCAAATTATCCAAATAGCTTTGCTTTAAGGGATTCTAATTCCTTCATCATTAAGGGATTTGTAAATTGAATGTACTATCCTCCATTTACCTTTGGAAAGGAATAAATTAACCTTATCATCAACATTATGAAGCATAATTTCCTATTAACCTTATCATCAACATTATGAAGCATAATTTCCTATAAGGTACATTGATTAAAATTTGCATCAGTTTGAAGGGGAGCACTGTTGTATTGTTGATTGTGTGGTTGTAAATGTTTGTTGGTAATAATTGTTGATTATGTCGTTGTAGTACAGGGTGTACAATATAACATTAAGGATGTCGTATAGTGGTGAGTATGGGTGAGTTCCAGTCATTACAACCATCATTATCATTTGCTTATTTATCTAATTTTTACTGGTTTTGTTCCAGGTCGTTCACTGGGAGGCAATTTATTGAATTTAATTCGGTCACTCTTTGATTATCTCAAAATTGTCTTCTTATTCAAAAGAAACTTTACATTTTATTAAAGAATGAATGAATGTGTGTTTTATTTACCTAATTACTAAGAAATGCTTGCAAAAATACTAACTATGAACAAGCATCAAACAATCTATTATTATACTCTAAACTATGTATTTACAAGTTATCCTATTTGTACTATCATGATAGTATATAATACATTAGACTGCGATGGTGTAGAAATTTAACTTATTAGTCTGTTATGTACAGTAACATATACAGCAGTTTCAGTGACAGATATAAGCGTCGCTAAATCTCAGAAAACTCTATATACAACCTAAAGAGGCAAAACTGAGATCTTTAGCGACGTTTATAGTGTCGCTTTATTCTGTTAGTAATTATATAGATTTACTTATACGTATGTATACTAGTTATTCTTTGTTTCTCTTTCTTTCTTCATTAAGTCTCTGTTCTTTGTATTCTTAACTCCTGTTCTTCTTGTGTTCATATTTCTGTTTTCTTCTAAGTATTCATCTTCTTCTTTCTCTTTTTATTACTCTTGTTCTTTTCTCTGTTGTTCTTGTACTCTTTGCTTTTTTTTTCTCTCGTGTTAACTCTTTGTTCACTCTTCTGTCTTAGCATATTTCAGAGGTTGCGGTGGGGAGGGGATTAGGCTAATATCATTAGTTTAAAACGTGTTTAGTTTGCGGGCACGCTTTTCGAGGGATACACAGCACCCTAAGGGTGGGACCAGACCTCTACTAAGCGCGCCCTAATCTCAGATTAGGTGGCTTAATTATGTCTTTAATCTCAGCGCCAGGCCTCAGCCCAACGCCATATGCTCGCACACGCTCGGGCCCCCGGCCACACCCACGCGTCACATACTTATCGCAAATCAGACAGAGTACTCAGACCAGAGCTCTACGGGTAATCGGGTCAGATGTTCGTAGGCAGTGTTTCGGGCGCCCGGCGCCCGTGACGACTAGCGTATAAGAAACACAAATCACATTTATGTGGCTGCGCTTGACTTGCAGCACACGATGTGGTGCTATTCCAGCGCCACATCGTGCGCTGGAAATCAGGCGCAGCTGCGTCTGATCGGACTTTTGGCCCTCGATTTGGGGGCCATAAATTATTAAATAAAATAAAATAAAATATGGTTAATAAAGTATTTACATAATACTACATAATTGATTAATTAATTTTGAATTTTAAATATGTTTACTATACAAATAAATTCGCTAAACTAGGCTGATTGTATAGGTTGATTTAGGTGATTAAATAGTTAATTACTTATAAAATAGTTAGTAAATGGTCTAATTGACCTTATACAGATTCAATTTACATACTTAAGTATTTTATACATATTTTTATTGTATATTTACGAATTTATTTCTATTTTATTTAAGTTAAACTAGCTGTTCTGGGGGTTTTAACAGTGTCAGTGGCTTAAGCCACTGTCAAATGGGCTAACTGCTGCTGCAGTTAGTCCATTTGAAGAGGGGGAAAGCATTCACAGAGAAGAGGAGAATTTAGAGAAGAGGGGAATGTTGCTGCAGTTTGCAGCATTTTACTGTATAACTGGGAATAAGAGAAAATTCAGAACAAACTAAAAATTAAAGAGTTGAAATCCAAATCTGATAAGGGTATAGATCTCACGAAAATCACATAAGAATTCAGTTCAAATACCCACAAGGAAAAACCCTTATCAAAAGCATCATTTCAGATCAAAACACAAATGGCATTGAGTTAGTCTTCCTAATGCCATAGACAGCATGAAGGAAGACTTAACTCAATCAATTAAAACCAAAAAAACATACAATCCCAGTTTCTTGCAACCTTAAGGAGTATGGAAAACTCCTTAGGTTAGAGAATCGCCATACAAAAATAATTATCAAACAGGTGGTGTATGGCAGTTCTGAAATGACAAATCAGAAAAAGAATGCATTAAAGGAATTTATAAAAGCTAGCAAATGCATTCAGATCAAGGCAGAAGCAAATTCATGAAAGGCTCTTCTGATTTGTTCTCTGTCACCAGAGAACTTCTCAGAATCCTTGCCCTCAAGGAAAACCAAAATCCCTTCAATTTGTCAGATCTGTCAAGACATTTCAGAAAGCAAAATCTCTTCAAAACCCATGTTAAAGTGAATCTGACAAACTGAGGCAATCAATCTAAAATAAAAGGGGCTTTTGTGAACACAAATGGGGTGAGTGAGAAGCCCCAAATGGTGCTTGTGACGCCAATTTCAGATCTGAGGCAGTACACCATCAGATCTGGAATTGGGTCCAGATGTGTGGGTGACAGATGAAAGATTCGTCGTTAAAAGGAACATAAATCAGAATTGGATGGTGGAAAAACAAAACATGAAGAGGGAGATAAATTGATTAATGAACAGATGATTCTTCCCCTCTGATCTGGACTGATCAGAGGAGGTGAGGGAGGGGATCTAATACTAATTCTACTCCTAAGACTAATCTAACTACAGCTAACATTAAACACTAACAATTAAAACTAAATCTATTCTAAACTACTGCAAACTAAATCTAACACTACTTGTGCAGAATTAAAAACTAAACTAAAAGGAAGAATGGGACCTATGGGTCCTTAGCCGGCGGCTAAGGAGGAAGAAAGGAGGAGGGTGACTCCAGCGGAGGGAAGAGTCTGCTAGTGAGACTCCAGGGTCGTCCTCAGGTGCTACGAGGTCCTTAGCGACGAGGAGGGTCGAGAGCAGGTGATGATTCCACAGCCGGTGGCTGTGAAATCAGGGTCTAGGTGAGGAGGAGAGACTGGAGTGGAAGAATTGATCGCTAAGAGATGTAGGAGGGAGCGATCCCCTCGCGCGCGACACCACTGAGGTGCTTAAATAGCAGCTCAGTGACTGAGATCACCGCAAGGGTGAGGTTAATCAGAATCAGGCCGGCGGTGAGGATGAGATGGGTAGAGCGCGCGGCGAGTCAAGAGAGAGATCTGACCGTCAGATGAGATCTGGGAAGAGAGGTGAACGCACGCACCGAATCGCGCGAAGGTTCCATTTGAATCCAGCCGCAGATCGAGATCAAAAGTGCGATGGACGGTCGAGAATGGCTGTGTTCTTCGCGCGCTACAGTGCGCGTGAAGAACACAGGCTTCTCTCTGAAATGAGGGAAAATTTGCAGACGGACCCTTAGAAGAAGGGGTAGAACATTTGCATGCAGGCCCAAAAGCGAGAAGAATAGCAGCTGGAAGGGCCCTGCAGTCTTATAAAAGGGTCCCTGCGGCTTGCAAATAGGTCCAAAAAGGAGTTTTGAAGGGTAGAAATGTAATGCATGAAGGACCTAATTGTAATCTATTTATTTCTAAGCCTAAATGATGTCCAATTGCTTTCAAATTTTTACATGTGCTTAATTGAACATTTACGACATTGATTTTACTTCTGATTTGGCTTTTCAAACTTGTTTATGTGTTCAATTGATGCATGGATCATCATTTGTTCTTTAGTTTTCAGAATATCCCATTTTTGTGACCTAATTAGGAGATTTTAACACACATTAAAAGTTTTAGGTCTTTTCTTTAATTCCCACACTTAACCCTTTTTATGTGTTAATTTGATATTGTTTTGCTTAGTATCTAGCTTAATTTCGGCCTTTTAGCTATGATGAGTAGCCACTCATCATACCCCCATGCTTACGTTTTGCTAGTCCCTTAGCAAACAATCTGTTGAAGTGTAAGGCAATTTAAGTATCAGCAAGGTAAGCGTGTAAAGATATCTTTTTCTTCTTTCAAAAATTTTTAAGTGTTTATGATGATGATCTTTAAGCTGAAACATTTTCCAATACCAACTGTGTTTTTGGACATTGTGAGAACCTGGTTACTGAGGATAACCTACCAGAACTCGAGGCTTAAATGACATAGACCATCTCTCAACCAACAAGGACTCTTGATATTTAAACCTTAAGTCGAATTCCAGGACTCAGGAGGTTTTTACAGAGACTCAGAATGCTATGAAGTTATGGCTGTGCTTTGTGATAAGTCAGGACTAACCAGGTGAATTCTAAGGCTCAATCCCGGGGTTTCACTTCTTTTTAAGTCCAGGTTGGTCCTAACTTCAGCTCATGTTTTCGGATGACTCTCAAAAATTGATGGTATTCAAACCCAACCCTTATTGTATTTGTGGCCCAGAGAAGATTTTTTTTTTTTTTTTTTTTTGATGGAAAAATAGGGTATTTATTTTGAACCCTGAAAACATTTTTGGTGGAAGAGTTGTTTTTCAGACATTTTGGAGAACATACTTAACTTTTCTTTTTCTTTTTTTTTTTTTTTTTTTTTTTTTTTTTTTTGAACAGTATGTCTCCAAAACTTATTTGGTAGAGCGCACTGTATTTGGTGGGTGGATTTCTTTTGTGGAAAGAGCTTCTCCTAGACACAAAACTAAAGATTAGGACAAAGAGTTTACCTGCACGCACAGGTAAGGACTCCACCTTCCCTAATGAACACAAGGGTTGAGGTTTAGGTTCAAGTGGTCTTTCCTGACATTGTGTAGTGTAAGCCAAGGTTACTTAGACTCCTAAGTCAAAGCAAACCAACGAATCCTGTACTGGTGACTCAGGTACAAGAATTGTCCTAAAGTTAGGAGAGACTGTGGTCTATCTTGTCAAGGCTCGAAGTGTATTAAGCCTAAGCTTGTATCAAGCTCCTATGGCCCGGTAGGTCAAACCAGTAATGGTTGAATGTCCATAGACACTTATTCTATTTTTTTGTTTTCAGCTATAAGATCACTTATCTTTTCTTTTTTTCTTTTTCTCCCTCCTCTCTTGAAATGAATATCCTCCTTTGACAAATAAAGTACATGTCCCTTATTGTATTTTTGGAATTTTTCTGATTTATTATTTTTTTTGTATTTTTAGCTTTGTAATTTTTTTCAAAAAATTTTTTCAAAATTTTTCAATTTTTTTTTTTGAAGTATATAATTTTTTGATAATACTATATATACTATAGTTGTGTCTACAATTGCATTTTGGTTTAAATGGTTTACCATTTACACCCCCCCATGCTTAAATGTTTCAATGTCCTCATTGAATGAAAGGGTGGATGCAAATGCATGCTCTGCTTTTCACTATCCTAGGCTGGGTGATGGAAGGAAGTCGGAATGAGGAGATAAAATCTCTGTGCGGACGATTTTAAGTCTGATCTAGGATCAGAGTGAACAGTCGGGCTAGGAAGTGAAATGCATGACATGTGTGTCAATGAATGTATGCTCAGAATGCAAGGGTAGACACTATATGCAAGTAAAGGTAAGAGTAAGAAAAGTGTAAAACAGCTATATACAAGGGTAGGTGTTGCTAAGTTTAACGCCTTCAGCTAGGCGAAAACTTACATGGTAATTCAAAATGTAGGAGCGAAATGGTGGAATTGACAAGTCTGAGATCCTGCGGCTCAATGAAAGGTTTCAGTCTTTGTCCATTAACAATAAAGGGTTCAGATTTGTCAAGTTCAGTGATCTCAACGGCTCCATTATCAAATAATCTCAAGATTTTGAAAGGTCCCATCCATTTTGATCTTAACTTCCCAGGAAAGAGTTTCAGTCTAGAGTCGAAGAGAAGGACTTTTTTACCAGGGTGAAAAGATTTCCTAAGAATGTGACGGTCATGGAAGGCCTTAAGTTTGTCCTTATACATCCTTGAGCTTTCATAAGATTCATTCCTTAATTCATCGAGCTCAGACATTTGTAATTTCCTAAGATCACCGGCCTTCTCTAAGTCTAAGTTACACTTTCTGATGGCCCAATAGGCTTTGTGCTCTAATTCGACAGGAAGATGACAGTGTTTCCCGTACACAAGTCTAAAAGGAGACATGCCTAAAGGGGTTTTGTGGGCTGTCCTATATGCCCACAACGCATCAGAAAGGCGGGAAGACCAATCCTTTCTATCAGGTCGGATGGTAGTCTGTAAAATCTTTTTGATCTCCCGATTAGATAATTCAGCAAGTCCATTGGTTTGAGGGTGATAAGATGTAGCAATCCTATGTGACACCCCATACTTTTGCAGTAGGGACTGAAAATGTGTGTTTCTAAAATGAGACCCTCCATCACTAATGATGGCTTTAGGTACCCCGAATCTAGAGAAGATGAAATCTTGAACAAATTGTGTCACAACTCTATGATCATTAGTCCTTGAGGGGATGGCTTCAATCCATTTTGAAACATACTCAACTGCCAACAATATGTACTCGAAGCCATAAGATTTAGGAAAAGGTCCCATGAAGTCAATGCCCCAAATGTCAAAGATTTCGCACACCATGATCGGATTCAAGGGCATCATGTCTCGGCGGCCAATACTACCAAGAGACTGACAGCGTGAACATGCCCTGCTATATTCGTGTGCATCCTTGAAGATTGTGGGCCAATAGAAACCACTCTGCAAAATCTTTGCAGCGGTCTTTTTGCCAGAGAAGTGACCGCCGCACGCCTGGTCGTGGCAGAATGATAAGATGCTTCTAATCTCCTTATCAGGGACGCACTTCCTAAAGATCTGGTCTTTACAATGCTTGAAAAGCCAAGGTTCTTCCCAGTAATAGTGCTTGTCCTCGGATCTAAGTCTGTCTTTTTGATGTCGGACCCAATTAGTGGGGATGAGTCCAGAAGCCAGGTAGTTGACAATGTCAGCATACCAGGGAAGATCAGAATGAATGACCAGCAATTGCTCGTCAGGGAAGTGGTCAGAGATGGGTAAAGAAGGAGAAATCGCTTCAGAAGGAAGGCGGGATAAGTGGTCAGCTACCACATTCTGCTTTCCAGCCTTATCACGAATCTCTAAATCAAATTCCTGTAAAAGTAGGATCCATCTAATCAGACGAGATTTCGCGTCCTTCTTGGCGAGAAGATATCGGATTACCGTGTGGTCAGTGTAGACTATAATGTGGGAACCTAAAAGATAAGGTCTGAATTTTTCCAGTGCATATACTACAGCTAGCAATTCCTTTTCCGTGACGGTGTAATTCCTCTGAGCTTCATCTAAGGTCTTGCTAGCGTAATAGATGACTGTGGGTTTCCCGTCCAATTTTTGACCAAGGACAGCTCCTACTGCATAATTAGAGGCATCACACATGATCTCAAAAGGGTGAGACCAATTCGGGGGTTGCAGTATGGGTGCCTTGGTAATCAGATCACGAAGTGTCGTATAGGCACGAACACAATCGTCAGAGATCTGGAAGTCTACGTCTTTAGAGAGGAGAGTAGTGAGAGGTCGGGCTATTTTCGAGAAATCCGCTATAAAGCGGCGATAAAAACCAACATGCCCGAGGAAAGATCGAATTTGCTTAACCGACGAAGGTAGTGGTAAATCAGAAATCAACTTTACCTTCGCGCGGTCAACCTCAATTCCTTTCTCAGAAATAAGGTGACCTAATACAAGTCCTTCAGTTACCATGAAATGAGATTTCTCCCAGGAAAGTACCAGATTCACATTAATGCATCTTTGCAGGACCTTGGTCAGGTGGTCTAGACATGCATCAAATGTGCTCCCGAAGACCGAGAAGTCATCCATGAAGACTTCTAAACAATCGCCTACTAAGTCAGAAAAGATTGCAAACATACACCGCTGGAATGTAGCAGGTGCGTTGCACAATCCAAAAGGCATCCTACGGAATGCAAAGGTTCCGTAGGTGCAGGTGAATGTTGTTTTCTCCTGATCATCGGGGTGAATTGCCACCTGATTATATCCTGAATAGCCATCCAAAAAGCAGAAAAATTTATTCCCTGCCACTCTTTCCAGTATTTGATCAATGAAGGGCAAAGGGAAATGATCTTTCTTCGTGGCTTGGTTGAGTTTTCGGTAATCTATACATACTCGCCACGAACTAGCAATGCGTGTAGGGATGACTTCTCCAGAATCAGTGGTGATGATGGTAAGTCCGGCCTTTTTTGGCACAACCTGAACAGGACTTACCCATCTACTGTCAGAAATTGGGTAGATAATTCCATTGTCCAGCCATTTAATCATTTCACTTTTTATCACCTCTTGTAATGTAGGATTTAATCTACGCTGGGGCTGTCTAGTAGGTCTAGATCCTTCTTCAGTGAAAATCCTATGTGTGCAATAAGAAGGACTGATGCCAGTAAGGTCAGAAAGGCTCCATCCTATAGCCTGCCTATGTGCTCTTAGGACAGATAAGAGTCGTGACTCTTGATCAGAAGAAAGGGAAGAGTTAACAATCACCGGATAGGTCTGATCAGGTCCTAAGAAAACATATTTGAGAGAGTCAGGAAGAGGTTTGAGTTCAACAGGCACAGGATCAGAAGGAGCAGGTGTGAAAGTTTCAGGAGATCCTAGAGATACTAATGGAATGGGAGGAAGGTCCTCAGTCTCTAAATTTGGTATCTCAGTGGAAGTCACGTCAGAGTCCAAAGAGTGTTGAGGTTCTAAATTTAATGAATTGATCAAGGTGTCCTCAACCAATTGATCCAATGAATCCAGGGAGAAGATTTCTTCAATTAAACTACAGGTCGGTCCTCTTTGGGCCTGAAAAATATCAATTTTTATTTTCTGATCTCCAAACTTTAATTCTATAAGGCCCTCCTCACAATTGATGTTTGCCTTGGCCGTAGCCAAGAAAGGTCTTCCTAAAATGATAGGTGTATTCTGGATATCTTCAGGTACTTCCATGTCAAGGACTATAAAGTCTACAGGGAAGTAAAAATCCTTGACCCGCACTATGACATCTTCCAACACTCCCTGAGGTGTCTTAACTGATCTGTCAGCTAATTGCAGGGACACCTTGGTTGGCTTCAAATTGCCAACCTCAAAATGTGTCAGTAGAGAGGTTGGGATAAGATTGATGGAAGCACCTAGGTCAAGTAGTGCTCTATTGAATGTGGTGTTACCAATCATGCAGGATAAGAGAGGGGTGCCTGGGTCTTTCATCTTAGTTGGGAGGGTACTAGAGATGATGGAACTAGCTTGTTCCGAGAGAATGATTGGACTACTCCCTTTTTGAATTCTTGCTTTACGCTTAGGTGTACATAGGTCTTTTAAAAACTTAGCGTAAAGAGGGATGTGGCGGATTGCATCCAACAAGGGGATGTTTATGTGGACTTGCTCAAAGAGCTTAAGCAAATCCTCCTCAGGTGCCACACAGGTCTTTTTCTTTCCTTTCTCCTTCTTCTTTAAAGCTTCAGGAAAAGGTACTGGAGTTGTGAGAGGTTCAGTTATAGGTAGAGGAGAAGTAGGAAGTGGAGGAGCAGAACTAGAAGTGGTAGGTGTTGGAAGAGGTGGATCTAGTGTGCATTTACCACTCCTAGTGACTATGGCATTTAGTTCAGCTCTAGAGGTAGATGGTAAATCATTGTTAGGTAGCAGAGGTGGTTGCATTTGTGCAAGAGAGGAATTTGAGTCAGTGAAGAATTCAGTGTTGTGCACTGCTTGTGAAATGTCATGTGTTTGGTTTTGCAGTGTTGGTCTAGGTTGGACATACCTTTGAGCAGGTATGTTCCTAGGGTTGGGTTGTGCTTGGGATGGGAGTGAATGTGGTTGACGGGACTCCGTCAAGTGTGATAGCTGGGCTCTCATCTCAGCTAAGGCCGCGTCCTGTCTCTGCTGCATAGCAATATTCTGTTGTTGCATATCAGCAAGAGCTTTCATGATAGACCCCAACTGGTCATCTCGTGTAGGCCCAGATTGAGAGTATTGGGTGGGCCTGGGTTGGGGTTGCTGGTGGGTACGCGGTGGATATCCGTGTGATTGTGGAGGTGGTGCTCGGATCGGGTTGTGCAATGGTGGTGCAGAAGGTTGTTGAAAAGGAGGTCTTTGTGAATTTCCTGACCACGAGAAATTTGGATGATTACGCCATCCAGGGTTATAGGTTTGTGTGAAAGGATCATTGTGAATGGCGTGAAGCTCCTCCGAAGCTCCAGAAGCTGCAGGGAAGTCAGTGAAGGGAGGAACAAAGGTTCCTCCAACCGGTGAAGGATATGGAAATGAAAAATCCGGTAATGCAGTTTGTGTCACAGAAAGGTTATTCACAGTTTCCCTCCCTGTGGGAAACTGAGAAGAAGTGTTTTGTGCTGGTGACTGAGAAGAAGAAGATGGGTGTTTTGAGAGAAATTTCCATACTTCATCTACTTTCTTCTCGATTAAGCCCACTTTATCCAGTTGACTAGCCACTATCTCTAAGTCTTTGCTACTGGATTGGGCTTCATGTACCCCCGTGTGTGAGTGGGAATGTGAGGACTTTCTATTAAACACGCTCATTGAAGCATTGTTAATAGAGTTTTCGGCCATGCCTTCAAAGAGCTCAAAGGCTGAGTCCTCGTCCCGACACAGGAAATTGCCTCCACAAGCGGCATCTACAAAATTCCGTGTGTCATCATGGAGCCCATGGTAGAAGATCTGGACCTGTTGCCAGCGTGGGACACCATGGTGGGGACATTTTCTCAAAAGCTCATGGAATCTCTCCCAAGCCTCGTGCATAGGTTCTCCTAAATTCTGGGTGAAGGTGGTGATGGCACGCCTTAAGGCATTAGTGCGGCCTACAGGAAAGTACTTCTTTAAGAACTCATGTTCTAAAGAAGCCCAGGAATCTATAGGTGTAGTCCGTGCAAGTGTTCTAAACCAAAAGGCTGCCTTATCTTTTAATGAAAAGGAGAACATTTTCATCAAAAGCGTGTGCTGATCATGTCCTTGCGGACCCAAAGTTTGGGCAAGATTCTTCAGCTCCTCTAAATGCTGAAAAGGGTCCTCAGAAGCAAGTCCATGGAAGTGAGGAATGAGTGCTATAATGTTCGGCTTCAGTTCAGCAGCACGACCCCCATTGGGATAACGTACCACAGGCATTGGTTGGGCAACTGCGGGATTATAGTAATCTCGTAGTTGAGGTCTACGGGGTTGGGGTGGTGCCTGAGGATTTCTAAGTTGAAGTGGTTGTGGTTGGGGATTAGCTAATAGATTTACAGCTTGAGCAAGCTGTTGCACCTGTTGGGTTAAGGTATTCATTTGTAGTTGTGTATCGAAAAGGTGCTGAAGATGAGGCATAGGTCCTCTCTCCGGGGGTGGATTAGGATGATTAGGATAAGGTGGAGGTTGGAACCTAGGGATAGGTGGTTGCTGTGGTAGAGGATGTGCAACCGAGTCTGGAGGAAGTTCTTCAAAATCCTCAAAGTGTGAAGAATCAAGATCATCCTCTTGGCGAGGGGGATTGTGGAAAGTATTTTGAGACTCAGGAGGTAAGGGATTAGAAGTGGAAGGCAAAGAAGATGATGCAGTAGCTTGGGTAGCAGTACCCAAGGGGAGTACAAGTTCTGGGTTTTGGGATCTCCTACCTTCCATTGAGTTGATTTTTTTGAAATCCCGTTTACTCTAATTCGATCCAACTCAATGGGAAAAAATTTTTAACGTTCACAATAAAACAGAAGAATCCCAATAAAATCTCAATTCAAGAAGACCAATCAATCGAAATGAATCGGAGAAAAATTTTTCCTAGAGGCTGCTACGCAAAGTATGTTATACGCAAACAATTGTTTCAAGCAATTGTACGTATCCTAAGATAAACCTAGCGACGTGCAGACCTCTAAAATCCACTGGGAATCTGGATAAGACTGAGCGTGCGGATCCAGATCCTGTGGTTGCAGAAAGATGAGGTAGAAACCCGTGTATTGTGGCCTTAAGTGATCGTGCTGTGTGCACGATAACATTCAACACAAGGCGATTAAAATCTCAAACATGGTTTCACCCAATTTTGCTATCTCCTTTTTGATTTAATTAAAGTGATTAAAATATGTTTTCTATGCTGCTCATTTCACTTTTTACTAAATTCAGAACAAGTAGTGGTCTTCTTTAATTTTAAGTCAAATGCAAATATGGCAGGAGTTAGAGTTAGGTAAGAAATGCGTACCTGACTCCAGCAATCTTCTAATGCAGATTTGACTTGAATTAAAATCTAGCAAGAATGAAATGCAATCCTAAAAATGGATGCCTGAGGTTATGCTGCTGCTAGATAAGTATGAGGTCTTTTTGATATATATATATTTTTTTTATTATTATTATTATTATTTTTTTTTTCTTTCCTTTTGAAAAATTTTATATGCAATTCAAAAGTAAGGAAAGAAATTAAGAACAGAAAGAAATAAAGTCCAGATAGTCCAGAATTATTACAAAAATTGTGTGAGAACAAGCTCTCACAACTTATGACTAACAATTGCTCCTAATCAATAAACCTAAAACTATCTATACCAAAACTAATACTAAAATCCTACAGCGACTTCGAGGCAAAACTCCACCAGGAAGACGGATCTGGAGCGCAGCGACTCCACCAGGAAGACGACACTCCTCCTCAAGTGCTGTGAAAAAAAAACAAATGATTAGTAAAAGAATAAAGGAATGTATACACAATTACTTCAATGGAAAATAAAAGCAATTATAATGAAATGAATGAAGAATTTCTATATACAAAAGAATGAAAAGAAAATTTTGGTGCAAAGAGCGTTGCCTCCCCGGCAGCGGCGCCAAAATAATGTTGTATTGTTGATTGTGTGGTTGTAAATGTTTGTTGGTAATAATTGTTGATTATGTCGTTGTAGTACAGGGTGTACAATATAACATTAAGGATGTCGTATAGTGGTGAGTATGGGTGAGTTCCAGTCATTACAACCATTATTATCATTTGCTTATTTATCTAATTTTTACTGGTTTTGTTCCAGGTCGTTCACTGGGAGGCAATTTATTGAATTTAATTCGGTCACTCTTTGATTATCTCAAAATTGTCTTCTTATTCAAAAGAAACTTTACATTTTATTAAAGAATGAATGAATGTGTGTTTTATTTACCTAATTACTAAGAAATGCTTGCAAAAATACTAACTATGAACAAGCATCAAACAATCTATTATTATACTCTAAACTATGTATTTACAAGTTATCCTATTTGTACTATCATGATAGTATATAATACATTAGACTGCGATGGTGTAGAAATTTAACTTATTAGTCTGTTATGTACAGTAACATATACAGCAGTTTCAGTGACAGATATAAGCGTCGCTAAATCTCAGAAAACTCTATATACAACCTAAAGAGGCAAAACTGAGATCTTTAGCGACGTTTATAGTGTCGCTTTATTCTGTTAGTAATTATATAGATTTACTTATACGTATGTATACTAGTTATTCTTTGTTTCTCTTTCTTTCTTCATTAAGTCTCTGTTCTTTGTATTCTTAACTCCTGTTCTTCTTGTGTTCATATTTCTGTTTTCTTCTAAGTATTCATCTTCTTCTTTCTCTTTTTATTACTCTTGTTCTTTTCTCTGTTGTTCTTGTACTCTTTGCTTTTTTTTTCTCTCGTGTTAACTCTTTGTTCACTCTTCTGTCTTAGCATATTTCAGAGGTTGCGGTGGGGAGGGGATTAGGCTAATATCATTAGTTTAAAACGTGTTTAGTTTGCGGGCACGTTTTTCGTGGGATACACAGCACCCTAAGGGTGGGACCAGACCTCTACTAAGCGCGCCCTAATCTCAGATTAGGTGGCTTAATTATGTCTTTAATCTCAGCGCCAGGCCTCAGCCCAACGCCATATGCTCGCACACGCTCGGGCCCCCGGCCACACCCACGCGTCACATACTTATCGCAAATCAGACAGAGTACTCAGACCAGAGCTCTACGGGTAATCGGGTCAGATGTTCGTAGGCAGTGTTTCGGGCGCCCGGCGCCCGTGACGACTAGCGTATAAGAAACACAAATCACATTTATGTGGCTGCGCTTGACTTGCAGCACACGATGTGGTGCTATTCCAGCGCCACATCGTGCGCTGGAAATCAGGCGCAGCTGCGTCTGATCGGACTTTTGGCCCTCGATTTGGGGGCCATAAATTATTAAATAAAATAAAATAAAATATGGTTAATAAAGTATTTACATAATACTACATAATTGATTAATTAATTTTGAATTTTAAATATGTTTACTATACAAATAAATTCGCTAAACTAGGCTGATTGTACAGGTTGATTTAGGTGATTAAATAGTTAATTACTTATAAAATAGTTAGTAAATGGTCTAATTGACCTTATACAGATTCAATTTACATACTTAAGTATTTTATACATATTTTTATTGTATATTTACGAATTTATTTCTATTTTATTTAAGTTAAACTAGCTGTTCTGGGGGTTTTAACAGTGTCAGTGGCTTAAGCCACTGTCAAATGGGCTAACTGCTGCTGCAGTTAGTCCATTTGAAGAGGGGGAAAGCATTCACAGAGAAGAGGAGAATTTAGAGAAGAGGGGAATGTTGCTGCAGTTTGCAGCATTTTACTGTATAACTGGGAATAAGAGAAAATTCAGAACAAACTAAAAATTAAAGAGTTGAAATCCAAATCTGATAAGGGTATAGATCTCACGAAAATCACATAAGAATTCAGTTCAAATACCCACAAGGAAAAACCCTTATCAAAAGCATCATTTCAGATCAAAACACAAATGGCATTGAGTTAGTCTTCCTAATGCCATAGACAGCATGAAGGAAGACTTAACTCAATCAATTAAAACCAAAAAAACATACAATCCCAGTTTCTTGCAACCTTAAGGAGTATGGAAAACTCCTTAGGTTAGAGAATCGCCATACAAAAATAATTATCAAACAGGTGGTGTATGGCAGTTCTGAAATGACAAATCAGAAAAAGAATGCATTAAAGGAATTTATAAAAGCTAGCAAATGCATTCAGATCAAGGCAGAAGCAAATTCATGAAAGGCTCTTCTGATTTGTTCTCTGTCACCAGAGAACTTCTCAGAATCCTTGCCCTCAAGGAAAACCAAAATCCCTTCAATTTGTCAGATCTGTCAAGACATTTCAGAAAGCAAAATCTCTTCAAAACCCATGTTAAAGTGAATCTGACAAACTGAGGCAATCAATCTAAAATAAAAGGGGCTTTTGTGAACACAAATGGGGTGAGTGAGAAGCCCCAAATGGTGCTTGTGACGCCAATTTCAGATCTGAGGCAGTACACCATCAGATCTGGAATTGGGTCCAGATGTGTGGGTGACAGATGAAAGATTCGTCGTTAAAAGGAACATAAATCAGAATTGGATGGTGGAAAAACAAAACATGAAGAGGGAGATAAATTGATTAATGAACAGATGATTCTTCCCCTCTGATCTGGACTGATCAGAGGAGGTGAGGGAGGGGATCTAATACTAATTCTACTCCTAAGACTAATCTAACTACAGCTAACATTAAACACTAACAATTAAAACTAAATCTATTCTAAACTACTGCAAACTAAATCTAATACTACTTGTGCAGAATTAAAAACTAAACTAAAAGGAAGAATGGGACCTATGGGTCCTTAGCCGGCGGCTAAGGAGGAAGAAAGGAGGAGGGTGACTCCAGCGGAGGGAAGAGTCTGCTAGTGAGACTCCAGGGTCGTCCTCAGGTGCTACGAGGTCCTTAGCGACGAGGAGGGTCGAGAGCAGGTGATGATTCCACAGCCGGTGGCTGTGAAATCAGGGTCTAGGTGAGGAGGAGAGACTGGAGTGGAAGAATTGATCGCTAAGAGATGTAGGAGGGAGCGATCCCCTCGCGCGCGACACCACTGAGGTGCTTAAATAGCAGCTCAGTGACTGAGATCACCGCAAGGGTGAGGTTAATCAGAATCAGGCCGGCGGTGAGGATGAGATGGGTAGAGCGCGCGGCGAGTCAAGAGAGAGATCTGACCGTCAGATGAGATCTGGGAAGAGAGGTGAACGCACGCACCGAATCGCGCGAAGGTTCCATTTGAATCCAGCCGCAGATCGAGATCAAAAGTGCGATGGACGGCCGAGAATGGTTGTGTTCTTCGCGCGCTACAGTGCGCGTGAAGAACACAGGCTTCTCTCTGAAATGAGGGAAAATTTGCAGACGGACCCTTAGAAGAAGGGGTAGAACATTTGCATGCAGGCCCAAAAGCGAGAAGAATAGCAGCTGGAAGGGCCCTGCAGTCTTATAAAAGGGTCCCTGCGGCTTGCAAATAGGTCCAAAAAGGAGTTTTGAAGGGTAGAAATGTAATGCATGAAGGACCTAATTGTAATCTATTTATTTCTAAGCCTAAATGATGTCCAATTGCTTTCAAATTTTTACATGTGCTTAATTGAACATTTACGACATTGATTTTACTTCTGATTTGGCTTTTCAAACTTGTTTATGTGTTCAATTGATGCATGGATCATCATTTGTTCTTTAGTTTTCAGAATATCCCATTTTTGTGACCTAATTAGGAGATTTTAACACACATTAAAAGTTTTAGGTCTTTTCTTTAATTCCCACACTTAACCCTTTTTATGTGTTAATTTGATATTGTTTTGCTTAGTATCTAGCTTAATTTCGGCCTTTTAGCTATGATGAGTAGCCACTCATCAAGCACTTACTCTTTTTTCAAGGGCCTTTAACTAGTTATTATTTGCATGTAGGGTAAATTTTGTTTGTTTGAGGGTGGCATTTTCATTTGTAACCAAATTGAAAATATTAAGACATAAGGAAATGGAGTGGAGGGTAACTAAGAAATTTATCTTTCCAAAGGTAAAGGCTTTCACCATTTCGTATCAAGTTTACTCTCCCATTTTGTGAAAAATCTACATTTGCGAGGAGAGCTTTCTATAAAGGAGAGGCAAAAAAGAAGTTTTTATGTTTGGGAGTTGAGGCTTCCCTTCGAAGTATCTTCTCCTAAAGATTATTGTCAATAGATCAGGCTTATTATTGAAATGTCTCAAGAGAGACTTGGTGAGGACACACTATTGAAAAATTCTAACTTTATAATGCTCCATCCATCATTTCTTTTGTCCCTACAAAGTGTCACCCATTTGGAAAGATGGAGTCTCTTTTTGGTATCATTATCTTGCCGAAAGAAACTTCCCTTTATTTTTCCCAAGCCATTCCTAACTCTTTGAAGAATCTTAAGACAAGGCATAATGCAATAGAAGGGAAGGATAACTATTTTACTTAGTATCTAGAGTGTTTTTCGTAAAATTTTTCTACTAGGGAATTTCAAATTTCTTTCTTTAAAGCCCATGGAGCTAAAGATAAGTATTGGGAATTCCCCACATTACTTTAAATTTAAGAGGTATAAAAAGGACTTTTTCCTATTTATTTTAAAAGTAGATAGGGTTAAGGTATTTGGAGTAGAAGGGTGAAATTTACAACACATTTTTTATTTTCTTCAAAACATGATTAAATTATTGGAAAATTAAACATTTACCATATTTTCATTTAGGGTAATATTTATGTAACCCTTAATGAAACTTAGAGAGCATTCCTTGGTCAATATCACATCAAGAAAACTCATAGCCATAGTGAAGAGAATAGAAGAAAGGAGATCACCTTGTTTGACACTTATAGAGGTTTTAAAAGAACCATTTAGAGTCATTGATTTTGATAGCCATAGCCAAAGTGTCCAGAATAGAGGTTATCGATAGTATAAATTTTAAAGGGGCATTCAAGTTTTAAGAAAAAGATAATAAAATTCCAATCAACCATGTTAAATGCTTTTGCAAAGTCAATCTCAACATCCCTTTCTTTTTAGGAATGCTAATGGTTAAATAATTCATGTGAAATACTAAAAGAGTTGGTAGCACTACTATCTTTTAGGAAGTAATAGAGGTTTGTTGAGAATATGTCCTTTAGTTCACTTGTTAATCTGCCTGCTAAGACTTTGAAAATCAATATCATATGAGGAAGGGAAATGATTGCATTATTAATGTGTTTCTTTTTCAATGACCTAGATTACCATTTGTGTAAACTAGGGAGAATGGGCTATTCCTTACACACCAATCCTTCGAGTAATGAAGAGATGGGGACTTGAACCTGGATCTCTCCTGCCAATGTCAGAAGTCATCACTGTTCAACCATACCCTAGTGGGCATTATTAATGTGTTTTAGATTTCTTCGGATAACAAGTTACTCTTAAGGTAGTGGAACATTTAAAGAATGCTATCTTTCAATCCCCCCCTCCCCCCTCTGAGGAATTCAGTAGAAAACCCATTTGGTCTCAATGCTTTTCTCTCTTTAAGTGAGAAATCTTTTGTCAATTTCTTCCCTAGAGAAGCAACTTGAGAGAGCTTCAAGAGTTTGAATTTTAGGTAGTAAGTCAGAGAAAAGGATTAACTTGCCCATGTGGGATTCCTTAGTATAGTTAGAACCTTATAGAAGTAGTTAACTATGATTGAGGGGTAACTGTTTCCCCCTAGATCTTTTAAGGCTAGAATAGTTGGTTTAGGTTTCTTCATTGTAGCCATTTTATGCATGAAAGTTGTGTTCCTGTATAAAGCATGCCAAAATCTCCTCTAAAAGAGTTTCACCAGAATTACTTCCAGCATCATTTCGCTAGAATCTCCTCTAACAGAACCTCACTTTATATTAACTTTAGAAGCAACTCTCCTTATATAACCAAAGTAGCAGAACCACTCTTCATCGGAATATCAAAACTTATATAGCTTAAAGAGAGGAAAAGAGAGAGAGGAAGTGAGAGTACTTTCGAGCTTTACTTGCTTGTGTTGTGTATTGGAATGCCTCTCTAGCCCCTTTATTTATAGGTAAACCTCACCTCTCCAAATGACTAGGTGTTGCCCTTCTAACAGCTAAAAATCATGGGTAAATCAATCCATCTCCAATACTTAACATATGTGTAAAACCCACATTAACAAGGAATATTCTAGAGCAATCTCAAAACCAAAATATCTTCTCCAATGACTAGAAATATAGCTTGGCCAATCGATTGAAAACTTCTCAACTGGTTGGTTTACTGTTGTTAACAGATTAAACTTTGATTGCTTCGTTGAAAGCCATGATTTCTTTAATTAAATTTCCAACAGGAAAAAACTCATTAATGACTTCATATTTTATTCCTAATAGCTAGATTTGACTTGAAAATGAGTCCAATTAATTTCTTTGAACTAATTAATCAATTTGACTCACTATAAGTGGTTCACTTGGCCCAATTAAGTGTAAATCATCTGAATTATCAAATTACACTTGAAATCGGTGAAATCTTTTTATCCTAAGTTGTGTGGAATATCATATCTTGATAAAATGGATAAGTGTTTATACAATTTAACCCAATTGACATCTTCATCTCCTTGTAGGTCTTCTAATCTTCATCATTATAAATTTTAGACATTATCAACATCCTTTATTTTTCAACTTGAGCCTGTGATTCTTTTCCTCAAACCTGCAATTCATCACTTTAAACTTGTAATTTTTGTTCTTGTGCTTGCACTTCATTACTTTGATCTTGAGATCCATCTTCTTAACTTTGTAGCTTGAGTATTTCAGTCTTATATCCTTGATCTATCACATTCTTCTTGAATAGATAGCTTGGTTCAAGTAATTTGATGGTTACTAATTTGTCTAAAACACTTCATAACACATTTTTCTTGCACATAATAAATGTTAGTATAACCATATTTTGTTAACATCAAAACTCCTCATTTGTATGCTTTAGTTATCTCTTCTTCTTCTTTAACATTCTTATCATAACTCAACAACTTCATCATTATAAGTACCTCATTTGTCAGCATTAATTCTTCAACAATTGCACCATTTTGTACCATTCAGGAGAGGCATGTGGAGGCTAATGCTCTGAGGAAGAAGCCACCAATGCGGTTAACCAGTCTACAAGCATAGAGATGGGGCAGGATCCTAGAGGTTGGTAATTGGAGACCTCAAGAGGTTCAAGGGCACTTGGAAACAGTCACAATAATGAGGCGACTTTGTCTTGAATTGATTGATCGCATCATAGAGGGACAAATGGTTGGCCCAAACTTGCAGTCTTTATGATTGAGTCTTAGCTATAGACTTGAGGGACTTAACTTTTGTGGATAGGGTGCTCAGTGTTCCTCAGGATGATGCGCTCCTCAGAGATCTATTGGAAAAGGCACATAGTTTATGGTTGACAATCCAAATAGGAAATAACAAAATGTATCATGATTTGAAGAGAGATTTTTGCTGGCATGGAATGAAGAATATTTTGTGAGTTTGACAAATGGTGTTTGATTTGTCAACAAGTGAAGGTTGTGAAGGATTTAACACCAAATGAAACTAAATCAATTTGCGAACAAAACGTTTGAGTGGTTTCGTAAATCCCAAGAATCTCTGATTTCCCATATGCATTGATAATCCAAAAAAAAAAAACAAAGAGAGTTTGGATGGATACCTGAATCCATCCCTTGATCTTACGAAGAAGGAAGCGGGAGTGAATCCTTCTATTCCTGTTGAGAATCTCGACAGGGTTTTGGTGATGGTGCTTCCAGGGATCTAGAGAGAATGAGCGCGGAAGAGGAAGGGAACGTTATGTTCTTGTGTGTATCCCTTCGATTTCCACTTGGAGTCCTTATATTTCCCATGATGGGGTGCAGGAAAACAAAACTGCCCATTACTCGCATATCCCCGGGGACCAGAACCACTATATTTCAGAATTGATGGTTCTACCCATCAACAAATCGTAATTCCCCAGAGGGTTTCTATGCAATTAACCCCATATTATTGGAAGTGCAATTTACCCAATTCTTATTGGATCACATATTGGGCATGTTTACGAACATACATGTATATGATATATATTAATGTAAGTCCCCTTATAATAATGTATGTATGCTCACTAATGATTCTAACAATCTCCCACTTGAGCAACATATATTATTCGTACAAACTCACATTAATTTAGATTGTATGAGCTCAAACTGTATATCATATATATATAAAACACACCACCACCAATCTTGTCTATACTATGTTAGTTATAGGACCAATGCGGTCTTCGTCACTTTAAATTTGACTAAACCCCTCAATGATCACATACAACAACACAAATAATGACATAGATCAAATATAGGTACATAGCATGAAAAATTGCATGTCAAATGATCCATACATACCTATCTTTCAATTGGTCCAACCTGATTATAAGAGATCACGAATGCAGAATAGATCGAGTTCAAAATAAACATAACTTTATTTGTGCAAAATAAAAGAATATGTCCACACATAGTGAAACCAGAATGAAACAAACTCCCACTGAACTGCAGTATCATATAAATGATACAACACCCATTCGAGTTACATGCTTGTGAAAGACTCTAGGCATTAGCCCCTTAGTGAGCGGGTCAACCACCATGGAGTGAGTTCCAATGTGATCTATGGACACTTGACCACTTTGAACTCTTTCTTTAACTGCCAGAAACTTAATATCAATATGCTTTGACCTCGATGAACTTCTATTGTTGTTCGAATACAACACTGCAGAATTATTATCACAATAGATTCATAGTGGTCTTTCAACATTACCTAAAACGCGTAAAGCTATGACAAAATTCTTAAGCCATATTCCCTTATTCGAGGCCTCAAAACATGCTATGAATTCTGCTTCCATGGTAGAGGTGGTTATCATCGTTTACTTAACACTCCTCCACGAAATAACTCCTCCACGAAATAGCTCCTCCTGCCAGCAGAAAAATATAGCTTGAAGTGGACCTTCAGCTATCCTGACAACCTGCAAAATCAGAGTCTGAACACCCGAGAACCTCTAGAGTATCAGATCTCTTATACATGAGCATGAAGTCCTTTATTTTTTGAAGATATCTCATGACCCATTTGGCTGCCTTCCAATGATTGGGTCTAGGATTACTTAAGTATCTGCCTAACATGCCAACAATGTATCCAATATTTGGCCACGTGTAGACTTGTGCATATATCAAACTTCCCACTGCCGATGCATAGGGAATACACTCCATTTCCTTAGCTTCAACCTGATTCTTAAGGCACTGATTAAGGGAGAATTTATCCCCTTTAGCTACAGTGGTGTCTCCTGCCTTACAGTTTTCCATGCCAAATCTCTTTAGAATGGTTTCAATGTAGTTCTTCTGTGACAATCCAAGGATACCCAGAGAGCGATCTCGGTGTATCTGGATTCCTAATACAAAAGAAGCTTCACCAAGATCTTTCATTTCAAATTTGTTTGAAAGAAATCTCTTGGTTTGAAACAGTAAACCATTATCATTAGAGGCAAGTAATATGTCATCGACATATAAAATTAGGAAAACATATTTTCCTTTATCGAATTAATGGTATATACATTCATCAACTGAATTTGTCTCAAAATCAACTGAGACAACTATTTGATGAAATTTATAATACCACTGTCGTGAAGCCTGTTTTAGATCATAAATGGCTTTCTTTAATTTGCAAATCATTTACTTTGCATCACCTAAGGCAAAGCGTTCTGGTTGCACCATATATCGTTTCATCAATGTCTCTATTAAGAAACGCCATTTTCATGTCCATTTGGTGTAGCTCTAAGTCAAAATGAGCCACCAAAGCCATAATGGTTCTAAAGGAGTCTTTTGAAGAAACATGGGAGAATGTCTCTTTGAAATCAATGCCTTCCTTCTGAGTGAAGCCTTTTGCAACAAGACGAGCCTTATACTTATCAACATTGCCTTTAGAATCCCTCTTGGTTTTAAAAATTCATTTACAACCAATGGGTTTTGCACCATCAGGTAATGGGACAAGTTCCCAAACGTCATTGTCACTCATTGATTTCATTTCCTCATTCATGGCATTGGTCAAGTCTTGGGAATTGGAACTCCTCATGGCATGAGTGACCAAAATGGGATCCGTATCCATTTGGTCTGCCTCTAGTTCCTGGAGAAATACAACATAGTTAGTGGAGATTGTACTTCTCCTTTCCCTAGTAGGCCGCCTAAGGGGTGCTTGTTGAACATTTTGAGGATAATGAGTTTGATCCATAGGGAGACTTTCATCATTACTTTCATTCCTTTCTATTGTTGGAACAACATCAAGAATGACAATTTGACCCTTTTTAGTAATATCCATAGGAATAGGGTCAGGTTTTTGAAAAGTAATGTGTCTATTACCTCCACCCAAACCAATATCCTCAAAGAAATGGGCATTTCTTATTTCAAAAAATGAGTGAGTTTCAGGGACAAAGAACTTATATCCCTTAGACCTTTCCGAGTATCCAACAAAATAGCAGCTGACCATTCTGGAGTCCAATTTTCTTTCGTTAGGCTTATAAGGCCTAGCCTCAACTGAACATCCCCAAATATGAAAGTGCTTAAGGCTTGGCAATTTACCTATCCACATTTCATATGAGGTTTTTGGTACCACCTTTGATGGTACTCTATTTAAGATGTACACTGCTGTCTTCAATGCTTCTCCCCAGAGGGACTCTAGCAAAGAAGTATGACTAATCATGCTTCTCACCATGTCCTTAAGAGTCCTATTGCGCCTTTCTGCAACACCATTCATGCTAGGTGTCCCCGGCATGATGTATTGAGGTACACTTCCACATTCATCTAGGAATAAAGCAAATGGTCCTTGATGCTATTCTCCTAATCCATCATATTTGCCGTAGTATTCACCCCCACAGTTAGATCTGACAGCTTTAATCATTTTCCCAAGTTGATTCTCAACTTCAGCCCTATAGGATTTGAAAGCGTCTAAGGACTGTGATTTTTCATTAATAAGATATAGGTATCCATATCTAGAGAAATCATCTATGAACATAATAAAATATTGTTGGCATTCCAAGAAGCCATAGGGAATGGCTCACAGATATCTGTATGTATTAGTTCTAAGACGTCTATAGCTCTTATGGCACCAACACCTGAATTGTTTGTTTGTTTCCCTTTTAAACATTCTACACAGACATTAAAATATGTATAATTATGGGAATGGAGAATTCCTATGGAAATAAGCCTATCAATTCTCCCTTTGGAGATATGACCCAAACGCCTATGCCATAACATTCCGGAATCCTCACAAGTTAATTTTCTTTTCGTACCACTAGACGTAGCATGCAAGGTTTCAAAAGCAGATGGAGACGTATGAAGCATATATAGATTGTCATACAAAGATAAAGAACCGGTTGCAATAAGACTTGAATCAAGAAACAACTTAAATTGCTTATCTCCAAAGGAACAAGAATAACCTGACTTGTCCAATAGATAAACAGAAATCAAGTTCCGCCTGAATGACGGTGCTACAAAAGTTTCTTTCAAATCTAAAGCATAACCACTACTTAAAAATAATCTAAAATCCGCAACAGCTTCAACTTCCACCTTCTTGCCGTCGCCCACAAATATGAACCTTTCAGCTTCACTTGGCAATCGGCAATTTAGACAACCTTGCATGGACATACTGATGTGAATAGTGGTTCCCGAATCTATCCACCAAATGTCTAAGGGTACGGAAGCTAAATTAACTTCTGAACAAACAAATGAAAGAAACATACCCTTCTTACCACGCCAATCATGATACTTGGTATAGTCCTTCTTTATGTGTCCTTCACCTTTACAGAAGAAACAGCTTGCCTTTAGATGAAGAGCTGGTAGCAGCATCTTTTGCCCTTTTTCTTTTGGAACTGGTAACAAAATGAGCACTTTCAGGTTTGTCCTGCTTAAGTCTCTCCTCTTCTTGCACACAATGAGAAATGAGCTCATTAAGAGACCATTTCTCCCTTTGACAGTTATAACTTATTTTAAAATGTCCATACTATGTAGGAAGAGATATCAAAACTAAATGCACCAGGAGGTCTTCTGATAGTTCCAGTTTTAGTGCCTTTAGTTTCGAAGCCAAATGAGACATCTCCATGATGTGCTCCCTTATGCTCTCAGATCCTTTATACTTAAGAGAGACAAGTTTCCCTAGAAGGTTGCTTGGCTCAGCCTTTTTGTTCTTTGCAAAACGCTTTTCTATCTCATCAAGAAATCCTTTAGCATTGGATTCCTCTAAGATAGCACCCCTGAATTTTTTTGGTATGGCATGCTTCATGATCATAAGACACATGTGATTGGAACGCTCCCACCTCTCAAAGTACTTCTTGGCATCAGTAGTACTTTGATCCGTAAGAGGAGAAGGTTGCTCCACCCTTAATGCAAGGTCCAGATCCATGCACCCCAGAACTATCATGACACTCTCCTTCCATAACTTAAAGTTAGACCCATTTAGTTTTAGAATGGAATTCAAATTAGCAGTAATAGCAGATGTAGAGGAGTTAACTGAAATAAAAGACAAAAACATGCTCCAATGAATAAACTTGAAAAGAAAATCATATAATATTGGCATTTAGTCTTTAGACATAAATAATAATATTGAAAGAGGCAGAAATGAATAACCAAACATGAGAGTTTAATAAATGTAAGTTTGATGAATTTATCTTTGGATCAATTCATTACTCACATATAAAACCAAAATAATCAACTTATATTTGTTATTAATTGCATTGTGAAGTTCAGTCAAGTATTAAATCTCCTTTGGGCTACTTAGTACTCATAGGAACAACACAAAACAGTCATTTTGATGTTATAAATAAATTAGCACAAGTAACAACGCACTGCTTTGGCAAGTATATTGTCAAATGCACCAATCAATTTTAAAAACATCAAAACCAACTACCATAATGTAATTTTACAGATAGTGATGCCCAATGATTCATGATTAAAAAGTTCACAACACAAACGACGTAGTTTTATCCCAATCAAGATTCAAGTACCGGCACAGTAATAACCAAGTATCGGTATTGGACCTTTAGTATCGGTACCAGAATGACATGTACCGGTACTTAGTACTGGACCGTTCCTAAGTCGCATCCAGTATCACACATGTATCGATACTCATGATGAGTACTGGTACTCCATCGATACTGGCCCGTTCTTTATGCACGACCAGTATCACGCATGTACCGATACTCATCAAGAGTACCAGTATTCAAGTGATACTGGCAGCACTATTGAGTGTGTCTAGTATGCCATATGTATCGGTACTGATGATGAGTACTGGTACTCAATCAATACTGGCAACACTCTGTGACCCTAATCGGAATCCCTCATGTATCGGTACTCATCATGAGTACTGGTACTCGCATTCTACCGGTACTCATGATGAGTACCGGTACTGGATCGGTTACGGCCCGCTTCTAGGGCGGCAATCTGAATTCGGAATCACATATAATCAATCCCAAATCTATTTTGATGGAAAACCAACATCACACAAGTCATGATAGATCAAAACTAACATGAATCCCCTTTTAAAACATTGATTCAATCAAGATGGGCTTGAAAAATTGAATTAAACACTATTTGAGGGGTTGTTCTTGTCCGAATGAAAAACCCCAAAAATCAAGAACAACGGATTACAACGCAACGGAAATCAGTTGCTCTGATACCACTTGAAGGATTTAACACCAAATGAAACCAAATTAATATGTGAACGAAACATTTGAGAGGTTTCGTAAATCCCAAGAATCTCTGATTTCCCATATGCATTGATAATCCAAAAAAAAAAAAACAAAGAGAGTTTGGATGGATACCTGAATCCATTGCTTGATCTTATGAAGAAGGAAGCAGGAGTGAATCCTTCTATTCCCGTTGAGAATCTCGACAGGGTTTTGGCGATGGTGCTTCTAGGGATCCAAAGAGAATGAGCATGGAAGAGGAAGGGAACGTTATGTTCTTGTGTGTACCCCTTCAGTTTCCACCTGGGGTCCTTATATTTCCCACAATGGGGTGCGGGAAAATAAAACTGCCCATTACTCGCATATCTTCGGGGACCACAACCACTATATTTCAGAATTGACAGTTCTACCCATCAACAAACCGTAATTCCCCAAAGCGTTTCTATGCAATTAATCCCATATTATTGGAAGTGCAATTTACCCAATTCTTATTGGATCACATTTTAGGCATGTTTACGAATATACATGTATATGATATATATTAATGTAAGTCCCTTTATAATAATATATGTATGCCCACTAATGATTCTAACAGGTCGAGCATTAGAGACTTGTGTGACCGCTATAGCCACTTCCTGCGTCTGAGTGGAAGTGAGAGAGCACCACAATGGACCTGGTTGTTAGATTGCAACTTATGTTGAGAGCTCATGGCGCAATATGCGTGATTGTAGATAGATTAATGAAGATGACATGATTCTTGCCTATTCAAGTTACCTACAGTCCGTCATAGTTAACTAATTTTTATATCTGAGAGATTTACATCTTCATGGAGTTCACAAAGAGGAGATTATTTCAAATAGATACTCCATATTCACTTCCTAGTTATGGGCTAGATTACAGCAAGACTTGGGAAATCGGTTGGGTTCAGTACGACGTAACACCCTAATATAGATGGGTAGTCTGAGCGACCTATTCAAACACTAAAGATCTATTGCAAGCATGTGCCCTCAAATGGAGGGTTCATGGGAGAAGCTAGAGGTACGAGAAGGCAACGTAGGAACCAGAGGCAAATATGAGAGAGAAATGTTCAGAGCTCTTTGTTGATGAGTTTTAAAATCCTACTTTTGTCTTCTTTATGGTTATTATGCCTCTTTAAGCTTATTTTGAACTCCATGTTCACTTATTTTATTTTCACTTATTACATTACTTGAGTTTTCGAGGTGAAACTCCCTTTAAGGTTATTATATTTGTAATGACCCAAAATTCAAATTCTCAAGCCATTTCAAAGCCGAGTGCATTGGAATGAATCTATTGATGCTTATTGGATGCAAATCAGGTCAACAGAACCAAAAAATGAGAGAATGAATATTTTGGTCAACCTTGGTTGATCATCGAGTAAAACTTGCCAAAAATGTGTCATGCACGATACCATTAGGTTCCTCTCAACACAAGCTTGCAGACTTAAACCAACCTTAGACCTATAAATGGTATCCCTAGCGTTCCTTGCCAACATCATTTTAATCAGAGGTCTAGATTTTCATGAAGAACAAGAAGAAAGGAAGATAATAAGAGAAATAAAGAGAAAGGAAAGAGAGACAAAGAAACCATCGTATGACACATTGCGGTGGCATCAGAGGAAGCTACTCATATGATGCCACGTGGCCTTGAGGAGTGGTGAAGCATGAAAGAACAAGAGTGGTCGATCGCGTGTGTGTGCAAAAAGAGGTGTTTCCTAGTGCATATGCATGCACGTAAGAGGGTCAGCAGCTCAAATCATGTCAACTCATCCATCTAGAGTCACATGCAGTGACTAATCAAGTGTCGACACATGGCACAATGGGTTGGGGACTATTGCAAATGCTGGTTCACGCAAGTTGGCTCATACCAGGTTGATTTGGTACCATATTGACCTATTTTGTCTAGTTTGAGGTCGTTTCAAACTCTAGTTTTCGCGATCCAGGAATCTAGTGAATCTATTCATGAGTAGTTTTCTCCCGTAAGCCCTAAAACCATTTTTGGCCACTGTTTTTGCAATGTTTGTCCTAAACTACTAACCTAATGTGAGTGAAACCCCTCTTGTGCTATGATTGATCTAGAGATGAGATTCTAGGATGTGAGCATGGCATGAGGAGAGTGTGGCCAGTATCGAGAGCCTCTGACTTGATATTCAGAGTTGCCTTGACCCCCTGGCGACCTTAGGTAGGGTATTCGTTCCCTCTCCTTGCAAAACTTTGGTCTATGCACCTAAATGGTCTATGTTTATCTTAATGTCTTGTCACGCACTTTCTATATACTTTTGTTGAGTCATGGCATTTTACTTTACTATTTTGCTTCTCTCTCAGGTATTTGAATGGCAAACTTTGATGCCAATGAATAATCCAAATTGTTTAAAAATTTGATAAATTGCTTCAGGATAATTCACTATCTAAATAAATGTCATGCTTGTGGTTATGCATGCAATTATGTGAATCTTTCAAATACGAAATTGGAGCTTAATAATGAAAACTTTACTTAATGAGAGAACTCACAATCATCCATAAGTCATGATTAAGATGTGCTTCTTATAATTAATTGATTTATTATCATGTATTCATTCCATGGCAACCATCAAATGAACCATTGAAAAACTAAAATGATGAATGGATACAAAGGCACTCTTGTGAATTGCGCTGTAAACCATAGAAATATTTCCATATTCTGAACCTTTGAACCATATCAATTGCAAAGAAATGAAAAAAATAATGAAAAATTAATGGGCATAATTTAACTGGCTAGTTTCCTACCTACAAACCAAAGCCATGACTTTCAAGCTTACTAATGGTAGCTTGAGACTAGTTTAGGGAGTAATCTAGCCTCCCTGCAAGTAGCTATAAGGGATAGGTGCAACTAATTGGTATAAGATGATTTTGGCAGCTCTTTCCATACCATATGGTGGAGAAGACTTACCGTTAGTGCATAAGCACTAATGTATTTGAGATTTTGATGAGAACAAAACATATATGGATTTTATGTTGTTCTTGAAGGATTAACATTTCAAGTATAAGGATTGAAATAGCAGCATGAATTGAAGTAGAAGGAAGACTTAGTCTCAAAGAGACTTAAGTTGAAGGTCAAGAAGAAAGAAGAAAAGCTAAAAGATGGAAGATTAGATCTGTAGTTTTTCTTTCTCACTTCATTTGATGTATTTTCATTTTCTTTGTTTAGATTTGATGTAAAAGAGCCCAAGTGTGATAACCTAGTCCTAAATTATAACACTTACATAAACCCTTGACACTTAGGAGAAATTTAGAATCAAAATAGAAATCCAAAACATAAATCAATCAACACAATCAGACGTTTAATGTATTTGACAAACATCAATCCATAAACCTAAAATAGGTTATGAACTTACAATGAAGTCTGAGGTACAACCTTATACTTTAGAAGAATTACAAGATACTTTTAATGAGCTTTATGAACTTAGTAAAGTGTTAAAAATGGAAAACAATAAATTAAAGAGTTCTTGTAGATCTCTTGAAAATGAGAAGCATGAGCTTGTAAAAGAAAGCACTACTCTTATTATAGATAAGACAAAACTTCTTGAAGAGAATAGTTCCTTAAAGGTAGAAATTTCCTTGGTAAAAGATAAAATATAGATTTTGTTGAAAAAGAACTAGGTAGTGTTAAAGAAAACTAGTTGTAAATATAAGTTGTGAAATATGTTTCTAATAGATTATCTTTATATAACTAGTTGCAAAGTTGACGTGAAAGATATATCTATTTTATGCTTAATAGAGCAACCAAGTTGTGAAATCACAAAATTAGGTCCGTAGGATTAAATTCATCTTGTGATCCTCATTTAATGATCAGGTGGCATTATAAGGTGTGATAAGTAAGTATCGATTCATTTCATTCATATGGATAAGCTCACAACGTTAAGCAAAGTCCTTAGGTCTCATTAGTAACTATAATTATAGACGTTGACATGCTTAGAATAGGGAAACAATTTGCAACTTAGATAGAATGGTCTCTAATCATAATCACTAGCTTTCATACATGAATAACTAAGCTTAATGCGTGTTGCTTGAAGTTAGATAAGTAGGGGGCATCATGAAATTGTGCTTAATTCGACAATGAAAGAAGTAGAGAATCTTGCATTGTCTTCTTTCTAAACGATAACTCTTTTTAGAATAATCTCTGATACGAACGCACTCCAAGACATTTTTTTAAGACGTCCGGGAGGTGGCCCAGACGACTGGCCAAACGTCTGGGATCTATTTTTGGTGGCACGCGGGACTGCGTCTGCACGCAGGCGCACGCAGACCCGCAACCGCCTTCCTCTCTCTTTTTCCCTTTCTCCTCCTGCGACCACAGTCTGATTTCTCTCTCTCTTCCTCTCCCCGCGCGGCTTTAAAAAGCCTCGCCCTCTCCCTCACTCTCATCACCTCCTCTCCTCCTTCTTCTTCCAGCGAGTGCGAGCGCGAACGAGCGGCGGCGGCGGCAGCTGCGGTGAGTGCGGGAGGAGGTGCTGCACGAGGGAGGAGGCGCTCGGCCGCGAGGGCGAGCTTACTGGGGCTACTAGAGTCGGCCGGCGGGGGCGCAGCGAGAGCGGAGTGACGCGGGAGGTCTGCTGTAGTTCGAGCAGCAGGCGAACGAGGCGCGACGCGACAGTGCGTCGCGGGCGGAGGGTGAGTAGCGCTCTGGTTCTGGAAGCTTTTCCAGAATCA
Source organism: Thalassia testudinum (assembly GCA_037157565.1). Taxonomy (NCBI): domain Eukaryota; kingdom Viridiplantae; phylum Streptophyta; class Magnoliopsida; order Alismatales; family Hydrocharitaceae; genus Thalassia; species Thalassia testudinum. The sequence continues at coordinate 120,796,253 of JAZHRO010000036.1, read as the reverse complement.
GACGTTTGGTCATCCAACCAGACGACGGTTAAGACGTCTGGAGGACTATCCAGACGTTTGGCAAGTAAGTTATTTTTCGTCTTCTTCCTTTTCTGCAACCGTCCGTACTGAGAACGATGAGTGGGTAAGTGCAGGTTCTGAGATTCGCATCCAACGCGAATCAGATGTCTGGCAGCGATGCCAGACGATTGGAGGGACTTCCAGATGTCCGGGGTGACCATCGGACGTTTGGGAACTAGGCCAGACGCCCCCGCAGGCTTCTGGACGTCTGAGAGACTACTCAGGACAAGGTACCATCTGATCCCCATTTTTAAGACATTTGGAAGAAGTTCCAGACGTCTGATTTTGCACTATTTCGTTGTTTTCAACCCATTTAGGGCCCATTCGGAGTCCGTTTTCCGTGTTTCGAGTTGCGTTCTTTTCAGAATTAAATCCTCTACCCGTCTACAGTGATTAGATACTATTTTGGGAAACTCCTTGTGTTTGATCCTTGTGATAGGACCCCGTTCCATTGCAGTCTCGGGGGTTGCGGAGGCACGCGGGATTCCCGACCACGCCCCCAGTACTCCTGTTGTAATTGGTAGAGTAACTTTTAAGTTTATTAGCATAATCTGTTAAACTATGGAACCATAAATAGAACCTAGGACATTGCATGAATCCTAGGAATGAGAAACTAGATTGAATGATAGATCCTAGGGTGTTGCATGAATCCTAGGGCTGGAAAACCAGATTGTATGATAGATCCGAGGGTATGGCATGAATTCTAGGATGGGAAAACTAGTGGAATATATGAATACTGCAGTATTGGAAAAGTGGAAAGGAATAAATAGCTGCCTGTAATTTGATTTAACAACTGCCTGTTATGAATAAATAAACGTGATTGAGAACGTGGGTTGTATGAACGTAAAACTGAAAAAGGTGAAACCGGAATGTGCTGAGTTAAAAGAGCTGGAACCTTACGGGGAGTTAGGAGTAGAACTCCTGGAAAGAGAATGAAATAGAACTGAAAAGGAAAGACGTGGTAGTGTGCTGTCTCTTGGGTACGTAGTACCAAGGGAAGTACCTGTTACCTGCTTAGTGCAGAGCGGAGCCAGCCGCCCCAGGGACCCGGGGTCAGGTCTAGCCACTTTGTACTGACTTGCTGGCCCTCGTGTACGTAGTACCGAGGAGAGCTACTAGTGTAGAGAGAGCACTAGCTACCCCACGGGCCCCGGGGTTCTGCTAGCCTCCTACACCGACTTGTTAGGCCCACTGGCCAAACCAGGGTAGTCAGGCGAGGGTGCGCGGACTGTGGAGGGGCAAGGCCCCTGTTTGGTTACTGTGGAGGGGTTGGACCCCTATTGCTGAGAGGGCTCTGCCCTGTACTGGTTCCGTGCTGTGCTTTGGGCGCACCCGTTAACGGAAACGACTGACCGCGTGCCAGTGCGGGTTAGCTACCTGTGCGTTTATCGCACGTGCCGTAGTCACCGTTACGTCTGTCCGTGACCTTGGGGTGGTTGACTGAGAGTAGGATCACCACGAGGGACTCTCCTGGCCAGGAGAGCACCACGTGCTACTTCTACTGTTCGGAAAAGACTGTAATCAAGATCGTTCCCACGAGGAACATTCGAGATCAAGTGAAGGATCTGAGAAATAGATAAATTGTGAAACAATAGAAAGACGTAAATAAAGGAAGAAAGAAAACAAAACAGCTACTGTACACTTTACTGCTTCTTTAGTTTAGCTGTCACTCTACTCAGCGTTTCGCTGACATGTTACACTCGTTACTTTTCAGGATCAGGTGTTGAGCAGCCAGGGTCAGCGGCTGCAGAGGACGTTGGGCCGAGTAGGGTCCAGTAGAGTTACCACTGTTCTTTTGTGCCTTTTTATTCCACTGTAGTGAGTAGTTCTTGTTACTCTCTGTACTTTCTTTGCTCGTAGTTCTTATTATATTATAAATGCTATTCTACTGTTGTGGTAGTACATGCTGTAGTAGTTCCTTTTCTTACTGCTGTATTTTGTTACTACTAGTTATATTTCATGTTGAATGTGGTTTATTTTACTGCTCTTTTGGTTACTTCCTCGTTGGACGACTAGGTCTTGGGATTAGTCGAGTCGGTCCGGTTCTCGTGTCTCGTAGGGACTCGGGAATCGGGTCGTTACAATCTCTCACCAAAGGGTTGACAAGTTGAACTTGCTTCAAAAAATATGGAAATGAATGATGGTAAGATGTCACTAAGAGACCTTTGAAACCATAGAAATCATGGATCATTTCACTAGACCTACAACAAAGTAATGGAATTGAATATTATAGCTTTTAACTGAGTAAATGAAGAGATCTCCACTATTTTCAAGCTAAATAGAGCCAACCCCATTAAGAATCCATTATGTTTCATGTTTCCTTGATTATCACCTTTTACCATAGAACCTTGCACAAGAATGCATGGTGCATTTTTATGATCATGATCTTGCAAGAATATATATGATAAGACTCTATGGTGTTAGCCTACTATTTAGATGCCATAAAATGAATAATATCTTGCATACATATGCTTCTTTTCATTTCAAGTCTTTCATATTCCCTAGGAAGCCATAAAATGGTACAAGGAAGATGTTGGTAAGAAACTTGAAATGCTGTTAAAGGATGCTAATGGAGCTATTTCAATTCACATAATGATTGCTACTAAAGGAGATAGTATGAATGAAACTTGCATTCCTATTATCACGCAATGTATCTTGAAGCACTTCTTAGACCATAAAATTTTTATTGTTGTAGAAAATGAAAGTGAGAAGAGAATTATCTACTGAGTCTAATACTTAACTCTGTTACTTAAAACATTGCCAGTACTTCTCTTAGATTGCATGAAAATATAAAGGCATGAATCTTAAGAGAGAACATGAAAAGTGATGGCCATTGCAAGGATAACAAGAATGCAAATATGCCTAGATTATCTATCATTGGTAGAGGAGCAAAGAAGGTTTGAATCTATGTTTCCTCATTTGTCTTTCGTAGACTAGCTTTTGTTTGCTTGCTAGACAATCCTTTTAAAGCAATAACATGTTTTATTCTTATTTTTGTATGTTTGGTACATACTTGATTGAATTATGGTTATGTTAGTTAAGATCTTCTTTAGAGAATTGTTAGAACCATGCATGCATGTAATTTTAATATTTTGACTTATGGAAGAAGCCTAATAAATCATTGAGCTAGTTTATTCCCTTAGGTCTCTCATGCAAAGGATAGTCCAAGCCTAGGGAAGCAATTTATTATTTGGATTATAGCCTTAAACAAAAATAGAGAACATGCTACGTTGAGAAGAGTTTCAGATTTACAAGATCAAGTTGGTAATTATTCTATCGTATGCTCAACGTTTAACTTTTTCACCAGTCAAGTCTTAACATTTAGCAGTCATAGCTACATATGGACTTTTCATATCCATCATAATTTACATTTAGTTGGATTTTCGCATTAGTCTCGTAGTGTATATTATTCTTCGTTGTTCAAACTTCGCTTTTTCTTACATAAATTAAGTATATTTAAGATTTAGTTGGAGTGTAAGCCATTACCGCCTTCTTTCTAGAATGCTCTCCAAACCCTAGAGTACTACCCCCTCTCCCCAAAACCCCCAGCTCCTTAGTGCCTAGACTGTGAGCCCCAGTCCACCTTAATGACGACCGAGGTCCCCATCCTCATTCCTTCACCTTCTACCCTTCCTCCCCCACCTCCTTCCTTCGAGTTGCTGCTTTCCCCGCCATGTATGGAGCTTCTTTAAGCCTAGATGTAGTTGTTGCACATGTTGTTCCAGTGCTCGCTCATGTCAGAGCTCGGTGGGGTGTTGGTGTTGCTGTTGCGTCGGGGTTTTGCTCAACGTGGCTTCACTTCTATGCATAGATGGTGGGTTGCTTTGTTCTACACGGATGCCGAGTTGCTTCTTCAATGCATTGGAGTGCTAGTGCTCTACTCTACTCGGTGGTAGTGCTTGGCTTGAGGCTTCATCTTCTTCAATGGGCTTCTTTAGCAAGTCGAAGGCTCCATCTTGATGTTGGTGGAAGCCACCTTTCCCACGTCATGGGTCCTGGATGCCACATCCATCCCCCTCGACACCTCTACTTACTACTCTTAAGGCTGGGGGGTGTTCGAGACTCACCCGACACCACTGCAACCTACATTTTCTTTAATTAGTTTAGTTTGATTTTGAGGACCATGCATGACAAAGCACCCACACACGATCAAGATATAATTTAGCATGTTCTAGGTTTTGACTTTCGTCAAATTTCTCATTTGTGTAGATCATGCAGATTGTCAGGAGCTCCTCTCAGTGCCACAATTGTTATCTAGGAACATGGAACAATCGCTATGGATCCAATGTGCTGCTAAGTAATCATGCCTAAGGATGCCTTCTTTTTTTTTTCTTATGATTTTTTCGTTTTCTTTTTTGCATTGTTCCTTGTATTGTAAGTTTCATTGCAATACTTCTTAATGGTGAAGTTTCTTTTCTTTTTTTTGCATTGTATTGTAAGACTCTCTTGGGAGTATGCCATGAGTTACTTCTTTGGTATGTTAATGTAGAAAGAAACTCCTAGAAACAAAAGGAATTCATACTTTTCAAATTTAGGTTAGGGATGTAAATAGTCCAAGAGAGGAAGAATCAACTTCATAATGGAAACTGGTGAAATTTTTTGCTCAGAGAATGTCCAAATAGTACAATCATGAAACAAGATATTATATTGTTTTTCTTAAGAAATAGTTTTTTGACGTAGTTATTACCTATCCAATTGATATTGAATTTCTGTTTGGTAATTGCTTGCTCAATTTTTGTATTCCCATCTGTAATTGGAATAAGATTTGGTATTTTATCCGTTATCAGTGTGCTAGTAAAAAAAATAATAGATTAGGAAGATGAAAATAGGCATATGATGATTTCATATATAGATAATGCTGATCTGCTGAGGATTGTTTTTGAATGTTTTCAAATCATGTAGCAAGAAATAGGAACATTTTACCTTATAGAGGAAGCAAACGTAAATGTCATACTAGATATTCAGTAAGTAAATATTTTGGAAAGATGAATCAACAAATCCATAAGCAGGAGATGATAAGGATATATTTTAGAAGAAGCTATACTTACGGAAAAATTGCATTTGTTACAAGTTTATATCAATTCACTAAAAGATGGTAGTTTGAATAGAAAAGATTTCCTGATGAAGTCAATCAACAGTTGATGCATCAAGCAGTGTAGGCTAATCCTCAATTCTCGAATTGGTGACATGGTTTCCAAGGTATTTGGGGTCAAAGGATCCCTCGATGACCACTGGGGATAAGATTGTTAAAGAAGGGAAAAGTACAGTGGGAGGGACTTGTTTCTACTCTCGTCTTCTTTATACGTCTAGACACTCCCTCCTATACGCCAATGAATAACATAGTGGGCCTTTGCCAAGAAGAGGTGAATATCATCTAATTAACAGGGGCAGGTAGCAAAGCAAAGCATGGTATGAGGATTGGGGATTCTCCCGACAACATGATGGCCCTTAGCTAGACAATGGGGATTTCCACCCATAAATTATAAGAATGATTATCCTCCCATTTCTTTGATGCAGGTGAATCACCTTGGAGGGAAGGGACGTGAATATTGGAGAGCCACAACAATGTCCATAGTCAAAATTAGAAGCAATAGTGGTTAGTAAGTCTATGGGCAAAGGAGAATCAAGTACAGCTGCAGTAGGACTAAGATGCATTGAGAAAACAACTAATTCAGTGCTCCATTCCAAGAAATGTGCCTAAGCTTCTAAAGAAGTTTACATTGCAAAAAGATATAAGGGAGCTCCCAACAACAAAAAACTAAGCGCATACCTTTGAAAAACCATGACCCTTCAAGATGCATATGTAGTCCTTCAAAAGGGAAATAGGAGGACATTAGCTTCGTAATTAATGATGTAATATGGGACCCACCAAAATCTAATTTGACAATGACCATCAAATCTCCATTGAAGATTGGGATTTATTCACTTAATAGAACTGCATCGTTAGTTATTATTCAATGTAATAAGATAGTGGGATTTTAAACCTAATAAACCAAATTGACATCCAGACTTACTTTAAATCAACCAAGCCATTTGAGTTAACCTTTAGGCCTAATTAAATACTATTTGACACATTAAACAACAATATTGAATTCTCCATAATGCACACATCATTTAAACAAATATAGGTTTTATCAATCAAGGTCATTATAGGAGAGTTTAAAATTAAGAATCTAAGTGATTGAACTAATCTTAGGTACTCCCAATACCCACAAGTCCTTTATATTTGAAAGACTATATGTAACCTTGAGGTTATTTCCCATATTTCCTCTCCCTTTCATGCATGGGTCACATATATTTACATTTTCTTTATATCATTGAATGGGGAACTAAGACCTCTATCTTTTTCAAGATCCCACAATCACGTAGGCAATTGTTTCATCCTTGAATGCTTAGAATGAGATCATATCTTTCACAAGAATTGAGTAAACTATGAGATTCCTTTTAGAAATCATGTGTCTCCCATCTTCTAACATACACACCATCTTTCGAATATTAATACCTTAATTAGTATCTCAACTAGCAATCCCCTAAATTTTTTAAATAAGAAACACCTCTCTATCTTGGGTTAAAGGATATCCCTTCTCCACAATAATAATAAGGTAGGGACTTCCCATATTTCTGTCTCATTAAATCAACTCCTTGGCTAAATCTAGATGGCAGCTTTGAATATATATTCACCATCTAGATTGTGCATTTAAAGCACCAATTAGGTCAAAATTCTTTATAAGTGTTATCTCTTCTTAGACTAGAGATAATTTGTTGGATGTCATGATGACTTGTCAAAATCTAGGATCTAAACCAGCTAGATTTTTTATATTTGTTATTGAACATATCTAATTTGGTTATAGTACATCACCTTGATCACAAAGAGGGACCCAACTAACCGAAATAGTGTTCTCATTTGATTTATTGGTTATTTGCAATGCATAAATTATGTGGCATCGGATCAAATTGGCTTGTTAAAGGTGTATAGTTCCAACAAGACAATCGTGTTTAGTGCTTCTTACCCTCACGTAGTTTATTGTTAGAGATGACAACAACCCCCTCAACATCAACAAACAACAAGACTAATCTTTCTAAGGAAGGGAGAGTAGCCAAAGGGGGTGTAAAAGTGATGGGGTAAGGGGGCTCGGTTGGTCATCGCATACTTACCCCATTTTCAAGCTTGGAAAGAATGGAAAAATAAGTTTCTTGTATACCAACCATTTTGTTTTCCTGTAAAGAGTTTGTATAGAACCCAACATTGTCTTTACAAGACCTACAGTAGATGCAACATTGTGATGTCTCTAGCAACCGAACATTCTACATGCCACCACCATTCACCATCATCATATGCATCCACTGTTATATAGCCCACACGTTTCCATAGATCGCCCTCGAATGCTTCTAGCTAACCCTTCACGTCAATTGCTTCATGTATGCCATGCAAGGTTTTTGTTTGTTGCATTGCATCCCTACATGGTTCTCACCAGATCTACCAATCATTGAAACTCTTATACACTAGCTTTCCATCCATGCTCCTCCTCTTTCGCCTCCTTCCAAGCACGAAGCCCAAAGCTTTCATCTCTCTACTTGTGTGTAGATTCACATATATATCTCTATGTGTCTTGTAGTTATAGGCTTTTATGGCCCATCAGATCCTAATGATTGCTATTAAGAATCATGTAACCTGGCTCTATTACCACTTGTAATGTCCTTGATTAATAAGATAAATACAATTTCAACAACCATGAAGAATGTTAGATTTACGTTCGAAACCCTCCTTCGGAAGAAGAAGAGTATAGAACCGTGGAGACATCAAATCACACCATTATTCTTGGCGAGGGAGATAGACCATGTGAGGGAGTTCTTGCTCTACTTGATTTAAAGAGTTCTCGAGTGTATAATAGTGACTCCCTCAAATTTGCCCTAAAGCCTATGAGAAGGGACTCATGTAGTTGTAGGCAAAATACATACTTAAAATTCCCGATCCTAGTAGGATATATTCTTGCTTGACTTGGAATACAAGGCAAAAGCAAATTATGAGAAAGCTAATTTCCTCACACAATGTAAACCCGTAATCTTCGTCAATGTTACCACAGAAGCACATACCAAAATAAAAGAAGTCCTTGGAGCTGGTTAAATGGGACGTCGCTGAATTCTTCAGGTATTTGGAAATCAGACTTAAACAACAACGCACATGGGAGTCATGGGACGATCCTTTCCATTGCCAATTGAACTCATGGTGGAGAATTAATCAACCCTAAAAGGCGTGGTCAAATTGAATGAATCCTCTGAGGAAAGGCAAGGGAAGTCCAGCTTCCATGATAGGCATGGCAACAAGCACCCATAAAGGATTTTGGATCGTAAAGGCTGCTGAGAGGAATGGGCATTGTTGTGGCCCTACCATGTTCAAAAAGCCTGTCCATATATAGCTCACCCTTTTTCTTATGATCCTTGGTCCCTCCATCGTATGCAAAAGCTGTTGAGAGTTTCACACTAAAGCACATGGAGGTCGAACAGGCGTCTGTATGCACGTGTAGGCATGCATGCGTATATAGCATGGAGAGTTGCAGGTAAATTTGTAGAGAAATTGATAAAAAAAAATTCCGCTTATTCCATGCTTCTTGACATCTTGCCCTGACCGCAGCACAACGTACGGCTGTATACGTTGAAAAACAACAGAGACCAACTTCAGCAATGGATGAATTTTGGAAAAAAGCAAAGCCATATTAGGATATGTATGTACACGCCTTTTCTCCTCCTAATGCTATCCTGTTTGTTTGGGTCCCACGTGGATATCAGTGTGATGGGTTTGTATCCCTTTCGGATCAGGAATTCCCCATTGAATACGTAGTCTCACTTGAGGTGGAATATCCCACAAGTTAGTTTACTCTGCTACTGTTTCCTATGGATGGGGCTATTGAAAAATATCAACCATCCAACGCAACCCAAAAAATCCACCTGAACCCGCTTACGTTAAATGGACTGAAACTCGTTTAACCCTTTTCCAGAAATGGGTCAGTCGGGTTCGGATGTGCCTTGCCATGTTATATGTTATCTATTTCCTTTTACTTAGTATAGGAGTCCTACGCTAAAATATTATTACTCCACTTGGGTACTTAAATAATTAATTAACCAAATGTTAAACCATACTATCTATTTAGTATACTAAATCAAACATGTTTGTTCATTAGATGAATTAAATGGTGGTGCACAAACAAAACATGTGAACTCAATTAAATGTTTAATGCTTCCAAAGCTAATGGTATAAATGAGAATGTAGTTGGCTATCACTAATAGTATGGTGAAGGAGTTTAGATAATTAATGGTTGGGATATTGTAACCATGAAAACTCGTAAGAATAGTTAAATGGATAGTCTTATACTTAGTATCAGTAGCCATGCCCATTTATACTGTTCTTAGAAGTTGAAACTGATTCAAAGAGTGGACTAGCCTCCTTTCTATTAGGCTATTTAGCCAATCAGGTAGTTAGGTACGATTGGGTATGCGTTGCTTCCTGTGAGAGGATTTGGTACCATTTTTTCATATCTTGTAACGGAGATGACTGACCATGTGCCAATGTAGAGTAACACTCTGAATGCATGGTACACGATGTAATGACCTGATCGTATGGGCTCCGGAAGAACATAATAAATTCTCATACATCAAGTCGTTACCAGTACATGTATATTAAGAAGCGACGAAAAGAACTTAATTAAGTCATAAAGTATCTCCCATTCAAGGAGTCTAATTATTACAACCATGCTGAAAGCAAAACAAATAAAGCCACTTATTTTCTAACATGTTCCAGTGGACATAACGACATCCAACTGTGACGCTTACATTGTACCCAATGAAGGGTCTTTTACAGTTTCTTGATACGATACCCCTACTCCTTTATGCTCTGTTACACTTGAGATTTAATTTTTTTCAAAACACTTAATGAGTCACTGCTCAGTATGTCATCAAAAGGAAGGGGTCATATTAATATATATATACATATATATTTTTACCAACATCATTGATCTTAGCATACTCAGTTAGACATATCTCCTGCATCTTCACATATTATAATACATAATTCTTCATACGTTGTGGCAAGTTACACAATGATAAAAGAAAATAAATCTCAACATAATGAAAGTTCCCATGCACTTAAGAGAATGTATGTTCATTAACTTGCATTATTTGACATGAGGGTATATTGCCTTAAATCGTTTAAGGTACTCAAGTTTAATTATACCACTGGCACTTGAGGTTTGTGACTTGAACTTGACATGATAGAGTAGCTACATCTGCAGAGAACTTATCTTTTGCCTCTTTGGTTCGTAGAACCATACACCTCCAGTAGGCGTTGCCCTTTAGGACATAAGACTCCTTAGAGTCAAACATGTAACTTGCATGAGTTGGTGCCATAATTATTTTCATTACTTCTTGATCATTTATCAACTTCATGTTCTTTGAAATCTTGATTTCCATAACTATGCAAAACTTGTATTAGCTTGTAGATTAAAAGGAAAGGTCATTCATTTATTCAACCACAGTATACTTTTCTTTTCATTAGTCTAGATGATTAGATTGTGGTACACTATTATTATATTACTATTTTCAATCTAAAGAGAAAATGTAACAATTGATCCATCTATTAAAAGAGATATTTAGAATCTTATCTAAACTCTTTTTGTTCTTATGTCCGTATCTCAAGGAATATTTATAAAGACATAAGAAATGTGTACTAGAAATATTCTAACATTTTAATCAACTATCTTCATAGTTATCTAACCAACAATTTGTATCTTAGTTGGAGATGTTAGGTTCAATGACTCAAGTCAAACATGACTTATTTTCATTGATATAAGCATCTATATTACGAGTACATATATAAATAACATAAAAAAAATTTTCAAAAGAAGTCATTACTACATGTATTAATGGTGCATAACTAGCAATAAGACTATCGATAAAAATAACCCAACAACGTCTCTTGGTAATCAACGTAACTAAATTGGAGATGTTATTTATCTATCATTAGAATTGTAGGCAAATAAAATAATTAAAATATAAAACTAGTTCACACTTCTTAACAAGAAATAATATAAAGAGGTGAAGCCACAATTTTTTCATTTTTTAACAAAATTGGGAGCCATTTTTATTCATCCCCCACTCCTTGGAGGTAGATAAATAGTCAGGGGGACTAGGCCAAAACCTATCAGTATAGTAAAGGGAACCACGACTTGTGGTTTAGTACAAGACCAGAAACAAGAATAGGGCAACAGGAACACAAGAAAAACCCCACAAGGGAAAAGCTAAACAACATAAGGGAACTACACCTTGTTGAGGGAGAGAATACCCTGAATCTTCCTGGGAAGCGAGTTGGCATTGTCAAAGTAAATCCAACCTTCTACACCAAGATCCACAATGTGGCAAGCCAAAGAGTTAACCGCACGATGCACAAACTCTAGTGAATCAATACGGTGCTTTTGACCACGAAGGAGCTGAAAATTAGCCTTAGCATACCACGGGATATCCAACTTCCCATTCCACCAATAATACAGCATGGATGAGTTAGTCTCAACCTGAAAATTCGACAAAGAAATAGCAAAACAGGAGATTGCATTCCAAAGGATATGAAGAACAACACAATCAAAATGAGTGGATTGCATCCTATAGGCAATACCCTGAATAAAATCACCATTGTAATTTCTAACAACCCAACCACCGTAGATATTGTCATCACCATAGGAAATACCAGCGTTAAGCTTAAATCCAGAAGTGGGAATAACCCAAGACAATGTGAGAGAAGGGGGTTTTTGGGAGCAAAACTAGGTATGAAGGTTAAAATCATCCCATTAGTGCCTAAGGATAAAGGCAAAGTTGTTGAGGGGAAAGTTGTCATGAATAATACAATTCCGAATAAACTAGACAGTAGTCCAAATAAAGCAAATTAAGCCTTTGTTGATTTGGTTAGAAGTAGAGTTGCTTGAAGAGTGCAGAATATCAACAAAACGAGAAGGGGAGATATGGACCCGGTGAACCTGGTCAAAGACCCAACAAGCAACACTGATGACAAGCAAACTCTCTTGAAATAAATGACAGGCGTCTCATAAGAAGGAGCACTACAATAGACACATTTGGATACTAGGGGCATGCGAAGCTTCATAATATTATCATCCGTAGGTAAACTGTTATGAAGGATACGCCAAGTACAAATAGTAATCTTCAGCAGAAGTTTGAGTTTCCAAAGGAGTTTCCAAGACTTGTTAAAAGTATGGATGGGGAAATGACTCTCGTAGGCAGAAGCTACGTTAAAGGATCCTAAAGGGGATAGTTTCCAAATGGGATTATCAGGGAGGTTCTCTATGGTACAATTGGATGTGAGGGAATAGATATGACTCGCAATCATGTGAAGCAGGGGGAGCTATACTCATTAGAGAGGATGTCTTTGACCAAGATAGGAGGAGTAATAGTGACAGAGGGAGGAAGTCCTTAAGTGGATGGGCGCTAATCCACAGATCAGTCCAAAAGTCAATATGACCCTCATGAATCTCCCAGCGAATAAAAAGTTTCATCTGAATAAAGGAATCCCTCAGAACCTTAATCTTGTGTGGAATAGAGCCCATAAGATGGGTGCCATAAAGCTACTTGACCAAGTTACCGTAAGGGGTGTCATGAAAGAGAATATTCCAGGCACATTTCATTCTAAGAGAGTTGATCAGGAGAGAGAGGTCCCGAATACCGAGGCCCCCCTAGTCACAAGGATGCAAGATACATTTCTAACTGAACCAATGATGTTTGTTGCCATAATTTCCAGAACCCCAAAAAAAGTTAGCAAAGAGGATTCCAGCTTACGATAGACCACTTTAGGGACTTCAAGAATAGAGAGGATATGAATGGGGATGGAGGATAAAACATGCTTGATCAAGAGAAGTCTCGCAGAAGCAGATAGGAGGTTAGCCTTCCAAGAAGCTACTTTGGCCTGCAATTTCTCAATAATTGGATGGAAATAGGAAATTTTAGATCTCCCTGGAAAAATAGGACAACCAAGATAAGTGAATGGAAAAGTACCCAGTTGGAAGCTAGTAAGTTGAAGGATGCAGGAGAGTCTACTAGAAGGGAAATTTTTACCAACGAAGCAGGAGCTTTTGTTCAAAGTAACTTTTTGATGGAAAGTGTTTTCAAATCTCTTAATGAAGATGGAAAGATTGGAAATAGAATTTATTGAACCATTCAAGAAAATGATAATGTCATCAGCATAAAATATGGCCATTGGAGGGGAGACTCCTCTTTTAATGGAGAAAGGGGTAATCTTTCCCAAGAGAGCCAGATCCTTAAGGCCACGAATAAAAGGCTCCAAGAAGAGATCAAAGAGGTACGGAGAAAGAGGATCTCCTTGACGAAGACCACGAGTAGTAGAGAAAAAAGGGGAGGACACCCCATCAGCAAGAATAGGAGACCCATTATGCTCCACACAAGCCTTGAATAAAGAGATGCACTTCTGAGAGAAACCAAATTTCTCCACATAAACCATTCAACTCTATCGTAGGCTTTCTTAAGATCGAGTTGAAAAATAACATTGGAACCAAAGACCTTACGATTAATTCTCTGAGTAAGTTCAAAGGTAGATGCAATATGATCAAACATGGATCTACCTTTGATAAACCTAGCCTGCTTTGGCAAAATCAAGTTTGAAAGGAGATTGCAGAGTCGGTTCGCCAAAATCCCTGAAGCAATCTTATAGCATACATTGCAAAGACTAATTGATCTATAATTAGATAGATGTAAAGGCGAGACCTTTCTAGCAATAAGAGAAATGAAGGTATTGTTGAAGGCTCGTAAGGAATCCTAGTTGAAAAAGAAAGAGTTGATGGCAGCGACCAAGTCCTTTTTAGGAACATCCCAAAAAGCTAGAAAAAATACTGAATTAAATCCACTGGGCCAGGAGAGCGATTGTTGGGCATGTAGGAAAAATTGGAGAAAATCTCATGCTCTGAAGGCACTAGAGAGATAGAGTAGGAGTCATCATTGGTAACTAGAGTGGGGACAAAATCAAGGAAATAATCAAGGGATGAGGGGCCCTCCGAGGAAAGAAGGTTATGGAAGTGTCTAGTGGAGTTGGTAACAACAAGATCCCATGAGCCATTTCCTACCAAGGAGGCAAGCGAATTATGCGATCGTTTAGCAAATCTACGTTTGATGTAGGAGAAGAAGAACTTGTTACATCTTTCACCCTCTTTGATCCATTTGACTTTAGCCACTTGGAGAAAATAATCATTTTGTATAGTCAATGCATCGTTAAGTTTTGATTTAATGGTATTGAGCTTAGTGTGAACCTCATCGTTCCAGTTGGAAGAGAGTCTCATGTCCAAGTCCTCATAAAGGGTCTCAAGATTGTCAACTTGCTCATGAATATTCCCAACAATCGATCAATTCCAAGATTTAATGGCCTTTTTCATAATGACTAATTTAGAGCAAAAATGGTCAACAGGATTCCTAGAATAAGGGGAAGAGTGATCCAAAATCGAGGACAACAAATCACGAAGAAAGGATTCCTGTAAAGACCCATTCTACTCTGAGCCTTTTAAGACGTCTGGACCCCTTCCCAGACGTCTGAAAATTGAAAACTTTGTACGCATGGTCAGGTCTGCGCACTGGCTGTGCGCAGACAGCCTTCCTATCTTCTCTCTCTTCTTTTCTCCTTCACCGAACCCTAGCCGCTCTCTATATAAGAGCCCTCACCCCCTTCCTCTCTTCTCCACTCCACCACCACTTTCCTTCCTCTCCATTGCAGCGAGAGGGATGAGCGAGAGAGAGTGCGCGAGAGTAAAGAGAGGAGGAGGAGCTTGAGCTCGTGAGTTCGTGGGAGCTCGCTGGAGGATGCACAGCCGAAGTGGCACGTGCGGAAGGAGTGCGTCGGGGGAGTCGTCCCCGACACCCTGCTACAGCCAGGGCTGCAGATGAGGAGGAGGAGCCATGGCTGCGCACAATGAGAGGAGCAAGAGCTCTCTTTGGTTTTGGGTTTTTCTTAGAATCAGACGCCTGACGTGCCATCCAGATGACAGGTTGGATGTCTGGAAGCAAGGTTTCGCGAAGGTATGCTCCTCTTGCGGTTACGGCCATGTAAGCCGCACCGTAGAGCCAATCTGTGTGGCTAGAAATGGGAGATTTGGTCTATCGCGCGTAGGGATAGCTTTGGGAAGGCACAGGACATGCCCTCCCACACGATTCGGATGTCTGGACAGCTTACCAGACGACCGGAAGCACTCTCAGATGACTGGAGGAGAGGTCGGACGTCTAGAGCTGAGTCCAGACGGTCAACTAGGGGTCCTAGACGTCTAAGGTTGACGTAGGAACTTCAGGTAAGACCCTAGTGACTTTTAAGACGTTTGGACCTTGTGCCAGACGTCTGATTTGGTTTTGCAGTCCTGTTTTTGACCCGTTTAGGATCCGTTTGAGGTTCATTTTACGCAAACAAAGTATCTATGGTTTCCTTGTGAGTTCCTCTACATGTTAGAAAGTCTTATATACTATTCTAAACATTCCGTTGTGTTATGTTCCTTGGTATAGGACTTCGATCTGTTGCGTGTTCGGGGCTTACTGAGGCACGTGAGTCTGCCATTTGAGCCCCCAGTACTCGCAGATTGCCTGGTAGAGTGGTTTCCCCTGTTAAAACGTAAATGCATATGTAAAACTGGATAACTAGAAACCTAGGACTTGGCATGAATCATAGGATGAGAAACAATTGCACTGTTTGTATGCGTGTTTAAGATTGCAATCATAAATGAATGAGTAGAATTGTAAACAATTATTTTTTTAATAAATATGAGCTGCCTCTTGGAATATAAAATGCCTATGCTAGTTAAACAATTACTTGTGATATCACTTGTCGCATATGTTAATTGTGGAAATACGAGCTGCATGTGTATAATATGAGAATGGAAATGTGAATGATGAAACCTAGTATGGAACAACACGGTGAAAATGAGCATGAACCCTACGGGAAATTAGGAGTAGAGCTCCTATGGATGAATGGAATGGATCTAGAAATGTGAGTGGGAAGTGTGCTGGCCCTTGAGTACTTGGTACCAAGGAGAGCGATTGTCCCCTATTTAGTGTAGAGTGGAGCCAGTCGCCCTTGGGTTGGGACCCGGGGTTAGGATTGGCCACTCTACACCGACTTCTGTTGGCCCTCGTGTACACTGTACCGGGGAGAGCTACTAGTGTAGGGAGAGAGCTAGCCACCCCACGGGACCTGGGGTTCTGCTAGCTGCCCTACACAAACTTGTTAGGACCACGAGGAAAACCGGGGTAGTCAGACGAGGGTACGCGGACTGTGGAGGGGCGAGACACCTGTTTGGTTTTGAGGGGTTAGACCCCTGTTACAAAGAGGGCTAGGCCCTATACTGTTTCGTGCTGCACTTTGGGCGTAGCTGCTAGCGAAAACGACCGACCGCGTGCTAGTATGAGGTAGCTACCCGTGCGCTTATCGCGTGTGTCGTAGTCACCGCTATGTCTGTCAGTGACCTCGGGGTGGTTGACCGGGTGTAGGATTACCGCGGGGGACTCTCCCAACTAGGAGAGCACCACGTGTGCCTTCTACTCTTGGAAAAGACTGCAATCAAGATCGTTCCCATGAGGAACATTCGAGATCAAGAAAGAAATATGAAAGTAAACCAATGGGTGAAAGTGGATTACTTGTAAATTAAAATAATTGGAAAAGATGAATTTACCTGTTAGCTTTTACTGCTTTAGTTAGTCTGGTTACCACTCTACTCAGTGTTCGCTGACTCCGTTTGTATGATGAGAACCTCATCATGAACCCTAACTAGCACAATTTAATCCAAATAAGTGTGAAAAAGCTCCTACAAAACCTAAAGAGAGGCTTAACTCGAAGAATTCTGAGTTAAAGAATAAAACAAATCATAAGGGGTAAAATTGTAATTTCACTAATGCAGTGTGCAAACAGGGTAATTAAGGGTCCAAACACAGGTCAAACGAGCTTAATAAGAAGGGAAGTGGGATGATCTGATCTGAAAAGGGTTATAGCAACTTCTAGGAATTAAATGACATTCTATAACCCTAAAACAAACTCACTTTAATTCATGAGGTTCGAGGCAGGATAAAAATCAACTAAACCCTCTAAAATTCATGGAAAAATATTTCCTAGGATTTAGAACCTTCAATTTGGCCTTTGCAACCTATTTTGACCAAAAATGAGAACCATGCCCAATTTATGCCTTAATTTGGGTTTTTATGCAAATTGATCGGTCAAACATGGCCCAACCTAAAATCAAATTTGACCATTAAAATCCTTAGGTTCAAATTAGTTTGGTATAAAAATTTGGGCCTAAGAAAAGACCATCTTTACCAACTTTACAAATTGGTCCTCCTAATTTACTTTTTGACCCTTATCTTTTGAAACTCTTGCGATTAGCCCCCTATCTTCTCGTCATTCTTTGCAGAACGGTCGCCCCTGCCATTTCTGCGCAGCACCATACCTCTGGCGACCTTGCGCGGAGGATGGCATCGCGCAAGGCAAGGCGCCCGTCCTCAGGAATAAGCGGGAGGTTCCCTATGTCGTCCTCTATCGCAGGGACCCTCCCCTGACCTCTGCAACCGACCATGCCTCTCATGCGAACGCACGAAAGGCATGGGTGTCCATCTTCGGCCATTTCCAGCGAGAGTGGCACGTCGCCTCCTCGGTCTCCTCTCCTCGCCAGTGCCTATATAAGGAGCGGCAGGGCCTACCGTCTCCTTCAAGCTAATTTTGGCCAAGAGAAACCCTAGATTTCGTCTCTTCCCTCTCCAGTCAGGCAACCCAAGCTTCCGGCGATCCTCCCTCCTCCTCCTCGTCGCTCTGCTGCCCTACCTGCAGCAGAGCCCACTCTGCCCCATCTTCCCGCTCCAGGCCACACCAGTTGGCACCCTCAGATCTCCTCCTCATTGCTGATAACCCCCTCCTGGGCATCTTCATCCCCAGCTCCGGCAGGCACGAGCCGGACGCCTCCCTCTCCCTCTTCATCGACTAGGTAGGTAGGAATCTTCCTCTCTCTCTCTCCCTTATATTTTCCCCTTCCTAATTTACCATTTTAACCCTCCGACCGCCACTTCCACCCCCATCTGCTCCATCTCCGGTCGCCATCTCCGATGAGGTCACTCCACCTCCACAGACCACCTCACCCCTCACCGACAAGCCCAGAAGCTCCCCCTCACTCCACTCAACCATTTCCCCCATTCCATTCACCACCATTCACAGCCCGACCACCCCCCGAACAAACCCACTTCCGCATACGCAGTCTGCCCTAGGTGCACCTCCACAGGCACATTCACGCCTCGCCGACCCTCGCACTGCCTTCGCCGCCCTTTGGCGAAGCTCCCTGTGTTATCTGATGTGGCCGAGAGACTGTCCTTGTGATTTCAGGTCTCCGCCTCCTCGTCGCCATTGACGAGCTGCTGAAGCTCCTTCGCAAGCAGCTCCAGAACACCTACAGCCCAGGTGTGAGCCCCAGGTAGCGTGGGTTGATTCCGCTAGCACGCCCAGGTTTACGATTGGGGTTGCGAGCGTTCGCTACTGCCCCAATTGGCAATGTCTTCTCGCCTGCGGGCGCGCAGATTGGAGGTGGGACTTTAGTCCCACCTCGTAAGTGTGTGGCCTCGTGCCCATACTTAAATTGAAAAAGTGAATAGAGCTGTTCGCCTTCGATACACAGGGTCAAGTCCCTCGCCCACGCACGCAGCGCGCCACGCACTCACTCGCCCTCGCCCGCGCTCACGTCCCGCGGGTCTGGGCCAAATCCGACTACCCGACTAAGCACTCCTCGCCCACCACCGCACGCCGGTGGGCCTGGTCCCGGGCGTGCAACTCAAACTCGATTTCCTGACTCTGGGAGAGCTTTCCCAAAGAGAGATTCAGAGAGAGAGAGACGCGGGGAAGGGGTAGGTTCTGCACTGATCGTTGTGTGTGCGTGCAGGGAAGAAGGAAAAAAAAGAAGTAGCAGGCGAAGGAAGAAGAAGAGAGGAGGAGCGGCTGAAGACTTAGCTGCACTGAGCAGCTGAAGAAGAAAGGAAGGAGAAGAGCTAAAGGTGAAGAAAAGGAGCCGCACTGTAGCAAACGCATAGTTAAGTCGTCTGAGCATTGAGTCAGACGACGGAAGGTCAGCAGCCAAAGCAGCAAAGAAGGCAGGCTAAAGAAGAAAGAAAGAAGTGGAATGGCCAAAGCAAAGAAAAAAGAGGAGATAGGAAGGAGAAAGAAAGAAAAGAAGAGGAACGACCAGAAGAAGAAGAAGAAGAAGAAGAAGAAGAAGAAGAAGAAGAAAAGAAGGAAGAAGAAAGGAAGACTTAGTAGCTGAAAGAGAGAGAAGGCAGAAGCTCTGCAACCGCAAGGAAGAAAAGAAGAAAATCAGAGAGGAAGAAAGGGAAAAGAGAAAGGGTCACCACAGCCGCAGAAAGAAAAGAAGAGAGAAGAAGGCAGATTGAAGGAAGAGAAGAATCAGCTGCAAGAGAAGAAGAAAAGAGAAGAGGAAGAGAAAAGAAGAAGAAGCCAACAAAAAAGAGAACTTTTGCTTTCTCTCTCTATCTCTTAATTTTTGTAAAACCTTATATTGTGAATTTATGTTTCTAGAATTATAGTTGCTCCCTGAGTTCGACCTCGGGAAACTTGTCATTCCGAGTAAAAAAAATTGTATTAAACTGGTAACTGTTTCTTCATATAACACAACGACTATAATAACCTTAAAGACGAAAGCAAATAGACGCCACCAGTACATAACCCTTTATAGGTTTAGGAGTTGAGCAACCCGAGTTATCGGCTGCAGAGGGTGCTAGGCCCAGTCGAGTCCAGTAGTAGTAGTCTCTTTCTGTTGTAGTACTTCTTTTTGTTAGTAAGTTTAGACTTTTTTACCGTTCTATTACTGTACTTTTGTTTCCATTTCCAGTTGTTGTGGTGGTATGTACTGTTTAGCAGCTTTTACTTCCTTTACTGCTTCTACTTTTTACTATTAGTTACCTCGCATAGTGAATGTGGTTTATTTTCCTACTTTGTGGTTGTTTCTTGTTGGACGACTGGGTCTAGGGATTAGTCGAGTCGAACCGATTTTGGGTCCTGTAGGGATTCGGGAACCGGGTCGTAACAATTCCTTAAGCCACATATTCATAAAACGGAGTGGACGAGGCATGTGATCAATAGGGGATGAGAGACAAATGAAATTCAGGGCATGATCAAAATTGCAACAAGGTAAGTATTTGCCAGTGGGGAAGAAGGAAAGCCAGTTAGCAGAGGAAAGAATGTGATCAAGTTTTTGATAAATATGCATAGCTCCTCTATGGCCATTGCACCAAGATAATTGGCTCCCACCTAAAGGGAGATCAACTAAAGAGAGGGAGTCAATGAAATTGGCAAAATCTAAAGCTTGGGCATCCTTGAAAGGGGCACCCCCACTCTTTTCAGAGGGTCCAATAATACAATTGAAGTCATCGCCAATCATCTAGGGAAGAGAAAGGGACTAACAAAAATTAGACAAATACTGCCATAGAGAGCGCTTGCAGTCATTATCATAAGAAGCGTAGACTGCAAAAATGAAGATTGATTTTGAGTTGAACTTACAAAGGATAGAGAGAGCTTGAGGCATAGACTCAATGACAGAGATGTCAACAGGCTTTCTTGAGAAGTACCACACATTCGGAGCTCTGGAGTCAGCAAAAGTGTTGTCAAATTTCAAGGCTTCCTTAATGGACTGAGAATGGGCTAAATCAGAAAACAGTTCAATCACAAAAATGATATCGAGATTAAATTTAGCAATCAAATGGATAAAGCGATTGAGAGTGGGGGCATTGAGGATGCCCCTACAATTCCAAAAGAGGCACTTCATAACTCCAAGGCTTTAAATCGATATTTCGATCGACTTTTAGTAACTCTACCAGTACCACTAAAGAAATGACAACCACGAGCTCCTCTGGTCCTAGGGGAAGAGTGTGCCGCATATGCCAAAACCTTAACACACGATGCCACTAGAGAATCCAAAAAGCTTGAGAACTCCTTACCAAACCTAATTTCATAAGAATTTGCATCATTGCTCAAAAAAGGATCACCACCATTAGGAATCTCCAAAATCAAGGAGGAGTCCGGATCAGGTAGGGGCAGGGGAGTAGGTAGAGGCAAGTAAATACCCCAGTTGAAAGGATGTTTAATAGCAGCAAAAGAATCCCTATGAATATCGGAGTCAGACAGCACATTTCCAGCAAACCCAACATTAGAATAGGAAGAACCATCGAAATGCTGCGGTAAATGATGAACGGAATTTCGTACGCTAAAAGTTTTGAGTTTGAAACCCTGTCATTGTAGTCGCGTAAAAATCTACTATCAGATAAAATTTACCGAAACTCAAAGTGAGTCCCGAGGCGAACATGGGGAGGCAAACATTTGATCAAAAATCGCGTAGGAATTATTGTCATGAAAGTGAACTCACTAGTTGAAATTAATCTATACTAGCTATTCTACTTAAAGAATAATTAATGGAAGAGAGAGATAGAATAATACAAACAAAGAGAAAATAGGGAGAGAATAAATAGATGTTTCATAACCATAGCATCATATTCATTACATCTACTTACTGCACTAGAAAGCTGTAATCTACACTAGAAAGTGATAGAAAGAGAAGGGGGTGAGAAGTTATCCTCCTCGACAGTTGCTTGGAGGACGAGCCGCATTGATGGAGTGCCCAGACAATGGGGATAAGATGCTGGACGAAGGAGGACGAAGATGGAGGATGGAACAAGGAAACATCGCAACGGGATCTTCTTCTCGAACGGCGGTGAGAGGACAGCCGCAAGATGCTCCACGAAGGAGGTGAGAAGATAGAAAATTATTTTACTCTAACTCTAATGAATCATCCAAAGTATGGGACTAGCTCATAGAGCTTTGGAGGGGGTGAGAGAAGAACAGAAGGGATGAGAAAATGAGTGGTAAGGGTGACCTTTTTATAGGTGTAAAGATTAGGGGAAAAATGGTCCTTTAAGACCTTAAACATAAATGTAGGGCCTTTAGTGACATTTATGCACATCGCTAAAGCTCGCACATTGCTAAAGCATGCATGCAAGGAGGGGCGTGCGATCACGATCCAAAGCACCACATGAAGCCACATCACGCACCCATCCAACTTCAACCATTGCTTCATCACGCTCAAGCGCTATTAGCCATTCGATCGCTCGATCGGACGATCGAAAGCATGTGAAGCTGCTTCCTTTTCTGCTGTTACCATGCACGCATACGATGGCATGTACGATCACGTGTCATCGCGTGCATGTAGCACACTCCTCCATATGGCGCACGATAGGACGCCATGTTGCATGCCCTACTGCTACTCGATTGAGATCAAACGATGCAATTTCTTCACACCTACCTACGTCTTCGATTTGAGGCAAGGCGAGGCTCGAACTCATGCCTTCGTCTCTTCATTTGAAATCGTGACCACTGTGCTATGGGGTCGCTTTGGTCGCATTTAGGAATTAAGGCCGCGATGCTCTCAGCTGTTGGATCTCGATCCAACAGTCGAGATCACACAGCCTTTGCTTAGGAAGGAGAGCGCCGGAGGTGTTGGGAGGCTATGATGGCACCACATGGTGCCATCATGGCCATCCATCTTCTTTGACTTGTAAATGGTGCCACAAATGTTGGATTGGATCGATTTTCATGTCGTTGGGCTACGATCGTTGATCTGAACCCATCCATGCAGTTGGATTTGTCATCTGAGGTATGGATTTTACACCACCTTACCCCTTGGACTCTAATCTTTCTTGGACTTCATCTAATGCTACGGAAGTCCGATCGGGGCAATCTCGGAGGCGTTAGACTCTGATCATTGCCCTAATCAGATCCGTATAATTGGATCTCCAATCCAAGGCCCCAATAAATATTACCTTGTCCCCTAGCCACAAAAAGGGCAAATTAACCTAAAATTTGTACAAACTAATCTAAATGCAGAATGATGCATGCTATGCAATATTTATAATGCTGAATGTAATTATACGCCTAAGAACACTCATAAATAGATAGTTTATGTGATATAAACTGCAATAAGACAGTTTATGCTAGCCACACCCTTACCATTTGACGAGGCGATAGGAAAGTCCCATTCTTTCATGATTTAAAGAGTTAAGAAAAAACTTCAAAATCGCAGAATCATTGAGAATGCCAAGAACATTCTGAAACAGATTGCCTTTGCGACTTTTGGCTGAAGGAAAGGCCTGTGAAAGCATCGAAACAATCCGATTTTGTGGCAAAGCATCAACCTCCATACAGGCAGAAGGTAAGGAAACCACAATTGATCGAAGAAGATACAAATCTAAAATCAAAAAACCAAGAGGATCACCACATTCAAGAGTCGGGGATATCACCTGCGCCCTTGAGAAGGAGGGAAGATAGGAACTTGGTAGGTGGGAGGTTCTGGACGACGATGCAACCCGAATGCGTTTAACTCGATGCCACTGGGGAATACGTTTGCATCGCCTGCCCTTCCCTACCTTTCGATCTCCAAATATAGGAGGATCCCCCCCCAGAAGAAGTGGTAGAGTTATTACAAGTCGGGGAGTTACATGATTCAGTCCCACCCAGATCGACAGGCAAGGAGGCAAAGGATGTCGCTTGATCATCAAGGAGATTAGCTTGAAGCTCTTTAGAAGATTACGAACCAGCAGGATCAACCCTGGGAGAGGAGGCCAAAGCAACAAACTCTTCCTCATCGACACCAGCATAACCTGTAGGGGGATCAAATTTGCAAACCAAATCCGTATGGCCAATCTTAAGACATTTGCGACAAAAAAGCAAAATTTGTTCAAAAATCACTTTTTGTTCAACTAGCTCCGCTCCATTGTAAAATCAAACAAAGGAAGGATGGGGGGTCAGGTCAATTTCAATTGAGACACTGGGGTAACCCATGCGAAAACCTTCAAGCGAGCGAGGCTCAACATAAATCGACACCCCAAGTTGGTAGGAAAGGGATATCAAGGCATTAGGATGCAAGAGGTGAAGGTTCAACCCTGGGAAAGCCACCCAAATTGAGACGAGTGGTAGGAGTGTAGGGACGAAAAGGAGTCCATCGGATCATTTGAATCCATATACGCTTAAGGAAAAATGACTCGTGCACCAGAACTTTAGCAAAATCCACATACGAGGCACATCTGATAAAATAGTGACGAGAATCAAGAGCAACAACAGAGAAAGTCGTAATCATAATCTTGTTAGATAAGAAATCAGATAGAGCCTAGACTGGGGGTTTAGGACCCGAAGCTCGAGCGATCAAACAAGAGCCAAAACCTTCGCTGAGGGAAGTCACTTTATCAGTAGAAAAGATCGTACACAACAAACCATCACGAACAACCAGAAGGAAAACCTGGAGTCCCACATCTGATGACGACGAGGAGGAGGCACCAGAGCCCTTCACAGCTGAAGCGAAAGAGGGCCTGGGGGATGCCCCCTCAGCTGCCAAAGAAGACACAAGACCAGGGTCCAAAAGGGGCGAAGACGGAGTCATGAAGAGTCGACCTCAAAGATCCAAAGGGACCAAAACCCTAGATCCAAAGATCGGGTACAAGAGGAAACCCTAACTACCTCAACAAACCCAAAATAGACACCCAAAGGAGCCAACCGCAAAACGACGAAACCAAAGCGAAGAAAAATGGGAAACAAGCAACAAAGGAAAACTAAAAGTGGGAAATCAAACACGGCCCCAAGCGCAAGGACACAAGGCTACCATCCAAATGCAAAGCCAAAAGAGGGCATCACCAGGTGAAGGAGCCACACGACTCCCCCTCTGAAGAGGAGCAAGAGCGAGGGCTAGGTGAAACCACAATTTACCCCCTTTTTTTCCCCTCTTTGCTATGAATATATTTATATACACATGTAGGGAAACTATAATACTATCCATGTAATGTCATCTCGAAATGTGTCCAATCGGTTATCGATGTCCACAAGGGGTGCATTGAGATTAAAGTATTAATCCCACATGTTGACTAACCACCTTCATAATGATGTTTCTTGTTATCCATGTGAATCTAACATTTTCTTTTTGTTCTTGACGGATACCAAAAAGATTGGGACAACTCATATAAATATATAGATCGAGTTCTTAAACCCAAGTCATGGTTCTCATTACACCACATCATTACCAATTGTGATCCAAATTTAAGGAGGTGGTTGATCACATACCTCAAGCACGTAGGTTTATTAATCGATCCATGTAGATGCCAAAATCATTTCCCCCACATGATCAAGCACTATGATTCTCCTCCGGTATCACCCCGCACACCTTCTATGAGCACAAGGATCAAAACCTCTCTTAGACCTCTCTCTAGAATTCTTCATGGAAAGCATGAGTGAATAAAATGTGCCTCAGGATGGGAGAGGTTTTCTTTTTTTATAGAGCCTAATCAAATCAATTGTTTTAATGCCTTCAAAAAATAATGGCATTGATTGAAACTAACCAATTCCACTTATATACTTAATTATGTTAATAATGGGTGCACAACTAGAAAGGTTGTGTGGCCTTCCTAAAATGGTTAATTCCATTTTTAGTTTCCAATTAGAAATTTGAATGCCATAACACACAAGCTCGTAGTCACTACTTTATCTACTTAAAGACTTCAAGGCAATTAACAAGTAGTAGGGTTAGGTACAGACCTTTCTCCTAGCAAGAGAGTATCTCGTATCGACCTCGTTGTTTCGGATATTACAGTGACATCTCCTTGCATCTTTCAGGGAAATTGATTATAGATTAGTAACTGAAATAGGCACAAGAGGAGGGGGTAATTTATGCTAAGAATAAAAATTAAAGCAATTAAAATTGCACCACAATTATCAACCCACAAATGAACATAACGATTTAGAGAGGAAACCCAAATCGGGAAAAAACCCTACCTAGTTATCCCTAACTAGGATTTGGCTCTTGCAATCGGAAGAAAAATACTATTCCACACCACAATTTTGTGGGTGGTGTACCTCTTGTACAAAATCACTTCTTGGACAACCCCAAGAAGTCTTTTATATATTCTCCCAAAACAGAGAAGAACAAGAAGCCTACAACTTAGGAATCCAACAATATCAAAATATGAATCTAAAATGTACAAGTCCTATAGAGCCAAGATTATGTGTAAAAGTGTGCTCAAAAGAGAACTTGAAAAATACTCCCTTAATCTTCCCTTTTTCGAATTTGAAGAGAGTAGCATGTAGGAAGTAGAGTAGAAAATCTTTTGTTGTTGAAGAATAGCAATGGAGCACTTAGAAATTAATTTGTAAATCTCTAGAATGATGGAAATCGTGAGCACTAGAGAGGTAGTATGTTGTGTATGAAACTTTTAAGCCATCATAGGGTATTTATATAAAGTGATTAGAGGCTTAATAATCACCTTAAGATAGTTTCAAAAAAAAATAATCACCTTAAGTTCAAAATCAAACGTTGAGATTCCAAATGAAAAGGTGCAATTTTGAAGAGAAATAGTTCAGCTCAAAAAATCCTAAAATTAATCGATTAGCACTCATATTAGTAGATTAATGCACTGTAGTTAATCAATTAATGAAAAAATAATTAATCGATTAATTTCTGCACAACTAAGCTTAGTCCATAACATGAAACCCAAAATTACTTGATTAATTGATTTTCCTTAATCGATTAATTAACTTAATTCCAAAAGTGTCCTATTGGGTTTCTAATCGATTAATTCTCAAATTCAACTGATTAATTTTTCATATCTAGTCCAAAGAGCTTGTATTCAGGTATGAAATTAATTGATTAATCATTTTTCTTAATTAGTTAATTCTCCATTTTGAATGTTTAATAATTCGAAAGATGTGTCTTTTATAAATGGCGGTATTTCAAAAATCTAACTAACCATCTAGATGACCTTCAACATTCTTAATCAATTAATTTTGATTCTTTTTTATTTTATTTCAAATTTCTAAGTGATTTTCTAGAAGAGTGCCATGTGTTTAAGTGTGGTGCATTGGCTCTTGTAAAAAGCTTATAGAAAACATATAAAGAAGAAATAAAGCTCCCTTTGACTTGATCAAGTCTTTGAAAAATATTGCTTGATCCTTGAGACTTTCTTGAACTATTAAACATATGTAATACTTCTTGCCTTCTTGAGGTTCATCAAAATATGTAGCTTAGTCTACAAACATCTTCATCTTATTTTTTACTTCATACATCTTTCATGTCTAAGTATAATTCTGAAATACAAAGTTCGATCAAAATACCTTATTTTGTTAACATCAAAATTTGGTTAACTTAGTGCTTTGCACTAACAGTAACGACCATAAAAGTGAGAAGTCACTGATAATCTAAAAATTAAGTAATAAATGAACAATTAAGAATTCATATGAATAAGTACTCATTCTTCTTGGCTCTTATAGCTTCCTCTAGCTCTTATTAATAATTTATCTTTGGTTTGCTACTCAACTTTTACTGACCTTTCCATTTGGACTTTGTACTTAGGTTTTAGTGAGCAACAACCAGGTCGTGCAACTGTGGAAGGAGACAATGCTAGTCTAAGTTCTACGTCATAGTCAGTCAATAGGACCATTTAGTTAGTGGTGTTTGTAACATCCCAAAATTCAGGTTCCAAGTCATTTCAATGTGGTACGGGTCAACTCGAACCCAAAAATCTGGTTGTGGTTCGATGTTGGTATCAGCACCTCCTTCAATTGCCAAAAAACTCATGTTTCAAGTCAACCCCTAGACAAACATTATCAAAAGGGTGCCATCTATGGTACTATTGGATTCCTCTCATCACAAGCTTTCCGACAATGGTTGTTTAGCACATATAGCTCAAGTTATGGCCAAAACAAGTCAAAAAAACCTAAATGTAAGGCAGATCCAACCCTAGGAGTATTTTGGGTATTTCACCCCATAAATCCTAATCTCAACCGACTTTGGGTCTATAAAATGACCCCCTTGGGTCCTTGGGTCGTCATTAGTCTCTAAACCTCTCAATTAAGAGAGGAAGAGAGACAGAAAGGCTTAAGACCTTCCTTTAGAAAATTAAAAAATTTCTTTTCAGGGACCTTTTCACCATAGCAAAAAGTGTGAGGTTCCCACCCAAAATTTTCGCAACAACACCGACTGCGGCGAGCGAGGACCACTCGATCTGGAGGTGCGACACCGATTATTGACACGTGGCATGACAACAGCGAGCGCTACACGTGCGCCCGACTCCTCGACCGTGCGAATGCCGACACATGTTCGATACAACAGCACTGAGCAATGCGTGGGCGATCTGTGGGTGGGCACGGATGCTAACCAACGTGCGACACATGGTAGAAGCACGATGCGCGTGGACCATTGACTGATTCTCTTGAGCTGGATTGGTTTAGGACCCCCTGACATTGTTTCATCCAATTTGAGGCCTTCCCAACCTCGGATTTCGACAAATAAGGTGCTATTGGAATTGTATGGATGTGTACTACACGTTGGTGTGGTTTATTTCCATTTTTGAGTATTTTTTCTTTAGAAAAAATCAGAAACGTGATTAGGACCCTCCGACCCTATTTTTGGTTCATGTGAATCAGGTCTTGACCCCGATGCGTGTGTGGATTCCAAAGCGAGCGTGAAGATTGCCCTAGGCCCTATGCACCTATTCGGAGTCACCGTGACCCTCTGGTGACATTAGGTAAAGTAGTCTACCCTTCTCTCAATTTTGTCTGGTTTTTGGGTATCTATGGACCCGTCTTGTGCGATCCTTCATGTGTAGTGCTTTGGTTGATGTGTGCTTCTCCTTGTTGCTGAGTTTGGAACCCCTCTAGTGTTTCCCCTGATTTATGGGTGCTTTGATGTGTATATATCTAAGTAGCTTAAAATGTCTATTTATGCATGTTCTTAGTGTCACAAAAACATCATGCATTGTAAATATTGCATAACATGCATAATCATGCATTTAGGTCAAGGTGTATAAAGTGTATAGTCTTTTTGAGGCCAGGGACAAGGCAACATTTATCGGGGCCTCAGATTTAAGATCTAACCATATGGATCTAATCAAGGCGATGATCAGAGTTCAACGACTCCGAGATCACCCCGATCGGACCTCCATAGCATCAGATGCAGTCCGAGAAAGATCAGAAGTCAAGGGCCAAGGTGGTGTAAATCCGTACCTCAGACAACAAATCCAACTGCGAGGATGGGTTCGAATCGACGATCGCAGCCCAACAGCGCGAAAATCATCCAATCCGATTTTCACCACCTGTCGTTGTAGTATAGTATGTGGCGCAATCCTAGTCGCCTAACACCAGCTAAGCCTCCCGCTCCACCTTAGAAGGCACGATCAAGATGCGATCTCAACCATTGGATCGAGATCCAGCAGCTAAGGGCACGCGAATGTTAAAACCAAAATGCAACACAAGTCGAGGCGTAGCGCAACAGTCGAAGAGCCTCCTCGTGAAGACGAGGCGTGGGTTTGAGCCCCGTGTGCCTCAAATTGAATGAGCGAGCAGGGCACGGCTCAATTCGACCGCTGGATCGCGAGCGGGCAGTGGATGCGGGAGCTACGTGGCGGCACGGATGAGCGCAGACATGCACGCTTAATTTGATGCACGGTCGAACGCGCAATCACACGCATGCATGCACTTAAGCAGCGAAGAAGAGGCGCACATGGATTCTCAACACATGAAGCTGAACGTGGGTGGAGCGCTCAATGCATGAAGCTGAAGAGGTGAGGGTGCGTGTGCATGTTTAGCGACGTAGGGGTTTTAGTGATGGTTATATCCATCACTAAAGGCCCTTACATTATTATTTTAAGATTAAAATGACCTATTTGCCCCCTATTCCTCACCTATAAAAGGCCTTAGGCCCTCCACATTTTCTTCATCCCTTTTATCGTCTCTCTCCCTCTCTAAGAGCTAAGAACTCAAGTTCTAAAGCTCACTCTAGTGCTCCTAAGCTACGGGAAGCTCTACTATAGCAGAAATACAAATTTTTCCACCTCTCATCCCCTTCGCAGATCTCTCTCCAGCCGTCTTCTTGCCCCCGTTCTAGAAGTGGATCCCACGACGCCGACACTCTTCCTCACCCCCAGTTCTTCCCGATTCGACCTCCATCATCCGTCTTCACTCTCCTTCCAGGTGACGTCCCTCTAGCTCGTCCTCTAAGCAGCCGTCGAGGAGGATAACTTCTCTTCCCCTTCTCTTTATTGCTTTCTAGATTAAATTTCTCACTTTCTAGTGTAGTTGTAATGACATTGTTTTGAGTATAAAAGTTATATAACTTCTCTCTAGTTGTAGTGTTTATATTGCAAATAGAATAATAATCATTGTGAATGTCTCATTTATAAACAAAAATTAAAAAAAAATATAACTGCGAATTTCAAATCGACGTAGCCTCCCTATGTTCGACCCGAGACTCATTCTGAATTTCGGTTAAAAATTATTTGATTGACAGATTTTCTTGCAAATCGCACTATAACAACGGGTGTTAGGAACTCAAATCTTTTCGCAACAAATTTCCCGTACAATATTTTGGCACCGTTGCCATGGAGGTAATGGATCTCGATTTCTTTTTTGCATTCCGTGCACTTAATTACTTTTTAACTCTCTTTTATTTCTTCTCTATTATCTTGCAAGTACCCCGACCAGGAATCTTCAAGCGGTAGAAAGGAGTAAAGTGCAGTTGAAGACAACTATAAGTGCTCCCATTCTTTCCCCCTCCATAGACTTCATTCCATCATCCTAATTCAAATCCTAATTAACCTAGGTGCTCTCATAAACCCTAGGATTAGTTTGATTGCTTTGATTTTCTCCTCCACCAACCTCACCCCGCATAAAAAAAGAAAAAATCTAAAAAAATCTTACAGAGGTACACAACCTCTTCTGATTCTTCATACTCAACCAGTATTCCGATCTTTGGAACCAGTACACACAACCAAACACATAATTGAGTAGAAATCAAATTAGGTAACCGCTTGTGCGCCTAACTCAATGTGCATTAAGGCCAATTGCTTGAGTTGTTTGGACCACACTACTTCATATAAAAATAACTCATCAAGTAGCTTGCTCATTAGGGTTAATAATTAAGGTCAATACCAGGCACTCTAGTTTATTTTGATTTCAAAGGAAAACATCTTCACTCATGTTTCCAAATCTTGGTGTGCCTCCTAAATTTGATTGAAATCACCCTAATTCAAACCCTAAAAGTTACTTAAGCAAGATTTGAACTCTAAAAGCCACTCATCCAAATAATCTTGCTTGAAAACCCTGATTGTGCATGCACTCACATTTATTCAATCAATCATTAAGGGCACAACCCATTTTAAGAGCACATCACATTCCAAAAGCACTACTTTCCCAGGCCTAACCTAAAATCAAGTAGACGTTGGCCCTAGGACTCATCAGTCCGTTTCAGGATATTTCTCATACTATGGTGCAAATTTATGATGTCTACTTTCTCCAGAAGGTACTAAGTTGGGTGGCCTGATTGTCAAACAACTTAAGCAGGCAGGGGTTTAGCATAATTAGAGGCCTTCGGGACACACTCCCCCTATCGCACCATCCCAACTTAACCAGCTTCTGGATTAAGGATAACACAAAATTCGTGTTGTGGTTTGAGTTTATTTTGGAGCATAGGTCCTTAGGCTACCCAACCTAAGGACAGGTTTGTATTATTGTTCTGTAGGGTTCTTATCCCTAGTCCTTCCGACCTCTTTCTAGTTTATACTTGGAAGGCAGTCATTGAATCCCCGCTTGGAAGGACCATTAAACCATACAAGGAAGCGTAGGTTGAATTTTAATCCAATTGATCCCATGGCTGATCAACCACCTTCTTTGTCTCAGAATCTGCAAGAGATGCTGCAAAGGTAGCTGGAACAAATGCAGCAAATGCAAGAATGGTTCTAGTGAATGCATGGTCAGGGCACTCAGCCCTTTAAGGATTTTTATGATCCTTCTAATTATGGGGAACGTCTCTATGTCCAGATTCCAGCCGGTGACGTAGAAATCAAGTCCCAGGTGTTAAGCTTGATCAAACATTTCCACAGGCTTTGCTCTGAAGACCTGTTTCAACATTTGGAGGACTTGACCACTTTGTTCCAGACTACCAAAGCTCAAAATGTGGATGAGGAGCAAATGATCATGAGGCTCTTTCCCTACTCTCTTAGGGATAAGGCCGCACATTAGTATCGGACAATTGGAAGGCCGATCACAACTTGGAATGATCTTAAATCGACTTTCCTCAAGAAATTCTTCCCAGTCAGGCGTTCCAATGCTTTGCGACGGGTGATTACTACTTTTATCCAGCGACTGGGGGAACCACTTCATGGTGCTTGGGAGCGATTCCAGGATCTATTGTGGAAGTGTCCACACCACGAGTTGCCAAAATGGCAACTCATGCAGATCTTTTATCATGGGTTGACTGAGCAACTCGGTAACCACGTGGACGCTTCTTACGGTGGCAATTTCCTCAACAAGGATGTAGATAATGCGCATGAATTATTTGAGGAAATGAGTGAAAATTCCACAATCATGCCTCCGTGGATACTTTTAAACGGTCCCAACAACCCAGATTGAATGTTAATGAGGTCCATGATTTTCATTCATTCGATATAGTATTGATTTGTAATAACTTAGATAAGGTGGACCTGGTTACCAAAAGAATGGAAGAGTGGATGGCTGGAAACTCTGCAAATACTTCTTGATCCACTCAGTCCCAGAACTTGGGATTCCATTCTTTACGAGCTCCTACTGGACGGGAGTTCGTGAATCAATTGGAAGTGGCTCAACCTGTGAGCTAGCATTACTCGGAATCCCAGGGGTTCCAAACTGGGGCCTTTGATCCTAGTTTCTCTGATCTCTCTCCTTTGTTCCCACCATCCTTGCCCTATGAGGATTGTATGTTGTACAGGAGAACGTTAGGTCCAACCCATTTTCTAACTCTTATAATCTAGGTTGGGGGAACCACCCTAACTTCTCCTGGAAAAATCTATGGCATCAAACCCAAATCCGACCCAGCAACTATCAACCGCAAAGACCAATGGGTCAGGGTCATGTATATACTTAGCTGCCCCCTAACCAAGTCAATCAGCCAACCTAAAATGCCCATCAACCTGTAGGGTAGGCTGATTTGAACTGACAGATGGCAGAGATGCAAGGATCCATGCTCCAGCTCATGCGACAAATGAAGACATAGTTGGATAACTTGCAATCCAGGCTCATTGCTAATTCTCATCAACCTGGATCTCTGCCATCGCAGCCCGTACCCAACCCTTACAACATACAGAATCAAGGCAATCGAGCCCAGGGGTATGGGAATCAAAGGGACCCACACGCACATGCTCAGGTGGTTGAGCAGGGTCCTTCTTCTTTTGCTTCTTCATCCAATCTAGGATATTTGGGGAATCAAGCCCCTCTGATCTTTCCTAACCCTCCCTAAGACCCAAACCCATATTTTTCTGCAAATTCTGTTACCTTAAGGAGCGAGTGGCAAACCTAGGACCCAAAATTACCCTCTTCTAGTCAATCACACCCTGGTGAGCCTGAGGAAGGAAAGGAGAACACTAAAGAAGAGATTAAGGCTCAGGAACTTGATTCCAAAAATCTGGCTCATGTTCCATTCCCTGAAGCCTTCTTAAACCTAAGAAGAAGAAGTTTGTTGATAGCGATGAGGAGCTCTTGAATATATTCAAGAATGTTGAAATTAATATCCCTCTCCTCGATGCTATTAAACACATTCCGACTTATGCTAAATTCTTAAAGGTTTTATGCACTCAAAAGCGTAAGCCGAGGGAATCTGCCTCGAGGAAGGTGATACTCTCCGAGCAGGCTAGTTCTGTTATCCTGCATCACCTTCCTTAGAAAAAGAGAGATCCAGGTGCCCCTTTGATTTCATGTGTTATCGGGGATTACACTTTTGACAGGGCACTTTTGGATCTAGGTGCATCCATTAACCTAATTCCGACTTCTCTTTACGAAAAGTTCGGATTAGGTGAACTTAGGACGACCTCAGTAATGCTGCAGTTAGCAAACTGTTCGATCACAAACCCAAAAGGTGTTATTGAGGATGTTATCGTCAAGGTTAAGGACTTCTACTTTCCTATAGATTTCCTTGTCTTTGACATGGATGTACATTGAAACGTCGGTTTCAGTTATATCGTTGTAGTAAAGCCGGTTGTCACCAACGTTTCATATAAAATTTTTTATTACTCGGAAAACTGAAAGAGTTCCCGAGGTCGAACTCAGGGAGCAAGTTGTATTCTAGAGATATACAAGTTCTATTACAAAAATAAAGAGAGAGAGAGAGAGATGAAAAAATTGGCTTCTTCTTCTTTTCTTCTTTCTTCCTCTTTGTCTTTGGTTCTTCCTGTTCTTCTTCTTCTTCTTCTTCTTCTTCTTCTTTCTTCAGATTTTCCCCTCGTGCTCTTCTTCTTGTTTCCTTTCTTTCTTTTTCGTCAGATCATCTTCTTCTTTTCTTGCTTCTTGCTTCTCTTCATTCCTTCTTCTTCTTTGTCTTCACCTGCCTTGACTTTCCTTTTTCTTCTCTCGCGATGGCCGTTGCTCTTCCTTCTTCTTCAGCGGGTCTTCTTCTTCTTTGGCTGCTGACCTTCCGTCGTCTGCCCCGGTGCTGAGACGACTTAACAATGCCTTCGCTACAGTGCAGCAGCTCCTTCTTCTTCAGCGGGTCTGCTTCTTCTTCTTTGGCCTGCACACTTCAGAGTTTATTCGTCAAGACAAAAACCTACTCTACCCCCCTCCCCCGCGTATCTCTCTCTCTGAAATCACTCCTCGGAAGCTCTCCCAGAGCGCTATCGGGTAATCGGGTTCGGGTCAGGCCCGGGTCCAGGCCCACCGGCGTGCGTGGTGGGCGAGGAGTGCAGGTCAGTCTAATCGGGTCGGGCCAGGTCCGCGGAGCGTGGTCACGGACGAGGCCGAGTCGGGTCGGGTCGGGTGAGAGGGACCTCACCCCGTGGTAACTGAGGCAAACAGCATACGGCAGTTTTTTAATTTATGTGTCCGCGCGCCTTTGAGAGATTCCGAGGTGGGACTAAATGTCCCACCCCGATTCTCTTACGCCTGCAGCAGGGATGGTGCTCCCAATTGCCTCGGCTGCTGAGGCGTACAGCTCCAATCGAGGGCCAGGGTGTGTGCGTGAGACTCTTCCGCGCTGGCCGTGGCTATTCAATCTGGGATATCTCGGCTTGGAGCAACCTCGAGCAGGCTTCGAGCTTCCTCGCCAATGGCGGTCAAGGCCTGGAACCTGAAACCAATGGCACGGCCTCTCGGCCAAATCAGACAGGCGGGGGACCTTCGCCGTGGCACGGCGAAGGTGGTCAGGGGGTCTGCAGGGGGCGAGATGGAGCTGTCGGGTCGTCCTAGGTCAAACAGTGAGCGAGGGAGTGGGTGTGTTCGGTGGGTCTGCAGAGGGTGTTTGGTGGGAAGTGGAGGGGCGGAAGAGGATCAGGGTGAGGAGGCGGAAGTTCTGCGGTGGTCGGCGAGCCGTGTGGGTCGCTGAGGTGATGGGAGCGGCTCGCCGGAGGGTGGTCGGAGGCGGAGAGGATGAGGGTGAACAGGGTCGGTAGAGGGCTTAATTGACTAAATCGAAAGCGGGGAAAGAAAGAGGAGAAGAAGGGGAGTAAGTCTAACTTAACTGCAGGGACGAAGGGGGAGGAACAGGGCGACAGTCGTATCGACTGTCGCCGGAGAAGACGATGCCCAGTGGGGAAGGACGGCGGTGACGACGGGGCAGAGGCAGCGCACGCCGGTATTGCGCGACGCGGAAAGAGCAGGGGAAGAAATCTCTGCTGCTGGTATTGCGGCAGAGCGAAGAGGAGGAGGAGGAAGAACCGCCGGAGCTGGTGGGCGTCTGCCGGAGTGAGAAGAGAGGAAAATTGGGGGTTTTCTCCGTCAGATCCAGGCTGCCTTGGTCGGTGGAGCGGCGGGGGGTATTTATAGGGTTGAAGCAGGGAGGAAGGCGGAGGGAGACGACGTGTCTCCCTCGCCGGAGCATGGTCGGAATTCGAACCCATACCGTCCGTGCGTTCGCACGGCCGGTATGGGGGGCTGCAAGGGCCATGGGGGTGCTCCTGCGACGGCTGACGACGCAGGGCACCCTCCGGTACACATGCCAGGTCCTCCACCTTACCCTGCGCGGCGCCATGCTCCGCGCAAGGTCGCCGGAGCATGGTGCTGGCAGGGTTTTGCAGGAGGGACCTGTTTGCAAAGAACGAAGGAGAGTTAGGGGCCTAAATGCGAGGGTTCAAAAGTTGAGGGCCAAAGAGTAAATATATGAGGACCAAAGTGTAAAGTCGGTCAAGGAGGTTTCTTCTTAGGCTCAAGTTTTTATACATGACTAATTAGGACCTAAGGAATCTGATGGTGAATTTTATTTTCATATTAAACCTTGTTTGACCGGTCAATTTGCGCAAAAACCCAAATTAAGTTATTAATTGGGCATGGTTCTCAATGTAGGTCAAAATGGGTTCTAAAGGCCAAATTGAAGGTTCTAAACCCTAGAGATTATTTTTCTATGAATTTTAGAGGGTTTATTCTATTTTTACTTTGCCTCGAACCTTGTGAATTGAAGTGGGTTGTTTTAGGGTTACAGATTATCATTTGGTTCCTTGGAAGTGCTGTAGCCCTTGCTAGATCATCTCATCCCACTTTGATTCTTATTAAGCCGTTTTGACCTGTGTTTGGGCCCTGAATTACCCTGTATGCAGATTATACTGGTAAAATTGCACTTTTACCCCTTATGACTGGTTTTCTTCTCAAACTCAGAATTCTCTGAGTTAAGCCTTTCCTTGAGATATGTAGGAGCTTTTATCCTTTGTATTGGGTCAAAATGAGCTAGTTATGGCTCATGATGAGGTTCTCATCATACCCCCATGCCTAGCTTTTGCTAGTCCCTTAGCAAAAAACTTAAGGTTTCAACCCTTGTTCTAGACCATGAAGTTTTCAATGGTTTTAGATAAGTGCCTTTTTATTTGAGCATAGATTAGGTTAGAATGCTGACCATAGGCCTAAAAGATACTCTAGTACCAATCAAGATCCAAATCTGTCTAGCCTTAGCCTCAGTCTTTTAGCAAAGGTTTTTAAGGCCCGCAAGAACTAACCTAAGGTTTATTGGACTTCGTGGTTAAAGCACCCGTGCTTGAAATGATTTTAGCCCTGGCCCAGTTCGCAGTGCGTTTTGTAAGAGAGAGATAGAAAGTTTTTTCTGTTTGGAGAGTTTTCTCTCTCTTTTTTTTTTTTTAGTTCTAGTCTAGGGTTGGCTTTTCAACACGGTCTGTATCAGATTCCTTGCTCCCATCATCAATCCTCAAGGGTTCCTGGCGATCGATGCTTCGAGATAGCACCGCCCATGGCAACCCCCGGAACCCTGGCTATTGAGATTTCGAGATAATCCCATCCATGGTATTCCGTGGCCGAATCCAGACCCTGGCCATTGACACTTCGAGATAATGCCATCCATGGAATCTGAACCAGCAGAGTGCTTACATGCCCCCCGTAGGATATGTAAATATCCTAAGAGACAAGCACCGAGGAGATGATATTTTGTTACGCATCTTCGAGGGGATTCTCCGCCTCTCTGCGCTGGGAACTCGTCCAAATCAACTTGTGTTGATCGGCCATTCCTATTCTAGGTGTTCTTTTCAGATTTTTGCGACGCTTCTGCGTGATTCTGATTTTTACGCTTACTGAACCAGGCTGTGTGTGAGATTAGGGTGCTTAGGTTACTGAGTCCCGTAAACCAAAAATTAGTTAACGAGGCCGAATACTCCCTAAGCCTTAGACCTAATACTTCAGCTTTTCATTTTCCTCAACCTCTTGAGGAGTGTCCAGATCTTAATGAGTACTAAGAGTCTATTCAAGAATGCCTAAGGTTTGCATTCTTACTAATCTTATTGTGCACTTTTCAGTTATTTTCTTGAATGAGGTCTAGAACTTAGGTTAATTCCTTAGTTCCTTACTAATGACTATCAACTTTTCTTATAATTTTGTGCTCCTTTTTCATTTTGTTTCTTCTCTCCTTCACAAAATTTTCCTTCTCCTCTTTTCCTCTTATTCTTTTTCGAAAATTTTTTAATTTTTATGGTATTTTTGGCATATGTGAATTTTTTTGTTTGAAACCTTTTCTTACGAGTTTTTGCACTTTCATACCCCCCCATGCCTAAGATTTGCAATGTCCTCATTGTAACCTAGGGGTTTCTATTCGACTAAGTTCATACATTAGGATAGCTGTTTTGATGAGTGAATGGGTCGGGGTGACTGTTGCGGACGATTTCTAATCTCAGATGCAAGCACCTGAGGTGGAGTCGGCTGTCCTAAAGTGTGAACTTCAAGTGCAAAAAAGCTGTCAGAACAAGTTTCAGGTTTTCAAAGAGAATGACGGGCTGCCTCCCGTTGAGCGCTAAATTTGATGCCTTCAGCCAAGCGGGAAATGCGATGGAGAGGGGATGGTCAACTCAGCAGAGTTTTGTAAGACAAGCACCTTGATTAAGAGCCTGGTTGGTCCAACCAGGTGCTTGTTCAGATCAACAGGCTGATGATGCAGCCCAAACCCAATCAATCTGGTGGGTTGATAGATGTGTATAAAAAAATGTGGAACCCACCATAAACTATGAGGCTCAGATGGATGTGGAAGTGTAAACGCAGGGTTTGGCTGAGCCGAATCAGCCTGGTCAGAGTAGGGACCCGTAGGATAATCAGTGGTTGATGCAGGAACCCTACAGGGGTGATCAGAGAATGATAGAGCATGGTATGTAGTCTGATCAATGTTCGAAACCCGATGTGGAAATGCAATCGGCTCGGTGAGAGGTGAATCAGCATAGAAATTGAGTCCGGTTGCGGGTCGGGGTTTGGGAGAGGTTTTGATCCGTTCTGTGTGTGCGGATGAGGTGGCCATTGTGTACGAGGGCTCTTCTAGAAACAGATGATAGGTGATTTTCTGCAGAGAGTCCTCTGGGTAACTATCAAATGCCGGAAGAGTGTTTGTAGGATGAAAGAAATCGGATTCGAGAAAAAATTTGGATTCTGGGTTGCAATCACTCTTGGCATTTTCTGTTTTTGGTTCCTGAGGATCGAAAAGGAATGATTCTGTGTTATCGGTGATCTCGGGAATCAGGACCTCAGAGTCAGAGTCAGAGTCAGAATTATGTGAACTGAGGTCGTAGATAGGCCTGGCGTGTTCAGGAAGGGGAATCTCTCCGCAATTATAGTCAGATCTGAAATTGTCGGAGAGTTGGCGAAAATGA
This sequence comes from Thalassia testudinum, assembly GCA_037157565.1. NCBI lineage: Eukaryota > Viridiplantae > Streptophyta > Magnoliopsida > Alismatales > Hydrocharitaceae > Thalassia > Thalassia testudinum. Next base: position 120,756,995 of record JAZHRO010000036.1, on the reverse strand, counting down.
TCATGAATTCCACCACAGCAGAAATCATCAGATGTGGAATCAGCAGCCTGATTGGGTTCTAGCCTATATATCACTTCTGGGCTCAAAAAGATGTTCTGTTCAAGCTCTAAGCTGGTAGGATAGACCCTATTAAAACCTTGCTCATCCAACTCCTCAGTTTCTGTATCATAAATTGGCATGTTTTCTGAGAAATCGATCAGATTTCCTGAGGATGTTGGAGAGGGATACTCATTAAATAGAGGCCCGGAATCATATCCTGTAAAAATTTGATCTTCCTCATAAAGGGCCTCATAATCTTCCCAATAAGTTTCAGATCTAGGTTCTAGGCTTAGGATGTGGGTAGAATTATTAGAACCTAAGTCCGAATAACCTTCGAGGGTCACCTTATCAAAACAAGGGGTGGAATTTATACCCTCCAGAGGTTCAATTCTAATCTTGTTATTGCAGGAGTCTTGGAGTTCTAAGCTTGGTGATTTATGGCCTAGGGTTGGCTCAGCATTGTGTTCTCCTGCAACTTCCCAACCTATTTTAATGCTATCTTCTACCTGGGTTGGGATTTTACAACCACTTTGTGCCTCAATCCCGGGATCTGGGAAACTGAATGGTTCCTTAATACTGTTCCAAGATGGTTCATCCTCTGTTTCTGGTTTATACGGGTATTTCTGGTTGATAATTTGTTCTACTGATTTCATCATTTCTACCCGTTTTATAAGGGCATCTTGGTGTTGTTCCCAAAGTACAGGATTTGTCAAGCATTGAAGGTATTCAGATTGGTGTAATTTTTCCATCTCAATGTATCCTGTCATGAGCATATCTCGGGTTGATCCTTTTGAAATTCCAGTCAATAGAATTTGGGCACAGTTCATGATGAAGGATGTGGTTGTTGGGACATCAACCTGAATATCTCCTCTTGGTGTTGAGGTTTTTTCTTCTTTTTCATAGAATCTTATGGCATTCTCGATCATTTTATCTTTCATAGATCTCCGATATTCAGGTTTCTTGAATGGTAGTCTTGCTAGGTAATTAGGCTGCATAATTGGATCAGGTGGTGGAATCAAAGTTTGAATTAAGATGGAAGAAGGGGATTTTGTTCAGAATCAGAGGAAAGAGGGGCTATGTGAATGATTTCTGCAAAAACAAAGGAGCCGAGGCTTAGCCTCGGGGAGAGTGAATTTCTATAGGAGGTTTCAAGGACCTCCTGAAAAATACTGAAGGGCTGGATGAGATAAGCAGGTGCTGGACCCAATCAAGACACCCAAAAATTGTTGGGTGACTATAGAGGTTCGGGGCAGATGGACCCCTTGATCAGAAAGATCGTCCACCTGAGAATTACCTGGGCAGCCAGAGAGGGAGAGTCCCGCGAAGACCCCTACACGGTAGAGCGTCCCCACGGGTTACAGGGTTTCCCCCACCCGACCTCTCTTGTCACTGCGGTTCCAGGTAGACCAGAATGGGGATCTTGACCTCTTAAGTCTACCAATTTTAAGATCAGGGTGCTTAAGGTTTCACTTGAACTTTAGTCTTTTAAGTGCAAAGAGTGACCTAATTTAAGGTTGGTTGACCCATGGGGTCAACTTTACCTCTTGTTTTCTTTGAGAGCTTTTAGGTCCTGTCTTTTAGGGTTCAAGTGTTTAGAGAGAGCCAATTGTTTTAGATTTTCTTTGAATAGGTCTTTTCAGACAAGGGCTTGGGCACACTTCATTTGGTTTTCTCAATTCTTGCTTAAGGAGTGTGTCTCTAAATCCCTAGTGTTGGATCCTAGGTTGGCTCTACTTGGTCCAGTTAATTCTTTGTTGGGTAATTAGGGCTCAAGCAAGAATGTGTTAGCCCTTAAATACCCTTAATAGTGTGCAGAAATAATGAGTTGAAAACATGCAACTTTTATGGTTACTAAATATGGAAGACAGGTTAACCCTATATTGCTTGTTCTTTTCTTTTCTTCCTCTTTAGAGCTTAGGGGTTAATAGTGAGAGGAAAAATTTACCTGTCTTTGGTGTGGTTGCTTGTCTTCTTGCGTTCCTGTAGCTGCACAAAAGAGAGGAGATTATCAGAACTTAAAAGAAACAGGAATGTTTACCTCTAGAATAGCCGTTGCTCCCCGGCAACGGCGCCAAAATGAAACGTCGGTTTCAGTTATATCGTTGTAGTAAATCCGGTTGTCACCAACGTTTCATATAAAATTTTTTATTACTCGGAAAACTGAAAGAGTTCCCGAGGTCGAACTCAGGGAGCAAGTTGTATTCTAGAGATATACAAGTTCTATTACAAAAATAAAGAGAGAGAGAGAGAGATGAAAAAATTGGCTTCTTCTTCTTTTCTTCTTTCTTCCTCTTTGTCTTTGGTTCTTCCTGTTCTTCTTCTTCTTCTTCTTCTTCTTCTTCTTTCTTCAGATTTTCCCCTCGTGCTCTTCTTCTTGTTTCCTTTCTTTCTTTTTCGTCAGATCATCTTCTTCTTTTCTTGCTTCTTGCTTCTCTTCATTCCTTCTTCTTCTTTGTCTTCACCTGCCTTGACTTTCCTTTTTCTTCTCTCGCGATGGCCGTTGCTCTTCCTTCTTCTTCAGCGGGTCTTCTTCTTCTTTGGCTGCTGACCTTCCGTCGTCTGCCCCGGTGCTGAGACGACTTAACAATGCCTTCGCTACAGTGCAGCAGCTCCTTCTTCTTCAGCGGGTCTGCTTCTTCTTCTTTGGCCTGCACACTTCAGAGTTTATTCGTCAAGACAAAAACCTACTCTACCCCCCTCCCCCGCGTATCTCTCTCTCTGAAATCACTCCTCGGAAGCTCTCCCAGAGCGCTATCGGGTAATCGGGTTCGGGTCAGGCCCGGGTCCAGGCCCACCGGCGTGCGTGGTGGGCGAGGAGTGCAGGTCAGTCTAATCGGGTCGGGCCAGGTCCGCGGAGCGTGGTCACGGACGAGGCCGAGTCGGGTCGGGTCGGGTGAGAGGGACCTCACCCCGTGGTAACTGAGGCAAACAGCATACGGCAGTTTTTTAATTTATGTGTCCGCGCGTCTTTGAGAGATTCCGAGGTGGGACTAAATGTCCCACCCCGATTCTCTTACGCCTGCAGCAGGGATGGTGCTCCAATTGCATCGGCTGTTGAGGCGTACAGCTCCAATCGAGGGCCAGGGTGTGTGCGTGAGACTCTTCCGCGCTGGCCGTGGCTATTCAATCTGGGATATCTCGGCTTGGAGCAACCTCGAGCAGGCTTCGAGCTTCCTCGCCAATGGCGGCCCAGGCCTGGAACCTGAAACCAATGGCACGGCCTCTCGGCCAAATCAGACAGGCGGGGGACCTTCGCCGTGGCACGGCGAAGGTGGTCAGGGGGTCTGCAGGGGGCGAGATGGAGCTGTTAGGTCGTCCTAGGTCAGACTGTGAGCGAGGGAGTGGGTGTGTTCGGTGGGTCTGCAGAGGGTGTTTGGTGGGAAGTGGAGGGGCGGAAGAGGATCAGGGTGAGGAGGCGGAAGTTCTGCGGTGGTCGGCGAGCCGTGTGGGTCGCTGAGGTGATGGGAGCGGCTCGCCGGAGGGTGGTCGGAGGCGGAGAGGATGAGGGTGAACAGGGTCGGTAGAGGGCTTAATTGACTAAATCGAAATCGGGGAAAGAAAGAGGAGAAGAAGGGGAGTAAGTCTAACTTAACTGCAGGGACGAAGGGGGAGGAACAGGGCGACAGTCGTATCGACTGTCGCCGGAGAAGACGATGCCCAGTGGGGAAGGACGGCGGTGACGACGGGGCAGAGGCAGCGCGCGCCGGTATTGCGCGACGCGGAAAGAGCAGGGGAAGAAATCTCTGCTGCTGGTATTGCGGCAGAGCGAAGAGGAGGAGGAGGAAGAACCGCCGGAGCTGGTGGGCGTCTGCCGGAGTGAGAAGAGAGGAAAATTGGGGGTTTTCTCCGTCAGATCCAGGCTGCCTTGGTCGGTGGAGCGGCGGGGGGTATTTATAGGGTTGAAGCAGGGAGGAAGGCGGAGGGAGACGACGTGTCTCCCTCGCCGGAGCATGGTCGGAATTCGAACCCATACCGTCCGTGCGTTCGCACGGCCGGTATGGGGGGCTGCAAGGACCATGGGGGTGCTCCTGCGACGGCTGACGACGCAGGGCACCCTCCGGTACACATGCCAGGTCCTCCACCTTACCCTGCGCGGCGCCATGCTCCGCGCAAGGTCGCCGGAGCATGGTGCTGGCAGGGTTTTGCAGGAGGGACCTGTTTGCAAAGAACGAAGGAGAGTTAGGGGCCTAAATGCGAGGGTTCAAAAGTTGAGGGCCAAAGAGTAAATATATGAGGACCAAAGTGTAAATTCGGTCAAGGAGGTTTCTTCTTAGGCTCAAGTTTTTATACATGACTAATTAGGACCTAAGGAATCTGATGGTGAATTTTATTTTCATATTAAACCTTGTTTGACCGGTCAATTTGCACAAAAACCCAAATTAAGTTATTAATTGGGCATGGTTCTCAATGTAGGTCAAAATGGGTTCTAAAGGCCAAATTGAAGGTTCTAAACCCTAGAGATTATTTTTCTATGAATTTTAGAGGGTTTATTCTATTTTTACTTTGCCTCGAACCTTGTGAATTGAAGTGGGTTGTTTTAGGGTTACAGATTATCATTTGGTTCCTTGAAAGTGCTGTAGCCCTTGCTAGATCATCTCGTCCCACTTTTATTCTTATTAAGCTGTTCTGACCTGTGTTTGGGCCCTGAATTACCCTGTATGCAGATTATACTGGTAAAATTGCACTTTTACCCCTTATGACTGGTTTTCTTCTCAAACTCAGAATTCTCTGAGTTAAGCCTTTCCTTGAGATATGTAGGAGCTTTTATCCTTTGTATTGGGTCAAAATGAGCTAGTTATGGCTCATGATGAGGTTCTCATCATACATGAAGATTTACAGAACACGCCCATCATTCTGGGGTGCCTGTTCCTTGCTACCGCAAAGGTCAATATTAACTATGAAAGCGGTAATATGGAAATCGCCTTTAGGGATAGAAAAATGAAACTTGATATTTTCAAGGCGATTGACAAATTTGAGGATTGTGGATATATTGAGGAACTTGAGGATCATGATTTGAATGTTGAGACTTGTATGGCTTTTACTATACTTGAGAATTCCTCCTGCACCGATGAACCCAACCCACAACCCTTCATGGCAGACCTGCTACACCCTGAAGAGGTTGTTTATTTTATTCACTTCCAACCTCTTCCATTAGATCATCCTGATGAATCTTCATCATCATCCTCCTTACCCTCCATCCTAAACCTACCTCATCACGAACTGAAACCATTGCCTGAGAGTCTGAAATATGAATTTTTAGGACCTAAGAAAATGCTTCCTATGATTATAAGTGCAAAACTAACTACGGAGCAAGAGATGAAACTGATCAAGGTCCTAAAAGCACATAAGGAGGAAATTGGTTGGACCATCCATGTCCTTAGGGGGATTGAGCCATCTTATTGCAATCATCAAATTTTTATGGAAGATGGATCCCGCCCCTCTCGGTTAATGTAGAGGAGATTGAACCCAAATATGCGAGAAGTGGTCAAGAAGGAAATCATCAAGTGGCTTAATGCAGGAATCATTTATCCAATCTCAGATAGTCCCTGGGTTAGTCCCATGCAAATTGTTCCTAAGAAAGTCGGGATTACTGTTGTGACTAACGAGAAAGGAAATCTGTCACAACTCATTCAGCTTCCTCTTGGAGAGTCTATATTGATTACAAGAAGCTGAACACAGCCACGAATAAGGATCATTTCCCTCTTCCTTTCATTGACCAAATCCTTGAAAGGTTAGCTGGGCAAAAGTATTTTTGTTTCCTGGACGGTTACTCAGGATACAACTAAGTCCCTATCCATCCCGATGATCAGGAAAAGATGACTTTCACCTGTCCCTACAAAACCTTTGCATTCCGTAGAATGTCATTTGGGCTTTGCAATGCACTCGCAACTTTTCAAAGGTGTATGCTAGCCATTTTCTCAGACATGGTGGGAGAGTTTATGGAAGTATTCTTGGATGATTTCTCCATTTTTGGAGATTCATTTGATTCTTGGCTGGCTAACCTTGAATTGATCTTTAAGAGATGCATGAAAACATGGTTGGTCCTTAGCTGGGAGAAGAGTCACTTCATGACACAAGAAGGCATCATGTTGGATCATGTAGTCTCTGAGTGGGGAATTGAGGTTGATAAAGCTAAGGTGGATGCTATCTCAAAACTTCCTCCTCCCACATCTATTAAACAAATTCGATCATTTCTTGGTCATGTGAAATTTTATAGGAGGCTCATCAAGAACTTTTCTAAGGTTGCTCGACCTTTGAGCAACCTTCTGGCCAAAGATATGCTATTCGATTTTAACAAATCATGCCATAAGGCATTTGATTTTCTTAAAATGACAGTCACTTGTGCTCCGATGCTGCAACCACTAATCTGGACAGCCCCATTTGAAATCATGACGGACGCTTCTGATTACGCGGTTGGGCTATTTTGGGTCAAAAGATAGACAAGAAGCCCTTTGTCATCTACTACGCTAGCAAAACCCTGGACGAGGCCCAAAGAAACTACACTGTTACCAAAAAGGAATTGCTAGCTGTAGTATTTGCATTGAAAAAATTCAGGACTTATCTCCTAGGATCTCATGTTATAATCTATACCGACCACTTGGCCTTGAGACATCTCTTGGCTAAAAATGATGCTAAACCCCTATTCATCCGATGGATTCTTTTACTTCAAGAATTCGATCTTAAAACTAAAGACAAATTTGGGGCGCAAAATGTGGTGGTGCATCTTTCGAGACTTCTAAGTGATTCTTCTTGTCTTGATATTTCGATTACTGATACTTTTCCGAACGAGACTATTCTTACAATTTCAGGTGTCCAAACCCTTAGCTTGCAGACATGGTAAATTATTTAGCCATTGGCCAAATCCCCCAGGATTGGACTAAGCAACAACCGGATAGACTTATATCGAGGCCAAATATTACTTTTGGGATGACCATGAATTGTTCTGCATCGGCTCTAGTCAGATTACTCGCCGATGTGTTTCGGAGAATGAGTTTCAAAGTATACTTGAGTTCTGCCATGCATCTGCGTGTGGTGGACATTTCTTTGGGAAAAAGATGGATGCAAAAATTTTGCAATCTGGATTTTATTAGTTGTCTTCATTCAAGGATACCCAGCAATCCTCAAGGTCATGTTCCCAATGCCAAGCACTTGGGAGCATAGCCAAAAGAGACATGATGCCTCTAAACCCGATTCTTCTCATCGAAATCTTCGACATTTGGGGCATCGATTTCATGGGACCCTTCCTTCCTTCATTTGGACACCAATACATTCTTGTAGCTGTCAACTACGTGTCCAAATGGATTGAGGCTATTCCCACCTGAACCAATGACCACAAGGTGGTCATCAATTTTATCAAGAAAAATATCTTCAATCGGTTCAGGATTCCGAGGGCCATCATCAATGATGGTGGTACTCACTTCACCAATGCCTAGTTATGCAATTTACTGGCTAAATACGAGGTGAATCACAGAATTTCCACACCTTACCACCCCCAGGAGAACGGACAGGCCGAGATCTCCAATCGAGAGATCATGAACATCCTACAAAAGACGGTTAGGACTGATATAAAAGACTAGACTCAAAAGCTTCATGATGCTATTTGGGCCTACCGTACAGTGTACAAAACACCTATTGACATGTCACCATTTCGTCTGGTGTATGGAAAGGTGTGCCATTTACCTGTAGAGATTAAACATCGGGCATTCTGGGCAATCAAGAAATGCAACTTTGATTTAAGTCTGTTGGTGCTAGAGTACCACGATCGTTTATTTTGATGATAACAAAACATGTGTCTTTTAACATTTGCTTTTGAGTCCTAGTTTTCAGGTCAAATTGCAAATGGAGACACATGGTGGATTGGAGGAGCTTGATAGAGGCGAAGGAGCTTCGCGAGGAGCAAAAGCTTGAAGAAGGAAGGAGATGAAGAATAAGATAGATTTCCTTTCTATTGTACTTTATATTTTGTTTCTTTTGTTGCTCTTTATTTTCTTTCTTAAATCTTATGTTAAAGAGCCTCAAAGAACCCTTAAAGTAGTCCTAAGAACACCTGTACTACCCTAGGATACCTAGGTTTTCTGTAGAGAACTTAGAAAACCAAAATAGGGTTCAAACAACCTTATTAGATGTCCAATCTGGAAATTAGACGTCTGATATGGACTTTTAAGACGTCTGACTGGTTGATCAGACGTCCAAAACATCTAGGCTAGACTTAATAGGTTCTGTCTGTTAGAATCCATCATCCAGACCTTTGTCCAGACGTCTTAGGAGACGTCTAATGCCTTTGCCAGACATCCAATTAGTGGAACGTTGGCTACCTATGTAAACATTGAGGGAAATGACCGTTATCCTTATATCAGACGTCCGTAGAGGACCCCAGACGTCTGATATGTGACCGTCTTACCTCGACTGACCCAAAATCTCGTTTAAGAGATTTTCTAGCTGTTGTACTCTCTTGGAAATCTATACTCGCTGTTAACTTAGTTTCCAGATGTCCAGATCCTATGCTAAACAACCGATCTGTCGTCTGATCACTTAGACCTAGAACCCTGTTTAGGTCTAGACAAAAACAGGAAGGATTCCCATTTAGAATTAGACGTCTGACCTTATGTCCAGACGTCTTAAAAGACTTGTTTTGACGTCCGCTCTGATTCAACATCATCCAAAAAGATCAACCTACGTAGATTAGACGACTAACTCTAAAATCAGACAACCCAGATGTCTGACCTTAAGTCAAGACGTCTGATAACCCTGTCAAAGTCATGATTGATCCTGATTCCGACTTGATTTGCCTTGGATTTGCACCCAACGGCTATGGGAGCCTTCTAAGGCCTTCCAAACCCTTCCTAGGTCCTCTATAAATAGAGGAGGACCCCTTGGCTTGCAACACACACCAAGACAGACCTAGCAACACACTTTCATATCAATTTATGTCTTTTGATCTTGAGAAGAAAGCTCTAACTCTCCAAGCCCAGTTCTACATGCAGAGAGCTTCATCTGAGTTGTGCACCAGCTCTCCCTCTGCATTTACGAGAGCATCGTTGTGCCAAAGCGTGGTTCACTCACCCGCATCATCACGCCGACGCACTTCCACCAAAGGGAAGTTTCCTAACTCCTATAGAAGCTAGGTTTTAATATTTGTGGCTCTATAGGATTGTTGTACTTTTATTGTTCTTTGGTTTGAGTATTCTCTTTGCAAATTCTCATCTCCATCGAGGGACAAAATCCTCCTTGTGAAGAGGAGGTGTTGAGGAACTCTACCCTTGTACTTGTAGTGTGGTTGTAATTGAGGTTGAACTACCCTCATTTAAGTAGTTCGTATAGTGGATTTGATCAACTAGCTCGATCGGGAAATCCTAACTCGAGAGGGTTAGGTGGTGGTTTTTACTCAGTTTGGGTTTCCACCTAAAAATACTTGTGTAATTTGCAATTGCTAATTTTGTGAGATTGTCTATTTTAATTCCGCATTTTATACGTCACGCATATCTCACCCCCTCCAAGTAGGGAATTATAAAGTTTAGCTGGAAAGACCAGGAAACTCCAACTATCTGAGTTGAAGGAGCTTAGAAATGATGCATACGAGAATGCCAAGATCTATAAGGCTAGGACCAAAGCTCTTCATGACCAACTGATTTCCTGCAAGAGCTTTGAGCCGAACCAAAAGGTCTGGCTCTTTGATTCTCAACTTAAGCTCTTTCCCAACAAGCTTAGGTCAAAGTGGAATGACCCGTTCATCATTGATCGAATATTCTCAAACAGAACCATTGAGATTTCTGACCCAAAGATGGATAATTCTTTCAAGGTCAACAGACAGCATTTGAAACCTTACATTGACCGTGTTATTCCAGAACCTGTCTCAGACAAGGTTGCTTTAACCTTAATCCAACTTTCTTGGGCTGGACCTCGCCTAGCTGATGGCACTAAACCCAGCACTTGTACAGTTTGACTTAGGGCTGACCAAAGCATCATGGAATACAGGTGATATTTTTTTCATTTTACCCTTTTCTCATGCCTTTTATTTTCAATGAGGACATTGCATAAGCTAGGCATGGGGGTTGGATTCATTTTTTAATCATATTGTCAGCCCTGTGGATTTCTTGTAAATTTTCCTTATTTTTCCTTTTTATTTAAAAAAATTGAATTAGGAAAAGAAAACTTGGGCTTTAGAAATTTTCAACCTTAGGAAATAATACGGTACAACCTGAACACTTAGACCCTTCAGGTCTTCAGGCTTAATTAACCCAGGTGTCCACTAAAATGTGAACTTGTTTCTCGAGTCCTTACCATTTGAAAATTCATTTCAAATTGGTTAAATAAGTTAAGGTGATAAATACACAACTTATCAACCCGCCCTCTGATTTTAGAGGACTTTAAGTTTAAGCATCTACATACTATTTGCACTGACTCACTATTCGACGATTTTAACGGTAATTGGGTAGCTAATGAACCTTCTAGGGTGGTATGACTGACAAGTTATCGGTGGTAACAGCTCATCGGCTGGTTGTCCAGAGCCCAGCCACACGACCATTTTCTTCTTCTTGCCTTTAGGTAAATCTTAGATCAGGGAAGGCACCTACTTAAAAAAAAAAAAGTATCCAAAAAGAAAAAAAAAGAAATAAAAAAGAAGAAAAGAAGAAAGAAATAAGCTACACTTCACCGCACAAGTATGGCTGGCAAGTTGTTGGTGGTAACAGCTCATCGGTCGGTTGTCCAAAACCCAGCTCACAAAAATGCACGTTTAATTTCAAACACTTAGGATGAAGCATAGAAGTAGAATAAGTTAGGGAGATATACACTGGATTCGCTCTTGTGTTGATCCCATAAAAATAAAAGTAGGAAGAAAGTACCGATCGTATAGATACACCTTTAAGCAGAATTCCTTTCCAAGGTCACCTAGGGCATAGAAATCCAAAGTCCATTCTAATCGCCGATCAGTGAGTCTATCACATTTCACACAAAAAGATGCTTAGTACTTAGAGTTCTCTTCGAGTCTTGGGTGGGTTAGGTAGCTTAGAAAGCTGCCTCGAAACCCTAAACTTAAAAATCCAAATAAATTAGAAAAGAAGAAAAAGAAAAAGATGCTTCTGCTCTTGAATAAGGCGAGGCTTGGGTGGTCTGCATTTTGGCAGACACCCGGGCGCTGTTGTGTCTCTGTAATTCAGGTCCTTAGTAATTTGATCCTAGTGTTGAAAAATAACTTTTGCCCAAGTATTTTGATCATAATTCTATTTATAAATAGCATATAGTTTTTCTAGTGACTAACAAAAGATAAGCATGGGGGTGTGATGTGTATACATCTAAGTAGCCTAAAATGTCTATTTATGCATGTTTTTAGTATCATAGAAACATCATGCATTTGGTCAATTTGTATGAAGTGTATAGTAATTCGCCTCATTTTGTGGCCAGGGACAGGCCAACATTTATCGGGGTCTCGGATTGAAGACCCAACCATACGGATCTAATAAGGGCGACGATCAGAGTTCAACGACTCCAAGATCACCTCGATCGAATCTCCATCCATCAGATGCAGTCCGAGAAAGATTAGAAGTCAAGGACCAAGGTGGTGTAAATCCGTACCTCAGATGACAAATCCAACCGCACGGATGGGTTCAGATTGATGATTGTAGCCCAATGATGCGAAAGTCGGTCCAATCCGACATCCGTGGCACCATCTACAAGTTAGAGAAGATGGACGGCTAGGATGGCAACACGTGGTGCCATCCCAGCCACCCAACACCGACCAAGGCTCCCACTCCACCTCTGAAGGCACAATCAAGATGCGATCTCATCCATTGGATCGAGATCCAACTACTAAGGGCGTGCGAATGTTAAACCCAAAATGCAACACAAGTTGAGGCGTAGAGTAGTAGTCGAAGAGCCACCTCGCGAAGACGAGGCGTGGGTTCAAGCCCCGCGCACCTCAAATGGAATGAGTGAGCGGGGCGTGACTCAGTTTGGCTGCTGAATCACGAGCAGGTAGTGGATGCGGGCACTACATGGTGACATCGATGAGCGTAGACGTGCACACACGATCGAACCCGTAATCGCGCACGCGCACGCTTAAGCAGCAAAGAAGAAGAGGCATGCGTGGATACTCAGCCGTCCGATCTCTCGATTAGACGGTTGAGATGAGCTGAACATGGGTGGAGTACTCAACACATGAAGCTGAAAAGACGTGGGCGGGTGTGCATGTTTAGTGAATGGGGCTTTAGTGACGGTTGTATGCATCATTAAAGACCCTTACATTAATGTTTTAAGATTAAAATGGCCTATTTGCCCCCTATTCCTTACCTATAAAAGGCCCTACGCCCTCCACATTTTCTTCATCAATTCCATCATCTCTCTCCCTCTCTAAGAGCTAAGAACTCAAGTTCTAAAGCTCACTCTAGTGCTCCCAAGCTACGGGAAGCTCCACTAGAGTAAAAATACAAAGTTTTCCACCTCTCATCCCCTTCGCGATGCTCTCACCATCTGTCATCTCGCCCTCATTCTGGAAGTGGATCCCACGATGCCGACGCCCTATCTCACCCTTGGTTCTTCTCGATCCATCCTCTGTCATTCGTCTTCTCTCTCCTTCCAGGCGACGTCCATTCGACTTGTCCTCTAAGCAGCCGACGAGGAGGATAACTTCTCTCCCCCTTCTCTTTATCGCTTTATAGATTAAATTTTCCACTTTTTAGTGTAGTTGTAATGACATTATTTTGAGTATAAAAGTTATTTTTCTCTCTCTCACTTTCTCTCTCTCTCTCTATAGTTGTAGTGTTTAGATTGCAAATAGAATAATAATCATTGTGAATGTCTCATTTATAAACAAAAATTACAAAAAAATATAACTACAGATTTCAACATAGCCTCCCCATGTTTGACCTAGGACTCATTCTGAGTTTCGGTTACAAATTATTTGATTGACGGATTTTCTTGCAAATCATACTATAACAACGAGTTTTCTAAACTCAAATCTTTTTTCAATGAATTTCCTGTACAACATGCTTTACTGAGAAATAATTGGATTTATGTGATAAAGTTAAGAGTTAATGACCACATGTACCCCTATCGTCGCATGCATGAAACAAACTCTTATTTCCATTAAACCAGTTCCGTCATACTCATTGATTGGTAGGTAGTATGAAACCACCGTCATAATTTGGAAATTTTCTATAAACTAATAACATTGGAGGTTAATATGAATATATGTTCATCCTGGGCTTAATGATGTAGAATTGTTAAGCAAGACTGGATTTAATGAAAATAAAAGATACAGTTATCTAGAATGGATTTAATAATTAAATATTATTTAACCGGGATTTAAAGTATAGATAACTAGTTTTCGCTCCGCTACTCTCCAGATTTTAGCTGTAGCTTTGATTTTTCAGACCGATTTCAGGGGTTGGTTTATGGAGTTGTTAGCCTCCCTACGACTCTTTAGTTAGGCTTAGTGGCCAACTGGGATAGCGGGATGCATGGCTCGATGTTTGGAGTGGTTCTTTCTCGACCGGTGAGTGGGTCATTGGCTATCTATAGTTCAGCGTACACAGCGCTTATACGTGTTCACGCTACGCAACGTAGTCGCCACCCCTTTCCGCAATGACCCCAAGGTGATGGAGAGTGGCGACTCGATGGGTATAAGCAGTCTTCCCAACCAAGAGGATGGCTTATACTAGTCTTGCACCATAGGAAGTTACAGGAGATTGTTTTGTGCCCCAAGACATCAATTGACGGATTGTAAGCTATAAGAATATGGGCAAATTACATAAATGGAATTGGATAAAAAATAAATTGTAAACGCATGAACTTTTGATATAGTGCCCTTTTCCTATACTTTTTGTTTTAGTTGATCTACTCTACTTAGTTTTTATTGACGTGTTCTCATGTCTGTACTCAGGCACCTGGCTGTTAGCTACCGTATGTGCATCTCTTGGCTTACATATGTACATTCTGTGGTAAACCCTTTGGTCAGTACTTCATCTCTTTCTATTCCATTATTACTTTACGTTTTGTTTGATTGGCTATTGTTGTTTTGTGACCATGTGTTGGGTGACTGTGATCTTGTTGGTGGTTTGTGGTAGTTATTAGCACACAGCTACTTGAGTTTTGTCACCTGGCAGGACTCGGGTCATCACAGTGTTAGTGTTGGTGCATAAGTCATTAGGCACCCCAATCAACTCTTAATTGCAGTTTTGATGATAAAAAACTAAAGGAGTTTTTTTTTCTCATTTGTATGTTTTCCTTTTGAGAAATAAGTCTTGAAATGTGTATGATCTAATTTGTATATTTTTTTAATTCTCTACCCCATGTTTTAATTTTTTCTTTAAACTATGATTTATCCTATTTGCATTTATATTAAAACATTATACTTTAAAGAAACCATAAACAAACCTTGAAACGAATCCTTAAATGAACCCTAAATGAATCAAATCAAAATTAGCAACATTTCAAACTTTACGCTTAAACAAGCTATAAATGAACTAAATCAAACCTTCAATAACATAAATAAATCAAATCAAACCTTACCCTTATTTTTTCTTACCAAACTCGAATCAAACCCGAAACTTGAAAAATTGTTATCGAACCAAGCTGAACCTAAGTAGGTTTGCTCAAGTTCAGTTCGTTTACACCCCTAGCTATGAGGAAATGGGCAATGTTGTGGTGGTCTACTCCTTAGAGAAGAGACTATTCTACGATGCGCTTGACCATTTTGCCAAATAGGTATGGCAACCTCCTGGAGGAAAGTTTGAGTTCTTCTCCTTGGAGAATGCTTGGCTTCTTCCTTATGACATTCGTCGAGGAGGACTACCTATTAGTCATCGAGAGAGGGCCATGGTTCCTCAATAGGGCGTTCTTGATCACTTAAACATGGAGCCCGAACCTCAAGCTTGTAAGGGAGGAGTACCTTACATTGATCCCAATGTATGTGTAGTTACTGGACCTCCCACTCTACCTTTAGTCATGGAGGATCATTAATAAGGTCGTCAATACCATCGTAAAACCACTCTAGCGAGACTGAGCAACGACGACAAAGAAGATCAGGTTTGTATGCTTTTGTGTGGAGGTCTCAGTCGATTGCAAACTTCAAACAACCATTCCAATCATGACCAGGAATGGGCCTTATGACTAGGTGATAGTCACACATATGAGTGGCTACCACCTAGGTGCAAGATGTGCTGCATGTATGGCCAAAAGATGGTGGCATGTAGCATTCATGGTGGTACCGAAGGCCAAGGGAAGTTTGGACAACAATGGGGTGAGCGCATAAGGCTATGCCAGTAGTAGTTAAAGAAGACCCAATAGTCACGCACAGGGGACGCAAGGATGCATACTTCGAAGGGACAGCACCTCCTCGTGTAATGCGAAAGGAGACAAACACTACAACTCCTCATACAACACATGAGGAGGACAGGAGTTCAAACAGGCCATTCAATTAATGGCCCAATCATTCTCAACCTTAATGACCCATTCCTTGAGGGCTAAATGATAACATAAATTGTTGTGATGACTGATGTGATAATGATTGTTGTAGTATGTGTTGTAGTTTGAAACACCAAGAGTGTCATTGTGGTGAGTTGTATGGAGTACCAGTCATTACAACCATTATTATTATTTACTTATCTAATTTTTACTGATTTTGTTCCAGGTCGTTCACTGGGAGACAATTTATTGAATTACATCGCTCTTTGATCTCAAAATTATCCTCTAATTCCAAAAAGAAGCTTTACATCTTATTAAAGAATGAATGACTGTGGACATTGTTTATCTACTTAAAAAGAATCAATTGTAATGCTTGCAAAAACTAACTATAAACAAGCACCAAACAATTTATTACTATACTAAAAACTGTCTTTACAAGTTGTACTATTACTACTAACATGGAAGTACACAATAGACTAAGATGTTATAGTATATTAACTTAACTTACTAGTCTGTTATCTACAATAACACATACAGCAGTTTTAGTGACAGACAAAAGCGTCGTTAGATCTCAGAAAACACTATATACAAACCTAAAGAGGCAAAATGAGGTCTGTAGCGACGTTTAGGGTGACATTTTATTCTGTTAGTAAATATACGGGTTTATTTATACAAATGTAATGGTCTATACTATGTATACATATATATATTTTTATATGTTTATATTCTTCTCTTATATTAGTATTTACTCTTGTATATGTCTTCTATTTGTATGTACACCTTCTATCTCTCTCTTACTCTTACTCTAAACTTCTTCTATTGTTCTTCAGATGCACTTCGTTTCTTTCTGCCTTAACAGATTTTTTAGCTACGGTGGAGAGGTGATTAAGCAACCGTCATTAGCTTTCATTAATCAATTAAAAATGTGTTTAATTTGCGGGCGCTCCTTTCGAGGGATACACAGCACCCACAAGGTGGGACCAAACCTCTACTAAGCACGCCCTAATCTTCATTAGATCACTTAATTACGATTTTGAACTCAGCGCAGGGTCTCAGCCCCACGCCACAAGCTTCTCGGGCCCCCAGCCCCACATAATGTTCGTATACTCATAATCGAACCGGGTATGCATGACATGTTCTGTTGTTTCGGGCGCCCGGCTCCCGTGATAACTGCTTGGCATATGCAGAAAAGCAATATAAACCGCTGCATGCGGTTTGCAGCGCACGATGTGGCGCTATTCTATCGCCACATCACACTAGAAATCACGCGTAGCTGTTGTCTGGAAGCGATTTTGGCCCTCAATTCGAGGGCCATAACTTATTAAAAAAATAAAATAAATTATGGAATATAAAGTATTTACATATTACTCTATAATTGTTCAATTAATTTTGAATTTTAAATAGATTTACTATATAAATAAATTCATTAAAGTGGGCTATTTTTACATGCTGATTTAGGTGCTTTCTTGGTTAATTACTTATAAATTAGTTAGCATATGGTCTAATTGACCTTATACAAAGTTAGATTACATACATAAGTATTTTATTATATTTTTTTTGGAATTAATTTCTATTTTATTTATATTTAAGTAGCAGTTTTTGGCTGTTTAACTTATAAACTAAGTTAAAGTAGTATAAAAAAGGTATAAATATACTTTAACTAGCTTAAATTACTTAAGATATATTAACCTAAGTCTACATATTCAATTAACTTAATTATAACCCTAAATTACTAATTTATCTAATTTATATGTATATATACTGTTCAAGAGGTGATTAATTATATACACATACATTTCAGTATAGATGTATATATACTTACATAGTTATTATGTACATTATAGTTATAGTTAGTTGTATATGTATATATACAGTATCAGATTTCAGTATACTTATAGTTAGATTTCAGTAGGAGGTGAGAAAGGAAGGATTAATTATGTTCAATTTCTTTTCTAACAGCAGCCGAAGCTACTGTCCAAGAGATGAGAAGGGGAATGGTGTTTAATTTTCTCTTTTCTAACAGTAGCTTCAGCCACTGTCAAATGGGTGAAGAGGGGGAGAGTGTTCAATTTTCTCTTTTATAACAGCTTAAGCCACTGTCAAATGGGCTAACTGCTGCTGCAGTTAGTCCATTTGAGAAGGAAGGTGAATCCAAATGGTGAGAAGGGAAGGGTCTGGAAAGAAGGAAATATGTAGCTGCAAGATGCAGCAATTTATTGTGTTACTGGGATTAAAGTCAATCAAAATCAACTGAAAAGCAATTAAGTAAATCCCAAATCTGACAAGGGTTCAATTTCTCACGAAAATCAATAAATGTCTCAATTCAGATGCCCAAAAACCCTCATCAAAACTTCATTTCAGATTAAATCCACAAATATCACTGAATTAATTCTTCCTAATGCTATAGACAGCATGAAGGAAGGATTAATTCAGTCAATTAAAATCATAAGATAAAATCCCAGTTTATTGCAACCTTAAGGAGTATTGAGAACTCCTTAGGTTAGGAAATCATCAGACAAACTAGACATCCATAAAAAAAAAACTTATGAATGCAAGATCAGACTTCAAATTACCACAGTAATTATCCTCAGATCTGACTTGCATTCAATGCATTCAAGGCTTATCAAAACAGATTTAAGTATGGCTCTTCTGAGATGATTTCTGTCACCATAAATCCTCTCAGAATCCTTGCCAACAGGGAATTCAACTCAGCTTCAATCTGTCAGATCAGGCAGTAAATCTAGAAAGCAATAAATCCTTAAAATCCATGTTGAAAAGAAATCTGACAAACTGAAAAATTCGACCCATAATCAAGGGGCTTTTGTGATCAAAGATGAGGTGAGTGAGAAGCCCCTTAGGTGCTTGTGACGCCAATTTCAGATCTGAGGTTGAAAACCAACCAGATCTAAAATTCGATCAGAGTGTGTGGGTGATGAAAGTTCTTCCCTACTAGGAGGGGTGACGTAATAATATGCGGAAATAAAATATAAAGCAATCTCACAAAAATCAATTGCACAATGTACACATGTAATTTTTAGGTGGAAACCCAAACCGGGTGAAAACCACCACCTAACCCTCTCGAGTTAGGATTTTCCGATCAACCTAGTTGATCAAATCCACTAAACGAATCACTTTAAAACGAGGGTGATTCAACCTCAGTACAACCACGCTACAAGTACGAGGGTAGCGTTCCTCAACCCCTTCTCTCCACGAGAAGGATTTTGTCCCACGAAGGAGACGGGAATTCGCAAAGCGAATACCCAACCAAAATACAAAGATAAAATAAAACAGCAGTCCTATAGAGCCAACAAAATTAAACCTAGCTTCTATAGGAAATAGGAAACTCCCCTTTGCAAGGAGTGCGTCGACGATGACGCGGTGCGTGTGCCACGCGATGGCGCTACGTCGCTCTCGTGAACAACAGCGGGAGAGCGGGCGCGCAAAGGCTTGATGCTCTCAATATGATGGAGCTGGAGCTTGGAGAGCAAGATCTTTTCCGGACACAAAAGAGTGTGAGAGTGTATATCTTGTGTTTCTTGTTTTTCTAAGTGTGTCTCTTATGTCTCTAAGTGTTACAAAGGTTCCCCTCTATTTATAGAGGCCTTAGGAAGGCTTTAGAAGGCTTAGGAAAGGTTCTATAGTCGTTGGGAACAAAGTCCAAGAGAATCAGCCCGAAATCAGGAACAATCATTGTTCTGACAGGCTTATCAGACGTCTAATTCTAGCATCAGACGTCTGGAAGTTCACTATAAGACGTCTGATTTTGGGCGGGTTTCTCCCTGACTTGGATCAGATCTAAACAGGGTTTTTGTGCAAGTCCATCAGACGACATAGAGGACGTCTGGCACTAAGTCTGGACGTCTGGAAACCTACTTTTACCGTGGGAATTGATTTCCAAACGTTGCAACGGCTAGAAAATCTCTGAGAAGAGATTTTGGGTCAGCCGAGGCAAAACGATCATTTATCAGACGTCTGGACAGTCCTATGGACGTCTGATAAGGCTCTAACGGTCATATTCTTGACTGTTTGCTAAGCCAGCCAACGGTCCACTAATTGGACGTCTGGCAAATCCATCAGACGTCTTCTAAGACGTCTGGTCTAAGGTCTGGATGTCTGATTTCATCAGACAGAAAACTAAGTCCAGCCTAACAGTTATCAGACGTCTGAAACGACAGTCAGACGTCTTAAAATTCTTTATCAGACGTCTGATTTTGGGATTAGACGTCTGGAAATGCTGTTTGAGTCCTATATTGGTTTTCTAGGTATTCTACAGAAAACCTAAGTATCCTAGGGTTGTGCAGGTGTTCCTAGGACTACTTTTAGGGTACTTTGAGGCTCTTTAACATAATGTTCTAAGGAATCAAAAAGAGCAAGAAAATAAATACAAGAGATACATGAAAGGATAAAAAAGAATCTATCCTATTCTTCTTGTCTTCCATCTCCCATCTTTCGCTCCACGCGAACCTCCTGTGTTTTCCGTCAAGCTCCTCCAATCCGTCCTGGATGCGAGCTTGAACTCCGTCTAAACACGTCCACATTTGCAATTAACCTGAAATCTAGGACTCAAATTGCAAATGTTAAATAACACGTGTTTTGTTATCATCAAAACAAATGATCGTGGTGCTCTAGCACCAACAGGTGAAAGATGAGAAAAATCTGTCATAAAAAAATCAGAACTGGATTGTGAAAAAAAAATGGAGAGGGAGATAACTTGAAACATGGTTTGATGAATTCTTCCCCTCTGATCTGGACTGATCAGAGGAGGTGAGGGGAGGGAATTTACGCCTAATTCTACTACTACAGCTACTTTAACCTACAGCGAAAATTAAACATTAACAATTATGCTAATTCTACTATAAACTACTTAACTACAGCTAAAACTAAGTATGCAGAATTAAAAACCTAATCTAACAGGAAGAATGGGACCTATGGGTCCTTAGCCGGTGGCTAAGGAGGAAGAAAGGAAGAAGATGACTCCAGCGGAGGGAAGAGTCTGCTAGTGAGGCTCCAGGGTCGTCCTCAGGTGCTACGAAGTCCTTAGCGACGAGGAGTGTCGAGAGAAGGTGATGATTTCACAGCCGGTGGCTGTGAAATCAGAGGCTGGATGGGGAGGAGAGACTGGAGTGGACGAATTGATCGCTAAGAGGTGTAGGAGGGAGCGATCCCTTGCGCGCGACACCACTGAGCTGCTTAAGTAGCAGCTCAGTGGCTAAGATCACCACGCAGGTGAGAATAAACAAGATGCAACCGGCGGCGAGGATGTGAGGGGTGAAGCGCGCGGTGAGCTGAGCACAAGATCTGACCGTCAGATGAGATCTGGGGAGAGAGGTGAACGCACGCACCGAATTACGCGAAAGTTCCAATCGAATCCAACCGTAGATCAAGATCTAAAGAGCGACGGACGGCTGAGATTGGCCGTGTTCTTCACACGCTACAGTGCGCGTGAAGAGCAGTAGGCCTCTCTTTGAAATGAGGGAAAAATTGCAGGAAGACCCTTGAACGAAGGGGTAGAAGAATTATGTGCAGGCCCATAAGTGAGAAGAACTACAACTGGAAGGGCCCTGCAACCTTTCAAAAGGGTCCCTACAGCTTACAAGTAGGTCCAAAGAGGAGTTTTTAAGGGTAGGAGTGTAATGCATGAAGGACCTAAGTGTAAACTACCTATTTCATAACCTAAATGATGTCCAATTGCCTTCAAATTTTTATATGTGCTTAATTGAACATTTAAGACATTGATTTTACTTCTAATTTGGCCTTTCAAATTTATTTATGTGTTCAATAGATGCATGGATCATCATTTGTACTTTGCTTTCAGAATATCTCATTTTTGTGACCTAATTATGAAGTTTTAACACAAAGTAAAGGTTTTAGGTCTTTTTCTTTAATTCCCACACTTAACCCTTTTTATCTGTTAATTTGATATTATTTTACTTAGTGTCTAGCTTAATTTCAGCTTTTTAGCCATGATGAGTAGCCACTCATCACTAATTAACTTATGGGGTTAGGAAATGTGAAACTAGAACCCTCATTTCTATTTACTTGCAGAGTCTTGTTAATACTAGTTTCTGCTTACCTGAACTAGTGTTAATTAAGTTGTGGTGTTTACTTAAACTGGTGTTAACACCAGTTGATCTATAAGATTTCGCTTAAACAAGATAATAGAAATAAAAATGATGTGTCATTGTAATTTCACGTAGTAGAAAACCCTCGATCAAAAATATTAATAAGATAAGCTAACCACATAGGTTAGGTCGTCTCCATAGGGAGGCTCAAGCTAGTGTAGCCATGGCTTATGGCTATGTTTAGTCATCTTAGATCCACTTTCTGTGGATCAAAGAATGACCATGTGTGGTGGTTCTAGAGTGTTCTCTAAAGTGTGCATGAGTGTGTAGGTGTAGGTGTGTGTGTGTGTGTGTGTGTAAATGTGTGGCCAAGTGTGTGCGTGAGTAAGTGGTCAAGTGGACCACTTGGTCCACTTCTATTTAGGTCTAGGTTGGTCCTATTTAGGTGTCTAAAAATAGGTTTAAGTGTAACCTATTACTAAGTGATTGATCTAACTAAACTTAACCAAGTTTAATTGGGTCAATGTGTGTGTAATTGAGAGGGAGAGTTCTCAATTAGATTGGACTTGAGTCAATTGGACTCTCATTGAGTCCAATTAGACTTGTGTTGGTTGAGATTTGTGCTCAATTGGACTCTATGAGTCCAATTGACTAGGTGAAATGTAATTGACTTAGATCCAAGTCAATTAGGCTTAGTGAGAAGCTAATTAGGTTCTTAAGAGAGTCTTAAGGTAGTGTACTAGGCTTATGATACCTTAATTTAGGTTTCCTAGGGCGTAGGATTGGGTTTAGGGGCCTTAGGAATCAAGATCTAGGCTTGAATCCAAAAACAACATCAAGAGAGGGGTTTCAAACATCTGATTTTAAGATCAGACGACTTATACCTCAAAATCAAAAGTCTAAGTCTCTAGTCTGGACGTTTAATGCTAAATCAATGTGGAGTTTAGGTTCTGTCTTGGAGTTCTGCAGAAATTAGGCATCTGACACCTTGTCTAGACGTCCAATTCTTCAGCAGATTGGGTTCTAAGTTCTGCAAGTGGAACCTAAGGAGCCTGGACGTCCAGCATCCTACCTGGACGTCTAGAGGTATGTCGGAATGTGGGTTTTGAGGTGTTCTAGGCTAAGGTGACCTATTATAAGGGTAGCTAAGGTTTAGGAAGGTATCTAGGGTTGTCCTAAGGCTAAGGATATGTGTGGGAATGTCCTATATTCTTCATAATTTAATTCAAACACTAAAATCCTACAAGTAGTGTAGTATACCTCTTCCCTACATTCTATCTTCATCTTGTGTAACTTTATTCCAAGGCCTCTGCTCTAGCTCTGCTGCAGTTCTAGCCTCTATCCTGCTTCAGATCCAGCTTCAAGCCATCTCCTGAGCTTTTATTACCTAAAAACCAAATAATATACTAATCAGTACATTACTATAGCATTATTTCATGATTATCTAAGTAAACAAGAAAAGATACAATGTATGCTATGAATGCATGAATTATACTACAATTATGCTAAGTTCTAACTCAATTCAGGTCTTTTAAGTCCTATGATTGCTGTGCAATCACACTCCATTTTCCCTTCAATCACTAGGTTACTTTTTATATAATCCAACAAATTAGGAAGAATTTAAGGGCTAATTGTGCAATTTCAACTTAATAATATATATTCAACTAAAAATGGATGGGCCACAATGGCAGTGAATGTAATTTTTAATATGAGAGGTTATTGTTGCAAAATAAAGCTTTTCTCCCTGGAGCTTGTGTGTGCGCAAGAGGCCGCCGAAGGCGGCGAGATTTGGCGGGGAGCAAGCTTCTGAAGTATGCTTTGCAATCCTGGTGACGGTGAGGAGCAAGGTGGCCAAAGGCAGCGACAATGGAGTTGCTTGGCTACTACTCGCAGTGCACGCGTGACCATGTGAGCATGGCAGTTGGTTGGTGCTGGTCGTGCCGCCATGGGGTCGTCGACGGTGATGCATAGAGATTGCTTGTGAGGCTAGTGACGTAGGGAGGCCAGTGGGAGCGGTGATCAGGTATGGCCTCACAAAGTTGGTGTGCGTTGGTGGTGTTGGGTTCAGTGGAGTAGTAGAGGGAAGAGGAAGAAGAAAGAAGGAGAGGGGGTGCACGCACACACCTGTGCATGCATGCTCACAGTGGAGGGCGGTCCAAGGTCGCACACCAGGTGGTGCGCTCGTGGTGGTTCTGCAACACCTCCAGCTGGCGATGCAACCTGTCACCTTGCACACCCGCGGTGGATGGGGTGTGTTGCTGTAGTACGAGGCCCGTAATATCGACGTTGGTGCAATGGTCAAGTGGGTGATGACCTCCACCATCACAAACGTAGCAAGTCGTTCTTTATAGCCATGCGAGGCACTAATCGTCCATCTGGATCACATGTTAATTATGATTAATTAATCAAGTTGTTGTGTTGTAATATAGATGCAATCCAAACGGTTGTCATGTCATTTATTTAATTATAATTTTTACTAGTTAGTTGCTAGGTCGTTCACTGAGAAGCAGTTATTGATATACATCATTCTCTATGTTTCAAAAATGCTCTTTTATTCCAAAAATGTGAAGTTTATTTACAAATGAATTAAAGAATGAAATAATGAATTAAACAAGTTAATTATATACACAACGAATCAGTTAGTGTTAATTACAATGCTTTAAACATATTTATAAGTGCAAAGGCATTAAAAATCAATCTAAACTACTCTATGTTAGTTATGTACACTTTTGCTAAGCAATGCCTAAGTGAAGGCACAAAGAGAATATATATATACTAACAAATATGAAACTACCTATAGTAACATATAATATATGTACAATGACATATATAAGTGTCACTAAAGCCTTAGAAACATATATACAAAACCTAAAGCAAAAACTATGTATACATCTATACTATATGTATATTATATATACATATACTTATGTACAGACATATATATACTTATTAACACTTATTTTACATATATACATACACTTGCACACACACACAACTCAACACTTAACTTACGCAAACACTCAACACAGCACAACACCTACTCTACTAACACTTAACCAATTTTATGTTAACTTAACTCACATTTAACCTTTAAATAGCAAAATGTTTTGGTTAGTGGGTGCACTTTTTACAGGATCAACTTCCTCTTTCCAGGCCAGATTGGTACCATTACTAGGTGGGCCCTAGTTTTATTAGTCTATATTTTTACA
Source organism: Thalassia testudinum (assembly GCA_037157565.1). Classification (NCBI taxonomy): domain Eukaryota; kingdom Viridiplantae; phylum Streptophyta; class Magnoliopsida; order Alismatales; family Hydrocharitaceae; genus Thalassia; species Thalassia testudinum. Next base: position 120,732,283 of record JAZHRO010000036.1, on the reverse strand, counting down.
TAATTTCATGCCAAAGCACCCTCACATGCACCCACACACACATGCTCACTCGCACGCACATCCGCGCACACACACGTGCACAAATAGGTACCTGTATGCTCATGTATTCTCATTTCAGTGTGCCTAGCAATGGCACACAGAATGTTAAATGCGGCACTTCAGCTTTCTACGCAGCCGAGGTGGGACTAAATCCCACCGATTTCAGGTGACAATTCACTATTCAATTACATGTGAAATGGTCATTTTTGAACCGTGATTTAGGTGCCTTATTGATGTTTATTCTCAAATGAAATTATATGGTTGGAAAGCCTATAAATAGGGCTACGTATTGGTGTGTCGTATGTTGAACACACTTTTGTCGAGTTTAAAATACGCATTACAGTATAGTCAACAAAAGTGAATCAACATTTAAATTTATAAGCTCGAAAAACAGAAATGAGCCCGAGGTCGTTCACAGGGAGCAAGTTAAGCAAATCAATCCACTAATCATAATTATGAAAAATAATAATGCAAATGAATCAAACAGCCAAAATGATATGCAATATATATCAGAAATGTACCTTAGAATGTCAGGTATCAAAATGCAAAAAAGAATAAGGTAAAAATGGTGGTTGAAACTACCAAATTAACTTTAGAATTTAAGCTCTAATCAAACTCAAATATTTGAATAGTAACTACAACCAAATATCCACAGTAGCTCAATAAATCCACAGTAACAAAACCAAGGCGAGCAGCTAATCAGACGCCAAGTATAAGGCACAAACACCTTAACTCCAAGGCCTCAAAAGAACCAAGGCAAAGCACAACACAAAGGCACGAGGCTTAGCAATGGCTAAGTGTGGAGCAAGGAGAGGGGGCGCATGAATCTCGATGTGCTACAATGCAAAACCCCCATCCCTCCTCAAATCTCTCTCTCTCTCAAGCTTAAACCCAGGTGAACAGTACCTAGTATTCGGGTCGCAAATAGGGGTGCAGACCTGTGGGCGTGATCGCAACTGAGTGGTAAAGGGTGTGGCCTAGGGACCTCACTCTCAGTGTAGAGGCGAAAAGCCTTTAGCAGGAATTGGTTTTATGCGCTGCTACGAATTTGTCCCACACGATGTGGCACTAAGTGAGGCGCTTTCTCTTCGTAGCTGCAATAGGCAGAATGTCATCGAGTTGAAGCCGTAGCTGCTGTTGGTGGTTTCACATGAGGGCCTGGAAGGCTTCAGGAGTGGGTCTGCTTCGATGGAGTAGCAATAGGTCGGATGATGGTCAGAGACAGGGGAACACAATCAGAGAAGACAATGGCAGCTACAACCATCCGATGAAGACCTGAAATCCAAAACATGGCCTTGCAGCCCAATTAAACACATTCAAAAGCTTCGCTGGAGCTTGGCGAAGGTGCTCGTGGCAGTTAGTGGCAGTTGGAGGTCGGTGGATCTCTGTCGAGGTCGGAGAGGAAGCTACAGTGGTGGGTTGCTCAACAAGGAGATGGGAAGTGTAAAGTGAGGGTTGAAGAATATCCTATGGATCGCAACTAAATATTAGAGGGGAGAGGTGAATAGTATTGCTTTGAAAATATAAATCAAATTAAAAAAAAAACACCAGAGATTCATGCGTAGAGTACACCTGATTTATAGTGGAAACCCAATCAGGGTAAAAATCACTACCTAAGCCTCCCAGCTTAGGATTTCTTCAACTAGTACAAGCTAGTCAATCCACTATTCGCACCACTTGAACGAGGGTGGCACAACCTCTTACAAACCTTTCTCTTTTATCCTGAAGAGAAGCAAAAACAACGACCACGAATCTTCCAAACAAGCTTGAGATCCGTAAATCAAAACAACAATATAATAAAACAAGAATAACTTCTATGGAACCTCAATAAATAATCAAACTAATTTTTCGTAGAGGTTCGAGGCGTCGTGCTTTTCGAAGAATGTGAAGAATAGGCCGCAATGACCTTTGGAAATAAGCACAAGAAGTTTAACTATGAGAGGTGGTTTTTCTCTTTGAAAGTCGTTGATGAAAGGGTTGAGTACGACCTCTATTTATACAAAAAGTTTTACTTGAATAGGAAACAAAATTGGTCGATCAATTAAGGTTAATTGGTCGATCAAAAAGTACTTTAGTCGATCAATTCAGAATGTTGGTCGATCACTTGTTGGTCGATCAATTAGCTTAGTTGGTCAAATAAGTTGGTTGGTCGATTAAAGTGTTTTGGTCGAGCAATTAATAAGTTTGGTCAATCAATAACCCTAAAATTTGGTTTTGAAAGGATATGCGAAAAAATCACTTTTGAATTTTATTTGAGGTTCCATACAAGAAAGTCCTAGACTCAAATAAATGAAAAAGACGTACATCAGCAACTATCTGAACTTGTGTCTTGAACAGAGACTTCAATCCAAGATAGTCCTGAAATGTCAGTCTTACCAATAAACATAATTTTGGTGCATCAAAATAGAGGTGCTTACATTTTCCCCCTCTTTGATGACAACAAAATTATAATTATGAATTTGAAAATAACTTTGCATAATATCTCCCCCTTTTTTTTTTAGCAAAAAGTAAACGTGCTACTAGTTAATTCACAATTAACTCTCCCTTAAACAAGTAATATAAGCATTAATATAATAACATGCATTGAGAGAGCTATTAATATAACTGAAGGAGATAATATTCATGCAATCTTCATAATAAAATGATTAGAAAAGATAACATAGAATCGAGTCTAGAATAAACTGATACATGTCATAAAAAAAATGAAAGCAAATATAACAACAAATCATCTAACATTGACATAAATGCGTCCATGGTACTCTGAAGATCGGTATCTAGCTCGAGATCCAGTGAGTCTGATCTCTCAGAAGATGCAGGCTGACCAAGGCAAAGGCGTCGATGAGTTGACGATCGTGGTGTCAAATGCCTGGATGTCCTGCGAGGATGAGTAATCTGCTGGTTAGCTGGTGGTGCTGTTGGTGAAGCTGATGAAGTAGGAGGAGGAGGAGGTGCTGCAGAAGGCATGGTAGTCGAACAACGAGGTCGAGGATGTCGGTGAAGCTACTGTTGAATGCTATGAACAGACTCCCCAAGTTTGTCCAAAAATTGACTTTAAGCATTCGGGTAATCTGATACCAAATGCCTGTGCCTCATCATAACCATGTCTGTCTCTCTCTACCTATGCATAATCAAAGAAATACCACTGGTCACATCCTAAATAGTGACAAAGTCCCTGCCTGAAATATGCCTATCCAAGAGGCTCCAGTCCTGATCATAGAAAGAGGGTGAAGGACTCACTGGAGGTGGACATGTCGCAGTGAAGTGCTCATAAGGCGAGAACAGAGAAGGTACTATGGTTTGCTCCTGTTGCTGCTGCTGCTCCTATGGTGCACCCTCATCGCAAGCTCCCTATGTGTTATAAACCAAGCATCAAACGTCGTTTAAGACATCTGGGAATTGGTCCAGACGTCTGGTCAGACGTATGGAAGCCTTGCTAGACGTCTGGAATTAACTTTTTTCGACGTACGGGTTCGCATCTACACGCATGCGCGTGCAGACTGAACCGCCACCCTCCTTCTTCTCTTTCCTTCCTCCCTGCAGGTGCAGACAGCTTTTTCTCTCTCTCCCCTAGACAGCCTTCAAATACCCCTCTCTCCCTTACCCTCACCCCACCGCCTTCTTCTTCTTCTTCCTATCATCGAGAGCGTGAGCAAGCGAGGGTAGCCGCAGCGGCTGCTGTGAGTGCGTGGGGAGGAGGGGCTACTGCAAGAGGGAGAGAGAGCTCGATCGCGAGGTTGCGAGCTCACCGGAGCAGCCAGGGCCGGCCAGGGGTTGCGCAGCATGCACGTGGTGCTGGGAGGAGCTGCTGCAGCTCAGGCAGTAGGCGGGTGCGGCGTGGCACGACCGTGTGCTGCGGGCGAAGGGCGAGGAGGTCCTGATTCTGGGAAAATTTCCCAAAATCAGACGTCTGGACATACGTCTGGACGACGGAGGAGACATCTGGAGGAAGGTCCAGACGTTTGAAAGGTACGATATTTTTATCTTCTTCTTCTTCTTTCGCGTGTACAGCCATGCAGCTATTCCGTCGAAGGCTTCTGCATCGTTTCGTGTTGAGGACAGCCACGTGTGTGTGCAGGACTCGTTCGGGGAGGCGCAAGGGCACGCCATCCCACACAGATTGGACGTCTGGGCACAGCACCAGATGACGGAGAGGGTCTCCAGACGACCGGAGTGACAGTCAGACGTCAGGAAACTAAGTCCAGACGGTTCAGCGGGCTTCTGGACGTCTGAAGGACCACGCAGGATCAAGGTATGACCTGAGCTATCATTTAAGATGTCTGGAAGATGTTCCAGATGTCTGATTTTGGGCAGACTTGTCGTTTTTGACCCATTTAGGATCCGTTCGGAGTTCGTTTTCTGCGTTTCAAGTTTCGTTCTTCTTAGATATATTTCCTATACCTGTTTACAGTAATTGTATACTATTCTGAGTAGCTCCTTGTAATTGATTCTTGTGTTAGGACCCCGTTCCGTTGCGACTCTGGGGGTTGCGAAGGTGCGCAGGCTTGCCGATCACGCCCCCAGTACTCCCGATTTTGCGAGTAGAGTGGCCCTTTCAATTATTTATCAAAAAATTATGCACTTGTGAAATAATTAATATAGTCTAGGGTATTGCATGAACCCTAGGACTGAAAAATTAGATTGAATGATAGATCCTAGGGTAATGCATGAATCCTAGGACTAGAAAACTAGCTTGAATGATAGATCCTAGGGTATGGCATGAATCCTAGGACTGGAAAACTAGATTGAATATATATACATTGCAGTCTTGGAAAAGTAGAAAGGAAACGATAACTACCTGTAATTGGTTAAGAGCTGCCTATTTATGGATGAATAATTACAGTTGAGAACATGGGCTATATGAATATAAAGCTGAAATGATGAAACGTAAATTGGCTGAGTTAAAAGAGCATGAACCCTATGAGAAATTAGGAGTAGAACTCCTGGAAAGTGAATGGAATAGAATTAGGGAAGTGAGCTGGCCCTTGAGTACGGAGTACCAAGGAGAGCGATTGTCCCCCTGTTTAGTGCAGAGTGGAGCTAGCCGCCCCAGGGACCCGGGGTTAGGTCTGTCCACTTTGTACCGACTTTTGGCCCTCGTGTACACAGTACCGAGGAGAGCTACTAGTGTAGGGAGAGCACTAGCTACCCCACGGGCCCCGGGGTTCTGCTAGCCCTCCGACACCGACTTGTTAGGCCCACTATGCAAACCAGGGTAGTCAGGGGAGGGTGCGCGGACTGTGGAGGGGCAAGACCCCTGTTTGGTTACTGTGGAGGGGCTGAACCCCTATTACTGAGAGGGCTCTGCCCTATACTGGTTCTGTGTTGTGCTTTGGGCGCACCCGTTAACGGAAACGACTGACCGCGTCCCAGTGCGGGGTAGCTACCCATGCATTTATCGCACGTACCGCAGTCACCGTTACGTCTGTCAGTGACCTTGGGGTGGTTGACTGAGGGTAAGACCACCACGGGGGACTCTCCCGGCCAGGAGAGCACCACGTGTTACTTCTACTTTTCGGAAAAAACTGCAATCAAGATCGTTCCCACGAGGAACATTCAAGATCAAGAGAAAGATCTAAGAAATAATTCAATAATGAATAAGTGGGAAAAATAAAGAAAGAGATTAAAAATATAACAGCTACTGCCCACCTTACTGTTTTCTTAGCTTTTAGTTGCCACTCTACTCAACGTTTCGCTGACGTGTCACCTTTGTCACCTTTTTCAGGACCAGGTGTTGAGCAGCTAGAGTCGGTGGCTGCAAAGGGTGCTAGGCCTAGTAGAGCCCAGTAGTTTTACTTGTGTAGTACCCAATGTACTTTTCCATCTATTGTAGTGAGTATTTTCTGTTACCACTCTACTCTTTTATTGTAAGCATCATGTTTATGTATCTGTTTATTTCTTTACTGTTGTGGTGGTGTATACTGTAGTATTTCTTTTCTTTACTGCTGTATTTTGTTACTGCTAGTTATATATATGTTGAATGTGGTTTATTTTACTGCTCTTTTGGTTACTTTCTCATTGGACGACTGGGTCTTGGGATCAGTCGAGTCGGTCTGATTCTTATGTCTCGTAGGGATTCGGGAATCGGGTCGTAACAAGATGGTATCAAAGCAAGGTCGTCCCGAGATGTGAACCAACTGACTGGAAAATAACCAATTCACGTGTCTGTAACTAGAGTAGCCACCACAACAGTTCTTTTGACATATGTTCTTAGCCTTCTCCGTTAGATATTGTTTTTTATTGATATGTTTCCGTTCTGTATTTCGCGTCTCCCTGCAGGAGATGCCTCGACGCGGGACTAGCGAGGTGGGCCGCGGGCGCGGCCGAGGACGAGGTCAGAGGGGCGGGCGTGTTGAGGTCGACGTTTCAATGGACCAGCCACTGCTCCCGGGCATTCAGGCCCAGGACCTCGCCCAGCTGATACGGGACATCGTGCGAGAGGAGCTCCACCTACTGCCACGAGCGCCTCTCCCTGGGGCTGCGAAAGGGGAGTCCTCTGTGGGACCACGCGACGGACGTGGCGCTGGACGTGGGGGAGGGGATGGGCCACCACCGCCCCCACCTTCCTCCGACACTTCTGTGCACGAGGCTTCTTTTACCTGGAGGTGCACCAGCATCTCCACTGCAACGCCACTTCGAGCTTTTCGGACAGTTCCGGAAGCTGAAGCCCCCCTGCTTCAAGGGGGATGAGGACCCGACCGAGGCGGAGGACTGGCTCGAGCAGATCGAGAAGTTTTTTGACACCCTTCGCCCCCCAGTGGAGTGCCGTGTGACCTTTGCCACGTACCAGCTGGAGAGCGCGGCACACAGGTGGTGGAGGGCGGTCAGGGGACAGGAGAGGGACGAGCCGACCTGGGACCGGTTCGTCACCGTCTTTTGCGAGCAAAACTTTCCCCAGACATGGCAGGACCAGAGGAGGCGGGAGTTCCACACTCTCCACCAGGGGACGATGACCGTGAGCGTGTACCGCATGCGTTTTCTGGAGCTGTCTCGCTTTACAGCGACAGTAGTGGCCACTGAGGAGGAGCGCCTTTCGAGGTTCACTGAGGGGCGCCGGCCTGCGATTCGGGGGTATGTCAAACCCCTGAAGCTGCCTACGTTCTCGACGGTGGTGGAGGCAGCTATGACATACGAAGAGACCAACCCGTCCGCGCGAGATACTGACAGCTGGCGGAAGAGGCCCTATCAGCCAGACTTCTCATAGGGCCGATAAGAGAGGAGACACGTGGCGCCCGCAGGAGAGCCGTCACGTTTTACAGGGCCATCAGTGGCCTTTGGGGGCCCTTGACAGGGGCCAGTTGCTAGCACCGGACCTCCACCCAGCCGACAGCAAGGACCCACTGAGGGCGGGAGTCGAGTTCTCCTCTGCTACTAGTGTGGCCAGCTGAGCCACATCAGGAGGGACTGCTCGTCTAGGGCAGGAGGTCAGCAGATGCTTCCTGTGCCGAGCACTGAAGGGCGAGCAGGAGGCCGCGGGTTCCAGGCACAAGGAGGAGGACAGCAGTCACGGGGAGGGTACCGGCCAGCAGCTACCCGTCCGACATAGAGTGTGGCTGCTTCGTCCGCACCTAGGGCTGAGAGGTGTATCAATGCCCTGACACACAGGGATGCCAAAGCTTCGGGATCAGTGGTGGCAGGTATGGTTTCAGTTTCCGGCAGACTCGTTTACACGCTTTTCGATTCCGACGGTATGCACTCGTTTGTCGTCGCCAGTTTCACGGTTAGTTTGGGATAGGATTGTGTGCTGTTAGAGGATCCGTTTGTGATCAGAGGTCTGAGTGGTCAACTGTTTGTAGCTGAGGAGGTATAAACAGGTTGCGAGGTCAGTATTGGGGGACACAGCCTTCCCGTTGACCTGATTATGATACAGATGGAGGACTTTGGCGTAATTCTGGGGATGGACTGGCTGTCCGCTTACCACACCTTGGTGTACTATTTTGAGAGAAAGATCATCTTCTCCATACCGGAGTTGCCTTCCTTCGAGTTCCACGGTTAGCCAGTGGACGGAGGCTTCAGGTGCATTTCTGCACTTCGGGCAGCGAGACTTTTGAGCCAGGGGTGTGAGGGCTTCCTAGCTTGTGTGGTAGCAGAGCCTAGCCCTGTGGCAAACTTCTAGAGTATCCCGGTGGTCAGAGAGTACCTCGACGTGTTTCCCGACGAGTTGCCAGGACTACCGCACGAGCATGAGATCGAGTTTGAGATCTCACTGGTACCAGGGACCAGCCCCATCTCCACAGCACCGTACAGGATGGCACCACTTGAGCTGTGAGAGCTCAAGTTCAGCTGCAGGATCTTTTGGAGAAGGGCTTTGTGAGCCCCGGTACTGTTTGTAAAGAAGAAGGATGGTACCCTACGCCTTTGTGTGGACTACCAACAGCTGAATAGGGTCACCATCAAAAACAGGTATCCGCTGCTAAGGATTGATGACTTGTTTGACCAGCTGCGAGGTGCCACGGTATTCTCCAAGATCGACTTGAGGTCTGGATACCACCAGTTGAGGATCAAGGAGGTAGACGTCTCTAAGACAGCTCTTCGCACCCGGTACAGACACTACGAGTTTCTGGTCATGCCATTTGGGCTGACCAATGCCCCCGCTGCCTTCATGGACTTGATGAACCGGGTGTTTAGACCGTACTTGGACCAGTTCGTGGTGGTATTCATTGATGATGTGCTCATTTATTCTTGAGATCAGACGCAGCACGGACAACACTTGCGGATGGTTCTGGACACACTGAGACGACGTAGGCTGTACGCCAAATACAGCAAGTGCGAGTTCTGGTTGAGGGAGGTGACCTTCTTAGGTCATGTGATCTCTGGGGATGGCTTGGCTGTGGACCCAGCCAAGGTCGAGGCAGTGCTCAGGTGGGAGAGACCGTGCATGGTTAGTGAGATTCGCAGTTTCTTGGGACTGGCAGGCTACTACAGGCGGTTTATCAGGGGCTTTTCACAGATTGCATGTCCTATGAAACAGTTGACCCGGAAGGATGTGCCCTTATCTTGGACAGACGCCTGTGAGGCATGTTTTCAGGAGCTGAAGGAGAGGCTGACTTCGGCTCCCGTGCTCACCATCCCAGACAGTAGTGGCGGGTTCGTTGTGTACACGTACGCCTCTTTGCAGGGGTTAGGGGGTGTGCTCATGCAGAGGGGTTACGTTTTCGACTACGCTTCGCGGCAACTGAAGCCCCATGAGCATAGCTACCCTACCCACGACCTGGAGTTGGCAGCTGTCGTCTTCGCGCTGAAGACCTGGAGACACTACTTGTATGGTGAGACCTTCAAGATTTTCACAGATCACAAGAGCCTCAGATACCTGTTTGATCAGAAGGAGCTCAACATGAGACAGAGACGTTGGTTGGATCTCCTGAAGGACTATGACTGCAGCATTTCCTACCACCCGAGAAAGGCCAATGTGATGGCTGACACCTTGAGTCGAAAGGCACCCGCACACTTGGCCAGTTTACAGGTGCAGAGTAGGAGCCTCTTGGAGGAGATGGGCAGTTGGCGACCCCTAGAGTCATGGGGGCACTATGGGGCAGTGACTGTGACGCGACAGACGAGGCCAGAGCTGATAGATCGCATCATCACAGGACAGATGGCCGACCTGTACTTGCAATCCTTGCGTGACAGAGTACTGTCAGGAGACCCGGGGGACTTCTCTTCTACAGACCAGGTGCTGCGCATGAAGGGACGTCTGTGCGTTCCCAGATACGAGGAGCTCTTGAGAGAGCTCCTGATTGAGGCACACGGTTCTAGATTCACCATACATCCCGGAAACACGAAGATGTACCATGACTTGAGACGCGACTTTTGGTGGAGGGGAATGAAGCGGGATGTGGGTGAATTCGTATAGCAGTGTTTAGTGTGCCAGCAGGTGAAAGCTGAGCATCAGAGGCCTGCAGGGCCGCTACAGCCACTTCCAATGCCAGAGTGGAAGTGGGAGATCATCACCATGGACTTGGTGGTGGGCTTACCTGTTACCCAGCGATGACATGATGTAGTCTGGGTAATCGTTGACAGATTGACGAAGACGACGCGTTTCTTACTGATCCAAGTCACCTTGGGACCAGCAGTTGGCAGTGAGGTATATCCGCAACGTGGCACGTCTACACGGAGTTCTGTGGGAGATCGTATCCGACCGGGATACCCGCTTTACGTCCCAGTTTTGGGCTGAGTTTCAGCAGGCCCTGGGGACGCGGTTGAGGTTCAGTACAGCTTACCACCCCCAAACGGAGGGACAGTCTGAGCGCACGATACAGACACTTGAGGACCTTGTGCGTGCTTGTGTACTGGACTGGAGGGGCTCTTAGGAGGAGCACTTGCCCCTGGCGGAGTTCGCATATAATAACAGTTATCACTCGAGCATCCGCATGGCACCCTATGAGGCTTTGTACGGATGGAGGTGTATGGCACCCTTGAGTTGGGTTGAGGTGGGGACCAACTGGGAGGTTGGCCCCAGGCTGATTCGGTAGAGTCAGGAGGTGGTCGAGCAGATTCACAGGCGACTCCGCACTGTCAGGAGCAGACAGAAGTGCTATACAGATCAGAAATGCAGAGAGGTACAGTTTGAGGTTGGGGACCACGTCTTCCTTCGTGTTTCGCCCATGAAGGGCCTGCAACAGTTTGGGGTGAGAGGGAAGCTCGCGCCAAGGTTCATGGGGCCCTTTGAGGTCCTAAAGTGGGTTGGACCCGTTTCTTACAGGCTTGCCCTCCCTCCTCAGCTTTCTAGTGAGCACGACGTGTTCCACGTGTCCAACCTCAGGAAGTACGTCGCCGATCCCAGTCACATCCTGAGTCACAAGAGCGTCGAAGTGGACGATGACCTGACCTACCCCGAGCGGCCAGTGTAGATTCTCGACAGAGCCGTCCGCAGTCTGAGACGGAAGCAAGTACCCCTGGTGAAGGTTTTGTGGAGGAGCCAGTGGTACGAGGAGGCTACCTGGGAGCCTGAGGCGGCGATGCAGGAGCGATACCGAGAGCCTTTTGCGGGTACGTCTTTTTCAGATCGGCTTTGGTCCTCTTTGAGTTTGTTATACCTATATCATCCTTTTCCGTGCCCTAGTTAGCGCAAGTTTCGGGAACGAAACTTCCTTTGAGTTTGTTATGTTGTTATAACCTTGGCATCAAACGTCGTTTAAGACGTCTGGGAATTGGTCCAGGCGTCTGGTCAGACGTCTGGAAGCCTTCCCAGACATCTGGAATTAAATTTTTTTGGCGTACGGGTTCACGTCTGCGTGCATGCGCGTGCAGACTAAACCGCCACCCTCCTTCTCTTTCCTTCCTCCCTACAGGCGCAGACAGCTTTTTCTCTCTCTCTCCCTCGGCAGCCTTCAAATACCCCTCTCCTCTCCCTCACCCTCACTCCACTGCCTTCTTCTTCTTCTTCTTCCTGTCAGCAATAGTGTGAGCGAGCCAGGGCAGCCACAGCGGCTGCTGTGAGTGCATGGGGAGGAGGGGCTGCTGCGAGAGGGAGAGAGAGCTCGATCGTGAGGTTAAGAGATCGCCAGAGCAGCCAGGGCCAGCTGGCGGTTGCGCAGCAGGCGCGTGGTGCTGGGGAGGAGCTGTTGTAGCTCAGGCAGCAGGCGGGCACGGCGCGGCACGGCTGTGTACTGCGGGCGGAGGGCGAGGAGGTCCTGATTCTGGGAAAATTTCCCAGAACCATACGTCTGGACATATGTCCAGACGACGCAGGAGACGTCTGGAGGAAGGTCCAGACGTCTGAAAGGTATGATATTTTTACCTTCTTCTTCTTTCGCGTGTACGGCCATGCAGCCGTTCCGCTGAAGGCTTCTGCATCGTTTCGTGTTGAGGACGGCCGCGTGTGTGTGTAGGACTCGTTCGAGAAGGTGCAAGGGCATGCCATCCCACACAGATCAGACATCTGGGCACAGCACCAGACGACGAAGAGGGTCTCCAAACGACTGGAGTGACAGTTGGACGTCTGGAAACTAAGTCCAGACGATTCAGCGGGCTTCTGTACGTCTGAAGGACCACGCAGGATCAAGGTATGACCTGAGCTATCATTTAAGACGTCTGGAAGATGTTCCAGACGTCTGATTTTGAGCAGACTTGCCATTTTTGACCCGTTTAGGGTCCGTTCAGAGTCAGTTTTCCGCATTTCAAGTTTCGTTCTTCTCAGATATATTTCCACTACCTGTTTATAGTAATTGTATACTATTTTGAGTAGCTCCTTGTAATTGATCCTTGTGTTAAGACCTCGTTCCGTTGCGACTCTAGGGTTTGCGGAGGCGTGCGGGCTTGCCGATCACGCCCCCAGTACTCCCGATTTTGCGGGTAGAGTGGCCCTTTCAATTATTTATCAAAAAATTATGCACTTATGAAATAATTAATAGAGTCTAAGATATTGCATGAACCCTAGGACTGAAAAACTAGATTGAATGATAGATCCTAGGGTAATGCATGAATCCTAGGACTAGAAAACTAGCTTGAATGATAGATCCTAGGGTATGACATAAATCCTAGGATTGGAAAACTAGATTGAATATATATACATTACAGTCTTGGAAAAGTAAAAAGGAAAAGATAACTGCCTGTAATTGGTTAACAGCTACCTGTTTATGGATGAATAATTACAGTTGAGAACATGGGCTATATGAATATAAAGCTAAAATGATGAAACCTAAATTGGCTGAGTTAAAAGAGCATGAACCCTATGAGAAATTAGGAGTAGAACTCCTGGAAAGTGAATGGAATAGAATTAGGGAAGTGAGCTAGCCCTTGAGTACGGAGTACCAAGGAGAGCGATTGTCCCCCTGTTTAGTGCAGAGTGGAGCTAGCCGCCCCAGGGGCCCGGGGTTAGGTCTGTCCACTTTGTACAGACTTTTGGCCCTCGTGCACACAGTACCGAGGAGAGCTACTAGTGTAGGGAGAGCACTAGCTACCCCACGGGCTCCGAGATTCTGCTAGCCCTCCTACACCGACTTGTTAAGCCCACTATGCAAACCAGGGTAGTCAGGGGAGGGTGCGCGGACTGTGGAGGGGCAAGACCCCTGTTTGGTTACTGTGGAGGGGCTGAACCCCTATTACTGAGAGGGCTCTGCCCTATACTGGTTTCGTGCTGTGCTTTGGGTGCACCCGTTAACGAAACGACTGACCGCGTGCCAGTGCGGGGTAGCTACCCATGCATTTATCGCGCGTGCCGTAGTCACCGTTACGTCTGTCAGTGACCTTGGGGTGGTTGACTGAGGGTAAGACCACCACGGGGGACTCTCCCGGCCAGGAGAGCACCACGTGTTACTTCTACTTTTTGGAAAAGACTGCAATCAAGATCATTCCCACGAGGAACATTCAAGATCAAGAGAAAGATCTAAGAAATAATTCAATAATGAATAAGTGGGAAAAATAAAGAAAGCAATTAAAAATATAACAGCTACTGCCCACCTTACTGTTTTCTTAGCTTTTAGTTGCCACTCTACTCAACGTTTCGCTGATGTGTCACCTTTGTCACCTTTTTCAGGACTAGGTGTTGAGCAGCCAGAGTCGGCGGCTGCAGAGGGTGCTGGGCCTAGTAAAGCCCACTAGTTTTACTTGTGCAATACCCACTATACTTTTCCTTCTGTTGTAGTGAGTATTTTCTGTTACCACTATACTCTTTTATCATAAGCATCATGTTTATGTATCTATTTATTTCTTTACTGTTGTGGTGGTGTATACTGTAGTATTTCTTTTCTTTACTGCTTTATTTTGTTACTGCTAGTTATATACATGTTAAATGTGGTTTATTTTACTGCTCTTTTGGTTACTTTCTCGTTGGACGACTGGGTCTTGGGATTAGTCGAGTCCGTCCGATTCTCGTGTCTCGTAGGGATTCGGGAATCGGGTCGTAACACTGTGCTTGCTCCATCTTCGCATAAGTGAGTTTATCAAAAATGAAGATACGAGTGATAAACTGTTTATGATTGATGTCCATGGGTACACTGAAATGAAGAAAGATATGGGATAAAAGTGTCCCAAATTGGAAGGAGCTGCTGGGTGGTTTACTCACAAGATAAAGAATAAAATGGTTCCAATTGAACCATTTGTTCTTCATAAAGGCATAAAGGGTGATCAGCATTATACCAGGGCAGTTTTCAAAAGATGTCGACTTGGACAAAAAGTTCCACAAGAAAACACGATTCAGAAAGCAAGGCAAACGTCTAAAAAAGGGTGACTTGGCAGGATGGCCCAAGTCAAAATGAGAGGGAGTGAACAAGGTCTCCCTGATAGTATCGGACTGAGTCTACTGATGTAACTCATGAAAAGTAGGTCCAACAAAAGGACAGCCAAGAATCTACGTCGAAACGTTCGCATTGACTAGAACCTCTATCCCGTAGACATTCGAGGTCAACTCGATGTTGGAACCTTCACCTATATCTTTGAGATTGGCATAAAATAGGTGACAGGCCATAGGATCAACACCGGGAATGCGGCTATGCTTGGAACACTCATAAAAGTTTCGCTTAAATAGATGCAAAATCTGATGGCATGCAAATTTTTCGTGGATCCCAGGGAAGATAGACTCGAAATAGGTGAAGTCAATGGGTCATCCAACGTGCGGAGAGAACTTAGCAAACAAAGAAAATCAATCACAAGCAACCTCGGTAATAAAAAAGTGATCGAAAGTATCATCACGATGACTAGAAGAGCCTTGAGCACGTTTGGGTGCCATCGTGAGGTGCTGAAAAAACACGGTTGCTCGATCAAAAATGTCGGTTGGTCAACCAAAAAAGAATCGGACGATTGGTAGATCAACTAAAGGGTTTGGTCGACCAAATGACCTTAGACCGGAAAAAAAGGTGTTTGACCAGATGATAAACTCACGTATGCTACATGATTTTGCAAGAAAAAAAATACGAAAATAAGATCAAACAAGTGAGAGTAAGTCAAAGCACATTATAAACACAAGAAAAATCCAAAGGGATGGATGTATTCAAGGTTTAGAATGTATCGAGATTGAACCAAAGTTGGTCGATCAAAATGGAGGTCGAATGGAGGGCGTGCGAGGAGGTAGAAGTTATGCGAGCACGGAGGTGCAAGGAGGCGACGATCTGGAATGCACTTGCAAGGTCCGGTGCGAGGGACCCACGCACAAAGGAGGCCGTGTGCGAGGAGGTCAGTTGGGCCGGCAAGTGGGTCGATCAGAGGACGACGGATGTTGTGGGGTAACATTTGGAAGATGTGGGGACCATATATGATGGGTAGAAAAAAATAGGTTTGGAGGTAAAAACAAGGAGTTTTTAAAGAGAACATGATTAGCAAAATAGGTTAGAACCCTTAAGGCAACTAATCACGTAAATTAGGTATGGTAAACGATGACTGCGAACGAAAAATGAGGTAAAAAGATTGCAATCGCAAAAGAGAATCCGCCCAGTTTTGGTCAATCAAAATTATATTTTGGTCGATCAAAATAAGAAGTGATCGATCAAAATAATTATTTGGTCGATCAAAGTTTGAAAGTTTGGAGCGAAAATTCCCGCCCAACCAGATTGGTCGATAAAAAATTTTAGTTGATCAATCAAAAAGAAAAAACAGTAGAGGGAAAATTCCTACCAGGCAAATTCAAGTTTTGGTCGATCAAATAATAGTTTTAATCAATCAAAGGTTGGTCGATCAAATTGAAAATTGATCGATCAAAATAAGAAAAATAAGTCTTTTCTTAGGCCACTTAATTAAGCTCTTTTAGTCTAGATAAACCTAGTGAATGGCAAATTTGATTAAACCAATCTTTTGATAAGGGTTTTGTGAATATATCGGCTAGCTGTTTTTCTGTGTTAATAAATTCTTAGTTGATATCCCATTTTAAGACATAATCTCTAAGAAAGTCATGTCTAATATCAATATGTTTAGTCCTAGAGTGTTGTACTAGATTCTTGGATAAGTTGATGGCACTAGTGCTGTCACACAAGATTTTGTTATTTTTAAAAGTTAATCCAAAGTCTTTTAAGGTCTGTTTCATCCACAATAGTTGTGAACATGCTAAGGATGCTGCTACATATTCTACTTCGGTTGTGGATAGAGATACAGTGTTTTGTTTTCTAGAGAACCAAGAGACTAGGGAATTTTTGAGAAATTGACAGGTTCCACTAGTACTCTTTCGGTCTGTGAAGCTACTCGCATAGTTAGCATCACAAAAGGAATATAATTCCAATGTGTCTATTTTCGGATAGAAGAGTCCTAAGTCTTGTGTGTTGTTTAGATATCTAAGGATTCTTTTAACAGCATTTAGATGTGATTCCTTAGGATTTACTTGAAAACGAACACATAAACAAGTGCAAAATAGAATGTCAGGTCTACTTGCAGTTAAGTATAATAGAGATCCTATCATGCTCCTATAAAGTTTTTGATCTACTAACGTACCTGTGTCATCAGTTTTTAATTGGGTAGAAGCTACCATCGATGTTTCTTTACCTTTGACTTTGTCCATTGAGAATTTCTTCAATATCTCTGCTGTTTATTTTGTTTGAGATATAAAGATTCCAGAGGAAGTTGATCAATCTGAAGACCTAGGAAAAACTTAAGTTCTCCCATCATACTCATCTCAAATTGATCCTACATAACCTTTGCAAATTCTTGGAAAAGTAGATCATTAGTAGCACCGAAAATATTATCATTCATATATATTTGAATGATTAGGAGGTCATTTTGTTTTCTTTTGTAAATAATGTTGGATCGATTTGACCAATTTTAAACTCATTGTCAATTAAATATGTTTTTAATCTTTCATACTAGGCTCGTGGAGCTTGTTTTAATCTATATAATGCTTTGTTTAATTTGTATACGCGTTATGGATGATTTGGATCTTCAAATCCTAGAGGTTTTTTAACAAAGACTTCCACCTTAATGAATCCATTTAAAAAGACACTTTTGACATCCATTTGGAAAAGCTTGAATTCCATATGGGTTACAAAAGCTAGCAACATTCTAATAGATTCAAGTCGGGCAACAGGTGCATATGTTTCATCAAAATCTATTCCTTCCTCTTGATTATATCCTTGAGCCACAAGTCTAGCTTTATTTCTAACTACATGTCCTGATTCCTCAAGTTTGTTCCTAAAAATCCACTTGGTTCCAATAATAGTTTGTTGTTCAGATTTTGGTACAAGTTCCCATACTTGATTTTTCCTAAATTGATTTAGCTCATCTTCCATAGCAATAATCTAATAATTATCCAAGAAGGCTTCCTTAATGTTTTTAGGTTCTAATTGAGATACAAAAGCTATAAATGTTAATGTGTTCAGGAAAGATCTAGTTTGAACTCCTTTTGATAATTCTCCTATTACTAGTTCTTTAGGATAATCTTTTGCAAAAGAGATATCTTTGGGTAGTTCATTAGAAATAATATCTTCTGGAATGTTTAAAGGATCATATATTGTATCATCATCATCAATCGTGGAAGATTTAGGTTGAACTAATGTTTCATCAAATGATACATGCATGGTTTCTTCAACAACAGAATTCTTCTTATTAAAGACCCTATAGGCTTTACTTCTGGTTGAATAACCTAGGAAAATCCCTTCTGAGCTTTTTGCATCAAACTTATCAAGATTATCTTTAGCGTTAAGTATAAAACATCGACATCCGAAAATCTTGAAGTAGGAAATTCTAGGTATTCTTCCATGATAGAGTTCAAAGGGTGTCTTCTTTAGAATTGGTCAGATTAGGGTTCTATTTTGGATATAACAAGCAATGTTTACAGCCTCAGCCTAAAAATATCGAGGCAGCTTTGACTCACACAACATTATGCGGGCACACTCTTGTAAGGTCCTATTTTTCCTCTCAACTACACCATTTTGCGGTGCAGCTCTAGGGAAGACAAACTCATGTTTAATTTCATATTGATCACAAAAATTTGAGAAAGATTCATTTTCAAATTCTCCACCATGATCACTTCTGATTCTAATTACTTCTGATCCTTTTTCATTCTGTAATCTTCTAACTAGTTTGCTAAAGGCATTTAAGGTTAAGTCCTTGCTCTTTAAGGAAGATACCTAGGTAAATCTAGAGAAGTCATCAATTATGACTAAACAATATTTGCACCCGCTCAGGCTTTTGGATTTGGTTGGTTCAAATAAGTCTAAGTGAAGTAGCTCCAGGAGTTGCGAAGTGCTAACCATCCTTTTTGGTTTAAAAGGGTTTTTGGTTTGTTTGCTAACTTGACAAGAATCGTAGACTTTGCTTTTCTTAAAGTCAATCATGGGCAGACCTTTGACAAGTTCATGTTTCACAAGTTTACTAATGTTTCCCATGTGAACATGACCTAGTTTTTTATGCCAAAGAGTTGCTTCTTCATCAGATAGGACTAGACATTCAAGACTGTCGTATTTGTCGAAGCTTATGGTGTAAATATCTTTGTCTATTTCCTTTAAGAATAACTTGATTTGTTTCTTTATCACAAATTTTAAAACCTTTTGATGTAAACGTAATTATGTTCCCCTTATCACATATTTCGCTTACACTTAATAGATTGTGTTTTAAACCTTTAACTAAGTGCACATTTTCAATAGAGGTAGAAGAATTACCAATTTAGCCAGTACCAATAATATGGCCTTTGTGGTTGTTCCCAAACATGACCGTACCACCTTCCTGAAGGTTGAGTTGTAGGAATAGGTCTTCCTCGCCGATCATGTGCTTGGAATAGCCATTGTTTATAATCCATCTTCTTTCTTCTCTTTCCTATCATTGATTTGCGATTGTGAGGCTTTGTTTGGTATAGTGACTTCAATGTTCCATTGATTTGTTGGACAGTCCACTTCTTATAATCTACTAAGCCTACAAAACACGATTGCAAAATGCCTTTTGGTACCCATTTTTGCATGGATCCACGGTGGTTAGTTTTCATTGCCTGTTTTGGCAAGCTACCTTTCTCTTTGTTTTGACTGGAACTAGATGCTTCATGGCTATTCTTTGGTATATAGCCCAACTCAAACTTTGTGGTGCTTTGGGTTTGTGTTCCTAATAATTTGTGCAGATTTCTACTTCTGTTTGTGAATTTAGTCAAGTCATTTAGTAGAATAGTATAGTTTTCTTTCAATTTATCTATGTCTATTTTTAAGTGGTTTATTTGAGATTTTAGTGTTGTAATTTCAACAGATAGCTCTTTGTTTTGATTGTCAAGTGCTTCTTTTTGTGCTTTCTCTTTGTCTAGTATCTTTACTAGGTTTTTGTTTTCTAATTTTAATGATGCAGTTATATCATGCAATTCAAAGAATGCTTCTAATAGTTCATCTTGAGTAAAGGAGGTTACCTCATCTTCTAGTGCCATCAAATCGAGAAGAGCTTCTTCTCCTGATGTTTCTTCTACTTCTGAACTTGAGTCTGACTCATCCCAAGTTGCAGTAAAGGCTTTCTTCTTTCCATCTTTACTGAAGTGCTTCTTCTTTTCAGATTCCTTCCTGAGAAGTGGATAATCCTTCTTGATGTGTCCCTTTCTCTTGCAATTGTAACAGACGACTGCGTCATTGTTTCTTCCTTCTTTCTTCTTCCTCCAGTTCTTTTTGTCCTTAAGAAACTTCCTGAATTTTCTGGATAGGAGTGCTATGTCTTCCTCCTCTTCTGCACTTGAGGTTTCTTCAGATTCTTGAGTGGCTTCAAGGGCTATGGTCTTCTTTCTGGTTCCTTCATCTTCTTTCTCCTTCATGTGTTGAAGTTGAACTTCATAGGTCATCAAGCTTCCAATAAGATCGTCCAATTTGAGGGTAGACAGATCTTTCGATTCTTGTATGGCTATGGTCTTGGTTTCCCAATCGCTGGTGAGTGATCGGAGTATCTTTCTCATCAACGCTTCATTCTTGATCTCCTGATCTAGGTTTTTTAGAGAGTTTATGATGTCCATAAACCTCGTGAACATCTCCTTGATGGATTCTCCCTTCTTCATTATGAAAAGCTCATAATTTTGGATTAACAAATTAACTCTAGTTTCCTTTACCTTAGTTGTTCCTTCGTGTGTGACTTCTAGTATGCTCCAGATCTTGTATGCTGTTTTGCATGCAAAGACGTAGTTGAATTCAGCTTTTAAAAGTCCGCAAAAGATTGCGTTCATTGCTTTAGCATTGTGGGTGGCCATCTTCTTCTAGTCTGGTGTCACCACTACTCCTTCCTTGATTTCAGGATGAGTGTATTTGGATGCAATGACATCCCATACCTCAAAGTCCATGGATTCATGGAAAATTTGTATCCTAGTCTTCCAATAACGATAGTTTGTCCCATCGAAAAGTGGAGGACGACAATAGATTGCCCCTCAACATAGGTGTTGACAAAAGACTTTGACATCATACTGGACAACCATACTCTGATACCAAATAAGGGTTGGAGAATATCCTGTGGATCGCAACTAAATACTAGAGGGGAGGGGTGAATAGTATTGCTTTGAAAATATAAATCAGATTAAAAATTAAAACAACAGAGATTCATGCGTAGAGTACACCTGATTTATAATGGAAACCCAATCAGGGTAAAACCCACTACCTAAGCCTCCCAACTTAGGATTTTTCCAACTAGTACAAGCTAGTCAATCCACTATTCGCACCACTTGAATGAGGGTGGCACAACCTCTTACAAAACTTTCTCTTTTATCCTGAAAAGAAGCAAAAACAACCACAGATCTTCCAAACAGGCTTGGCATCCGTAAATCAAAACAACAATATAATAAAACAAGAATAACTTCTATGGAACCTCAATAAATAATCAAATCGATTTTTCACAGAGGTTCGAGGCATTGTGCTTTTCAAAGAACATGAAGAACATGGTGCAATGACCTTTGGAAATAAGCACGAGAAGTTTAACTATGAAAGGTGGTTTTTCTCTTTGAAAGTCGTTGATGAAAGGGTTGAGTACGACCTCTATTTATACAAAAGGTTTTGCTTGAATAGGAAACAAAATTGGTCGATTAATTAAGGTTAATTAGTCGATTAAAAAATACTTTGGTCGATCAATTAAGAATGTTGGTCGATCACTTGTTGGTCGATCAATTAGCTTTGTTGGTTGATCAAGAGGATTTTTCTCAACTTCCTAGAATGAACTGATTTGATCGATCAAATAAGTAGGTTGGTCGATCAAAGTGTTTTGGTCGATCAATTAATAAGTTTGATCGATCAATAACCCTAAAATTTAATTTTGAAAAGATACGTGAAAAAATCATTTTTGAATTTTATTTGAGGTTCCTTATAATAAAGTCCTAGACTCAAATAAATGAAAAAGACGTACATTAGCAACTATCTGAACTTGTGTCTTGAACAGAAGCTTCAATCCAAGATAGTCCTAAAATGTCCGTCATATCAATAAACATAATTTTGGTGCATCAAAACAGAGGTGCTTACATAAAGCCCAAAATTTCTAGAGGGCTTTCACTCAGTGCAACACGGCGAAGGTCATGAAGGTGATGGTAGTGGATTTCGTGGTCTGTGGTGTTGGCGCGAGCTTGCCAGAGCTCGTGTTGGACGTAGGGATGATGACAGGCATAAGGGCAATACTGTGCTCGAAAGTAGAAGTTAAGAGGATGAGAGTGTTCTAGAAAAGAAGAGGAAGAAGAGAGGGAGCTTAGCTAGGTGATAGGACTCGAGGAGTGTCCGGCATTGACCAGCAAGATGCAAGGAAGACAAAGTTGACGACGAGAAAGAACGGTGACGACAAGGCTGGAAGGAACCTCTACTTTGACCGGTGAGAGGCATAAGAGAGAGACAAAGGCAGAGGGTTGTCAAATTTGATGGTTGGACGGCCGAAGGAGGAGAGCAGGGGAGCTCATCAAGGCTTGAAGAGATAGTGCCTAGAGGAGGAAGAGGAAGGTGTATTCCGACTTACTCTTGGTTGAAATTGACACTAGGACCAAGAGGGTTCTTTATAGAGCTTAAAATCGAGCTCTAAATCAGGGAAGAGGTCTGTTTGAGCCTCGATTTTGGGAGGAAAACTTCTCCAATTTCCTCGAGCTCAATTGATCTCTAGGAACTGATGTGGAAAACCCTGAGGTGATTCAATCGATTGGGTAGGCCCTCGAAATCAATCCCTCCAAATTTGGAGGGATTTGGTCGAGGATTGAGCGAGAAATCATTGCTTGAACGTTGGTGGAGAAGTTATGTTCACATCAATGGCAGCAGGGACGGTTTTGCAAAGAACGATGAGAAAGATAAGGACCAAATCATAAGAAACTTGAAACCTAGGGGTTAAGTGTAAGGAATAGAGTTTTCAAGGGCAAACTAGGTCAAGATAGACTCTGATTAGGCCCAAATTTTGGTGCTAACCTAATTTGGACTCAAGGAATCTAACAATGAACTTGGATTTGAGTTTTGAAAATTTTTAACTGGACAATTTGCATAGAAGCCCAAATTAGGGTAAGTTCCCGTTTGAGACTCTATCCTAGGTCAAAATTGGTTCAAATGGTCAAACTAAAGATACCAAACCTCTTAGAATATTTTTCTATGAATTTTAGGTGATTTATATTAATTTTATCCTGCCCATAACCTCTTCAATTTAAGGAGGTTTGATAATTAGGTTATGATACTATTAACGCCCTCGAAATGCGTGAAATCCTATTTCTATGAGTGTTGAGCCACTTTTTAGACTTTTGTGCTCAATTTACCTTCACTTAACCCCAGTGCGACTCCATGGTTATTTTGCATTAGTGATGTGCTATTAAAATTACATAATTAACCATGTTCCCTACTTTTCTTCCCAAATCAGAATGATGTGGAGTTGTGACCCTCAAATGATTACGTATGAGCTTTTGTCATTCAAACCTAAATAAATGTGGCTAGTTAAGGCCCATAATGGTATTACCATCACTGAATTTTCAATAATTAATTATTTAATTATATTTTAAAAAATCATTAAAGTTAATGAAA
Organism: Thalassia testudinum; assembly: GCA_037157565.1. Lineage (NCBI taxonomy): Eukaryota > Viridiplantae > Streptophyta > Magnoliopsida > Alismatales > Hydrocharitaceae > Thalassia > Thalassia testudinum. Next base: position 120,709,418 of record JAZHRO010000036.1, on the reverse strand, counting down.
TTTACATAGTGATTTATTGATTACTTAGCTAATTAATGTAAAAATTGATAACTTAATGACTCAATTGACTTGTAATTTAGTTAATATACATTATTAAATATTTATTACACATTTTTAATTTATTTTTGGTTATTTATTTTAATTTATATACATTTAATTACACGGTTCACATAGATAAATACATAATTACAATATAAATACTATTATATAGTATAAACACATCATAAATATATTGAAAATACTTAAAATTATAATATACAAGTACACAACATAATTTACTTCAGTAGTAAATTAATTTGCTAATTTAATTTATTTATTTAATAATATATCTAATTAACTTAGAAACATAATTATATACAACAAATACTTAAATAAATAAATATACTGGTATGCTATTGTACATTATAATTACTTTAATATATATTTACAGTTATAAATATGATTATACATATATACATTGTTATTTATATTTACATAGGAATATGTACATATAATCTAAACAAATAAATATATAATTATATAATTAGGAGATATACTATATAACTCGACATAAATACTTATTTAAATAAATATCATAAATATATAGGTTAATTTGTACAATATATTTATATAGTTTATTATTTACATTTAACTTAGTAATAAATTATATACACTAGTATAAATACTATATACAAGGTATTTTTGTGGGATTTTTGGTTTTTTTAGATTTTTATGCTCTTTTTGTGTTTTAAAGAAGTAGGGGAAGAGAGAGAAAAGGTGAGAGTAGAGAAGAAAGGACTCTTTTTGGGTTTTTATATGTTGATTCCTTTATTTCATACTAGAGTCGACCTAACTGTCTACTGATTTGTTCTACCAACTATAGGAATCAAAACTCACTCAAACTTCATACACACCTAAAAATATTCATAATCCTAGTCAAGACACTTTTATTTTATTTATTTACAATGTTTTGTATTTTTTTAATTATTTACAAGTTGACACAACCATGGCTTAAATGGAGTGTGAAACATGAACTAAAGCCATCAAAGTGAATTCTAAAGGCTAAAATTGAAATATAGGCAATAAGAAACATTCAGCAAACCACATTCCATATGATTGATCATTAAAACATGATTTTCAACTTCAATTTCATCAAATCTTCATATGTGGATAGATTATACAACAAGCATGTTGCTGACAATGTGTTCAAACATGGATTACAAGTCATGCACATCATATTTAAGTCCAAGAGTAACACATGATTGCTTATACACGATGGTCTATCATTACACTATTAGGCAGCTCCTTTGAAACCTAAAAATTCAGCTCAAACTCATTAGAATCTGACCCACAGTAGCTGTTGCTACTACAAATTGCTGTCAGTTGCTGTGCTGGACAAATGGCTCAATAGACCTTCTCAAGTCTGATTTGGGGAAAAGCAAAACATCCTTAAATCTGGATAAACCACAGTTGCGTTCCTTTCTTACACCATAGACATCATAAACAAAGGAACACAACTAAGCATTAAATCAATTAAAATTCCTTCTCTAACAGAAAAAGTGAAAACCTCTTTTCAGATTATGTATCTACTCCTGCAGCTTTGATGTACTATCAGAGAGATTCCAAACCAATAAACAATCTACTATACATCAATCAAAGAATGGATTATGATTTAAACTCAACTTTAGAATCAAATCTATGCATAAAAATCATCATTGATTGCCTTAGACTCCAACTCTTAGCTCAAACTTGGAATATTGAAATGCATCCCAGATCTGATTCATGTCATAAGAACTTCATCAAAACTCATCAAAACTATTCTCTAAGTGATTTGAAATCTGGAAACACTCTAGGAACCCTCTAAACCCTATTCTGATTATCGCCTTACACTATAGATAGTGTAAATGTGAAAACCAGATTAGGCTTTTGAAGACATTGAAACATTATCCTGATGCATCGTAAATCATCTTTGATAGATTTAGGACTCATTCATAACAAGATTAAAGCTCAAGGAACGATATAAACCCTAATCTAGTCTCTCTCTTACGTCATGGACAGCGTGAAAAGAAAAGATTAAATTAGACATTAAAATTCACTGAAATTGCATCCCTAACCTTCATTTAGATCTCTCAGACTTAAATCAACTCCTGAATAATGCATTGAAACCGTTTGGATTAAAATCCAAATATCACCTAGGTGGGTATTTGATCTGAATCACCAAGATGATTTGCATCATCTAGGATCCTTGCACACCATTGATTGGTGTTCTGGGGCCCTAGGCAATACTCTACAAGCATTCAAATCATTGTTGGAGCCTTAAAGCAGTGCAACTAATTTTCTTTGGCTCTAGCTATCAGTGAAGAACAAAATTCAGAACAAAACCAAATCAAAACCAAATCTAATAAAATCATTGAATTAGCTCAATTCAAAACCATTGGAGGGTCATTGTGATTAGATCAAATGATGGGATGACCCTCACATGGAGTTTAGCACTCAAATCAGATTTAAATTCTATAGAGCATCAAATCTGATTGATGCCTCAATGAATGGGTGATTGGTGGTTAAAATGTGAGGAAAATGATTGAATGTGGATTGTGGAGTGAAGGGGGAGATAAAATGAACACAGTGAGTGGATGAATTCATCTCCTTTGATTTGAATTGATCAGAGGAGGTGGATTGGCGAAAATCTGCTTACTCTAATCTACGCCTAGATCTACCAACCAGTGATCAATTAACTATCTAATTCTACTCCTAACTAATCTAGAAAGAAGTAGATCCTATTCAAAAAGTAGTAAAATCTAACTATCACATGAATGGGATCTCCAGAAAGAACCATAGCTGGTGGCCATGGCGATGTAGGAGGGGGAGTCTCCAACAAACAAAAGCTCACTAGAGGAGCTCAGGGACATCCTCAGGTGTTATGTGATCCTTAGCGACGTGGAGTGAATCAGAGGTGAAGGAGATTGATTGCACAGCAATCATGCAACCTAAATCACCTGAATTAAGCTAGATTCTAGCATAACCTAAAAATAATGCATCTATATGCATTGTAATTTTCACAATACTTAGTTTATTAGTCATATAGATAATATCGTCATTTTATGACCTAAAAGAGAGATGATTTTAATCGCAGATGATTCGAAGTCACAGATGTCAGATCAGACCAAACAGATCTGATCAGAACGACAACGGGAGTTCAATGCTTCCGAAATCGTCCTGATCAGACAACCAGAGCATTGTGTACAGTCCATAGAACAACAGAGATCATAGAGCCAAAGGGCAAAGATCCAAGCCTCAGACGAAGAATCCAACCGTACGGATGGATCTGGCTCGACGATCGCAGTCCAACGGTGCAAAAATCAACTCGATCAAAGGTCTACATCACCAGATACAAGGAGAAGAAGATGAACGGCCATGATGATGCCACGTGGCACCATCACAGCCACTCCCTCACCACCACCCCATCTAGGAAGGCTGCACTGCACGCTGTGGGCCATTGGATCTTCATCCAACAGCCACGAGCGCACCAGGTCGCCCGCCCAAGCCAGATCAGAATAAAGATAAATAAACGCATATATATATATCAAGAGGTTTGCGCAACGCGTTGGCTTGTGCACACGCGCGTTGGCTTGTGTACACGCGCGTGGGCGCGGGATACGGGTTGGATCCCGAGTGCTGTGTGAAATTGAAGCGGCTGCATGCAGGCGCACACGAGGGCGATGGCGCGATTGTGAGGCCACGTGACGCGATCAGAGTGCGCTGCGACCGAACATGCGCATAATGCACGATCCCACGCATTTTTCAAACAAATGCACTCGTTAAGCCGTCCAATCTCTTGATTGGACGACTGACGATGAGGCGAGATTTTAAGGCATGCGGCGAAGGTGAAAACGCAAAGGTGCGGGTGCGGGCGAGTAGGAGCCGTGCGATGAGGATCTGAGGGTGCACAGTGTGCCACGCGTCACCACCAGAATGAATCCGAGCATAGAAGGCCTTTTGAAGGTTATTTTTAGGCCAAATCAGAGCTGTTGGTCTCCCGATCAATGAATCTGATTAGCCAAGGGGTTGTTGCACAAGATTAAGGGCTGAAATACCCATTTTACCCTCCATAAATTCTATAAAAGAAGGCCCAGGGCCCCCCAAGTTGAAGCATCCACTTAGCATCTCTCTCTTCCATCAACTCCAGACATCTCGTCTTCTCTGCAATTCTCCATCTCCTCCGCAACTCCGCTCCAACTTCATCCCGACACTCTGGATCTGAGGTGCTGCCACATCTCACACAAGCATCCCGCAAGCGGCGTCATTTCTCTGCCACTTTCTTCTATCTCTCTCTCTCCCTCTCTCTCTTTTTCTCTATCTATCTTTACTTTTTGCATAGCAATTTCTATTATGAAAAACTCTTTATCAATGCAATGAAATCTGATCTTATGAATATTTGATGCATCTCTATACATATATACATATATAAATATCTTATTAGAACTAGTTTCATTGAAAAGCTTCCATTAAAAATCGAGATTGCCTCCCTGCGAACGACCTGGTACTCACCCATTTTATAAATATTATTTGTCCTCGTGTTCTTGCGCTACACTACAACTAAACAACTTTTAATCATGATCACGCATCGAACAAGTTGGCACCGTTGCTTGGGAGGCAATGAAAATTTTTGAAGCTTTTCGGTGCGTATCTGAGATTTCTAACTCGCTATATTTTTTTTTTATTTCGTGTGTCCAGGAAATGAAGAAATCTGAACCAAACACGACAGCGGAGAAAGTGCGAGTTCGAATTTCAAGTAGGTACTCGTAGGTTAGATTATTTAGATTTAGAAAGTTTAGGATTTGCTTGAACCCTAGTATTAGTTAGAATTTGCTTGTGTGAAAAAAAAATTTCTCTCTTGATTTTCAGGCTAAAATAAATTTTTATCTTAAAAATTCAATTTTCGAAGATATGCACATTCAAAAAATTCTCAAATTTTTAGTGGACGTGGATTTCAAAGTCAGGAATAACATATCCAAAATTTGTACAAATCAGAGTAATAGAAAATTTTTAAAATTTATGCACTGATCTATTATCAATACAGATTTTGTTCCTGATTTTTCAGAGTTTAAAATATCATAATAATTTTTGTACAACTTCGATTGACATGAAATTTATGGCACTGAATTTATGAGAAAGTTAAGAATATTAGACAAATCTAATAAAAATATTTCTTGCACGTTTGATTGCACGGATTATCCAATCACCAACTAGGGGTCAAAATAGACTGCAAAACCCCCAGTACACATTAAATCAGAAACAAATAGAAAATGTGCATTAAAATTCTTGAAAAAATATTTTGTAAGTGCCTAGTTAGTGGTGCAATAAGGACCAATTGATTTCATTGGTTGGGTCGCACCACTCATCATTTTGAACTTAAAAGAATCATTTAGAAACATTTGTGCATACGGTTTCATTCTAAGGATAGAGCACACCTGCATTTCCATACTTAAGAGAAATCGATCAAACAAATTGGGATTTGCAAAACTTTTATATGCCTCATAAGAACCTTGGTTGAAAATATTTGATCAAGTGAATCCTAAAACACGCTAACACAAGCATTTGAATCTAAAAATTCACTTCATCATAAAATTGTTTATGAACCCTTTGCTTGAGCACTTCACATCTCTAAAATCAATCTTAAGGGCAAACACCCCCTAACGCCCATCATATTCCAAAAGCACATCAAACCCAAGCCTAAAACTGAGTAGACGTGCCTTAGGCAGGACTAATAGACTTGGGGACTTGAAACTTGATTGGGCTAAAGTTAAGGCCTTGTCTATTTGGACCCACTAGTGACAAGAAAGGTCGGTGCGGTAACCGTGTTAACCTTTAGTGGTGTCCCACTGTGCGGGGTGTCATAAGGGGTCCCACCCTTCTAGCCAGCCAAGTAATTCAAGGGTTGATCTAACCCAGTCGTATTTTGGGGAGCCAAGATCAGGTCTGTTTAGGAATTGACACTTTAAGGCCTAGTTTGATTGCTTGTATTGAAAGGGCGGTGTATTCTCTCATCTGTCTTCTCCCTCTCGTCTATAGATTTTCTTCTGGTACATGGATTCTAAAAGGTGTATGAACCCTGATTTGGTACCATCTGTAGAGAGTAAACTAAGGAGAAGACCTAATTTTTCTGAATACATTCCAATGATTAATTGCCATGAGGAAGAACTGATTGAGGAGGGAACCATGAACCCATACTCTTTTGCCTCACACTATCCCAACCCTTCTATTACTTCACATTCTTCAGGTCAGGAGAACGCTCCTCAATACACGGAACTTAATTCCACTGCCTACACCTCATATTCCTCGGGCATAGTCAGGCCTACTCGAATCCCACACGAATTGCTGAATATCAAGGATCTATGCAACCTCAAGAGACACTCTCCATACAAGACCAGCACTTGACTGGCATGACCAGTTATCTTGACCGGTTCAGCCAGACTCATCTTCCCCCGAATCAGGGATACGCCTTAGAATCCCAATACCTAGGGTATCAATCCTATCCTAAAAATCACTTTGCAGATTATCCCAATTCCACCCAAACCTCTTCACCTCTTATTGGGATAACTCTACAACACCTGACCAAGGATATGATTCTTACTCTAGGTATTCAAATGATGGATATTCTGATTTGACTGAGGTTAGGAACTCTGAAAATTATTATCCTCAGCCTAATCAAATCCATGACCATGGCGGTGATCCTAAGATCACCCAATTACTCCAAGTAGTCCAAGGGATGAGAGAAGCAAATAAAAGAAATACAGATAATCTAACAAAATAGCTCAATAGAATCTGAAAAGCACAAGGAGACAAACCTGGTCCAAGTATGCCACAAGTTGGTGGTAAGCCACTCAAGGTTGAGGATCCAACCTTAAGCATGACATCCTATCCAATCCCAACCTCTACATACACTAAACCCACCCACCAACCCTGTGATTATACAGAACAGAACCTTTTTGATATCCCAAAAATTGTCTTTGAGGAGGAAGACTCACTTGAAGAAATACATCTTGATTTAGGCCCTGAATTGTAACCATTCTATTTTGAGGAGCCAATTCATAGTAAGCTGGAGTATGAGTCTTTTATATTTAAAGACATGCAATTGGATTACATGGAAGATTTGGGAGAATCAGAGCAAGATCAAGAAGAAAGAAAGATTGAGGACAGTGACACTCCAAGCCAAGCATGGTTGGATGTTTCTGATGTCATCTTGTCTGAGGATTACCATGACCAGATGTGCTTAAACGATCCCATCCACCAGAGTCTTGAGGAAAAACCTAACCATTATGCCCAAAATCTTGAGATTGAGCAAAATAGACAATCCTTTTATGAAAAGATGTTCAAGAAATTGCAGAATTATTAGGGATGACTTATGATGATTTATCTGAGGAATCTAAGAAGTTAGCTGAATCATGGGATTTTGAGGACTTTGATTTGATTGATGAGAGAAAAGAAGACATTCCCTCAGAAGATATAGTTCAGGACAAAGACAACTGGGATCAAATTTATAATCCTACTTAGAAATCCACAAAACAAAATGAGATTGAGGATCCTGATTTGGATATCCAGCATGATGTAGATGAATCTGGAACTATTGAGAAGGTCTTATTTGACTCAACAACTCGACATCCATTGATACCTAATTTGACTTGTGAAGTGGTTTCCTATACAATTTCGGACTACACCACTCGGGTTCCTCCTTTCATTTCCCATCACTTTCAAGACCGTACAATTTATTCCCCATGGACCACCCTGTATTCACCTCACCCGCCTTCCTCACGCATCAATTCTTAAGGCTGCCACTATCTACTTTCCACTCTGGCACCCTCACTAATATTCCTCTCTTTTGTAGCATCTAGCTGCAAATAGTTTCAAGCCCATTAACTTTATTTTTCTGACCCTTTGGACTTGGTATTCACCATCAGCTAGTTCGCATTTGTGGATCACTGATCCTTGCACTGCATGACCATATCTTCATTTTAATCTTGACTCAACCCATTTATCTGATCATTTATTTTTGGGTTTAAGTCCGGCAAATGATGTTAAGCTTAGCATTTGTTGCGAGGCAACCCAGTACTCTGTATAGGTAGCTCTGCATCTTCTGCATCCCCACTGACCTAGATCAACAAGAAAAGTTAAGTGATATCCCCTCCTTTTGCTTATTATATTTTGATTTTCATGCATACATTTCAATGACATTATAATGAATAGGCATGGGGGGTTGGACATTGCATGCCTTATTTTTATGTCAAAAAAAAAAAAGAAAAGAAAAAAAATGCATTTAGGCATAAAGAATTTTTATTAAGGTTTTATTAGAGATTTATTCTTAAGTTGATTCTTGAGTCTAGAATCCAGTATAATTTCACACTTACACGTAGAATTTGCAATGGATCCTCTGTGAAGACTGATAAACATCTTTAGTTTGTCAAGAAGAAACATTGCTTCTTCTCCTAAACCCTTGGACAGTAATTAGGGAGTCAGGCAAACTATCTTCTAACAGATCCACCAAACACGTGTGAGATGAGAGTAGAAAGTTTACTGGTACTCTAAGGCTAGTATGAGGAATCTTAACCTCTAGATAATGAGATAATGATACTCGGAGTTAGGCATAGTTTTCACTCTCGATTTCGGCGTACAAGTTCTTATTACGAATCTCTTGAGAGCCACCAAATAAGGCAAATACGTAGAGAGCAGGTTCTGATAAAACTAGGACTGAGGTGGATGGTCACGACCATCCTTTACGGAATCCTCGGCTGAAGGAGGGTTTTGATATCAAGGTCAAAAATACGTTGTCCTATCCATTCCTTTCCCGTTGTCGATAATAGGCACTTCCACCAAATAAGCCACCCAATATCCTCTTCAACACTCATAATCCCGAAAAATGCCTCCCGAACAAAAGTCGCAAGTGTTACTGCATTGCGTTAGTAGATGTCTGGATGCAAAAGAAAAAAAGAAAAAAAAAAGAGAGGTATATATATATGTCTACGCATATCGAAAAAATAATATACATATACAAAAAAAAGGAGAGAAAGTAGAAAGAAAAGAAAAAAAAAGACTTTGTAAGTGTTTTTAGAGTTTATTTCAAGTATATTGAGGCAACAACACCCATCACCCTCACGATCCACCAAAAACAACCTTGACCTACTTTTCTGTGTTTCTGGTCGCCTGAATACAGGCTGAGGAATGTTGACTTAGTCGTAGAGTTATCAGAACCTAATCAAAGTGTTAGTGCCAGGAGAGACCACCAAATATACTGATAAATCCGGTGAGATTGTGAGCTCAAAAAGAAAGAAAAGAAAACGAGAGAGAAAGAAAGAGAGAGAACAAGTACAAAGGAACTAAAGAGAGCACAGTTTCTCCCCTCTCTCTGAGTTGAATTATTTAATAATCTGGAAATCTAGGATCTAAAGTACCGGTCTATATGTAGCACCAGATGAGTGTCAGTCACCAAAAATAAATCCACTTAACTCAAAAATCTTCTACCTAACCCAAAAGCCGGGGTTGAATTTACAGATTACTTCATAACCTCGAGGGGAGAAGTTTGCCTATCACAATAGATTTTTACTAAGGGTCAAGTACGAGCTTTAGATGTGGATTGACTTTTCACTTGGATTCGTTGCATAGACTACAACAAAACACATTCACGATTATCTGGATTACTAAAGTATTGGATGAAAACAAAAGACATAAATCTCTAGTCAAACTCTTGATAGAAATCTATTATGTAGAACCACTTTGCATTTAGTCATGAATTTTCTAGGGACTAGCAAGATTTAGGCATGGGAGTGTGATTGCACAGCAATCATGCAACCTAAATCACCTGAATTAAGCTAGATTCTAGCATAACCTAGAAATAATGCATCCATAGGCATCGTAATTTGCACAATAGTTAGTTTATTAGTCATATAGATAATATCATCATTTTATGACCTAAAAGAGAGATGATTTTAATCGCAGATGATTCGAAGTCGCAGATGTCAGATCTGATCAGAACGACGATGGGAGTTCAACGTTTCTAAAATCGTCCTGATCAGACAACCAGAGAATCGTGTATAGTCCATAGAACAACAGAGATCATTGAGCCAAAGGGCAAAGATCCGAGCCTCAGACGAAGAATCCAACCATACGGATGGATCCGGATTGACGATTGCTGTCCAATAGCACAAAAATCAACTTGATCGGATGTCTACATCACCAAATACAAGGAAAAGAAGATGGATGGCCATGATGTTGCCACGTAGCACTATCACAGCCGCTCCCTCACCACCGCCTCATCTAGGAAGGCCGCACTGCACACTGTAGGCCATTGGATCTTCATCCAATGGCCACGAGCGCACCACATTGCCTACCCAGGCCGGATCAGAATAAAGATAAATAAATGCATATATATATCAAGAGGTTTGCGCCACACGTTGGGGCGCATGTGTGGGCGAGGGACATGGGTTCGAGGCCGAGTGCTGCGCGAAATTGAAGCGGCTGAGTGCGAGCGCGTGCGAGGGAGATGGATCGGTTGTGAGGCCACGTGACACGATCAGAGCGTGCCGTGGCCGAACGTGCATATAACGTGGGATCCCACGCGTTTTTCAAACAAACGCATGTGTTAAGCCATCCGATCAAGAGATTGGATGACTGACAATGAGGCAGGATTTGAAGGCATGCAGCGAAGGAGAAAACGTGAAGGCGCGGGCAAGTGGGAGCCGTGCGATGAGGATCTAAGGGCGCACAGCGTGCCACGTGTCGCCACCCGAATGAATCTAAGCATAGAAGGCCTTTTGAAGGTTATTTTTAGGCCAAATCAGAGCCATTGATCTCACGATCAACGAATCTAATTAGCCAAGGGGTTGTTGCACAATATTAAGGGCTGAAATACCCTCTTTGCCCTCCACAAAAGCTATAAAAAAGGCCCAGGGCCCCCCCAGTTGAAGAATCCACTTAGCATCTCTCTCTTCCATCAACTCCAGACATCCGTCTTCTCTGAAATTCTCCGTCTCCTCTGCAACTCCACTCCGACTTCATCCCAACGCTCTGAATCTGAGCTGCTGCCGCATCTCGCACAAGCATCCCGCAAGCAGCGTCGTTTCTCTACCAATTTCTTCTATCTCTCTCCCTCTCTCTCTTTCTCTCTATCTATCTTTACTTTTTGCATAGCAATTTCTATTATGAAAAACTCTTTATCAATGCAATGAAATCTGATCTTATGAATATTTGATGTGTCTCTATACATATATACATATATAAATATCTTATTAGAACTAGTTTCATTGAAAGCTTCCGTTAAAAATCAAGATTGCCTCCCTACGAATGACCTGGTACTCACTGGTGGGCTTCCTTCCTCTATAGTTTTATTATTTCGTCGTAGTATAGTATAGAGGGAGGTGATTACCAGTTTAATACAATTTGTTACTCGGAAATAAAGAGTTCCCGAGGTCGAACTCAGGGAGCAAGTTGTATTCTAGGGGTACAAGTTTCTTTTACAAAAATAAAGAAAGAGAGGGAGAGAGAATTTGTTGGCTTTTCTTCTTTTCTCTTTGCTTCTCCTCTTCTTCCTTCTCAGATCTTCTGCTCTCTTCTTTTTGTTCTTCTTCTTTTTCTTCTTTTCCTTTCTTCTGCAGAGCGGTCCTGTTCTTCTTCTTCTTCTTTCTTTCCTTTCTTCTGCAGAGCGGTCCTGTTCTTCTTCTTCTTCTTTCTTTCTTCTTTTCCTTTCTTCAGATCTTCTTCTCGTGCTCTTTTTCTTCTTTCAGTTCTTGTCTTGGCCTCTCTGCGTTCTCCTCTGCCTCGCCTTCCTTCTCCTTCCTTGCCTTCAGGACGTCGTCTGATTTTCCAATCAGACGACTTAAACCGCCGCTGCTACAGTGCCGCTCGGTGATCCTCCTTCCTTCAGCCTTCGTCTTCTTCCACGGTTCTTCTTCACCTGTGCTTGCACACTTACACAGCTTGATCAGAGAGGGGCAAAACCTATCTCTACCCTCCCCCCGCGTCTCTCTCTCACAGAATCCGCTCATAGGATAGCTCTCCCAGAGCTGCCGGGTAGCCGGGTACGGGTCGCGCCCGGGTCCAGGCCCCCCGGCGTGCGTGGTGGGCGAGGAGTGCAGGTCAGTCTAAGTCGGGTCGGGCCAGGTCCGCGAGGCATGAGCGCGGACGAGACCGGGTCGAGCGAGCGAGTGAGTGAGAGGGACCTCACCCCGTGCTCAGGAGGCAACGAGCATAAGGCACTTTTTGCCTTTATGCAGGCGCTCTCCTCTGAAAGGTTACGAGGTGGGACTAAATGTTCCACCCCAATTTGGGTGCCTGCGCGGAGGAAGCAGCGGCAGTCTAGGCGAAGTGCCCCCGCACAGCCTCAACTGCAGCCTCAACTGCAGCCTAACGCTTTGCCGAAGTGCCCCCGCACAGCCTGGGAGGGTGACCTAGGCGCTTCGCACCTGGGGCAGCAGGTGAAGAAGCTGCTTCGCTTCAACAATGGCGACGACGAGCGCAGGTACCTGCCCACAGAAAAACGGCCTCTCAGCCCAATCAGAAACGCGGAGGACCTTCGCCGTGGCACGGCGAAGGTGGTCGGGGGGTGTGCAGGCGGCGGGGCGGAGCCTAAGGGCTGCCCTAGGTCGGACTGTGGGTCGGAAGATGGGTTTGTTCGGTGGAGTTGCAGAGGGTGATGTGGGGGAAGTGGAAGGGCGGAGGTTGATCAGGGTGAGGAGGCGGAGGTTCTGCGGTGGTCGGCGAGCCGTGTGGGTTGCTGGAGTGATGGGAGCGGCTCGCCGGAGGATGGCCGAAGGCGGAGAAGGTGAGGGTGATTGGTCGGAATCGAGGTAACAGTAAAGATGTAAAATGAGGAAAAAGGAAGAGGGGAGAAAGAGGAGGAGTTCTACCTACTTAGCAGGAGGAGGAGGGGCCGGAGCGGGCGACAGTCGTATCGACTGTCGCCGGAGAAGAAGATGCCCGGGGGAAGGGGCGGCGGCGAGCAGAGGGCCGGAGAGGCGCCAGGTGGGTGCGGCGTGGCGCGGGAAGAGTAGGGGAAGAAGTCTCTGCTGCTGGTATTGCGGCAGAGCGAAGAGGAGGAGGAGGAAGAACCACCGGAGCTGGTGGGCGTCTGCCGGAGTGAGAAGAGAGGAAAGTTGGGGGTTTTCTCCGTCAGATCCGAGCTGGGAAGAACGGTGGAGCGACGGGGGTATTTATAGGGACCGAATCAGGGAGGAAGGCGGAGGGAGACGACGTGTCTCCCTCACCGGAGGACGCCGGAGATGGAAACCCATACCGTCCGAGCGTTCGCACGGCCGGTATGGTGGGTTACAGCGACCAGGGGGGTGTCCCTGCGACGGCTGACGACGCAGGGCACCCCCGGTTTACTTGCCAGACTCTCCCCCTCACCCTGCGCGGCGCCATGCTCCGCGCAAGGTCACCGGAGCATGGTGCTGGCAGGTTTTGCAGGGGGGACCTGAACGCAAAGAACGAAGGAGAGTTAGGGGCCAAAATGCGAGGGTTCAAAAGTTGAGGGCCAAAAAGTAAATATATGAGGACCAAAGTGTAAAGTTGGTCAAGAAGGTTTCTTCTTAGGCTCAAGTTTTTATACATGACTAATTAGGACCTAAGGAATCTGATGGTGAATTTTATTTCTAGATTAAACCTTGTTTGACTGGTCAATTTACGCAAAAACCCAAATTAAGTTATTAATTGGGTATGGTTCTCAATGTAGGTCAAGATGGGTTCCTAAGGTCAAATTGAAGGTTCTAAACCCTAGAGATTATTTTTCTATGAATTTTAGAGGGTTTATTCCATTTTTTCTTTGCCTTGAACCTCGTGAATTGAAGTGGGTTTGTTTTAGGGTTATAGATTATCATTTAGTTCCTTGGAATTGCTGTAGCCCTTGCTAGATCATCTCATCCCACTTTTATTCTTATTAAGTTGCTTTGACCTATGTTTGGACCCTGAATTACCCTGTATGCAGATTATACTGGTAAAATTGCATTTTTACCCCTTATGACTTGTTTTCTCCTTAAACTCAGAATTCTCTGAGTTAAGCCTTTCCTTGAGTTATGTAGGAGCTTTTATCCTTTGTATTGGGTCAAAATGAGCTAGTTATGGCTCATGATGAGGTTCTCATCACTCACCGATTTAATAAATATTATTTGTCGTCGTGTTTTCACATTATACTACAACTAAATAACTTTTAATCGCGATCACGCACCGAATAGAGGTTGGTTGCTATCACCAGCCGTGGAGTGAAATGGGGAAGAAGAACTGGAGAGGGAAGAATGTGGAACAACTCAAGGGAAGTAGGAGGGGGGCTAATCAGTGATCAAAGGCTCGTAGGGGTCGAGTATTTAAAGGCCAAGGGAGTGATCTGGACACCACATCAGTGGGTACAGCCGTTGGGCAAGGAATGACCAAGATGGGTGGGTTTAGAGATGCGCGGGAAAGGATTAGGACAAAAGAGGGCCCTTGGATGTGATCTAACATAGCGTGCGAAGGTGTTCGCACCAGCTCGAGCTGAATGGTGGCAGATCCACTGATGGTAACACCATCATTCGCCATAACTAACTTGAATTAGTTGAAATCAAGTGATAAATGCTCCTGAATAATTGCCTGAGGACCGTAATTCCACGTAGATCTATTTTGAGGAGACAACAACAGATTAAGGTTAATTCTACAATTTTAACATCACATCCTGAATGCAGAATAACCATGGGGTCACCCAGGGGTTAATCTAACGTCAATTGAGCATTAAATTTCAAAGAGTGGGTCCACACTAATAGAAACAGGATTTCACGCATCTCGAGGATCGCAATAGCACACAAAAGCCTAATTTTAGACCCACTTAAATTGAAGAGGTTCTAGTGTTAATAGTGTTTTGAGGATGTTTATGAAATGGTCGTCGTAGTACACTCCACAAATCGCTACAAACACTTAAATTTAAGAACTCGAAATCTACTTGGAGTCCGAGGTCATTCGCAGGGAGAAAATATGGAATTCACGCACTAATCTCAATTCAGGAATAATGAGCACAATTAATCAAACACCAGATAAAAGATATTCAATGAATAAACTGCTCAGAAATAATATTTAATAATAATCAATAATATCTCAAGAATTCATGGGATGAAAAGAAAGAGAGAATCAAAACAATGGTGATCTGAATCACCACTTAATTCTCTTAATTAAGCATGCATCCCAAGTATTCAAATAATTCAACAGTAACTCTAATCAAGAACTCAAATAATGCCCTAGTACTTTGAACCAAGTCAGACGTCGGATATGTGTATCAAACGACTTAACTATCAAGGCATAGCACCACAGTAAGGCATATAAGGGTGCCTCTCAAGCACAAGAGCCAACCTTCCTTAGAGGTTGTGTTAGCCTTCTCCTTCTTCAGCACACACCCCCAAGGGAGATCAATCCGAAGCAAAACCTTCCCCCCTCCTCCTCACAAATCCTCCTCGTTCTCTTCCCAATACCAGGCATAATCAGATCAGAATGCAGGTAATCAGGTCATGAGCAGTACCAAGTAGGGGACTAGGCCCGTGTGCATGTGTGCACAGGCAAGGAGTGAGAGCACAAGGAGGCATGTGTGAAGGGGGACCCGACCCCCCATGTACTGAGCGAGGAGTGCAATATCACTAAAATAAGATATATGCTTCCATGAGCTCTTATGTCTACGATGTGGGACTATCCCACATTTCCCTCACGTGCTATCTTCGTTGCATGCAACTGCTGAAGATCTCTGCCTCAATTGACTACTGGCGCTGCTGCTGCTGCTGCTCAATTGGTGCTCCAGATGAGTTCATGACTTGCTTCCACAGCACTTGGAAGTGGTAGCGAGTCCTATGCATGCCAGAGGAGAGTGGTCGATGTTGAGGAAGAGAAAGGCAGCGACGAGCAACTGGCGAACCTTGAAATTCACAAACATGAGCTAAAGGCCCCAAGCAGTAGGTTCAGGCCATCTCCAAGTTGCATGGGAACGACGGTGGTATTTTGGTGTATGTGTGCGTGTGGAGGGCTGTGATAGCAAAATACGCATGATTTGCAAAAGCGGGTTTTTAACGTCATTGTAACACGCGGAATCGCATATGCTTTTAAATTTATATCCTAGATAGGGGAAGTATCTAGGGTCATCCAAGGAGGCCAAATGGTTGCAAAATTAATCCTCTTGCTTACAAATAGATCTCAACTTTCTTTTTGGTATTTTAAATATATAATTTTTTTTGTTTTGAAAAGACGAGGGCAAAATACGAATTGTAATAGAAAGTACTAACACCTACAATTGCTTAACTAAAATTTAAAAGATAGAAATATCTTCTTCCTAAGCTCACTCTAGGCAAGTGGAGGCCTAGAGTAATTAGGAAGAAGAGGTGAAACAAGTGCTAGAACCAAAAGTAACAATTGCAATAAGAAGCTAAAAGAAGGCAATTTAATTGACTAGAATTAGTGTTCTTTTCAAGGATAAGTAGAGGAATGCTTCTACTAGAACTAAACAAAATTTAAAAGAAAATAAAGAAACGCTAATCCTCTTGCAAAATTTGGTGAAGAAGGGAGTCCTCTTGCTCTAAGCCTAGCTGCTCCTTGGCTTGAAAAGAGGGCCTCCTTCTTCTCCTTCCTTGAGAGCTCCTCCAAGGTGGAAGCTACCACCTTCAATGCTCTCTCCAAGGGGTGGGCGTGCACCACCCTCAAAAACTCCTCCACGGTGGCATGGACCACCTTTAAGATCTCTTCCAAAGATCTTACTTGCCTGGCTTCTCCTTTGGCTGGCGTGACCCAAGAGAGAAGGGAAGAGGGGAAGGCACCAAGGGGACAGAATATCCCCTTAATCTTCTTCTTCTTCTTCTCTCTTGGACATGGGCTTCTAGGTGGAATATGAGAGTGAATTTGCTAGCCAAGGATGTCTTGAATGGTGGTGGGTAGTGGTCTTTTTATAGGGTAGGATGGGGGGTTAAGGTGCCCCTTGAAATGGAGGGCTAGGATGGAAGGATGGAGGTGGTTGGTGATCCTATGGCCAAGGGTGTGTGGCGCCAAACCAAGGGGTGTTAAAGGGGGTGGTTATGGTGGTGTTGGTGGCTTTTGGTGGTGGCGAGACACCACCATTTTGGCGCCAACATAGGGTCTTCTAGAAGGGGGGTTAGGTGGATGGTGGAGATGGATTCAAGGGGAATTGTGTGGTGGAGATGAAGGGGAATTTTGGAGGGAAAAGTGTCGCCATCAAGGGGGTGGTTAGGGTGGTTTTGGCGGCACTTTTAGGTGTCTTTTGGAGGTGGTGGGTAGGCTAGGTTGGTGCCAAGTAGGTTAGCTTATGTGGAGCTTAGGTGGAGCTAGTTGGGTGGAGTTGTTAGGTGGGTTTTTGGGGTGGTACAAGCCAAGGAAGTTGGAGCATAGCTAACCTAAGCTAAGCTAAGCTAGCTTAGCTAATGGAGGAGTAGAGGAGAAGGTGTTGGAGCTGGGGTTTGGAGGGAGGAGCTGAGGAGGAGAAGTCTGGAGCTGAAATTGGAGCTGGCTGCTGCTGAAGAGGCTAGCATGGAGCTACTCTAGCTGGCTTAGCTTGCTAGTTCTTTGCTACCTGCTAAGCCGAGCTAAAGTAAGCTAGCTTCTACCATAATGAGCTGAGGTGAGCTAGGTCTGGTGCTCCCGGGGAGAATCAAGCTGGTTGAGGCAGCTAAGGTAGCTTAGCTCGACTAAGTTGAGCTAAGCTAAGTCCCCGGGAGCTGGACTTGAGCTTCCTGAGCCGGGATGAGTTCTTCTTCAGGTGGCTGGAGTTGCGTGGAGCTGGATGTAGCTGGATCTGAGCTGGGGTGAACTCCTGTCAACTCAGCTGAGCTAGATAGAGCTCCCTGTGGACTAGTGGGAGCTAAGATTAGCTAGACTTAGCTAAGTTGAGCTGGATCTGAGCTAACTTGAGCTAGGGTGAGCTAAGATGAACTCTCTTGAGCTGCCATTCAGCTGAGATTAGCTGAATGGAGCTGGGATGAGCTAACCCTAGTTCAAGTGAGCTATGTTCTAGCTGTGGTGAGCTGGTTCAAGCTGAGTTCCAGCTAGTCTGGGCTTCTCCTTCACCATTTGCCTTCTTGAGTGCTAGGGTTTTAGGGATCTGTATATCTGTACATCCCTAACACTCACAAAAACATATTAAAAAGATAATAAAAAAATGCAATGCATGCCTAACCTATTTTATGCCTAAATGCAGCCCAAAAACCTGTTTGCGGAGTAAAATCCTAAGAGCTAGGTTTGTTTTAATGCATAAGAATGATGATAAACTGGCGTTTATCAAGCTGACAGAGTCGGCGATGGTGTGCGAGGGAGGTGGAGTTCAGTGGAGGTTTTGGGAGCGTGGAACCCTCAATTTCTTGAGGGGTTTTGGTTTTGGAGGTGTGGCGGAGGTTTTGGGAGTATTAGCGGAGCGGTTGGTGGTCCGTGGAGGGTGTGCAACCTCGCTAGAGCATGGCCGAAGCAAAAGAAGATGGAGGGGGAGGCGGTGAATTGGCAGTTGAAAGAGGAGACTAAAAAGCTAAACCTAAACTATGGAGAGAAAGGGAGAGTTTGGGACCTAATTAGTAGAAAAAAGGGGAGATATGGTGCCAGCTTTGATTGGTCAGTGCCGGAGATGATGAATTCCTCCGGTGAGGGAGTGGTGAGGAAGAAGAGGGCCTAGGAGCTCCTCATTTGTCCGTCGAGGAGCAGAAGAAGGAGATGAAGACAACCTCGCTGCCTATGGTATGTGGCAACGAGCAAAGAAGATGGAGAAGGAGGCATCACCAAAGCTACAGCGGAGGTGGCTGGAGAGAGGAATGTGAAGACTTTGAGGCCTAAAACTGAGCTAAGGTATACGGCATGAAGTTCAGGAGCTTTTATAAAGCTTCTAGCTGAGCTCTAGATGAGGAAAGAGCTATGATTAGCTTGTGAATTAGGTCACAAGGAACCCACGATTTTCATGGATTAGCTAGGGCAAATCCATGCGATTTAGGAGTCAAGATCTATCTCAAACAACTCTTAGTAGTATAAACACCAATCTCACCAATTTTTGTGAGATTTGGTGACGATTTGATTAGGTTTTGATGTGGTCAAAGTTAGCTTGAAGGTCGGTTGACCTCCAATGGCGGTAGGGGTCTTTTTGTGAAGAAGACAAGGAAATTAGGTACCATTTGCAAAGGTTTTTGAAAGTTAGGGGCTTGTCTGAAAGAAACATAGACTTAATGAACTAAAATGCAAACTAGGTCAAGATGGACTCTGATTGGGCCCAAATTTTTGTATAAACCTAATTTAGACCCAAGGAATCTAGTGGTGAAATCAAATTTGAGTTTTGACCACGTTTGACTAAACAATTTACACAGAAGCCCAAATTAGGGTAGAATTCCATCTAAGGCTCTATTATAGGTCAAAATAGGTTCAGATGATCAAACTAAGGATACCAACCCCTCAAAATAATTTTATATGAACTTTAGGGGGTTTAGATAAGTTTTATCCGAACTGAAACCTCTTTAATTTAAGCAGGTCAAAAATTAGGATTTTATATGCTATAGCAGTTCTCGAAATGTGTGAAACACCGTTTATGTCTGTATAAACCCACTTATTAGACTTTAATGCTTATTTGACCTTCAATTTACCCCTGACAAATCCCGTGGTTAATCTATGTTCAGGATATGCTGTTAAAATTACAGAATTAACCCTGATTGCATGTTTTCTTATTAGAATGGATTTGAATGGAATTATGGTCATCAGGCGATTATGTAGGAGCATTTGTTACTTGATTTCCACTAATTTAAACTACTTATAGCTCATGATGGTGTTACCATCATCTGGTCAGGATAAAATTCATCTAAACCTCCAAAAATTCATAGAAAAATATTATAAGAGGTTTGGTACCCTTGATTTGACCATTTGAATCCATTTTGACCTAGAATAAAGTTTTAGATGAAATTTTGCCCTAATTTGGGCTTCTGTACAAATTTCCTAGTCAAACTAGTCAAAACTCAAATCCAATTTCACCACTAGATTTCTTGGGTCTAAATTAGGTTACTACCAAAATTTGGACCCAATCAGAGTCTATCTTGACCTAGTTTGTAATTTAGTCCCTAAGATCTCTTTTTTTCTCACTTAAACCCCTAACTTTATATTTTATTGCAAATAGGCCCCCAACTTTGTCATCTTCCTTGAATTTTGGTCCCTGCCACCAATGGCAGTGGGAATGCATCTGCAGCAGGAATTAAGGGAGATTTCCTCCCTCAAATCAAAGCCAATCTCCTCTAAATTTGGAGGGAATGTTCTTGATAATCCCAAACCCTAATTCGCTTCCTAAAACCATAGCGAACACATGAATTTTAGTGCAAATTCCTTGTGAATTTCGCAAGGGAAGTGCACTAATTTTGTGCAATTCAGAGGCTCAGGCTCTTCTATATAAGCTTCCCCATGTTTTTATGTGCTTCCTAGCAAGGTTTTAGGCCAGAAACTCCTCTTCTCCTCCTTCCCCGACCTGCTCCGAGCAAGCTCCAGCAAGCTTCTCGATTTCCCTTCGTCGCCCTCTGCCACATACAATAGGCAGAGGGAACATCTTCCTCTCCTTCATCCACGCCTGGTCGGCCAAAGCCAGGGCTCTCTGACCCTTTTCTCCTCGTTGTCTCTCCTACCGAAGCCTTCATCCCCTCTGACGCTGGCCAATCAAAGCCGTTGCGAAGCTCCTTTCCCTTCCTTCGTAGATAAGCCATTCTTCCTCCTCTTCTTCTTTAGGTTAGAATCCACTCCTTAGCTCTTCAAATCGACTACTATATCACTGCCTTCCCCTTCATCTTCTTCCACGATGGTAGCACCTCCGATGAGGCCACCAAGCACACGCACCTCCGGTGGTCCAACCAATCAATGGGAGCCTATTAACTTGACAAAGCAGTGGCTAACCTAGGATGGTTTGACTTGTTCCCCCTCATGCAACTCCATTACGTACCCATAAAGTGAACTGACCATGCTATCATGAAGATCCCATTGATTGAGAAGGCGGGGAGGAAGAGATTATTCAGATTCTACAACCACTGGATGGAGTACGAGGGATTCATGAACTTGGTGCACACATGGGGGGAAGAAATACTAAGGAATCCAATCCCCTGTTGTGTCTCCAAGCTAAAACGTGTGAAGGACAAGCTCCGTGCATGGGCGATGGAGGACAGAGAGAGGCCAAGGAAGATTGTTGAACTACATGACCTTGAGGGATGTTGAGATATAGGAGGAGGAAAGGGTCGTGAAGGATGCCCTTGATCGGTTGCTAAGAGAGGAGGAAAGTGAATGGCAACAAAGAAGTAGGATTCTTTGGCTTGAGGAGGGGGACAAAGGCTCCAAGCTCTTCACTACAGCAACGTGTGTCCGCCAAAATAGGAATGCACCCACCAAGATTATAGGACCAAATGGATACATGGTCGGTGAAGTATATGGGATCAAGAGGGAGGTGATACATCAATTTATGGCATTATCTAAGGCTAATGGATAGGAGGAGGAAAGAAGCATGAGGATAGATCAAAAGGAGGATTGCGCCAGAAGATAATGAGTTTCTCACGACACTGACTACCTTAGAAAAGGTAAAGGAGGCACTTTGGTTGATAGGGGTCGACAAGGCCCCGAGTCCCGATGGTTTCAACGTCGACTTCTTTAAAAAGTGTTGGGGCATCATCACAAGGGTTGTACATGAAGCGATGGCCTTCTTCCTTGCGAAGGTGGGGGGAATGGCAGTTGCGCTCAAAAATGCCTTCGTGGCCCTAATCCAACATCCAATTATATCCTAGGCATCACA
Source organism: Thalassia testudinum (assembly GCA_037157565.1). Taxonomy (NCBI): domain Eukaryota; kingdom Viridiplantae; phylum Streptophyta; class Magnoliopsida; order Alismatales; family Hydrocharitaceae; genus Thalassia; species Thalassia testudinum. The sequence goes on along the minus strand of JAZHRO010000036.1, from coordinate 120,687,658 downwards.
GATTTTTAGCTAATCGCATGCTGCAACATCCTCTACGAGATCATTACAAAGCTTCTTGCAAGGAGATTGGGCGAGGTCCTCCTAAAACTAATTGAACCATTTTAGGGGGCCTTTATAAAGGGTAGATTGATCTCAGATTGCTCACTGTCAGCCATGGAATACATGTGTGGCTTTCATGGTGGTCTCGTCGGAAGGATTTGTGCAAAGGTTGACATCTCAAAGGTATACGACACAGGCAATAGAACTTCCACGTATCGCAAACTAGAGGAGATGGGTTTTAAATAGGAGTGTGGATCAAATGAGTTCAAGAGTGCATGTTGAGACCTACCATCGCACCTTTACTTAATGGTGTTCTAGTAGGGTTGGTCCAAACATCGAGGGACCTTAAACAAGAGGATCCTTTCTTACCGCTATGTTGGGAAAATCCCCAAGGTGTTCAGGACCTCACTTGACAATCGAGGGGTTGAAGAGAGGAACAAATCGAACCCTGAATCTCCACAGTATTGCAGAAACGTGAAATTGGTCATTTAAAATTTTCTTCAAATCGAAACTCTCATCGATGCCCAAAATCCAAAAAACAAAATCAAAGAACAACAACGACCTAAATAACCGGAATCACATTGGAAGATCTATTATCTCCCTGTTCCAAGATCCGCATGAGTAGCGAGTTACACCTATGGGTGGTATAGCACAACATCTCATTTGTTATGCCTCCTCAATTAAGTCTCACCTAGAAGAACTCCCATCTTTTCGACAGATGGATAAGGTCCTTCATACCGAGAACATTTGATCCTATCATGTTCAACACAAATGTTTTGTGCCCCGCAAACTCCTTCACAACTCTCAAGGTGACCCTCCCCTCAAATCCTCTAAGAATAGACCTTCCATTTATTCAATAACCCACAACGGCTTCAACAGAACATCCAATACCCCTCTTGGATGTCTGGCTACAATAGCAGACCAACAACTCAACCCTATCAATTTTGATCCACAAGTACAAGCTCTGGTCGAACATCTAGACACCTCACCAGTTGTCCAACTACATAGGCAAGCAATGACTAATTTTGTTAATGGTCGATGCCTTACAATAGCAGGGGCAAAGGGGCAACAACTCCCCAAGTTGTTGGTCATCCGCTCTTCTTCTTAGGTTTTGATTGAAGGAATCAAGAAGTAGAGATTAAGAAGAAGGCCAATGATGCTTCTTTTATTACCTCTATTGCTTGGAGGAGGGTGCACAATATTTGATTAATTGATTGGAATCAATCAAAATTGATCAATTAGGGTTTCCATCAAGGCATTGGGAGATATTTATAGGGTTCCAAATCCTAGTCCCAATATGATGTAAACCCTTGCATCTCCATCCAAAGGTTGAAATGTAATCAAAATTGATTTTTGCAAGATTGACCCAAAATAACTTATGGAATGTTTATATCTAGTATCTAAATATTAATTAATTGCAATCCAACTCTTAGATTTTGTTTCTAATTAAATTAGATGCAATTAATAGTCAAATCAAATTCGATTTAACTTCTTAAATCAAATTAATTAATCCTACAAGTAGAAAATCCACCAAAATCATTATTGATTTTATCATGCCAATAGTAAAGAGTTCAAGATCAGTGGAATTATGACACTATGTCTCCTCAGATATTCCAAATATTTGTGAATCTTTCACACTGAAAGATATGTGTAACTCTTAGAATTAAATCCTAGATTCACTGTCTATCCTATCATGGGTTTCACATTTTTTATGTTCTCCTTGTATCATTGGGATAAGAATGAAGACTAGATACTTTCGGAAAAGACAATCTTCTTCTCTTTCATGTATGAGTTTGATCATGACCCATACGACCTTGCATGGAATTCTATACTTCCTAATATACACAGAGCAAGCTTGAGTCTCCTGATTTGCTATGCAACCAATCTGTGTGATCCCTTCGAGAAATCATGCATCTCTTGTGCCCTTACATGCATATTAGCTTTTCAATTTCAACACCAAGGTAAGTGCATCAACTATCGGTCCACCAAATATGCATACTCAAACATAGAGACACAAATCTATCTTAGGTCAAAGGATACACCTTATCTGTGACAGTGATCTTAGAAGGACTTCTACATCTCCATCTTAACAAGCCAAGTCCTTAACTCAACTTGCATGACAGTCCCAAATCTCTATCCCCATTGAAATGACCCGCTACCTTTTTGGGTTGGTTAAGACATCTAGAATACCCGTCAAACGTATGTCTAGACGTTCGGATGAAGGGCCAGACATCTGAAAGTAAAAAGAACCGTACGTCATTTTTGCTTTTCGTGTGCATGTGACACGCATGCGTTCTCTCTCCTCCGGACATCCCACCCGAAACCCTAAACACCTCCTATTTAAACCCCTACTCCCATCTTTCTCCCCATCACCACCAGCCACCACCCTGTCCATCTCCTTCCCCTACTAGTGACCACCTTCGTCACCGCTTCTCCCTCCTACCACGAGCGAGGGCGTGAGGGAGAGAGGGAGAGAGTGTGAGTGAGCGCGAGGGGGAGAGAGTGTGAGCGAGGGCATGATAAAGAGGGAGAGACCTTGCGAGAGCTCGTCCGCGAGGGGTGTCTTGCTGCGGGAGCAGCGACACAAGCTTGGTGGAGCTCGAGAGATCTAGCCGAAGGAGCTCGAGAGGGCACCATAAGAGCTCGTAGCCACGGGAGAGGAGCCATGCGAGGAGGAGCTTACGAAGGGAGCTTCGCGACCTTCTGAGGCTACTAGTGTAGCAGCTACAAGCGACGTGGAGGAGTTCGCGCGGAGAAGGATCGTGAGAGGAAGTTCTGGATACTGGTTTTCCAGTATCAGACATCTGGGGCATCAACCAGACGTCTGGAAAAGCATCAGGATGTCCAGAGTTGAAGCCAGACATCTGAAAGCACGCCTAGCTCCAAGGTACGTGTTTCCTGCACAGCATTCCGACCATGCAGACATGACCGTTAGCTGAAAATGGGTCTGCGGATGCGTACACAGGTGCAAAGCATTAGAAAGGCACGTGGTGCGCCTTTCCAGGCACTTTTGGACGTCTGACCACATCATCAAACGTCCGACAGCATCTCTAGACGACCAGAAGGAAGGTCCGACGTCTGGGACTTCCCTCAGATGTTTGCAAAGGAGTCCAGACATCTAAGGAAGCCGCAGGAAACCCAAGGTGAGGTTCTGAGCCATTTAAGACATTTGGGACTAGTACCAGACATCTGATTTTAGACAGTAAGAGTGTTTTTGGTCGTTCAGGGCCCAAACGGAATCGGATTTCCGCAAACGAAGTACCATTGTTTTCCACTCGAGTTTCTCTACATGTTAGCGATGAGTATCTACTATTTTGAATTCATCTAATGTGACTTAGTCGTTGCTACAGATTACCAGCCCGTGGCATATTCGGAGCCTCCGGAGACGACAAGATCTGCAGTTCAGGCCCCCATTCCTCCGGTGATACCCAGTAGAGTGGTTTACTTCAATTGATAAGATTTAAATAAAGAATATGCTTGCTTAGAATAATTTGATTGAACTCTAAGATGTGGAATGAACCCTAGGGTAGAAATGTATAAGCCTTGTTTAAGCTATACTGTTTACTTGACATGCATGTTTAACTAAATTTCTAGCAAGTGTATTAGTTTAATTATGAGATTTTGTGCCAGACATGAAAACACGAGCTGCCTGTTATATGATGGAAAATTGAGAATTGAATAATAAGATTCGGATATTGATAAATGCGATGAATATGAGCATGAACCCTACGAAGAATTAGGAGTATAACTCCTAAATACGAAAAGAACCTTGTAAGTAGACGGAAAGTGAGCTATCCGTTGTGTACATGGTACCAAGGAGAGCAACTGTCCCTTTTAGTGTAGAGGGGAGCTAGCTGCCTCTAGGGTTGAGACTCAGGGTTAGACCTAGTCACTCTACACCGACTCCTGTTTGGCCCTCGTGTATGTGGTACCGAGGTGAGCTACTTAGTGTAGGGAGGGAGTTAGCTGCCCCACGGGGCTCGGGGTCAGGACTAGCCAACCTGCACCGACCTTTTAGGCCCTCTGGGCAAACTGGGGTAGTCGGACGAAGGTACGCGGACTGTGGAGGGGCGAGACCCCTGTTCTGAGAGGGCAAGGTCCTATACTATTCCGTGCTGTACTTTAGGCGTACCCGCTAGCCAAAACGACTGACCGCGTGCTAGTGCGGGGTAGCTACCTGTGCGCTTATCGCACGTGCCATCGTCACCGCTACGTCGCGACAGTGACGTCGAGGTGGTTAACTGGGTGTAGGACTACCACGAGGGACTCTCCCGACCATGAGAGCACCACATGTGCCTTCTACATCACGGGAAAGACTACAATCAAGATCGTTCTCACGAGGAACAGGCAAGATCAAGAAATACATGGATCCTTTATGCAATAAACAAACCAGAAATATATAGTTGAGATAAATGGAAATGAGAATTGAACCTAGTTGCTTGTTTTACAGTAGTTACCTATAAATATTGCAACCACCACTCTACTCAGCGTTCGCTAACTCTGTCTTTTCATAACCTTGTTCAGGTCAGGGAGTCGAGCAGCCCGAGTTTCCAGCTACAGAGGGTGTTAGGCCTAGCCGAACCCAGCCGTAGTATTTCCTGTACTAGTTCTGTAGCTTTTGTTGTTGTCGTAAGTATTTTGACATATGTTGATTGTTTCTGTATGTTCTGTTACTATTGTTATGCATTATATTTCCGCTATTGTGGTTGTGATGGCATATTTTGTTGAGACATTTAGGTTTGTTGTTCCTTTACCGACTCGCTTTTACTTCTGCTTAGTTATAATGCATGTGTGGATGTGGTTTACTTCCTACTTTTGGTTATTTCCCGTTGGACGACCAGGTCTTTGGATAAGTCAAGGCGAATCGGTCTCGGGTCTTGTAGGGATTTGGAAACCGGGTCGTAACACCCATGCAGAGAATGTATATCAAGAGCATCAGTCAGGCAACAATCTCTAGATAAGATTGCCACACTTTTTAAACTAGAGACATCAATTGGATATCATGATAGTTATTGATGACTTATCAAAATCCTCAATTTAAACTGTTTAGACCATTCGATACCCAACATCTATATATCCAACATGGCACAATATATTATCCCAATTGTGTTGAGAGCCCCATCTAATTGTATTAGTGCATTCATATGATTTGATACTTAGATCTAAATCGCTAATTGAGTGATTCAACTCAAGTTGATTCACTTAAGGTACATAACTCTAACAAACTATTGTTCACACCTACCATGAATACGCTATCTCTAATCATCAAGGAGCAGGTCAGAAGGGGTATAGGATGGAGATCCCAAGACTAGGAGGGGTGGAGTTCATATCCTATTTGCTATTCACGAATGACATCCTCATCTTTGGCAAGGCAAACTAGAGCTCGAAGGTGGCAATACGGAAAAGCCTAGACAAGTTTGGTGATATGGCAGGTCTATGGTTAAATGCAAATAAAAGAAAAGTTTATATTTCCATGCGTGTACGGCAAAGGATAGAAATTTGCATGATACTGGGGATGCTAGAGGGAAGGCTGCCGATGAAGTACTTAGGGATGCCCCTACATGAGGGGGCGGGGAAAATAGCCCCTTACCAAGTTGTTGTTGACCATGCACTAGAGAAACTCAGGTCATGGAGCGGTAAGATGCTTTCCAAAATGGGATGAGTTCAATTGCTAAAGTGGGCGGTTGAAGGGGTTCTCAGCTTCTAGATATCAAAATCGATAGTTCCCAAATCCATGTTGCATAAAATCATGGAGTTGAAGACTAGATTTTTATGGGGAAACCGAAGCCACTATCTTAAGTGGAGGGAGGTGTGCCTACCAGGGGTGGAGGGGGCTTGGGCTTGAAACACCTCCTGGATACGGACAAGTTTGAGGCACGCAGGAGGATATGTGATTGCTGGATGGAGGGGAAGAGGGAATATGGGTCTCATGGATGCGCCAGGGATACATGGTCAGGTCCGTGTCAATGAGGTCAAGTGCGAGAGGATCGCCCTACTAGAAACACATCGCCGAACACCACCAAACTTGTAGAGAGTGCAGACGGGCGCGAATGAGGAGGGGAGGTGGGACTGGCCAAGCACCAGGCATGAAGGAGCTTTGGGAAAGAGTGAGACATCGGGCACAACTGCGCAATGAGTATGGTACCATGTGGTCAAAGAAACATGTACCTAAGTGGTCTACTTGAACGCTGCTGGCGTTTGAAGGCAAACTCCTAACGAGGGATCGACTACATGCGTGAGGTATCTCTTGGGATGACTTGCATCCTGTGCAGCGACGAGGCCGATCGAGATTGCTCAGCACCTCTTCTTCTGATTCTCTTTCAGCACCCAAACATTGAAGGTCGTACGTGCTCCACCAATTGCAGATGGACGTGTGCATGGGCGAGTCAATCACGTAGGTGTTGGAACCGATGACCATCGTCGGAAGGGATAGAACAAACTACAGGGACTTTCTATGCCACTCCATGGCAGTTGTGGAACGAACGCAACGCAAGGACTCACTCCGAGAAACGGAGAAGTGTAGAGGATATCTACTCGCTGATAATTAGAGATATGTTAAGTCTAAGGTATGTGTACTTAGATCGGAGGGGTGGTGTATGTTGTATAAAGTATTCGTGTGTACCATGACCACGAGCCAGTCAAACTCCTTGAATAAGAATTACCTTTACTCACAAAAGAAAAAGAAAATTGGCCTCGTTACTTAAACTTCAACAATGAAGGTATAGTAGTTTAAATTGCCTTAAATAGTTATCAAAGAGAATCGGATAGTATCAATCTTTATGTGTATTTAACCTCCTTTAATAAGTCCGAGATCTTAAACCCTCGGTACTGTTTGGGATCTGAGTTGGATACTTTATTTCCCGGGCCAAATTGTCAGCGTCCAGCCAAGTTGCAATACGCACAATGATATGAGGAGTTGGCGCTCCTGGGAAAAAGATGATGATAGAGGCATTAATGTAAAAAGACTTCTGTATCTGCATAAACTGCATTATCACCACACGAAGATCACTACTCCCCACCACGTCAATGTGACATTAATGCCCCTACGCCAACGACCACCCACCTAAGCATCGCTGGTTGGCAAAGCCAACAAACCGTTGACAACAACATAGACCTCCCCACTTCCCTTCCCACCACAAACCATCGACTCCACATAAAGTAAAGGCAACAACTTCCCTAACCAAATAATAATAAGAAGAAAGCTTCTTTTCCTTATGACTGCAATTAAGATATTATGCAAAAGCACACACCATAATTTCTTTGTTAATGCACTCCCTTACGTTATATCCCTCCTCACAAGCCATTAATTCCTCACCAGCAAGGTTGATGCTCTTCAGTTGCGTGAAGGCAAACCAAAGGGACCTTACCAAGTAAGATTCTCAAGCTTCTAATCCTCACCGCTGTTTGAGTACACAAAATTGGAAAGGAAAAATTCCCCAGAGAACCAGTACTACCTCTGCCACGAGTTCCCTGTCTTGCATTGTTGCCATAAATTAAAGCACCCAAGCATTACCCCACATACAGTAAATAACAATAACTAGTTTTATTTTGTTGTATATATATATAATGCTGCATGACAAAGTGAAATAAACGAGGAAAAATGGAAAGTAGAGAAAAAACGTTTCAGAACCACAAAGAAATCAGTTGTACCCACCAGCAAAAACTTGATCTTCCAAACCCTCCAAGTGACCAACTTTGTAATTCTCCTCAAATTTTCCCAAAGAATAAGCGGACAAGCCAAATCCCAAACATTTGGGTTTTCTCTTGAAAGGGAAGAATATAAACAAGAAAGCAAGCAACAGCAGTGTGAACTAATTACCCTCAACCCCTTCGCCCCCCTCCAGCAGCTCACCATTACACCGAGGAAAGCACAATCACCAAGCACACTGGAAACACACAATTACCCACAAAGCATCATCTGGAGAGAGAGAGAGAGAGAGAGAGAGGAGATCTCGTTTTGGTTCTTCATCTGGGAAGGAAGCAAAGAATGGGAGGGTGATCAGATGTAGCAGCCAAAGCAGTTGCAGGCCTTGGGGGTGAAGGCGCAGAACCCAAATGGCTTGTTGGGTATGTTGCAGTTGATGGCGTAGCAGCAGGGAGATGGTAAGCAGAGGCTCCTCGAACCCCCACAGCACGTGCACAGAGAACATATCTGAAATCTCCTCAACGCCCTCCCTCTTCTGCTGCTGCTCACTCGCAAGATCTTGGATTTCAGCTGGTGGGTCACCAGAGACTTCATCTCAACTGCCCTCCCGATCGACTCCTCGGCTGCACACTGTGCATATATATATACATACACACATAAACACCCACATGGTAGGTAAGAACAACAAGAACAGGAAGAGGAGGAAAGGAGAGAGAGACCCACATGAGCAAAGGAGCAGGAGAAGGACGACATGAGGAGGAGGACGACGACGACGACGAGGTAGGCTGCTGCGGAGCCGGACGACATGCCAGCCATGGTTTTTTGGGTTGGGGGTTCTGCTGTCGTCTGTTGTCTTCCAAGAGGGGGTGGGAGAGGAGGAAGTGATGTTGTTCGGGAGAGGAGAGGACAGGAGAGAGGAGGGAGCAGTAAATGCAGTGAGTTGGATTGGGTACCCCTCCAGTCTGTGTACGTGAGAACAGGGGAAGAGGTCAAAATATAAATAAATAAATAAATAAACAAATATATTTGAAATGTATGAAAGTATTAATTTTAATCGATATATTGTAATTTTTTATTAATAAAAATTATTTTTAATTAATAAAAAATTATTTTTTATAGATAAAAAATTATTTCTCAACAATATATAAGTAAAATATATCAGTTCATTTTCATTTTCAATCGATATATTCTAATTGTCAATAGGTATTTTTTTATTTTCAATTAATTAAAAATTATTTACAACTAATATATTTTGATTTAGTTAATTTTCAACTAATTGATTTTTATTTTTAATCAATTGATTCTTAATTGTACTTTACAAAACACATTACAATGTGTATTCCTATACTCGTATCCTTTGACGAATTGATTATCTCTTAAACATCAATCGTCTAAGTGATATAGGTAGGGGAATTTGAATATGGATCTTTTCAATCAAAGTCACCGTTACTATCCATCGAGAGTAAAATTGATGTCTTCTTTTTTCTCCTAAGATAAATAATTAATTGTTCATTTTTAATATACAAAATAATCTAAAAAGTTTTAGGGGTTATTTAAATTTTAAAAGAAAAAAATGAAATTAATAGGGAAATTGAGGGAAGAGATGACGTTTGGAGAGTTAAAACATTATTTCATAGGAATAAATATATCATTGTATATTAAGATGAATAAAATAATTCTACACCTTAGTAATTATTTGCTTAAAAGAATGGATTTAGAGGAATAAGTATATGAAAAGGTGAGAATAAAAGCATAAAAGTGGAATAAGTGTATTTGGATGTTTCGTGCTATTTTAAGTCACATCAAGAGATAAAGAGGAGCATAAATGGAAACTGTTACGATCCGATCCCAGATCCTTACAAGATCCGAGATTGGTCCACCTCGACTAATCCTAAGATCTAATCATCCAACGAGAAATAATCAAAAGCAGGAAATAATTCATAACCACACATGCAATGTAACTAAACAAAAAATAATCAAGAGACAGTAAAAGAAACAAAGTGAATAGTTTATCAGTATTATAGGCCATCACAACTACGATAGAGAAAGTACAGTGGAAAAGTAACTGAAACAGTATTACATACAATAAAAATACTCACTACTACAACAGAAGCTAGGGAAATAGTAAGAAAATGCAGCTAAGGTTGGACTCGACTGGGCCCACCTCCCTCTGCAGCCGTTGGTGCTGGCTACTCAACACCCTAATCTGGACAAGGTTATAAACTTTCCGGAGTCAGCGAACGCTGAGTAGAGTGGTAATTCAACCATTTACATGTAATTAAGACAAGTAATTAATTAATGCAATTAAGTAACTATCCATTTTCATTTAACTAAACAATAGTTCTAATTTGTTGCTCCTTTATTCATTTAATCATTTCTTGATTTGGCATGTTTCTCACGAGAACCATCTTGATTGCAGTCTTTTCCATGATATAGAATGTGCACGTGGTGCTCTCCTGACCGAGAAAGTCCCCCGTGGTAATCCTACACCTAGTCAACCACCCCAAGGTCACGGTCGCAACGTAGTAGTGACTACGGCACGTGTGATAAGCGTGCGGGTAGCTATCCCACACTGACACGCAGTTAGTCATTTCCGCTAGCGGGTGCGCCTAAAGGTACAACATAGAACAATACAAGGTCTTGCCCCTCAGAACAAAATAGGGGTCTCGTCCCTCCACAGTCCGCATACCCTCGTCCGACTATCCCGGTTTGCCCAGTGGGCCTAACAAGAGTTGGTGTAGGGCGGTTAGTCCTAACCCTGGGCTGCATGAGGCAGCTAGCTCCCTCCCTATACTAAGTAGCTCACCTTGGTACCACGTATACACGAGGGCCAAATAGAGTTGGTGTATGGTGACTAGGCCTAACTCCAGGGCTCAACCCAACGGGCGGCTAGCTCCCCTCTACACTAAAGAAACAGTTGTTCTCCTTGGTACCGCATACACAAGGGCCAGCTCACTTCCCGTCTACAGGAGTTCTTCTCCTAATTCCCCGTAGGATTCATGCTGGAATTTCTTTCGTTTCATTTTCCAACATTCCAATCTCTCTATTCACATTTCCAATTTCATTCTTATAATAGGCAGCTCGTGATTTACTAACTGAGAAAGCATCATATCAATAACCAATACGATTGCTAGCATTTAGGGTTTTACATGCATCTCAAGTATACAGTGTAGCTCAAACCATACTCATTTGTTCCTACCATAGGGTTCATTCTCATCCTAAGGTTTTACATGCATCTCAAGTAAACAGTGTAGCTCAAACCATACTCATTTGTTCCTACCCTAGGGTTCATTCTCATCCTAGGGTTCATTCAAGTTATTCTAAACATGCAGTTTATCATAATATTAATGTAAACCACTCTACCAGAAAACACGGGAGGAATGGGGGCTCAAATCGCAAATCCCTTCGCATATGCGGGTCCCGCATACTCGATTGGTTGGAGACCTATACAATTGACCAACCACATCAAAGGAGTCCAAAATCGTATACAACTGACATTAACTCGTAGAGAAACTCAAGCGAAAGGCAACGGTAGTTCGTTTACGGAAATTCGATTCCGTTTGGGCCCTAAACGGGTCAAAAACACACACACTGTCCAAAATCAAATGTCTGGGACTAGCCCCAGAACTCTTAAAAGACGTCAGTGCTCACCCTGGGTTTCCTGCGGCTTCCTCGAACGTCTGGATCCTTCCACGATCATCTGAGGAGAGTTCCAGACGTCGAACTCTCCTTCCGGTCGTCCAGAGGTACGGTCAGACGTCTGGCGATGTGTCCAGTCATCCAAAAACACCTCGAAGGGCGCACCCCGCACCTTTCCAACGCTCTACTCCATGCGTACATACGCGTAGGGCTAAAAATGGCTAAACACATGTTACGACCCGGTTCCCGAATCCCTACAGGACACGAGACCGAACCGACTCGACTGATCCCAAGACCCAATAGTCTAACGAGAAAGTAACCAAAAAGCAGTAAAATAAACCACATTCACCATGCAAGCAACTAACAGTAACAAAAGTACAGCAGTAAAGAAGTAGACTACTACAATACACACCACCACAACAGTAAAAAATTAAACAGGTACAGGAATATAAAGTGCAGAACGAGAGAGTACAGAAGTGTAACAAACTACTCACTACAACAGGAAACAGAGTACAACAGAATGCTACAACTACTTGGCTCTACTGGGCCCAGCACCCTCTGCAGCCGTAGGCTCTGGCTGCTCAACACCTGGACCTGAAAAGGGTTATGAGTATAAAACATCAGTGAACGCTAAGTAGAGTGGCAACCAGCTAACTAAAACAGTAAAGGAGGACAGGTAGCTATTGTTTTTCAATTTATTTCTTTCTTTAACTAATTATTCTTTCTTTCATCACTTGGTTTATTTATCAGGTCTCCTTCTTGATCTCAAATGTTCCTCGTGGGAACGATCTTGATTGCAGTCTTTTCCGAAGAGTAGAAGTAGCACGTGGTGCTCTCCTAACCGGGAGAGTCCCCCGTGGTGGTCCTACATTTAGTAAACCACCCCAAGGTCACTGACAAACGTAACGGTGACTACAGCACGCGCGATAAACGCACAGGTAGCTACCCCGTACTGGCACACGGTCAGTCGTTTCCGTTAGTAGGTGCACCCAAAGCACAACACGGAACCAGTATAGGGCACAACCCTCTCTGTAACAGGGGTCTAGCCCCTAAGAACCAAATAGGGGTCTCGCCCCTTCACAGTCCGCGCACCCTCGCTTAACTACCCTGGTTTGCCTAGTGGGCCTAAAAAGTCGATGTAAGGCGGCTAGCTGAACCCCGGGCCCCGTGGGGTGGCTAGCTCTCACCTTACACTAGTAGCTCTCCCCGATATTGTGTACGCGAGGGCCAAAAAGTCGGTATAAAGTGGCCAATCTTAACCCCGAGTCCCAACCCTAAGGTGGCTAGCTCCGCTCTGCACTAATCAGGGGAACAGTCGCTCTCCTTGGTACTCCGTACTCAAGGGCCAGCTCACTTCTCCATTCACATTTCTAGTTCAATTCCATTTATTTCCAGGAGCTCTACTCCTAATTCCCCGTAGGGTTCATGCTTATGTTTCTCAGGCCAGGCATACCAGGTTTCATCATTTCTATGTCCGTTTCTCAGGTTCTACACATGTAACATGTAACTTTATTGTTCACATTCCAAGTTTATTTGCAGGTAGCTCGTTTTTCCAACATTCAATCTTCCATTTCCAATTCACATACATGCATCTCATATTGTGGCATTTAATGTAAACAACAGTAATTTACATGCAACAGTTTGCTAACACAAGTTCTTTACATTTCACAGGCAGCTGTTATTCAGTTACAGGCAATTATTATTATTCTATCTACTCATCCAAGACTGCAATCCATACATTCCATACAAATATTCTAGTATTTCTAGTCCTAAGATTCATGCCATACCCTAGGATCTAACATTTATTTCACATATGCATTCATGTTTGTAATTAAACTAGGGGAAGCCACTCTACCAGTAAACCAGGAGTAGTGGGGGCTTGATCGGCAGGTCCACGTGCCTCAGCAAACCCCAAATCCGCAACGGAACGAGATCCTATCATAAGGATCAATCACAAGAGACTACTCAGAACAGGATAAAAAGTATCCCAACACGTAAAGGGAATTATAAGGGAAACAACAATATCTTAGTTATGGAAATCAGACCTCAAATAGACCCTAAATGGGTCAAAAACAGAAATTCCGATTCATATTAGACATCTGGAACACCTTCCAAACGTCTTAAAAGAGTCTAGAACCATACCTCAACTTCTGCGCCACTCCTCAGACATCCATGAACTCTGCTGGACCGTCTGGACCCAGTTCCAAATGTCTGACCACCTCTCCGGACGTCTGGAAATGCTTCCCGCCGTCTGGTGCCTCGCCTAGACGTCTGAACTGTGTGGGAGGGCGTGTCCCACGCCTTCCCGAAGCGAATCCAACACACGTCGACGTAAATCTCCTCAATATGGCACAGAACAGTGCCTCAGCGGAACGGCCTGCACGACCGTATCTGCAAAGAAGGTGTACGTCGCGAAACTTACCTCTCAGTCGCCTGGAACCTCCTCCAGACGTCGTCCACATCGTTTGGTCGTCGATCCAGATGTCGTCGCTAGGATATACGTTTGATACTGGAAAATATCCAATACGTAGAACTCTCGCGAGCCTTCTTCTCTGCGCGAACCCCTCCGCACCACCGGCAATTGCTACGCTAGCAGCTTTAGGAGGTCGCGAAGCTTACCTTCATGAGCTCCTCCTCCTCGCACGCGTCCTTGACTCCTCCCGCACGAGCTCCTCCAAGCTCCTATGGCTCCCTCGCGAGCTCCTCCCCTTGAGCTCCTCCCACACTCTTGCTCCCCTCCCCTCCTCCTCCGTGTCCCGTCTCTCCTCTTCCTCCCCATTTGCCGCGCTGGAGGCTGGGAGGAAGGTGGCAGCCGGCTGGACAGAAAAGATGGAGGTGGTGGCTGGTGGTGATGGAGAGAGTGGCGTGCGTGTGGGGGGTTTAAATAGGAAAGGGTTAGGGTTTGGGGTGAGGAGAGGGGGGTGTGTGCGTGTTGCATGCGCGTGGGAAAAGAAAACAAGGTATGGTTCTTCTACTTTCAGACGTCCAACCCTCTATCAAGACGTCTGAACAGATGTCTTAACCAACCCAAAAGGCAGCGGGTCATTTCAAAAACTTTGTCGGATAAGTAGAGGAATAAGTTTTTTCCATTCCCCCTCCCCTCAAAATGGCTTCTATCCTAGGATTTCTCTCCTTCCAAAGGAATTTTCTTATCCAGGGATTTCTTATGCCAAATAGGGCATTTTTCCCTTAATTCCAAGTAACACAAAGTGCCTTAGGTAGAATTAAGTGGCTAAGGATAAATTAACACAAAATTGGAAAATAATCAATATAATCCTCCATTCAAATGGTGCCTTGGGGAAAAAACTAACCTCCAACCTCACAGAGAATTTCCCTAATCCAACCCTTATCAACCTCTCAAGTTGAGAGCTCAAGTGGTGGCCAAGGTTCCCTCCCCTTACTTCCCTTCTCGTCCTCACCTTTTCTCCTCTTCCTTCTCCTCCTCCCACTCCCTCCCATTTCAATTGTGTCTCCTTCAACATAGAGACGATTTAGTGACCTAGTTAGTGATGGAGTTACGTGCCCTAAGCGATCCAACCTGAGTTGAATCACTAGATCAGTGATTCAGATCTAATGTCAAATCATGTGAATACACTAATATGATTAAATGGGCCTTTAATACAATCAGGATAATGTATTGTGCCATGTTGAATATACCAATGATGGGTATCAAAGGATCCAACCAGTTTGGATTGAGAATTTTGATAAGTCATTAAGAACTGTCATGATATCCAGTTATAGTCTCCAATCCAACAAGAGTAGCAATCTTCTCTACGGACTATTGCATGACTGATGCCCTTGATACACATCCTCTACATCAGAATAGATATTCGAGGTTGTCACGCGAGTTAAGGAGTTGATTCGAAGAAATGGAGATGTGAAAGTCCTTCTCTTATCACTGTCATAGAGAAAATCGTATCCTTGGACCTGAAACAAATATGTTTCTCTGAGTCTAAGTATGCACACTTGGTGGTCTGATAGGGGATATACCTTCCATGGTGTTGAAACTAAAACACTGGTGTACATACAAGGGCATATGAGACACATGATCTCTCAAAGGTATCATACAAATTTATTGTCGTGGGTGTACACAGCAGATCAGGAGACTCAAGCTCACTTTGCATATATTAATGGGAAGTATGAAATTTCATGCATGGTTGTACGAGTCCTGATCAGACCCATACATGAAGAGAAGAAGATCGTCCTTTGGAAAACAATCTAGTCTTCATTCTCATCATAATAGTACAAAGAAAATGTAAAAAATATGTACTTTATGATGGGACAGACGGTGAATCTAAGATTTAATCCTGAGGGTTACATATGTCTTTCAATGTGAAAGATTCATAGCTATTCAGAATATCAAGGGAGGCGTAGTGTCATAAATCTACTAATACTAATTGTTTGATTATTGTCATGATGAAACCAATAATCATTTTAGTGTGTTCTTACTTGATTATAATAATTAAATCGATTTAAGGAGTTAAATTGGATTCAATTTAGCAAGTAATTGCACCTAATTTGATTATTTACAAAATATATAGGTTAGATTGCAATTAATTAATGTTTATATACTAGATCTAAAAACCCATAAAAGTTATGGACTAATCATTTAAAATTATGTAGGAATTAATCCCAACTCTTCGATAGAAATCCTTCCATCTAAGGGTTCACACTAGATTAAGATTAGTTTTTGGATCCCAACAAATAACTCCCAAGCCAATAAGGGAAATCCCAATTTCATTCCAGTTATAATCAATCAATTAGTTGATTGATTGACTTATCTTCTAATCAAAGTTTTTGATTGGGTAGATTAATCACCAAGTAAAAGACATATATAAGGAAGAAAAGGGTTGGCAACAACTCCCTTGTGTAATCTTCTTTACTTCTCTTCCAGTCACCAACAACAAGTGAGAAGAAAGAAGAGAGGAGTTAGTGACCTAGATGACCCCCCCACAGTATTAGGGCACTAACCGGTCGCCTGCCTAGCTTACCAGCTAGTGCTGCTGGGAGGGCTCCTCTCTTCATAGAGTCCGTGAGTCCTCCAGATCCTCACGACCCTGTTGTAGGGTGCCGACCAATGAAGGGGGTTGGTCGACTAGCTTGTGCTAGCCAAGTTTGATCTTTGGTTGTTTTCGAGGTGAGGGTCACCTCCTCGTCCATGAAGGAGTTCATGGATCGCTAAAAGTTCGCCAGGCACACTCTGAAATCAACCATCCTCAGTGCGAATGGCATCATCTGCCTACCAAGACAAGGGGAGTCCCTGACGCAAGACTTGATTGTGGAGGCACAACACGTGGGGTGTTGTGCTACGCCACCTATAGGTGTACCTTTAACTCATGAGGATCTCGGAATGGAGAGATATTAGATCTCTCCATGTGATTCTAGTCACATAGGTTGTTTATCGATTTTTGTTATTCAAGTTTTGCAGGCATCGATCTGAGTTTCATTTCGACAAATTTTTTTAAGACCTATGTTTTTACATTTCCACAATACCATGGGAAATCGAGGAACAAATTATTCAATTCCCAACCTCTCAATTGCCGACCGGTGTAACCACGGGGACCTAAAAAATTCCCAATAATTAGGTCATGCTCTAGCAAGGATCCTCTTTGGGTAGGTATAGTTCCCCTCCTCTAGAATCTTGATCAAGACTACTCCACATGGATAAGGTTGAGGTAGGTAGCTCTTCGCTCGGGATGGTTCCGACAAACCTGGTTGCACTACTTGTTTCGAATTTAATGCTCCTCAATGGTGTAGTATCTTCCCCAATTTTGGTGGTTATGTTGCTCTTTCAACGAGGCTAGATCTTCTCCATTAATGGTTGTTGTGTTGTTCCTCCAATGACATGGGATCTTCTCCAGTGTTTGTGTTCTCCCCAATTCCTCTAAGGATCCCTTTTTGCAACCCTCATGGCCTATTCTTTCTCATCTTTTGGTTTTCTTTCAAGATCATCAACTAGAATCATGCAAGAGTCTAAGATCACCACGATCGAGATCATTGATGAAGTTCCATTTTGATTTCATGTCCTACACATTTCAGCTTAGTCATGGTGGGATATATGATATCTTCTAGTGTGGAGCACTTGTTGAAGAATAGAGGGTTCAACGTGAACAAGGAAGCTTTTTTGCTCTTTCATTTTCTAGTACCTTGTGTTTTGGATATTGTAGGCCAATTTTGTTCATGCAATTAAGATTTGCCCACTTCTTGATGTCATATGTTACCTATTTTTTCTAGAATGAATTTGATTTCAAAAAAATAAAAATCCTAAATGGAACAAAAAGGAATATCTAAAGGCCCCAACAATTATAAGTTGATTCTAACAAACTTAACGGAAAGGAAAAATCAACACATGGAACACAAAAATTGCAACTTTTGTCATTACCTATTAGATAAATATGGACCATCAACGTTAAAGTATAAAGGATAACTATGTGGGACTGAAAGTTGCTAACAAATTGAGTTTTCACATAACTTCCATTTTGGACATTACTTCTCAAAAATTTCCCTGAAAATTTCACAAGTACTAAAATCATACCACCTCAATTCAATGCTATAAAAGTAAGCATATCTGTGATATATCATCGACTAAAGAGGATAGGTGGCATCGATATTTTAATAAATCTCCTTAAGGAAAAGAAATGAGGTAATAAGGCCATAGTTCAGGTGCCATAGCTTTAAAGTTGACGAGTGTAGGTATGATCTCACTTTTGCTCATGGCTTTTCATCCACTACTTCAGCTTGACAAGATCACCCCCAATGATGACCAAGTTGATACATAAAGGCCCATGCCATAGAGAATTTCAAGGCAACTATCTCTAGCTTTAGTAGTCCATGTTAGCAGGGCATCCTAATAAACGTGTCCACAAGAGGGTACCCCTAGGAAGGATAAGGCTCGAGGATTTGATATCTTTTTGCCAAGTAATTGCACGCATTATTTAGTCAAGGTATCAAAGGACCTATACTTCTACCCTCAAGGTAGACAATAAACCCATCAACTACCCATATTAGCAATCCTAATTGTTAAAGAGGAAAGGGTAAGGACTTAGGTGCAACTGGACATCAACAACCATCCTAGGCATAAGGCCTACATCATCCTAGAGGCAACCATGCATGGTAACTTAGTGCTTACCACCTCACTTCTACATTAGTCTTGACACTATAGTAGAACTCCCATCCAAGTGTCTCTAGCAATACTCAAATAATACATCTAGATATGCATGCAAGGCTATCTCAAGCATAGTTGACAACAAATAAAAACTTGTAAGCAACTACAGACCTCATATTAAGCCTCAAGTTTGCAACTAGGACATCAATTACATTGTATAGGGAATTACTACTTAAGTGCATAAGGAGGGAGATGAACCCCACAATGCATCCCATCAAATTGGAATAATGTTGTTCCATGGCATTTCAATTACACCTAGTATAATCAAGTATAACTCAAAAGCAAAGCTAGATCGAATGCAAGTAGATATAACCTACATTCTCAAATGTATGCATTTAAAAGTTAACTTTTAGGTATTGATGAGGGGCAAAACACATCCTCGGATTTAAAATTCCGCGAGAAGTCCAACAAGAGATTCGACTACCCGAAAGTGAAATATGCAGGTAGGTCCGACCCGCCTCCACCCAAGAAGATCTGAGAATAGGTGGGTCCGAATAAACCTGACCCGCCAAAAAACTCAGCACTAACCAGTGACAGGGAGAAGGTGGAAAAGTCCAACACAGCCATATCAATAATAAATGATGGCATGGCTACCATAATTAATAGCCTGACAACATACATGCCCTGATAACGGACATATCCAGTCAGAAGATCCTACTATAGGACCAATGCCTAACACTATAAATACCTAAGAGAGGCCCTCTCTCAGGCAATCAGAGAGAAAAAGAGAGACTATATTATCACTTCTTACTAGTGAATAGTTGGGAGCATTGCCCTCCCCCTAGACGTACACCCTTCGTGGTGGAATTGGGTGACCAACCCTGTTGCCTTGTTGTGATTACTTGTTTCTGAATCGATGAGTCGGACCCTCTGATCACTTAGGTGGTTCAATCAATTGGCATTGTTTGTGGGAAGCGATTATTAGTTGATAATGTTTCCCAGCCTTTGAGTCTTTCCAATGGCCCCAACGACTTGCAACTCCTCCCGCGTCACCCACGAGAAAGTGCTGGCCTAGGTAGAATCAAGTGTCTCGATATCCAAGAAACACCCCTAGCCAGCCGAGCCAAATAAGGAGAAGCCGGGAGTCCCCGACCAACCACTAGAAGTCCCCAGGCAGGACCCTTTCCTGGAGATCTAAGCGAGGGAGGAATAGTATCAGGCCAGGTTGGTAGCTCTCAAGGCTGACCAACTCTCAGTCACCGAGAAACTCCAGGAAATTAGGCAGATCTAGGAGTTCGACAAAATCCTGTCGGAGGAGCCCCACTAATTGAGCCATGAAGACAAACAGCAAAGGTGGCAATGTACGGTAGAGGATAAAAACTCCCACCTACACGAATAGCTTGAAAAGTTAAAACAAGAGCTCAGTAGCCAAAAAGGGGAAGCTCCTCCCGATCCGCCTAATATTCCTCTCCCTCCTTTGTAGGGGGAGCATTCAGGAGCTCAACTTTTGGTGACCAGTAGAGGAGGCTCGATCCCTAAGATCATTCGCCAGGTCACCCAACTAATGCGGGCTATATGCCCACAGGCTTATGTCACCACCAATCCTTTAACTAAGGAGGTAATGACGGCCCTCCTGCCAGAAAAATTCCAGTAGCCCGTCATGGTCCAATATGACGAGACAACAGACCCCAACAGCTTCATTGGGATTTACCGTCAAATGATGTTGGTTCACAGATGCCCTGAAGGAATACTTGATTTCACAACAATCACACAACCTAATCTACCTAAATTAAGTTAGAATCTAGCATAATTTAGGTACAATGCATGCATAAGCATCATAATTGGCATAGTAGTTGCTCGATAGCCTTATAGATAATATTGTCATTTTATGCTTTAAAAGAGAGAGGAAATTGATTGCAGATGATCCGAGGCCGCAAATGATAGGTCAGACCCTACGGATATGATTAGGATGATGACAAGAGTCCAACGCTTCCGGAATTGTCTTGATCAGACATCCATAGCATCACGTACAACCCATAGAAGAATAGAGGCCAAGAAGCAAGATCATAGAAATTCAAACCTCAGATGCCAAATCTGACCGTACAGATAGATCCGGATCAACGATCACAATCCAGCGGTGCAAAGATCAACCCAATTGGAGCTCTGTAGCACCAACTACAAAGGCAAGAAGATGAACAGCCAGGATAGTGCCATGTGGCACCATCCTAGCAACCTCTCGCTGCGCCCCAGTCTCTGAAGGAAAAGCGATTGCCGTTGGATCGTCATCCAACAGCCTCAAAGAAGCCACATCACCCCACCCCACGCATCATCAACTGAGAGGAGATCTCAGCCATTAGATCTCCATCCAACGGCTGAGAGCGGACTTGCCTAAAATAATAAATGCAACACAAACAGAAGCTTAGCGCAATGGTTTGTGCACTTGCACGTGAGTGTAAGACGCATGTTCAAACTGCGCTAGCATGAAATCAGGAAGATCGGGCACATGCAAGCATGATTCGACCGTTGGATCATCACTAGCAGCGTAGATAGGACCGCGTGGCGCACGGATGGACGCTGGATCAAGCGGTTTGCAAACATGTGGTTGCACACTCCAACAGAATGTGTCGTTGCACGCGCATTCATGAAGGCAGTGCAGCGTGCAAGTTAAGTCATCCGATCGCGAGATCGGGGAGTGTGCGATTTGAATCGCGAGGTGCATGCAAAGCAGGTGCAGTTTGAACGCGAAGAGGCACGGAGGGAGTGAGGACCGCACAATGGTGATCTGAGGGCAGTGGGCGTGCCACGTGACGCCATCAAAATGAATATGATCGTATAAGGCGCATATGGGGTTATTTCAAGGACAAATCAGAGTCGTTGATCTCCCGATCGACGAATCTAATCAAGCCAAGGTTGTTGCATGAGTTGGAAGGCTAAAATGCCCACTTTGCCCCTCATTAAAGCTATAAAAAGAGGCCCAAGGCCCCCCAGTTGAAGGCAACTCCCTCCAAATACAACTCCAACCTCTCTCCCTCTCTGCAACTCTTCTCTAGCATTCATCTTGATGCTCTGGATCTGAAGTGCTACCGCACTTCACACAAGAATCCCACAAGCGGTGTCGTCGTCATCTGCTATCTCTCTCTCTATTTTTCTATCTACTCTCTAGCATAATGATTCTAGTTTAAAAATTGTTTCCAAATAGCAATAAAGTTCTGATTTTCTAGATATCTGATGTTTATACAAATATATAAATATTTGTTTAGAATGACTTTCTAAAAAGCTTTCGCATAAAATCGTGTTTTGCCTTCCTACGAACAACTCAGTACTCACCGAAGTCTTTATAAATGTTATTTGTTTCATCACGATTCACACTACAATGATAGCTATAATCTCTAACACGTCTCACGGTCGAACAAGTTGGCATCATTGCCAGGCAAGCAATAGAAATTTTTAAAAGCTTTTCCTGTAAAGTGCTTATTTGAGATTCTAACTTGCTATTTTTGATTGCGCAAGAATCACAAAATTGCAGGAAGATACGCGTAACAACAGAAAAAATGGGTGCAAATCTCAGGTAAGTACTCATAGCTTAGATTACGTTAGATTTCCTTTCAAAAAAAAATAAAAAAAAATTAGGTGTTTTTCTTGAACCTTAGGATTAGTTAGCATTTGCTTTCTTTTACAAAAAAAAAAAAATCTCTCTTGGTAATTTTTCAGGCTGAAACAAACTCTTATCTTAAAAATTCAATTCCTGAAAATCTACACGTCCAAAAATTCAAACTTTTTACTGGACGTGGCTTTTGAAGTCAAGAACAACATATCCAAATTTTACACAAATCTGATTATAGAAAAATTTTAAAAATTCACGTACTAAACTATTATCAAATCGGTTATTGTTCTTAATTTTTCAGAGTTCAAAATATCATAGGAATTGTTATACAACTCCGATTGACTTGAAATTTATGATACTGAATTCCCGTGAAAATAAATAATTTAGGAAAAATCTGAAAAAAAAAAATTCTTGCACATTTGATTGCATGGATTATTCAAGCATTAACTGAAGGTCAAAATAGACTACAGAAACCTCAGTACACTTTAAGTCTAGAAGAAATAGAAAACGTGCATAACAAATTCTTGAAAAAATATTTTCTGAGTGCCTAGTTAGTGGTGCAGCAAGACCAATTGATTGCATTATTTGTGTCGCACCACTCTTCTGATTTTGAACTTAAAAGGACCATCTAGCGCATCTGCGCTTAAGGTTTCACATTAAGGGTAGAGCACACCTGCATTTCCATTCATAAGGGAAATCTATCAAACAATTGAGATTTACAAAACTCTTATGTACCTCATCAAAATCCTTGATTGAAGATATTAACTCAAGTGAACTCTAAAACTGACTAATACAAGCATTTGAACGTTAAAATTCACTTCATCGTAAAAAAATTTGCTTGTGAACCCCTTGCCTGTGCACTTCACACATCTGAAAATCAATCTTAAGGGCAATGCCCCCTAATGCCCATTATATTCCAAAAGCACATCAAGCCTAAGCCTAAAACTGAGTAGACGTGCCCTAAGCATAACTAATATTCTTGGGGACTTGAAATTAGATTGGGTTGAGGTCAAGGCCTTGTCTAAATGGACCCACTGGTAGCAAAAAAGATCGGTGCAGTAACCACGTTAACCCGTGTGGGGTGTCCCAGGGGGTCTCACCCTTCTGGCCAGCCAAGTAATTCAAGGGTTGACCTAACCTAGTCGTATTTTAGGGAACCAAAATTAGGTCTATTTAGGGTTTACCCACTAAGGAATAGCTTGATTGCTTGCATTGAAAGGGTGGGATATTCTCTCATCTATCTTCTCTCTCTCATCTACGAACATTCTTCTGGTGCATGTAAGGTAGAAGATCTCTACATCCTGATTTGCTACAACCTTTAGAAAGAAATCCTAGGAGAAGACCTAATTGTCCAGAATCTGAACCTAAACCCTCTTCAATGGCTAGTCACCACGAGGAAGATGAGATCAAAGAGGAGGAACAAAATCTAGATCCAATGACTCTTCTACAAAGGCAAATCACTAAGTAGGACCAGCATCATGACAGACAAATAGAGGTCATAGTGCAGGCCATTACTCAACTCCAAAACGGAAGAGTAGACCGGCCTATCTGTGACTTTTACAATCCTCCTGAGGCCCAACCTAAACCTTTTATTAGGGTACCTCAGGATAGGGAAGATTTTGAACTCAAACCACAAATCATTAATCTGATTCCCCACTTCCATGGCCATGAATTTGATGACCCCTTCCACCACCTTGAAGAACTTCTACACATAAGAAGGACCTTTAGCACTAGGAACCTGAATGAAGATACCTTAATGATGAAAATGTTCCCATTCTCCAAAAAAGATAAAACTACTCATTGGTTGAGGACTATTGGTAGACCAATCCTAACTTGGGAAGATTTGAGAAGTACATTCCTAAAAAAAATTCCTTCCTATAGGAAAAAGCAATGCCCTTAGATATAACATTACAATCTTTAAGTAGAATCCTAGGGAACAACTACATGAGGCTTGGGAGAGATTTAATGATTTGGCCAGGAAATGCCCTCATCATGGGATTCCGAAGTGGCACTTGGCCCATATTTTCTATTATGGGTTAAGTGGCAATTTGAAGAATTTTGTTGATGCGGCATACGGGGGCAATTTCCTAAGCAGAGATGCTGAGGGAGCCTTTCAATTATTTGAGAATATGAGCAAAAACTCCCTCAACAATGCCTCAATGTCCACCTTTAACAGAGCAAATCAACCAAGGAGAGGAATTTATGAAGTTAAGGATAATTCAAACTCGGTTGATTTAGAGTTAATTGCACAACGATTGGACAAGGTGAAACTTGTTGGAAAGAATGTAGAAAGTTTTGATAAGAAACTAGACAACCTTCTGAAGGGTGGGAGTTCCTTAGGTACACATTCCAGAGTAAATCCTACGCCTACCCAAGGAGTTCCTATGATAACCCATACCCAACTCCCCAATGTTGTGGCTCGTAAAGTGCATTTTTGATAAGAAAAAGCGTCGTAGTATAGTATGCAATATGATCAACAAAAATATTTATAAAGATAACGAGACTTGGAGTCCCGGTCGTTCGTCTCTGGGAGGCATTTATGGAAATGCAGATTTGAAATCGATCTCTTTTGCTCTACTTGCTTGAAATCTCATGCCGGTTTATGGTGATTTACATATTGATGTATGACATGCTAGTTGCCGAAAGATAGTAATTAAAGCATGCAACTTCAATCACACCAAAAGATGGTAACTAGGCACATGGTAATTTTCAACATATATATTTATATATATAAAAGATGATGATGATATCAGAGTTGCAGAGCACAGGTAGAGGAATGCTTGTATAGGGAAATAAAACTACTCGCTACCAGAAAATGACTGCATACATGAATCTATGGTTGGATTTTGCATGCATCATTGGGGGAGAAGTAAGGAACTACACTATTAAACATGTAAATCTAAGAAGAACTATAATCTAATCTAGCAGAAATAAGGGCATTCGAAGGTGGCTCCGATGGCCTTTGAGTTGGTTGAGAGGAGGAGGGGCGACCAATGGTGCTTAGGCCGACCCTTGGAGAGAGGTTGGAGAGGTGATCTAGCATCTTGGCATGGAGGTGGTGGTGGCCATGGTGAAGCTACTCGTGGACATGGAGGTGGAGTGGATGTGGAATGAAACTAAGCTAAATGGAACCAAGAGTGGATGGGTGCAAATGGCCACCCCTTAGGTCTTTTTATAGACCTAAGGGAAGCTCTCTAGAGAATTATGAAATTCCCTAGAGAGGCCTATGGTGAGAGCTCATGGGAGAGTGAGAGAGAGAGGATGGATGGTGGTTTTTAGATCCACCAAATGTAGATCTAAAAATTGAATGGCTCTTGGTTGCTAAATTTAGCAACCAAGGCAACAACACATAGTAGAGAGTTCTAGAGAACTCTAGGCTAGGTATTTTTCATGTGGATGGTGTGTGTGGGTGTGTGTGGATCGAAACTTAGGTGGCTAGATTGATTAGGTTAGGTTCTAGTGGGTTTAGTCAAGGTAGGTCTCAAATTAGGGTTGTAAATCCTAATTCACTAAGGTAAAGTGCAATTAAACTTAATACAAGTTTAATTGGGTGTGTGAAAACTTAATTGAGAGTAAAATAACTCAATTAAGTTAGATCTAGGTCATGGACTCTCACTAAGTCCAATTGGACAATGTGTGCCGAGATCAGGGCTCAATTGGACTCAATGAGTCTAATTGAATAAGCTGATGAAATTGACTATGATCCAAGTCAATTAGATTTAGTGAGGACCTAATTAGTTCCTTAGGGAGGTCTAGAAGTGATGTACTAGGGTTAGGGCACCTTAATTTAGGTTTCTATAGGGTTAGAATTGGGTTTAGGGGGCTAGAGATCTAAGATCAAGGCTTGAATTCCAAAATAGAAACTGGAGGACAGTATCAAATGTTTAATAAAGTTGTCAAACGTCTTATAGTGAAAAATTCAAAGTCCACACTGGCTGTCTGGACGTCCAATCAGAGTCAGGAGGGTTTCTAGGTTTTGTCTTGGCTATTCTGCAGAAATTGAACATCTAACCAAGTATCTGGACGTCCAATAACACTGCAGAAGTGGGTTTAAGGTGTGCAGGAGTTGGCTAAGGGTTCTGGACATCCTATAACTTATTTGAACTTCTAGATAGAGGCTAGAATTAGGGTTTAAGGTTTCCTAGGGTGTGGTGACCTAATCTAAGGGTGGCTAAGGCTTGGGGAAGCTTCTAGGCTATCCTAAGGCTAGGATGGTCCTAAGTTCTTCATAAGTTACTGCTTTATTCCTACTTAAATAGAATATCATACCTCAACCCCTTACATTATTGCCTACTACATCTTATTCTAGGTCTTCTGCTCCAGTTCTCCTGCAACTCCAGTTATTCTTTATTCTTCAGATCCAGCTTTAGATCTACCTTCTGGTCAACTTATTACCTGTAATTGACATAATGCACCTAATCCAAGTGTACTAGAATTCTGTCATACTTTCGCTTGTGGAGATCACTTCTTAGGAAAAAAGACGGTAGCCAAGGTACTACAAAGTGGATTGTATTGGCCGTCTTTATTCCACGACTCGTACAACTTTTGTAGGTCATGTATTAATTGCCAAACTCTAGGAAACATGACCAGGAAAGATATGATGCCGCTAAATCCAATCCTTGAAGTCGAGATCTTTGATGTCTGGGGCATTGATTTTATGGGACCTTTTACCAGTTCATTGGGTGCCTATACATTCTGGTTGCATCTGACTATGTATCCAAATGGATTGAGGCCATCCCAACCCAAACCAACGACCATAAAGTGGTCATGGACTTTGTAAAGAAAAACATATTTAGCCAATTTGGTGTACCCAAAGCTCTGATTAGTGAAGGCAGGTCCCATTTCATCCACAATCAATTCAGGACCTTACTGACCAAGTATGAAGTCACTCACAGAATCTCTACTCCATACCATCCACAAACCAATGGACAAGTTGAAATTTCCAATCGGGAAATTAAGAAAATCCTTCAAAAGACGATCTGCCCGAATTGGAAGGATTAGTCTACTAAATTGGATGACACTATTTGGACCTACTGGACTGCGTATAAAACTTCGATTGGGATGTTTCCACTCCGTTTGGTCTACGAAAAATCTTGTCATCTGCTTGTTGAACTTGAACATAAAGCTTACTGGGCAATCAGAACTTTTAACCTGAATCTTCATTAATCTGGATGACAAACAAAACTCCAACTGACAGAATTGGATGAAATCTACAATGATGCTTATGATAGCATGAAAATCTATAATAATAGGACAAAAGCTTTACATGATAAATATATCTCTCCAAAAATCTTTGTCCCTAACCAAAAGGTTTGGTTATTTGATGCACGCTTGAAGCTCATAATTTGCGGGGGAGAATTCAGGAGCTCAACTTTTGGCGACCAGTAGCGGAGGCTCAATCCCTGAGATCGTTCACCAGGTCACCTGGGTAATGCGAGCTATACACCCACGGGCTTATGTCACCACCTATCCTTTCACTAAGGAGGTAATGACGGCCCTCCTGCCAGAAAAATTCAAGCAACCCATCTTGGTCCAATATGACAGGACAATGGACCCCAACAGCTTCGTTGAGAGTTACCGTCAAATGATGCTGGTTCACAAATACCCTGAAGAAATACTTGATTTCACAGAAATCACACGACCTAATCTACTTGAATTAAGTTAGAATCCAGCATAATTTAGGAACAATGCATGCATAAGCATCATAATTTGCATAGTAGTTAGCTTGATAGCCTTATAGATAATATTTCCATTGTATGCTCTAAAAGAGAGAGGAAATTGATTGCAGATGATCTGAGGTCACAAATGATAGATCTGACGTATGAATCTGATCAGGACAAAGACAAGAGTCCAACGCTTTCAGAATCACCTTGATCAGACATCCATAGCATCATGTACAACCCATGAAGGACAAAGGCCAAGAAGCAAGATGGTCAAAATATGGACCTTAGATGCCAAATCCGACCACATGGATAGATCCGGATCAACAATCGCAGTCCAACAACGCAAAGATAAACCTAATCGAAGCTCTATAGCACCAACTACAAAGGTAGGAAGATGAACGGCTAGGATAATGCCACGTGGCACCATCCCAGCAGCCCCTCGCCGCGCCCCAATCTCTGAAGGAAAAGCGGTGGCCTTTGGATCTTCATCCAATGGCCTCAAAGAAGCCACGTCACCCTGCCCCACACATCATCAACTAAGAGGAGATCTCAACAGTTGGATCTCCATCCAATGGCTGAGAGCAGACTTGCCTAAAACAATAAACGCAACACAAACAAAGGCTTAGCGCAATGGTTCACGTGCTCGCACGTGAGAGTGAGATGCACGTTCGAACTGCGCCAGCACGAAATCGGGAAGATCAGGTGCACACGTGCGCGATTCGACCGTTGGATCATCACCAGCAGCGTAGATAGGACCACATGGCACGCAGATGGACGCTGGATGAGGTGGTTCGCGAATGCGCAGATTCACGAAGGTGGTGTGAAACGCGAGTTAAGCCGTCTAATCGTGAGATCGGACAACCGAGATCAAGAGCGTGCAATTTGAATTGCGAGGCGCATGTAAGGCAGGCGTGGTTTGAACGCGAAGAGGCGCGGTGGGAGCAAGGATCGCACGATGGCGATCTGAGGGCTACAGGCGTGCCACATGGTGCCACCAGAATGAATCTCAGCGTATAAGGCACATATGGGGTTTTTTTGAGGCTAGATCAAAGCTGTTGATCTCTCGATCGACGGATTTGATCAAACCAAGGTTGTTGCATGAGTTGGAGGGCTAAAATGCCCACTTTTCCCCTCATTAAATCTATGAAAAGAGTTCCAGGGCCCTCCAGTTGAAGGCAACTCCCTCCAGATGCAACTCCAGCCTCTCTCCCTCTCTGCAACTCTTCTCTGGCATTCATCCCGACGCTCTGAATCTGAAGTGCTGCCGCGCACTTCACACAAGAATCCCACAAGCAGCGTCGTCGTCTGCTATCTCTCTATCTCTCTCTCTCTCTATTTCTCTATCTACTCTTTAGCATAGTGATTCTAGTTTAAAAACTATTTCCAAATAGCAATAAAGTTCTGATTTTCTGGATATCTGATGTCTATACAAATATATAAATATTTGTTTAGAACGACATTTTGAAAAGCTTTCGCATAAAATCATTTTTGCCTCCCTACGAACAACTCGATACTCACCGAAATCTTTATAAATGTTATTTGTTTTATAATGATTCACACTACAATGATAGCTATAATCTCTAATGCGTCTCACGGTCGAAAAATACTCTATCAGGTCTTCCCATCCTACTTGTTCGGCATGGCCCATGAATGGTTCAATGAGCTACCAGCTGGACAGATCACCTATTTCCAAGAACTGGCGGACAAGTTTTGCCAGTACTTTGCTGGGCAACAGACAGTTGGAGACAACCCTGAGAGGCTATCGAAGATTCGGCAAGAGAAGAATGAATCTTTCTGATCTTACCTAGATCAATTTAAGTCTCTGTACTTCAAATGTAATCGACCTCACGATGCCATTTCTATCCAATACTTCAAGTCAGGACTCTTAATTTAAAGGTTTTGATATGACATCGACAATTTCCTGCCCAGAGATATGGCATAGCTCTGGGATATAGCCACAAGGTTCGTGGAGCAAGACGATTCTTACCACTCCTACAGCTGACTAAAGGAGGGATATGGAGACAATGCCAACTCGATCGAAGAGAAACAGGCCTCGGGGGAGTCCACCCCTATCTCCATTCGCGAAGGTAGCCACTTCAACAAGTAGAAGGCTAGCTTCCTAGAATAGAGAGGAGATCGACTCGCCAAGGGCGGAAACAATGGACCCCTCCACCCTAGGTGAGATTGTTTTAAACAATACACTCCCCTAGTCGTGAATCAAGTGGATGTGTTGGCGAAAGTATGGTCTACAGACAAAGACCTGCTACCCTCACCCAAGCTGTTGAAAATGAAGGCTGACTACGAGCCCTACTGCAAATACCACAAGGACGAGGCAACACCACTGAAGCCTACCGAGATCTACAAGACCAAATCGAGTCATAGATCCTACACGGAAATCTGGCCACTTCGTAAGGCGGAGTGAGGGCCAGGATAAGGGCAAAAGGCCCCTAGAGGGCCCAGAAGACTACCACAAGGAAAAGCTTCAGCAGTTACATGGAGCCAACATGGTTCTTGCCAAGGGCTGCAGGCCTGACGACATCTCAGCCCTCCAAATCGAGTAGACAGTGTCACCTCTGCTCCCCCCAACTGAGTACCACCACCAGGTTCTGGCGGTTATGCCTAGATTAACCCAAAACGCTCCTCTCCCGCCATCTACGAGCACAGAAGTTGAAGTGATTTTCAGGGTCAATGTCGTCTTAGGTCAGCAACTCACCCCCTTCGAGCAAGCTACCTGTAGCATGTTCCCCACTCTTCAGTGGGGCGAAAGAGGCCTCGTCAACCAGGTGGTCTTCAGGTTGTTTGCCTCTCTATCGAACCTAGCATATCACACTGACTCGCTGCTAGTAACACTCTTACTAGCGAGACAACGGCAACCCCTGGCTCCTTGTGGATGAAGGCAGTGCTGTTGATGACCTCTTCTCCATAACACTTCTCTGATTAGGCTTCAAAGAAGAGCATCTCTCCCCATCAACTCACCCGATTGTGGGGTTCGGCAACCACAAGGTGATGCCAAAATGAGATATCAGCCTCCCCTTGTCCATCTACGATGGGGACAGGCACCTCAACCAAACGAGTATGTTCATAATGGCTGGGTTGAGGGCAATGTTCGACGGCATCCTAGGCCACCCGACTACACACGCTTTCCGCTTAATCCCCTCTTCATACTTCCAATTCATGCTCTTCCAATCCCCTGGCAGGGTAGGAATAGTACATGGGGTTCAAACAGCCAGGCGCGAGCTCCTAGGGATTGAGCTAGATCGATCCATAAAGCGAAGACCCCCAAGCCATAGAAATGGGGGAAGAAGAAGAGAAACCAAGTCCAGGCAATCCAGCAGGAAGTAAATCCAGCTGATTCGCCAGCGACTTCAGGACTGCAGCCAGGCTCTTCAGCCATGGCTATACAGCTGTATCCTAAAGACGCTACCAAGCTCATCCATGTCGAAGCAAAACTTGATCCCTCCAAAGTACAGGAGTTGCTGCTCCTACTCCAAACCAACGAGGACATCTTCGCTTGGTCCGCCAACGACCTACCGGGAGTAGACCCGTTCCTGATCCAGCACCATCGGAACATCCAGGCAGGCACCCGCACGGTCAAACAGGCATGCTAGCACACGTCAGCCGAGTAATGGCAATCGACAAAGGTCGAAGTCCAAACGCTACTTGAAGCCAAATTCATCGAAGAGTTCTTATATCTGGCATGGCTCTCAAACATAGTCATGGTGAAGAAACCAACGGCAAGTGGCACATGCGCGTGGACTTTACCAACCTCATGAAGCCTGCCCAAAGGATGAATTTCCCTTATCAAGGGTGGACGCTTTGATGGACTCCTATAGTGGACAATTGCACATGGCCTTGTTGGATGCCTACATCGAGTATCACCAGATTAGCCTTGCTCCAGTTGATAGACCTCACACCTCCTTTATTACTGATAGAGGTCTATTTCAAGATAGAGTCATGCCCTTTGGCTTGAAAAATGCTATAGCAACTTTCCAGCACCTTGTAAACATGATTTTCTCTAAAATAATAGGAAAGTCGTTTGAAGTGTATATAGATGATATTCTTGTGAAGGGATCTAACTTTCCTCAGTTCTTAGAATATTTGGTAGAAGTGTTTCAAATATTAAAGGGCACATGCCTCCGGCTGAACCCTGAGAAATGTATCTTCAGGGTCTCAGCTGACAAATTTCTGAGGTTCTTGGTCTCTAATAGAGGAATTGAAGCCAACCCGAACAAGATCCAGGTGATCATGGACCTTCAACCACCAAGCACGTTAAAAGGGATGCAGTCACTGACCAACAAAATCGCCTCTTTAGACCAATTCTTATCTCAATCCTCTGACAAGTGCCTCCCCCTCTTTAAGTGTATCAAGAAGGGTAAAAGTTATACTACAGCCCACTGAACTCCTCATTGCCAAAAGGCCATACATGACATCAAAAAGGCACTCCAGAGCTACCCTATCCTAACGACTCATAAGCTCGGGAAAGCTCTTTCTTTGTACCTGGCGACGCCTCTAACTACCATCAGCGTCATCTTAGTCGACAAGTGAGAAGGAGCACAACAGCTGGTATACTTCATCAGCAAAACCTATCAAGGCGTAAAAGCTAAGTGTACAGTGATTAAGAGACTCAAGCTAGCCTTGGTGACTGCCGCCAGAAAACCACACCCATATTTCCAAGCCCATACTGTAAATGTTCTGTCTGACTACCCCCTGTGGCGAATGCTACATAAGCCCACTAGGCTAGCACAACAAATAAAATGGGCTATGGAGTTAACCGAATTCGATATTTAGTACCGGCTGAGGAAGGTAATCAAGGGGCTTCGTGGCAGAATTCATAGACTCGAATGCCTCTCTCACTCTACCCTGGAAGTTATATGTGGATGGCTCATTGATGATAGCCAGGTCTGGGGCTGGCATAGCCTTGACCCCCCCAGACGGCGCTACTCATAAGTACGCCATCAAACTGGTTTTTCCAGCACCGACATGGTCAAGGAGGACTTGTCTGACTTCAGAACCGTCTCAATTAAGTGGATACCTCGGTCCAACAACCCCCTTGCAGACACCATGGCCCACTTGGCCTCAGCAATCCCTCTTGACCAAGAGGAGGATATTTGTCTCCAAACCTTGAAGGAGCCAACAGTACTTGCTCCCAGAATGTTCATAGTAGAGCAATCCTCATCATGGATGGCAACCGTCGTCAACTTCAGTTAGATGTCTGTCCAGATGTCTAGGCACAGGCCCGAATGTTTGAAAGTGGGAATTTTCGTACGTTCCATTGCGCTCTGTGCACAGGCGACGCGTAGAGCTTCTCTCTCCTCCACACCTCTCACCCTTAAACCCTAACCCCATTCTATTTAAACCCTCCATCTCAACACCCTATTCTCCTCACCCCCTCACCACCAGCCACCACCACCTCCAGCGTCCTCCTTATGCAGCTGTGGCGAGGGGGAACGAGAGTGATGAGAGGTAGGGCGAGCGAGGGAGAATGAGAGGGTGACAGAAGGAAGAGCGTGAGAGAGGTCGGAGGACCTTCGGAAGCTCGACGAAGCTCACGCGGCAGGCGGCGGGTACGCGCACGAGGAGGGGCTCGGGGAGGAGACCTCCAGACCCTCTACAGCTACTGAAGCTATTGCGGTGCGTTGCAAGTGATGCTGCGAGGAGAGGAGCATCACGGAGGAGGTTCGGGTACTGGAAGTTTTCCAGTATCAGACGTCTAGAGCATCAACCAGACGTCTGGAGGAGCACCAGGATGTCTGGAGCTGAACCCGGACGTTTGAAAGCTTTATATTGTGCGAGGTATGTATCTTCCTACTCTACTTTCCACCATGCAGATTGTAGCACAGGAGATTTCAGGGTGAGAATGTGCCTGCGATTTTCGTACACAGGTGAAGGGTTTTAGGAAGGTGTGCGGTGTACTTTTCTAGACACTTTTGGACGTCTGATCACGTTGCCAGATGTCTGAAGGTACTTCCAGACGACCGGAGGCTTTGTCCGACATCTGGAGCTGCCCCCAGTTGATCGCGGATGGATCCAGATGTCTAAGGATACCATAGGAGACACAAGGTGAGATCTGACATCTTTTAAGATGTCTGGGACTAGTCCCATACATCTGATTTTGGACAGTAACCATGTTTTTGGCCCGTTTAGGATCCAAACGGAATCGGATTTCCGCAAACGAAGTAGCACTGTTTTCCACTCGAGTTTCTCTACGTGTTCTTGTTGAGTATCTATTGTTTTGAGCTCGTCTAATGTAAATTAGTCGCTGGTACAGGTTACCACCCGGTGGCGTGTTCGGGGCCTGCGGAGACGATGAGATCTGCGGTGCAGGCCCCCATTTCTCCCGTGATACCCGGTAGAGTGGTTTAATTAAATTGTTAAGATGTGAATAAAGAATATGCCTGCTTATATTAAATTGATTGAAACTTTAGGATGTGGAATGAACCCTATGGTAGAAATGTATGAGCCTGATGCTGAGATACTCTGTTTAATTGAGATGTATGTTAAAATACTAGCTACCTGTATGTGAATGAGAAATTAAACTGTGAAACCACAAGTTGCATGTTTATGACTGAGAATTGAATTGTGAAAACACGAGTTAACTGTATATGGATGAGGAACGAGTTATGAAACATGAGATCTGAATATGGATAAATGAGATGAATATGAGCATGAACCCTATGAGGAATTAGGAGTAGAACTCCTGTGTACGAAAGGAATCTGGAATGTAGATGGAAAGTGAGCTGGCCCTTGTGTACACAATACCAAGGAGAGCAACAGTACCTTTTAGTGTAGATCAGAGCTAGCCGCCCTTGGGTTGAGACCCAGGGTTAGGATTGACCACTCTACACCGACTCCTGTTGGCCCTCGCGTACGTGGTACCGAGGCATGCTACTAGTGTAGGGAGGGAGCTAGCCACCTCATAGGGCCCGGGGTTAAGCTAGCCACCCTACATCGACTTTGTTAGGCCCACTAGGCAAACTGGGGTAGTCGAACGAGGGTATGTGGACTGTGGAGGGGCGAGACCCTTGTTTGGTTCTGAGGGACATGACCTCTGTTCTGAGAGGGCAAGGCCCTATATTGTTCCGTGCTGTACCTTAGGCGTACCCGCTAGCAGAAACGACTGACCGCGTGCTAGTGCGGGGTAGCTACCCGTGTGCTTATCACACATGCCATAGTCACCGCTACATCTCGACAGTGACCTCGAGGTGGTTGACTGGGTGTAGGACTATTGCGGGGGACTCTCCCAGCCAGAAGAGTACCACGTGTATCTTCTACTCCACGGAAAAGATTGTAATCAAGATCGTTCTCACAAGGAAAAAGCAAGATCAAGAAATACTTGGATACTTTGTGAAATAGATGAACCAGAAATACATAGATGAAATAAATGGAAATGAGAATTAAAACATGGTTGCTTGTTTTACTTTACTTGCACATAAATAATGTAAACACCACTCTACTCAGCGTTCGCTGACTTTGTCTTTTCGTAACCCTGTTCAAGGCTAGGAGTTGAGCAACCCGAGTTTCCGGCTACAAAGAGAGCTGGGCCTATCCCAGCCCAGCCATAGTAGTTTTCTTTCCAGCTCTTTTGTTTCTGCTATAGTTGTGAGTACTGGCCTTCAAAATTATTGTTCTCATTATTTTTTGTTTTCTATTGTTGTTGTGGTGGCATGTACTATTTTGGAGATAGTTGCTCTACTTTCCTTTATTGTTTCGTTTTTCCTTATGCTTAGTTATATTGCATGTGTGAATGTGGTTTATTTCCTACTTTTAGTTATTTCCTGTTGGACGACTAGGTCTTGGGAATAGTCGAGGTGAGCCAGTCTCGAGTCCTGTAGGATCCAGGAAATGGGTCGTAACATCAACTACTTGAACACTGGCGAGCTGCCCCCAAGGGAACCACGCCCAAGGGCATTCCACTTAAAGGGCTCTAGGTACACCTTGATAGACGAGAGATTATACTATGACTACCTGAGTCTCACCAACCAACGAAACCCAAGTCGCCATGTGCTAACAGCCAACACAACTTGCCCACAAGATCGTAGTCACCCAACACATAATCATAAAATATAAACATAGCTAACAAACATATCATATTACATAAATTAAATGAATATAAATTGAATACTAACCAAAAGATTTACCGTAGTATATTAGCCCAAGGAGATGTATACCTGAGTACGGAACCTAAAAATACGTCAGTAAAAACTGAGTAGAGTAGAAACAACAACAGAGTGTAACAGTAACCAATCACAAGAGAAAACGAATACTATAACTTTGATTAATTCATTTATTAGACATCTCGTCCGATTTCATTTCGTATATTGGAAGCCCAATTTATTATAGTCCACAATTTATCAAACAATGTCTCAAGGCACGAGACAATTTCGTGTAACTTCCTACAACACAAGACCAGTATAAGCCACCCTCATGGTCGAGAAGTTTGCTTATACCCATCAAGTCCTTCTACATCACCCTGGGGTCATTGCGAAAAGGGGTGGTGGCTGCATCATTTGGTGTGAACACGGACACGCACTATGTACGCTGAGCCACAGACAGCCAATGACCACCCACCAACAAAGAAAGAAACCACTCCAACCCTTAGGCCCTGCAATCTGCTATCCCAGTTGGCCGTTAAGCCTAACTAAAGAGTCATAGGGAGGCCAGTAACTCCCTAAACCAGCCCCTGGAACCAGTCTGAAAAGACCAAAACTACAACCAAAATCCAACGAGTAGCGAAACTAAAATCCAGTTATCTAATTCCTTTAATTCTCGACAAATCCGTCGTACTGATTATTTAATTCATTTCAGATAAACGTATCTTTCATTTTCATCCATTCAAACCATCCTTAATAATTTTACATTATCAATTCCAGAATTAACAAATATTCACATTATCTTCCAACTTATCGTTTCTAGGAAATTCCTAATTTTTTATCATTGTTCCAATCAAATTTATTATTTACTCAAAATAGAATTCATTTCGTACATGCGATGTTAAGACCACATCCCATATTCTATGTGTATCATAATTCAATTAATTCATGAACATAGTCTAATAAATTGTTGTTAATCCCTTTGTCTAATTAAGTGCAATTAACTCATTTGGATCCGGCAGTCAACTATATCTAAGTGATCTTTCACATTCCAAGCCATCAATCCTATTCACAGCATTAAGATTTAATACTTAAGTACCAAAATAGCAAGAAATACGTAAACAAACCCAATCCCAGCAAGAGGTAAGAACACACGCTAAACAGTGCAATATGTGGAGAAAATGACCATGTAGACAAACTGTACAAAAAAGAGAGAGACTACTTTACCTAATATCACTGAAGGGTCACGGTAACTCCAGAATGCGCATCAATTGTTTCTTTTTTGCTATTCTAGGGGCCTGCCTATTTTGTACGTGCTCCGGAGCTAAATCTACGTCAAAACTCGTATGAAATATAAAAAAGTCATAAGCTTCATTAAAATTTTCATGTCATAAATAATTCCCAAAATCAAATTTAAAATTTACCTTCATGTAGTTCGTGAAGAGACGGTTCTAAGGAGTCTTGGAACGCAAGAAATAAATGTCATTCGACCCCTTAACAAATCAAAATAACTAGATGTAAAATAAATTTCCAAGGAAATGCACACCTGCACGTGCCTCAAAAATCGAAGTGGAAATCGTTCAATCCAACTGTATGGATGCATCCGATACCTTTGAGAGCCCCAAGATCGATCTTGGATCACCTAAATCCTCGTCTGAATCACCTAGATCAGCATAAAACAATCCTAATCATCATATCTCACCCAAGACAATACATCCCTTCGCACGGACCGATCCGAAATATTTAAAACTCTATATTTTTAGCGTACAATTCTCCTATCTGTTCAACATCTTCTTCCTCGTTTCTTCGCCGCTCGTCTGCAAGCACCCATGCACGTACGAGTAGCCAAGCCTCGTCTCGCCGACCGACCTCGCCCACTCCGACACCAGCCACGTCCGGCGACTTCGTCGGACCCCCATCCGATGCCGGAAGCCCTTCAACGGCCCCATCCTTCTCCTTCCCTCTCTCTCCGCTGCTCTCTCTATCTCTGCGTGATGGATTCAAAACCCATGCACGCCAGCTACTCGTGGCGGCCACCGGCGACACGCGGCCACTGTCGGCTATCGCCGCGACCTCCAACGACCCCTCCTCCTTCCGGCGGCCCTCACACCGCCCTCCAGTCCCCTTCTTCCTCTCCTCTTCTCCTTCCTTGGCCATGGGTGCACCCTGCACTCTTCCCCGATGTGCACCGGTGCACGTCGGTCACCGGCGGCTCCTTGCCGTCCGCGACCACCCTCCATCCACGACACCCACCGCGCTTCCGCTGCGCATGGAGGAAAGCCTCCTGCGACCATGGTGCTGCCGATCTCCTCGTCAACCAACCATGGCCCGGCCACAATGGCCCTCTCCGACGTGCCTCCAGCCCACTTTCGGCCGTAAGCCGGCGACGTCCGGCAAACTCGCCGGCCAACATCCGGTGGCTACCAGTCCTCCCGTCCTCCTTCCTCGCCTCCTGTTCCTTCTTCGTTCTTCTTCTTCTTTCCCTCTCACTCTCTCTTCGGTCACTGTTTCTCTCTCTTTATGTCGATCTCTCTACCTCTCTCTTCTCTTCTTTTCCAACGTCACCCTCCCTTATTTATAACCACTCTGTTAAATCGATTCGTCAAAGCTATAAACAAACTAATTTCCTTCTCAAATAAAATAATAAATAATTAATTTATATATAAATATATATACCTCCATTACATAAATTTATTTTTATAAATAACATACTTTCGTAACATAATCGAACAAGCTTCGATTCTAGTAAAACATATATCATCAGAATCGTTATGAGATAAGGAATCTGATAATATTTACGGATTTCTAAATAGAGGTCATTTACAAAATGCAACCCCAAAGACAGATTTGACGCGAGTTTGCTCACAGTTTATACACATTTCACACATCTAAGGTCCGATCACTACACATCACATACCATAGAAATCCTCACAACACCAGAATGTTAACGGTACTTTCGGATCGTCGATTCGATGTCTAGATTGCAAAAATGAAAAACACACGGCTTTTCAATCTGATTACTCATTTTTAATTCGTGCAGGCTCTGATTTTTATACTAAAAGTGTCGACGGGTTTGTCATGGCATGCTTAGTCCGAAATAACTCGAAAATCTGAGTTTGGGGCATTACAATTATACAGGCAAGGTTTCTCCACACCCTTATTGTGTTGCCTTATTGTGTTGCCTTATATAGGAAGAAGCATCTCAAGCCCTCCAAGAAGCTCAAGGTGGTACTTACCGGAACCATGAACGGCATAAGGCCCTCTTAGCCTAGTTGTTCCAGGTGAGGTATTTTTGGCCCCAGATGAAGCAACAATATAAAGACTTCGTGCGTAAATATGATAAGTGCCAGGGGTTTGCTTCCCTACACCACTTATCGCCTGGAAAGCTGGTGCCTATAATGTCACACATCCCCCTCGCAAAATGGGGAATGGACTCAATTGGACCTTTTCCGTCAACCCCGGCTCAGAACCAATTCATACTGGTGGCAATCGACTACTCCAAGTGGGTCGAAGACGAGGCTATGGCTA
The DNA here is from genome assembly GCA_037157565.1 of Thalassia testudinum. Taxonomy (NCBI): domain Eukaryota; kingdom Viridiplantae; phylum Streptophyta; class Magnoliopsida; order Alismatales; family Hydrocharitaceae; genus Thalassia; species Thalassia testudinum. The sequence goes on along the minus strand of JAZHRO010000036.1, from coordinate 120,648,345 downwards.
GCCCAACAGCTAACAAAGTTATCTCCTTCGTCCACAAAAACATTATAGCTCGATATAGGGAAACCTCAACACATTGTCACAAACAATGCCACCCAATTTGCCTGCAAAAAATTCGATGAATTTTGCACCAACTGAGATGTCTACCTATGCTTCACATCCATGGGAAAATCCCCAAGCAAAGAAACAGGTGGTGGTAACCAACCTCACCATCATCTCGACGCTCAAACGCCGACCACATTCAGCCAAAGGGAGATGGGCGGACGAGCTGTTGGACATGCTATGGGGCTACAAAACATGCCAGAGAACTTCCACAAGCCACACACCATTCATCCTGGTGTACGGCATGGAAGCCCGGCTGCCAATTAAGTGTCCTCCCCACCTATCGGACACAACTCTACGACCCTACCACCAATGACGACCAAATCCGCCTAGCACTAGACCTCGTGGATGAGCTAAGGGGTGAAGCCTTAGAAGCATCGCTTAAGTATAAGGAAGCGACTATGGCTTCTTACAACAGGTGGGTCCACAAAAGGGCATTCTCCGATGGAGACTTAGTCTTGTGGAAGTGCGAAGTCTCCATGCCAAGTAAATCGGGTGAAAAACTAGACGTCCCATGGAAAGGGCCTTACAAAGTTTGTAAGAACAGTCCAGGAGACTTTTACAAATTACAGACCCTAGGCGGTGAGAGAATCCCTCGTACTTGACATGCGAGTAACTTACGCTTGTATCATGTATGAAAAGAAAATACAATAGAAATAAAAGCTTTTCTTTCATTGAAAATACTGCCTATTACACCACCCGGAGCCATCATTCCTGGCAAAAAAAAATGGGGGGCTGGGGATAACAAGATCATCTTGAAGACTAACTGACTTCACTCCCAATCTTCAAAGATGTCCGCTCCAAGCATCTTAGGTGACGATGAGACAGCACGAGGAGAACTACTCGGTCGGATCGGTGATTTCACAGCTTCTGACGAACCTAGCTTGGAAGCATGCTCCTCAGTGGCTAGGCTTCCCGGTTGCTCCTCGAGCGGTCCTATAGGATCCTTGTCCACAATATGATTGTCTGCTTTTTGACCATCATACGCGGACAAAAACTGATCCATAGACCAGCTACATAGCTCCTCCACTGAGGTGTGTTTGCCCTCAAGAAGGGCTTGTACCGCCACCAGGGTATGCTTCCCCATCTCCCTCAAGACAACCTCCCAGTTCTCTTCCATTGACGGGTTGGTAGCAAAGAACCCCATCACCATGTCAGGATCAAGCTTCGGCTGGGCAGCATTCTCCAACTCAAGCACCGCCTTGCCCCTGTCCTTTGCAAGCTGCTAAGCCTTGGCAAGGTCGACTCTCAGCGCCTTCTCACTTACCAACACCTCAGCAAGTTTTTCAATAGTCCCACCAAGGAGAAGGCGCACTTCCTGAAGGGCCGCCTCGTATCCCTCTACAACCGAAGAATGCTCAACCTTTAGCACCTGCACCTCCTTCAGGGAAAGGATGCTGTGCAGGAAACCTGCAGATGCTCGGACAAGTCTCACAGAGCCATGACTTCAGTCTTGTGCACTCTGACGAGACTCTCCTCCATCTTCCCGCCAAGGGTGGCAATCTACCTCAAACCCTGGCGAGCCTGCCTCAGCTCCTCCTCTAGTCGGGAGACTTGATGGGTCACCTGCTACTGCGAGTGGAGCTTATGAAGGGCATCCTCCACTATCTTCTCCACCTTCTCTCGGGTGACAGTCGCCTCCTCTAGACGGCGGGCAAAATTTCATTGCTCCTCCTTGGTTGTCACAGCCCACTTAGTGCCATGTCAACCGCCCTGGAAGAGCCACTAGCCCCAGCAACATCTGCAGGAGCACCGCCATGTGAGATAAAGGTACTCCCAAGAAGCTCCACCTGTTCAAAACCATAAGCACGTATAAGGAGAAAATTTCTCTTCAAAGTATAAGTAAAAGGCAAGCAAGAGAAGGCTTATTGCTTGGAGGCAGTAGTAGAACACATAGTTTAGGTTCATGCTCAGCCTGGAGGCACCTAAAATACGACATCCTCCAAATGCCAGATCACCTGCCTCTCCAAGCTAAGGCCCCTGCTCGAACTACCCAATCCGCCCGCCTAAATCAAAACAACCTAGACAGTCACGGGGCCTCCACAAGCAACCTCTAGAACGAATCCCCTAGTAGATCCAACCATTTGCCTGACTAGCCCAACCCCCCTCTGCCAGAAGGATCCACCAGCATCCTTGCCTCTATCGAGCTTTGCCTATAGTGCGACTATGCAAAAATGCTCCCACTAAGGAAGCTACTGGTGGCGGCCACCTCCTGCGCCAGTTGGGAGAAGGCACCGGTTGATCCTGACAAGGCGCTTGAGGCACTAGCTCCACCCGCCTGAGCCAACTCCATTGAAGCAGCGGGCAGAGAGTTGAGGACTATACATCCTTCTAGCGGTCCTGGCGGGCCTGAGGGGATAGGCGAGTACACTAGGGCATCCACCACCTCAGCTCCCCTCGAACTCTCACGAGTGGACGGCACAGGTTGAACACTTCTTGAACCCCTCTTCAAGCGCTTGAGAGGAGTCTTCGCCTTCTCCTCACTCCCCTCCCCCTCCTTCGTTTTAGTCTCCTCGGAGCGGGAGGACTGGCTCCCCTCACTCCACTCCACAAGCCTTTCCTCCCCATAGTGCAGCCGATGCTTGGAGGAACTGCTGCCTCGACGCCTGGGAGTGTCCAACCAAGCAAACCGGCCAAAGGCTGCAATGAAAGAATAGAAATGTCAAGCCCTTGAGTAACGAGCAAGGAGGATGCACATTCTAAAGCTATCACCTCCCCCCTACTTACATGGCATGGGATAGGAATCCATAACCTACAACAAAGCCACTCAGATGTCTTCCCGCTTAAGCTTCGAGAGGGCAATCGGCTCAAAGTTAACAATCTTATCAACATCCCCCTGAGTAGCTAAATCAAGCTCCTCAGACCTAGGTGGCAGGTCCTTATTAAACGGACCTTGCCAAGTATAAGGGACGTCGTGACCCTCCTCTTGGAAGACAAGGAAAAAATGTCGATTCTGGCCCTTCAAACTATTGAACAAGTTAACTATCTGGTACTTTGCATGTTGACTATACAACATATAAGTAACTGACCTTACAGGGTTTCCTTTCTTAACCTTATAGGGCATAAGCCCAAAAAGCAAGTGGAAAAGACCCAGGCGGGGGATAATCCGCAAATGGAGGCACATAATAGTAAAGACATTCAAAGCCAGCCAATAATTAAGGCTAAGCTGTGAAAGGGACAAGCGGTAGTAACAAAGCAATGAACACAAGAATAGGTTTAAATGTATCCAAAGGCCATATTCGATGACGTATTTACAAATGATGGATGAGTCCTTAGACCTGTCCGAGCATAGGCAAGTCTGCAACCCACAGGGGTGAAACGGAACTCCATCGAGTTCGTACTCACTCAAAAATGCCCTAATGATAGAACGACTACGGAAGTCAAAAGCAAAGGTGTAAAGGTCCCTCGTCTCAGGTGAGATGTTAGACGAGGATGAGGCAAACTTACCCTTGCCCGTAAGTCTAGATGTGGCAGACAATGTCGTTGACACTCTTTGGGAAATGACTCTCTGAGAACACCACCTCACACCTCGCCTGAGAAGAAAGAGACAACACCAGCGACGAAGAGTGCTCAGAAAGGGTAGGTGGGGCATTAACTATGACCTACATCCTCTATTTATAACCCCCGTAGCTGGCGATTCCCCTCTTGCAAGGTATAAATTTCAAAAAATGAAATCCCGTAGATATGGAACGAGTTTCAAGACATACCCCTTTAAGGCAAGGATATCTCGGTAATCATTACCGACATTAGATGCTCGTGTGTGCATATCTTTTACAGCATTAATAATGATCATATCGTTGGCAAGCGCAATATCTTAAGCCCTCACACCTCATCATGACAGTAATTAATGCCAATCTTGTCATACAATAAGATACAAATTAAATCCCACAGTGATTGTCCATCACTTGCGAAGGGTGACACAAGCATCACACTTACTCCCGGGAAGCTGCCTCTTAAGGCCGGCAATAAAACAAGAGGATGTGCCTAGATCCACCTCTTAAGGCCAGCAGTAAAATAGGCCAACACGCCTTAAGTCGCCTCTTAAGGTCGACAGTAAAATAAGCGAATGTTCCCTAATGGGAACACCATCATGAGCCATAACTAGCTCATTTTGATCTAATTAAGTCAGTAAATGCTCCTACATGACTGCTAGAGAGCCATAATTCACTGCAAATCCATTCTGAGGGAGAGAACAGAAACTAGGTTTAAAACTGTAATTTTACCACCATAACTTGAATACAGTACAACCATGGGTTTTCTCAGGGGTTAGTTGAGGTTCAAATGGTCCTTAAAGGATAACAAGTGGGTTAGAACAGACAGAAAAGGGTTCGCACGTGTTTTGAGAATTAAATAACTTTCAAAACCCTCAAAACAGACCTACTTAATTAACTGAGGTTTTGGTTAGGATAAAATTCACCTAAACCCTCTAAAATTCATATAAAAATATTATCTAGGGTTCCGTACCTTCAAACTGACCATCAGAACCCATTTTGGCCCAAAATAGAGTCCCTGACAAATATTTACCCTAATTTAGATTTTTGCATAAATTACCCAGTCAAACGCAATCAAAACCAAAATCCAAATTCACCATTAGATTCCTTAGGTCCAAATTAGGTTTGTACCAAAATTTGGACCCAAGCTGAAATTGTCTTGACCTAGTTTGCAACTTTGTTCTGTCTGATTACATTTATGCCCTTAACTTTCAAAATATTTACAAATAGACCCCTAACCTTGTCATCGTCTTCACAAATAGGTCTCTTCCGCCATTAATCCTATTCCTACAGGCACCGACGACCTAAAAATGACAGGAACTCCTTGATTCCTTGACGAATCCCTTTCAAATTTGAAAAGGAAGTTCGTCAAGGAATTCTCTTCCTTTTGAGCCAAATCCCACGCCCCAAAACCTTCTCAATCTCTCATGCGAATGCATGAGAGATTTGGGTATCAAAAAATTTCCTCCTCCGGTGAAGCTTTCCAAGCTTGGGAAGCTTGCTTCCCAAGACCAAAACCTACTCTAAAGGTCTAGAAAAAGACCCCTAGATCAAACTGTTCCTCTCAAGCTCAATTTCGACCGGGATCTCCCCTAAATTCCTCTCTCCTGACCTGGCCGAAAGGCTCCTTGAGCTCCGACGATCCCCTCTGACCTCCCTCGTCGTCCGCCCGCAATACCAGCAGCAGATCCTCCTTCCTCGCCTTCTTCTGCATCGAGCAATACTAGCCGGTGTCCCTATCCCCTTCATCCTCGCAATCCAACCCTTATCAGAGCCAACTTCGTCTCCAGTGCCGGTCATACCACAACCGGCGCCATCTTCATTCCCCATCGTCCGCTACCTCTCCCGGACAACTCCTCATCTTCCCCTTATCACAACAACTTTAACACTCTGATTCGACCCCGCCAATGCCCTCCGCGACTTCTTCTTCCATCTCACCGGTAGACCTCCAACGAGCGCTAGCAGCCACCACAGCCCACCTACACCATAGCTCTCACACTCCACACCTTCACCATTCACCATAGATCAAAAACCCTAACTTAGTTAGGGCTATTGACCACTCTCACTCGCCCCCAAACACACCCACCTTCACACTCACTGTCCGACTTCGCCTCACACGCACAGACCACGCCACGCCACACAACCATCACCGTCGTACTCGTCGTGGTTCGACAATACTTCCTGAGCCTTCTGACACGATCAAGAGGCCTTATTGTTGATTTTAGGTACTCTCCCCTTCGCCATTGTCACAGCTTCTTCAAGCAAGCTTCAAGGCTACTCTAAGGTGCCTTCACTCTAGGCCTTGACTCCAAGTCGCGCGGAAACATCTCGCGCACACGCCTAGGTGATCAATTGGATGCCTTGGCCTCACTAGCTGAGGTAATTAAGGAGGAGACCGTGCTACTACAGACGCACAAAAGGAAGGTGGGACTTTAGTCCCACCTCGAAAGTTGAAGAGCGCACCGCAACGCATAAGTTGATTTTGTGTCTAAGGCTTATCTTCTCAAACACTGGGGGTGAGGTCCCTACTCACCCGCTCACCTACGCCTCACCTGTGACCCGTCCCCCATGGGCCTGGCACAGATCCAACCCGCCTAACCAGTTCCACTCCTCGGCTGCGATCACACCCGCTGACCTGGACCCGGCTGCGATCACGCCCGTAGAAGAGTAGAAGGACAGAAGAAGAAGAAGAACAAAAGGAAGAAGAGAAGACAAGGCAAGAGAAGCAAAGCACAGAAAGAAAGAAGTGAGACTCTTGAGTCTCTAAACAGCACTATAACACAGGCTGTTTAAGCCATCTGTTACATTTGATTACATATATTTGAGGCTTTGATTTAGTTGTTATTTGTGAGGAGTAATTGGTGATTTAAATCACCATTTTACTCCAGTCTTTTTGCATATTGATACCTGACATTATTCTTGTTGTAGTCTCTTATATTTCTAATTCAAATTATGATCATGAGTTTTGAATTCCATATTTCTCCATGTGTTCGACCTCGGACTTAAAATTCGAGTAATAAATATATTTATTTTCAAAGCGATTTCAGCTATATTACAATGCAATTTTCAAAACCTCAATTTCGCTGGCGAATATTTTGTCACCGTTGCCAGGGAATAATGCGTAATTTAGATCTCTTGATTGCAATATCCGAGTCAATACTAACTTGCCCTATCTCTTTTGACTTTGATCTGTTTCAGGATCCATTGAGGAAGATCGGCTACACATCAACCACTATAGGGACAGGTAAAACTCCATTCAAATCCTTCTAAACCCTTGATTCTGAAAAAGCTAAAAAAGGAAAGAAATCAATTAGGGCTACTTGCATTATATTCTTAGATTAATCATCAAGTTGCCTGATTTGATACATTCTATTTAGGCAAAAACCAAATCTTGATTTGTGCACCCATTTGAAGCTAAGATATCTAGGGCTATCACATTCTTGTTTGAAGCCCTAGGGACCACATTTTGACAAACAAAATTGGACCAAATCAGAGCCAATTAAGGATTCCAATTTAGGATTTTAGAGACACACTTTCTTAATCAAGAATTTATCTTTCCAAAACAACATGTGCCTATACCTTGATTGAACTGATCTATTCAAGCAAAACCCTAAAATTAGGCTCTTAAATTCATTTGAACACTAAAAGAGGGATCTAAATTTCTCAAGAGGGCAAAACAGGTGAAGTTGTTGGGTTAACCAATCTTCAAATTAGGTCACTTTTCACAAAAACATCTTAAAAGTTCAAGTGAAATCAAAAGAACCATTGCTCTTAATTAAAACTGGTAGACTTAAGAGGTCAAGTCCCCATTCTAGTCTACCTAGAACATCAGTGACAAGAGAGGTCGGGTGGGGGAAACCCTATAACCCATGGAGGCACTCTACCATGTAGGGGTCTTTGCGGGACTCTCCCTCTCTGGCTGCCTAGGTAATTCTCAGGTGGATAGCTTTCTAACTAAAGGGTATCATCCGTCCCGAACCTCTATAGTCATCCAAAATTTTTGGGTGTCTTGACTGGGTCCATCACATCCTACCCCTCATCTACTCCATCGGTGCATGTTCGGGAGGAGGTCTCTAAGACCATCCTTGAGGCCTCCTTTAGCTACTCATTCCCGTCGAGGCCAAGCCTCGACCTCCTCGTTTGTGCAACAACCTAATCCAATCTATATCTCTTCTCATTCATCTGAACCCGATTCTCCTTCGCCCATCATCATGGCACAACTAGTAGAAGAAAATAATCTTAAAAATCAGCTTCAGCGCCTCAATGATCTATTCCAAGCCTTTGTGAGGCCACCCCTGTGTCCAATGATGCAAGATCACTACAATCCCGCTGCAGTGGCAATCGAACCTCGAGTACAAATCCCCACTGGAGGTCCTAACACTGAACTCAAGCCCAACATTATTCATGCCATTCCCAAATTCCATGGGCGTAATTCCGAAGATCCTTTCCAGCATATCAAGCAACTCAAGCATCTGGCCTAGACTTTCGGGTCAGAAGCTCAAAATCGAGATGTTCTACTCATGAAAATGTTCTCTTTCTCTCTCATGGATAAAGCTGCTCACTGGTACCAAGCCCAAACACGTCCAGTCAACACTTGGGCGGAACTTCAATCCGAGTTTTTGAGAAAGTTCTTCCCTATTGGTTGGACAAATGCTTTACAGCAGCAGATCACACATTTCACACAGCAAGTAGGAGAACCACTTCATGAGGCATGGGATCGTTTTCTGGATCTCATGCGAAAGTGCTCGCACCATGGAGTTCCTAAATGGAAACAAGTCCAATCTTTTTACCAGGGACTCCGTGAGGATATTCGATTATTCATCAATGCGACCTACGGAGGAAATATCATGGGTCAACATGAAGACCCGTCTGGGAGATTCCAAGAATATGTGAGAGAACTCAATCAATAATGAATCCATGGGCATGTTCGACCGAACAAATGCTCGTGCATTGACGAATCCAAACAGAGCACATGAGACGCAAGGCCTGTCATCTTCCGTCGACTTAGAACTAATGGCCAGTCATCTGGACAAGGTCTCTATTATTAAGAAGAAGGTGGACGAGCTCACCCGACACTTGCAACGAGCCACTGGTCGGGACCCGGATAGGTTGTGTTACTATGATGAAATTATCATTGAAGTGAGTATAGTAGTTAACCTAAATCGAGCCTAACCATCTTTTCACAAAATTTTTTTTTACCTGGCCTACTTAATTTTATCTTGGTCACTTTTAGGCCCAAGGTCGAACTTAGGGAAGCGGGAATTAGAGGTGAATAAGTTTCTACACTTTTCCTACAACAAATCTCTTCCGTGTGTTTATTAGGTTTTTGGTGTTTTTCTATTTTATATTTTTTTCTGATAATTTTGTCCTTGAGGTACACCCTCAAAATCAGGTCCGTGGCTTAGAGCCAAATTATTCTTGGCTTTGAGCCAACTTAGGGTTCCAAAAATGGGTCTTGCTATTCGCAAGACCGAGTACCTGCAAGATAAGGATTATCTTCTCTTTTACTATTTTTTTATCTTTTTAATAGCACGAAACAGAAGAGAAATAGAAACAAGATAGGTTCCTTGTAAAAATATAGTCTATATATAGATATATATAGGTATATATATATTATATATATAGGGGTGAGGGTGGAGGTGGAAATGGAGTGTAGCACGGTGTCAAGTTGATCGACGTCTAGGAAGATGCAGCCAACAGGACGAAGTGCCTCGTGGAGTGTAGGATGGATGGGTGGAAGTGTGTGCGGAGGCGCCTTCTCTATGCGGGTATCGGGGAATATCAGCAACTGGTGCAGATATTCCCGCGATATAACAAGTGGTAGGTGATATGAATGTAAGTATATATTTATATGTATATATATATATATAGGGTTGTAATTATATAGGTGTATATGTAGTTATATATATAAAATATATATATATGTAAATATATATATAGATGTATGTATATATATATTTATAACTAGATATATATGTATATATGTCTAACTATATAGATATATATATATATAGTAATATATGTATATAGATATATAGATATGTATATGTATATATATATGTATTTATGTATATAGATATATTAGTATAAGTATCTATGTATATAGATATATGTAGATAGATATATATATCTATGTGTATATATATATATATATATATATATATATATATATATGTATATGTATATATGTATTTATATCTATATATATATTTGTACATATGTATGTATATATGTGTATATATATATATATATGTGTGTGTGTGTGTGCGTGTGTGTGTATAAATATATATATATATTTATTTATTTATTTATTTATTTATTTATTTATGTATGTATATCTACTTATATATAGTGTATAGGTATGAATATGTATATATATATAAATATATATATGTATATATATAAGTATATATAGGTGTGTACAAGTGAGTGTGTGTGTGTACACGTGAGTGTGTACAAGTGTGGTGTGTGTGTGTGTGTCTGCTGGAGAGTAAGAGAGTGGTTGTGAGAGAGGGCGCTAGGGAGTTAAGGCGTATGGAGGCTACAGCCGACGTCTGGTGGTGCGTGCAGGCACGCATAGGCATAGGCGTGCAAGGGTGCGCGTGCGTGCTAGAGGCTGCAAACGTGAGGGAGAGCGCAACGCAGCACGCTGCGTAGCGCAGCGCACCGCGCTGTGAGCTGGAGTGGACGCGGACGAAGACGTGGTTGCGGGTGCGAGCAGGTGCAGGCGCTGGAGAGGAAGCGGTTGCAGACACAGGCACGGGTGCTGGAGCGGGCGCGGGCGCTAACGAGGGGACGGGGTGGAGACCGTTGCGGCGCGGAGAGAGAGCACGCGGTGACCGGATAAGTGAGAAACCTTCCGGTCACCGCACTGTACTAATGTCTCAGGTACAAGAATACATCCTTAGTTCGGAGAGATTCTGATCTATCTTGTCAATGCTCAAGTGAATTACGTCGAGCCTGAGCGAATCAAGCTTCTCTGACCTGGAAAGCCTTCAAAATAGTGGTTGAATATCCATAAACACTTATTGTATTTTTGTTTCAGCCTTCAGATCATTAGTAAACACCTTTTTTTTTTTTTATAGATGAATGGAAGCTGCATGATACCATATAATACCTGGATCCTATGGATGCCTATCCATCCCTCCATGCCAAATGATGCTATGTCCTCATATGCATGCAGGGTAGGGTAGAGGAAGGACCAAAGAATAGGTAACGAGCGCTGAGGTGCAGGGTATTTAGTAGGGTGGTAGGGCGAGTGGATGGTGGGTGGTGAAGTGAAAAGGTGTGAAGTGAAGTGTATGTGACAGTGGCGGAGTGTTGTTGGGGTGCCTCCCAATGAGCGCTGAATTTAATGTCCCCAGCTGGACTCAGAATGAGGCACGACATTTGTTACCCTCCAGCAGGGAAACAGTTTCTCCAACGGGGGCAGGTTCATGTGTAAGATAAGGTTTTAAATGCTGCCATTGATAGTAAATCTATGCCCAAATTTGGGATCTTCAATTCAACGGCCCCATTGGGAAATGGTCTCAAGACCAGGAAAGGACCAGTCCATTTGGACTTCAATTTCCCTGGAAAGAATTTGAGCCGGGCATTGTAGAGCCAAACTTGCTGAGATGGCTCAAATTCCTTCCGCCGAATACAGCTGTCGTGAAAAGCCATAGTACGTTGCTTGAAAGTTAAGGCAGAATCATAGGCTTCACGACGAATCTCTTCCAGCTCTTGGAGCTGGAGTTTTCTTTCTCGACCACACAGGTCTGGGTCGAGGTTACATTGGCGAACCACCTAATAAGCGCGGTGCTCCAACTCCACGGGCAAATGACAAGGCTTCCCGTAAATGATTCTATAAGGAGACATACCTAGGGGAGCCTTGAAGGCGGTCCGATACACCCAAAGTGCGTCAATCAGCTTGTCGGACCAATCCTTATGGTCAGGCCGAACCATTTTCTGGAGAATTTGCTTGATTTGTCAGTTCGACACCTCTGCCTGGCCGTTCGTCTGAGGATGATACGGAGATGCAATACGATGGTGAACTCCATATTTCCTCAGAAGTGCCCGAAAAGAAGCATGGGTAAAGTGGCTTCCTCCATCCGAGATAATGGCTCGAGGGATCCCAAAGCACGCAAAAATGTGGTCTTTGACAAATCGAGTAGATATGACATAGTCAGCATGGCGCGTGGGAATAGCCTCGATCCATTTTGAAACATAATCAACAATAACGAGGATGTGTTCGAAGCCATTGGAAGGAGGAAAGGGATCCATGAAATCAATTCCCCAAATGTCAAAAATTTCAGCAGCTAGGATGGGTTGTAAGGGCATCATGTCACGACGTGACATTGACCCTAACAACTGGCACCTAGTGTACTGTTTGGCATAATTGTGTGCATCCTGGTGAAGGGAGGGCAAAAAGAAGCCGCACTGCAACACCTTGGCTGCAGTTTTCCTCCCAGAGAAATGGCCTCCGCAGGCCTAATTGTGGCAGAAGGATAGCACACTGGGGATTTCGCTGTCAGGAATACAGCGACGGATGATCTAATTAGCACCTATTCGAAAAAGAAGTGGATTATCCCAGAAATAATACTTTGCTTCTGCCATGAGACGTTCGCGCTGGTTTTTAGGCCAACCACGTGGAAGGGAACCAGAAGCAAGGTAATTAGCAATGTCGGCATACCAAGGTCCACTTGCCACATTAATTACCAATAGGTGCTCATCGGGAAAAATCTCATTAATCGGTAGAGTAAATCCAATATGGTCAGGGTCCAGTTTAGAAAGATGATCAGCCACAACATTCTAGGCTCTGACCTTATCGCGGATCTCAATATCAAATTCTTGGAGCAGAATGATCCAACGAATCAGTCTAGTCTTGGCATCCTTCTTGTGCATGAGATGGCGAATGGTCGCGTGGTCAGTGAAAACAACAACATGTGAACCCAAAAGGTAAGAGTGGAATTTCTCCAGCCCAAAGACGACCGCCAGTAGTTCTTTCTCAGTGGTAGTATAATTACACTGGGCCTCATCCAACGTCTTATTGGCGTATTACACCACGAAGGGATGTATATCGCATCTTTGTCCCAGGATGGCTCCGACTACAAGGTCGGAAGCGTCACACATGAGTTCAAAGTCGAGGGACCAATCAGGTGGCTGGAGAATGGGGGCCTTGGTGACAGCATCACGCAGCTGCGTGAAAGCTCGTATGCAGTCAGGGCCCATATTGAAGGATACGTCGGTCGATAGGAGATGAGTTAAAGGTCGAGAAATCTTGGAGAAGTCTTTGATGAATCTCCTATAGAAACCGACGTGTCCCAGGAAGGAGCGGATTTATTTGACAAAGCCAGGCACAGGTAAATCAGCAATTATATCAAGCTTAGCTCTGTCAACCTTGATACCCCTATTGGAGATGATATGCCCGAGAACAATTCCCTCGTGTACCATAAAATGACTTTTTTCCCTTGAAAGCACGAGGTTCACAACAATACATCTTCTAAGGATACGGGTCAGGTTGGCAAGACAGTCATCAGAAGAGGGTCCAAAGACTGAAAAATCATCCCTGAACACCTTGAGAAAGTCACCTACCATGTCATGGAATATCGCCAGCATACATCTCTAGAAAGTTGCTGGCACGTTACAAAGTCTGAACGGCATCCTTCTAAATGTGAAGGTGCCGAAGGGGCAGGTAAAGGTGATTTTCTCTTGGTCCCAGGGGTCAATTTCCACTTGGTTATATCCTGAGAATCCATCCAGGAAATAGAAAAATTTATTTCCCGCTAACCGCTCTAGGATTTGGTCAATGAAAGGTAGTGGAAAGTGATCTTTCTTAGTTGCAGCATTCAGTTTCCTATAATCTACACACACTCTCCAAGATGTAGGAGTGCGTGTAGGGATGGATTCGCCCCTGTCATTGACACGGATGGTGAGTCCCTCCCTTTTGGGCACGACGTGAATCGAACTCACCCAGGGGCTATCACTGATCAGGTAGATTATACCCGCATCCAGCCACTTGATAATCTCCTTTTTAACGACCTCCCGCATGTTAGGGTTGAGACGTCGCTGCATCTCAAGGGAAGGTCGAGCCTCCTCCTCCATATATATTCGGTGAGTGCAGTAGGAGGGGCTAATGCCAGTTAAGTCTAATAAAGATCATCCAATGGCTGCCTTGTGTTCCATAAGGACCTTTGTTAGTTTGCACTCTTACTCCCTGGTCAATTTTGAACTAATGATTATGGGGAGCATTTCATTCGGTCCCAAGAAAACATACTTAAGCGTATCCAGCAGCTCTTTCAGCTCAGGAGTGGATGGTGAAAGATCTAGCATTTCTTTGGACGAGAGTGTCCCAAGCAGATCAGAAGAAAACAATTCAGGAGGAAGAAGTTGGCCCTCAGATTGGCCAAGAAGAGTGGCATCTTGGATAGATGGATCCAAATATGGATAGCCCCAGTGAGCAGTACGTGGGCTCAAGGTCCCAGTGTGGGGTTGCAGTTCCTCCTAATTTGGCAGGAAAGTAATGGCAATCCGGTCTTCAAGAGTGTGGATCGGTGGTGAGTAGCCCGAATATGACTCAGACCACGAGGTATGGGACGCGGAGAAAACCTCGTCAGAAGTCCGGTCAGGAGAAGGTGCGGGAAAAGGGAGGGATGGGTGAACGTCACAATATGTGTTGGTCAGGCAATCGTCAGTGTTTAAAGGCAATCCGCAACAGTCAGAATAGGTCCCAATTAGTCCAATACACGCGCTGACAACCATGTCCTCGTCAGACATGCCATCCTCGATGCAATCGCAGTCAAAGTTCTTCGCTGCCTTGAAGATGTTAAGCTTGAGCTTCTCAGATCCAACGGCAATCTCAATACAGCCCGACTCGCAGTCGATATGGGCGCGGGCTGTGGCTAAGAAGGGTCGACCAAGGATGATCGGACAATCAGAAAGTGAGCTACAGACTTCCATATCCAAAACAAGCAAGTCAACAGGAAAACAGAGACTGTTGACCCTAACCACCACGTCTTCCACCACACCCTTTGGAATTTTGACAGAACGATCTGCCAACTGTAACGTGACAGGGGTGGGTTTCAGATTTCCTAAGGCAAATTTTTCGAGCATGATGGTTGGTATAAGATTGATGGAAGATGCTAGATCAAGCAGGGCACGGTTAAAGTTGCAGCCTTGGATGCTATAGGAAATAAGCGGTGTGTCCGGATCTTTCTGCTTCGATGGTAGATTTGACAGTATAGCACAACTAGCATGAGACGAGAGAACCACCGGATTCTTTTCTTTCTTTAACTGTCGCCTGGGTTAGTGTAGTCTTTGAAAAATTGGGCGACAGTAGGCATGTGGTCGATAGCCACTAACAGGGGTACCTTGATTTCAACGTCCCTGAATAAATTACGCAGGTTATCAAAGGCCGTCGTATCCTTTTTCTTGCCTTTTGGCTCCCTCAATAGAGCCTCAGGGAAAGGGACCGATTCTGGCACTAATTTCGGTGTATCGTCTTCTTGCAAATGAGGTGCGCATCCCGAATGAGAAGGCGATGAAGAAGATGGGCTAGGATCAGGTCAAGGAGGATTGACTGTCTGCTTACTGCTCCTCGTAGTAATTGCATTGGACGTCACGGGTCCAGTGGGATCATAAGGCGGAGGAGGGTTCGCAATAGGGACATAAGAGTGAGGTGCTGCAGCAAGATTAGCCTGAAATCCTGGAGGAATGCTTGGAGCCTGCAGAATCTGATGAACCTGCCCCTGAGAAGGTCGTACCTGTGGTTGAGGACCACGGGGTATGAAATTTCGTGGGTTGGGAACAGGTTGGGCTGGAAGAGTGCCCTGAGATCGAGTCGCCATGAGCAGTTGACTGATCTCAGCATTCTGCTACGCCAATTGGTGCTGAAGAGAGGTCATGTTCTCTTCATGGCGCTTTGACATTTCTGTCATCATTTGCATCAATTTCTCAAGAGGACTTGATGCATGTTCTGTTTGCGGTATGCAAGGACCCGATGGTGGATTCACCACAGGATTAGACTAGGCCCTTCGGATGACAGGTGCGGACGGACGCATTGGCCCACCCGCGGGGTTTTGGCGCTGCAGGTTACTGGACCATGCAAAATTCAGATGATTTCGCCACCCTAGGTTATAAGTATCAGAGAACGGGTTGTTCCCCAGGGCGCAAGTGTCTTCTAAGCCAGAAGACGAGTCCGCATGTAAATACGCATCCAAGCACACAGAGGCTTGGTCCTCTGTGTCAAAATACTGGCTTGCAGAAGCCATATCCACATGACTTACTGAATCGCTAGGCGCGACACTCGGTAAGGAAGATCTCACGAGGTTTCTAGGGATAAGCCTGGTGTTGGAAGAATTGGGATTGTGACGAAGTGGTGAGGTGGGGGTGTTTGCCATAGAATGGGCGGGATTGGCCAGAAGTTCGTCCAGCTTCTTGTGCACGACGGAGACTTCACCCAATTTCTGTGCGATAAGGCTAAGATCAGTGGATGAATGGCAGGGTCCCGTGTCAACTTCGTAGACATTACGAGGCAAGCTGGTACAATTAAAGGTGACAATGGAGGCATTGTTCATTGAGTTTTCGCTCATGTTTTCAAATAATTCGAATGCTCCATTCTCGTCTTTACTCATGAAATTCCCTCCACAGGAAGCGTCTGCAATCTGCTTCAAAGTCTCATTTAGCCCATAATAGAAAATCTGGGCTATGTGCCACTTAGGCAGACCGTGGTGCGGACACTTCCGGAGGAAGTCATTATACCTCTCCCAAGCCTCATGAAACTGTTCGCCATTTTGTTACGTAAAGGAAGTTGTAGCACGGCGAAGCACATTGGTTCTCCCGATTGGGAAGAATTTCTTGAGAAATGCTGTTCGCATCTCTTCCCAAGAATGGATGGTTCTCCTAAGGGTGCGTAACCACTGCGACACTTTATCCTGCAACGAAAATGGGAACATTTTCATGAGGACTATTGGTAACCCAATGTTTCTTGGTTTAATAGTTTCAGCCAATCGGGTTAGGTCTTCCAAATGGAGAAAAGGATCTTCACTTGCAAGATCATGGAAGTGGAAATTAATTAGGCCAATTATATTGGGTTTCAATTCAAAATTGTCCCCACCCATGGGGACCCGAATTTGTCCTATGGTATCTATAGCAGCGGAATTCTGATATGAGCTAGGAGACCTAGGCTCCTCCCGTTCGATAAGGTTCTGCATTTCCTCCAAGGTTTCCCTAATGGCTTCAATTTGCTCATTATACATTTCCATTTGGGATTGGAGGCAGGTTATGGGATCCATGGCTCCACCACCTGGTGGGTTTTGAAGGCGATTTCCTCCCTCGAGATTTGGGGGTGGGCGTGCAGCCATGTTTGTGGAGGAGGATGACGATTTGGCTTCTGTTCTTCTAAAATTATCAGACAATTCAAACAATTCAGGGTTTTGTGACCTCCTCCCAAACATGCACTACCGCAGGAAGAATTGGGGGGATACGAAGGGAAAAGGAGATGAGAGAAATGACGCTGCAAAGGTACACTTGATGGCAAATCAAAACAATCAAATTCCTAACCTCTATAGTGTGCCCTTAGACCTAAAAATCTAAGTTACCTACTATAACGACCAATGGAACCAAATGCGAGTACCGCGAAACCACCGAGCCAGATTGAAAGGCCATTTGCCCCAATCTTAGGCACCCGATAGCACGTGGGAACCCTCACCAGTACGTAGGCGCTACACGCAGGTAGTTAGACCTCCAATCCTTAATAAGGGTCAATTTGCTACTAGTTTTAATTAGAAGCTTAGGATCAAGTGCTTCTGAAATGTGAAGGGCATTGTTTACGGGTAATGCCCAAGTGCGTTATTTTTAGAAAGTGTGTAAACTAAGCATGCAATGGGGAAATCTCCCCGAATTGAAGTTTTAGTTGGTGAATGATTTTTAAAATTTCAGCCTTAAGTAGTATAGATTTTAGGATTTTGCTGAATTACCAATTCAACCAATCTCCGGATTTTGAGAAAATACAAGTTTTTTTCTATGCCCAACAAACCCTTCTTCAATGTGATTTAGTTAATGCATGCTAAAAATGCACTGGAATTCCCTAGGTGGAAATTTTTATATGTGGATGCACGAGTCAATTTTTAGGTTAATGTGAAAGGGAGCCAAAGCACTTCAATTCAAGTGCTCCCAATCACCAAAATGATATTCCACACACAAGGCTCAACCACCAGATAAAGAAAATCAAAGTGTTGGGGTTGAAGTATTCGGGATCAAATCTTAAGCACGTGAAAGGTCAGGGTGGGGTTGGAATCAACTCAATTCCAAGTCTCCCCACCAAAAATGTGATCCCGAATTGCGGATAAATGAGGCAAAGAGGGATGGCAATCAATCTATTTATTTTTACCTCAAAGAATACTTCACACGGCGAAAGATTCAAGAATCAAGATTCTTAGATCTTCGCTATGCAAAGTTTGGCGGGAAATCCCGGGGCGGTGGGAGTGATGGCAAACAATCAAACAAGTGATTTTTAATCCACTTTCCCGAAGAGATCCCAAGAAGTCTTTTTTTTTATTAAGGTGACAAGTTGACCTAAGTTGCTAAGAGAGAGAGACTTACCTGTTCAGTAACGTGGGCGAAGCACCAATGAGGTGTCGGCGACTTCTCGCTCTTGTTCTCACCTTGGATCTACCCACTTCTCCGACTTCCTCTGCTTGCCTCCTCCTTGCAACTGGTTCACCTGCACACCAACAAACAAAAACACCCGTCAAGGAAAGGGTGTGAGAAGAGAAAACTAAAGGAATGGAGTAGAAACTTACCTGAATGCGTACCTCCCCGGCAACGGCTCCAGAAAAAGTATGGTCGGGACCCGGATAGGTTGTGTTAATATGATGAAATTATCATTGAAGTGAGTATAGTAATTAACCTAAATCGAGCCTAACCATCTTTTTAAAAAAAAATTTTTTACTTGGCCTACTTAATTTTATCTTTGTCACTTTTAGGCCCAGGGTCGAACTCAGGGGGCGGGAATTAGAGGTGAATAAGTTTCTACGCTTTTCCTATAACGAATCTCTTCCGTGCGTTTATTATGTTTTTGGTGTTTTTCTATTTAATATTTTTTTCTGATAATTTTGTCCTTGAGGTACACCCTCAAAATCAGGTCCTTGGCTTAGAACCAAATTGTTCTTGGCTTTGAGCCAACTTAGGGTTCCAAAAATGGGTCTTGCTATTCACAAGATTGAGTACCTGCAAGACAATGATTATCTTTTCTCTTTTACTATTTTTTTATCTTTTTAATAGCAGGAACAGAAGAGAAATAGAAATAAGATAAGTTCCTTGTAAAAATATAGTCTATATATAGATATATATAGGTGTATATATATATATATATATATATATATATATTATATATATAGGGGTGGGCGTGGAGGTGGAAATGGTGTGTAGCACGGTGTCGAGTTGATCGACGTCTGGAAGACGCAACCAACAGGATGAAGTGCCACGTGGAGTGTAGGATCGATGGGTGGAAGTGTGTGCGGAGGCGCTTTCTCTATGCGGGTATCGGGGAATATCAGCAACTGGTGTAGATATTCCCGCGATATAACACGTGGTAGGTGATATGAATATAAGTATATATATATATATAGGGTTATAATTATATAAGTGTATATGTAGTTATATATATATATATGAATTTATATGTAAATATATATATAGATGTATGTATATATATATATCTATAACTAGATATATATGTATATATGTCTAACTATATAGATATAGATATATATATATAGTAATATATGTATATAGATATATAGATATGTATATGTATATATATATGTATTTATGTATATAGATATATTAGTATAAGTATCTATGTATATAGATATATGTAGATAGATATATATATCTATGTATATATATATATGTATATGTATATATGTATTTATATGTATAGATATATTTGTACATATGTATGTATGTATGTATGTATATATTTATTTATTTATTTATTTATTTATTTATGTATGTATATCTACTTATATATAGTGTATAGGTATGAATATGTATATATATATATATATATAAATATATATATGTGTATATATATATAAGTATACATAGGTGTGTACAAGTGAGTGTGTATGTGTACACGTGAGTGTGTACAAGTGTGGTGTGTGTGTGTGTCTGCTGGAGAGTGAGAGAGTGGCTGTGAGAGAGGGCGCTTTTGAGTTAAGGCATTTGGAGGCTACAGCCGACGTCTGGTGGTGCGTGCAGGCACGCGCACGCGCAGGCGCACAAGGGTGCACTCGCGCGCTGGAGGCTACAAACGTGAGGGAGAGCGCAACGCAGCGCGCTGCGTAGCGCAGCGCACCCCGCTGCAGGCTAGAGTGGACGCGGACGAAGATGCGGTTGCGGAGGCTAGAGAGGAAGCGGTTGCAGACGCGGGCGCTAACGCGGGGAGGGGGTGCAAACAGTTGTGGGGTGGAGAGAGAGCATGCGGTGACCAGATAAGTGAGAAACTTTCTAGTCACCTCACTGTAGCTACAGTGTCGCGCACAAACGCATGAACAGTAGCTACAGTGCTAGCGCGGCGCGGATAACCGGTTGCAGCCGGTTCTGCGTGTGTGAGCGCGCTGGAGCGAGCCTGCGCGTGTGGAAGGAGATGGCGCCGACTGCTCGCGTGCGTGCGGAGGCTTGCGCACTGCGTGGAGGCTGGTGGTGCCGTGCTGCTGCAGCTACTGAGCTCTGAAGCTTGAAGCTTCAGCAATGGCGGGAAGGGCCGAGCAGTGAAACAGAGTGTGGAATCCACCACGCCCACCTGCTCTTGGATGAGCTGGGCGGTGGTGGAGCTCACAGTGGTAGTCATGGACCATTGTGAGCTTGCTCCTGCCCACAAGGTATCTCTTCAGTGGAAGAGGTGCTGCGTATGGAGGGGAGAAGATGGCCTAGAGAAGGTGTGTAACGACTCGGTTCCCGAATCCCTACGAGATACGAGAATCGGACTGACTCGAGTGATCCCAAGACCCAGTCGTCCAACGAGAAAGTAACCAAAAGGGCAGTAAAATAAACCACATTCACCATGTATATAACTAGCAGTAACAAAATACAGCAGTAAAGAAAAGAAATACTACAGTATACAACACCACAACAGTAGAGAATTAAACATGCTCATAAACATGAAGCTTACAATGAAAAGAGTACAGGGGTAACAGAAACTACTCACAACAACAGCAAGAAAAGTACAATGGGTACTACAGGTAACACTACTTGGCTCTACTAGGCCCAGAGCCCTCTGGTGCTCGGCTTTCACTTGCTGGCACACTAAACACTACTGCACGAATTCACCCACATCCCGTTTCATCCCCCTCCACCAAAACTCACGCCTCAAGTCGTGGTACATCTTCGTGTTTCCAGGATGTATGGTGAATCTGGAACCATGTGCCTCAGTCAGGAGCTCTCTCGACAGCTCCTCATCTCTGGAAATGCACAAACGTCCCCTCAGGCACAACACCTGGTCTGTGAAAGAGAAGTCCCCCGGGTCTCCTGACAGTACTCTGTTGCGTAAGGACTGCAAGTACGGGTCAGCCATCTGTCCTATGATGATGCGATCTATCAGCTCTGGCCTCGTCTGTCGTGTCACAGTCACTGCCCCACAGTGCCCCCGTAACTCTAGGGGTCGCCAACTACCCATCTCCTCCAAAAGGCTCCAACTCTGCACCTGTAAACTGGCCAAGTGTGTGGGCGCCTTTCGGCTCAAGGCGTCAGCCACCACGTTGGCCTTTCCCGGGTGGTAGGAAATGCTGCAGTCATAGTCCTTCAGGAGCTCCAACCAACGTCTCTGTCTCATGTTGAGCTCTTTCTGATCAAATAGGTATCTGAGGCTCTTGTGATCTGTGAAAATCTCGAAGGTCTCACCGTACAAGTAGTGCCTCCAGGTCTTCCGCGCGATGACAACAGCTGCCAGCTCTAGGTTGTGGGTAGGGTAGCTAGGCTCATGGGCCTTCAGTTGCCGCGAAGCGTAAGAGACAACATGACCCCTCTTCATGAGCACACCCCCTAATCCCTACAAAGAGGCATCCGTGTACACAACGAACCCGCCGCTACTGTCTGGGATGGTGAGCACGGGAGCCGAAGTCAGCCTCTCCTTCAGCTCCTGAAAACACTCCTCACAGGCGTCTGTCCAAGTGAAGGGCACGTCCTTCCAGGTCAACTGTGTCATAGGACATGCAATCTGTGAAAAGCCCCTGATAAACCGCATGTAGTAGCCTGCCAGTCCCAAGAAACTGCGAATCTCAATAACCGTACGCGATCTCTCCCACCTGAGCACTGCCTCGACCTTGGCAGGGTCCACTGCCAAGCCATCTCCAGAGATCACATGACCTAAGAAGGTCACCTCCCTCAACCAGAACTCGCACTTGCTGTATTTGGTGTACAACCTACGTTGTCTCAGTGTGTCCAGAACCAGCCTACGTACAGCCTACGTCCCTCAACCAGGCAGGATTGAATTCTGTTACTACCCTCAATGGCAAAACAACACAGGACCCACCTTATCCAAGCCACTCCTAGCCTGGTAATACAAACCCTAACCCTAGGATAGTCAACCAGGATACCTCTGTCACAGATCAAGAACCTGGACCCATCCTAGAGGAACCATCTAAGGTTCTATTTCCCGAGGCCTTGACCAAGGGAAAAAGGATAACCAAAATCGTGGCACCTGAGGAGGACCTGGTTAACCTCTTTGAGCAGGTCCATATAAACATCCCCTGAAAGACGTGTGTACACCTAAGCGTAAGCCGTTAACCAAAGACGGGAACCCAATCGTACTGTCGGAGCAAGCCAGCTCCATCATTTTGAGCAAACTCCCACCTAAGAAAAAAGATCGAGGCACCCCTCTAATCTCCTATGAAATCGGTGATATACAATTTGACCAAGCGTTATTAGACTTATGAACCTCCATAAATTTGATACCTACATCCCTACTAGACTACTTCGAGGAATCCGAGCTTAAACCGACAGAAATGACTTTACAACTAGCTGACCGATCAATTAAGCCACCAAAAGGAATTCTCGAGGTTGTCATAGTTAGGGTACATGATTTCTATTTTCCAATGGATTTCATTGCCTTAGACATGGATGCTCCTGAGAATGTGAAGAATACACCGATCATACTAGGGAGACCCTTTCTGGCTACTGCTAGGGCCAATATCAATTGTGAGGAGGGCCAAATTGAATTAAAATTTGAGAGCAAGACACTAAAGATTGACATCTTTAAGGCCCAACAAGGAATCAATTGCAAAGTCATAGAACAAATTTGCGATATCGAAGCGGTGGTGGATGACTTTATCGAGGAAGACTGGACTATTTCTGATCAACCACAAGAGGATCAAAACCCGCAATTAGAGGAGCCAGAACTCAACCTAGGCACACCCATAGCTCCTTCCTTTGCTCCCGACACCCACCCTGAACCACCCGCTACTGCTGACAACCTAGCTATGGAATTAAAGCCTCTTCCCGATCATCTCAAGTACGTCTTTTTGGGTTCCAATCAGATGTTTCCTATTATTATCAACTCCCAACTCACACCTGATCAGGAAACACGCCTGATTTCTGTTCTCCAGTAGCATCGAAGAGCCATTGGATGGATTCTCGATGATCTGACTGGTATCAGCCCTTCATATTGCACACATCACATCTACACTGAAGAGGGCTCACGACCATCCCATGAAATGGAGAGACGCCTAAATCCAAATCTGCAGGATGTCATGAAAACGGAGATCATCAAGTGGTTAGATGCAGGGATCATCTACCCGATCTCCGACAGTCGGTGGGTGAGCCCAATCCAATTGTGCCTAAGAAGGTAGGGCTCACCGTCATCACGACTGAAACTAGAGAAACCATACCGAGCCGTATAACAAGCTCGTGGAAAGTCTACATTGATCACAGAAGACTAAATTCCTCCACAAAGAAGGATCAGTTCCCACTATCGTTCATTGATCAGATTCTCGAGAAACTAGCGGGAAATCGATTCTTCTGCTTTTTTAACGGGTACTCCGGTTACAATCAGGTCGCATTCCATCCCGAGGACCAAGAGAAAACCACCTTCACCTACCCCTTAGGAACATACGCATTCCGAAGAATGCCATTAGGTCTCTACAATGCACCCGCTACTTTTTAGCGGTGCATGCTTGCCATATTATTAAATATGGTAGGTGAATACCTTGAAGTCCTCATGGATGACTTCTCAGTATTTGGTGAATCATTTGATGATTGCCTCTTGCACTTGGTCCAAATCCTCAGGCGGTGCATCGACATGAACATGGTTCTTCCTGGGAAAAGAGCCTATCATCAAACGCTTTTTTAAGATGTCTGGGAGTTGGTCCAGACGTCTGGTCAGACGTCTAGACTCCTTCCTAAACATCTAGAATTAAATTTTTGCGACATACGATTGTGAGTCTGCGCGCGTGCGGGCACAGACTGCACCCGCCGACCTGCAGGCGTTTCTCCCTTTCTTTTCTCTCTCCCCGATGCCTTCAAATACTCTCTTCCTCCCCTCTCCCTCACCACCACTCCACCGTCTCCACCTTCTTCCAGTTAGCGTGAGAGTGAGAGAGCGAGGGCAGCAGCTGCTGTCGGGTGCGCGCAGGGAGGAGGTGCAGCGAGAGGGAGAAGAGGTAGAGCGCGTGAGGAAGAGAGAGCGAGCTCACCGGGCAGCCCAGGGCCAGCCGGCGGGTGCACAGCAGGAGAGGGGTGCTGGGGAAGTTACCCCGGTGCTGCTGCAGCTCAGGCAGCAGGCGGGCGAGCGCGGCTCGGCGCGGCCATGCGCAGCAGGCGAAAGGCAAGGAGGTCCTGATTCTGGGAAATTTTTCCAGAATCAGACGTCTAGACCTATGTCCAGACGATGCGGGAGACGTCTGGAGGAAGATCCAGATGTCTGAAAGGTACTATATTCCTCACCCTCTGCCTTCTTGCGGATGCAGCCATGCAAGCTGTTCCGCCGAAAACCTTGAGACGTGCCGTGTTGAGATCATTTACGTACGTGTGCAAGTTTCGTTTCAGGAAGGCGCAAGGACACGCCTGTAAGTTCGAGCTCGGAGGGGGTGAGATCAGTGTGACGAAAAAAAATGCGGAATTGGAATATACAATCTCACAAGAAGACAATCACACGAGTACACAATTATTTTTAGGTGGAAACCCAAACCGGGTGAAAACCACCACCTAACCCTCTCGAGTTAGGATTTTCCGATCAACCTAGTTGATCAAATCCACTAACCGAATCACTTTAAACGAGGGTGATTCAACCTCAATTACAACCATGCTACAAGTACGAGGGTAGCGTTCCTCAACCCCTTCTCTCCACGAGAAGGATTTCGTCCCATGAAGGAGACGGGAATTCGCAAAGCGAATACCCAACTAAATAACAAAGATAAAATAAACAACAATCCTATAGAGCCAACAAAATAATTATAAACCTAGCTTCTATAGGAATTAGGAAACTCCCCTTTGCAAGGAGTGCGTCGAGTTGATGACGCGGTGCGTGTGCCACGCGACGGCGCAACGTCGCTCTCGTAGACAATGGTGGGAGAGCGGGTGCGCGAAGCTTGATGCTCTCAAGAGAATGGAGCTTGAGCTTGGAGAGCAAGAGCTAGCTAGGACACAAGAGAGTGGAACTATGTTGCTTAAGTGTGTCTTGTGTTTCTCTTAGTGTGTCTATGTGTTTTTAGGTGTGTAAAGGCTCCCCTCTATTTATAGAGGCCTTAGGAAGGCTTTGGAAGGCTTAGAAAAGCATCCATAGCCGTTGGGAACAAAGCCCAAGAGAATCAGGCCGAAATCAGGACAATGATTGCGCTTGACAGGGTAATCAGACATCTAACTCTGGCATCAGACGTCTGGAAGGCCACTTTAAGACGTCTGATTTCAAGGTCAGACGTCTGATTTCATGCGGGTTTCCCCCTGACTTGAATCAGATCTAAATAGGGTTCTTGTTCAAGTCCATCAGACGACATACAGGACGTCTGGCACTATGTCTGGACGTCTGGAAACCTACTTTTACTGTGGGAATGGATTTCCAAACGTTGCAACGACTAGAAAATCTCTGAGAAGAGATTTTGGGTCAGCCGAGGCAAAACGGTCATTTATCAGACGTCTGAAAAGGCCTAAGGACGTCTGATAAGGCTCTAACGGTCATAATCTACAGTGCCTGCTAAGCTAGCCAACGGTCCACTATCTGGACGTCTGGCAAGTCCATCAGACGTCTTCAAAGACGTCTGGACTAAGGATTGGACGTCTGATTTCTTCAGACAGAATACTAACTCCAGCCTAATAGTTATCAGACGTCTGAAACAACAGTCAGACGTCTTAAAATACTTTATCAGACGTCTGATTTGGGAATTAGACGTCTGGAAATGCTATTTGAGCCCTATATTGGTTTTCTAAGTATTCTACAGAAAACCTAAGTATCCTAGGGTTGTGCAGGTGTTCCTAGGACTACTGTTAGGGTACTTTGAGGCTCTTTAACATAATATTCTAAGAAAAATAAAAAGAGCAAGAAAATAAAGACAAGAGATACAAGAAAGGATTAAAAAGAATCTATCCTATTCTTCTTGTCTTCTATCTTCAATCTGTCGCTCCACGCGAACCTCCTCTGTTTTCCGTCAAGCTCCTCCAATCCGTCCTGGATGCGAGCTCGAACTCCGTTTAAGCACGTCTACATTTGCAATTGACCTGAAATCTAGGACTCAAATTGCAAATGTTAAATAACACGTGTTTTGTTATCATCAAAATAAATGATCGTGGTGCTCTAGCACCAACAACGCCCTCCACACAGATCAAACGTCTGGGCATAGCACCAGACGGCAAAGAGGGTCTCCAGACGTCCGGAGTGAAAGTCGGACATCTGGAACTAGGTCCAGATGGTTCAGCAGGATCCTGGACGTCTGAAGAGCAGCGCAGAAGTGAGGTATGATCTGAACCATCGCTTAAGATGTCTGGAAGGTGTTCCAAACGTCTGATTTACAGCAGAGTTGTCATTTTTGACCCGCTTAGGGTCCGTTCGAAGTTCGATTTCCGTAGTTTAAATTTCGTTCTTCTCAGAATTTGTTTCTCTACTTGTTTAAAGTATTTGTATCCTGTTCTGAGTGGTTCCTTGTAACTTATACTTGTGTTAGGACCTCTCTCTATTATGGCTTTGGGGTTGCGGAGGCACGTGGACCTGCCGATCATGCCCCCATTACTCCCGATTTTGCGAGTAGAGTGGCTCCCATTAAATTTTTACCAACAATAATGCACCTTTGAGATAAATGATACATCCTAGGGTATGGCATGACTCCTAGGACTGGAAAAGTAGATTGAATGATAGATCCTAGGATATGGCATGAATCCTAGGGCCTGAAAACTAGACTGAATGATAGATCCTAGGGTATGGCATGAATCCTAGGACTGGAAAACTAGATTGAATGATAGATCCTAGGGTGTGGCATGAATCCTAGGAACAGAAACACTGAAACGAATGTTGTGAATACATGAATTGCAGTCTGGGAAAAGTAGATAGAACAATGATAATTGCCTGAAATTGGATAACAGCTACTTGTATAAGAATGGATAGAAAGTGTTGGGAACATGGGCTATATGAAAATAAAGCTGAAATGATGAAACCTAAATTGGCCTGGTTAAAGAAATATGAGCATGAACCCTACGAGGAATTAGGAGTAGAGCTCCTAAGAGGTAAATGGAATGGAATTGGGGAAGTGAGCTGGCCCTTGAGTATGGTGTACCAAGGAGAGCGACTATCCCCCCTGTTTAGTGTAGAGCGGAGCTAGCCGCCCCAAGGACCTGGGGTTAGGTCTGCCCACTTTGTATCGACTTTTGGCCCTCGCGTACACAATACCAAGGAGAGCTACTAGTGTAGGGAGATTGCTAGCCACCATACGGGTCCCGGGGTTCTGCTAGCCGTCCTACACCGACTTGTTAGGCCCACTGGGCAAACCAGGGTAGTCAGGCGAGGGTGCGCGGACTGTGGAGGGGCAAGGCCCCTGTTTGGTTACTGTGGAGGGGCTGGACCCCTGTTACTGAGAGGGCTCTGCCCTATACTGGTTCTGTGCTGTGCTTTGGGGCGCACCCGTTAACGGAAACGACTGACCGCGTGCCAGTGCGGGGTAGCTACCCGTGCGTTTATCGCGCGTACCGTAGTCACCGTTACGTCTGTCAGTGACCCTGGGGTGGTTGACTGAGGGTAGGACCACCACGGGAGACTCTCCCGGCCAAGAGAGCACCACGTGCTACTTCTACTTTTCGAAAAAGACTGCAATCAAGATCGTTCCCACGAGGAACATTCGAGATCAAGAAAAGGGTCTGAGAAATAATTCGAGAACGAGTAAATAGAGGAATAAAGAAAGAAACTATAAACAACAGCTACTTGTCCACCTTTACTATTTTTCCTAGCCAGCTGGTTGCCACTCTACTCAGCATTTCGCTGACGTGTCACCCTTGTCACCTTTTCAGGACCAGGTGTTGAGCAGCCAGAGCCTGCAGCTGCAGAGGGTGCTGGGCCTAGTAGAGCCCAGCAGTTGTACTTGTGTTGTACCTACTGTACCATTTTTCTGTTGTAGTAAATATATCCTGTTACACTTGTATTCTTTTATTATAAGCATCATGTTTATGTACCTGTTTAAATTCTCTACTGTTGTGGTGTGTGTACTGTAGTAGTTCTTTCCTTACTGCTGTACTTTTGTTACTGTTAGTTACATGCATGATGAACGTGGTTTATTTCACTGTTCTTATGGTTACCTTCTCATTGGACGACTGGGTCTTAGGATCAGTCGAGTCGGTCCGATTCTCATGTCTCGTAAGAATTCGGGAATCGGGGCATAACAAAGCCACTTCATGGTACCTGAGGGAATTATCCTGGGACATCTCATCTCTAAAAAAGGCATCCAGGTTGATCGAGCCAAGGTGAATCTGATTTCCAAACTCCCTATGCCTAGCTCGGTCAAAGACATCCGATCCTTTCTAGGTCACATCAGTTTTTACCGTCGATTCATTCCCGATTTTTTGAAAATCGCATGCCTCCTCACTAATCTTCTATCTAAGGATGTCCCTTTTGAAATCTCCAAGGAGTACACTCAGGCATTTGAAATCCTACGTGATCGAGTGACCCAAGCACCTATCCTGCAGTTCCATGATTGGTCTCAACCCATTGATATCATGTGCAATGCATCTGATTATGCTGTAGGAGTGGTACTTGGGCAGAAAATAGATAGGAAACCCGTGGTCATCTACTATGCTAGCAAGACACTTGACGAGTCTCAGCGTAACTATACAGTTACTGAGAAAGAGCTGCTAGCCGTAGTATTTGCCTTGAAAAAATTCAGATCATATCTTTTGGGTTCCCGTGTTATTATATACTCAGATCACACTGCAGTGAGGCACCTCCTTGCGAAGAAGGATGCGAAACCTCAACTAATCCACTGGATCTTGCTATTGCAAGAGTTTGATCTCGAGATTCGCGATAAAGCGGGAAAGCAGAACGTGGTAGCTGACCACTTATCCCGCCTTCCTTCTGACAGTATCGACCCTTCCAGACCCATCACAGAACATTTTCCCAATGAGCACCTCCTGATTATTAGTAAGAAACTTCCTTGGTTTGCTAATTTAGCAAACTACTTGGCATCACATCAGATCCCATCCGATTAGCCGAAGGCCAAGAAAAACAAATTGCTTTCCAATGTCAAGTACTACATGTGGGAAAATCCATACCTCTTTCGCATTGGTGCTGATCAGATCATTAGATAGTGCATCCCGAAAGTGGAAATTCAGGACATTTTGTCCTTCTACCATGACCAAGCCTACGGTCGACACTTTTCCGGACATAAAACCGCAGCAAAAGTCCTCCAGTGCGGCTTTTATTGGCCCATGATTTTTAAAGACGTGTACGATCACTGTAAGGCATGCACTCGTTGCTAGACCTTGGGCAACATGAGCCACCGCGATATGATGCCTTTACAACCGATTCTCGTATGCGAAATCTTCGATATCTGGGTGATTGATTTCATGGGACCCTTCCCTGTTTCGGATGGCTTCAAGTACATTCTTCTCGCTGTTGACTACGTGTCCAAATGGATCGAAGCCATTCCGACCCGAACCAATGATCATAAGGTGGTAATCAAATTCATTCATCAGAACATCTTTTCTCGGTTCGGGATTACATGAGCCATTATCTCTAATGAAGGGATCCATTTCACAAATGCTCAGTTCAGATCATTGATGACAAAATACGGGGTGTCACACCGAATTTCTACTCCTTATCACCCCAAAACCAATGGTCTAGCTGAGCTATCGAATCGGGAGATCAAGAAAATCCTCCAAGTCATTGTCCGACCTGACAGGAAGGATTGGTCGTCCCGACTTCTGGAAGATTTGTGGGCCTACATGACCGCCCACAAAACCCAATTGGGCATGTCTCCTTTCATATTAGTGTACAGGAAGGCATGTCACCTCCCCATCGAATTGGAGCACAAAGCCTATTGGGCCATACGGAAGTGTAATCTAGATCTTTCTAAGGTAGAAACCCATAGAAAGCTTCAAATGAGCAAGACTGATGAATTACGCAATGATGCGTATGAGAACTCACGAATTTACAAAGAGTGGGTTAAGGCCTTTCACGACAAGCACATATCCAAAAATATCTTTCACCCTGGCCAAAAAGTCCTACTCTTTAATACCAAACTCAAATTGTTCCCAGGAAAACTCATATCAAAATGGATTGGACTATATCTTATCAAACAAATCTTTGGAAATTTCGCTGTAGAAATCAGCCAACCCAGCCTTGATTCAAAACCCTTTATCGTGAACAGTCAGCGACTTAAGCCGTTCATTGAACTCACCGATACGAACATGGCTGAGGTATCTTTTGATCTCCATTCTCCCTGAGCTTATTGCACGCAGCTGATGGCGTTAAACTTAGCGCTTAACGGGAGGTAACCCGTCATATTTTTGAAAAACCCGAAACCCTTCTTAAAACATCTTATACTGAACTCATATTGCACTTTAGGGTTCATCCATTAGTACAGCCAACTCCACCTCTGATACCCATACCTGAGCTTTAAATCATCCGCAACAGTCACCCCGACCCATCCACCCACCCAACACTTGTTCCAATGAATAATCTAAGCAGAACTCGAACCCACCTAGTTTACAATGAGGGCATTGCAAATCGTAGGTATGGGGGGTATTAAAGTGTGAAACGCTGTGAAAATCACTTCACAAGAAAGGGTTTCATCAAAAAAATCACATATTCCAAAAAATCAAAAAAAAAAAAAATTGAAAAAGAACAAAAATAGGAGAAGAGAGGAAATTTTGAATTGATTGCTTATCATTTTTTAGGAGAAAAGGGGAGGAGATAAAAATGTTAAAAGGGAGCATAATTTGAAAAGAAAAAGAGATAGTCATTAATAAAAGATTAAGGAATTGACTTAGTTCTAGACCAAATCAAAAAAAAAAGAAAATGAAAGACAAAAAGTACTAAGAGGTAAAAAGAGATTAGTAAGAACGCTGATCTTACGCCTATTGGGCTGGATTGTAGGCTTAAAAATTCAAGTATCCGCTAAGATCTGGATAGTCCTCAAGAGGTTGGGGAAAATGCGAAGCTTAAGTATTAGATCTAAGGCTTAGGGATTATTCAGCCTCATTAACTGACTTCTAGTTTGCAAGACTCTGTAACCTAAGCACCCCAATCCACACACAGTCAGATTCAGTGCGCTTAAGTATCAAAATCACACAAATGCATTAAATCCATTCTAAAAAAGTTACCTAGATTAGGAACAGTCGATCAACACAAGTTAATTTAGACGAATTCCCGGCGTGGAGAGGCGGGAAATTCCCCTTGAAGATTCACAATAACATATCGTCTCCTCGGTGCTTATCTCCTAGGATATCTAATGTTACGAACACATTCCAAGAAATTTTTTTAAGACGTCTGGGAGGTGGCCCAGACGTCTGACCAGACGTCTGGAACCCCTTCCAGACGTCTGGGATTTATTCTCTGTGGCGTGCGGGGCTGCGTCTGCGTGCAGGCGCGTGCAGACCTGCAACCGCCGCATCTCCCCTCTTTTTCCCTCTCTCCTCCTGCAGGCGAAGGCTGCGCTCCCTCTCTCTCTCTCTCCCCGCGCGGCCTTAAAAGGCCCTCGCCCTCTCCCTCGCTCTCATCTCCTCCGCTTCCTTCTTGTTCTTCTTCCAGCCGATGCGATAGCGCGAGCGCGAGCGAGCGACGGCAGCGGAAGCCGCGGCGAGTTGCGGGAGGAGGTGTTGCGCGAGGGAGGAAAAGCTCGACCGTGAGGGCTCGAGCTTGCCGGGGTAGCTAGAGCCGGCCGGCGGGGGAGCAGCGGGCATGGAGTGACGCGGGAGGGCTGCTGCAGCTCGAGCAGCAGGCGGACGAGGCGCGGCGCGGCCGTGCGTCGTGGGCGGAGAGCGAGTCGAGCTCTGATTCTGGAAATTTTTCCAGAATCAGACGTCTGGGCTTCCAACCAGACGACGGTGAAGACTTCTGGAGGACTGTCCAGACGTCTAGCAAGTGAGTTATTTTCGTCCTTCTTCCTTTTCTGTGACCGTTCGTACTGAGAATGAGGAGTGGGTACGTGCAAGTTCTGAGATTCGCCATCCAACGCGAATCAGACGTCTGGCCGCAGTGCCAGACGACGGAAAGGACTTCCATACGTCCGGGGTGACCATCAGATGTCTAGAAACTAGGCCAGACATCCCCGCAGGCTTCTGGACATCTGAGAGACTACGCAGAACAAAGGTACCACCTGACCCACATTTTAAGACGTCTGGAAGAGGTTCCAGACGTCTGATATTGGACTGTTTCGTCGTTTTCGACCCGTTTAGGGCCCCTTCGGAGTCTGTTTTCCGCGTTTCGAGTTGCGTTCTTTTCGGAATAAAATCCTCTACCCGTCTACAGTAATTATATACTGTTCTGAGAAACTCCTTGTATTTGATCCTTGTGATAGGACCCCGTTCCATTACAGTCCCGGGGGTTGCGGAGGCCATGCCCCCAGTACTCCCGTTGTAGCTGGTAGAGTGGCTTTTAAAATTATTAACATAATCTGTTATAATTATGGAACAATTAATAGAACCTAAGGCTTTGCATGAATCCTAGGAATGAGAAACCAGATTGAATGATAGATCCTAAGGTATTGATGAATCCTAGGGCTGGAAAACTAGATTGAATGATAGATCTTACGGTACGACATGAATCCTAGGACTGGAAAACTAGTGATATGAATATAGATATTGCAGTCTTGGAAAATGTGGAAAGGAAATAATAGCTTCCTGTAAATTGATTTAACAGCTGCCTGTTATGAATAAATGACATGATTGACAATATGGGTTGTACGAACGTGAAACTGGAATGGTGAAACCTGAATGTGCTGAGTTAAAAGAGCTGGAACCCTACAGGGAATTAGGAGTAGAACTCCTAGAAAGAGAATGAAATGGAACTGAGAAGGAAAGATGTGGAGGTGTGTTGTCTCTTGGGTACGTAGTGCCAGGGGAAGCACCTGTTACCTGTTTAGGGCAGAGCGGAGCCAGCCGCCCCAGGGACCCGGGGTTAGGTCTGGCCACTTTGTACCGACTTTTGGCCCTCGTGTACACAGTACCGAGGAGAGATACTAGTGTAGAGCGAGTACTAGCCACCCCACGGGCCCCGGGGTGGTGCTAGCTCACCTACACCGACTTGTTAGGCCCACTGGGCAAACCAGGGTAGTCAGGCGAGGGTGCGCGGACTGTGGAGAGGCAAGACCCCTGTTTGGTTACTGTGGAGGGGCTGGACCCCTATTACTGAGAGGGCTCTGCCCTATACTGGTTCCGTGCTGTGCTTTGGGCGCACCCGTTAACGGAAACGACTGACCGGGTGCCAGTGCGAGGTAGCTACCCGTGTGTTTATCGCGCGTGCCGTAGTCACCCTTACGCCTCCCTGTCAGCGACCTTGGGGTGGTTGACTGAGAGTAGGATCACCACGGGGGACTCTCCCGGCCAGGAGAGCACCACGTGTTACTTCTACTTGTCGGAAAAGACTGCAATCAAGATCATTCTCACGAGGAACATTCGAGATCAAGTGAAGGATTTGAGAAATAGATAAATTGTGAAACAATAGAAAGACGTAAATTAAGAAAGAAAGAAAATAAAACAACTACTGTATACTTTACTGCTTCTTTAGTTTAGTTGCCACTCTACTCAGCGTTTCGCTGACGTGTTACACTCGTTACTTTTCAGGACCAGGTGTTAAGCAGCCAGGGTCAGCGGCTGCAGAGGACGCTGGGCCGAGCAGGGTCCAGTAGAGTTACCGCAGTTCTTTGTACCCCTTTTTGTTCCACTGTAGTGAGTAGTTCTTGTTACTCTCTGTACTTTTCTTTACTTGTAGTTCCTGTTATGTTATAAATGTTGTTCTACTGTTGTGGTGGTACATGCTGTAATAGTTCCTTTTCTTACTGTTGTATTTTTGTTACTGCTAGTTATAATCATGCAGAATGTGGTTTATTTTACTGCTCTTTTGATTACTTCCTCGTTGGACGACTAGGTCTTAGGATTAGTCGAGTCGGTCCGGTTCTCGTGTCTCGTAGGGACTCGGGAATCGGGTCGTTACATCTAAATATCCTACCGGGGGCATGTAAGCACCATGTGTTGATTCAGATGCCATGGGCGGCATTATCACGAAATGTCGATTACTAGGGTCTGGATTTAGTTACAGAACGCCATGGGCGAGATTATCTCGAAATCTTGAAAGCCAGGGTTCTGGGGTTTGCCATGGGTAGTGCTATCTTGAAGCATCGATTGCTAGGGACCCTGTGAGGATTAATGGTGGAAACTAGAAATCCGATACAGATCGTGTTGTAAAGCTAATCTGAGGCTAGAAATAAAAAGAAAAGAGAGAGAAAACTCTCCAAAAGCAAAGAAAAACTCTTTTGTCTCTCTCTTACGGAAACACACTGCAAACTGAACCTGAGCTAAAACATGTTACAAGCACGAGTGCTTTAACCACGGAGTTCAACAAACCTTAGGTTAGTTCCTGTGGGCCTTAGAAACCTTCGTGGCGGACTGAGGCTAGAGCTGGTCAGGTCCAGATCTTGGTTGATACTTGAGTACCTCCAGGCCTACTATCGGCATTCTTACCTAATCTACAAAAGAAACCACACAACAGAGTTCTGAGCATAAAAAGAAATGCGGTCAAGAATTTGAGTAAATCCCTTGAAATTTTGCTAAGGAACTAGCAAAAGCTAGGGATTGGGGTATGATGGGAACATGATCATGAGCCATAATTAGCTCATTTTGATCTAATTAAGTCAGTAAATGCTCCTACATGACTGCTAGAGAGCCATAATTCACTATAAATCCATTCTAAGGGAGAGACAAGAAGCCAGGGTTAAAACTGTAATTTTACCATCATAACTTGAATACAGTACAACCACGAGTTTTCTTATGGGTTAACTGAGGGTCAAATGGTCCTTAAAGGATAATAAGTGAGTTAGAATAGGCAGAAAAGGGTTTGCACGTGTTTTGAGAATTAAATAACTTTTGAAACCCTAAAAACATTCTTGTTTAATTAACTGAGGTTTTGACCAATATAAAATTCACCTAAACCCTATAAAATTTATAGAAAAATATTCTCTAGGGTTTGGTACCTTCAAACTGACCATCAGAACCCATTTTAGCCCAAAATAGAGTCTCAGACAAACATTTACCCTATTTGGATTTTTGCATAAATTACCCAGTCAAACGCAATCAAAACCAAAATCCAACTTCACCATTGGATTCCTTAGGTCCAAATTATATTTATACCAAAATTTATACCCAAGCTTAAATTGTCTTGACCTAGTTTGCAACTTGGTCCTATCCGATTACATTTATGCCCTTAACTTTCAAAATGTTTACAAATAGACCCCTAACTTTGTCATCGTCTTCACAAATAGGTCTCTGCCGCCATTAATCCTATTCCTACAAGCATCGACTACCTAAAAATGGCAAGAACTCATTGATTCCTTGACGAATCCCTTTCAAATTTGAAAGGGAAGTTCGTAAAGGAATTCCTTTCCTTTTGAGCCAAATCCCACGCTCTAAAACCTTCACAATCTCTCATGCAAACGCATGAGAGATTTGGGTATCAAAAAATTTCATCCTCCAGCAAAGCTTTCCAAGCTTGGGAAGCTTTCTTCCCAAGCCCAAAACCTCCTCTAAAGGTCTATAAAAAGACCCCTAGATCAAATTGTTCCTCTCAAGCTCAATTTCGACTGGGATCTCCCCTAAATTCCTCTCTCCTAACCCGGCCGAAAGGCTCCTTGAGCTCCAGCGATCCCCTTCGACCTCCCTCATTGTCCGTCCGTAATACCAGCGGCAGATCCTCCTTCCTCGACTTCTTCTGCGTCGAGCAATACCAGCCGACGTCCCTATCTCCTTCATCCACGCCGTCCAACCCTTATCAGAACCAACTTCGTCTCCGGCGTCAGTCATACCACAACCGGTGCCATCTCCGTTCCCCATTGTCCGCTACCTCTCCCAGACGACTCCTCATCTTCCCCTCATCACAACAACTTTAACACTCCGATTCAACCCCGCCAACTCCCTTTGCGACTCCGTCTTCCATCTCGTTGGCAGACCCCCGGCGAGCGCTAGTGGCCACCACAACCCACCTACGCCGCCGCTCTCGCACTCCACACCATCACCATTCACCTTAGATCAAAAGCCCAAACTTAGTTACGGTTATTGATCACTCTCGCTCGCCCTCGAACACACCCACCTTCACATGCACTGTTTGACTTCACCTCACACACACAAACCACGCCAAGCCACACAACCATCACCGTCGCACTTTCCATGGTCCGACGATACTTCTTGAGCCTTCTGACGCAATCGAAAGGCCTTCTTGTTGATTTCAGGTACTCGCCCCCTCCACCATTGCCGCAGCTTCTTCAAGCAAGCTTCGAGGCCGCTCCAGGGTGCCTTCACTCCAGGCCTTGACTCCAGGTCGTGCGGAAACATCTCGCGCACACACCCAGGTGGTCAATTGGATGCCTTGGCCTCGCGAGCTGAGGAAAGTGAAGAGGAGACCGTGCTGCTGCAGACGCCCAAAAGGAAGGTGGGACTTTAGTCCCACCTCGGGAGCTGAAGAGCGCACCGCAGCGCATAAGTTGATTTCATGTCTAAGGCTTATCGCCTCAGACACTAGGGGTGAGGTCCCCGCTCACCTGCACCTCGCCCGTGACCCGTCCCCCGTGGGCCTAGTGCAAATCGACCAACCTAACCCGTTCCACTCCTCGGCTGCAACCACACCCGCAGCCCTAGACCCGGGTGCGCTCTAGGTCCGAAACCTGAATACCCGGTACTGTGGAAGGCTCTGGGAGAGCATGAACCAGAGAGAGAAAGAGAGATAGCACGCTAGGGCAGGGGGGTTTTGCTACAAGGAGTAACGACTGACACTTAGCCGTTTGAAGAATCTTCCCCATTTATGTGAAGAAGGAGAACTGAGAAAAAAGAAAGAAGAAGAGGAGAAGGCCTGAGCACAAGAAGAAAAGAGAAGGAAGAAGAGTCGCACAGGAAGAGAAAAAAGAGAAGAGTAGAAGAACAGAAGAAGAAGAAGAACAAAAGGAAGAAGAGAAGACAAGGTAGGAGAAGCAGAGCACAGAAAGAAATAAGAAGAGAGACCCTTGAGTCTCCAAACAGCACTGTAGCACAGGCTGTTTAAGCCGTCTGATACATTTAATTACATATATTTGAGGCTTTGATTTAGTTGTTATTTGTGAGGAGTAATTGGTGATTTAAATCATCATTTTACTCCATTCTTTTTTCATATTGATACCTGACATTATTCTTGTTGCAATGTCTTATATTTCTTATTCAAATTGTGATCTTGAGTTTTGAATTTCATATTTCTCCCTGTGTTCGACCTCGGACTTAAAATTCGAGTAATAAATATATTTGTTTTCAAAGCGATTTCGACTATATTACAATGCTGTTTTCAAAACCTCTATTTCGCTGGTGAACATGCCTAGAGCCTCCTCTTAAGGTCGGTAGTAAAATAGACGAACATGCCCAGAGCTTCCTCTTAAGGTCGGCAGAAAAAACAGGTGCCCATGTTCCCTTTTCCAACAAGCCACCTCCCATTGGTCGGCGAAACCTCAGGCGTATCCCGCCGCTAACCTCTTTACTACAAAATCGCCTCTCTAAAGACGACAACACTAAGGGTGCCTTGGCCACTTACAATTGCAACTCCCACTCTATAACAAATGCTCCCCCACTTTAATGAGAAAGCTGGGAAATCATTTAGGGACATCACCCACTGAGGAGTTTTGAATACTTTAATTACTCTCTTAACAGCATTCGCTAGCTAAAGAGTAAGGGGTATTTGATGAGGGGCAAAAAGTACCCTCAGACTTAAAACTCCACGAGAAACCCAACTAAAGGTCCAATTACCCAAAAGTGAAATAGGCAGGCAGGTCCAACCTACCTCCACCCAGGAAGATCCAAGTATAGGTGGGTCCGGATAAACCTGACCCACCAGAAAATCCGACGCCAACCGATGACAGAGAGACGGTGAAAAAGTCCAAAACGACAATACCAACAATAAATAATGACATGGCCATCGCAATTAATAACCTAACATACATATCCTGATAACGAACATATCCGATTAGAAGATCCTATGATAAGACCAACCTCTAGCAGTATAAATAACTAAGAGAGGCTCTCAAGGTCCTCTCTCATGCAATCAGAGGGAAAAAAAAAAAAGAGAGATTGTATTATCAGTTTTTACTAATGAATAGTTGGGAACATCACCTTCCCAAAAATCGTATACCCTTTGTGATGAAACTAAATAATTAACTCTCTTACCTCAATGTGATTAATTATTTCTAAATCATTAAATCGGATCTCCAATTACTTAGAGATCTGATCAGGTATGTACATCTCAAAGGCTGATCGGCGATGGTAAAAGTCATCATTTACCCAACAAAAGGTGTTTGATCATGGGGCACCTTAATTAGCTTGCCGTCCTCTCGACATGATTGTTATATTTTGCCAAGGTCTTTTTTCTGTTCTTTTCTAAAAATCGGACCTAACCGGTCTTCATAACGTAATATGATAGCAAAATGGTGTAATTATATTTGTAAATGCACATTGTGAATTGAGCATGGGAGAGAAAATAGAGGGGGAAAACACGATTAGAAAAAAAGAAAAGTACGTAAAGAGCTGATATTTTTAATGTGGTGATTAAAAATTTAGTTATAAGTTTGTAGTTGTGCTTGAAAAACGAATCGACAATGCTTAAACTACAGTAAAAGGGGACATTTCGCATCCCATTGCCCATTTAGGAGAAAGTCAACGGAGAGCAATTCTGCAACTTGAAATGTGCAAACCTCTATATGAATCTTGCAGGGAAAGAAATATCATCAAGCGGTAGAAACTTCTGGAGGAGTAGTCTAAAGAGAACTGCGGAGACGGAGATCCTCCTTTTTCGTCACTTTCGTTACCAAACAAGACTTCCTCGGTTCATACTTCTAATCAAATAACTTTGAATTTCATATTTTGAAAACATGCCATGTAATGTACTTGGTGTATCTTTCGCTTAATAAAATATCATGCGTTTTAATTTTTAATCGATATATCTATTAAAAATTAAAATAATTGAAAATGACGATATACTTATATATTTTAATATTTAATTAATTTTTTACTTATAAAAAATAATTTTTTATCTTTGTATTTAGGATATAATTTTTAAAGAGAAATCTTAAATTTAAGGGTAAAAAATTACTTTTTTAAATGAAAAATTACTTTTTATAAACTTTAAATTCAAATCACGTTGGTAAAAATTATTTTTTACTTTTAAAGTGAAAATTCATATTTTACGTGTAAAAAATTAAAATATATTGATGTATTTTTATTTTTAATTGATGTATTTTAATAGAAATTAAAATATATTAATTTAAAATAAAAATACATTAATACTTTTTTGTTGGACGGAGTGTTGCATGTCGTTGTTTTACTTCTTGGCTTTCGTACCCTGATGACTTATCATGAAGGGCAATTTACAATGACATCACTCCAACCTGCATTGTGATTTTTGGAATTTCTTGTTTCGTTACATGGTTCGGTGAGCAGCATATGCCCACAGAGATGGGGGTGAAAACCTAACTTTGTGGACCAATTGAATTCGAGTGGCAGTGCCCATAAATCGACAGCCGAGTGTCATCCAACGAAGACGATTCCTTTATCTGCAAAGAAATTCGGAGTTCGTCGCTATTCCCACCTCATTTTTGTCTCTCCGAGTTAATTGTTCCATATTTCAGATAGGACATGGGGTTATCTCACAGACCGCGTGAATCTAGACGTCAACAACGACCATACCGAGTCTAATTACATCTCCATCCAAATGGACACACTTTTGTGATCCACGAGAGAGATTAAAGCTATAGCATTTTAAGTGGTGAATCTGATTACTCAGGGTCAACCGGTTGGAATGGAAGAAGTCCCCTGCAACCGCCACGAGAGGGCGATTGCAGATACAATCAAAATTACAGGATAGAGATGTTCTTAACAAGGTTCTCCACCATAGAGGCAGAGGACGACTATGGATGACCCAGGGGTAAATTTGGAAAAAGATGCCTTGAGGGGTAGACTGGAATGTAAAGAATTTCATCCATATCGATTGCCATATGGAGTAGGAAAAAGGGCATCGGAAGAAGAGGCGTGGCATGGATTCCATATCCGAGTTACAGAGGAAGCAAACCAATCCAAAACATCCAGGACCCGTCGCCTTTAGTTGATGATCTCTGGCAGGGAGCCAATTGCAAATTGCCAACCATGCGTAACAAGCCCACTTGGGCACGATGTCCTTGGCCCAAATGATCCTCCACAAGTCTGACTTTAGGCACACGGGAGCGGATAATATTCCAAATTTTTCTGATGGCATTCCTTGGAATTAAAAGACCAATTTCCGCTAAAGTGGTACGAAGGAGGTACCAATTTTCATTAAAATGGTAACGATCCCACCTGTGAGCTTTGTAATTTGGGAAAGGAGGATATGCTCCATTTAATTAATTTGCAAATGCCCGTTAGCTACAGTCGTATGGTTTTTTTTGTTGGAATTCGCATTGATCAAACTCATGGCACTTGAATATGAAGAATTTTAACCTTACGGAGGAATTTTATCAATCACGAGTATGGAGAAAATTTTCCTTACTTCATCACTTATGCAATTTGGCTTCATATATGTGAATTTCGTTATGGGAAAGTGCTGCTTGATGCTGGGCAAATTCTCACTGCTGCTATTGCCAGATCAAAGTTCTACTCTTCTCAAGTTGGGGTGAATATTTCACCGCAGATCCCACCTGCTCCAAATATCCTCCGCCCTCCCCCAATTACTGTTCTGGACCAATCACATGGGGAAGAAATTCTCATCGACGCTGCACTCTCTCCTTCCTTATCTACTGCAACAACAGTCCTCCTTACTGGAGATGGAAAGGTGCGTTTGGCAAGTGCTACAAGATGTTATGCTGAAGGTTCAGATGAGGCTGAATGTCACGCTATTCTTCAAGGTCTCCTCTTAGCCTTGAACGCGGTTCACTCCCAAGTGGTGGTTCTTAGTGATGCCACGACCCAGTGAACTATATCGATGGAAATCTAAACACCATGTCCTCAATTGCCTACATATATATCAACTCACCTGTTACGACCCGGTTTCCGGATCCCTACAGGATCCGAGACCGACTCACCTCGACTAATCCCAAGACCAAGTCGTCCAACAAGAAGTAAATCAAAAGCAAGAAAATAAACCACATTCACACATGCTATATAACTAAGTAGAAGAAACGTATAAAGCAGTAAAGAAAGTAAAACAACTGTCTCAGTACATACCATAACAACAACAACAACGACAGCAACAACAACGGAAAGCGGGAAAGAAACAGGAATAGCGGAAATAGTAAACTAGGTGGCCATTACTTGCTACAACAGTACAGAAAGAGAAAGTGCTAAAGAAAGACTACGACTGGACTCGACTGGGCCCAGCACCTCTACAGCCGGAAACTCGGGCTGCTCAACTCCTGGTCCTGAACAGTGTTATAAAAAGACAGAGTCAGCGAACGCTGAGTAGAGTGGTGTTTATATTATCTAAGTACAAAAATAATAAAAACAACAGGTTTAATTCTCATTTCTATTTATCTGTTTTATATGTTTCTGTTTTATCCATTTCTCAAAGTATCTAGATATTTCTTGATCTTACATCTTCCTCGTGGGAACGATCTTGATTGCAGTCTTTTCCATAGAGTAGAAGGTACATGTGGTGCTCTCCTGGCCGAGAGAGTCCCCCGTGGTAGTCCTACATCCAGTCAACCACCCTGAAGTCACTGTCTGACTACGACACACGTGATAAGTGCACGGGTAGCTACCCCGTACTGACACGTGGTCAGTCGTTTCCGCTGGCGGGTATGCCCAAAGTACAGCACGGAACAGTATAGGACCTTGCCCTCTCAGAACAGGGGTCTCGCCCCTTAGAACCAAACAGGGGTCTCGCCCCTCCACAGTTCACGCACCCTCATCTGACTACCCCGATTTGCCTAGAGGTCCTAACAAGTCGGTGTAGGGCGGCTAGCTGAACCCCGAGCCCCGTGGGGTGGCTAGCTCCCTCCCTACACTAGTAGCTCGCCTCAGTACCACATACGCGAGGGCCAATAGGAGTCGGTGTAGAGTGGCCAATCCTAACCCCGGGTCTCAACACAAGGGAGGCTAGCTCCGCTCTACACTAAAAGGGGACAGTTGCTCTCCTTGATACCACATACTCAAGAGCCAACACACTTCCCGTCTACATTCCAGATTCTGTTTATCCACAGGAGTTCTACTCCTAATTCCCTGTAGGATTCATGCTCATATTTACCTCATTTATCTAGATCCAGATCTTATGTTTCATAATTTATTTCTCATCCATATATAGGTAGCTTGTGTTTTCATTGTTCAATTCTCAATAACATACAACTGGTGGTTTCACAGGAAATGATTCATTAAATACAGGAAGTTCATATTCTAACAAGCAACCCGTAATTATAATACATGCATTTAATAGCAATTTATCTTAATCACGCATGCAAGTAAACCGTACAGTACAAACAGGCTCATTCATTTCCCTACCCTAGGGTTCATTCCACATCCTAGAGTTCCATTCGGCTATTTCAACCAAGCACATTCTCATTTAAATATTAATAACTGAATTAAACCACTCTACTAGGTATCACGGGAGGAATGGGGGCCTGTGCCGCAAATCTCGTCGTCTCCGCAGGCCCCACACACGCCACCGGTTGGTAACCTGTACCAGTGACCAATGTACATTAGATAGGCTCAAAATAGTAGGTACTCAACACGAATACATAAAGGAACTCGAGTAGAAAACAACGGTACTTCGTTTGCGGAAATCCAATTCCGTTTGGGCCTTAAACAGGCCAAAAACACGGTTTCTGATCAAAATCAGACATCTGGGTCTAAACCCAGACATCTTAAAAGACGTAAAAACTCACCTTGTGTCTCCTGTAGCTAATCAGACATCTAGACCTTCTCTGCGATCGTCTGAAGACAGTTCCAGACGTTGGACAATGTCTCCGGTCATCTGGAAGCACCTCTGGACTTCTGGTGACGTGATCAGACGTCCAAAAGCATGCGGAAAATGTCCCACGCGCCTTCCCAAAGCTTCACTTGCGTACGCAAACACAGGCACGGTCAGCCGACAACGCCTCCTGCGCTGAGATCTTCTGCATGGGAGAAATCAGCGCAGGAACGTACGTACCTCACGCGATACGTGCTCTCAGACGTCTGGCCTTAGCTCTGGACGTCTAGGTAGCTCGCCAGTCGTCTAGATGTCACGCCAGACGTCTAATACTGGAAAACTTCCAGTATCAGAACATGCTCGCTATTCACTCCACTCGTGCCTCCGCCTGCGGCGGTAGCTATAACCGTTGCAGGAGCTTGGACAGCTCCTCACCGTCGTCCTCCACGCATGCATGCACCCGCCACCGGCCATGCGAGCTCCGCCAAGCTTCCGAAGGTCCTCCAACCTTCCACACTCTCCTGCTTCCTCCCTCTCACTCTCCCTCGCTTGCCCTCCACTCGCCTCTCTCCTCTGCCCTCGCCACTGCCGCACAGGAGATCTGAAGGTGGTGGTGGCTGGTGGTGTGAGGAGGGGAGAGGAGAAAGGAGGGTTATAAATAGGAGGGGTGTAGGGTTTAGGGTTTGGGGGGAATGAGAGAGAGAGAGAGGAACGGCCTCTGCAAGCCGCCCGCACGCAGAGTGCAAAACGTAATATGAAAATTTCACTTTCAGACATTCGGGAACGGGTCCAGACGTCTGACTAAAACTCCAGACGTCTTAAATGGCTAAAAGCGTAACGGGTCATTACATCACCCTTTCACCTTTGTCATTAACGTTGATAGGAAATTAGTCGTCAAGACTCACAATCTTATTTCTCCCTGTAATCATGGCATGGAATATGAGGTTCTTAATCTCAATCCAATTTACCATGCCCACTGTAAGGTTTTTACCGATGCAGGAATCAAATTTATCCATTTCAAAAAGAGGAAAAAAAACTGAGATGCCCATGTTGAGTGGAACAATCACAGTTCACGCCTCTATTGATTTTTTTAGTTCATGTCTTTCGTCTGCTACAGTAGTTACGCCCCTCACTCCCACCCCTTTTCTCTTTTTTTTCCTTCTATTTTAGTTTTATTACACATCATTTCAAATTCCTCCTCTATCATCAATCTCCTAATCTTGTGCTCTTCTATTAGAGATCAATATAAAGTATGTTTCTAAAGAAG
Organism: Thalassia testudinum; assembly: GCA_037157565.1. Taxonomy (NCBI): domain Eukaryota; kingdom Viridiplantae; phylum Streptophyta; class Magnoliopsida; order Alismatales; family Hydrocharitaceae; genus Thalassia; species Thalassia testudinum. Next base: position 120,603,947 of record JAZHRO010000036.1, on the reverse strand, counting down.
ATGAAATAATACATATACAAAATCATACAGTGTGAACACAATCAAGACATCAATTGAAGATCAAAATACATCGGATAATCTATTTTCAATGCATATTATTTTTTATTTTAATTGATTTTTTTTTCACCGATCAAAAATCAACATATTTCAAGTAATGTATTTTGTAATATACGATGTGTTGATTTTTCACTGATCGAAAATCAAAGTACGCCAATTAACAATTATATTAGACTTTCATATGATTAACTTTTACACTCTAATAGTAATTAACTTTTACACTCTGGCAATAATACACAAGTTAAAAGCTAATTAATGTGCATGCAAGACGACAAGAGATCACAATGATATGAGGAGTCTCACTCAAGGAATGCAACACCACATTCAAGTATCGTTCACACATAATATAGGGATTACCTATATTATTACTTGGAACTCATTTTTAAATTTCCTATACAACAAAGATATCTCACATGAAGATAAACTTATCTAAATATAATAATAACCTAGAAATGATATTATTCTAATTGTAACTTTAAAAGTTATATAACTCAGATTAATTGAAAGTCACAGTCGCATTATTTCTTTGTATCATTGGCTTAAATGATTCCAAAATTTGTCCATATAAATCTTATCAGCTTCAGACACTAAAACAAGTCAATAGCTAAGATTTTTTGGATTTGTTATAACAGTATCCTTGTTCTAACAAAATTCTCCACCAAAGCATTATTCCAATTTCAACTCATCTTTTCATCATTTGTTCTAATAACAATTAATCTTTTTCATCATTCTCTTAGATGAAATTGTCAAGTGGTACACTTGCAATTTCTATTCTAGCTTAGGTTTTTAAATCATTGTTGGGCATCTTATCTAATATAGCTCGTTTATCTTTACGAATGCCAAAAGTGTCGAAATAAATGTATAAAGAAAATAAGTAAATAAAAATATATATATTCAGTATTTTCACATGAATCAAAAATATTAAATCAAGCAAGTTAAACATGATTTAAAAAAATCCATAATAAAATAAATAACAAATAACATGCAACAACATAAATAAATAAAATGAAGAAAGATTAGAGATTACTCCGATCGAAGCATCCATTAAAGACTTTCCATAGAGAAGGTATCATCACTCACAATATCGATGCGTCGGGGTCTGACAAACTCCTCTCAAGATACGACGATCCACCTCCAAGATTCAGCGCACTCCGATGTTAGACGTCCTCGAAAACTACTTCAAAAGAACGAATCCAAGGCAATTTGGTTTCCAACCAAATTTTCGAAAATTCCTGATTGATCTACAATTTAACGGGTTGATCAACCAAAAACTTCTCATGGACCTCTCAATCTCCTTGTGTAAGATCGACAAAAGTGATTGGAGATTTTTCTACCAATCTCACATCGAATGAGCACACCAAGAAAGAGAAACAAGAATGAGAAAGAGGGGGAGACAGTGGCGAGAGCTTTTCTACTCTTGTTATGTGTCAAATGAGAGCCCCTTCGTGACCCTTTGTTACAACCTGAACCCGGCTCCTCATAAAATCCGGGAATAGCTCGTCTTTACTAATCCTACACCCAGTAGTCCATCGAGAAATAGACCAAACATATATATACAGCATTCCACACATGCAATATAGCCAAGCAGTCAGTGAAAGACGGAAGTAGAATAATAATCTGAAATAGAAATCATGTCACAGGAAAAAGACAGAGTTCACAACATAGCCAACACAACTGAAATTCAAAGGTAGAAAATAAGGCTACTAATTCCAACATGAAGAAAGAAAAGTACCACAAAGACAGTAAGCTGAAAACTGACCAAGGCTAAGCTCGACTAAGCCCAGCACCCTCCGTAGCCGGTGTCCTAGCTGCTCACCTCCCTGACCTGGACATAAGTGGCGGATGTCAGCTAAACACTGAGTAGAGTGGCAAACTTAAGAACATTTAATGCTTTTAACTGTTAAAAGTAGTAAACTATTTGTGTAGTTTCTGCTAATCATACAGTTAACGTCTGGTTCAATTCATAATCACCAGTTGTTTAGTATTTAAGCATTCTAGTAAAGGTCCATGTCATCCCTTGATTCACGTGTTCCCTATGAGAACGATCTTGTTGTAGTTTTCCCACGATGCAAGACACACACGTGGCACTCTACTAACCAAGAGAGTACCCCGTGGTAGTCCCACACCCAGTCTACCACCGCGGGGTCACAGTCGTGATGTAGCGGTGACTACGGCACGCGGGATAGACACATGGGTAGCGACCCCACACTGGCACACGGTCAGTCCTTTCCGCTAGCGGGTACGCTCTAATGTACTGCACGGAATAGAACAGGAGCCACGCCTCTAACCAATCTATCATGCACCAGTCCTCTTAGTATCATTTGGACTACGGACTATGCGCACTATAGACTAGAGGCCTACACAAATTTAACAATCATACAAGGCATCAACCTCATTGTTAGACATTTCAGTACATAAAATAAGCTCAAAATAGTGTGGAAACAACTCTAAAATGTAGTAAATCCAACGAGCATTCCAATGATACCTTGTTTGCGCGATTCCGACCTCGTTTAGGCCCTGAACAAGCCCAAACACTCCTGATTCACCTGAAATGGACCAGGCGAGATGGTTTGGCTGGACCAGCCACCTGCCTGCAACAGATGCATGCACTAATTGATACCAAACATCTGGGGTGAGTCCCAAACGTCTTAAATGCACGTAGGAACCTGCCTAGCACTCTTGCTTCCTCTCCCGTCGTCTGCTACCTCTTACGGCTGTCTGGGAGTGCAGCTGGACGTCTAACACCTCCCCCAAACGTCCGAAAGCACCTCAATTGTCGAGTGTGTGTGCTTTCCCAATACCCTTCTCCCCTACGTAGCTTGCCTCCATACGCGAACTCGATCCCGAGCCCACACACAATGCTGACGCCTCGGGCAGACCCCACCTAGGGTCCTGTTACGACCCGGCTCCCGAATCCCTACAGGACACAAGACCGGCTCGACTCAACTAATCCCAAGACCCAGTTGTCCAACAAGAAATAACCAAAAAGCAAGAAAGTAAACCACATTGACTATGCAAAGTAACTAATAGTAAAAGAGTACAAGCAGTAAAGGAAGTAAAAGTTGCTAACAGTACATATCACCACCATAACAGTAAAGTAGAACAAAGTACAGAAACAAAAACAGTACAACAGTCTCAACTCATTAGTAGAACAGAGAGTACAACAAAAATAGGAACTACTGCTGGACTCAACTAGGCCCAGCACCCTCTGCAGCCGGTGACTCGGGCTGCTCAACTCCTGGACCTGTAAAGGGCTATGAGTAAACGGAGTCAGCGAACGCTGAGTAGAGTGGTAAATTTATCTTTTACAATTATTTTATTTAAGTCATTTCTTTTCACCCATTGGTTTACTTTCATATCTCATTCTTGATCTCATATGTTCCTCGTGGGAACGATCTTGATTGCAGTCTTTTCCAAAGAGTAGAAGGCACACGTGGTGCTCTCCTGGCCGGGAGAGTCCCCCGTGGTGATCCTATACCCAGTCAACCACTCCGAGGTCATGGATAGAAGTAGCGGGGACTATGGCAGGCGCGATAAGTGCACGGGTAGCTACCCTGCACTAGCACGCGGTTAGTCGTTTCCACTAGTGGGTACACCCAAAGTACAGCACGGAACAGTATAGGGCCTAGCCCTCTCAGTAACAGGGGTCTAGCCCCTCCGGACCAAATAGGGGTCTCGCCCCTCCATAGTCTGCACACCCTCGTCTGACAACCCCGGTTTGCCCAATGGGCCTAACAAGTTGGGGTAGGGTGGCTAGTTGAACCCCGGGCCCCGTGGGATGGCTAGCTCTCTCCCTACACTAGTAGCTCTCCCCGATACAGTGTACACAAGGGCCAAAAAAGTTGGTGTAGAGTGTCCAATCCTAACCCCAGGTCCCAACCCAAGGGTGGCTAGCTCCGCTCTACACTAAACAGGGGACAGTCGCTCTCCTTGGTACCACATACTCAAGGAGCAACACACTTCCCACTCACATTTCCAGATCCATTCCATTCATCCACAGGAGCTCTACTCCTAATTCCCCATAGGGTTCATGCTCATATTCACATGTTGTTCCATACCAGGTTTAATCATTCACATTTCCATTCTCGTATTATACACATGCAACTCGTATTTCCAAAATTTAACATTTACAACAAGTAATACCACAAGTAACTGTTTAACTAGCACAGGCATTTCATATTCCATAGGCAACTCGTATTTATCGACAGGCAGTTGTTTACAATTCAATTCATTCATTCATTTATGACTGCAATCTCAAACACGCATGCAAATAGTGCAAGTATTTCTCATCCTATGATTCATGCCACATCCTAGGTTTCCAGTTATCTAAATTTGCACATTCATTCATGTTTTATAATTAAAACAGGGGGAAACTACTCTACCAGACAATCCGGGAGTACTGGGGGCTCGAACGGCAAACTCACGTGCCTCAGCAAGCCTTGAACACGCAACAGATCGAAGTCCTATACCAAGGAATATAACACAATGGAATGTTCAGAACAGTATGTAAGGCTTTCTAACATGTAAACGAACGCACAAGGAAATCACAGATTCCTTGCTTGCGTAAAACGGACCTCAAACGAACCCCAAACGGGTCAAAAATAGAACTGCAAACTCAAATCAAACATCTGGAACAAGGTCCAAACGTCTTAAAAGTCACCAGGGTCTCACCTCAAGCTCCTACATCGACCTCAGACATCCAAAACCCCTACTTGACCATCTAGACTCAGCTCCAAATGTTCTACCTTTCTTCCATTTGTTTAGGAGTGCCTCCGGTCGTCTGGTAAGCTGTCTACACGTTCGAAATGCGTGGGAGGGCGTGCCCCGTGCCTTCCCAAAGCTGTACCTGCGTGCGATAGACCAAATCTTCTTCTTCTAGCCGCACAGATCAGCTTTGCGGTGCAGCCTACATGGCCGTAACTGCAAGAGAAACGTACCTTTGCGAAACCTTGCTTTCAGATGTCCGGTGTCGTCACCAGACGTCAGATTCTACGAAAAAATCCAGAACCAGGTCGACCTCCTTCTCCCCTCGCCGCGCGCAACCGCGGCTTCTCCTCCTCGTCTGCAGCTCCGGATGCAGCAGGGTGTCGGGGACGTCTCCCTCGACGTACTCCTCCTCCCACACGCGTCGCTCCAGCCGTGCATCCTCCAGCGAGTTCCCACGAACTCACGAGCTCAAGCTCCTCCTCTCTTCATGCCGCCTCTCCTCCTCGCTCCTCGCTCTCGTGCCCTCTCTCTCGCTTGTCCCTATAGCTGCAATGGGGAGGAAGGAAGGAAGGTGGTGGTGGTGGAGTGGAGAAGAGAGGAAGGGGGAGAGGGGTCTTATATAAGGGAGCAGCTAGGGTTAGGTGGAGCAGAAAAGAAGAGAGAGAGAAGAGGGGAAGGCTGTCTACGCGCAGACCCGACCTTGCGTATAGATTTTTCAATCTCCAAATGTCTGGGAAGGGGTCCAAACGTCTGACCAGACGTCTGACTCAAGGTCCAGACATCATAAAAGGCTCAAAACAAAATGGGTCTTTACATCATAACAAACTTAAAGGAAGTTTCAACCTCGAAACTTGAGCTAGCTAGGGTGCGAAAAAGGAAATATACACGCATAACAGCAGCTAGCTAGGGTACGTCTCACCGTAGCTAGGGTGCAGAAGACATGGAGGCATTACCTTTAGGTCTCACCGTAAAGGTAATGCCTCCATGTCTTCAGCGCGAAGACAACAGCTACCAGCTCTAAGTCATGGGTATGGTAGCTATGCTCATGGGGCTTCAGTTGTCGCGAAGCGTAAGCGACAACGTGACTCCACTGCATGAGCACACCCCCTAACCCCTGCAACGAAGAATCCGTGTAGACCACAAAATCGCCACTGCTATCTAGGATGGTGAGCACAGGAGTTGAAGTCAGTCTCTCCTTCAACTCATGAAAACACGCCTCACAAGTGTCTGTCCAAGCAAAGGGCACGTCCTTCCAGGTCAACTGAGTCATAGGACGTGCAATCTACGAGAAACCCTTAATAAATCTCCGGTAGTAACCTGCCAATCCCAAGAAACTACGTATCTCTGTTACTGTACGTGGCCTCTCCCACCTGAGTACTGCCTCAACCTTGGCTGGATCCACAGCTAAGCCATCCCCTGAAATCACATGGCCCAAGAAAGTCACCTGTCTCAACCAAAACTCGCACTTGCTGTATTTGGAATACAGCCTACGTCATCCTAAAGTATCCAGAACCATCCGCAAGTGCTATTCGTGTCGTACCTGATCCGCGAGTAAACGAGCACGTCATCAATAAATACCACCACAAACTGATCCAGATACGGTCTGAACACCCAGTTCATCAAATCCATGAAGGCAACAGGGGCGTTGGTCAGCCCAAACAACATGACCAAAAACTCGTAGTGTCCGTACTGGGTGCGAAAAGCTATCTTGGAGTCGTCGGTCTCCCTGATCTTCAACTAGTGGTAGCCTGATCTCAGATCTATCTTGGAGAATACCGTGGCACCTCGTAACTAGTTAAACAAATCATCAATCCTCGACAGCAGATACCTGTTCATGATGGTGACCCTATTTAGCTGTCTGTAGTCAACACAAAGGCGCAGGGTACCATCCTTCTTCTTCACAAATAACACAGGGGCTCCCCATGGGGACGCACTGGGCCTCACAAAGCCCTTCTCCAACAGGTCCTGTAGCTGTGAATTGAGCTCTCACAACTCAAGTGGTGCCATCCAGTATGGTCCAGTAGAAATGGGGCTGGTCCCCGGTACGAGTGAGATCTCAAACTTAATCTCACGCTCAGGAAATAGTCCTAGCAACTCCTCTAGAAACACGTCGGGGTACTCTTTGACCACCAGGATGCTCTGAAAGTCTGCCATGGGGCTACACTCCACCATCACACAGGCTAGAAAGCCCTCGCATCCCTGGCTTAAAAGTCTCGCTACCCGAAGTGCAGAAATGCACCTGAAACCTTCGTCCACCGGCAATCTGTGAAACTCAAAGGAAGGCATCTCCGATATGGAGAAGACGATCTTCCTCCCAAAATAGTCCACCAAGGCGTGGTAAGTGGACAGCTAATCCAACCCCAGAATCATGCCAAAATCCTCCATCGGTATCATGATCAGGTCAGCGGGGAGGTTGTGTCCCCCAACACTGACCTCATAGTCTGTGTAGACCTCCTCAGCTACAAACAGTTGACCACCTGGACCTCTGATCACAAAAGGATCCTCTAACAGCACGCAGTCTTGTCCCAAACTGACAGCAAAACTCGCAGCGACAAAAGTGTGTGTGGCACAGGAATCAAAAGGTACGTAAACTAATCTACCGAAAACTATAACCATACCTGCCACCACTGAATCTGATGCCCTGGCGTCTCTGTGTGTCAGGGCGTTGATACGCCCCTCAGCTCTCGGTGCAGAAGTAGCCACGCTCTGCGTCGAACAGGTAGCAGCTGGCCGGTACCCTCCCCGTGACCGCTGTCCTCCCCCACGCACCTGGGAACCACGACCACATGCTCAGCCTCCAACGCTCGGTGCGGGGAGCATCTGCTGCGCTCCAACCCTAGATGGGCAGTCCCTCTTGATGTGGCCCGGTTGGCCAAACTAGTAGCAGAGGGGGACTCGACTCCCCCCCTCAATAGGTCCCTGATGACGGCTAGGCGGGGTCCAGTACTGACAGCTGGCCCCTTTCGGGGGCCCTCAAAGGCCACTGACGGCCCCGCAAAACGTGACGGCTCTCCCACAGGTACCACGTGCCTCCTCTCTCATCGGCCCTACAAGTACTCTGGCTGGTAGTGTTAGCGCTAGAGTACCACGATCGTTTATTTTAATGATAACAAAACACGTGTCATTTAACATTTACACTTGAAGTCTTAGATCTCAGGTTAATTGCAAATGGAGATGTGGATAGACGGAGTTCGAGCTCGCATCCATGGCGGATTGGAGGAGCCTGATGGAGAACAAATGAGCTTCGCGAGAAGCGATACCTTGAAGAAGGAAGGAGATGAAGAATAGGATAGATTTCCTTTCCTTTGTACTATGTATTTTTTGTTTCTTTGTTGTGCTCTTTATTTCTATCATAGATCTTATGTTAAAGAGCCTCAAAGGATCTTTAAAGTAGTCCTACGAATACCTGCACTATCCTAGGATACTTAGATTTTCTATAGAGAACATAGAAAACCAAAATAGGGTTCAGACAGCCTTTTCAGACGTCTAATTTGGATTTCAAACGTCTGATAAAAGCTTTTAAGACGTCTGACTGTTGACTCAGACGTTTGATTAGTTAGGCTGGACTTAGTTAGTTATATATGATGAAATCAGATGTCCAAACCTTAGTCCAGACGTCTTAGAAGACGACTGATGCCTTTTCCAGACGTCTAATTAGTGAACCGTTGGTTTCCTTAGCAAACATTGAAGAAATGACCGTTAGCCTCGTATAAGACGTCCGTAGAGAACCCCAGACATCTGATACATGACCGTTTTGCCTCGGCTGAACCAAAATCTCTTCTCAGAGATTTTCTAGCCGTTGTACTCCCTTGGGAATCCATTCCCGCAGAAAAATAGGTTTCCAGACGTCTAGACCTTATTTCAGACGTCCTGTGTGTCGTCTGATGGACATACAATAGAACCCTGTTTAGATCTGATTCTAGTCAGGAAGGAAACCCGCCTAAAATCAGACATCTGACTTAGTTCCCAGACGTCTGATGCAAGGAGAAGACATCTGATGATCCTGTCAGAATCATGATTAATTTTGACTACGACCTAATTTTCTCTGGATTTGTACCCAACGGCTATGGAAGCCTTCCAAGGCCTTCTAAAGCCTTCCTAGGGCCTCTATAAATAGAGGAGGACCCCTTGGCTTGAACATACACCCAAGACACACCCTTGCTAGAATATTTTCACTCACTTGTGTCTAAAAGAAGTAGAAGATCAAATAGAAGAAGCTCTAGCTCTACAAGCATTCACTTCACACCAAAGAGCTTCGTCCTGCTGTGCACCTGCTCTCCCACCAATGTTACGAGAGTGCTGTTGTGCCAAAGCGTGGTTCACGCATCCGCGTCGTCACTTCAACACACTTCCACCAAAGGGAAGTTTCCTAACTCCTATAGAAGCTAGGATTACATATTTGAGGCTCTATAGGATTGCTGTATTTTATATTGTCTTTGGTTGGGTATTCGCCTTGCGAATTCCTGTCTCCTTCGCGAGACAAATTCCTTCTTGTGAAGAGAAGGGGTGTTGAGGTACACTACCCTCGGTCCAAGTAGTGTGGTTGTAATTGAGGTTCAGTCACCCTCGTTTAAGTGATTGGGTTTAGTGGACTTGATCGACTAGGTCGATCGGGAAATCCTAACTCAAGAGGGTTAGGTGGTGGTTTTCACGCGATTTGGGCTTCCACCTAAAAATACTTGTGCCCTTTATGTGATTGTTCTTTTTGTGAGATTGTCAATTTTAATTCCGCAATTTCTTTTTATTACGTCACGCAAATCTCGCCCCCTCCAACTAGGTAAACTACAGGTAGGGCCTCTTCCGTCCACTGTTTGTGCCTTGTGCGGCCGGGTTGGTCTCCTCGTACGTCATAGCTGCCTCCACCACTCTCGCGAAGGTGGCCAGCTTCAGGGGCTTGACATACCCCCAAATGGCAGGCCGGATCCCACAGTAAGCCTCCATAGGCGCTCCTCCTCCGTAGCTACAGCTGTCGCAGCAAAACGTGACAGCTCCAAGAAGCGCGTGCAATACGCACGGACAATCATCGTCCCCTGGCAAAAAGTGTGGAACTCCTGCCTCCTCTGGTCTTGCCAAGTCTACAGGAAGTACTGCTCGCAGAAGAGGGTCACGAACTGGTCCCACTTCGGCTCTCCCATCTCCTGGCCTCTGACTGCCCTCCACCACCTGTGTGTCAATCTCCAGCTGGTACGTGGCAAAGGCCACGCGGCACTCCACAAGGGAGCGAAGGGTGTCAAACACCTTCTCAATCTACTCCAGCTAGTCCTTTGCCTCTGACGGGTCCTCATCCCCCTTGAAGGAGGGGGCTTCAGCTTTTGGAACTGTCCGAAAAGCTCGTAGTGCAGCTGCAATGAGGGAACGAGCATGCCTCCAGGCAGGGAAGGCTCGTGCTCAGAAGTGTCAGAGTGCGGTGGGGGCAGTGGAGGACCACCCCCTCCCCCTCGTCTAGCGCTACGCCGGTCTCTCGGCCCCACAGAGGACTCCCCCTCCACGTCCCTAGGGAGAGGCACCCGTGGAGGAGGGTGGAGCTCCTCTCGTACTATGTCTCGAACCAACTGAGCGAGGTTCTCAGCCTGAACACCCGAGAACTGGTGGGTCAACTGGCACCTCAGGCCTAGTACATCCACCCCTTCGACCTCGTCCTCGGCCGCATCCGCGGCTCACCTCAAGAAGTCAACGGCGAGGCATCTCCTACAAGGAGACGCAGAAAATAGAACAACAAGAAGTCTCTAACAGGCTTCAGCGAAAGAAACCCAGAACAGATGTCAAGCGGTACATTGCGGTGGTCACTCTAGTTACATGCATGTGAATTGGTTATTCTCAAGCTAGTTGGTTCATTTCTCGAAATGACCTTGCTCTGATACCATCTTGTTACGACCCGGTTCCCGAATCCTTACAGGACATGAGACCAGCTCGACTCGACTAATCCCAAGACCAAGTCGTCCAACAAGAAATAACCAAAAAGCAACAAAGTAAACCACATTCACTATGCTAAGTAACTAACAGTAAAAGAGTACAAGCAGTAAAGGAAGTAAAAGCTGCTAACAGTACATATCACCACCACAATAGTAAAGTAAAACAAAGTACAGAAACAGAAACGGTACAATAGTCTAAACTCACTAGTAGAACAAAAAGTACAACAAAGATAGGAACTACTGCTGGACTCGACTGGGTCCAACACCCTCTGCAACCGATGACTCGGGCTGCTCAACTCTTAGACCTGAAAAGGGTTATGAGTAAACGGAGTCAGCGAACGCTGAGTAAAGTGGTAACCAACTAACTAAAGCAGTAAAGGCTAACAGGTAAATTTATCTTTTCTAATTAGTTTATTTAAGTCATTTCTTTTCACCCATTGATTTACTTTCAGAACTCTTTCTTGATCTCATATGTTCCTTGTGGGAACGATCATGATTGCAGTCTTTTCCGAAGAGTAGAAGGCACACGTGGTGCTCTCCTGGCCGGGAGAGTCCCCCGTGGTGATCCTATACCCAGTCAACCACTCCGAGGTCATGAATAGAAGTAGCGGGGACTATGGCACGCGCGATAAGTGCATGGGTAGCTACCCTGCACTAGCACGCGGTCAGTCGTTTCCACTAGTGGGTACACCCAAAGTACAGCACGGAACAGTATAGGGCCTATCCCTCTCAGTAACAGGGGTCTAGCCCCTCAAGACCAAACAGGGGTCTCACCCCTCCACAATCCGCGCACCCTCGTCTGATTACCTCGGTTTGCCCAGTGGACCTAACAAGTCGGTGTAAGGTGGCTAGCTGAACCCCGGGTCCCGTGGAGTAGCTAGCTCTCTTCCTACACTAGTAGCTCTCCCTAGTATAGTGTACGCGAGGGCCAAAGAAGTCGGTGTAGAGTGGTCAATCCTAACCCCGAGTCCCAACCAAAGGGCGGCTAGCTCCGCTCTACACTAAACAGGGGGCAGTCGCTCTCCTTGGTACCACGTACTCAAGGGCCAACACACTTCCCACTCACATTTCAAGATCCATTCCATTCATCCACAGGATCTCTACTCCGAATTCCTTGTAGGGTTCATGTGAGAATCCTTACTCGGAGGTGGTGAGATCAGCGTGACGTAAAAAATGAGGAATTGAAATCTCACAAAATATCAATCACACGAGTACACAATTATTTTTAGGTGGAAACCCAAACTGGGTGAAAACCACCACCTAACCCTCTCGAGTTAAGATTTTCCGATCAACCAAGTTGATCAAAAACCACTAAACGAATCACTTTAAACGAGGGTGATTCAACCTCAATTACAACCACGCTACAAGTGCGAGGGTAGCGTTCCTCAACCCCTTCTCTCCACGAGAAGGATTTTGTCCCACGAAGGATACGGGAATTCGCAAAGTGAATACCCAACCAAATAACAAAGATTAAAATAACAAATAATCCTATAGAGCCAACAAAGTAATTTTAAACCTAGCTTCTATAGGAATTAGAAAACTCCCTTTTGAAAGGAGTGCGTCGGCGACGCGGATGCGTGAACAACACGACGGCGCTACGTTGCTCTCGTGAACTACGGCGGGAGAGCGGGTGCACAAAGCTTGATGCTCTCAAGATGAAGAATTAGAGCTTGGAGAGCAAGAGAGACACAAGATGGTTTGAAAGTGTATTGCTTGGGTGTGTCTTGGTGTGTCAAGGCTCCCCTCTATTTATAGAGGCCTTAGGAAGGCTTTGGAAAGCTTAGAAAAGCTTCCATAGCCGTTGGGTACAAAGCCCAAGAGAATCAGCCCGAAATCAGGAACAATCATTGCACTGACAGGCTTATCAGACGTCTGGAAAAACACTTTAAGACGTCTGAAAATAAGCTCAGACGTCTGATTTTGGGCGGGTCTCTTCCTGACTTGAATCAGATCTAAACAGAGTTCTAGCGCAAGTCCATCAGACGACATACAGGATGTCTGGCACTATGTCTGGATGTCTGGAAACCTACTTTTTCGTGGAAATGGATTTGCAACGGCTACAAAATCTCTGAGAAGAGATTTTCGGGTCAGTCGAGGCAAAATGGTCAATTATCAGACGTCAGGAAGGGCTTAAGGACGTCTGATAAGGCTCTAACGGTCATATCCTCGAGTGTTTGTTAAGAGAGCCAACGGTCCACTAACTGGACATCTGGCAAAGTCATCAGAAGTCTCCTAAGACGTCTGGTCTAAGGTCTGGACGTCTGATTTCATCAGTCAGAACTAACTTCTCCAGCCTAAATGTTATCAGACGTCTGAATCAACAGTCAGACGTCTTAAAACACTTTATCAGACGTCTGATTTTGGAATTAGACGTCTGGAAATGTTGTTTGAACCCTATATTTGTTTTCTAAGTTCTCTACAGAAAACCTAAGTATCCTAGGGTTGTGTCGGTGTTCCTAGGACTACTGTTAGGGTACTTTGAGGCTCTTTAACATAATGTTCTAAGGAAATAAACAGCAAAAAAAAATAAAGACAAGAGTACAAGAAAGAGATAAACAGAATTCTATCCTATTCTTCGTGTCCTTCCATCTTCAATCTATCGCTCCTCGCGAATCTTCTCTATTCTCCGTCGAGCTCCTCCAATCCGTCCTGGATGCGAGCTCGAATTCCGTCTAATCACGTCTACATTTGCAATTGACCCGAAATCTAAGACTCCAAGTGCAAATGTTAAATAACACGTGTTTTGGTATCATCAAAACAAATGATCGTGGTGCTCTAGCACCAAATCATGCTCATATTCATAGGTTGTTCCATACCAGGTTTCATCATTCACATTTTCATTCTCATATTATACACATGCAGCTCTTATTTTCACAATTTACCATTTACAACGAGTAATGTCACAGGTAACTATTTAACTAGCACAGGCATTTCATATTCCGCAGGCAGATCGTATTTATCGACAGGCAATTGTTTAGAATTCTATTCATTCATTCATTTATGACTGCAATCTCAAACACGCATGCAAATAGTGCAAATATTTCTCGTCCTAGGATTCATGTCACATCCTAGGTTTCTAGTTATCTAAATTCACACATGCATTCATGTTTTATAATTAAAATAGAGGGAAACCACTCTACCAGACAATCCGGGAGTACTAGGGGCTCGAACGGCAGACTCACGTGCCTCAGCAAGCCTCGAACACGTAACAGATCGAAGTCCTATACCAAGGAACATGATGAGAGCCTCATCATGAACCCTAACTGGCACAATTCAATCTAAATAAGTGTGAAAAAGCTAATAAAAAACCTAAAGAGAAGCTTAACTCAGATAATTCTGAATTAAAGAATAAGACAAATCATAAGGGGTAAAACTGTAATTTTACCAATGTAGTACGCAAACAGGGTAATTAAGGGTCTAAACACAGGTCAAATAATCTTAATAAGAAAGAAAGTGGGATGACCTGATCTGAAAAAAGTTATAACAACTTTTGGGAATTAAATGACATCCTGTAACCCTAAAACGAACCTGTTTTAATTCACGAGGTTCGAGGTAGGATAAAAATCAACTAAATCCTCTAAAAATCATAGAAAAATATTCTCTAGGGTCTAGAACCTTCAATTTGGCCTTTTCAACTTATTTTGATCTAAATTGAGAACTATGCCCAATTTATCACTTAATTTGGGTGTTTACGCAAATTGACTAGTCAAACATGGTCGAACCTAAAATTAAAATTCACCATCAAGTTCCTTAGGTTCAAATGAGGCTGGTACAAAAATTTGGGCCTTAGAGAAGATCATCTTGACCGACTTTACAAATTGGTCCTCCTGAATTACTTTTTGACCATTATCTTTTGAAACCCTTTCAATTAGACCCTTATCTTTCTTATCGTTCTTTGCAGAACGGTCCTCCCTGCCATTTCTGTGCAGCGCCATACCTCCAGCGACCTTCCGCAGAGGATGGCACCGCGCAGGGCATGGCAGCCATTCTCGAGAACGAGTGGGACGCAGGGACCTGCCCCTACCACTTGCGACTACCCATGCCTCTCGTGCGAACGCACGAAAGGCATGGGTGTCCATTTCCGGCCATACTCCGGCGTGACCTCCACGCTGATTCCTCACGCTTCTCCCCTCGCCAACGCCTTTATAAGGAGTGGTAGGGTCTGCCGTCTCCTTCAAGCTAGTTCTGGTCGAGAAACTCCCCCTCCTTCATCTCCTGTCTCTCCCGTCAGAGTGCCCTAAGCTTCCAGCGGCCCTTTCCTCCTCCTTCCGTCGCTCCGCTGCCACACCTACAGCAGAGCCCACTCCGCCACTTCTTCCCCCGTTAGGCCACACCAGCTGATGCTTTCTTGACCTCTTCTTCGCCGCCGTTACCCACCTCTGGGCTCCTTCGTCTACGGCGTCAGCAGGTACGAGTCGCATGCCATCTCCATCCCTCTTCGTCAATTAGGTCGGTAAGAACTTTTCTCTCTCTCTCTCTCCCTGTTATTTCCCCCTTCCTAATTTTCACTTTTAACCCCCCGACCATCACCGTCCATCGCCATCTTCCTCACCTCCGGCCACCATCTCCGGTGAGATCACCCCACTACCACAAACCCTTCCACCCCTCGCCGACAAGCTCAGAAGCTCCACCATCACTTCCTGATCAGTTTCCCCATCTCCATTGACCGTCAGCACCTCTCTAGACCACCTCCCGAACACACCCATTTGCAAGCACGCAGAGTGCCCTAGGCGCATGGCCGTAGGCACTCTCGCATCTCGCCGACCCCCGCACCACCTTCGCCGTCCTCTGGCGAAGCTCCCTGCGTTGTCTGATGTGGCCGTAAGGCTGTCTTCGTGATTTCAAGTCTCAGCCTCCTCGTCGCCATTGACAGCAGGTTGGAGTTGCTTCGCGAACCAGCTCCAGACTTCTTCGACCCCAGGCGTAGGTTCTAGGTGACGCGGAAAGGCATCACGTTCACGCCCAGGTTCGCGGTTGGCGTTGCGAGGCCTGCAACTGCCCCAATTGCGCGGAGCCTTCTCCGCGAGCGCCTGAAATCGGAGGTGGGACTTTAGTCCCACCTCGTAAGTGTGTGGCGTCTCACCCACACTTAAATTGATTTTGTGCTTTCGGCTTATCGCCTCTGAAAGCACACGGGGTGAGGTCCCTCACCTATTCACCCGCCTCGTCCGCAGCACTGCCCATGCGGATCTGGTGACCCGACCTGACACTCCTATGCACCCCTCGCGCACCACCCACGCCGGTGTGCCTGGACCCGGGCACGCTACCCGACCTGATTACCCAAATTTGGGAGAGCTTCCTAAAGAGAGATCCAGAGAGAGAGACGCGGGGAAAGGGGTAGGGGGTAGGTTTTGCTCTAATGTATGTGTGTGTGCGCAGGAAGGAAGGAAGGAGAAGAGGCAGCGGCTGAGACTTAGCCGCATGGAAGGAAGAAAGGGAAGAAGGAAGAAGCAGGAGAAAGGAAGGAAAGAAGCTGAAAACAAAGAAGAGGAGCTGCACTGTAGCGACCGAGCGGTTAAGCCGTCTGAGCACTGAATCAGACGTCGGTGAAAGAGGAGAGTTAGCAGCAAGCAAAGCAGAAAGAAGAAGAAGAGGAAAGGCCAACACAGAAGAAAGAAGAAGAAGAAAGGAGAAGAACTTAGCAAGAAGCAGAAGCCTCTGCAGCCGCAGAGAAGAGAAGAAGAAGAAGAGGAAGGTAGAAGCCTTTGAAGAAGGCAGGCCGAAAAAGGAAGAAGCAGAAACAGAGAAGAAGGCAGGCTCAAGAAGAAGAAAGGAAAAGACAGAAAAAAGAAAAGAAAGAAAAGAGAAGAAGAAGACGCAGAGAAGAAAGGAAGAAGAGAAGGAAGAGAAGAAGAAAAAGCCAAATCTCTATCTCTCTCTCTCTCTCTCTCTTTCCCATTTGACTTATATTTTTTGTAAAACATCATATTGTGAATTTATATGTTGCTAGAACTATAGTTTGCTCCCAGAGTTTGACCTAGGGAATCGTTCTATTCTGAGTAATAAATCATATTAGACTGGTAACCGTTTTTGTCATATACTCCAACGACTGTAATTACCATAGCGATAATGGACGTAATCAAAACATAACACAACGGAATATTCAGAATAGTATATAAGGCTTTCTAACATGTAAAGGAACTCACAAGGAAACCACAGATATCTTGCTTGCGTAAAACGAACCTCAAACGGACCCTAAACGGGTCAAAAATAGAACTGCAAACTCAAATCAGACGTCAGAAACAAGGTCCAGACGTCTTAAAAGTCACCAGGGTCTCACCTCAAGCTACTGCGTCGACTTCAGACGTCCAAAACCCCTACTTGACCGTCTGGACTCAGCTCCAGACGTCCGACCTCTCTTCCAGTTGTCTGGGAGTGCTTTCGGTCATCTGGTAAGCTGTCCAGACATCCGAAACGCGTGGGAGGGCGTGCCCCATGCCTTCCCAAAGCTGTCCCCGCATGTGACAGACTAAATCTTCTTCTTTTAGCCGCATAGATCGACTTTGCGGTGTGGCCTGCATGGCCGTAACCGCAAGAGGAACGTACCTTCACAAAACCTTGCTTTCAGACGTCCGATGTCATCACCAGACGTCCCATGTGTTGTTTGGACAACATGCCAGACGTCTGATTCTGGGAAAAAACCCAAAACCAGAGAAACCTCCTGCTCCCCTCACCTTGCGCAACCGCGGCTTCTCCTCCGCATCTGTAGCTCCGGCTGCAACGGGGTGTTGGGGAAGTCTCCCCAGATGCACTCCTCCTCCCGCATATGCCGCTCCGGCCGTGCGTCCTCCGGCGAGTTCCCACGAACTCGCGAGCTCAAGCTCCTCCTTGTCTCTTCATGCAGCCTCTCCTCCTCGCTCCTCGCTCTCGCGCCCTCTCTCTCGCTCATCCCTCTCGCTGCAATGGAGAGGAAGGAAGGAAGGTGGTGGTGGTGGAGTGGAGAAGAGAGGAAGGGGGAGAGGGGTCTTATATAAGGGAGCAGCTAGGGTTAGGTGGAGGAGAAAAGAAGAGAGAGAGAAGAGGGGAAGGCTGTCTGCGCGCAGCCAATGGTAGACTCGACCCTGCGTACAGATTTTTCAATTTCCAAACGTCTGGGAAGGGGTCCAGACGTCTTAGAAGGCTCAAAACAGAACAGGTCTTTACAGGTCCTGTGTGCACCCGGATGACCATAGCTTGCCGTAGACGTTTGTGGGCCTCCCAACCATCTGCCGACCCTCGCGGTCATCTGATGGCCTCAAGAGATGCGCCTAAATCGCGTGCACAGCACCTCCTCGTGGCTCACTCCACCTCGAGCCTTGTGCTGCAGTAGTTGCAGCAACGCCCTCCTCTCCTTCTTGATCTCTCTTCCCTTTCACTCTCGCTCTCCCTCTCCTCCCACACTCACTACTCGTGGAAAATGGTAGGGGAAGATGGCACCGCAGGAGACGAATGAGAGGATGGGGGTGTGGAAAATGAGGGAGGGGGTTTTTAAAGGGTTGTGGGTAGGGTTTTAGGACCCACCGGGTGGAGAAAAAGTGAGGGAAAATTGTGAAACTAGTCCTTGATTCTTAGGTTGTCTATACGGGGTCAAACAGGTGAGAAGTAAGGGTGTAAAATTTACGATAGGACCCTTATAATTTACAAAAATGCCTAAATGGCCCTTAAAGAGGATCATTTCACCCTTATATAGAGCCCATAACTAGACATTTACGGAAATTCTCAATTTATGGAAATAAGGCAATTGATCGACCAATTAAGTCTCTTGATCAATCAAACTTAACTTTTTGATCGACCAAACCAATTGATCGACCAAACTTAACTCATTGATCAACCAAAACAATTAGTCGACCAATTTTATCTTTTGGTTGACTAATCCAGGTCAAAATCGTAAGATTAAAAATCCGTAGCAAAAAGAGTCCAAGTTCCAAATTGATTCTCACCAGAGCCCGAGCTCGAGCCAGTCGGGGAAGGGCGGGGCACACGCACGTGAATGCATTGGTCTCCAGCCCCATCTCTCACTTTTTGCTCAATAAGCCATGAGAGGTAGAAACCTTTTACACCCACCAAGAAATTTATCCACTTCCAATATGGGACTAAAAACCTCTCCCAAATCTCACTTATTTCAACATGAATTCTCACGTCACCATATAACAATTGCATCCCAATTGATGTAATTAAACTCTCAAATTCAAAAAAAAGATCATTCTATAATATTTCTACAAGATGAATGAATGCTTCCTCCTTGCTAATAGGCATTGCACCCCTATTACTTTGTATATGATATCTGTGGTTATGATATGGTGCTAGAAAATCAGGATAATTGGTGTAACCTCCATCTGCTAGATAATACATTCCTGAAAAATGGGAAGTTAGATAAGCACATTAAAAAATAATAAACACTATCAAGAATTAAGGTAAGAATAAGTACCATCCTGAGGCATTGGAAAGTTTTGATTTGGATTAGAAATTACACCCATGAGAATACAGAAATCATGTTGAATCCCCTCATGGCTAGCAAATACAAAAGTAAATCTCATGTTGCAATCACAAATTGCTAAAACAGTCTGTGTCGATTTTGATTTTCTTCCAAGATACAATTGTTGCTTAATTACTCTTGGATGTATATGCATTAATATGTGTCCCAGCAATAGCTCCAAATTCTTTGAAATGAGGCCAATATGTCTATGTAAATCTAAGTGGAGCATCAACTTCTTTAAGGTAGCGTGTGTTTTGCGGGATTAAGATGCATGTCCCTCATTTGGGAGAGTTGATCTATGGATAGGATAATACCGAGTTAAAGGCCACTATCTCAATATTATCTAATTCCATGGGGATGGTCTAATCCCGCATACAATCCCTCCCCTCCCTTGTTGCTACTACTATTGTTGCTGCCAAGGTCCCCCCCTCCCACCACCTACCGCCATTAACATCGAAGTTGTGAAAGAAAGATGGAACCCTAACCCAACGTCGAGAGGAGGGTGGACCAGAGATGATGTGATCAACTCGAGTCGAGAGAGAGTGGGAGAAGGGAACGTGGTACAACGGTTTCAAATTCCGATGGGTCTTTTATGCGGAGTGAGGGCGGCGAAGGCCAACTCAAGTAGTGTTTAAAGAAAAAGATATTAGGATCTTCTATCCCAGCATCTGGATACAAGAATGTGGTTCCTATTTTTCTAGATGTCAATCGCAGCAGAAACGCTGCTTAGGTTGATTTCATGGATATAGACATGCAACACCAATGTATCTGTAAGAGTTATGCTTCTCCAATTTTAAAAACTAAACCACCAGTGTATTTTCATGGAGGCTGAAAATCTACCAGTGGAGTCTGATAATCCACCAATGGAGTCTTCAGAATCCACAAGTGGAGTCTGAAAATCCACTAATTGAGTCTCTAAAGATGCCAAACACCCCAACTATGCCAAACATGGGATTACTCATTTTAATCTTAGGATCACCACCTATCAAGAACAAACACCAAAACCATGCAAACCCGAGATTGACACACAATCCCGTTCCCATAAAATTCTATCCTGTTAAATCAATTCTGCTAAACAAACAGAACCAAAAGGTTTGGGCTTAATCAGTTCCTTTGCTTAAATTAATATAGCCTCTAAAACTTGATGGAATACCTTCCAAATTGTTTGTAAAGACATGTGCCAAAAATCTAACATTACTCCCATTCTTTGTGTGTGCGCCAAAATATAAACAAATATATCATCCGCCTCATTTACCCTTATATGTTTCGAATCACATAGGAGGTTTTTCATCCTAAGAACTCAACATAGATGAGTAAGAACATGCAGTGGCATCCTTAAGTTATCTTTGCAAGGCGTTGGGTATCCATGCAATCATATACTCTATGATATCCTTTATAAGAAGCAATACGTTGCTTTCTTCTTTCTATTCCAATGGAAGCATGTCATAATACATTTAAAAAATGCATACCCTATGTATCCTGTGTATCCAAATTAGGAGCTACCACCGAAATAGAAAAAAAATGTTTGATATATCTATGCAGTTAGAAAAAAATATATTCTATATTGGAATCACCCAAATTTAATAAGAGAATAAATCAATTTAGCAAGAATATATTTCTACATTAAAAAAAAGAATACTCAAAGATCTTTCAGACAGTTTATTCTGAAAAGAAAATTCTAAACTTGTCTTTACTCACGATGGACTTTTGAAATTGGAACCAAAGCCATCTCAATTTATCATGTGGAGGACAACATTTAAGTGAATACCTTTTCGTTGGATCAAATATATCTCAATCATTTAGTTCATCTTTTACACCTAATAGTTGTTCAAGTAAATCCATGGCCTAATTGATTTCTTCTTACTGAACAATCAGTTAATTTTGCTTTATATGTTTCGCTTGGGGTTATCCCTTATGTCTACAACTACTTTGTTAATGGCCTTTGATGATTGGATGCCGACAATTATGCAACTTTCTTCTCTCTTTTTTGCAACCTGCATCTTCTATATCTAATTTTTAAGTATCATTTACTTCTCAAGTAATACTAAATGGCTTAGAAGATTTAGGTTGCCAACTTGAAACTTGTGATCTAATAGGTGAATGCATTTGACTATCTATGAAATCAAATTGAACATTAGGATGACCCTCTCTTACAACAAAATTTACCCAACTAGAATATCTTTCTGAAATTGGATCAAATGTCATGGTGGTAGAGTTATTCAATTGGGTAGACAGCTTAACCACATTTTCTCCCATATACCAAGAGTTGAATCAAATAATATACCGTGGTCTTTTTCATGATCCAAGTCATGGAGTCTAAACATGCTTGCTTTTAAATATATCTACGTTAACAAACCAAATTTCTAACGTTCAGGTTACATCTAGTAATTACAAAAAAATCAACCATATAAATTTGAAATTTCTTTTACCTTCAAGTATCTTTCCACCAATAATCACTTACGTCTATGATATTTCTTTCTGTAATCTAAACTCATTCTAGTTCAAAAGTTCTTTAATGAAATGGTACT
Organism: Thalassia testudinum; assembly: GCA_037157565.1. Classification (NCBI taxonomy): domain Eukaryota; kingdom Viridiplantae; phylum Streptophyta; class Magnoliopsida; order Alismatales; family Hydrocharitaceae; genus Thalassia; species Thalassia testudinum. The sequence goes on along the minus strand of JAZHRO010000036.1, from coordinate 120,582,288 downwards.
CCTTGTGCATTCTATCTCATTTATTTTTAAATTTATCTTAACTTAAAACATATCCCATTTTCTCAACAAAATCTTTACCAATTTCATCCCATTCCAGTTGTGATTGAGTTATGCCTAAACAATTGACCCTTTGAACTTGTTCCACAAGCAACTCTCTGAATATATTATCTGGATAGTACAATCCAGGTAATTTTCTCTTATCTTTTAAAAGTCATCGTGAATGATGATTTATATCAGTATCGCAAAATATCTTATTTGAAGAATAAGTAAAATTTTGTAAACTCAGATGTTCCTCACATAAACTAATGACGATTTATGGTAAATAAACAACTAATGTTATATTTGAATCATTTCTTTTGAAGCCTAAGCCAAGAATAACACTGAAAATCACTTAATTGATTAAGGGGTAAATATAGAATGGAAGTTTAATTAAACGAGTATTTAAAATCTAAATGGGCATATTGAGGTCAATTTAGAGAGAGATTTTTGCAATTAACATTGCTAACTAATGAACTCACATGTCAATAAGAAATGATTTTGCAATCTAATTCATGTCTTTTTATTTTTCCAAATTAACATTCTCCATATGAATTTTATTATAAGATTTGTATGAACACGTGGCACCCATATGCACCTAATTAGAAACAGACTTTTCCTTTTCTTGACGTGTCTTAGACTTTCTCTTGAAGGCATATAGATAAAACAGGGAAAAAATATATAAGTGAAATGATTAACATAAACAAATATTTCAATAACAAATCATAAGAAACTAATTTTACTTATTACTTTCTCCACACGATAAAAAATCAGGGGCTTAGATTTTTTTTTTTTGATCAAGAACAAGGGCAATGCACCATATGTGTGACGTGTCTATGGTTATTACAAAAATGAATTTGAGAGAATCACATTGATTGAATAAATTGTAAAGATCCGCATGCAAGAGGAATTTAAAAAACTAATCTAACACATCAACCCTACGCATGAGGCAGACACGAAAGTCTCCTCGAAATACTTAAAAACCAAAGTGTTTCGGTATAATCTTTTAAATAACATCACTTGAACACAAAAGAGTATACATTTATCTACAAATAAAAATAAAAAAAAAGCCATGGGAAAAGTGAACACACGTTGTCTGTCCCACCCACTTTCTTTCTCCTCCTCCTCCTAATACAAAAGTATCCAACCTTAAGCTCCTCAACAGTCATAGCCCACCAAATATGAGGTTAAGGTCATTCAAATTGCGTTTCTTTTTTTGTTTCTTGCTGATCTTATGCTCCGCAACCCATTGACCGTAGCCACTGCTGGGTGCTGAAGGACGGTGAAACAAACAGCCCTTCAGGTAGAGTATGAGACTGAGTTGACATGAACAATCACAGGCCTGAGGCCATTATATTAGCTTGAGTTAAGTTGGACATAGATTTAAACCCCTCTGTATATTTTGGCTTGGACTCAGCTAGCGAAGATTAGACCAAACCCGAATGGCCGAAAACCAAGCCACCCTGCCCTCCCCTCAACGCTAATGCATAAACACACTATATATATATATATATATATATATATATATATATATATATATATGCATACATTTTTTGCAACTTCGTCTTTAAATTTTACAAAACTTGAAGTATCTTATAAAAGTTAATCAAATATTTCACAAATGTGTCCTAAGTTCTGGTGATATGTATGAATGTGTGTGTGTGAATACGTCCATATATTCAATAGTCCCATTGCACCAAGATACAATATCCCATGCCAACTTCAAGAGTCCAAAATCCTTGTTGCTCTTCTTTCCATCCCATTGCACCAAGTGTATATAACTTTTTTGTTCATCTGATCGATTAGCAATAAATATGGTTAAAGCAAACATTCTTTTCCTTATTATTAGCAAATGCTTTAGACCAGAATACCCTCAAAGTATTTTAGCCTTTACATGATAAAAGACAAGAACACTAATAATATATTGAATGAAAGCACATGGCATGGCACATGCAGTAAGGTTTGGACGAACCCAGACCATCTAATTTGGACGAGCTTGGGCTTGAAGAGGAAAACAACAAAAACGACGACAACAACAATAAGCCACTTTGGCCCAACCTAAATTCCAAATAAATCGTGTTAGGTTAGAGCTTAAACTTGGGTCTACATTGACCCAACCTAATATTTCACCCTGGATTCATTTTGTTTGTGTGTGTGCGCGGGGAGGAGAGTGGCAATTTAAGATGTAGAAAGAAACTATACAAAGGAGAAAAAGAGACGAGGTGAAACAAGATCCAAAAATTACCAAAGTTTGTACATATCTTAATTGTGAATCTTTTATAATTATAAATTTACCCCTCCACGCTTTACGATTATACCTTTGCTCTGGTGAAGTTACGTAGTTAATTGTAAATGTTCCTTTGATTAAAATCCATCGGAATAGTAAAAGTACTTATTTTGTCCCTATTTACTCATCTAACTTAAAAATATGGCAATGGTCCAATAAAGGTTGCTAAACCCCTCTCACCCACCGCCCGTCTCCCCCTCCTCTACACTACTCGTTTAAAAATTGCTATCCTTTCCTTTCATCCTCCGGAACCTCTTCCTCCTTCTTCCTTCCCATGTCGCATTCCATCCTCTCCTCATTCCATGCCATCGTCAAGGACTCTAAGATCTTTTGTCGAAATCAAAACATGTAAAATATATAAAAACACTTAAACAGAAGAAGTGCGATATAAATATATCCATATCGATTTTTAACATCTAATAATACAAGGTCCAAAAAAACTACAAAATAAAACAGACACATAAACGCATAAAATAAAATAAAGGTAAAGTTAGAATACAATACAATTAAAGTGTCCATAGAAGGACCTACTTTAAAGAAGATTCATCCTCACACAATACCGTTGCAATGGATTTAGTGATCTATTCTTAAGATATGACGATCACATCACCACAATAGGCACACTCCAATTGTAACCATCTTTGAATATCACTTTAGGAGAATAATAGTTGAGTCATTTTGATCGATCAAAAGTAATAACTAATCAATCAAAATTACATATTAATTGATAAATACATATTAAAACAGATAAATTGATCGATCTATCATCAAAGGAATCACTCAACACTTGTGCAGATCGATCAATCAACCTGTGTACTTGCGAGAGAGAGAAAAGAACATATAAAGGAGGAGATTTGTTGTACATCTTAAGGGGTGACCTTGCATCTTTTATTAATATCATGAGACGTGACAATAACGAATTCAATGGATGAATTAATTAATTAATCGATAAATCATAGAATTTTTTTATGAAAAAAAATTTTAACTTCAAATTGATTCTCATTCCCACTCAAGCTAAGTTGAGCATATGCATACATGCTCGTGTGATTTTTAACCCTACCTCTTGTTCTTTATCATATAGATCATGGAAGATAAAAATTTTTTATACTCTCTAAGAAGTTTGCCTTGAATGTCACACAAAAAACCTCCACCAAATATCTTTGATTATTTCAACGTGAGCATTTCATATCTCTACATATCAATTGCATCCCATTTAATACAATAGACCTTCCAACTTTAACACCTTATCTATCTCCAACAAAAGTGTTCCCACCAACTTTCCTCAGGCTTAGTTGCCGACATGCATGATGTTCGATTGCTCCTTGTGTTTGTGCAGTGGTGCTTGGTCACGAGGGCTTGCTGTCGTCCGATGCATGTCATGGGGTCGTCGGGAAGCTGTCATGCATGGATCGACGTGCCATGACATGTGGCATTGGGCAAGCACGGAGATCGGTCTCTAGTGTCATCGTCGTCGTCGTGTGGAGTGGGCTGGGGTCATGCAGTGCAGGTCATCGTCGTCAGTTGTCAATGGCAACTCGGGCAAGCACCCCTCCTCCTCACCGTACGGGCTTTGCAGCGATTATGGTCGGCGTCCCCAACCTCAACGTGCAGCAGCTCTCCAATGTGATGCGAGAGTGGCAATCATGGTTGCAAGTTCAAACATTGGTTGGCAGCCAGTGTTGGTTATGCTCGGTTGATGTGGTTGTAATTTGATCCTTTTTTTTTCTTTTTTTGTCAGTTTTAGTTCTATTTTGTGGGGAACCATGTATGATCCCGAGCTATTACAGTCGAGTTTGATTTCGACCTTTTGGTCGATCTATTCGATCTCATTGGCGCATTTCTTCAAGATTCGTCTCATTGGTGCTTGCCGTACCTACGAGTGTGGGGTCACCCTCCTTCGAAAGGTCATCTGGATCCCAATCTAGGGACGCATTCTTTTTCTTTATCTTTTGTTTCTTATCTCCTTTTTAGTTTTTGAGGTTCCCCATTCTACAGGGTGTATTTCCCCCTTCATGAGTGAGGTTTCTCCATCTCTCCCTTCCCTTTGGGATACATCTCTTATATCGGATTTTTCCCTTCAATTAAAACTTTATGTTAAAAAAAAAATCTATCTCCAACATACATACGAAGTGTATATACAGTACTTTCTAAATAATCTCAAGAACACTTCTGGTGTTCCCTGTCAACTCCACCAACTCATCTTCCCTCCCACACACAATATCGGTCAAGCAACGTGCTGGACCTCTCGCAAATCCTCAAAGGTACCTCCACATTCTCTAACAATCCCCATTGGCTTGAATGTCTAAATATCTTTGAACAAAAGACCAAGCTCAAATTTAGGTCCCTTGAAGACACATGGTCAAGGTTGGAATTGGCAAATTAGTCGAGTGAGAGCCTATGCAAGATGAAATCAAGGGAGGAGGAGAAGATGGAGGAGTGGCATTAGAGGATACTAAACTTCATCCAAAGGAAGTACACCCGACGAATATTCGATGAGAAGTGGGAGGGGGAGTGGCTCTTTTCGAGTAGGAAGTAGGCTGGGTCCCAAGGGTAGGCATCACTCATAACACAAGCAATATTGTTTGTCGTCACCCAAGAAGCAAAAGATTTGAGGGTCAAAGCAGAATATACATTCATCATGATTTAATGACAAGAGCCGATGACAAAAGCTTACAATGAAGCTGTATGACATGGAGGTCAGGATGGCAAAAGCAACAAGTAACACTATACACCCTTGAAAGGTCACCACTATACAAGTCTGTGGTGCTCTTAAAGGTCATACACCCTTTCCTATTTCAAGAGTGTAATCGGGAAAGGCCCTATTCCCTTACCTGCAGCCCACAATAACACTCACATAGGTGGCATTCTCCAAGGATGCACTGCTCTCACATCCTGCTATAAAGGCTTGAACCCATTCAGAGCCTTTGCTCTTCCTAAATTTCCAACTTAAGGCACTCAGGCTTCCAGGGATTGGACTCAGATGCAAAAGCATCTAACAATGAGTGCCAACCAGTTCCCCATACAGCTTGTTGTTACCACATTAAACCTACTTTGTGGAATCTCCACTCAGTTAGGTTGGGTTGCTTCTGCGGGTGAACTCCCAATAGGTCTCAGTCCCAACCCAAGCCTAGACTTAAGGACTAAAGATCCATTAAGTCTTTTAGTAAACGGATCTGTTGTGTTATCCTTGGATCCTATAAAGTCCACAGCAATCACTTCTTGAGACACTAAATCCCTTACAGACTTGAGTCTGATTTGGATACGTCTCCATGTTTTCTAATTAAACTTTGAACTTTTAATCCTTACTATAGCATTCATGCTATCACAATGCAAAGATGTCGCAGGAATTGGATTACTGATGATAACGTCATCATTAACCATAACTAGCTTTAATTAGGCAGAATCAATTGACAACTGCTCCTACATAATCACCAGAGAGTCGTAATTCCTTGAATATCCATTCTGAGAGACATGCATTAAATCAAGGTTAAATCTACAATTTTAACAGAAAATCATAAATGCAGAATAATCATGGGGTTTCCCAGGGATTAAATGAAGGTCAAATGAGCATTAATGACCAATAAGAGAGTCTGTACAGAAAGAAACAGGTTCTTCACGCATTTCAAAAATTAACGGAATCTGAAATCCTAATTTCAGATCCGCTTAAATAACAGAGGTTTTGACCAGAATAAAATTCATCTAAACCTTCCAAATTCATATAAAAATATTTCATGAGGTTTGGTATCCCTGATTTGACCACTGGAACCCATTTTGACCTAAAACAGAGTCTCAGACAAGAAGTTGCCCTAACTTGGGTTTCTACGAAAATTACCCAGTCAAACTTGGTCAAAACCAAAATCCGACTTCACCATCAGATTCCTTGGATCCAAATTAGGTTTGCACCAAAATTTAGACTCAATCAGAGATCATCTTAACTTAATTTGCATTTTAGTCTAGTCTGAATCTTTTTCGCTCAAATAATCCCTCAACTTTCGAAATCTATTGCAAAGACCCCCTAACTTTGTCATCTTCTTTGTGTTTAGGTCTCTGCCGCCATTTCCATGTGAACACACCTGCAACCGACCTTCAATCAAGGAGTTCTCCCTTATTTCACGCTCAATTTCTTCCAAAATTGGAAGAACTCCTAAAGAGATTGTCTTCAATCTAAGCCGCATCCTGGGCTCTGATTCTTGCGCAAAAGTTGATGTGAACCATTTGAAATCTTGATTTTCCTATTTCACAAAAGCTCCAAGCTTCCAAGCTTGGTTTCCAAACTTGGAACGACCCCTTAACCCTATAAAAGGACCCACAATGCAAGGTCGTGCTCCCTAGCTTGGTTTGGAGGTCGGAATCCCCTTCCTCTTCTCCCCGACCTCCGTCTCCACCAACTCCGGTGACCCTCTTCAACTACCTTCTTCGCTTGCCGTCACAAACAATAGCCGGCGGTAACTTCTTCCTCTCATTCCTCCGTGCATCGTAATACCAGCAAGCGTCGCCTAAGCCCCCTTGTCGTCGCCACTTCTCCCCCCTGGAGATTTTGTCTTCTCCGAGTCCGTCGTACCACCAGCAAGGACCATCCTCCTCTTTCATCCATTAGAGTTAGGTTAGTTAGGCTTCTCTCCCTTTCTACTTCATTTCCCTCACTTTATATCTCTGTTTCGACCTCCAACGTCGCCTCACACCCTTCATCTTCCCTACGCACAGCCAAGCTCCGGTGAAGCCTCCACACCTCCACAGGCCACCAAACACCTTTCCATCACGCCAAAAAGCATTGCCACATCTCCACGAACCAAACACCTCTTTCGATTTCATCTTCCACCCACTCTCATGACCCACCGAACTCACCCACCTTCACGCTCCTCCTTTGACTCCGACACACCGCCACAAAACACCATGAAACACCCACCACCACCTTCGCCATGCCCATGCGAAACTCCTAAAGTATTTTAGCATGGCCGAGAGGACATTCTCGTGATATCAGGTGTTCGCCAGTGCTCCGCCGCTGCCACCATCATCTCCAGCATTTCTCTCAGTCCTCCAACGAAGCTTAGGGCCTAATTGAACCTCCAGGCCTCGCACACTCCTCCAAGTGCTTGCCCAAGGCCTCCAATTGAAGACCCGAAATCTTAGACGCTCCAATTGAAGAAGGTGCCGCTGCTACTTGAACGCGAGGAAGAGGCAATGGCTTTAGTGCCACATCGGTGGAATAAGAGTGCCCGCATGCCCATAAAGTGCTTTCGTGAACTGGCCTTATCGCGCAGTCACTCGAGGGGTCGGGTCCCTCACACCCCTTCACACCCGATTACCCGACCCACTTCACTCTAGGCCTGCGACCCACGTACGCAGGCCTGGACACTATGCATGACCCGATAACCTGATTGAGATCTGACTATACGCTTGCTTGGGATCTGAGAGAGAAGTAGGAAGAGGAAATTGTGAGAGAGTGGGGGAGGGTTTTGCTCTCTTGTGCTTTGTGCAGACACTTAGCCGCTGAGGAACTTAGTCCCCTGTGCTGGGAAGGAAGAAGAAAGGGAGAAGTAGAGGCTTAGAAAAGAAGAGAAGGAAGGTTTGAGAAAGAGAAGGCTCGTGAAAGAAGCAGAAGAAGAGAAGAAACAAAGAAGAAGGCTTTAAGAGCCTGATCATTTAAGTCGTCTGATGGAATGCTCTGTCGTCTAAAGATATTGTGGCCACTTATCTTGCGTGGCATTTATGATTGATGATACTGTTCAAATATTTGAGTAGTTACTATATGCTTAATTAAGGCTAATAATTGGTGATCTAAATCACCATTATTTTGTCTTGATTTCTTTTTGTCCTAAGGAACTCTTGAAATATTCCTTCTTATAATTGAATATCAATTTGAGTAGATATTATTTATTAAATATCTCTTTTGTAATTCAATTATGGTACTCATTTATATGCAATTAAATATTAGCACATGAATTCCATATACGCTCCTTGTGTTTGACATCGAACTTCAATTTAGATTTCGAATAATAAATTTTATATGTTTATTGAGGTATTTAGAAGTGTGCTACGATGACAAAACATTAAACTCCTATCTGATTCCATTAAGACTTACCCACCATAGGAATTTCTGTAAGAAGTCTCTTTAGCCATCCAGCCTCAATTCCAATGGTGTCCAAAACACATAACTCAACCTCAAAGGTAGACCAGGCTAAAATGGTCTATTTTGCAGACCGCCAGGAGACTGCACGGCCTTCAAGAGTAAAGGCATACCCTGTAACACCATTACTTCCGGAATCCTTCATTTGACCGATCCAACTTGCATTACTATATCCTTCCAAAACTGAAGGATATTTAGCATAATGTAAATTAAGGGAAATAGTTCCCTTTACGTACCTAAGTACTCAGTCTAAGGCATCCCAATGAATATGGTCAAGATAGCTTGTATATCTACTCAACATAGACACGGAAAAAGAAATATCTGGTCTAGTACAGTTAGCCAAATACATCAAGTTTCCTATAATCTGTGAATATCTTAGTTGTAAAATAAGTGTTTCACTTTTGCTCTTATAGAGAGTTTTTGATTAATCAAAAAGAGTGCTTACAGCTTTGCAATCTTCATAACCAAATCTCTCAAGAACCTTCTCAACATAATGAGATTGAGAAATAGCTATCTGTAACGACCCGGTTCCCGAGTCCCTACGAGACACGAGAACCGGACCGACTCGATTAATCCCAAGACCTAGTCGTCCAACGAGGAAGTAACCAAAAGAGCAGTAAAATAAACCACATTCAGCATGAATATAACTAACAGTAAGGAAGTACAGCAGTAAGGAAAGAAACTACTACAGTAGATACCACCACAACAGTAGATCAACATTTATCATATAACATGAATTGCAGGTAAAGAAAGTACAGCGGAAACAAGAACTACTCACTATAACAGAAACAAAAGAGGTACAAAAGACTGTGGTAACTCTACTGGACCCTACTCGGCCCAGTGTCCTCTGCAGCCGCTGACCCTGGCTGCTCAACACCTGGTCCTGAAAAAGGTAACGAGTGTAACACGTCAGCAAAACGCTGAGTAGAGTGGCAAACTAACTAAGGACAACAGTAGAGTGTACAGTAGCTGTTATGTTCTATTACTTCCTTTATTCACATCTTTCAATTTTTTTCACTATTTCATTTATTTCTCAGATCCTTTACTTGATCTCGAATATCCTCGTGGGAACGATCTTGATTGCAGTCTTTTCCAAAAGTAGAAGTAGCACGTGGTGCTCTCCTGGCCGGGAGAGTTCCCCGTGGTGATCCTACCCTCAGTCAACCACCCCAAGGTCACTGACAGACGTAACGGTGACTACGGCACCCGCGATAAACGCACAGGTAGCTAGCCCGCACTGGCACGCGGTCAGTCGTTTCCGTTAACGGGTGCGCCCAAAGCACAGCACGGAACCAGGGCAGAGCCCTTTCAGTAACAGGGGTCCAACCCCTCCACAGTAACCAAACCGGGGCCTTGCCCCTCCACAGTCCGCGCACCCTCGCCTGACTACCCTAGTTTGCCCTAGTGGGCCTAACAAGTCGGTGAAGGAGGCTAGCAGAACCCCGGGGCCCGTGGGGTAGCTAGTACTCTCCTAACACTAGTAGCTCTCCTCGGTACTACGTACACGAGGGCCAACAAGTCGGTACAGAGCGGCCAATCCTAACCCCGGGTCCCTGGGGCGGCTGGCCCCACTCTGCACTAAACAGGTACAAGTACTTCCCTTGGTACTGCGTACCCAAGAGACAGTACAAACTACATCTCAGTTCCATTCCTTTTTCTTTCCAGGAGTTCCACTCCTAATTTCCCGTAGGGTTCCAGCTCTTTATCTCAGAACATCATATGTTTCACTTTCCAGTTTCACATTCTCACAATCCATGATCTCAATCATGTTTCTTTATTCATAACAGGCAGCTGTTAATTCAAATTACAGGCAGCTTTATATTCCTTTCCATTTTTCCAAGACTGCAGTATTATACATTCCACTAGTTTTTCCATCCTAAGATTCATGCCACATCCTAGGATCTAGCATACAACTAGTTTTCCAGCCCTAGGATTCATGCATCACCTAGGAGCTATCATTCCATACATTTCTCATTCCTAGGATTCATGCAATGTCCTAGATTCTAGTTATGGTTTCATACTTTAACAGATTTTATTAATAACTTAAGCCACTCTACCAGGTACAACGGGAGTAATGGGGGCGTGATCGGGAATCCCGCGCGCCTCCGCGACTCTCAAGACTGCAACCGAACGAGGTCCTATCACAAGGATCAAACACAAGGAGTGTCTCAAAATAGTGTATAGTTACTGTAGACGGGTAGAGGAATTAATTCTGAAAAGAACGCAACTCGAATCGCAGAAAACGGAGCTCGAACGGGCCCTAAACGGGTCGAAAAAGACAATACTGTACAAAATCAGACGTCTGGAACTTCTTCCAGACGTCTTAAAAAGTGGATCAGAGAATTACCTGTTCAGCGTGGTTTCCCAGACGTCCAGAAGTCTGCGGGGACGTCTGGCCTAGCTCCCAGACGTCCTATGGTCACCCCAGATGTCTGGAAGTCACTCCCGCCATCTGGTACAACTTCCAGACGTCTGATTCGCAAAGGATAGCGAATCAGCGAACCTGCACACGGCCAACCCCCCTCCCTCAGTACGGTCAGTCGACAAGAAGGAAGAAGAAAGCGGAAACTCACCTTTCAGACGTCTGTATGATCTTACAGACGTCGACCTTACCGTCTGGCTATCAACCCAGACGTCTGATTCTGGAAATTTTTCCAGAATCAGAACCCTGCTCGGCCTCCGCTCGCGACGCCGCCCGCGTCGCACCTCGCGCGTCCACTGCTCCGACCGCAGCAGGTCCCTCTCCGCGACGCTCCGCGCCCCCTGCGCCCTCCGCCGGCCGGCCAAGCCGCTCCGGCGAGCTCGCCCTCACGGCAGAGCCCCGCCCTCGCACGCCGCACCTCCTCCGCGCTCACTGCGGCTGCCGTTGCCGCCCTCGCGTCCGCTCGCTCTCGCGCACAGGAAGGAGAAGAAGGAGGAGACGGTGGAGACGGGAGGGGAGGCGCGCCCTTTTAAGGCCGCGCGAGGAGGAGAGAGAAGGTGGTCGCAGCGCGCCTGCAGCCGCAGAGAGAGAGAGAGGAATCGTAGGTGCGCGCAGAAGAATCTCCCGTGCGAACATAACTGTTCTCCAGACGTCTGTAAACGATCCCGGACGTCTGGTCAGACGTCTGGATGTGATCCCAGACGTCTGGTCCGACGTCTGGGCCACCTCCCAGACGTCTTAAAAGGCGTCTGGGGCACGCGTTCGTTACAGGCGAGCTCGCCCTCACGGCAGAGCTCCGCCCTCGCACGCCGCACCTCCTCCGCGCTCACTGCGGCCGCTGCTGCCGCCCTCGCGCTCGCTCGCTCTCGCGCACAGGAAGGAGAGGAGGAAGGGGACGGTGGGGACGACAGGAGGGGAGGCGTGGCCTTTTAAGGCCGCGCGAGGAGGGAGAGGGTGCGTGGCAGGTCTGCAGTCGCAGGGAGAGAGGGAAAAAGAGAGAGAGAGAGAGGAATCGGGGGTCTGCGCGCACAGGCGCGCAGACGAATCTCTCGTGCAAAAAATAACTATTTTCCAGACGTCTGGAAACGATCCCAGACGTCTTCTCAGACGTCTGTATGTGATCCCAGACGTCTGGTACGACGTCTGGGACACCTCCCAGATGTCTTAAAAGACGTCTGGGCACGTGTTCGTAACACTATCCCTCTGCTGACCAAATCCGTTGAGGCCTAGGATCACATTTGCAACACCCATATCCTTCATCTCAAACTTACTCCTCAAGAACAACTTAGTTTCATTCACAATTCTAGTGTCTGATCCAAACAATACTATATCATCTACATACAGGCATAGGACAATACACATCACCCTTAATCATAGAGTAGACACACCTGTCAGATTTGTGACCTACAAAGCCAAAAGATTGTATAGTCTTATTAAACTTTTCATGTCATTGCTTGGGTGCTTGTTTCAAACCATAAAGAGATTTAACAAGCTTGCAAACCTTTTTCTCATTCTCAGGAACTACAAATCCCTCAGGCTGGTCCATATAAATCTCCTCCTTAAGATCGCCGTGAAGAAAGACGATCTTCACATCCATTTGGTGGATAGTGAGATCATAAATAGAAGCCAATGTAACAAGCATCCGGATAATAGTTATCCTAATTACTGGAGAATAGGTATCAAAATAATCGATTCCTTCCAATTGCTTAAACCCCTTGGCAACAAGTCTAGCTTTGTATTTTTCAATAGATCCATCAAGCTTGAGTTTTCTCTTAAACACCCACTTGCACCCAATAGTAGAACATCCTGGAGGTAAATCAACCAACCCCCAAGTGCCATTAGAGATGATTAAGTCCATCTCATTCTTAACGGCATCTTTTCAGTGCCTAGCTTCAGAAGAAGCCACAGCATCATGATAGGTGGGGGGATCGCCCTCGATTTGGTAAGTAATAAAATCACTTCCCAAATCCTTGGCAATTCTTGGTCTTTTACTTCTCCTAGGTTCAAACTCTTATACTTGATTTGGTTAAAAACAAGAAGAGCTAACCCCCACATTAGACATCCTTTCCACTTGAACAGGAATAGAACCAGATGTGGTGGCTAGATCATCTGAAGTCACATTTTGAGGTAATCCAGTCTTCATAGGAAAAACATCCTCAAAAAATGTAGCATCGCAAAGCTCAATAATAGTGTTGACATCTATGCCTGAAATGCCAAATTTTATAACCAAAAATCTATAGGCATAGCTACTATCAACGTAACCCAGAAAGACTGCGTCAACTGTCTTAGGTCCAAGCTTCTTCCTCTTGTGTTCTGGAACAACCACTTTTGCAAGGCAGCCCCACACTTTAAGATATTTCAAACTTGGTTTCCTATTTCTCCAAATCTCAAATGAATTACTTTCCTTATACTTGAGGGGAACTCTATTCAGAATATGCCATGCCGTATTCAAAGCTTCCCCCCACATGTAAATAGGTAATCCTGAGCTTTGCAAAAGAGCATTGACCATGTCAATTAGGATCCTATTCTTTCACTCTGCTATCTCATTAGATTGAGGGAAATTTGGGGCCGTCACTTCACGAACTATACCAAAAGCTTGACACTATTAATCAAATAAATTGAACATATATTCCCCTCCTCTATCTGACCTCAATCTCTTAAGAGTTTTCTTAGTTTGTTTCTGCTTTTTTCTTGAAGATAAGGAATTTACTTAATGCCTCATCTTTAGACTCAAGCAAATACACATAGCAATATCTGCTACTGTCATCTATAGGTGATAAAATACTTTTTATTGTCCTTAGTCAACACAATGTTAAACTCGCAGATATCCGTGTGCACCAAATCTAGAACCTCGGTATCTCTAGTAATAGAGTAAAAAAGCTTCCTAGCTTATTTAGCCTGCACACATATCTCGCATTTCTTAGTTTTATTTATGGGTATCAGGAATCATATTTAATTTCATCATTCTTTTTAAAGAATTAAAATTTACATGACCCAATCTACCATGCCATATATCACAAGATTTAATATTACTACAAACAGATTGAATCAAATGAAAACTAACATTATTTAGAGTATTTCTAGATGATATATCCACATCACATCTCACTCTAAATAATAAATCAAAATCTGCCAAATACCCCTTTCTATAAAATATTTCATGTCTAAACTAACAACTTTATTTCATTTAAAGTTTAACTCAAAACTCTCTATAACGAACAAGGAACCAGAAAGAACATTCTTTTTCACAGTAGGAATGTGCAACACCCTGCATAGTGTCCAGACTCTCCCCGAGGAAAACCTCAAGTCCACTCATCCAAATCCCAGCACCTTGGCTGCAGAGTCGTTCCCCATCTTCACAATCCCGTTACTGTAGGTTTGATAAGAAGAAAAGAACGATCTATCAGTACAAATATGTACATTGGCTTTAGTATCCACGAGCCATTCAGTCGAATCGTGAATAACATAGAGTTCAGGTTTTATTGAGACATACCTATCGCTAGCCCCAGCCTCCTCAGTGATCACATTCACCAGAAGATTCCCATATGTGGTCTTTTGTTGAGCTTTTTATTAGAAGGATAATCCTTCTTCCAATGCCTAACCTGCCAACAGTGCCAACATGGCTTGTTCTTGGATTTCTTCTGGATCTTGGATTTTGCCTTCATTTTTTTTTATTATTCTTATTTTTATTCTCCTTGCCCTTAGATGTCATGACATTCACCTTAGATTCCACAGAAATTACAAGTGTCTGTTTCCTATGTTCTTTCTCAATAGCAATGGCTATCATCAAATCATCTAGAGAAATCTTTCCCTTCCTATTCTTGAGAGTCATCCCAAAGTCTTCCCAAGATTTAGGGAATTTCTCAATGATAGACGTAACTTGAAACTTCTCAGGAAGTTTCATTTCAGCCTCTGCTAAACCATGGAGAAATAACAGAAATTCATATGCCTACTCTAATACCGATTTACCCTCAGCCATTTGAAATTTAGGAAATTTTGCGACACAATATTTTTTAATACCAAAGTCCTCAGTATTATACTTCTTGTCCAACTCCTCCCATAGCTCCTTTGTAGTGGAAGTGGATGTGCTGTACACATCAAACAGCAGATTGGACAATGCTAATAAGATGCAACCATGACAAATACTGTTACACTCATTCCACACATCCACCACCTTTTGACCTTCAGGAGTGGGTTTTTCCTTATCCAAAATCAGGTAATTGATTTCCAACACCGAGATCAAACCAATGGTGGTCAACTAAATTCTCATGCATTGTTGCCAATGCTTGAAAGTTTGCCCACCAAATTTCTCGAGCATACCAGATAAGTTTACACATGATTTAAAAGTCATTTCCGACATCCTAAATATTTTAGATCTAAGTGATACCTTCTCTAAGATTGTTGGAAATAACGCATATAGGAAATAAATAAATAAAAACATGCATTTCCAATATTTTCGCATATATCAAAAATATTAAATCAAGTAAGTCAAACATAATTTGACAAGATCCAGAATAAAATAAAGAACAAATAACATGCAATAGCACAAATAAAAAAAATAAGAAGAAATTAGATTTTACTCCGATCGAAGCGTCCATTAAGGACTTCCCTTAGAGAAGGTATCGCCTCCCACAATACCAATGCGTCGGGGTCTGACGAACTCCTCCCAGGATACGATGATTCACCTCCAAGATTCGGCGCACTCCAATCTTAGACGTTCTCGAAAACCACCTCAGGAGAACGAAACTAAGGCAACTTAGTTTCCAACCAAATTCTAGATTAATATACCAACTGAATGGTTTGATCAACCAAAAACTTCTCGTGGATCTCTCAATCTCCTTATGCAAGATCAACAAAAGTGATTGGAAATTTTTCCACCAATCTCACGTCGAACGAATGCACCAAGAAAGAGAGACAAGAATGAGAGAGGGGGAGAGAGTAGAGAGAGCTTTTCTACTCTTATAGTATATCAAATGAGAGTCCCCTCGTGACTCTTATATAGAGCCCACAACCAGACGTTTAAGGAAATTCTCATTTTATGGAAACACATACGGCAATTAATCGACCAATTAAGTTTATTAATCGACCAAAACAATTGGTCGATCAAACTTCATTAATTAGTCGACTAAACCAATTGATCGACCAAAACAATCGGTCGACCAATTTTACATTTTGATTGACCAATCTAAGTCAAAATCGTGAGATTAAAATTCGTAGCAAAATGAGTCCAAGTTCCAAATTGATTCTCACCCGAACCCGAGCATGAGCCAGAGACGGGGTGGGGTGGGGTACGCGCAAGCACGTGCATGGTCCCTTGCCCCACCTCTCACTCTTTGCTATATAAGTCTTGAGAGATAGAAACCTTTTACACTGACTAAGAAGTTTGTCCACTTCCAATATGGGACTAAAAATCTCTCCCAAATCACTCTGACTTCAACATGAATTTACATGCCACCATATAATAATTACATCCCAATTGATGCAATTAGGCTCTCAAATCAAACATCGTTGTCATGCGACATGTGTTACGACCCGGTTCCCGAATCCCTACAGGACACGAGAATCGGACCGACTCGACTGATCCCAAGACCCAGTCGTCCAACAAGAAAGTAACCAAAAAGCAGTAAAATAAACCACATTCACCATGCAAGTAACTAATAGTAACAAAAGTACAGCAGCAAAGAAAAGAACTACTACAGTACATACCACTACAACAGTAGAGAATTAAAAACGGGTACAGAAATATGAAGTTTACAATAAAAGAGTACAAGGTGAAACAGAAGTATTCACTACTACAGAAAAATGGTACAACAAAAGTACAACTACTAGGCTCTACTAGGCACAACACCCTCCGCAGCCGCAGGCTCTAGCTGCTCAACACCTGGTCCTAAAAAAGGTGACAAATGTGACACGTCAGCAAAACGCTGAGTAGAGTGGCAACCAGCTAGCTAAGAAAACAGTAAAGGTGGACAAGTAGCTGTTATTTTTAATTCCTTTCTTTATTTCTCTATTTACTCTTTCTTGAATTATTTCTCAGATCTTTCTCTTGATCTCGAATGTTCTTCGTAGGAACGATCTTGATTGCAATCTTTTTCGAAAAGTAGAAGTAACACGTGGTGCTCTCCTGGCCGAGAGAGTCCCCCGTGGTGGTCCTACCCTCAGTCAACCACCCCAAAGTCACTAACAGACGTAACGGTGACTATGGCACGCGCGATAAATGCACGGGTAGCTACCCCGCACTGGCACGCGGTCAGTCGTTTCCATTAACGGGTCGCCCAAAGCACAGCACGGAACCAGTATAGGGCAGAGCCCTCTCAGTAACAGGGGTGCAGCCCCTCCACAGTAACCAAACATACCCCTCCACAGTCCGCGCACCCTCACCTAACTACCCTGGTTTGCCCAGTGGGCCTAACAAGTCGGTGTAGGACGGCTAGCTGAACCCTAGGACCCGTGGGGTGGCTAGCTCTCTCCCTACACTAGTAACTCTCCCCGGTACTGTGTATGCGAGGGCCAAAAGTCGATACAAAGTAGCCAGACCTTACCCCGGGTCCCTTGGGCGACTAGCTCCGCTCTACACTAAACAAGGGGATAGTCGCTCTCCTTGGTACTCCGTACTCAAGGACCAGCTCACTTCCCCATCCACTTTCCTAGTTCCATTCTATTTATTTTCCAGAAGCTCTACTCCTAATTCCCCGTAATGTTCATACTCATATTTCTCAGGCTAATCCATACTAGGTTTCATCATTTCAGTTTAATTCGCATATAGCCCGTGTTTCCAACATTTAATATAAATTTATATACAAGCAGCTCAAATTTAGTTTCCAACAACAGGAATTACATGTAGTAGTTACTAGCAACAGTACTCTACATTTCACAGGCAGCTGTTATCCAATTACAGGCAATTATCATTATTCCATCTACTTATCCAAGACTGCAATTCAGGTATTCAAGACATTCATTTCAGTATTTCTGTTCTTAGGATTCATGCCACACCTTAGGATCTATCATTCAATCTAATTTTCAAGTCCTAGGATTCATACCATACCCTAGGCTCTATCATTCAATCTAGTTTTCAGGTCCTAGGATTCATGCCATACCCTAGGATCTATCATTCATTTCAGAGATGCATTAATGTTTGTAAATAACTAAGGGGAGCCACTCTACCCGCAAAATCGGGAGTAATGGGGGCATGATCGGCAAGTCCACGTGCCTCCGCAACCTCCAAAGCCGCAACAGAACGAGGTCCTAACATAAGGATCAATCACAGGGAACCACTTAGAACAGGATACAAGTATTTTAAACAAGTAGAGGAACTAATTCTGAGAAGAATGGATTCTTAAATGTGGAAATCGGACCTCGAACGGATCCTAAACGGGTCAAAAATGACAATTCTGACTTAAATCAGACGTTTGGATCAACTTCCAGACGTCTTAAAAAACGTTTGATGTCTCGGATCTTAACAACATGTCACATATCTCTTACTATGTATGTGATAAGATTCACCACCTACTAAAGATTAAGAAATCATTAGTGATTTTCACCTATAACTAAAAATCATTAGTAATGTTTGATGTAGATATACAAAATCATCGGTCATATTTGATTTAAATATAAAAATCATCGATAATATTTAATTTAAATATAAAAATCACTGATGTTTAAATTTAAGTTAAAGAGGACTGATGACACAGGATCCACCAAACGTGTAATTTAAAGAAAGCGACGGTCGTGCATCCCTTTTAACGCATTACAAGATATGTTTCCTTACTATCGATTAAAAACAAACGTTCAATGTATCGTGACACCATCAAGTCTATCATGCCACTAACCTACCATTGATTCCATTACCTCCATTACCTTAATATACCCTGAAATTTATCCCAAACTACACACAAGCAGCCATCCGAATGCTGACCAAGGATTAGGAGACGCGAGGAGACGAAACGTCAGTTGTAGGAGCGGCGAACATGGTCTTCAACCTCTGAAGTTAAAAAGGTTTATAAAACTCGAGTAGCTATTTAAGGCCTAGCTTATGGTAATCCTATTTATCAAGGGGATAACTTAACTCCGGTTTGAATTCTTAACATAGGTTATTCTAACCTAAATTCGAAGGAAGGTTGGCTTAACTCTCATTTCAACCCCTATTCTCTCTGTCCTCGAAGGACTGCCTCCCTCGCAACCAATTTCCTGAGTTACCCTTTTTCGCCCTCTTCGCTCCCGCGATGGTTTGTTTTACTGCCTATCTGCAGAACAAGGAGTGTATTTGTGAATTGCTTACAAGACAATCGTTTGTGATTATTTGACTGCAATGTATATATGTCATTTTTATATTAAAGTTTTCATCTCATTTAAATTTTAACTTACTTATATACAAATATAATTACTACTTATGTATAAACTTTTCCCATTGTAAAATAGAAAATTTTTTCGTGAGTTTGGAGGATAATAGGAGGTATTTTCTTTTTCAATTGCCATCTGAATTGTTTCATGGGTTTTACGGTAAATATATTTTTTTTTCTTTTTTATATGTGGATCTGGTTGCATTTTGAGCTCTTTCTCTGTGTCATTTGTGGAGTAAGTTCTCCCATTCTGGGTTGGTTATCCTCCACTAACGATCCTACTAGCCAAGGAAAGTCTTTTACTGCAACTAATTCCTTGATCTCCCCAACAAAATTCATTCTATAGATGCCATATTCAAATGTACTCTTTTAGGTGTAATGGGATTATAGGATGGATTGATGAGGCTTTTAGAATGGCCCCTTTTCCCCTAACCTTGCATTTTATGCCGTACGAGAAACTACCTCAACTAACTTATCCACCATTCTAAGGGTAAAAATGTCTTTTATCACCTTATCCCATATTCTAACCCCCAATCCCAAGTAAATATCCCATTTCACATCATAGGATAACCCTCAATCCCAACCCTCATTCAGTAAATACAACTATGGGTTAACCCCTATTTACAAGTAAACAATAATAGTGGTTAACTCTTATTACAATTTTGTTAACTCAAGTTAGGTAATCTACGTTGCAAACTAATTCTAGGATTTATTTGGATACAAGATAAAATATCATAGGAATAGAATACACAAAGAGGGATGCTTATTTAAGTGGTGAAATAAATAGAGGATCAAGTGGTGAAATAAAAGGATTAGTATATTAATGTGATATTAGCTTATATTTATTTAATATTAAAAATAAAAGTAAAAAATGTTAATCAATATTTATTTAACATTGAAAGTAAAAATAGAAAATATTAATGCATATTTATTTAACATTAAAAATAGATGTAAAACTTATTGTAATTCGACGATTTGTTTGAAAGTTTAACAAAAAAACGGAACTCGCTTCGGACCATAAAAAACGGAACTCGCTTTCTATCTCTGATCGACGTTGTCATATAAGTTTTTTTATATTATGTGAACGAACAGATACTGATTATATCGTGCTCTGTAATTTTTTTATTATAAAAAATAGTGTGCTGGTAAATGTAAATTTACTTTATTTGCTTCGCTTTGATTTTGTACTCATCAATTAGTGTGCGTTAAATGCTACTGAATTCCTGTGATCGGGAAAAAGAAAAGGCACCACCATTGAAGTTCTTGATTTTGTGTTTCGACATTGGTCATAGGATGATTTTTAAATACTTTTACTTTAAGCATCCCTCTAAATTTTGAATCAAATATGTCATGTTAAGAATAATTCATATATTAAGATGGACAGGCAACGAGCCTTTGATAGATGACGTTGGACTCATGTCTGCCTATGCATCAAATCTACTTACTCTTTTTTATTTTTTTTTGGCAAGGGAATGATGCTTTCTTTACCCAGCCTTCCAAGAAATAAGGTAAACATGACGACTCCCAAACTCCATACATGTTGTGTAATAGACAGAACCTAGGTAGGTTATGAGCTTTAACTACCTTAGTTCTAGGAACATTCAGCAATGAGAACCTTTCATACCTGTCCAACAATATCGCACATCATTGCACAACATGCTTTATTCCAAGAAGGTTGAGAGAGGATCTTAATCTGGTTGACAGGAACAGCTGCATCAGAAAGCACAGCCACATGCATCAGCCCAAGATGAATGGCTAATTTGAAGCCATAAAAAATGGCCAAAGATTTTGCTGCTAAACTTGTATTCACTATTCACTTCTAAATCAGAGGAAGACGCAGCAATCACTTCTCCATCTCGATCCACATAGACTGTTGCAATAGTCGATGATCCAGATCCCATAGCTGCATCAACTAAAATGATACAATCATGTTCCATATTTTCCTTCAGCCTATTATCACCTTGCTGCACATACTCCCTCGGAGGTAAGATCACCTCCTCATTTCTGCTATAGAATTTTCCTATATTAATTGCTCCTTCAATCACCATCATTGGGCTAATAATGTCACCATTCATTACCAACTTGCACCTATTAAGCCATAACATATGCAAAATGTAATAAAGCATGTTTTCCCCCAGGCAACATGCTGAAATAGATCTTCCATTTTCCCCAACCAATCTAACCAATTATCATAATTTGGCATAGATAAGATTCCCCAAAAAAACCACATGGCCTTCATGAGCAGGCATCTCATCAACAGGTGCATCCAGTCCTCATTAGTAGCATTGCAAAGGGGACATGCTGGATCCTCCACATGTATTCTGTTTTTAAGAGTTTCTCTTAATGGAAGCGTTTCAACCACCGCTCTCCAAAGAAACAATTTTGTTCTTAGGGCCAAGTCTTTTCTAGATCAAACCTTCTTGCAAACCAAGTTGTTGCATTGTCAGCCTTGCATTTATACCTCCATCCTTCAATAGAGTTAAATACGCTGACCTAACTAAGAAGACACCCTTTGGGTGAGGCTTCCAGATTAGCATGTCTTCTCCTAAATGCAAAAGAGTATTGAGAATCTTATTAACCACCACGTCATTAAAACTAGCTCTGATTCTATCCACATTCCAATTCTGACCATTGTGAGTGAGCAACTCAGATGCTTTTGATAATTGAAGAGCATCTTGATCTGCAAGTACAGGGACATAATCATCCATATCTAACCATGGATCACTCCATATGTTTACAGCCCTGCCACTCCAAACCAACCACAATACATTCTTCCTCAAAATATTTTGAACTTCAGCAAGTGCCTTCATAAAGGGGGAAGCAGAGGACTTGACTATATACTCCCAGAACATACCTCCCGAAAAATACTTCCCTTTTATCTGAGTATGCCACGTTCCATTCTTTTCCATACAAAGCAACCAAATCATTTAACCAACCTCATCGATCTGAACCCCAATCCTCCCATACACTTTGGTACACAAATACTCTTCCATACCTTCAAGTAAATTTTTTTACTCCCATCTGCTCCCCACCAGAAATCCTTATTAAGCCATCAATCTTTGAACATAACTTTTTTGAAAATAAGGTTGTGGTCATTAGATAGCAAGGAATGAGCCAAAACCGCCTGAACTAATACTTCTCTTCCCGCCTAGGAAAGCAATTTACCTGTCCAAGCAGCCAATTTTCCATTAAATTTGGGGATTACTAACTCCTTCAATAACTCTTGATTTACTTCATCAAGAATAGGGCAACCACCAAATCTACTTACTCTTATCCATCCAAGCTTTCGACTGTTGATATACTTGTACCTGGTTGGTTACTTGCTTCGATACGGGTAAATAATATCCAATGGACACCTAGTTATGGATATAATAATATCCAACGGATACCTAGTTATGGATATGGGTTCAGATATTGATACTCGGTGGATAAACATGTAGAATATAGATATTACATCTCCAACCAAATATGGGTTCGTGAAGAATCAAATCTAATTCATTGACATCCAATTAATGACGAAGGATGTTATTATCTCTATGGACCTGACCATCATTTATCTTCTAGTTTTTAACTTTGAAACATGGACTTAATTTAATAAATCAAGAATTAATAAACAACCAAACTATACGTCTCTTGATTCTATTTACTCTACAAAGACATTCAACAAACCAAACCCGACAGGCTTGGTTCTGTTTACAATACTTATAATAAATACAAAAACAGTAAGTCACTTTTTTTTAACTATGATCCTCTAATTTCCAAAAAATGCATCTAACCCTCTAGAATATCCAAAGTGCAAATAGTTAACAGTGTTTCTTTTTGCATAAGTTTATATTTTGACGAATTTGACCTCTTTAGTAGGTTTGCGTACTAACTCCTCTCGTTACCATCCATGAAGAGCAAAAGCCTTCCAATCCTATAAAATACCATGCCTAACATTCAATTGAATTCGAGACCTAAGCTAAGCTAATCGAACCAAACCCTTTGTCGAACCTAAAGTAATAAAAAAAAAAAAGAACTTGTTGAAAATGAGTTTGTCATATCATGCAGGCAAAGATATCCCTAGCAATGCCCAACCCAACACCGTCGCCAAGCTCCACCAAGGGCTCGCACACCCCCAACGTCGCCAATAGAGGTCGCGCAACCCTCCTACGTCGCCAACAAAGGTTGCACGACCCATCATCACTACCAAAGGCCACACCACCCTCCTACATAGCCGCCAGAGGCTGCGCACCCCCAAGCGCCATTGCCAATGGTTATGCAACCCCTTAGCACCGCCCCTATTGCCTCTTGATGTCGCTTGGAGGGCACTGTCCTCCTATGTTTGCTCCCTAGAGCAATTCGCTTGGTCATGAACGAGACGTAGTGGATGAAATCATATTTAACATCTATGATATGCTTATTTTATACTTAGTAACCTAAAATGCATCACACTCAGTTGTACATAAACATTGTATTTCATGCATTCATGCACCTTTAGGCCATGCATGTACTTAGAATTAATGCTAAATAATTATGTTGACACATGCATCTTCGATTGCAAGAGCTGGGGAGCCGAATAAAGAATAAGGCTCATGCATCTCACTGCAATACGAGGACCCCGCATTGAATTTGCACAACCCATAGAAGCAACCACCATTTAACCTCAATCCCAAACTCCACTCTAAGCCTAAGCCACACCCATAAACCTCATGAGACACCCCCTACCTTCTCCTAAAATTGCACCTAAAACCTCTACCACATCATCATCCTAATCATCATTCCACCGTACCACTCTCCAACTCATCTCCACCTCACACTCACCCCTCCACCATGGATGTGCACACGCCCCCTCACCTTCTAAAAAATTCTAGAGTACTCTAGAAACTTTCCCCAAACCCTAGCCACCCCCACCCCACCCCCCATTTGGACACACACAAAGCACACACACACTCCATCCACCTCCCATCTCCCCATTGCCTCCACCACATCCCACAACTCCACTTATCCTCTCCAATTTCACTTCCCTCTATCCACCTCCATGAGCCACACCAAGGCCCTTCATGAGCTCCTCCTCCAAGTCATCGTTAACGAGGTGGCACCCCAAGTTGCATTTGATGCACAAGGCGTTGTATGCAAGCACCACTCTTTTTTATTTCTTTCTTTTGTTATTTTGTTCTTAGTGTAGTTATCTTTATTTTCTTGTAGATCAACCCTCAATGATTGCATTGGGATGCCTGTTCCCCTTACGAGCTCACCCCAAGGTCACATTTCCCGCTTTCTTATTGTCACTTTTGTAGTTGAACCCGTCAGGTAGTGTAGCTAGTAAGCAGGCTTATACCACCTTAGTGGTAACGGCAAGCTCCAAGATTTGTGGTTTACGCAAGGTAATTTATGGCCTGAAGCAAAGCCCCATGGACTAGTTTCAAAAACTGTCAGAGGTGGTTGAGATACTAAGATTTCACAAATCTTCATCTAATTACTCTGTCTGTAATGAAGACAGTACATAGGGACTCCTTGCCATGCTGGTGTATGTTGATATATGACACCATTCTTATGGGGGATGATAAGCAAGGCATCGTTGATCTGAAGAAATGCCTTGCAAAAAATTCTGTTATCAAAGACTTGGGGCTACTGTGTTATTTTCTTGGGATAGAGGTTGCTTGCATCAAACGAGGGATTGACCTATCTTAGAAGAAATATACTACCGATTTTCTATAGGAGATAAGCATGGTAAAAGCCAAGCTAGCAAATATTCCTATGGATCCAAAGGCACACTTGCTTAATGAGCAATCAAACCTAGTTGACACTCATCAATATAGAAGCTTAGTTGGGAAGTTTCTCTATTTAACTATTACTTGGCCTGATATTTCTTTAGTTGTTGGAAAGCCAAGTCAATTTATGGACAAATCCACCAAGCAACACTGAGATGCTGTCATGATAATACTAAGGTGGGCGAAAAATTTCCCAAGTTGTTTACAAAAGGTACCTCCTTAAAAATTGTGGCATACACAAATGCTAACTATGTTAGTAGCATTGTAGATCGAAAGTCCATTACAAGGTTTTGTACCTACATGGTTGGAAATTCAATAACTTAAAAGAGTAAAAGCAAGTTGATGCCTCCAAATCCAATGCAAAGTTTGAATAGCAAGCAATGGCCTAAACGGTCGCTAAAATGATGTGTATATGATTACTCCTATTAGATTTACACATTCCTATTGAAGCTTCTATAGAGATGAGATGTGATAACAAAATCACCTACAAAGCAAATAATCCCATACTTTATAAGAGGACCAAGCATTTAGAAGTCAACTATCATTACACCCGTGACTTGATCCAACGTGAACTTCTTCGCACTACTCATGACTTTTGAAAACCAAATAATTGACATCTTTACCAAAACACTTCCACAAACTCTCTTCAAGAGATGTTCCAAGCTGAGTAAAATACATATTTATACCACAGCTCGAGGAGTGTGGAGAGATTTGTAATAAGCTTCTTATCATGCTTCTCATTTCTTAAATAGCATCTGAACTTTAGGCATATCTATATATATTAAGACATAATGTTACGAAATAATTAAATCCACTAATTTTATTTGAACAATAACCCATTCTATCTTAAGCACAAATCGTCAATGCGGCCTCTTTTATTTGATTTGGCTAGCACTTTGACCAAATTAAACTCAACTATATTTTTAAACAAGTCACATGAACCACCGTATAGGGCTAAATTACAACATGAGAAATTGCCTTTTTTTCTACGTCTAACAAAATTTAAAAATTGAAGAGTGTAGCTTTATAGGGAAACAAAGTTTACCAACCAATATGATTTTCGTCCCTCGAGTTAAATAAAAAATTCAAAAGTTGCACATGCTCATCAAATGCTAAACTCAAATGCATTCCATGTGTTCTCTACAACATTATCAATAGTTAGATACTAATCAATACGTTCACATCTAACAAATTGCTGCACAAAATTCCCACATACAATCTTTAGCTTTGATCAGACTCAGAAGTAACATATTTATTATCCCCGAAAGGAAGAATTACCTTACATAAAGAAACACAAGTTGGAGGAATGAACAAATCCACTTTAAACACAATCTCATGCATCTTTACGTGGTGAAGCAGGGCAAAGTTACGATGAGACTACTTTGATATCAAGCTGGGAAACTTCATAGACCATGAGATTGTACATCTCCAAATTGGACTCTAAACCAGAGGTGTTTCTATGATTGCAAGTTCCCTGAGAAACAAGAGCTGGAAGCAACATCATTCCACACCAGTGTGCTCAACTTCAAGATCCAACTCATGACTCATTGGAGCTTGTCTGGGATTCCCAGCACCAACCAATGACGAACCCAACAGCTGCCCATCAGGTGAAACATCTGATGAGGATGATGCAGGAACGCCATTTGCTAAGTTTTCAATGGGATGATCAAATTTACAATTCGGGCCGAACTTGCAGATCCCATAACGGGAATAAAAGACACACAAGGGTTCTCCCTATTTTGAGAACGAAAGAAGATTCAATTAATTTCAAGACAAAACAAAGCAAACTCCATGCAGTAATAAAATGTAACCAAGTCAAAAATTGGAATCTGATAGACCAGCATACTAAATTGGCAAAAAGCAAAAAAGATGCCTACAGATAAACTTGGGTCCATTATGAGAAAAAGATGATACAATTGAGCATCCAATAGCATGCACCTAATAGTTGCAATGACAAAGCAGCAGAATTGAGATTTCTGATATGAACTTCTTCTGAAACAAAAGAAAATATACCAAACCTGTTTTTTATTATGGCAAGGCTGGTCCGCCAGACCATTGCCAACTGATGTGTCATCATGAGACCATCTTCCGGAAGGTTTACCCAATTACTTCTAACAAATAAAAAGGGTGCCAACCTCCAACAGTGCACGCAAGGCAGGTTAGTAAGTGCTGCCTGCCAACCATGGGGCCCTAAACAATACATTGACATGGGTGAAGGTAAGCCAAGTTACCTGTCTTCCTTGCATTTTTAACATGTCACCGACACATTTAACCTCTTAATGATCATATGATCATTCAGCAATCAGATGCCATATTCCTTTCCAAACAAAAAAAAAAAAAATCAGATGTTCTCTAAACCACGTGACCCACATTAGGCAGATTATTCTAACCTTGAAAAAATCATTGATGCACACAATGGATGATTTGCCTTCAATGCTGTAAACAAGACTTGCAGGTGAAACCCATGTGAATAACACAGGCCAAGAGTAGGTTGTTGCAAAAACACCCTACTGGATAATCAACCTTCCCCCTCTTCTAAAAAACAGTAGGTTGCTGCAAAAACATTCGGTTGGTTTGGCAACCCCTGCCACAAGTTCAAAGAGTGCCACTTTGCACACCCGTTTATATTGCAGAGTAAGTCTTTCACCACTTTCAAATGAGAACAGAATATGTGCAGGAAGTATCATGTAAGTTGATAAAGACGAGCTGAGTCTTGTTGAACAAATTCATTAAATTACATTGCATAAGTAATTTCAATCAAAAAGAAAAAATAGTCCTTCGTTGTATTGAGTGGTATGCAATGAATGCCTCACCAACATTGTAAGAACATGCCCATACTAAGCTCCAGTAACTAGGAACATGCTTGACGGATTCTGTACTGTTCAGCAAATTATTTCCCCTTCACAATTTTTTAATAATGGTATGAGATCACTAGACATCTCATGATGCTTATGCCTCTCACCTCTTGACGTTCTGTTCAGAGACCTTGTACGAGAACTTACCACTTCTACATGATTTTATCCTCCAACTTCTCACACTACTGCAACAGCAATGGATACTATAATCAAATTAAATAGGGTTTTTGCATATACTCTCCTAGAATCTTTTGCAAAGGTGTGGATACCCTTATATAACCCCTATGTACCCATGTACCTTGATATTTACATACATACTCTCAGAAATGTCACTCTACTTGCATGTATACTCTTAAGTAAAAGATTAAACTAAAATTTAAAGGAATTTTAACAAGAAAGCCCTTGATGCAGTTCTCTTTTAATCCGAAACCCCCTTCCTCTCCTTCCCTACCAACCTCACCACCCCCACACCAACCCCAGCCGCCCCCACCTTCCCCTACCCACAACCCCCTCCTCTATCAGTTCCTCAGGCACATCACCCAACTCGCACAGGTTGTAGCCCTGCAACATCACATATAGTTGATCTCCACCATCGCCAAGTCCCTCACTGGCAATGCCCATAGTGCCATGTCATACCTGTCCATGCTCTCATACGTCTGCTTGTAGCTCTCCAACATTGCATCATACAAGGTTGAGGCCTTCAGTGAGCCCTTGCAAGCAAGTACATCAAACTCTATACATGCGACCGTCACCAAGCCCGTCATCATGAGGTGAATCATTAGTGTGTCCTTGAGGTTGATGATGTCACCTACTTTGAGGTATGGCTCGACAAAGGACAAGCAAAGGTTAGGGTACGTTGTACAAGGAGGGTGGTGGAGGAAGGAGGGGTGATGGAGGGAAGAGGTGGATGATGCTGGCAGAGGTAGGGAGGTGGAGGTGGCACGAAACGGAGGGGGTGATGGAGAAAGTGGGGAGGAGGTAGATGGTGATGGTCGAGGAGGGCAAGTGAAGGTGATGCTAGAGGGTCAAGGATAAGGAGGGGAAGAGAGGGCAACAAGGCAAAGGGTGATAGGTCACCTGCTCCTAGAGTAATTCGCTCCTTGGGGCCTAGGAGTTCGATTTAGGCAAGCCGCTTGTCTGCAACATGAAGAGTGTGATGTCGAAAAGAGTTGAGAGAAAGAAATCACACAGGACACAACAATTTTTTACAATGTTCCACACCAGAATGGAGTGTACATCCTTGGAGGGGACCCAATCCTCAAATTGCACCATATCGACAGTGATTATTGTATATGCAAGGTTTTGACGATATAATTGTGGAAGGATGCAAAGAACAAAGTCATGAAGGATGAAGAAGAAAAAAGAGAAACAAATTGAAAACTTGTGAACTTTGTATTTTATTTTAAAAGATGCATTTTGGTTTTATTTCTCTCATAGAAATTACTGTAGAAGGGCCAAATGTGGCGGGTGCAACCTAGTCTAGTCAATTATTAGCGAAACACAATATGTCAAGGACCGGACAAAGAGTTTCCAATCCCCTCGGTTTAATTTTTCTATATCTACTTTTTGAAGTACTTTTCTTGGCCCTGCACGATCAGAGGAGGTCAAGCTACTTCATGAATTGCTAACCTAAGGATAGGCACACTATTATCAGGAGTATCCACAAATGAACAAGATTGATTGACTCCTAAATCATCGACTACTAATCTCAGAATCCGAAAAAGAGGGACCCACCAACATCAAACGACAGGCATTTATCAAGGACTTCTCCAATATCGCAATCCCTCTCACTCACTTCACTCAAAAGGATGTCAAGTAGGAGTGGACAGGCAAAGAGAGTTTCCAAAAGTTGGAGCAGAGACTGACCTCCGCAACCGACTTGCTTTGAAGTGCAGAGGTCCACAGTACCTAGCTTTCAGTGGGAAGGAGCAATCACATAAAACAAGAACGATAATCTGTAGCAGTTTAGGTTGACCAAAATAACATCTAGGCCAACCAAAATGGAAGCATTCAATTAGGCCACAAATGAACTAGATTGGTCAACATAAACACACCTGACACCAAACAATGTTAACGGTAAAACATCAAGATGGTCGTGAGGTGGGCGCAGACAGAGCGTGGAGGCTCTTGTGTGCGGAGAAATCCAGAAATCTCATCCATAGTACTGGAATGTGCGTATAAGACGTCTGGAATGTCCACCAGACGTCAGATCTGGGTGATCAGCGAGTCTAGAGAAGAGGCAACGACTAGATGGAGCAAGGGCTCCTTGTTGTCCGGCTAGAGGCCTAATTTGGCCTTGGTGATTCACGACAGAGAGAAAGTAGAGAGAGGAGAGGAGCTTTGAGGTTTTGAAAATATTTGTTCTATTGCTCTATTGGTCAATTGCTCAAATGAAAATAGATAGGGAGGTTCTATATTTATAGGGAGAACATACCAACTAAAAATAGTAAAAACTCTATTCCTATTAGAGATTTAGATCTTCTCTCATTTGGAAAGTTCTAATATCTTAAACAGACCCACAACTAGTTTCCTAAACCAACTTGCTAAAAATAGGAAACAACCAAAAATAGAAAATAACCAACTAAGAATAAGAAATAATCAAAATGGGAAATAACTATTTTTGGTGCACCCAAAATTGGTTCTTGGGAACCCAAACCACCGATCCTGCTGGGCGTCTGGATTGCTACCATGTAGCCTATTGATTGCCATGTGGCATGTGCCACGTGGATTCTTCTCTGTTTCCCAACACTCCCCCTCAAGTCAAAGGTCGGGAGGCCGATGACTTGCCGAAATTGAAATTGATGCATCATTCTTCTTGAGATTTTGAGGATGATATTCATGTCTCTTTCTTCTACACTCGAGAGTCAAGCTCTTCATCTCGGTGTTCCTCGATGTGTTAGAAAAGTTCCACGGGTCTCCTCGTGAAGTATGGTGCCTTGCTCCTGAGCCGGCAAAGACCTTTGGCTTTTCTTTGAGCCAAGGTCACCAAGAGAAAGTGTACAAGTCTATGCATTCTTGGTGCTCTTCTAGAGGCTTTACTATGCCTCTTTTGATAAATCTCCTCGTGCTTCTTCTTCTCGTTCTTGAATTTCGATGCCTCTTCTTGGAGAATACTGAGTTTCTCCTGTCTGCCAACGAAGATCTTGAAGGTGCGAGCCCACAAGACGTAGTTGGCAACGTCACTCAATTTGATGGTTGTCCCGGAGATAACAATCTTGCTCTCACCAGGGCCGAGCATAACATCTTCGACGATCATGGTAGATTACGCCATCTCTTGGTCTTACTTTTCCTCGCAAGTCGCTAGATTTGAGGACTTCTTCAGATGCACGAACCTCCAACGAGTAGTTGGATCTTCTATGCGCACAGAAGCCTAAAGCGTAGGCTCTGATACCATGTAGAGATTTCTAAGGTGGGCGCAGATGAAGCATGGAGACTCCTGTGCGTGGAGAGATCCAGAAATCTCATGCACAGTACTGGAATGTGCATATAAGATGTCTGGAACGTCCACCAGACGTTTAATCTGAGTGATCAGCAAGTCTGGAGAAGAGGCAACGGCAAGATGGAGCAAGGGCTCCTTGTCCGGCTGAAGGCCTGATTTGGCCTTGGTGATTCACAAGAGAGAGAGAGTAGAGAGAGGAGAGGAGCTTTGATGTTTTGTAAATATTTGTTCTATTGTTCAATTGCTCAAATGAAAATAATTCGGGTGATTCTCTATTTATAGGGAGAACATACCAACTAAAAATAGTAAATACTCTATTCCTATTAGAGATTTAGATCCTCTCATTTGGAAAAATCTAATATCTTTAACAAATCACACAACTAGTTTCCTAAACCAACTTGTTAAAAATAGGAAGCAACTAAGAATAGAAAATAACCAACTAGGAATAGGAAATAATCAAAATAGGAAACAACTATTTTTGGTGCACCCAAAATTGGCTCTTGGGAACCTAAACTGTCGATCCTACTAGGCGTCTAGATTGCTGCCACATGGTACTGCCACGTGACCTGTTGATTGCCACGTGGATTCTTCTTTGATTCCCAACAGGTCCAATGGCTATTAACACATTAAATGTAGTTTTTTTTTAAAGGGAAAGGGCGGTTATCCAAGTTGATAACCCCCCAAGATTATATTACTAATGAAGGCACGTGGCCATATTACAAATTAGAGCTCCATAAGCAATCAGAAAAGAAATAGACTGAACAGAATTCTCCACATAAGGCCACTGCTGCCTAAACACAACTACATTTCTCCCCAGCCAGGCGCCCCATAAAACTGCCAGAGTCCTTACTCTCTCCATCCTGAAGACATTCCACCCCCCATTACTGACCCCGCACCTGAACAATCTCCAAAACTCATCAAAAGTAGTATGCGTCCACCACCCTGTATCGAAGCAACTCCAAATCTGAGACACAAAGGGACATCAAAAGAACAGGTGATCAACATCCTCCTCCGCCCTCCTAAACACCAAGGGCATCCGATCCCTGCTACTTGAACCCACCTAGCCCTCCACACTCTTGTCATGAGCCTGCCTCTCCTGAGCAACCAGCCAAAGATCTTCACCTTCAGAGGACAAGCTACCAACCAGACCTTGTTACAATCTCTAATGAAGTCAATATCCTACAACCCACCAACATTCCCCAACCTTCCATATGCATCAAGAATGGAGAAATCACCCTCTTCCCAGAAGTATGCATCCCCACCGCCCTCTAGTTAAAAGTCCCCCAACTCCTACAGTAAAGCCTGAAACTCCACTATCCTCTAGTCCACCAAGTTTCCCACAAGTGGGGCACCAGCAATTTTCCCATACATCAACCACCAAGGCCCCCTAGTCGCAACCAGCACACACAGCCTGAGGTATTGATTACACAGTCTCCAATATCCCATTCAGTCATCCAGTCAAAATCTAAACAATCTTCCAAAGCCAAGCACAAGCGTAAAAAAACTCATACAACCTAGGCACCACCAAAGAATGACCTATACGGAAATGGGAGGCAACCTGTCGATGAGACGGCAACAAGCCCCACCATAACGGACCACCATAACATGTTCGGAAGACCTTTCCCACAAGACCCTCTTCATTCCCAACCATCCTTCCAATCCACTTTATCAAGAAACTATCATTCACTCTTCCCACCTCCCTAGCCCTTAGACCCCACCCCCTTCACAGGCTTGCACACCTCCTCCCAGGCCACCATCCTCGCCCCCTTCCAACCTGCTCCATAGTTCATCCAAAAGAAGTTTCTCATCAAGCCCATAATCTTTTTTGAGATCTAATGTGACATCTTCAACACAGAGGCAAAGTATGAGGCCATAGATGACAGCACTGCCTTGAGTATCACCAATCTCCCTCCTCTGGAGAGAATCTTGGACACCTACCCCGCCAACCTCCCCTCTATCCTCCCCACAAGGGGGTCCAATCGTAAACAGAGATCTTCCTATCTGTTAGGGGAAGACACAAGTAGGAAATAGGCCAAGCTTCCTCATGTGTGTCCAAAGCACAGCTACATCTGGTGACCTCATCAACCGACATATCGAACGGGATAAATGTTGACTTCGAGTAATTTATCTACAACATGAATGCCTCCCCAAATAGCTCCAGCAAAATATGCACCTTCCTCGCCTCCATCTCAGAGCCCTCTACAAAATACAGTGTCATCTGCAAACTGAAGCACTAGTACCATAGCCTCGTCATCCAAAAGAATTCTATAATCAGGTTCCTCTCACATGCTCTAACTGACGACCTCACCAAAGCATCAACTGCCAAGACAAAAAGCATCGACGCTAAGGGGCAACCTTGTCTGACACCTCTCGTCGACTGAATCCAGCCCCCCACTGGATTCCCATTGATAAGAACTAAGAAAGATGTTGTCGTAATGCATCACTTCATCCATTAAATCCAAACTGGCGGAAAGCCTCTTTTTATCAAGGATGCCCAAAGACCATTGGACTGAGTCGTACGTAATGCTGTCAATGCGAAAGGCGATAAAACAAGGCGACGGCTCAAAATCACCTGAGGCGAGGGGCGACAAAAAGGCGACAGCCCAAGTGAATTGAAGGGATCGTCTTCTGTTGGCATATATATATCTTATTAACTCAATTTAACAGCACTAAGTTTATAAAAATGTCTAATAATAATGTTGGAGACTTTAAGTAGAAGAAAATGATTAACAATTACATTGTCAAAAATTGTTTCACATAATTTCAAATGGTAGAGAAAGAAAAGCTTCTATACAATTAAGGTAAAAAAACATAAAAATCAAAATTGTCATTCAAGTGAACAATTGTCAATTCTCAAATAATAAAACGCATCAGTCATTAGAATCATCTTCAAGATTCAATCCGTCATCGTCATCGACATCGTCACCAGCAATTTCTTCAATCTCCTCTTCCTCTTCCTCTTCCTCATCACTGTCTACATACTCTTCCTCTTCTTCAATAACTATTGGAGCTTTCCCTTTTCCCTTAGACTTCTTAGGACCATTTTTCTTTGTAGTAGCACGAGCCCGAGTACGTCGAATAGCCTCTTGCTCGTTAATTCCTTATGCAAGCTCAACCATGCCCTAAGTGAGATCATCATCACCAAACACAAGATCATCACCTACATTTTCCTCCATTCTCCCTAATAGTCATTCATTTGAATCATCAATTTCTTAGAGGGAAATGGGATCAAAATAATCCCTATCTTCATATTGATCCCTTAAAGCTTCGTTGTACTTAACAAAATAAGATCATTCAATTTTTGTTGCGCCAACGGATTTCTTTGAGTGAGCCTATATAGATTTCCAAAATAAAATGATTAATATAAAATTGCTTCATAAAATTAATGCTATGCATATTATGAATTGGTTTGTAACTTAAATCTTCAAATACAGTCCAATTCCTTTCGTATCCCGAAGCACTACAAGTAAGACCTAACACCTTCAGTGTCAATTTCGCCAAGTTAGGTGTAGACCCACCAAAGAGATTCCACCACTCCATTGTAAAAAGATAACAAGTTATATAATATTAATAAGCAACTAGAAATGGAAAGTTACTATAAAAAATTTATACCACTTGACTACCTGGAGCAATGGTCTTTGTCTAATAGCCATAGGTGTTCCAAAGAGTCCGTGTGCATTTATATAAATGGAAATTTCTCGTGTTCTTTTGTCTTGCACACTCATCAAACTCCAATTTTGCCAAGACATTGTAGAATCCATTCATAGCCTTTGAATCAAATTCAAGATTTCGATTTTCATAAAAGAATTCAAGATTGAGGAAATATCCTGCTGCATGTAGAGGCCTATGAAGCTGGCAATCCCATCTCTTTTCAATGATGTCGCAAATAGGTCCAAACTTTTCAGCATTATTGTTGAAAGCCTTCACGGCAG
Organism: Thalassia testudinum; assembly: GCA_037157565.1. NCBI lineage: Eukaryota > Viridiplantae > Streptophyta > Magnoliopsida > Alismatales > Hydrocharitaceae > Thalassia > Thalassia testudinum. The sequence goes on along the minus strand of JAZHRO010000036.1, from coordinate 120,547,098 downwards.
CTTCCTTAGCTCTATTCATTGCTTCGTATATGTATCCCATTGTGGGCCTCTTCTCTGAGTCAACAAGGCGGAGCACTCTCACAAGAGGAGACGTAGCCTTGAAAATGTATACAACCTTATTCCAAAATGAAGGCATCATGATGATTGTTGCCACCTTCTTTCCCTTCTCTTCTTTTACATTTTTAGAAGCAATCCACTTATCGAAAGTGAACATCTTCCTTAAATTTGCCTTTTGTCTATGAATGCTCTGTAAGGTGAGGAAAGATGTAGCAAATCTTATAACTACAGGCCTTAACAACTCCCTACTTGTGAATTAGATGCATGTATATATAACTACTCAGTTGCATTGCATGCTTGAGTGTCTTTTATACATCCTCTAACTTCTCAAATCTTCCAACATCAGATCGATGCAGTATGCAGCACAAGGAATCCAATAAACTTGAGGATGCTTAGCCTCTAATAATTTGCTTATGGAAAAGAAAATTGATATTTTTTATATTTTACAATGCTTACAATATTAAAGAAAATACGTATGTTAAAATAAATAAAGATTATTACCAGCAAGAACATAATTCGATGCGTTTTCACTGACGGCTTGAATCACATATTCCTCCCCGACGCGACCGATCATGCCACTTATCAGCTCGCAAAGCTTCTCCCCTGTCTTTACGTAGCTTGAGGCATCAATGGACTCCAAGAAAACAGTTCCTAAGGAGAATTGACGAGAAATTTTATAAGTGTTCTGCTTTTCCTCTCTGTTCAATATTCTGTCATCAATGTGCATCCATATTTCTTCCAAGCATCATGATGTTTGGTAATGAAATCATAAGTCGTTCACATGATATCTCAATAAAAGAACTCTTACTTCATGGTAAGGAGGCTTCAATCCAGGACCAAAACGACCAATTGCCTCAATCATTATCTCAAACCAGATATCTTTAACAGCATTGAATGCAATGTTACGATACATCCATTTTGCAATGATCCGTACAACTGCATCTCTTCCCTCCTTGAAAACCTCAAAAAGTGTAGTTTGTTTTGTCAACAATCTCCTTTTTCATTCATGAACCACCTTCTCAAGATCAACCTTCGCAAACTTATCTATTGGTCCATGAAACTTCTTCATTAGAGGAAGTCCACTTCTACTTCCACCAACACTCATCATGATTCGAACCTTCTTTGCATGTGACTGTGTATGATTTTCTACTATTCTTTTAGTTGTGAATCTATCCATGGGTCCTTGTAAGACATTCACTTCTATTTCATCTCCATCATCATCATCATCGTTAAGTGGCTCATCGTAAACAAAATGTTTCATGAACTTTTCTTTTTCTTCCTTTTTAGATTGTTGATATTCTCTTAACTCCTCTCACATGTTGTAGAGCTTTTGGACATATTGTTGTGTTCTTATCACCACCAATAATATGTCCAGTAGCTCTATGAATCCCCCCTTTCACTATCCTATCACAAAAAGTACACTTCGTATCATTAGTCTTTTTTGGGTCCTCCAATGTGACATACTTCCAACATGGGTGCTTCCCCCTTGTTTCAACCATCTATATAATTTAAAACACATGCAAATTTGTAAATGCTAATCTAACATCAAAGTCGCTAGTTTTATACATAGTTACATACAAATATAACTGTATGTGTGTGTGTGTAGTTACAATGTTATTATGTAACATACATATATAATACAACATACTTATATTATATAATATATACATACTTATATATACTAGGGAGGCATACATATATATAACATATTAACATACATATACATCCAATGTAACATACATATATATATCAACGTACTTATGTATATACTTACGCATTACTTATGCATTACTTATACATACATATATAATATTACATACATATGTATTACTTATGTTAAATACGTACTTATATAACATATATATATGTACATAACATATATATATACATAGTTTTTTATTTACCATTTAACATATATATATGTAACATATATACATCAATATATGTTAACGTACGTTCAGAAACAAAATGAATCGTTTCTCCTCAGTTTCGAAATGATGGAGAAACATCCCCCAACAGAACCCGAAATGATCGAGCGACGGTGGTGTGGTCAAAGTTCGAACTCGAAGAAGCTCGAGCTGAGGAGATACCTGGGCGATCGAGGTTGAGGAGGCGTCGCAGATGGCCAGCGAAGACGCTTGGGCAACGATGGTGGTCGAAGAAGCTTAAGGCGTGAGGGTTAGCGTGGAGATGACAAATCTCTTCACACACCTAAATAGTCTCGTATAGAATGTGAGAGGTCGTTAAGGGCAAGAATGGTAAGTCCATTTGTTGCTTTAAAAAAAAAAAGCTTTCAATGCATCTAGGGTTCAGGCAATGAGGCGAGGAGGCGCCGCCCAAGGTAAGGAGGCATGTCACCTGTTCGAAAGGCCTTGCCTAGGTCTTCATCGAGGAAATGACCTCCTGTATCGCCTCGCCTCATCACCTCGTTGCCTGAGGCGACCGCCTCAACAGTGCTGGTCATACGCCTTCCTGAAGTCAGCCTTCCACAAAACTACCATCTTCTTCTGAGCCAAGATCCCTAACGTCGTGACATAACCATCCAAAATGTTCCTACCTAGGACAAAGTCCGTCAAGTACCCCTGCTAGCACCCCCCTAAATTTTGCCACAATCAAATAAATGACATTAGATGGGGCAATGGGTCTAAAATCATCAATGGCCTTCACCCCCTCCCTCTTTCGTAGCAAAAACATAAAGAATTTGTTGAGCAAATTGAATCCAAGATTTCCCTCCCTGAACTCCATTAACACCTGCATAACATCCTCCCTAAGGAACATCCAAAACTCCTTATAAAAATACACCAAGAAGCCATCAGGACCAAGGCAATCATATGCATTCAACCCCTAAATCGCTTTCTATACCTTGTCCTCCATGAAAGGCCATGTTAGCCCCCTAACCTGATCCTCACTGATGCCTAGTATGTTCAATCCCAACCTTCACCTCCCACTCAACCTCTTCCCTATGAAATCTCTATAAAAATCAGCCGCAACTCTACCAACTGCATCCCTGCTGAGGAATTCTGTACCATTCACCAAAAGCCTATCAATCTAGTTCCTTCGTCGCCTCCCCGAAGCCACCATGTGGAAAAAGCGTGTATTGGAATCCCCCTCTTTAAGCAACTTCTACCTAGACATCGTCCTCCACTCCACCTCAACCTTTCGATCCTCTTCCTGGACAACCTGTAAATGCAACGCTTTGGCTTCTCAATCCTCCTAAGACAAGAGCCCCAAGTCATCCACTCTATCCAACCTCGCAATCTCTTCCAACGCCTCACTCTTCTTCATATTTCGTTCCTCTTTAATTTGCCTCCTACACTCCTTGAGGAATGATCTAAGCTCTCGAAGCTTGGCTTCCATCATTGTTGTTGATCCAACTGACCTCATAGATCTTCGTTTCTCCTCTATCTTTCCCCTAAACCCATCCTCCATTAACCAAGCCCTATCAAACTTAAAGTAGGTTCCATACTATCTTCCTTCATTGTACAGTAGCGACATATCATCTGAGAACGACCTCTCCATAAGTCTAACCTCTACTAAGGGGAAAACCTCCGCCAGCTCCACCGAGGTAAAGAATCTATCTAATCTAGACCTCTGCCCCCCAGAGCTCCTCCAAGTGAAGGTGTAGAAGCTCAGAGGCATGTCCAACAAGTCGTGCATAGCAACGAACTCCGAGAACTCCTCTGAACCACGATCCCTTCCTCCTCTTCCACCCGACCTATCATCCGCTGCCAACGTCACATTGAAGTGTCCACCAATCAACCAAAGACCTTGAAATCTCAAACATCTAACCCAATTCTGCCCACAACTCGTGCCTAGATGCATCATCATTCGGACCATATACTATCGAAAACACAACAAAAATTATCACGACGCCTCTTCAGTTGAACAGACACCACAAAGGATCCCACTGATGAGTCGACCAAAGAATAGACGTCATCCATCCATCCTACTACAACTCCACTCTAAAGCCACAAACCCTCCCAAGCTTCCACCTCCTATCTCCCTCCAAACCTGCTGCTCACATCGTTCCAACTTCGTTTCCTGGATTTGCACAACCTCGGGTCCCCATAGCTGCAAATAACGTTTCAGCGATGCTCGCCTAAAGGGGTCGTTAAGGCCCTTGACATCCCACGTCAGGACCTTAGTCACAGGCAAACAGTAGAACCCCCTACACGTGTGCCTGAACTCACAACATGGTCCATCTCCATGGCCTCTAAATCAGTGCCTCCCTTATCGCCACTATACCAGGCACCTACTCGGCCACGACATCGCCATCTCCCAATCCTACCACACAAGCCCCAGAGCTGCCATCTCCCCATAGCCAAGCCCCCCCCCCCCCCAATCAAGCCCAACCCCACCTCCTTCCAATATCCCCTCCACCGAGTCATTCCCACTACCACCTCTCCTGGCAACCACCTCCTCCCCCATCGTCGACACCCACCCAACATCCTTCACATCTCCATCACCATCCTCCCTAGCAACCATCATCCTCCATCGCAACCATTCTCACCACTCGAGGAGGCTTCAACGAACGACCATGGTACCTCCACCGCATTCGGAAGAACAGCTTCGACCCTCAACCACGTCAGCTTCAACCAGTCTCCACCCCCAGCACTCTCAGTCGAAGCTGAGAAGCCACAAGGGGATCCCTCTCTAAACCCACTACCCATCAATCTGCATACACATGCATTATTGGGTCGCAAGCCTTTTTTAATATCCTCCACTCGCTACAAAGATGGGTCGGAAATGTTATTCAAAACCAACATGCCTGAGCCCATATAACACCTCGCCAACTTGGATTTGTGGGCCAATTTGGATTCAAAACCCCCATCAAAGTTCGTCTCCTCCGCTTGCACAAATGGCACCTTCACATTTACTCACGAATCCATCGAATCCCCACCTCTGCAGACCACGCTAATCGAGACCCCACCATTAGTGATGCGATTGTCGAGGAGCATAAATGACTCCGCCGAACGTAATCAACGCATCATCCCTTCGCCTTCCAAATTTGACTCGTCTGCACCAAACCCACGGCAACATCGCCACCAACCACCACCTCAACCCCCGGTGCACAAACCCCCCTTCAGCAACCTCCACTCCAACAGCAAGCACCTTCTCTTCTCCCATCTTCTTTACCAAGCCACCATCCATCCCAAGCACCTTCCCCTCGATAGCACTTCCCCAGTGTGAACCCCCTCCAAGCAGTGCTTAAGCGTAAGATTTGCCCCTGGTCTTGACCGCCAAAACCTTCACCACCCAAGCTGACCCTCCAAGGTGCAACACCACCTTCGAGGTAAACATCACCCCCAGAACAAGCTCTACCACTGCCCTCACCACCGACAAGTCACCTTCCAAAAGGTTAAGACCATTGCACCTCTTAAGGTTCGCAAAACGTGCCACTATTGCCTCTAAGACCACCTTCATGCGCAACCAAATAGGGACACCCTCCACCTCCACAACCATCTCCGCTCTTCTCGATGAACGCTCCGTAATGGCCCCATCATGCCTTGAGGGCCATTTCCATCAAATCAAGGCCCCTCCAACCGTAGAGGTCCGAAAAGCCAACCTCCGCACCACCTCACATCGCAATCCATAAAGAAAAAACCGCGACAAAGCAACCTCCGCCACCTTCAAAACTACCCCCACTCCAAGTACACTCGGCAAGGCTTGCTTAAGCTCTAGTCTCCCCTTCACCACGTCTCCCACCATAGCCCCCCCAAGAGCCTCCTTGATGGGTCAAACCTAAGGTGACCAAGGCACCCACACTTCAGCCATCGAGGCTCCCACCAGAGGAGGAGGCAGATGGGGATGGCCTCCCTCCTTCGCCACTCGAAGACTTAGAGGACACCTCGCCCTCCGATGTCCAACGCCTCCGCACCTCAAGCAATGCACCAACTCTCGATAGCATGCAACTAGCTACCCCTAACTAGGGCACTTGAAGCAACAAATTTCCACAAGGACATCCAAGTTTGTCAGATTTCCTATCTCTTTCCTAAAAGGGTGAGAAAAAAACTCTTTAGTAGAGGAATCAAAGAGAGGTTATATCGAGGTTATATCACCCTCATTTAAGTGGTGTGGATAGTGATTTGATCGATAAGGACCGATCAGGAAAAACCTAGACTTAGGAGTCTACATGCTCATTTTTACTCATTAAGGAGCTTTCTACCTAAAAATCTTCTCTTATGGTTGTTTTGCTCTAAATTTTAATTTGTTACTAAATTCAATTTAACTATTTATCCCTCGCAGTGTATATTCTATTACAATAATATACTCTCTTTATAATGGGTATGTGTTATACCCCTTCAATCTTAATTTTATTATTACTGTTCCTATTTGTTATTTTCTTATTTTATAGGGTTGTTTTGTACTTTTTCCACCTCTATATATTGTGAGATAGGGCTACTAAATAATTGATTTTGGTCATTTCATTCCACTTTGTATCAGAGCAACGGTCCTAAGCTGATGCTCGGGTATCCTACCGAAAAAACTTAACCTTCGTAGCCTCTACCTTAACCCCTCTCCTCTTCCACGCGCCGACACGCCTACCCAATAAGCGGTAGACAGCACTACCGATAGGAAGCACCAACCAGCAGGCGACGCACAAGACCCCCTCCTTTGGCTGGCAGAGCCGCTAAGGGAGCTCCAACCCTAGTGTGTGGCTGCCTCATCCCTTAACGCCTCCCTCTTAGTTCTTGATCTCATTTTTAAGACTGTCTCGGATCTCATGTCTACGGCCTGATTTCAAATCTACTATGAAGGCATCTTGATTTGATTTTAATTTCGGATTCTTATTGATTGGATGCATTAGTCCTATGCATGGGTTTTGTTCTAGTTTAGCTGAAGGCAAGATGGCTTCTCCCAATTCTCTGGAGGTGACATCGGATTCCACGGTGGAAATAGGGACATATAAGAGTCCCTCTTTTATTCCTATGACCAATTTGGACAAGACCAATTATTCCCGATGGTCACAGACGTCCCTCTTGACAGTAAAGAGTTATGACAAGGAACACATACTGCTTCAGCAGGAACTCGAGGTGAATACGGATCTTGCTCTTGTTGCATAGGCCAATGAACAGTGGTGTGCAGATTGGTTAGTTGATTCTAGGGCCTCATGTCATCTCAGTGGTGACCAATGCTACTTTAGTCACCTCATGTCTATTCCATTAAGCCAGAGCAAAGGAGAGGCGCTCCAGGATAATAGGATAAGGGGAGGTGTCTGTCACCCCCATGTTCAAATTCCCAAAAGTTTCGTTTGTTCCAAAATTTTCTGATTAGGAAATGCAAAAGAGCTAAACTTCCATGTCATTTTTTATGATTAAGGTTGTACTTTTTAGGACAAGTTGACAGGGAGGACGATTGGTCCTAGCCGTAAAGAGGGGGTGTCTATCATCTAGTCCAGGCTCCCTTTGCTGTTATGTTTGTCATTAGGAGGTTTCCTTTGCTGCTGGGAGTTCATTCCAATGACACCACCTTGGCCATCACTCACTAGACAGGCTTAAATGTGTGATTCCTCATTTTTCTCCTGAAGCTGTGACTAATTGCGATACTTGTCAACTAGGCAAGCACCATCGTGCTCTTATCTTGCTAGTCATAGACCTGGGTCCACAGAGTTATTTCAACTACTTCATATGGATGTCTGGGGCCTTAGTTGAATTCTAATTGCCTAGGTCATCATTATTATCTTGTGGTTGTAGATGACTTTTCACAATTGTCATGGGTGTTTCTTTTGAAAAATAAGTTCGATGTTGGTATTATTATTGAACAATTTATCTTGAAAATTAAGACCCAATTTTCAGTATCTTTTAAAATTATGAGATCTGATAATGTTCTTGAAATTTGTACTATGAAGTTATCTACATTTTATAAGTCTTATGGTATTGTACATCAGATCACGTGTCCTCAGATCTCTCAGCAGAATGGGGTGACTAAGAGGAAGCATAGACATTACTTGATGTGGTATGCACCCTTTTGATTCATCACAGTGTTCCCCCACTTTACTGGGGAGATGTTCTTATTGTCTGCTATCTAATCAATAGGATGCCAAGCTTTTTTTTTTTTTTTAAAAAGAGAGCATCACAACCGTAGTCATCCAATTTATTATATCATAAACTAATTAAAAACCGCAACGGTAGGAGAAAATAACAAGTCTTATTTCATTTAAAGGAACCCAATACCTCTTTATATAAAAAGAGGGATTGGTTAATAGCAGTACATATCCATAAAGAAATAACTAATAATAAAATGCTACATAAATAGGAATATTAACACTCCCCCTCAAGCTGAAGCATAGATGTCAATCATGCTCAGCTTCGAACAGCAGGAATCAAACACCGAACGAGGTAGAGGCTTCGTGAATGCATCGACTGTTTAATCCTAAGATGTCACATAAGTAGTGCGCAACAAGCCATGCTGTATAAGATCTCTAGTATAGTAGCAATCCACCTCATTGTGTTTGGTGCGCTCGTGGAACACCAGGTTGTTAGCTATGTAAGTAGCTGCCCAATTGTCACATCGCATCTCCATGGACTCCTCAATCTGGACATGCAAATCACGCGAGATACCGTATCCAGATCATCTCTGCAGCAGTCCGGGCCATTGCCCTATACTCCGACTCAGCCTTAGAGCGAGAAACTGCCTCCTATTTCTTGCTCCTCCAAGTAACCAGATTACCAGCCACGAAGGTACAGAAACCAGTGGTAGATTTCCTGTCAAGCACACATCCCGCATAATCTACATCAAAATATCCTACCATTGTCATAGGAGAGCCTCTCTGGAAGAGAATACCATAACCTGGTGCTTTCTTAAAATATCTTCACCTACATAGTTGCCTACCAGTACAACTTCGTCAGCCTCTCTATAAATTAACTGAGTTTGCCTACTGCTACACCAATATCTGATCTGGCAATGGTCAGGTACAACATCTTGCCCACAAGTTATCTGTATGCTCTGCTATCAACTACCTCTGCCTCCTCATCATGAAGATGTCCCTTGGGATCCATAGGAATATTGGTTGGCTTGGACCCCAGCATGCCTATCTCCCAAAGGATGTCTAACGCATACTTGCATCGAGAAAGAACAATCCAATCTCTACTCCTAGCGACCTCAATCCCCATAAAGTATCTAAGTTGGCCCAAATCCTTCATAACAAACTGCTGTGCAAGAGACTCCTTGACCTATCTTATCCCAGCCTCATTACCGCTAGTGATAATTAGGTCATCTGCATAAACCAGTAATACGACAATGCCATTGTCTGTTTTCCTGACAAACAAATAATGATCTGAAAAGGACCTCCGCATCCCCATCCTCTGCAACACATTTGAGAGCTTCTGAAACCAAGCTCTCGAACTCTACTTCAGGCCATAAATAGCCTTTTTAAATCTACACACACTCCCCCTAAACCTCAAAACCTGGGGCCTGCTGCATGTAAACCTCCTCCTGAAGATCGTCGTAGAGAAAAGCGTTCTTCATATCAAGCCAGTGTAAATGCCAATCCCTGTGGGCAGCAACAAAGGAGTTACCTAATAGTGGCAAGCCGTGCAACGAGAGAGAGTATCAAAGAAGTCCACTCCATATGTCTAAGTGAACTCCTTTGCCACCAACCTGACCTTATACCTTGAAATAGACCATCAGGGTTGTACTTCAAGACAGATCCATTTGGAACCAATAAATCACGTGCCTGTAGGAAGCGAGGTAAGATCCTAAGTCTGTTCCGAAGTGCTGCCATCTCGTCCTCCATGGCTTGACACCACTTCAGATCAAGTATGGCCTGCTAGTAGGTAGATGGAATGGGTGAAGCTATAAGTGCCTGGCAAAAGCTGCTAAACTGAGAATCAAGACCATCTATAGCCAAACCGCCTACAATCCAATATATGATGGGCTCACACGTGCGAGGCATCTTCCTAATAGCAATAGGAAGATCAGACTCATCCGGTATCTCTGACTAAGTCTCTACAGAGGGAATGTCACTATTATGATGATCTGCAATATCAGAGGGATCAGGTCTAACTAAACGATCTGTCATCAGAGCCCATCTTAACTGCCTGTGGAACATCAATCACTGGTGCGAGTAAAGGCCTATATAGTGTCGCATGAGGTCTACTATATGTCTGCAGCAGACCATGCAATCTCTGGTAGTCATCCAAGAGGGTAGTAGACCCTGAAGAAGTCAGCAGAGGTATGGAGATCAAAATCACCTCAAGTGGAGCTGGAGGAATAGACATAGGAGCAGCATCATCATGAACACTCGTCTGTCCAGCATTAGAAAAGTATGGTATCTCATGAAAAGTTACATCAGCACTGACATAATGCCTGTGATGGATGGGATCAGAACACCTATACCCCTTCTGACTCCTACAATACCCTAAGAATACGCACTTAACTCGAGTAGAAAGCTTATCATGACCTGGTGATGGCACATGAACAAAAGCAACACATCCAAAGATCATGGGGAACACGTGAAAAAGCTCGCCATCTAGATGTAACAAAAGAATTGGTATCTGCTCGTGACGAACTGAACTTGGCATCCTGTAAATAAGGTAGCATGTTGTCAGAACAGCATCCCCCCAGTATCTCTGTGAAACACTACAGTGAATAAGTAGAGTGCAGGCAACCTCTACTAGGTGTCCATACTTTCTTTCTGCAACCTCATTCTGCTGTGAAGTATGGAGACAAGTAGTCAGGTGAATAATCCCATGAGTCCTGTAAAACTCAGTAAGTCTAGCAGTGCAGAATTCGAGGACATTATCTGTCCGTACAATCTTTACCGTGGCAGAATACTCAGTCCCGATCTCCAAGAGAAGAGTCTCTATGATACATCCAACATCTCCCTTGGTCTTTAGAAGAAAGACCCAAGATACTCTGGTGAAATCATCAATGACTACGATAATACCGATGTCCCATCCTATTTGAAACTCTACTTGGTCCCCAAACATCCATATGAAGCAACTCCAAAGCAGCGGTTGGTCCAAGAGAAGTACTGATAGGAAAGGATCGATGACGCTTACCTAATTGGCAAGCATCACATCGAATAGTCGTGGCAGGTGAAATGTGTGGAATCACCCTCCTAAGGTGATCCAAAGGAAGATGACCTAAACGAGTGTGCCATTGTAAAGCACTCACACCATCATATCTGCTAGCCCCAGCAAAAGGCTCCTGACCAAGGTGATAAAGATCATTCTCCTATATACCTCTAGCAATGGTTTTCCCAGTACACTTATACTGGACAATGCATCATATCTCATCAAAGATAACCTTGCAATGAAGATCCTCCACGATCCTGCTCATAGACAACAGGCTCATAGGAAACTCTAGTACGTGAAGTGTTCCTAGCAGCCGCAACATAGGAGTCACAGACACTTCCCCCTAGCCAACTGGAGCATACCTGCCATCAGCAACCTGTACCGTTCTCCCTGGTACAACGGAACTGAATGACCTAAAATAAGCCTAATCTCCACAGGTGCTATGAAGCACCAGAATCGACCAACCATCCTGCACCACGATGACTTCTGTCATTCTCCTACAACATCACACCCGCATACTCTACCATCCCTGCCGCAGCAACGATATCCAATGCCATCGAGATAGGAAAGACAACCAAATTATGATTTGAATTTTTTTAAACCATACGAAGCATCATACAAAGGCAGGCGGTCCTTTGTAGAGATCAACCAAGCAACGCTACGTCTCTTGATGTATCGATAACCAACAGCGGCCGACGTGCATCAACAACAGCAGCATTAGTACTGCGATGAAAAGCAACCCTGTAGGGAGATGTTGCAACAAAAGCAAAGAGGAGATCCTCTGAACAGATCAAGGACGGGGTAGATGCTGCAGCCCTGTGATGAACGAGATCCTCTGAACAGGGTGAAGTTAGCCGAGCTCTTGAGGTTCCACTCCACCAAAAGCAGAGAGGAGATGACCAGCCTCAAGGACTACATCACTAGGATGAAGGACGGGCGACGATCAATAGGGGGTGTAGCAACCCATCAAAGGGTGGCAATCAACATAGGGGGGTCTCCACAGTCGTCACCCGACCTTGGTTGACCCAGAGAACCACTGTAGTAGTTGCTGCAGGGGCCAACAGGGCCCCCACAATGCCACTGCAACCTTGGTTGCCCCTACTGTAGCAGATGGCAGTGAAGAGGATGGTGCCAGTCTGATGAAGTAGCCCAACGGTGGTGAGGAAGGGAACAAAGGGGGTTAGGTTTAGGGTTTGGAGATCCTTTTTTGGTAGGATATCAGAAACCCGACCTAGGACCGCACTCTGATACCAAGTAGGAGAAATTAAGAAATCTTATTTCATTGAAAGGAACCCAATGCCTCTTTATATAAAGAGATGTATGGGTAAATAGCAGTACATATCTATAAAGAAATACAACTAAGCCTTTTCCCACACTAAGTGGGGTCGGCTATATGGATTCTTTGCCTCCACACAGATCGATTTTCAGCCATTTCAGGACTTAAATTAAAGTAATTGAGGTCATACTTAATAGTTTCCTTCCAACACTTGTTTGGTCTTCCTCGCCCTCTCTTAGCGGGTTTAGCTTCCAACTTCTCGCATCTCCTAACTGGAGCATTTAATGACCTTTGTAAATGTCCAAACCACCTTAGACGTGTCTCTCTCATTTTATCCTCTATCGGTGCCACCCTAACCTTATTTCTAATAATCTCATTTGAAATACGACCCTTTCTTGTATGACCACACATCCATCTTAACATTTTCATTTCTGCCACAAACATCTTATGTACATGCCTATAGTTTATAGCTCAACATTCAGAGCCGTACAACATGGCTGGTCTTACCACAGCTCGATAGTATTTTCCTTTGACTTTTAAAGGAACCCTCTTATCACAGAGAACACCAGATGCACCCCTCCATTTCAACCACCCTGCATTAATTCTATGTGTAACATCTCTATCAATTTCACCATCATGTTGGAAAACGAATCCCAAGTACTTAAAAACATCTTTCACTGGAATGCACTTTTCTCCAATTTTTACATCAATCCCTTCATTGTTCCCTCTACTACTAAACTTGCATTCCATATACTCAGTCATCGTCCTACTTATGCGTAATCCTTTATCTTCCGGGACTTCTCTCCAAAACTCAAGTTTTCTATTCACTCCATCTCCTGTCTCATCAACCAACATAATGTCATCAGCAAAAAGCATACACCAAGGCACCTCAACTTGGATATGTTCTGTCAACTCATCCATGTCCAAGGCAAAAAGATAAGGGCTTAAAGTCGAACCTTGATGCAGACCAATGGTGATATCAAAGTAGTCCATTAAATCATCCCTAACCTTTACACAAGCTGTTGCACCATAGTACATATCCTTTATGAGGTTGATATATATAACTGGCACTTGTCTCCTCTCCAAAATTCTCCACAAGATATCTCTTAGGATAGAATCATAGACCTCCAAATCAATAAAAACCATATGTAAATCCTTTGTCTTGACTTTGCATGTCTCCATCATACGTCTCAAGAGATGTATTGCCTCAATAGTAGACCTGCCTGACATAAAGCCAAACTGATTTTCAGTTACCATAGAGACTTACCTCACCCTTCTTTCAATTATTCTTTCCCAAAGTTTCATCGTATGACTCATCAACTTAATACCTCTATAGTTGGAACAATCTTGTATGTCACCCTTGTTCTTGTATAAAGGTACCACAAAACTTTTCCTCCATTCCTCTGGCATCTTCTTGCCTCTCCACACAGTATTAAATAAATTTGTGAGCCAAGTTATACCCTATTCTCCCGTCATTCTCCAAACGTCTATAGGAATATCATCAGACCCAACAACCCTCCCACTTTTATCATCTTCAAAGCCTCCTCTATTTTCTTTTGTATCCTTCGATAATATGCATGATTCATATACTCTTCTGAGTTGGCTAACTCCCATAAGATGATATCATTCTTTTGTTTTTCATTAAATAGCTTATAAAAATATCTTTTCCATCTTGTCTTTATATCCTCACTAGCTATAAGCACCCTTCTTCATCTTTGATGCATTTTACATATGTAAGGTCCTTTGTTTTCCGCTCTCTTGCTTTAACTAACTTGAAAATATCTTTTTCACCTTCTTTAGAATCAAGTTTCTTATAAAAATGCTCCCAAGCTTTTACTTTTGCTTCACTAACTATTTTCTTTGCTTCTTTCTTTGCTCTTTTGTAGTTTTTCATATTTTCATCGGTCTTATCTCGATATAAGGCTTTAAAGCAGACTCTTTTAATTTTAAGCTTCTCCTGCACTTCCTCACTCCACTGCCAAGCTTCCTTTTATCCTGGAACACCTCCTTTAGACAAGCCTAACACCTCCTTTGCCACCTTCCTAATACAGTTTACCATATTTAACCACATTTCATCAGCACTACCATCAAGATCCCAAGTCTTTTGTTGCATCATCTTCTCTTTAAATCTCACTTGCTCTTTCTTAAGATTCCACCATTTAATTCTCAAATTCTTAGACACTAATTTTCTCTTCTTTACCTTCTTCAAATAAACATCCAACACCAAAAGACGATGTTGAGCAATTAAACTCTCCCCTAGAATAATCTTGCAATCTTTACAAGATAAACGATCCCTTCTTCTCAAAGCAAAGTAATCGATATGCGTTCTTGTTAAGCCACTTTTATAGGTAATCAAATGCTCTTCTCATTTTTTGAAGAAGGTATTTTCTATGAAAAGATCATAAGCCATAGTAGAATCAAGGAACATCTTCCCTTCATTCCTAACACCAAAATCATGATTTCCATGCACTCCTGCATACTCTAAAGCATCTTTTCCCACATGCCCATTTAAATCTCCACCCAAGAAAATCATTTCTCTGTGGAATTCCTTGAATTATCATATCAAACTCTCCCCAAAATTTGTTCTTTATTCTTTCCTCCAGACCAACTTAAAGTGCATAAACTGAAATAACATTCAAGATCTCTTCTTCTAAGACTAATTTTATCAAAATAATTCGATCACCCAATCTCTTAACCTCAACCACACTCTCCTTCAAATCCTTATAAATTATAATGCCTACGCTGTTTCTACCTTTGTCCCTTCCTGAATACCATAGTTTGAAACATGTTCTCTCCATTTCCTTTGCTTTTTCTCCAACCCACTTAGTCTCTTGAAGGTAAAGAATTTGAATCATTCTCCTTACCATTGTATCCACAATCTCCATGAGCTTACTGGTCAAAGTACCAATATTCCAACTACCGAATCTCAGCATTCTTTATGACACACTTCGATGGCGAAGTAGTGGAACTAGCTTCTTTACCCGCATGCGTTCCTCATGCGAGAACCCTTGCTCATTTTGGACTATATCCGGACGGCGATGTAGCGAAACTAACTTCTTTACTCGCATGCGTTCCTCATGCGAAAACCCTTGCTCATTTTGGACTACATCCGGGCGACGATGTAGCGGAACTAACTTCTATAAAAAAATAGGAGTATCACGATTGCCACAACCTCGCAAACAAGGCTCTCATTACAAATATTCTCAATCCACATCCTACCCCCATTAAAAATTACATCATTCCTAGCCCTCCAAACCCTCGACATGACAACCGACATAACCATGCGTGGTTTGGTTGGTAAGGTGAAATCCAACCAAAGACCATCCCATGATGGAATACCAGTAGATCAGAAGCAATGCCAAATCTCATTTGTAACCAAGCATGATTTAAATAAATGTCTCGCATCATCTTTAGCAAATCCACATACCAAACATGGGGTGTTCGGCATTGACATGACTTATCATCGAAGTGCACCAGTTACTAGGCCATCTCTCCTTGCTAACCACAGAAATATCTAAACTTTTAATGGGACTTTAATCCTCCGTAAGGCCGCACAAATCTTCTGGTTATCACCATCACCGTCTATCACCATCAATTCATACGCCTTCTTAGGTGAATACAAACCACAATTCCACGCAAATCCATCAACCCCATCCCTAGGTCTAAACATAGCAAGGGCCTCGACCAACCGGCTCGCCTCCTCCAAGGAATGACTATTATAATAGCCACCAGACATGGAAACTTTCCACATATTCTCCTCATTTGACCAACATTCAGCGACTTTTGCATCTTTATCTTGAACACCATTGTACACTCTAGGAAAGGTGTCTTTCAATGTTCCCAGGTCACACCACTCATCAATCCAAAATTAAAGTGCCTCCCATCCCCAAGCACCGGCAAGAAAGAGTCCCATCTAGCCTCAATCGCCTTGGTAACAGATGACCAAAAAGGAGACGGCCTTGAAGGGTGAATACGCTTAAAAGGAGAATTTAAAGAAACCATAAGCATATCTAACCACGTCCCGCCACATTCCTTCGCCCCTCTAAGGATTATCACACCCCACTTGAGTAATAGAGAATCTCCGAACTCCCTAAGAGACCGCACCCCTAAGCCCCCTTTCTTCTTAGGAACGCATATTTCCTAAGGTTGTAGAAAACGTCCCTCGTAGGAGTCCCCCTTCCAGAAAAATCGCTTCCTAATCACATCCATCTTTTTAGCAATAGATCCGAGAGGCCTAAATATAGAAAAGTAGAAGACTTTTATAAAGAAGATCACTGAATTGAGTATAAGCCTTCCACCCTCAGATAAGAACATGCCACACCACCCAGCAAGTCATAGTGAAATCTTTTCAAATAAATCCCCCCAATTACAACTTCTCATTTTCCTGGCACGTCAAGGAAGACCGAGATACTTCAACAGCAAGCTACCCACGGGAGTTTGAAGTACCCCAGAAATGGGCTCCTTAATCTATATAGCTACTCCAAAGCAAACTAGCATGGACTTTTGCCCATTGATTCTAAGTCCAAACACTTCAGATAAATCCACCACATGCTTCACGCACTCCACCTCCTTGCAACCAACTTCAATAAAATAAATAGTATCGGCATATTGTAGAATGGGAGTCAAGGCCTGATGAGATGATAAGGTATAGCCGCAAATAAGTCCCCCTGTACATAACTTGAAGGAAAAGTAGGCTAAGGTGTCCAGTGCCGGAATGAAAATAAGAGGGGCTATAAGGCACCCATGTTTCACTCCTTTTGTTGTTGGTCTGCCATTAATTGAAGGAGAGAACAACGAAGTGGTAATACACCGCTTCATCCACTACACCTACACACTGGAAAGCCATGTCTTCTAAAAAATTCCCATAAATAAGACCATGAAATGGAGTCATATGCTTTAGAGAAGTCCACATTCCACATGAATGCCTTCATCTTATTCTTCACCCAACTAGAAACCATCTCCTATGCAAGAATAAACAACTCTTGCAAAGATCTTACCCTAAGAAAAGTCGATTGGACGAGGCTGATTAGTTCCTGCATCACTCCCCTCATTCTATTTGCAAGCACCTTTGTAACGATAAGATATATAGAATTAGATAAGGCAATAGGATGAAAGTCAGATAAAGTACTGACCCCCTACTTTTTTGGAAGAAGAAACATAGATTTGTTAATACGCTCAAGCCCAAAGTTACCACGCTTGAATTCATCCACAACTGCAAGGACATCCCGGTGTACTACCTACCGAAACACCTTATAAAATAATACTAGAAACCCATTACGACCTAGAGAACCCTCAGCTTTAAGTCCCTTAATAGCCTCCAACACCTCCTCTTCATTATGTTTCTACACAACCTTCGGCCATCCTCATCGCCCAACCTGGGCATATCAAACGAGGTCAATCTCCACCCACCTCTAAGCCCCATCCAGGTGATGTCAAAAAAGTAACTATTAGCCATATTTCGAATATCTTGGGGTGATGTGGCCCCAATATCCCCCTAACACAGAGAAGTAATATAATTAAATCTTCTATAGTTGGTTGTCGTGTGGAAACACTTTGTATTGGAGTCACCTTCTTTCAGTCATAGCTGTCTTGACATCTCCCTCCAATCAATCTCCCGTTGCACATCATCATTAAAGGATTTCCTTTGTTGTATTTCACCATCGGTCAAGGCCCCCCTCTCTTCCTTATCATTCGACCTCTTCACTTCCTATAAAGCTTCCTCTCTACATTGCATTCTCGTAGCAATAAGATTTTTTCGATACTCAAACAGCACGTGTCTTGAGCCCATAAGCTTCCTGGCTAGAGATTAGGTAGTCGTCCCTAC
Organism: Thalassia testudinum; assembly: GCA_037157565.1. Lineage (NCBI taxonomy): Eukaryota > Viridiplantae > Streptophyta > Magnoliopsida > Alismatales > Hydrocharitaceae > Thalassia > Thalassia testudinum. The sequence goes on along the minus strand of JAZHRO010000036.1, from coordinate 120,528,923 downwards.
AACCACTTACCCACAGCGACACCATCTCTTTGAAACCATCCTCCCTAAGCCAAGATGTTTGGAACTTGAAGTAAGAATGCACATTTACAGTTTCTCCACTTTCCCAAACAATAGGTGTGTGATCAAAGAAGGGGCACTCATTGCCACATGCCAACTGTTAAGAACTCATCAACTCAGCATTACACAGGAACCTATCTATCTTAGACATCAGCCCATTGCCATTCCTCCATGTGTACATTGAACCAGAAATAGGCATGTCAATCAACTCCAAATCAACCACCATTGACTAAAAACCAAAGGTGGACGTGTCTGTGCACTCATTCGGCCTATCATCATATGATAATGTTGCATTGAAATCTCCCCCAATTAGCCAAGCTCCTCCCTGCACAAAGCCTGAAATCTATCAAAGCTCTACCCATAAAGTCGATCTCTCACTATGCACACACGAGCCATACACATTGGTGACAAACACAAAAGAGTTATTTGACAACCGACAAAACTTGCAGGTAATGCAAAACCTCCCCACAAGAATATCCTCAAGCTGTAACGCATGTTTCCTCAACCATAAACAAGTCCCACCGGCTCTCCCTACAGCACGTATACATCTGATGTCAGCATCCCCATTAGCTAGCAATGGTTGCCACGATGAACTATCCTCACTATCAACGTGTGTCTCTTGGAATAAAGCACAATCAACCTTCCATTCCTTTAAATATTTTATCAACACCCCATGCCTATTTCTGTCGTGCAACCCAAGCACATTCCACGAAAGTAACTTCAACGTAAGGCAAGTTGGTTATCCTCAGACAACTCAGGTGCTATTTCTGTCACGCAACCTACACACGTTCCACGAAAGTAACTTCAACATAAGGCAAGTTAGTTATCCCCAGACGACTCAGGTGCTCTAGCAACCATGAGAACCTTGGCAATTTGTTCAACTTCAATCTTTTGCATCTTCACCGACCCCTTGCTCCTTAGGTTATATCCCCCCCAATTACCAAGCACACCCCTTCGTTGTGTAGCAGAGGCCATATTGTAACCCTCTAGAGAATTGAAAACAAAGTTGGTGACCCTACTGTTCTGAGCATTAGCCACATCCACGCCTACCACATTGTCAACAGCTTCTTCCCTTATCACGATTGCACCACAGTTAGCCTCCTCCGCCAATCTACTCTCTGATGCATCCATGTATACATCGTTGGTCTCATTGATGTTACCCACTAGCTCCTTCCTCTTCTTAGCATTAGTTCCAACATCTTCCTCCATATGCTTATCAACCCTCCTCCAATGCTTCCCCTCATCCATTGGCCTAACATTAGGCTCCTTCCTCACATTACCCTCCTCATGAATGTGCACCAATACTCGAAGAAGCCAAGAGCTACCACCGCAGCGAAGCACCACCTTCTCTGGATACAAACCCCTACCTCGAAGAGAAGCTTCAACCATCACAATACGTCCATCACCTTCAAAAAGCTCCACTTCGCTATCCTCTGATGAGGATGCAAACCCAGCAACAACCTTAGTACCTACGTCGACCTCAAATGGAAAGGAACCCCTTCAATCTCAATACTACCACGCTTGCAAACTGCAATTGCGGCGAACGCTCAGCCAATGCCCCATCTAAAGGTGAAACCAATCTCCAAATGATAGCCACACTATTCACACACGACGATGGGAACTTCAGCAAATCAGCATCACATGCATTCAAGCCAAACAACAAAAACCTCGTCGGTTTAAGCAATGAAACCTTCTACAACGAAGAGATCGAGAGGGCACTTACAATCGCATGGAGGTCATCTGAAGACAGTTTACCCCTCAATCTCGCCAATAGCCGCTCCTCGCAACATGCTCTCCATGGCAAGCACCTCCGACATGACTGGAACCTCGACCTTGAGCGTGGGTGGAGCGGGTGACGATGGAGGGCCCCCACACCCAAAATACCTCTGATATCGTCCTTCATTACGACATCGGCCATCAACATCATGCTGCACTCCATTATTAGGCTCTTGCACCAGCGGCAAGTCAGTATGCTCCTCACGCAACCCGCTAGGGTTACGTATACCCCTCTACATGGCCTCATTAAATACACCCTCACGTCACTAGTCTTCACGCATTGCATCTTTGTCCCACAATGACCTTTTGTATGTATTGTGACGATGCCCTAATTCCCCACATGCAAGACACATGAGCATTTTTGCACGTCGACGCCACATGACCCCGCTCACAGCATATATAGCAAATCACCAATCTCATCCACCCATCAGGCCTGTACCCACGAAGACCATCACCGTCGTGCCCTCTCCAAGAATCCCTCCACCTGTTGTAGCCCCCAAACCACCCCTCCGACCATCTACCCCTCACCGTCGACCATCAAACCTCCGCACAGACCCCTCTTTCTAGATGCCAAGCTCTATTATCCACATGCAGATACCTTGGCAACTATTGTACCCTAATGGTGAAATCTTTCATGTGCTTCCTCGTGTATTTGGGTGCATTGCCTTTATGCACCTTACTACTCCAGGTCAGGACAAGTTAGCTCCAAGGGAAGTCAAGCATGTGTTCCTAGGGTACTCTAAGACTCAGAAGGGTATCGGTGTTATGATCTCATTTCTGGCGGACATCATATAAGTACAGATGTCACCTTTCAAGAGTTCATTCCCTATTTCTCTACGACAAGGCGTAGTCTTTCTCTTGAGGTCACTAAGGCGCCCATGCCTATACCCCCTACTCCATTAGAGGTCATCCCGAGCACAGATCTTGTTAATGCCTACCCCTAGTAGGTCTGACAAGTTTCGTGATCCTCTTGTTACCTACAAATTCCCAATTATTTACAGGCAACACCCTTCTTCAGCACCATCGTCATCTTCAATACATGTGAGCACAGATACTTTAAAGACTAATGATGTGTTGCCTAGTTGTGGTGATGCAAGACCTATTGTGGATGCTACTACCTCCAAGTAGTTACTGGAGTCCGTACCATAGGACTCTGTGATACATGATCTTCCGATTGCTATTCAAAAGGCTCCGCGTAATTGTGGTGCACCATCCCAATATTCTACTACAAGAGCATTGTCTACAGACTTTATAAACAGCATTTGAGAAGTTCTACCAGGCTTTGTCTACCATTCGGGTTCCAACAATGCATCACCAGGCTATGCTTGATTCAAAGTGACGTCAGGCTATGGAGGATGAAATGGTTGCACTCCACTCATGTGGCATATAGGAGCTTACAGAGTTACCAGACAGTGCTACTATAATGGGTTGTCAATGGGTGTTCACCATCAAGGACAATCTAAACATGTCTGTTACCAAACACAAGGCCCAGCTTGCTGCAAAAGGGTTCACGTAGACCTAGAGCATGGACTTCTTTGACACTCTAGTTGCACGACTCCCTACCATGCACATTCTAATTTCTATGGCAGTTCAACATGATTAGCAACTTCACAAGTTAGATGTGAAGAATGCATTATTATATGGTGATCTCTAAGAGAAAGTGTATATACAACAACCCTCTAGTTATGAGGTTCAAGGGGAGTGCGTGCAGGTTAAGGAAGGCGATGTATGGCCTAAAACAGAGCCCCAGAGCCTAGTTCTAGAAGCTCTCATAAGTGGTTGAAGCGAGTGGCTACCAAAAGTCTTCGTCTAATCACTCCTATTTGTCAGGAAGACAGGAAAGGGATTAGTGGTGCTCCTAGTTTATGTGGATGATTTGATTATTATAGGAGATGATGTAACTGGGATAGCTAAGGTCAAGCAGTATCTTGCAGGCAAGTTTGTCATGAAGGATCTTGGACCATTGAAGTACTTTATTGGAATTAAGGTTGCACGCAACAAGAAAGGCATAGTGCTCTCCCAATGAAAGTATGCACTTGATGTTCTGAAAGAGACAAGACTATTGGGAACTAAACCAGCAAATGTTTCTTTGGACCCAAAGGCTCATCTCTATGATGAAAAGGAAAAGATAGTGGATAGGAGATAGTACAAGCAACTAGTTGGGAAGCTCTTATACTTGATTATCACCCGACCAAATATTTCCCTGGTTGTTGGGAAACTGAATCAATTTATAAACACACCGACAAAGCAGTAGTGGGATGCCACTATGATGACGCTAAGATACTAGAAGGCACCAAGTGGAGGGATTTTGTTTAGTAGAGGGACCTCCATAAGTGTGGTAGGCTATTCAAAGTCAGACTATGCAGGGTACTAGTAGATAGAAAATCCACTGCTGGTTTTTGTACCTATGTCGCAGGGAATCTAGTGACATGAAACAGAAAGAAACAAACAATCATCTCTAGATCCAACACTGAGTAAGAGTATAAAGCCATAGCCCATATTACAATAGAGGCGATGTAGGTGAGATCACTTTTACATATCTACACATACCTGTTGACACGCCCATGAAGATGCGATGCGACAATAGAGAGGCTATTTACATAGCCAACAATCCCATATTCCATGAGAAGACCAAACACGTGGAGATAGCATGCTAGTACACACAACTTGATCCTGCGAGAATTCCTCTACACTACTTTAGTTACCTCAGATCACCAGACAGCAAACATCTTCATCAAGTCATTGCCACGATCTTTGTTATTCCAAGATGAGTAGGATTGATATCTATGCTCCAACTTGAGGGAGAGTATTGTACCCCTTCGATCTTAAGTTTATTATAATTGTTTCTATTTGTTATTTTCTTATTTGATGAGGTTGTCTTATGCTTTTCCCACCTCTATATATTGAGAGGTAGGACTACTGAATAATTGATTTTGGTCATTCCATCCCACTATATGGAAATACAATGACTGACATTACTTTCTAATGATCCTTTATAGTTGGTATGTATCCTCTTAAATAAGCATTCAGGGGAGCTTTTCAAAAGATCACTATAAATGCTCATCAGGCAGCAACAGTCTCTTCCTTCCTAAGGATTGCTAATTGCGTGGTTAAGACTGAGGTTGTTATAGGGGCATGCTCCTACATGTAACGTGGCACCAACTATTAAAGAACACTCTCAAAGGATTCTATAAGGAAAGTACAAGAAAAAATGGAAGAAACTTTGAGTATTAGAAGTTGAGGCACACTAGGGATGTAAGTTTTGGTAAACCCACCCTGAAAAGAATGGGTAAAACCCAACCTGAACCCGACTCAACCCGACCCGTAAAGAATGGGTAAAACTTGACCCGAACCCGCATCCAAAAAACCCAACTGGATATGGGTAAGGGTATGGGTATAGGTCTATACCCAATTACCCGGCCCCCGAATAAAATTTCCATTTACCCGAGATATATAAGTCCCACCTTAAGTCTCCCATTCCCTCAGCTTTAATCTCCATTATGATTCCCTCCATGATTTTGAAGGTTGGAAGTGTTTCTGAAGCTTCCATTGAGCATTTATTTCTGGGATGGGGATCTTTTATTCTCAATGTACTTGTATTTTGTCTTTCTTTGTATTTTTTATTTTTAATATATTCCCCTTGAAGTTCTTTTTTGTAATAATTTCAATGGGAATCACTAAAATAGGAGTAACCTGAGCCCCTATATTTCAAGCTTGTTAAAAATAAACAATTGATAAATCATGTTATGGATTTTTTTTTCTTCTTTAACTCTAATTTGAGCACGATTTGATTGTATGATCAATTTATAAATGGGCACCTAATGGGTAAATGAATACCCAATGGTTAGATGGGGGTCCTATTTTGAGCTTAACTTTGGCTATTGGAACAGGTTCCATCCCAATTAAGAACCTCTTTATCTTTTCCTTTAGAATATTAACACTAAGGATGTCGCTAAGGCCCTAGCACTAAAGAAGTGTCTAAGTCCCTAGAGATATCTCCCTTGCTTATTTTAATGAACGCAAGGGCTCTCTTATTTCAGGTTGATCTATTTGCTAGGTCGAAACTATTAAGGCTATCCCAATTCCTTTCTTGGGGTTATGTAAAGGTAATTTTCATTAAGTATTTCCCTTGTTCCTACAGGGCATCGAGATAGGGTCATGTGACTAGCTTTTCCCTTTGGAAAGGAATCTACCTTTATTTGTAAAGGGACTTAAGGGCCCCTTGTTTTCATTCCTTTCTCTTGTTCGATCGTTTGGATGGCTTAGCATTCTAGGAGGCCCCTTCTCAGTCTCATTTTTTGCACAATGCTTGTGGGTTTTACCCCCATCAGAAGGAGAGAGCAAGATAACAAATGGACATAAATAGAAAATTACTTTATTTGTTAGTCCACATATTCATTTGGGCCATACAAATTGGGAAAGTGATGTTTTGGGAGTACATACATAAATACGGGTTATACAAGGTGTTCATGTCTTTGCGAAAGATTCCAAGGCAAATATATAAAAACCTCAACTAGATGTATCTATAATCATATCTTCTATTGGTGTGCAGTTCCAACTATTTCCTAATAATCTCATCATGCATCCTCACACTTTTCCATGGATACATATACCTTGGCATCTCAGTGCATCATTACTTTCCTAGGTAGACAACCTCAACATTGTTCCTTTTCAGAATTGATGTGCTATCGCCACTTTGTAATATATATGCCTTTTACTTTCAAGAGTTTCTTCTTATCATAGAGTTGCATTTCCTAACAAGTCAGCAACATGCCCTTGTTTTCTTAGCATTTCCCAGAGTTAGGTGTCTTCTTACACTTTTTTTTTAAAAACTAATACTCCATTAATGGGGGTGTATCAACAATTTTTCCTAAAATGGGGCAAAACATGGCAATATGTGGCAAAACCAAGTCTGTGCGAGACATTTTGAGCTCTACCTTCCCCCATAATATCACTTTTCTCATTCTTGCTTTTTTTGGAATTTGGCTTGGCTACACTCCTCTGAAGGTTCTCTTCAAGCTTTGCCAGCTAGTTGGTAATTCCAAAACTTCAACTTCCGTCCATTTCTAGATACCCTACTTTTAATAGTTCTTCATAACAATAGGCCTTTAGCTCTAGATACCCTACTTTTACTAGTTCTTAATACCAATAAGCCTTTATTTAAGCTTGAATCAAGTATCTTGAATTATTCTGGGCAGAAATAATCTTTGCATAATTAATCTAACCTTTTGTTAGGCTTGGCCAAGGTGGGTCTAAGCATTGTCAAGCTCATATTAGAGTATTAAGTCTTGCTTAGTTGATCAATAGTTTTACATAATTTATTTACTCTTGTAGCATTCAATTACTTATGTTAATTATTGTGAAAGTGATAACTTTCAACCCTTGTGGTATATGTATAGACACACACACACACATTAAAGTTCAACAGTTGGCTTGTTAACCAATTGATACTATTTAAATTAGTAAAGTACACTTCATATTGTTTCATACCACAAACCAAAGAATGTACTCCAATTTTCCAATTTAGTGTTGAGAAGTATTTATTCTTAAATTTACCAGTTACCAGTTAACTAATTTTGTGAGATTTATGCTCAAAATAGCCATTTTGTGCTTTTTGCCCGGGATATCCCCAATGTATTGGCAGCATGATGTCAGCAAAATCAATTGTCAACATGGTGAACCAATGTTGGAACCAGCACTTACAACCTTACATCTCGTCACATAGAACCCTTAAAACTGCTCTCCACTTTGCCCAATCTACATCTTTTCAAAAGAAACCTTGCCCAATCTGCATGTGTGTGTGACATTTGCATCAATTACTCCACCTTGTCGAAAATCCTAGGTAAATTTAAACACCCATCTTAAAAGTGGAATGCACTGTCAAATTGAATTCTAAGTCATTTGTCAACCAGAGTCAAGATGAGGGGGGAGAGGCGAGAGGAGGGCAGGGGAAGGAGGGATGGACTGTCGTCTCAAAGCAGAGGAATGCCCAAAGGGAGGACAAGGTCCTTTGCTTCAAGTGCTATGGTAAGGGCCATTAGGCAAGGGATTGCAAGGACCTAATGCGGTGCTTGTGATGTGAGGGAGTGGGCCATCTCCGCTTGAACTATTCGGCGGGACGTATGGTTAAGCTAAGGTTGTTGCCATCTCCGCCACCCTCGGGTGCTTTGCTCCTTGAGGTAGACGCACCCTCGTCGAGGATGGTGGGGAATTTTGATAGCATCTTGGAGATTGCAGTTGTAGGGGTGTTGAAGAGCCACGTGGTGCTAGGCGAGGTGAAGGAGCTCACCAAATCTTCGGGTTCAACAAGGCCATTAAAGGTGGCGAGTTTTAGTGACAACAAGCTTTTGGTGGTTGGTCTAAGGCCAAAGGAAAGGGATGCAATTTGTTTCAAGAAGGCGAAGGTAGGGAGTGCTACGGTTCGATGGTGTCTCCCTTGCGACCATGATGGTGCATAGGAGGAGCGACCACCGCAAAGCCCTGTTGTTTTGGTCAGACTTGTAGGGATTCCCTAACAGGTAAGAACACAAGGAATGGTGGAAGCAATTGTCGCCCCTTTTGCGAGGTTGAGGTCATGTAGCAGTGTGGGCCTCAAAGAGGATGACCTTTCGATTGTGGAGGTCAAGGTGGGTTGTGTGGTACCGAAGGTGTCCTTGCATCTTCACAGAGCAGCGTGGGTTGTCTTGTATCACCGGTGGAGGTGGAGACTCGAAGGTTGGGGCCACGAGGTCCTACACGTAGGCACTAGTAGGGGGCGACGATCGTCAACCAACGACGGTTGCTAGTCGACTGACTCGATCGGTGCAAGGGATTTGAAAGCCTAAGATTCATGGCGAGGAAGGCAAGGTGCTAGTTGATATGGCGCCGCATTTGAAAAGGGGAGCATTTATTACCATGGATGGCACTCGAGAGGCAAAATAGTCGAGGGCAATGCGCAAGGTGAGGAGCAATGAGGGTGCATCAAATCTCGAAATTGGTGGTGGCCCCTATTTGAGGGCGATGGTAAGAACGCTAGGAAGATTCACTTTTGAACGAGATGCGATGGGGCACAGATTCAGATCTGGATCAAGATTTGAAGGGGGGAAGCGTGTTTATTGTTGGACTCAGAGTGCTCAGAGCTTAACCTGAGTTTGAAGTCATTCTTTGATGCCCCTCCAAATCGTGTGGACTCTCCACGGTCTGCCCTAACACAACTTACGTTGGAAGACGCAAGGGAGATTGCAGCCAATCTTTAAATGTTTGACAATAATGCTAAAACCATAGGGGGGATAATGGAGCATTGGTGGTGGAGGACGTCGAAAAGACTGGTACGGTCATTTCATTGGTCCAATGGTGCCTCCCTCAGCCGCCGCACAAGAGGGCTGATGAACGGTTCCACCCTCAGTGGTCCTTTAGTGGGAGGGATCACACGAAGGCGATGGTAAGCACCTCGGTGTAGGCAGAAGAGAGAAGGGTGGTGAAGGGGGAGCATCTAGATGGTGGTGGTGGCTTGGGTGTGAAGGAAGTTGATACCAAGGTGGAGTTGGTGGCGGAAAAGTCAAGCTTTCGTCCGACTGGGAGGGGGATGTTAACTCATGAGTCATTTCCTGGGATGTGAAATGAACCATCTAAGAGGGCAACCTTCACACTTGGGGGCTAGAAGTGGTCATGCTTCAAGAAACCAAACTGGAATCTTGTGATTAGAGGCTCTGGCAAGAGATAGGAGGCAATTACATGGAGAGTTTCCTCGCTCTCAATGCTATTAGCTGCTTATAAGGAATCCTAGCAGGGTAGCGAAACAATGCATTCAATCTTGAAGATGCGTTGTTAGGTTCACAAGCAATTTCAGCAAAGTTGGTACGGAAGGGTGATGGTCTCAAGATGGCTATTTCTACGTTCTATGGACCCGTGGACAATGCAACTGCCTGTACTTGTGGGAGGATTTGTCTGAGATTGCAGTCAGATTTCACAGTGTCCCCTAGATGATTAGGGGTGATTTCAACATCACATTGCAAATAGATGATAGAACTGGTGGTAGAGGAAGGTAGGATTAGGGATCGAAGGCATTTGTGGATTTCCTTGCTCTACATGGTCACCTAAATATGGTTCCAACTTCTTGCAGGTGTACTTAGAGGAGCTCATCTGGCCTCAAGTCTAGGTTGGACAGGTTCTTACGTAGTGTGGAACTGGTAGGACACTTTCCTTTGGCTGATGTCGCCTCCTTTGATGAGCCTTTCTCAGACCACACTCTTGTGTTTTGGACGACGAAACAAGCTTAGAGCGACTAGGACCTATTTCAAATTTGACAGATGCTAGTTGTTGAAGGATGATTTTAGAAGGGTTGTGGAGGAGAAGTGGCATTCTTTCCAAGCAAAGGGGTCGACGATGGCGAAACTAGAGTACAAGTTGAGCGAGCTAAGGTTGTTTTTGAAGGCTTATAAGAGGGAAGTTAGAGGCAGACTAAGAGGAGGTCCAAGGCATTAGTGGAGATTACAAGACTAGATAGGCTGGAAGATGGCAGTGACCTTTATGGTGAGGATTTGTAGAGGAGGGTTGCACATACAACAATGATTCAAGGGGAAGATAAAAAATCTAAGGTAGATTGAAAGGTGAGGTCCCATCAGCGATGGCTAGAGGGATTCCAACACCCATTAGTTTCATCTCATGGCTTCCAACAAGAGAAGGAATTGGATTGAAAAGCTTGCGATGGATTGTACAACTATCTCCAATAAGGATATTGTGGGCAAAGCAGCAGGTTTTCGAGGAGAAGATGAATAATGGGAAAGTGGAGGTGGATTGGAGGGGATGCACAGTGCCTTGAGGTGCAATGAGGCGAGGCGTGCTTTTTAGGGTTTGAATGTGAATGACCAGCCAGGACCAGATGGTTTCCCAATTTTTTCCTATAAGGAGTTCTGGTCGATGGTTCAGGATGACATTATGCAGATGATGGTAGAATTTGAATTGGGGAATAGGGGATTCAACAAGTTGAATAAATTCCACATGTTGAAGATTTTAGGTCAATAGCCCTCTTAAATGCATAATATCTTATCATGGCCAAGGCTCTTATTAATCGCCTCCACAAGATACTACATTATATTTATTAAGGAAAAGAAAGCATCACCTTATTCAATGGAAACCCTAGCCTATCTTTTATATTAGAAAGGTTTGGAAAAATTACCAAGGCACCCTTAAAATAACAAAAATGATAATTATGTCCCTAGGCTCAACACTCCCTCTCAAGTTGGGACATAGATATCTACAAGACCGAACTTGTCACATAAAAAATCCAGACACTTCTTCTTCAGAGCTTTAGTAAATATATCAACTAGCTGGAACTCCAGGAAACAATGGAGTGTTAATCTTGCCAATGAAAATAGCATTACGAACAAAGTGGCAGTCGACCTCAATGTGCTTAGTCCTCTAATGGAATACCGGATTTGAGACAACGTAAGTAGCTGACTTGTTATCATAGAGAAGTGGGACAGGTATAGTAGTCTGGATGCCAAGATCCTATAAAAAAGAAACTACCCACATAATCTCACAAGTAGCATGTGCCATCACTTTATACTCAGCCTCTGCATTTGATCATGCAATAACACTCTACATCTTACTTCTCCGGAGACAAGATTCCCCCCAAGATAAACTGCAAAACCCGAAGTGGAGAGACGATCATCTATAGACCCAACGTAATCTGCATCAGAGTAAGCAACAATATCTAGGTTCCCACCATCTCTGTAATATAATCCTCTTCCTAGTGTCCCCTTAAGGTACCTCAGAATAAGGCAAACCTCATGGCAGTGACTGTAACAGGGATTCTGCATGTGCTGGCTAGCCCTACTCACTGCAAAACTAATATCATGCCTCATGATAGTAAGATAGAGTAGGCGACCTACTATATTACGATAATGAGTCACATCCTCAAAATGGATCTTCCTCATCTAAGGAATGTGTTGATGGAGACTCCAGTATACCAGAGGGCTCGGTCCCAAGCAACCTATCTCCTGAAAAATCTGAAGCATATACCGCCTCTGTGACAAAGACAAGCCTGGCTCTTGTCGTATTGCCTCAATTCCCAGGAAGTATCTCAACTCTCCCAAGTCCTTGGTGACAAATGTCAAATGCAAGAAAGACTTGGTCTAGGCAATCACATCATCATCTCCAGTAAGGATCATATCATCCCCATATACTGCTGGAATACCTACTCAACTATAACCTCTATATTTCGTCTTCCTGGTGAAAACAGAGTGATCAGAAGTAGAACGGTGAAATCCAACTATGGCAATCTCTGTGCCAAGCCTCTCAAACCAGGCCCGAGGACTATGCTTCAGCCCGTATATTACCTTCCTCATGTGACAAACATGCTCCCCCTGACAGTTGTAACCTGAGGTTGCCTCATGTACACCTCTTCAGACAAGTCACCATATAAAAAGGTATTATTAATATCAAGCTGATTTAACGGCCACCACCTGATCACAACAACAGAAATAATAATCCCAACAGAAGTAATACGGGCGACGGGAGAAAATGTCTCAAAGTAATCTACCCTGTAAGTCTGAGTAAAGCCTTTGGCAACAAGCCTAGCTTTACATCTGTCTACTACCCTACCGGGTCTATACTTGATAGTATAGACCCATCTGCAATCAAACCACTATAGCACCATCAGGACACGACACTAAGTCCCATGTCTGTCATGATTGTAAGACCTATATCTTCTCATCCATGGCAGCACGCCATCTAGGGTCCTAGGAAGCCTGGGTAAAATCCCTCAAAATCTCAGTGGCGACAATAGCAGAAGCGAACTGACAGATCCCATCCTCCAGATGAGCAACTCCAATGTACTGAGAAAAAGGATGGACTGTACATGCTCTAGTGGATCTCGGAATTGGCTGCTTCACCATGTCTAAACTACTCTCATTTATCAAAATAGGACAAGTCCCATTGTCAAGTGAAGTATTTGGCCTCCACTGATATACCTGAGTCTCCTCGAATGCAGCCTGTATAAATGTTCCTTCCCCTAAGAAGTATGGAACCTTCTCAAAGAAAGTGACATCAATAGTGATAATATATCTCTTGCGGCTCGAATCATAACACCTGTAACTCTTCTAAGTCCTAGAATACCTAAGCAAGACACATTTGACTATCCTAGGAAAGAACTAGTCTTGATTATTATACGCCTAGACAAAGCAGGTAGACCCAAAAACCCTCAGGGGAAGCGCAAATGGCCTGTCACAATCTAAATAAATTACCTGAAAGGGAATCTACCCATGAAAAACTGACGAAGGTACCCAATTAATTATGTAGGCTACAGTAAGTATGGCATCTCCCCATAATTGCTTAGAAACCTTCATATGGATCATCAGGGTCCTAGTAATATCTAAGAGATGTTGAAGCTTGCGCTCAGCAACACCATTCTGCTGAGATGTGTAAGCACAAGACGTCTGGTGAATAATGCCTTGAGAAGAGAAAAGGCTCTGAACATCTCGCTGCATAAACTCTAAAGCATTATCATTGCGGAAGACTAGAACTATGCCACCATACTAAGTCTGAACCTCTGTCAAGAACTGCTATATAACCTAGGGGATCTCCGAGCAGGTTTTAATTAAGAAAACCAAAGTAAGGCGGCTATGGTCATCAACAATAACCGTATATTATATGTGTCCTGGAGTAGGAACCCTGGATGGTCCCCACACATCATAATAAACTAAAGCAAAGGGAACAGAACTCACTCCAGCATCTCTCTGTAGGTAGATGCTCCTGTGGTGCTTCCCAAGCTGACAATCCTTACACTGCAGAGTCAAGGAATCTGGCAAACTGGGATACATCCGTCACATCTTCTTGAGCGATGGGTGCCCAAGTCTCCTGTGCCATAACCAAGGATCAGTAGCTATGAAGGCTGCTCCCGCAAAAAAGGTAGGTGTGTCCAAGTAATAGAGACTGTCTCGCTCTATTCCCCCACCTATAATATCTCCTGTCTATCTATCCTGGAAGTTGCAATGTCTCTTATCAGATACTACTCGACACCCAAGATCTTTACAAATGAGACTCACAGACAATAGGTTCATTAGGAATTCTAGAGCACAATGAACCTCTTCAATCACAATACTCGGGGAAGCATGCACACGCCCAACTACAGTGATGGATGGCGTGGCTCCATTAGCTACTCTAACATCCTTGATCCCCCGTGGAACTTGGGATCCACTAGTCGCTCCACATCTCCTATAAGGTGGACCGAGACATCAGAGTCTACAATCCATGTTCTTCTGGTCCACTTCTTTCTCCTTGAATCTTCTTGGATTGCAAATGCAAGTCCTCCCAAATCTGAGTTTAATTTTTCTAGTAGATCAAACTCATCTTGTTGGCATGAGAGAAGGCTCATCATGCTTGAGCCAAACATCTTCTTGATCAATGGTGAGAGAAGGCTCATAACCACCTATGTAATGCGTGGAATACACATGAGAGATCACAACTCAAAGACCAAGACCGTGATTCGACCTTAGAGTCCAGTCGTGGCCCCCCTGCAGATCTGTCCGCAGTAGCTACGGACCCAATAGGGTCTTCCATGCCACCGGCCTCTACCGCTACAGCCCCCATGGGCGACAGTGCTGCCCAGCAACGGCGGCAACAGGGTCCTTCAGTCGAGCATGGTGGCTGGCAACGACGCTGGGAACCCTATTCCCGGCATTGTTGTCACTGTTGCCATGCTTCATGTTGATTTTCGATGATCAAATCTCCCTCAAGTTGGAGATTTGATCATCTTTTAGGTGAATATTTGGTGGGATATTGGAACACTATCGTAGGACCGCTTCTTTAATACCATATTAAGGAAAAGAAAACATCTTCTCATTCAATTGAAACGCTAGCCTCTCTTTTATATTAAAGAGGTTTAGGAAAATTACAAAAGCACTCCAAAAACAACAAAAATAATAAGTATGTCCCTACGCTCAACATTATTATTTCTCCAATGCGAACAACCTTTGTCCTTGGAAGGAGTATTCTTGATTGCTTCATCCTCGCTTCTAAGATTTTAACCTTTTGGGCATGGTAGAAGAAGGCTTTCCTACGTAAGGTGAACTTTAACAAAGCTTATGATTCGATGCAGTAATCCTTTCTTTAGGCTTCTTTGTTGAAGAGAGGGTTCCCCTTGATCTCGATTGAGTGGATGAAACGGTGTGTAACCACTACTTTCTCTATCCTGGTTAATGGCAGCTCTACTAGTGGTTGGGTGCAACTGTTGAGGGGGTTAGATAGAGGTGCCTTTAGCACCTATGCTCTTTGTCCTGGCGACTGATGCATTGGCAAAGGCTATTTCTAGAGCTTGTTTAGGAGGTCTACTTAGTGGATTCATGATAATTTCATATATTCAAATCCTGGTGCTACAATATATGGTTGACATAGTATTTTTTATGGAAGGGTCCACTGCTGAGGCGAGGAGGCTAGGCATTCTACTGGAGATGTTTGGAGAGGCTTCGAGGCTACAGATCAACTTTTCTAAGTCCCCCTTTATTCCTATGCAGATGTCTAGTTAAACGGCAAAAGAATGTAGTGCAGCTTTATGTACCCCGATCGGTTCACTGCCAATCTCTTACTTGGGCCTCCCGTTGTACCACAAACATATTTATGTTCAAGATCGGTGTCCATTGGTGGAAGAAATGGAGAAGAGGCTTGCTAGATGGGCCTCCAAAATGCTATCTAGAGGAAACAAATTAGTCATGATCAAGGCTATTCTCTCTTCGATTCTGACTTATTTTTTGATTGTATTCAAGCTCCCCCCGAAGGAAGAAAGTGGCTCTCAAGTCTAATAAGAGATTTCTTTTAGACAAATTTTGACATGGCAGGGAAGGGTACCAGGTTGGCGACTTGGAAGGAGATATGTAGACCATTAAAGAAGAGGGGCTTGTGGGTTAGAGAGGTTGAGACTTTGAATGACAACCTCCTTGCTAAGTAGATTAACATAATTACACAATGCAAGTAGGACCTCCTTGGAAAAGTGTTTGAAGCTTGCTATGGACCTCTACTAGATTAGGAGCTAATGAAGTCTTGGGAGCTAATGGAGTTGCCTGCGAGAGGTGCATCTCACTTTTGCAAGGGATTAGCAAGGGTAGCACCCAAGATCCAATCGTTTTTTCCCCCCTTGTGGGTATAAGGGATGTGTTCCATTTTAGGAGTGATGATTGAATGAGGGATAGCCCACTTTGTGAGAGGTTCCCTAGACTTTTTGTGTTGACTACAAATAAGGAGGTTACAGTCAATGGTTGTTGGGATGGCTTATGGTGCCCAACTTTTGTGGGGAATCTCTCTCAGCAGCAAATAGAGGAGTTTCAAGCTTTACTAGAGTAGGATTATGGTTGTGCTCTTGAAGGAGGGGTAGACGCATGGCTTTGGGATGGAGAGTTTTTAGTTGGAGAGGCTTACTCCAAGTTGAGAAATGTTGGCCATATGACAGATATTGACTTCGATTGTCAACTTATTTGGTCGGGAGATTATCCACCAAAGATTAAAAATTTTTCATGGTTGATATGGAAAGGGTGACTTATGGCAAGGGTTCGGCGGGCTAGGTGGATGCCGAAGGCTAATAGGATATGCCCATTGTGCAAATCAGGGATGAGGACATTGACCATCTTTTCTTTGGATGCACTTTCTCCTCTCGACTCTAGAAAAAAATTGGTTTTGAGTGGATTGATCACACAAATCAAATTCAATTTTGGAGCTTGATTAGACATGGGAGGTTGAATACAGGTCATAATATTTTCATATCAAACGAGGAGAAAGTGAACGTGATGACAGTGTTATGGGGAATCTGGTTGGGGGAGGAATGCTATCATTTTTAAGGGACATATCCCTTGCATTGAGAATTTTGTTATTAGTATTCTTCGTTTGTTAATTTTTGGGAGTCTTCCATGTAACACTCTTGTACTTGCCGCCACTTTTTAGCCTTTAATGGATTAATTCTTGGGCGGTTATCGCACAGATAAACACCCTTCCTCTTTTCAAAAAACCTCTCAGATTCACCTTAGTTTCGTATGTGTCCTTTCCCATATTGAACTTCCATTCCTTGTATTGGTTTAGGTCCTACTACATTGAAAACATTGGATTCCAAAGGCACATCTACTATTTCCCTTTTTCCGTTCTTAGACTCCATTCCTTAACCCCTCCACCAACTCAGTATCACTCATAGGGAACACTTTCATTGGTACCATATATACGTGCACATTGTGAACTCATCCATTACCAAAGTAAAAGTGGAAGGGTCTCAAAGCTGACCTTTGGTGTAGGTTGGCAACATTGATATTGAAATTTTCAGGTGAGTCCTCAACAAGCTATAACACCACTATACACCCTTTCGTACCAATATTCTCCACAAAGTGTCCATTCAGAGTATAATCGATAACATTCATATATCTGGCCAATATTGAAAAATATCACCTAATTTGCAGACCTATTAGATAGGAGACCAAGCTGGTTCTCAACATCTGTTAAGTTCGAGACTTACCAAAAACTACTTCCTTTCACAATATTTCCAAAGCTTCACTGTTCAACTAGTCAACATAATTACCATAGTTTCCATAGTTTTCTGCCTACGTTTGTTCTTGCAGAAGGATATTGCTACATATATACTTGTTTATCCACTCTTACACTTGCATTACCAAACGAAAATAAATAATTTTGTGAAGTCATACCTTCGCAACATTTTCCAAACATCTTTTGGAGCGTCATCAATTCTCATGATCTTCCCAAGTCTTCTTGTCCCTGAAACCTCTTCGCTGATGCACTGCGCTCCAAAGCCCATCCACCTCTACCCCCCTGTCCTTTTGGTCATGAAAGCCCTAAAGTACTTCAACGTTGCTCTGCCCACCTCCTCCCTTCCAAAGAACAAAACATCATTCACAGTCAATCTATCAATCCAATCCCTCCTCCTCCTAAACAAGGCCACCAAGTGAAAGTATCCGGTACTCAAGTCTCCCTCTTTGAGCCATCTCTGACTAGACCTAGCCTTCCATTACACCTTAGACTTCCTATCCTCTTCGTGAATCGTCTGCAGGTGCATGGCTCTAGCTTTCATCCTGAGTAAGAACCCCCAAGTCCTCAACTCTGTCAAGCCTTGATACCTTCGCCAAGGCCTCATCCCTCCTCCTATCGCACCTCTCCCTAACTTCTTTCTATAATTCTCGAGGAATACCTCCAACTCCCTCAATTTTGCCTCCAACCTTGTAGTCGTCGAACCTTCCGGCCGAAAGAACCTCCATTTGTCCTAAACAACCTTTCTAAAATCCTCCTCCAACATCCAGGACTTGTCAAATTTGAAACAAGTCCCCAATTGCCCAGCCTCATTTGTCTTCCACAAGAGTGGTGTGTAATCTGAGAAAGGTTTATCCTTGGGCCTAACCTTCGCCAAAAGGAAGATCTCGTCCATCTCCATACCACATAAGAACCTGTCAATCATGGACTTTAACCTTGTTGAATTCCGCCAAGTGAACACGTAAGGGATGGGTAAAAAATCAATAAGTCCATACATGGCAATGAAGCTCGCAAACTCCGTTGAATCGCGATCATTCCACCCTCTCCCTCCTACCCTATCCTCCACTAAGAGGGAGACATTAAAATCCCCACCAATCAGCCAAGGATGCCCCTATACCCTATCTACCACCATAGTCAGATCTTCCCAGAGGCCTGCCCTCACCACATCACCTGTAAGACCATAAATTGTAGAGAGAACCATCTTCATGTTGTCGGTGCGCCTAACCAACATCATTGATAGCACATGCATTCCCAAAAGAGCCTTCTAAAAGAAAAGGTCGTCCTTCGATCCCACAAGAAGGCCTACCAACCTTCTAGCTGCACCTAAAGCCAGAAAGCACCTGAAATCTTGTTGAGTTACGTTATATTGTAAGGGGTGTTATGTCATTTTTATTATTTCTTTGGGTTTATATTGTAACTTTTCCCTCACCTCTCTATATAAAGAGGTGTAGGGACAGCTTAGTAATTAAGGAAAATCACTTTCTTCAACTTGGCATCAGAGCCAAGTTGGAGACTCCACCTCCAAAACCCTAACCCTACCACCAAGCCTCACCACTGTCGTCGCCACCTGCAACAGCACCACCACTGCCATCGCCAACCAGTGCAACTGCTCAGGCAACACCAATGACGCTATCCATTGCAGTGGCAATAGGGGCAGTAGGAGGGTCCCTCGACCCCCCTTCTCTTCTCCAACTCCCTCCTCTTACTGCTAGGTCTCTTCCGTCGTTAAGGAGAGGGTTGTAGACCATGTTTTCCCTTGCAACAGGGTCTAAGAAGGTCCTTGGCACGTTGGTGATGAAATTCTAATGCAAAGACCTTCCGGAAAAGAGTTTTGAAATTTGTCTTTGATGGAATAATCAAATCAAAATTTTAATTACTGCTTTGGGGTGTGCACTCCCCTGTTGATGCATGTTTTAGGGTGTGTATTCCCTTAGATTGTTGACCATGTGTGAGCGGAGCTTTTTTGGGGTGTATATTCCCCATTTGGTGCATATTTTGGGGTGTGTGTTCCCCGATTCTGTCATATTTCAGGTTTATGTTTAAAGGTGTTTATGGTGTATTGTCATTATGGCTGCATCATCCTCAGAGTCTGGAGTGACGTCAAAACAGATAGGGGGAGTATAGTCGACAAGAACCTGTTCATTGCTCCTATTGTGAAGCTTGATGAAGTCAATTACTCCCGTTGGTCTCAGACATTTCTTGTGACGTGGAATGAGATGAGATGCAGTATGTCCTCATAGAAGCACTACAAGAGCAAAAGACAGGGAAATATGTAACTTGGAACAAAGATAATGCCATGGTGAGGGCCTAGGTACTCAACAATGTTATACCTCATATTGGAGATGAAGTCATGTATTACAAGACGGCCAAGGAGATGTGGGATGGTCTAAAGGTCGCTTATTCTCATGAACTCAGCTCCACCCAGGTCTTTTAAATCCATTATGACCTTTGTCACTTGAACCACGAATCCATAAGTCTCTCGTAATACTATTCCACCATAAAGGAACTCTTGGAGAAATATAATACATGCAGGCCCATGTGTACCTCCACCACTTGTAGCGATCAGGGGGATGAGTTCTCTACACATATGTTGCTGGCAGGGCATAATGACAGTTATTCCGCTGCACGCTCGCAGATTTTGACACTATCTGATCTTCCTCCTATTGAGGAGATATACTTAGCAGGTTGCAGATCCAGTCTATGCCAGAGGGTGTTACTAGTAATACCTCCTCTACTCATGCAGCTGTGAGTACTCGTGGAGGACGGACAGGAGCCTTTAGAGGCAAAGGCAAGGTGCGTGCTGATGGTGGTCATGACAATCTACTCTTATTGTGGAAGACTTGGCCACATTGAGGCCAAGTGCTGGAATAAGCTTGGACGACCTGCAATTGCCAACTAAGTTTCTGTGACTATACCTCCGGTCGTGTCTACTGAGGCAATGACCCTTGCAGAGGCAAACTATGATGCAATTATACAGCATCTAGCCCAATTGACCCATGAGCAATCTCAGTCCTCAAGCACAGCTGCTTATGCCTCCGCATCAGGTATGAATAGTTCATGGTTGATTGATTTAGGTCCCTCAGATCATTTGACAGGGAATTCCCAATGTTTTAGGAATATGTAGAAGATACCACAGGATTCTTCAGTGTAGCTTGCAGATGGTAGGCATGCCCCCATCTATGGTAAGGGAGGAGTGTCAATTACTCCCTCCATGCATCTCCTTGCCATTTATTATGTGCCTAACATGGCAATGCAGTTGCTATCTGTTAGTACTATCACTAAGCAGTTGAATTGCCGTGCCATTTTTTATGCAATTGGATGTACGTTTCAGGACCGCATGACGGGGAGGACGATTGGTAGTAGCCATAAGGAGGGAGGTGTATACTGACTGGTTCAGAGCCCTATTGCTGCAGCCTGTCAGACAAGTACTACTGCGGGGAATGCTTTGCAGTAACACAGACGGCTAAGCCATCCTTCACTAGACAAGCTACGTCAGATCGTCCCTCATTTTTCTCCTACCATGAAGATTCAGTGTGATGCCTGTCAGTTGGAGAAGCATCACCGTGATAGTTTTCCAGCCTCTATCCAGTCTAGTAGTTCTGCTTATTTTGACTTATCACATTGTGATGTTTCAAGTCCTAGCCGTGTGGCAAACCGACATTTATCGATATTATTTGTTATTTGTAGATAATCTCTCGTTTGTCATGGACATTTTTTATACAGAATAAATCAGAAGTTGGATCCATTATTCAGCAATTTGTGATGTTTGTGAAAACTCAATTTAGTGTGTGCATTAAGAAAATCAGAACTGATAATGCCTTAGAATTTTGTACTAAGAATTTGGCAGACTTGTATGGGTTACTTGGCATTGTGCATCAGACATCATGCCTTTACACGTCACAGCAGAATGGGATTACTGAAAGAAAGCACCGTCATATTCTGCATACAGCTAGAACCTTACTTATACAGAATAGTGTCCCACATAATTACTGGGGAGATGCAGTTCTCACTGCTTGTTATCTCATTAACAGACTTCCTTCCTCTGTACTTCATGAGCAGATCCCATGGAACATTCTATATCTTAATTCAAATTTATTTCTAGTGCCGCCAAAGACTTTTGGTTGTATAGCGTTTATGCACCTCCTTGGGCCTGGTCATGACAAATTGGCTCCTAAGGCGATAAACTGTGTATTTCTTGGTTATTCACACACTCAGAAATGATATAGATGTTTTGACCCTATACACCAGAGGCAATATGTTAGTGCGGATGTAACTTTCCATGAGTTTATTCTGTATTTTTCCACCTCAGGTCATCAACTGAAAGAAGTTGAGATGATTGTGCCAATGCATGTACCTCTTGTAGCCATGGAGGATGTTTATCGAAACAGTGGTATACCTACTACAAAGCAGACTGTGGACACATTCAAAGTTATACCACCTGATGATAAGACCTTTAAGGGCGCTACATACCAGCCTCATGTCACTTACAAAGAGAAGACACACCCCCTCTCCTCCTACTGAGCCACCATCGTCCTCCCCCACTCAGGTATGTGTTGAGGGTACCAATGATACTTCTGATATTGTATCTTCAGGTTCTCCTTTTATGCCCAACAAAAAGCACCAACAAAATAAAATAAAAACTAACAGGACTTTATAACACTCCCCTTCAAATTGAAACATAAATATCCATCATACTCAGCTTGGATATACATGTATTAAAAGTGAATCTAGCCAATGGCTTGGTGAAGATGTCGGAAGTCTAAGCTTTTCAAACAACCTGAGAGCTAGAGATGAATCCCTTCTGAATCAAATCTCTAGTGTAGTAGCAATCTACCTCTATATGTTTAGTGCATTCATGAGACATACATGTCTCCTTGAACACATCCAAGGCATATTTCCATTAAGACAAAATGATGCCACATCTACTATAAGCTACTTTTATCTCAAGGAAATATCGCAAAGGCCCCTAAATCCTTCATCACAAACCGATCTAAATCTCAACCACACTTGTATCATCACTTGTGACAATCAAGTTATCAACATATACCAAAAGAATTACTACTCCTTTCTCTGTCCTCCTAATAAATAAGGAATGATCTACAGATCATCTAAGGAATCCAACTGACTCTACCACCTGATAGAGCTTCTAAAACCAAGCTCTTGAGCTCTACTTAAGGCCATAAGTGACCTTCTGCAATCTGCACATACACTCCCTCTAAACCTCGTAGCCAGAGAGCTACTGCATGTATACCTCCTCTTGTTAATCCCCATAGAGAAAGGCATTTTTCATGTCAAGCTGATAAAGATGCCAATCTCACCGAATTGCCACCAAAATTATAATTTACACTATAGAAACCCAAGCCACTAGTGATAATGTGTCAAAAAAATCCACAACATATGTCTGGGTAAACCCTCTGGTGACAAGTCGAATCTTCTACAGTGCAAGCAACCCATCTGGGTTGTATTTGAGCGTAAACACCCATCTACAACCAACTACTGTAGCACCCTCTGATAAGGGTGTGAGCTCCGAGGTGCTACATAAAATAAGAGTAGCCATCTCATCCTCCATAGCCTGGTGCTACTTTGGATTAAGCATGGCCAACAAGTAGGTAGCAAGGATCTGTGTGGCTGAAAGTGCATGGCAGAAGCTCCCAAAGGCAAACCCAAGTCCTACAATGGACAGACTGTAATTTCCCTACTTGGAGGGGGTGAGATCAGTGTGACGTAAAAAATGCGTAATTGAAATATAAAGCAATCTCACAAATAGACAATCACACAGAGTACACAGAGTATTTTTAGGTGGAAACTCAAACCGGGTGAAAACCACCACCTAACCCTCTCGAGTTAGGATTTTCCGATCAACCTAGTTGATCAAATCCACTAACCGAATCACTTTAAAACGAGGGTGATTCAACCTCAGTACAACCACGCTACAAGTACGAGGGTAGCGTTCCTCAACCCTTCTCTCCACGAGAAGGATTTTGTCCCACGAAGGAGACGGGAAATCGCAAAGCGAATACCCAACCAAAAGACAAAGATAAAATAAAACAACAGGTCCTATAGAGCCAACAAAGTAATTAAGAACCTAGCTTCTATAGGAATAAGGAAACTCCCCTTTGCAAGGAGTGCGTCGAGGATGACGCGGGTGCGTGAGCCACGCAACGGCGCAATGTCGCTCTCGTGAACAACGGCGGGAGAGCGGGTGCGCGAAGGCTTGATGCTCTCAAGATGATGGAGCTTGAGCTTAGAGAGCAAGATCTTTTCTGGACACCAAAGAGTGTGGAAGTGTGTAGCTAAGTGTATCCAAGTGTGTCTCTTGTGTTTCTAAGTATATCTCTTGTTGTGTCTTGGTGTGTAAAGGCTCCCCTCTATTTATAGAGGCCTTAGGAAGGCTTTGGAAGGCTTAGAAAAGCTTCCATAGCCGTTGGGAACAAAGTCCAAGAGAATCAGGCCGAAATCAGGACAATGATTACATTTGACAGGGTTATCAGACGTCTAATTCTAGCATCAGACGTCTGGAAGTTCACTATAAGACGTCTGATTAAAAGGTCAGACGTCTGATTTTGGGCGAGTCTCTCCCTGACTTGGATCAGATCTAAACAGGGTTTTTACGCAAGTCCATCAGACGACATACAGGACGTCTGGCACTATGTCTGGACGTCTGGAAACCTACTTTTACTGTGAGAATTGATTTCCAAACGTTGCAACGGCTAGAAAATCTCTGAGAAGAGATTTTGGGTCAGCCGAGGCAAAACGGTCATTTATCAGACGTCTGGAAAGGCCTAAGGACGTCTGATAAGGCTCTAACGGTCATATTCTTGAGTGCCTGCTAAGCCAGCCAACGGTCCACTAATTGGACGTCTGGCAAATCCATCAGACGTCTTCTAAGACGTCTGGACTAAGGTCTGGACGTCTGATTTCATCAGACAGAAAACTAAGTCCAGCCTAAATGGTTATCAGACGTCTGAAACAACAGTCAGACGTCTTAAAATACTTTATCAGACGTCTGATTTTGGAATTAGACGTCTGGAAGTGCTGTTTGAGCCCTATATTGGTTTTCTAAGTATTCTACAGAAAACCTAAGTATCCTAGGGTTGTGCCGGTGTTCCTAGGACTACTGTTAGGGTACTTTGAGGCTCTTTAACAATATTCTAAGGAAAATAAAAAGAGCAAGAAAATAAAGACAAGAGATACAAGAAATGATTAAAAAGAATCTATCATATTCTTCTTGTCTTCTATCTTCAATCTGTCGCTCCACGCGAACCTCCTCTGTTTTCCGTCAAGCTCCTCCAATCTGTCCTGGATGCGAGCTCGAATTCCGTCTAAACACGTCCACATTTGCAATTGACCTGAAATCTAGGACTCAAATTGCAAATGTTAAATAACACGTGTTTTGTTATCATCAAAACAAATGATCGTGGTGCTCTAGCACCAACAATCTCCCCCTTTTTGATGATGACAAAATCGTAAATAATGCATAAAAATCCTCCCCTTTTTGACATTATCAAAAAGGTTTGATTGGTTTTAAAATTCCTATAACTCCACCTTAAGACATGCTCTTCTATGAATTTATTTTAGCAAAGGTGATATTCTCCCCCTTTTTTTTTGTAACAACAAGATAGCTATTATTTTTCTCCCCCTTACTAAAGGAAATTTAGCTAACTTGCATCTCCCCCTTAAAAATTGACAATCAGCTCATAATTTTTCATTTTTTAACTCCCCCTATCTAAATGCTTATAAAAAGATAGGGTTAAGAATTTTTACCTCACCTACCATGGCCAATAAAATGGCCCGAATGGTGGTGGTGGATGCCACATCGGATGGGGCTCCCATCCGTAGCTTGGAGGCCCGGGCATTGGCGCCGGTCTCCAATCTGGTGGTCGACGTGCGGCGGGTCCGTCGTTTGTTCGCCATCTCGTCGGTCTTCTTGTTCTCCTTGGTTCTCCCAACTTGAGTTGACCAGCTTTGAGCTTGTAGGTCCAGTCCTTTATGTTGTAATTATCCCTGAACCCTACAAAACAAGATTCTAATTTTTTCTTCGGTATCCAAGTGAGCTTGGATCCGGATCTGTTAGCGGGTCTCCTTGATGGAGATCCTTTCTCAATCTTAGGGCTATATAAATCATCTACTTTGTTGATTAGTTTGTTAGAGTTTTCCCTAAGATATGCAATTTCTTTTTCTATAGTGTGCATCTTAGTCTGTAAGTCAGAAATTTCTAATTTTAGACTATCATTTTCCTCAATCAATTTATTATTTTCATTGATGATGTTATGATTTTCTAATAATAGGTTATCATTTTTAGGACTAGCTTCTATGTCCTTAAGTTGTTTTTCTAACCTATCATTTTCATTTTTAAGAAAATTAAGGTTCTTTTTAATGCTTTTATTTTCTATCCTAAGTGATTTACTAATCTCAAAAAGTTCATTAAATGCTTCTTGAAGATCGAGATTTACCTCGTTGTCGCTGTCGTCGCTTCCACTTTCACTGTCGTTGTTGGTTCCTCTGGCCATGAAACCAAAGCAAGTGGTTTCTTCTTCTTTTTCTTCTTCTTCTTCCTTCGAGCTGGAATCCTCATGAGTGCCTTCCAACCTCCTCCATATCTCGTGGGCAGTGGTGCACTCTTGGATTCGTTCGAATTCCTTCGGACTCAACGCGCAATACAGGGCATTCATTGCCTTTGCGTTGAGTGAAAGCTCTAGAATCTGCACCTGCGAGTACCCTCCTTGGGGTCGCTTCGGGATCTCGTATGGGGTTTCGCAACATCCCCATACCTCGAATTCAGTGGCTTGGAGCCACGTCTTCATCCTCAGCTTCCAGTAGCTGTAGTTGTTCCCGTCAAAGTAGGGCGGACGGGTTGTGGACTGCCCCTCGGAAATCCTGCTTGTGGAACAGCTTCCCTCCATGTGATCTTTCCGCGGATGTTACTCCTGTCGGCGGAAAACCTGCTCTGATACCAAATGTAATTTCCCTACTTAGAGGGGGTGAGATCAGTGTTAAAAAATGCGTAATTGAAATATAAAGCAATCTCACAAATAGACAATCACACAGAGTACACAGAGTATTTTTAGGTGGAAACCCAAATCGGGTGAAAACCACCACCTAACCCTCTCGAGTTAGGATTTTCCGATCAACCTAGTTGATCAAATCCACTAACCAAATCACTTTAAAACGAGGGTGATTCAACCTCAGTACAACCACGCTACAAGTACGAGGGTAGCGTTCCTCAACCCTTCTCTCCACGAGAAGGATTTTGTCCCACGAAGGAGACGGGAAATCGCAAAGCGAATACCCAACCAAAAGACAAAGATAAAATAAAACAACAGGTCCTATAGAGCCAACAAAGTAATTAAGAACCTAGCTTCTATAGGAATAAGGAAACTCCCCTTTGCAAGGAGTGCGTCGAGGATGACGCGGGTGCGTGAGCCACGCAACGGCGCAATGTCGCTCTCGTGAACAACGGCGGGAGAGCGGGTGCGCGAAGGCTTGATGCTCTCAAGATGATGGAGCTTGAGCTTAGAGAGTAAGATCTTTTCTGGACACCAAAGAGTGTGGAAGTGTGTAGCTAAGTGTATCCAAGTGTGTCTCTTGTGTTTCTAAGTATATCTCTTGTTGTGTCTTGGTGTGTAAAGGCTCCCCTCTATTTATAGAGGCCTTAGGAAGGCTTTGGAAGGCTTAGAAAAGCTTCCATAGCCGTTGGGAACAAAGTCCAAGAGAATCAGGCCGAAATCAGGACAATGATTACATTTGACAGGGTTATCAGACGTCTAATTCTAGCATCAGACGTCTGGAAGTTCACTATAAGACGTCTGATTAAAAGGTCAGACGTCTGATTTTGGGCGAGTCTCTCCCTGACTTGGATCAGATCTAAACAGGGTTTTTACGCAAGTCCATCAGACGACATACAGGACGTCTGGCACTATGTCTGGACGTCTGGAAACCTACTTTTACTGTGAGAATTGATTTCCAAACGTTGCAACGGCTAGAAAATCTCTGAGAAGAGATTTTGGGTCAGCCGAGGCAAAACGGTCATTTATCAGACGTCTGGAAAGGCCTAAGGACGTCTGATAAGGCTCTAACGGTCATATTCTTGAGTGCCTGCTAAGCCAGCCAACGGTCCACTAATTGGACGTCTGGCAAATCCATCAGACGTCTTCTAAGACGTCTGGACTAAGGTCTGGACGTCTGATTTCATCAGACAGAAAACTAAGTCCAGCCTAAATGGTTATCAGACGTCTGAAACAACAGTCAGACGTCTTAAAATACTTTATCAGACGTCTGATTTTGGAATTAGACGTCTGGAAGTGCTGTTTGAGCCCTATATTGGTTTTCTAAGTATTCTACAGAAAACCTAAGTATCCTAGGGTTGTGCCGGTGTTCCTAGGACTACTGTTAGGGTACTTTGAGGCTCTTTAACAATATTCTAAGGAAAATAAAAAGAGCAAGAAAATAAAGACAAGAGATACAAGAAATGATTAAAAAGAATCTATCATATTCTTCTTGTCTTCTATCTTCAATCTGTCGCTCCACGCGAACCTCCTCTGTTTTCCGTCAAGCTCCTCCAATCTGTCCTGGATGCAAGCTCGAATTCCGTCTAAACACGTCCACATTTGCAATTGACCTGAAATCTAGGACTCAAATTGCAAATGTTAAATAACACGTATTTTGTTATCATCAAAACAAATGATCGTGGTGCTCTAGCACCAACACAGACTGCCTATGGCTGGGTATCTAGCATAGCTACGAGGTATCTTCCAAATAGCAATTGAAAGGTTAAGTTCATCTGTCAAATACTCCTATACTGACTCTGAAGTCGAAATATCAACATCTAGGCATGTAGCATCACCAATGGGCATTATATCATCAAGTATGCAAACTATCCATGGTCACCTTAACTGGAGAGGGTGATGTCTGTGTAGCCGCTAAAGAGGATGGTATGACGTATGTAGGCAATAGTAGGCTCAAAAAACTTCATAGATCCAATCATATTAACCGAGGGAGCAAAAATAAGTATCTCCTCTAAGGGAACAGGAGGTATACGTATGGGGACCTCTGTAACCTCAGGAGATAGGCTCCAAGCAGCAGTAAAAAAGTATGTAATGAACTCACGAAGGATAACATCAGCACTCACATAGTACCTACCATTGATATGATCCAGGCATCTATACCCTTTCTAAATTCGTAAGCATCCTAAGAACACACAATTGACTATCTGTGGTGCAAACTTGTCTCAACCTGGAGAAAAGAGGTGAACGAATGCAACAAAACCAAACGCACATGATGGCACATGAAAAAGCTCTTGCTTAGAATGCAATATATGCCAAGAAATCTACTCATAAAGCACTGAACTGAGTATTCTATCGATTAAATAACAAGCCATAAGAACTGCATCTCCCTAATATAACAAAGGCACACTATGATGAATCAACAAAGTGCGAGCTACATCCAAAAGATGTTGATACTTCCTCTCAGCCACCCCATTCTACTGAGAGGTATGAGCACAGGTAATCTAGTGCTCAATCCCATGAGACCTGTAAAAAGCAGATAACCTGGTAATGAATAACTCAAGTGCATTAATTAGATCTCACCACTTTAATAGCAACCAAACACCGATTCTTTATCTCCAACATAAAATGCTCAATGACAAATCCAATGTCTGACTTATTTTCAACAAAAACACCCACGATAGACGTGAAAATTCATCAACTACTAAGTAGCAATGGTGACCCTGCTTATCTGGTATCCGACTCAGCCCCCACACATCCATATGTAACAACTCAAACAAAGCCATCGACCCAGGACGAGTACTCACAAGGAAAGAGGCACGATGGTGCTTATCCATCTGACAAACATCACAACTAATCGGAGCTACAAGAGATATATGGAGAATAACTAGTCAAAGACTATCCAAAGGGAGATGTCCAAGTCAAAAGTGCCACTCAAATGCACTCCCAGTAGCAAAAGAGACATCTCCTTGACATGCAGCAGTAAGTAAAGTCTAAACCAGACGATAAACTCCACCCTCCACATTTTCACTACCAATCGTATTCCCTATCAACTTGTCTTGAATGATGCATCCCATATCATCAAAGATGGCACGGTAATTAAGCTCCTTAGTAATATTTATGATTGAGAGCAAGCTGATAGGAAAGTCTGGCACATACAAAACATCAAGCAATCTCAAAGTAGAAGCCACTGGTACCTCCCCCTCACCTTCTATCCTAGAGTACCTGCCATCTGCAACCTGAACTATCATGCCTGCAAGTACAGACCTAAGATGGGTAAAATAATTCCGATCTCCATTAAGATGTAAAGCACCTGAATCAACCAGCCACTCTATACTACGCTGATAGTGATTCTTGTCATGTGCAATAGAACCCAACTTGGTGGCTCCCCAAAACTCATCATGATGGCTAAGACTTCGAAGTAGCCTTTCATATTCACTCTATACAATGGTCATTGTATCATTCATCGATCTTTGTCCGGTAAAGATGCTTGGCTCAACATCAAAGGTCATACATCTACAATAGAACCATAAATTCCCCAAGAAAAAGACTCTAAAGCATTGAATCACGGGAAAATCATACTAATCTGATGAAGAAATCAATATGAAAGAACTCCATCAAATCTATGGATAAGATCAACCAATTTCTGATCTAAAAAAAATCAAATCATAAAAAAAGGCATGGATTCCAAGGCACGCAAAGCCCGGATTCCAACCCAAGAATCGAAGAGAGGCACCCCCAAGTCAAGGGCAAACTTGCGCTAAGCCTAGGCAAGCCTTAGAGCCGTCGCCTGGGACTGCCCACCCCCTCCTTGCATCACCGCTAGCTAGGAAAATCATCGATAGCACTAGTTGCCAATGGCGATGGTGGTATGCTTTGTGAGTAGCAACAACAACAAATTAGGCATGGTCTGCGTTGCTAATCTACTACGCATGGAGGAGGGAGAATTAGGAGATAGTGGTGATGTAAGGGGCTAGGTATTTGGTGGGATACCAACCCACTGGTCCAAATCGTCGCTCTGATACCAAACAGAAAGAAATGAGACAGTTTATTCTCAAATCCTACATCTCTTTATATAGATAGAGAGATGGATACAAATTACATAACCATAAAAAAAATAGAAAATAACAATCAGCACCAACAAAATAAAATAAAATATGAATTAACAAAACTCCATAACAGAAAATATTGCAATTTATCTTTCTATTTCTATGTTTAATTTTTAAACTCCTAGATGGTTAATTTTTATGTGAAGGGATGCCTCGTTGGAATCTCAATTTTATATGTAACTTGATAGTAATATGCAAGTAATACATCTTATTGATATATTTTATGAATATATACTTAAATATTTAAATATTAAAAAACTACTTGACCCAGCGATCCTCAATTAATCCCCTGCATGCTATATACTCCTTAGTCACTAACCTCTCTACTAAATATCGAATACCAAGTTTTGCAATCTTGACCAAATTTTCGAACCAAACATAAACAACTAGTATTGGGCACAGTAAACTGGTAAGTCTTACATCATATCCATATGAAGACCTAAACCAAGATACTAACTGAATTTAGAAGATAAATAAAGCTTACCGGTCGTAGAGGTAGACCCAGCGGGCTTAGCATGCAGTCAGGAGTTGGAACTGATCTTTCCCGGGGATGATGAAAGCGGCAAACAGAGCCAAATTTGCAACCCCCAGTCTTCATGTAAAATTGGCATTCAGGCTCCCCAGGCCTCTCAGGAAACAGACTCTCCTTCCGAAATGAGTATAAATCCGTCGAGACAGAACTGGAATTATACGAATTAAATAATCCTTGATCTCCAGCATCATCAGTTTTACTTCGCTGCAAATTGCCAGGATCTGGTTGTTCATTTGGGTTCTCCAACGTTAAACTGGATTGGAATTTTCCCTGAAAGAATATTCCCATGTTGCATAAGAGCTATAACGTCTAATATAGTTGACAAATCTAAATAATGCAAAAGCAAAAATATCAAAGTAATAAATCAATCACAAATGCTTAGGTTTACATGAAAACCCCACTCACGAAGAGCGGGAAAAAAAATCATGGAAGACCCCGATAGAGAGTATTTCTATTTATTTCTTCTCAAAGAAATAAATGGAAGGTACACGCTTATTTATAGGCCACCACACACATAACAAGATTCCATTACACTATGTGGAACTAAACACCACACATAATTCTCTCAACACTTCCCCTCAAACTGAGCATGAAATACTCAACTTGTAATACAAAGAAATCTACCATACACAACAAAACACAATTCTCTGGACTGATTTTTTCTTGTAGGCGGAAACACAGGCAAAAGCTGCTGAAAGAACTGATTTTGTCTCTGACAATGACCCTTCCTCTAGAGACCACAACTAGTGTTGGTGGCTCCTTATTCAGTATCCCTAACATGGATCTTCCCCATAAGACCTCGAAGCTGTACCTCTCACATGGAAACCTGCTGGGCCCTTCCTCTGAGGACCTCAAAAATGGAACTCCCTCTCTTTGGAGACCTCAAAACTCTGCACCTTCCAAAGTTGATTTCTCATATGAGGATCAATTACTCCAAATAGCCCGTAGCAGTATCCAATGTCACCAATTGTGCCTTGGGACTACAACAAAGGGACTCCCAACCAAGAGAAACTATAATGAACTTCCACACTCCCCCTTTCTCCTATACTCGTATGAGAGAAGAAAATAACGAAAAGAGAAAACAATAAAAAACTAGAGAAGAGCCTCTCTTCCTCTTCTGTAAACATAATCATAATTTTTTTTTTCATTTTCCTCTCTTTTTTTCTTTCCTCCTTTTTTTGAATTTTTCTTTTTCTTCTTTTTTTTCTCTTTTTCCTTCATTCTTTTTTTTTTTAATCTTCCTCTCCCCTTAGGATTCGGGAGAACCCAACGGCAACTCACAATTGCCGCGCAACCTTCTTAATATAGAAGCTCTCTACCTCCTCCAACCCAACTCCATCAACGGTGATGGCACCTACCATGGAAACCGGAGGAACAGCAACAACCATCGAAGACAAAGTCTCCTTCCTCTCGATGAAGATGTACGTGGTGGGCCACCTAGGCCTGGTGGGCTCTGCGATCGTTCGCCAACTCAGTCCCTAGGCTTCACCAACCTCCTCCTCCGCTCCCGCTCCAAGCACCTCTATGGTGGCCCTCTACGGCAACAGCGTGGTCATCCTAGCCACCTCGGCCCTCGCGACGTAGGACGAGATCCTGGGGTACGTAGGCGAGCACATGGATCCTCGTGCCAACGATCCCACCGCCGTTGTTGCTCATGCGGCAGAGAATGGGGTGGAGCGATGCTGGCCTCCACCTGAGACCGCACAACGTCACCGTTGTTGCAGCCACCGTCTGAGGCCACACCCTACCACAATGCATCAAGGTCGTCGTGGAGCAGGGGTTGGGTCCGCTAGGGTTTTTATCTCCGCCGGGCAGTAACCACCATGGCCGGGCGACAAATACGTGCAAACAGGGCTGCAATGCCCAGGCCATCGAAACCACTGCTGCCCAAGGCCCTGATCTGCCTCCTACCCAGCCTGCTCCTTCAACTTCTCTACCATTGTGTGGATCGAGGAAGAGAACATCATCCTTGTGGAATAATAACTCCAGAACAGAAAATATTTTCAATAATGAAAGGATAAAACCCAAGATCAAAATCTGCTCTGATATCAAGTTGACAAATCCAAATAATGCCAAAGCAAAAATATCAAAGCAATAAATCAATCACAAATGCTTGGGTTTATGTGGAAACCCTACTCACGAAGAGCGAAAAAAAAATCACGGGAGAAGGCCCCAATAGGGTGTGTTTCTGTTTATTTCTTCTCAAAGAAATACGTGGGAGGTACACGCCTATTTATAGGCCACCACAAACATAACAAGGTTCTATTACCAAGGTTCGAAATGCTAATTTCGACACCGTGCAGATGAAATTTTAAGTGTGCATTTCGTGGGCATGCCATGAAAATACCCATTTTTCGATGGTCATGCCGATGGGCATGCCGAGGGCACGCCGTGGAAATGCCGAAGAATGTCGACAACATGCCGACAAAAAATCACATACATACTAAAAACGATGTCAAAAAACACTCAAATTGTGTGTGTGTGTGTGTGTGTGTTCCCTTCCCTCCCAAACAGCCTCCCTTCCTGCCCCCAACAGCCCAAATAGCAGTTCGAATCCCAGGTTCCCTCTAGCCACTTCGAACTTCCTTCCACCTCGGCATATGCCAGCATGCCGACCATACCGTTGGTATGCCGACGAAATGGCCGGCATGCCGCCGGCATCCCCACATTTCGACACCAACTGCATATCGGCAAGAACAATTTCCAAAATTAGCCTTGCCTACAGCATGCCGATGACATGCTGTCGGCATTTGAAACACTGCCTACTACACTATATGGGACTAACCACCACATAATTCTCTCAACATATACATTCAACAATCTGGAAGGTGTAGGCCAATTCATCACCTCATAGGTGAACATATAGCTCACCCCAAGATAACCAATTCTTAGGTTTCTCTTGCAGAATGAAGATACAAAAGAATAAAATGGTATATTTAAGAAGTATTAGTTATTCAGATTAATATAAAATTTGGGGCTTTTTCATTTTTGTATAAGAGAGGCATTAAATGGAGTGAGTTTTCACGAAAAAAAGAAAAGCCTCAAACTATAAAAGCGATGTAATTTCAACAAGGGCCTATGATTTTCATGAAACGCAAAAACTTCTAACGATGAAAAATTGCAAAAAAAAAAAAACTCTATTTCAAGCTACATTCACACTGTTATCAAGGGAAGATCAACTTAGTGGGAGTCAAGTTTCTAAAGCAACAAATAGATGATGTGGGCCAATCAGGCCTAAGAAGGGATCAATTTTTTATTTTTCCAATTAAATTAGTTTGTTTGAGTCCTTTATTTTATTTTATTTATTTATTTGAAAAAGAGAAGGGTGGTTATCCGTTAGTCCTTTGTTTTATTCTAGTTTTACTTTCTCAATTAGGTTTCTTAGTGAATAAGCCCTACAGCCACCAAGGGGTTGGCTCCGTGATAGAACCTCCCATTGCCATTTAAGAGGTCATGGGATCTGTGAAATTGGAAATAGATAACATAACCACAAAATAGAACCCTAATCTCTCTTATATAGAGAGATGAAAAAGTTGCAGACAAACCCAAAAACAAAACAAAAAATAAGACATTAGTACATGAACTCTAACATGATCAATTCTCATGCCCACCATTTTTACATGAGATTTGATCCCACGACCGCTTGATGCCAATGGGGGGGGCTTTAACACTAAGCCAACCTCTTAGTGGCCCTACTCACCATTACCTTCTCAAAAAAAAGGAAATAAACCCTACAAACCTAAAAGCAACCATGGACCTTTTTCTCTTGTTTAAAGTTGGATTAATTGAGAATCAAGTTCCAATTTTTTATGTTAACTCTTCTCCTCAAGTTCCTACTCTTCTTACCATAATTTCCCAACATTTTCTCCTTAACCTATGCATCTATGCACGTTTATCCTCTTTTATCGTCAGTGTTCATCCTCTTTGCCAATCCTTAATTTTTGTTTGCATCTTTGCCAATCCTTAATTTTTGTTTGCATCAAATGACGTCAAGAATACAAGATTACAAAATAAAGTAGAGCTAAAGCATAAGGGATCTCAAATAGGAAACCTACATCATTTTAACATGAACACCCTTAGGAAATCCTACATGTACATGTTGAGAATGTCAAAATGAAAAATAAGAGCACATAAAAAGATTAAATGTTGACTAAAAAGGGCTTTACACCTAGTTAAGATATAATCATCTAACACCTTGGATTCATGAGAGATGCCCTATTTTAAAGACCAAAAGGAAGCATGATATATAGTGCTTGAAAATGTTGGGAAAAGATTTAAAATATGCAAAAAGTGTCTATTTAGCAAACTAAGCAAATGGGTAGGCAACTAGTCAAGCCTGACACATTGAAACTACCATCGTGTAGTCTAATCTAGTTTACTAGCATTGTAGGCTAATCAACTAGGCAATATCTACCATGAGTTAAAATCCATGCCTAGTTGATTGCTATATAACTTTATACTTTAATTAGATATGGTTTGAGACCTAGTTGCTCAAAAGTTCCTGTGATTGCAGAGGTTGTCATTCAAGCATGTGTTTTCATTGCTTTCTCATAAATTCAAGGCTAAGCTACACTTTTTTTAAAAAAAAAAAGGGAAAGGGTGGTTATCCGTACGATAACCACCCGCATAAGCTACACATTTTTTAATTGCTTGAACTTTCCTAATTGACTAAAGATCATAAAAATCTCTAGCAAAAGTCTCTGGATTTTGTGAGAAATATTGGTTTCTGTCAAATCAACAATATATCCAAGTTTTAAGGAAATGGAGGTGCTTCTCCTCACATAAGCGATCTTTTAACAAACAGGTTGGTGCATTGTGAATCCCTCTAAATGAGCTTCCTATGGATCATCTACTCTAATAGGAAGAAATCAAGATAAAGAGAATCTTTAGGTCAAATCCCAACTGTTTGAACAGAGCATCTTCAGGTTCTGAAATCTTATTTCTTTGCATTCATTGTTTCAAGCTTCGTATGAAGCTCAGATAAGTTCTTGAAACTTGTTTCAATTCTAGGATGAAGACATGTTGGGTCGGTTCCTAGACGTTTATCTGGAAGAAATAATGTACTTACTTTGAATTGATTTCCATAATATTTGAGTTCTTTGTGTTTTTTGTTAGTCCTCCAAACTCCAACAGTTAAAACCTAAAATAACTTGCCAGAGATGTTCTTTTAAAGGAGGAACATGTAGGAAAAAGAAAGGAGAATGGAGTTAATTGGACTTCATATGAATGAACTTTAGATTCTGCAACTGTGAAAGTTCCACCAGTGAACTAGGCCAAAAACTAGTCGACTGATTGGACTAGAGAAAATAACCTATAGCTTGTTAGAAGTCTTAGTTAACTAATCGAGAGATAAAATCAACTATATAATGAAAAGTCAGGGTTTTGAAAGAATATTTTAAGTGTGTGGTTGACTAGGAGCTCAAAATTAGAGCCTGGTTAGCTATTGAACTTCTAGATGGCGAGGGTAAACTACTAGTTTACACAGTGAAACAAGTAATTAAGTAATTGAGAGCATAAAACTAGGTCAACTTGGCTTAGTTCGGTAATGATAAGCATGAAATCTGAGCAAACATCTCTGGCCAGTCAATTAGTAAGGGGATGTAGTCGATTAACTCAGACATTGAACTTATTTATTTGCTATCTAGTGGAGAAATCAAGTGCTGAAATCAAGGTTGCAAATATCAGTAGTCATTATTCAGTGAGGTCACCAAATGAGTATAGGGTATGTGGACAATTAATCGGTTAAGCATTTTTAATATTTAAAATTTTTAAAAATAATTATATATGTACTATTATGCATCTTATATATATATGAGGGGAGGGAGCATATAGCTCACATACACATAAGTTATGTGCAGGTTAGGTATATTTCTATACACAATCGATATTTCAAAATGAAAAGAAATCATTCAGCAAAAACACAAATGTGTACAAAATTTCGTTAAAATTGGACAACCCTAGCACCTTCATCAAGTGGGGCAAAATTTCATAATACTTGGGCCGTCGAAATTGAGCCCCCTTCAATATAGGGGGTAGGAGCATTGAATTAGCTTGAAATTTTGTGCATAATATGTTCATATGGGATGATTTCAATTCTCAAAGCTTTACTCAAAAACATTAATCGTAGCGAAAGAGATTAGCTAAGTTTCACCAAAGTTATAAGCAAGTGAGCTCTCTCTCTCTCTCTCTCTCTCTCTCTCTATATATATATATATATATATATATATATATATATATATATATGATGTAGCTACCCGCAAGAGGGAGCCAAATAGCTACCACCAACACTTTTACCTTCATCTACGAATTACATTTCACCTTAAAACTTTGGGGATCTCACTATCCCAATGTAACTAAGAATAATACAAATTTCAAATTTAATCTAACGATTATATCCCCTTCATTAATAATGCTAAATTTTCAACGACCAAATCAATGCAAAAAATCAACCCCACGTGAGAAAGGGGTTAAGGGTCTCCAATTCAAATGAAATTTAAAACACATCTTTCTTCTATTCAATGATTTTAATCCTCAAAGTTTCATAGCAAAATGTATTGCATAGACGAAGGTAAGTGTTGAAGGTGGTTAATTGGCTCCCCCTTAGGGGTAGCTACATTTTATCATATATATACATTGAAATTATACACATACGTACTAGTATTCTTTTTTAACATGCACATTTTCTCAATAAGCAATAATAAGGACCTAGATTCCAACAAATGGTTATCACATCACATAAAACATGACAACTAAGCTAAGATTGATAAATCATAAATCAAAAAAGACAACATTCAAAATGGATAAGTAAACAAGTTCCCAAAGCTGTACTCCCAACTCTTCATGAGAGGTGCAATTCTATCCAAAAGATCCTTCACAAAACAATTATAAAAATCCAATCCTTTGTATTCGGTCGGCGGTTTAATCAACCTATTAATCAGATAAACAGTCAATTAATTGAACTAACCAAATATGCACCTACAGATAGGTATGTGGTTTCGTCAATGACTACTACAGATGATTAATCAGCTGGCTATGCTGGTTTCTACATCCATGCAACAAAACTTCATAGACCAAATAATATGCACAATCCAATTGAAAGTTTTTTTGAAAGGTCCAATTGAAACTTTTAGAAAGGGCAATCTAATCAAAAGCAATGGTGTAAACCTTCTCTTGGCTAAGCATGACCTATGAAGCTAGCACCAATTGTCACTTACAAGCATCAAAGTACTGCACATAATATATGTCACTAAGGTGACTTCCTTTAAAAGCCTATTAGAGTTCACTAAGGTGATAATGGAACAAGGGTGGATGATTTAAAGGTCTTGTAAATGTGCCAATGGTATAGCTAATCACCAAAAGTTTCCACTACCTATTTCCACTAAGCACATTCCATCGAGAACTATGATTCTTGAAATGTCTCCTAAACTTCTAGGTAGAAGGAAAATGCAAGAATTGAGTCTAGAAATGTAATTAAATTATGTCAATCAAAATACATAAAATTTAATAGAATGGAGCCAAAGATGTAATTGAGTTACATCATATCCCCAAATAATTATTATATATGGATTATTACAATAATGCTCCCATAAACTTTTCAAATTACATCCAAAATCCTATAAAGGCGATCATTACATCTACACCCCTACAAACTTGCTAACAAGTCATGATCATACCCCCTACTTAGCTCCTTGTTAGGTTTGAGAGAATATTCTCTAAATATTCCTTAATGGTTGTTAACTTTAATAGTGTAAAGTTTAGAAATTACATTAATACCCCCTCAAAGTTTAAAAACAACGTCAATAGTTCTTTCCTCTTTTTTTTGTTGTCTCTCCTCTCCTCCCCCTTTTCCTCCTCAAGCTTGAATTATACCTCCTCATCAAAGGTTGCGATGACGGCAACATTAAGATACTCATCGAAAATCCATTCACAAGATCTCCCCCATCCTTCCTCCCCAACAACCCCTCCATGCAACAATGTCAAGATCCCGATCTCTCTCTCTCTCTCTCTCTCTCTCTCTCTCTCTCTCTCTCTCTCTCTCTCAGTACACCATTGCCCCTTTCTCCCTCTCGATCTCTCTCTCAAACACTGAGCATCACCCCCACCCCTTACTCTCTCTCCACAGGCACTACCCCCTCTCTCCCTAAATCCCTCTATTAACCCTCTCTCCCCCCTATCGATCTCTCTCTCAAACTGTAGGCACCACCCACTCTCTCTCCCCCTTCCCATCTCTCTATCTCAATCTAGATTTCCCTAAAATCGCAAGCACCACCCCTCTCCCTTTATCCCTCAAGATCTCCCCTCCCCCCAGGCGAGGAGACAAGGGAAAAGGCTTAGATTTCTTTTGGCGGATACCATTGATATAAATACAATTATTAAGGTACATAGGGGCATGGACGTAAAAATTTCCTTGTTTTTGGATTTAACCATGGCAAAGAGTTACATAATAACCATAGTTAGACTCATCTTCCATTAATACCTAATGGAAGGGCATATATGAGTAACAGCACAAGTTTGCAAGGTTATAGATGTAATTATTGAATTTTTAATGGTATGGATGTAATTGGGAAGGTTTATAGGGGCATGACCGTAAAATCCCTCAATACTATATAGGAACTAGAGGATTAGCAACAAGAGGAATGGTCTAGCCAGAGTTACTGAGATAAATTGTAACATGAGACACACAGTGTTGTTATAAATCCCTCTTATGTTCTCTGGATGTCACCACACCATATGTACAACCATAGAAGGCCAACGAGAGGGGCCAATAATTGAGAGTAAATACATGTGAGTCCATAGAATAGTCAATACTAGGCTGCTCCTTATTTCTTTTCTGTTACCTTTGTTCATTCAGATGGCAGAGACAAGGTAAAGTCAAGATTTAGTTACAATAAGGCTTAGTTACTTTGGTTAATTGTATGTTTAACTTTTATCTTACCTTAAATTGGTGTATTAGTAAATAGTCCATTGAAAAACTTTCCTTGATGGAGGATTAGAGCCAACGAGATGAAAATATCAGTCCTCACACGTACATTTTACTCCATTGCAAGTCTTTCCTAAGTGAAGGAGATTAGGGCTGACGAGATGAAAATATTTGCACATTTCAAACTCTGTAGCCATGACTTAAAATTTATGATAAAGCTTTCTTATTACATTAGTAC
The DNA here is from genome assembly GCA_037157565.1 of Thalassia testudinum. NCBI lineage: Eukaryota > Viridiplantae > Streptophyta > Magnoliopsida > Alismatales > Hydrocharitaceae > Thalassia > Thalassia testudinum. The sequence goes on along the minus strand of JAZHRO010000036.1, from coordinate 120,488,794 downwards.
CTACAAAACACACAAATTTCCAAAACAAATAAAAAAACAAGGTATTAGTGAAGGTTCAACATACAGCAGGTGCATTCCACCCATTGTGGTGTTCAGATCCATGAGGAAAGATCAGTTGATTGTGGCTCAGATTCCCTTGCCATCGACTGCTTGGAAGGAAAGTACCCGTAGTAGTTACAGACCAGTTTGTCAAGCCACCTTGATAAGGCTGTTGAGTTGTTGGAGAATGCACACTGGGATGAATAGGGGACCCATGCACGGAGAGCATTAAACTTGTTGGTTGCGGGTGATGAAACTTACAAGTATTCCCAAACTTGCAGTGGCCAGTTCTTAAATAGTATGAACACTCGATCTCATTCTACACAAAGGCAGTAATAATGTGAAAATGAGATGGAAATTGAACTCTCAAGGAAGTATATTTTCAATTAAATTTAGGCTACAAACCGGTCGCAGCGGATAGCCCAAGACATTTAATTGTACTTTCGAAATAGTATTCACCACATCTTTCGGATGGTGGAACTTGCATGTGGCACCAAATTTACAAGTTCCCGTCTTGATATAGTACTGTTAATGCATCAGATAAACATGGCATGAGAATAACAAATGTAAATTTTCAAACTTTTTTTTCCAAAAAAAATAATAATAATAAAATTTTGCCTTAAGGTAAGAAGAACAAACAAAGCTGGGCCCTGGGCCAAGCAAGCTGAATATAGCATCCTATAGTCTTTCTTCTGATGATGAATTAGTGATATTAGATTGTTAATTTCATTGAGCTCGCCATATTTAGCAGCAGAAGGACGAACAGAAGAAAATGATATATAAATTGAGTGATAGACAAAACAAGCATGTATGCTCGCACCTGACATTCAGGCTGCCCTATCCTTTCTGGATACTCACCCTTCAACTTGGCTGCAGCAACAACCTGGCAATTGACAAAACCAGTAGAGCTGTCAAGTCCAGTAAATTCAGAAATACTGATTTCCCATCTAAACACATAAAAGTGATTCAAGGTAAAGTAGGAACGTGCTCACATAATATACTATCAATGCATTTATACTGTGAATGCATATAGGAAAAATCAACAGTTCTAAGCATGTCCATGTATGGTGGCAAGGTGAACATTGCATCATATAAGACCCACCCTTTTCTAGCAACCATTAACAATGTCTTTTTTTTCTTGAAGAGGCCTAGCAATCACTATCCTCAAAAGACAGTTTTATTTACCAAGTTCCTGTCTATTGGGTGATTAAATTTGCACGTCATTCCAAATTTACAAAGCCCACTCCTCATGTAGAACGCACAGTCTTGCTCCCCTGGCCTCTGAGGATAAGGCCCAGCGTCCAGAGCTTCATCACCTTTCAGGTGCATTTGCCTCATTTTGTCAGCGACTGCAAGAATCATAGGTCGTGTATTTGTAAGTACAGGAATGGAAGGAGTAAGCATGATAAAGGCACCATCACCTTAGGGAGAGTGCTCATTAAACTAAATTCCCAAAGGACTAGAAATTCAGACATTGGACTTCAATTGACAAAGAGAATCACATATATTCAAATTAAAAGAAAATTCATTTGGCAAAAAACAACAATGTCAAAATACACACAGATATATCATACATAGATACTACTTTTTGGAAGGGACCCCACTTTAAATCTTCTACACCATTATCTTTCTGCAGGCCAAGATTCTTCGAATCAGAAAGGTGCATTTAATTATGTCTGCTTTCTTCATATTATCATCATTAGACCTACATATGCATCTAATAATTTATAGCACCATTTAATTTGCAGGATAAGCCCTACTATCCTCTATTCGGGGGGATTTCCTGGAAAAAGCAATCCCAGGCTAGAGCCACTTATGGTTGGGTGGAATAAATTCATCCCTCTGTCATACGCTTTGATGTGACAGAAAGTATCACATTTTACTTTTTGAATGGGGCAGAAACAATTTTCACTCTTATATTAATCACATTTTATTCCTTTGATTAGAATTTGACCCACGACAAGTTTAAAATTAGTTCTCTTAAATGATCCAACCATTGTCCCAACTGAAAAAAACAGCTTATCTGAAGATAGGTTCCCATTCCTCTGTATATCCCTCCAACCCAATTCCACCGCCTAAATGGAACCTACAGCGATACCCCTCTTGTAGTAATCTCACGAACCAGAATGTCATTGAGTTAACCTTCTTCTATGCCACCTTGAAATGTTAACAAGATCTGATCCAGGAACGCCCAACTTAGAATCCATTCAAAATATAACCAACAATATCTTCGCATCCAGTCCTCGTCTGAACCATTTCCTGTGAGATGATTAAACCATACACCAAAACAGACCCCAATCCATATGCAGATTCAACACAACAGCAACACCTCGACCACATATTTCATCAGCATCTACACTAATCAGACACGAGAAACGGTGCACAAGGCGAGAAACAAAACCTCCGACCAGATACCAAACGCATCCCTACCAAAAGATACCTCCTTTCTACATCAAAATTTTGACTTCCATTCATCTCCTCCACTCCAAGGCCAAGACGTACGAAGAGAACAGAAAAAGGAACCAGAACACAAAATACCACCATACCGCAATAAAACCCTAAGCGAGGGAAAGAGCAGAGCTCACCGACGCCATCAGGGTGGCGGTGGTCTCCGGCCGCCGCGGGAAGCGTGTTGATTAGGCCACCCCCTTCCATCATCAGTAGGCGATCGTGAGAGGCGACGAGGCCATTCGTTTCCTCTCAGAGGGGTAGAGGAGATGGAGAGAGGCACGGCCTTTGTAGCAGAAGCAGAGAGGAGAGGAGGTGGTGGAGGTGGCGGTGGTGATGGTGACTGAGGTTGGAGATGGTGATGGTGGTGGAAGGGTTGAGGTGTGCATGCGAAAGCGGGAACTTGAAGCCGCGGCGTCTCTCCGACAACTCTCCCAACTTCCCCCACCAACTCTTTCCCCACCCCCACTCTTTCCGGTCCGTCCGAGCAGGTATTTTATGGTTGCTTTGCATGGAACACCTTTGAATTTTTTTATTTACGAGACCCAGATTCCCATACCGTCGAATTTGGGGAGGCACGTTACGGGAACGGATTGCAATTTCATATTTGCAATTTAAAAATTGGGGATATTCTTTGTTAGTATTTACTTGAAATTTTGGATTTTCCCTTGATGGTATTTATCAAAATAATTCGATAGGTTGTAAGACAGGAAAAAAAGGGGGAAAAATTTTCACCTCGAACTTAGGTTTGGCCGAACTTCGATTTCGATGCAAATCTAAGTTGAGATATCCTTTTGGTAAAAATGGGATATCCCTTACTTTGTGAACATATCCCTCCACGTAAAGCCTATTAACATCAAGAGTTGAGAGTCTAGCCATACCATCATGGATCCCTATGGTTTTCCTCGTTAACAAGATTGAGGAAAAAGCGTATTTGACTTTGGAGGACAGGATATGTTCCCATTGTGAGAAAGAAAAGAAAGAACATTATAGAAAATGTTTGGGGTACACCTCTTTGTATACATTGTAGGTGTAGAAAGGGGTATTCTTACCTAGGACCTAACTCCACTTCTTGGTGAGGGGAAGATAGAGTCCTTTGTATAAATTGATGTACAAAGCGATGTCTTTATAACACACCCAACATTATAGTAGGAAATTTTATGCTAGATGTTCATCTTAAGTGACGACCTCAAGCATGGAGGAGGTAGATGGAACTTGGCCATATTTATTTTTAAGTAAGTATTAAGCCATCGCTTGTGAGTAATAATGCAATTCCGATAAATAAAAATGACAAGAGTTGGATTATAAATGTTAAGCATATGGGAAGTGGAAGACGATAGAAATTAGGGTTTGTTATCTTGCATTCTATTATTATCTTATTTTACTAGGATGGATATTGATAATAAAGGGATTGGGGCAAGGGAGGGATGTGACATTAAGTTACCTTTTTTATCAATCAAAGAAAAAGACAATAGCTGTGTTAACTATGCAGAGGATTAAGACCTAACAAAATCAAAAGAAAGAGAGAAAGGAAGGGTGTGTCAGCATTGAGAGGATAAAAAAGGAACATAATAAAGTAGTGGAAGAAAGAAAGGCATGCTCTTGACCAGTGTTTCAAATGCCAACGGCATGTCATCGGCAAGGGTAGTTTGGAAATTGACCTTGTTGATTTGGTGTCAAAATGCGGGGATGTTGGCAGCATGCTGGCCATTTCGTCGGCATATCGACGGTATGGCCGACATGCCAGTATATGCTGCCGTGGAACTGCTATTTGGGGAAGCGCAGGTGGGAAGTTTGAAATTCGAAATGGGTGTTTCGGAGGGAACCAAGGGGAGGGAGGCTGAGGGAGGGAACACACACACACAAAATTTGAGTATTTTGACATCATTTTGAGTATTTATGTGATTTTACACACACATATAAAATTTGTGTATTTTAACATCATTTTGAATATTTATGTGATTTTTTATCGGCATGTTGTCAGCATGCCCTTGGCATTCCCACGGTGTGCCCTAGACATGCCTATCGGAATAGCTATCGAAAAACGAGCATTTCCATGGTATGCCTTCAGCATGCCAACAAAATGCATACTTAGAATTTTATCGGCAGGACGTCAAAAGTGGCATTTCAAACCTTGCTCTTGACTTTGAGAGAATTAAAAAAAAAAAAAAATTCTAATTCATTGTCTCTTGACTTCGTGTGCTTTTGTAAACTCTAATTCCATGTCTCTTGACTTCGCGTGCATTTGTGGTGACCTTTCTCTCAACTAGGGTTGGTCGTAATCACGCTCCCGGGGTAGAGCGAGTCCACTACCATGCCTTCAAGATAGAGGCAGGTTGCGGCATGCTCAGGTGATCTGGCACCTTCCTCAATTGTGTCTTTGAGGAAGGGAAAGACCAGCTGCAACACACTCTTGATGTGAGGCAGGCTCGCTGGTTGCGCCCTTCAAGAGTTTGACACAACGCGCTTAGGCAATGGGGCACCTTTGTCGATTGCATCTTCAAGCAAGGGGACGGTCAGGTGAAATGTACTCTCAATGTGGAGTGGGCTCACTAATTGCGCTCCTTAAGAGGTCAACTACAGTGTACTCAAGTGATGGGACACCTTCGTCAACCGCATCTTCGAGGAAAGGTAAGACTAGTTGCAGCGCACTCGATGTGGGGTGGGCTCAACGGTTATGCCCTTCAAGAGGCCTGCTGCGGTGTGCTCGAGCGACAAGCCACCTTCGTTGGCTGCTTCTTTGAGGAAGCGGAAGGCTAGCCACAACACGCTCTCGATGTGGGCCAGGCTCGCTAGTTGTTCCCTTCAAGAGGCTGGTTGTGGCATGCTCGAGCGATAGGGTGCCTTCATCGACTGCATCTTCGAGGAAGGGGAAAGCCAGTCGCAACGTGGTCTCAACATAGGGCAGGCTCGCTAGTTACACCCTTCAAGAGGGGCGGTCGTAGCATGGTCAGGCAATGGAGTGCCTTCATCAACCACATCTTCAAGAAAGGGGAACGCCAGTCGTAGCATGCTTTCGATGTGGGGTGGGCTTGTTGGTTGTGCCCTTCACGAGTTCGACCGTGGAGCGCTTGAGCAATGGGGCACCTTCATCGGTCGCATCTTGGAGGAAGTGGAAGGCAAGCCACAATGCACCCTCGGTGTGGGGCGAGCTCATTGGTTGAGCCTTCAAGAGGCCAGCCACGGCACGCTCAAGTGATGGGGCTCCTTCATCGGTTGCATCTTCAAGGAAGGGGAGGACCAACAAGCTCTTGGTGTGGGGCAGGCTCGCTAGTTGGGCCCTTGAAGAGGTCGGCCGTGACAGACTCAGGTAATAGGGTGCCTTCATAGACCACATCTTCGAGGAAGGGGAAGGCCAACCGTGGTGCACTCTTGGTGTGGGGCGAGCTCGCTGGTTGCGCCCTTCAAGGGGCCAACCGTGGAGTGCTTGGGTGATGAGGCGCCTTCATTAAACGCATCTTCGAGAAAGGGGAAGGCTAGCCGCAGTGCCCTCTCAATGTGCAATGGGCTCACTGGTTGCACCCTGCAAGAGGCTGGCCACGGCACGCTTGGGCAATGGGGCCCCTTCATTGGCCGCATCTTCAAGGAAGGGGAAGGCCATCCACAGCACGCTCTTGGTGTGGGGCAAGTTCATTGGTTGAAACCTTCAAGGGGCTGGCCACAGCACACTTGGGTGATGGGGTGTCTTTATCGATCACATCTTCAAGGAAGAGAAAGTCCATGTTGAATTGAGGTTATCTCTTAGTTGATTTATTTGCATGTTTGCATATTCCCGTCACATGTAGATATTCACGTTTAAATTCTAAAATTTTACATTTATTTTTGTGTATAAAAAAAGGTTATGTAGGTTAGAATACTTGAAAAGTTTTGTCCAAAAAATCTCTATAAAAAAGTATATAGAGACTTAAGCTCACTCCACATATATTGAGATGTATAAAATTCCATGCACATAGTTGTATGGATCCTAATCTAACCTATACATGAAAAAGAAAAAGGCTTTCCTTTGGAAAATCATATGGTTTTCATTCTGGTCTCGATAATACAAGGCGAACATGAAAAATTTGTAACCTATGATGAGATGGATAGTGCATTTGGGATGTAATCCTAAGGTTTACATATGTCTTTTAGTGTGAAGTATTCATGAGTACTTGGAACACCTGACAGAGGTGTAGCGTCATAATTTCACTAATCATGAACCCTTGATTGTTGTCATGATGAAATCACTAATCATTTTAGTGGGTTCATATTTGATAGGATTGATTAATTTGATTTAAAGAGTTAAATCGTATTTAATTTGGTGATTAATTAAACCTAATTATGTTAGGTATAAAATCCAAGGGTTGGATTGCAATTAATTAATGTTTAGATACTAGATCTAAACATCCCATACGTTGTTATAGGTCAATCCTATAAAAATTAAATAGAATTAGATCCTAAACCTTGGATGGAGATTCAAGGGTTCCCACCATATTAGGATTAGGTTTAGGATCCCTCTAAATATCTCCCTAAACCTAAATTGGAACCCTAATTAATTCTTATTTGTGTGCAAAATAACTTCTCCACCAAGAGGGATAAGAAGAAGAGTTGGCGAGCACTTCTTCCAAGAGAAAGCCCTAACACTTGAAGGAAGACCCCAAGCACAAGGGAGATAGCCAACACATTAGCCAGTCACTGCCCCCCTTGGGCCCCATGCTCTAGGGCGACGACCAGGAGGAGTCTTGGTCATCCAACTAGAGCTTAATCCTATGGATTCAATCCACAAGGTTAAAACTCCTCACCTATTGTTGTAGCTGGATGTCCAAGGAGGCTATTGGACGTTCAGCTAATGCTTGTTGTGGCCTTTTGAAGTTAAAGTTGGCCTTCTTTTGGTGAATTTGAGGTGAGGGTCACCTCAGGGGTCATGAAGGGGTACGCGAGATGCGAAACATTCATGTCGCACTTGATGGAATAAAGTATTCTCGATGCGAAGGATCTCATCCGCCTACCGAGAGTCCTAGGCAGGACTTATTTGAGGCACAACACGTGGGATGTTGTGCTATGCCACACCAAGGTATAATCTCATTACTCATGGAGATCCCAAAACGGGGAGATACTAGATCTTTCTATTTGGTTTCTGTTACATAGGTTGTTCGTTTATCGATTTCTATTATTCAGGTTTTCAGACATCAACCCTACTATTTGTTTTGAAGAAAGTTTTAAATGCCTATGTTTCATACTTCCACGATACCACAGGGAGTAGGGGATCACATTGTTTGAGTCCCCAACCTGAAAGCACTAGAGGGGGTGAATAGTACTTAAGGTGGTAAAACAATGCTAATTAAAAATAATTCATATATAGAGGAAAATCAAGCAATACACAAATAATTCACTAACCAGAACACAGGCATATATAGTGGAAATCCAAAATTAGGTAAAACCACTACCTAAATCTCCAAATCTAGATTTTTCTTCAAGTCACTCTCGGAATACTAACTGGTACTTATGTGGTACCAAACCCTTTATACAAACCATCTTGATATTTCAATCAAGTGCAAACCCCTCTCACTTGAGAAGAAAGGAGCCCACAATCCAAGCCCTCAGATTACAAGTAAATATAAAAGAAATCTGAATTAAAGCAAATTTTTAGCTCATATGAATAACCCCAAAAAGATTTGCAATAATTCTTATGAAATAGCATCTAGGAGACCAGAATGAACTCCCTTAGTGATTGTGTAAGGGTGACAAAGCAAGGAGTTGAGGTGGCTAAGCTCCAAGGAAGGTGACCTTCAAGAACAAGAGCTCAAGTCACCTCTAATGAACACCAAATACTTGAAATAACTAAATGTGAGCTTGAATGAGCTTTAGAGTGTGTTTTGGGGTGTTCTCTAACCTCCAAAGACTGGGAAATGCTCTAAAGCATATAGAGGGGTGTTTGAACTAATTTAGGTGTGCATAAGACCCCTCTTCAATAGCTAAAAAGTTTCCCAATTTGATTTGTCAATGGCTAACTAATTTGGTCAAAAAGTATTTTATTTAACGTTAGGTAAAAGTGATCTAACATTAGGTGAACTATCTAACGTTAGGTGCTTAGTTAAGTACAAAGTTCACTATCTCCTGATAACATCTTGGCTGGCAGAGGAGAGTCTATCTAACATTAGGTAATGTTTGTCTAACGTTAGGTGAACTATCTAACTTTGGGTAATGTTTATCTAACATTAGGTGGACTGTCTAACTTTAGGTACAAAGTTTAACACAAAGTTTGTTATCTCCTGATGGCCTGGTTGACACTCAACCTATTATCTAACGTTAGGTATCATATACCTAACGTTAGATGACATGTAAAAAGCCCTCTAACTGTCCAAATTAATATCTTGAGTTCTCAGTAAGTGTTGGGCCATACACTAACACCTATAGATTTAGTTAGACATATTTTGACCTATTTAGGCTAGGTGTGGTGTTCTTGTGAAAATTACATATGAAACTCCTATGTTTATGCTAATATGAAATATGATTGGGATTCTCCTTAGATTCTAAATAATATAAAATTACAACTCAATTTATATAATACAAAGAGACCTAAACTTGAAAAGCACGGTCTCCACCTTCTTCTTGATTTTGGATTTCGTCAAGAGAGCTTCAACCTGAAAAACATTCTTACAATATCTATTGCATAAAATACAATTTTAATCTCAATTACTTGATATGTTTTGTATTATTAAAACTATCATTAAAGGATAATGTGGTGTCTAATTGCTTATGCACCTACATTCTCCCCCTTTTTGATGATGACAAACATTCAGTGGAGAGGTTGAAAAGGCTCCCCCTCACAAAGTGCTCTCTTTTAAAAATTTAAGAGATATACAAAGAAAGCACATAGGGAAGAAATACATGCTTATACAAGAAGTACATGCTGATATACAAATGTTCAACCTCAACCTCATCATCTCATATCTCATATCATTCTCCCCCTTTTGACATCATTAAAAAAAATCGAGAGAGTTTTGTATGTGCATATATCAATACAAACACCATATAGCTCATACATGCATATCATAAACTTCATGAGCTCAACACATAATTCAACATAAAGGTCACATATATATAGCTTAACATAAACATTATGAGTTCAACATAATTAATCGAAATAACAAAAGCAAGAGTTTTGAGGAAATGAAAAAACTAGCTATTACAAACCATAGAAATTAAGTAGAGATGTTTGTGTAGCCCAAGTTCGGCAGATACATTAGATGCCTACACTAAAGTAGTTATAAGACTACAAATATGATTATTCTAGACTAATGTTGGAGATGACAACACATGGCTAATTCTGATGCTTCCCTTTGCTTTTCCCCTAGGATAAGGTGCGAACATCCTCCTTGATTTGGGATACATCTTGGCGAACTTCAAATAGATCATGAGCAAACTAGTGATGGATATTAACAAAATAGTTGTTGTACACCTCATTCTGAAGGCACATGCTCTCTATTGAAACTTGCCAAGTAATTAATCCTGGCGACAGTGTCTTGCACGGTGTAGTTGTCATAATCCGTCCAAGCTGGAGGATGTGTCTCAGTCCACTCCCAAGGTTAGGGACATGGGATGTCCTCCAGATAATAATCCTAGAGGTAGGATGGCTCATGAGAGCTCCCACCTGCCTCTCCTTGATCATCCTCATCCATATCATCGTCGTCGTCATCATCTTCTTCCTCCTCCTCCTCATCATCATCTATGATATGCATTTTCCTTGCCGTGGTGACATTGAAGCAATCATGCTTCTGGATCTTGGAGCATTGGAGGGAGTCAAGACGAACACCATAGTCCAAAGCGATGTGTGTTATGATGTTAGAGAAGGGTAAGAAATTGACTAGTTCTTTTATCATCTCATCAAGAACAATCTTAACCCAATTAAGTGGTTTCTTGGTGAGCACAACATAGGTGACAATGACTAAGTCAGAAGAGATGTGGTTAAATCTTTTTGATTGCTTTTTAGGAAAAACATTGTAATAAAGGATCCTAGCAATCAACTTAGGAAGAAGATACATCGTATTGGGTGCCAAGCGGTAATTGACTACAATAACACTTTCTAAGGGTCCTAAGTCCCTTAAGATGCTATGGTAACCAAGTTCATGAGAGAGAGATTGGATGGTATAACTAGTGTGAGGGACTCTAAAATCCTAGAAAGTCAAGCATAGTCTAGTATGATGTTTTTGCCAAAAAGATTGGTCTTGAGAATTTTTCTAGATGAGAGATGGTTGGACCAGGTCATATTGGCGTACTAGACTTTGGTCAAGAAAGAGAAGTGGATGGCATTTTGATTGTAATCAAAGTAGGTGGAAAAGCCATTCACATTAAACAAAGATTTCAAGTTGAATTTTCTAAAGTCATCCCAAATAATAGATCAAATGGGATAAGCAGTAAAGGCTCCAAATTTAGTAAGATGCTCCTTTACCTCATTAGAATGGGCATACCTAAGGAGCTCCAATTGGAGTGGGTCGAAGGGCACATCACTAGTGAATGTCAGTCCCTTCCCTTATCCTTTCAGGATTTGGAAAACATAGGAATGAGTAGCAAGACCCTTAGGTCAAGAAGTAAGTGAAATAGGATATGAAAGGGTCAAGATAGACTACCTAATGTTAGGTCAATCAGATCTAACGTTAGGTCTGATGACTACAGCAGATCAAAAAGACAAACATGACCGAACGTTAGGTGGATGATGCCTGATGTTAGACAATGGGCTAAGTGCAGCAGATCAACCGAAAACCAAGGGCTTTCATGCACAAATGACAATGGTGATGATAAATGATGATGAAATCCTACAAGAGACATTACAAACACCATCCCAAACACATCTAAACATCAAACCACACAAAAGCCCTAATTTTTGACCTAGATCAAGATTGAAATCATAAGGAATTGAGAGGAAAGGATGTATACCTCAAGTGCTCTCCTTGGAAGATCTAGATCTAATGTTAGATCTTTCCAAAAACAAGATTTGCTTCTCCAAAGATGGTGAGGAGAGGGAGGACGTTGGTGTGCTCTCTTGGGTTTCTCTCTTAGGTGAAAGGTGAAGATGAAATGAGGGTGAAATGAGGTGAAGAGATGAGTTGCCAAGGTTAAGAGGGATACAAAGACAATTGAAACAATTGAAACTTCATACTCAAGGAATCTCAAAATCAAATGTAACATGACTGATGTAGACACATTATTTCGCATAAAATGCCTATTTATGCATGTTCCTAGGCTAGTAGAAGCATTCAGCATTATAAATATTGCATAACATATATCATTACGCATTTAGAATAGATTGTATAAATTGTATATTAATTTACTCTTTTTAATGGCCAGGAGAGAGGTGACACATTTATGGACTTCAGATTGAAGATCCAACCGTATGGATCTGATCAGGACGATGGTCGGAGTCCAACACCTCCGAAATCACCTTGATCAGACCTCTATAACATCATATGCAGTCCAAAGAAGATCAAAGGCCAAGGGGCAAGGTAATGCAAACTCAGGTTTCAAATGACAAATCTGATTGCATGAATGGGTTCAAGTCGACGATCGCAGCCAAACGATGTGAAAATCGACTCAATCTGACATCCATAGCATCACCTATGAAGGAAAGAAGATGGACGGTCCAGATAGCGCTATGTGACGTCATCCAGATAGCCCAAAGCCACTCATGGCCACCGCTCACCCCTCCAAGGCACATCCATCAATTAATCTCAGCCGTTGGATCTCCATCCAACGGCTAAGATCAACTCCTCACTGCGCCTTACAAACTCTAAAGAGGGTTGCCTCCACACGATCTCAACCATCAGATCATTAATCAACGGCCACGATTATGCAGGTGCCAGACTTTCAAGATCTCGTTTTGGACTTAAAGAGGCCTTTAGCACAATGGCAGGTAGCGCCACTCCCAAACAAGGGGCGTGGGATCGAGCTCCAATTCGCCACCTCCTTTAGTGCATGCAACATGGAAATTAAACCACACGATCTCGATTTTGCGATTGTGGAAGCACCACGCAAACTCGTCTGCGTCCCCTCACATCCATAGCATGCATGAGGTGTGAAATCATAGCCACACGATGAAGATCAAGTGGTGGGGAATGCGACAACGTGGCACAACGGATGTGCAGGTGCACCTGGCGCATGATCAGACGTGCGCCCCATGTGATCCAAAGGTGTGATCTTCGCCCCCTCTCAACTCTACGATGGTAATCAGATGGTGGAGATCTCTCCTCAACGGTCCCTTGCAAGCGCCAGTAGGCACTAGTGCATGTGTGTGCGTCGTGTGCATCGTGCGTGCGATGCGAAGCTGTGTACGGGTGCTCCGTGAGCATCCATGCTCCCCACGCGGGCATTAAGGCATAGTCGTGCTAAATCATTTGGCATGACCTCCCTTCACCCTTAATATGCCCCCTACCCCTCTCCTTTGATCCTCATCCCTTCCTTGCTCTTCCCACCCTTCTCCAAGGCTCTCTGGAGCTTGTCCCAAGCCCGGGATGCTCCACTAGAGCTTGAAAATAATTTTTACTTCCCTCTTCTCACCCCCATTCGTGGAGTGCCCGTAGTCGTCTTCTCACCTCCGTTCTAGAAGCAGATCCCGTTGTGACACCATCCTACCTCGTTCCCCTTCATTTGGCTCCGTTCTTCTTCCTCCTATCTCTCACCACCTCCGTTTGGGGCGTCGTTAGAGCAGTTCATCCTCCAAGCAGCCGTTGAGGAGGATTTCTCTTCCTTATCATTTTACAGCTTTCCTAGCATAGATTTATATTATGCAATTAGTTGTAATAAACATTGCTCTGCTCTTATAAAATAGTTGTTCCCCCCCCCCCCCCCCCCCCCCTCTCTGATATTCTGCAAGTAGATTAGAGTAGTTAGATATAATTTCCCGACTTGATTTCTGTCATATCAAAAATACCAAAAAAAAAAAGTAGAAAAATCTCCAAAAATAAATAAAGCAAATGTGATTTTCTAAAATCAAATATTCACCTCCCCGTGTTTGACGCAGGAGTTACCTGAGTTTCAGTTATAAATTTTATTTGATAAGCCGATTTTCGTGACTGCGGCAACTAAGTTTTCTAAACTCTGATTTTTCTCATGCAAAATCTCGCTCATCATTTTGACATCGTCGCCGGGGAGGCAACGGTATTTGATTTTTCCCGTGTTTTCCGCCTTAATTTTTATCTCACTTTTCTCCTTTCTTGATATAATTGCAGGTATTCTTTTGAGGCAAGCTAGAGCAGTTAGATTGGAGCAAAGTGCTAGTAAAGTTATGTAAGTGTGCCCCCACTTTCCCACCCACTAGATTCATTTCACCATTAAAATAACTCAAACCCAAATTGACCTAGGCACTTTTGTTAACCCTAGGTTAGATATAGTTATTTATTTCCCACCTCCAGCCATCTCACCCATCGGCATAAAAAAAATTAAAAAAATATATTTCTGACCTAATTATGGGATTTACTTGAAATATACACACCTTATAAACCCACACACTTAAGGTGCACCACTTTTGTCTGATTCAATCACTTAACCGGGGATCCAATTTGTGGACCCAATACACCCACACTGACTACACAAATAAGTGATTAGACAACAGAACATGCTAAAACTATTTGTGTGCCTTAATAAGTGGTGCAACAGGTCAATTGATTGAATTATTTGGGCCACACCACTCGAATTAAAAGTGATTCACCTAGAAGCTGCCTCGTAGGATTCAATTGTTAGGACTGAACCAGGCACTTCACATTATTTTTCGATTTTAAAGGAATATACATACACTGGTGCTTTCAAAACTTGGAGTGTTTCACTAAACTTGACTGAATAAACCTAACAATTGAACCCTAAAAGCTACTAAACAAGATTTAATCCTAAAAGAAAAATCATCTACGAACCTTGTTTGAAAACCCTGGTTGTGCACGCACACACTGTTTAACTGATTATTAAGGTCACAACCCAAATAAAGGGCTCATCACATTCCTGAGCACATTTAAACCTAAGCTTAATTAAAACTGAGTAGACGTTGGCCTTATGGATTGACTTGCTCCTTGGGGCCCAGAACAAGATTATTTTCGATTAATCTACTTCTACCGATTCATCTGATGTTCAGTTAGGGCAGTATCATCAAACAACAGTAATTAAGGGTATCAAAGGAACTCGAGGCATAAGACAAAAGAACCTTCTCCCCAATTCCTCCCTCTAGCTAGTTGGATTGATCGAATAGAAGAAGATCAAATCATTTGTAATCTTAAGATGAATTTTGGGAGCCTGTAGGTCTTTGGCTACTTGCTTAAGGACATGTTTGATTGTTTGTATTGTAAGACACCTTTATCCGTTCTCTTTTCCTCCTACATCACCATTTATCCTTCCACATCCTACACACATTTCCACTCCTACCCTCCTAGCACAACTTATCCCCAAGATGATTACTATCCCGACTTGACCTATAACCACCCATCCACTAGTTGGGATAACTCTGATTGGGTATATGATTCCAGCTCCATGTTCAGGGCCTAACCCTATACACCAAAACTATGATTGCTATCCTTCTCGTGGCTATAGTAATTATAGATCCCCGTCTTCCTATGGACAACCTAATATGATCTACAATCAAGAAGGATATGAGGCTTATAACCCTTACCCTCTTGATGGTAACATCATCATTCGCCATACCTAGCTTGAATTAGTCAGAATCAAGAGCCAAATGCTCCTGAATAATCACCCGAGGACTGTAATTCCACATAAATCCATTCTGAGAAGAAAATAATAAAAAGGGCTAATTCTGCAGTTTTAACAACACATCATGAATGCAGAGTAACCATAGGATCAATGATGAGAACCTCATCTTGAAGCCTAACTAGCACAATCTAATCCAAATATGTGTGAAAAAGCTCCTACAAAACCCAAAGAGAAGCTTAACTCAGAGAATTTTGAGTTAAAGGATAAAATAAAACATCAGGGGTAAAACTGTAATTTCACTAATGCAGTATGCAAAAAGGATAATTAAGGGTCCAAACATAGTTCAAGCAAGCTTAATAAGAAGGGAAGTGGGATGATCTGATCTGAAAAGGGTTATAGCAACTTTTAGGAATTAAATGACATTCTATAACCCTAAAACAAATCCACTTTAATTCACGAGGTTCGAGGTAGGATAAAAATCAACTAAACCCTCTAAAATTCATAGAAAAATATCCCCCACGGTTTAGAACCTTCAATTTGGCCTTTGAAACTTATTTTGACCTAAAATGAGAACCATGCCCAATTAATGACTTAATTTAGGTTTTTACGCAAATTGTCCGGCCAAACATTGTCCAACCAAAAACAAAAATTCACCATTAAAATCCTTAGGTTCAAATTAGTCTGGCATAAAAACTTAAGCCTAAGAAAAGACCATCTTGACCGACTTTACAAATTTGTCCACTTTATTTACTTTTTGACCCTTATCTTTTGAAACCCTTGCATTTAGGCCCCCAACTTCTCGTCGTTCTTTGCAAAACGGTCCTCCCTGCCACTTCTGCACAGCGTCATGCCTTCGGCGACCTTGCGCGGAGGATGGCACCGCGTAGGGCAGGGCGGTCGTCCTCTAGAACAGACGGGGGGTTCCCTACGACATCCTCTATCGTAGGGACCCGCCCATGCCCTCTGCCATCAACCATGTCTCTCGTGCGAACGCAAGAAAGGCATGGGTATCCTCTCCAGCCATTCTTCGGCGAGGCTGGCACGTCGCCACCTCGTTTCCCTCTCGGCGCCAAGGTCTTTATAAGGAGCGGCAAGGTCTGCCAACTCCTTCAAGCTTCCTCTGACGGAGAAATACCCCACCTTTCGTCTCTTCCTCCTTCGGTTAGAGTGCCCGAAGCCTCCAGCGATCTCCTCCTCCTCATCGCTCTGCTGCCTTACCTGCTGCAAAGTTTACTCTACCTTGTCATCCGCGCTAGGCCGTACCAGCTGGTGCCCTCCGTCTGCCTCCTCGTCGCCAATACCCTCCTCTAGGGCATCTTCATCCCCAGCTCCGGCAGGCACGAGCCCGGCGCTGCTCTCTTCCCCTTCGTCGAGTAAACAGGTACAGAGTTTCCTCTCTCTCTCTCTCCCTTACATTTTCCCTCTCTTAATTTACCTTTTTACTCCACCTCACGCAACTTCCACCTCCACGTGCTCCATCTCCGATCACCTTCTCCGGCGAGTCCATCCCACTTCCACAGACCTCACCCCTCGCCGACTACCTCAGAAGCTTCCCCTCACTCCACTCAACTGATCCCCCCTCTCCATTCACTGCCAATCACCACCCAATCACCCCCCGAACAAACCCATCTTCCCGCACACAGTCTAACCTAGGGCTACCTCCACACGTGCCCTTGCGCCTCGCCGACCCCTGCACTGTCTTCGCCGCACTCCGGCGAAGCTTCCCCCATTTTCTGATGTGGCCGAGAGGCCGTCTTTCCGCTTTCAGGTCGAAGCCCCCTCGCCGCCATTGCTGAGCTGCTGCAGCTCCTTCGCTCGCAGCTCTAGGTGTTCTCCAGCCCAGGCGCACATCCCAGGCAGCGTGAAAAGCTGCTGCGAACACACCCAAGCCTGCAATTGGGTCGCAAGCCTCGCTGCTGCCCCAATTGGCAGCAGCTTCCTCAACCGCGGGCGCGAGATTTGGAGGTGGGATTTAATCCCACCTCGTAAGTGTGCGGCCAAGCGCCCACACTTAAATTGAAAAAGTGTATCGGGCTTACTGCCTTCGATACACAGGGGTTAGGTCCCTCTCACCCGCACGCAACGCACCACGCGCTCGCTCGTCCTCGCCCACGCTCACTCCTCGCGAGTCTGGGCTGGATCCGACTACTCGACCACGCACTCCTCGCCCACCATCGCACACCGGTGGGCCTGGTCCCGGGCGCGCTACCCGAACCCGATTACCCGGCTCTAGGAGAGCAGTCCTAAGAGAGATTCTGAGAAAGAGAGAGACGCGGGGAAGGGTAGGGGTAGGTTTTGCACTGACCACTGTGCGTGCATGCAGGGAAGAACGAAAGAAGAAGAAGCAAGCTAAGGAAGAAGAAGAGACGAGGAGCAGCCGAAGCCTTAGCCGCACAGAGGAGCTGAAGGAGAAAGGAAGGAGAGGAGCTGAAGAGAAGAAGCCGCACTGTAGCAAACCCACAGTTAAGTCTTCTGTGCATCAAATCAGACGACGGAAGGGCGGCAGCTAGAAGAGAAAAGAAGAGGAATTGTAAGAGAAGAAAAGAAAGAAGGAAGCAGAGAAGAGAAAGAAGAAAGAGAAAGAAGAAGAAGATCAGCACAGTCGCAACTAAAGAAGAAAGAAGAAGGCAAGAAGCAGAGAAGAAGAAAAAGAAAAGAAGAGAAGCAGAAAGAAGAAGAAGATCACCACAGCCGCAGAAGAAGAAGAAAAGAAAAGAAAGAAGAAGAAAGGAAGACTCTGCAGGAAAATGAAGAGAAGGAGATCAGTTGGAAGAAAAAGTAGGACAGAACGAAGAGGAAGAGAGAACAAGAAGAAGCCAAGAGAACTCTCTCTCTCTCTCCCTCTCTTATTTTTGTAACCTAATTGAGAACTTTTACACTTCTAGAATTCTAGTTGCTCCCTGAGTTCGACCTTGGGAAAATTTTTTTCCGAGTAAAAAAATTTTTAGTAATCTGGTAGCTGTTTTGTCATGTATTGCAACGATTGTAAACCATAATAACATAAAGATGAAACCACGCTCCACCAGTATTTTGGCGCCGTTGCCAGGGAGCAACGGCTATTCTAGAAGCCATAAATTCTCTATTGAGCTTCTATTAATCTCTTCTCTTTTTGTGTGCAGGCACAAGAAATTAAGAGGACAACAAGCAGCCGCACAACAACCACTCCAAGGACAGGTAATTTTCTATCCTCTCATTTTAACCCCTAAAATTCTAAAGAGGAAGAAAAAGAAAAAAAAAGCAATATAGGTGTAACCTGTCTTCTATCCCTAGTAAATCATCAAAAGCTGCATGTTTTCAATTTCAACCCACTATTTCTGCACACACTATTAAGGGTATTTAAGGGCTAACACCTTCTTGCCTGATCCTTAATTATCCATCAAGGAGTTAACTGGACCAAGTAGAGCCAACATAAGATTCAACATTAGGGTTTTAGAGACACACTCCTTAAGCAAGAATTGAGAAATCCCAAAAGAAGTATACCTAAGCCATTGATTGAAAATACTTATTCAAAGAAATCCTAAGCAATTTGACTCTTTAAAGACACTTGAACCCTAAAAGACAAGACCTAATAAGCTCTCAAAGGAACTAGCAGGTGAAGTTGACCCCTTGGGTCAACCAACCTTCAACTTAGGTCACTCTTTGCACTCAAAAGGCTAAAAGTTCAAGTGAAAATCTAAGCACCTTGATCTTAAACTAAAAGTGGTAGATTTAAGAGGTTAAGATCCCCATTCTGGTCTACCTGGAATTTCAGTAACAAGAGAGGTCGGGTGGGGGAAACCTTATAACCCGTGGGGACGCTCTACCGTGTAGGGGTCTTCGCGGGACTCACCCTCTCTGGTTGCCCAGGTAATTCTCATGTGGTCGATCTTTTGATCAAGGGGTTCATCTGCCCCGCACCTCTATAGTCACCCAACATTTTGGGTGTCTTGATTGGGTCCAACACCTGCTAAACTCATCTCTTCCACCAGTGTATGTTTGGTAGGAGGTCCTTGAAACCTCCTTTAGAACTTCACTCTCCTCGAGGCCGAGCCTCAATGCCCTTGTTTGAGTAAACAACGCTTCACATCGACCTCTCCTCTGACTCCGAACCCAACTCACCTTCTTCTTCCCCAATGGCTCAGCCAATTGAGGAAGAGAACAATCTGGAGCACCAACTCCAGCGACTCAATGACCTCTTCCAGAACTTTGTGCACCCACCGTAGCGTCCTATGATGCAGGACCATTATAATCCTGCTGCAGTGGCTATTGAGCCTCGAGTCAGAATCCCGACTGGAGGACCTGATTCTGAATTAAAGCCCAATATGATTCATGCCATACCTAAATTTCATGGGCTTAATTCTGAAGACCCCTTCCAGCACATCAAACAGCTGAAGCATTTGGCCCAAACTTTTAGGTTAGATGTACAAAATTGGGATATTCTCCTTATGAAGATGTTCTCCTTCTCCCTTATGGACAAGGCCGCTCATTGATACCAAACATAGACCGGACCAATCAACACCTGGGAAGAACTTCAGTCCGAGTTCTTGAAGAAGTTCTTTCCCGTTGGTCGAACCAATGCCTTGCGCCATCAGATTACCCACTTCACTCAGCAAACGGGAGAACCTCTCCATGAGGCATGGGATCACTTCCCGGATCTCATGAGAAAATGCCCCCATCACGGAGTTCCTAAATGGGAACAAGTCCAGTCTTTTTACCAAGGACTCCGTGAGGATATTAAGCTTTTCGTCAATGCAACTTGCGGAGGGAATATCATGGGTCAACATGAGGACACCGTGTGGGAGATTCTTGAAAACACGTGCGAAAACTCCATCAATAATGACTCCATGGGATTATTCGACAGGACGAATACCCGCACATCGACGAACCATAGGGGAGCACATGAGACGCAGGGCCTGTCTGCATCAGTCGACCTGGAACTGATGGCCAGTCGATTGGACAATGTCTCTATCATCGAGAAGAAGGTGGACAAGCTAACTCAGCACTTGCAGCGAGCCACCTCTGTGCATAATTCCTTTGCACAACCTCCTTCCACACGGGGGACTGTGCAAAACATTCTCCACCGACCTTCTCTTAGGATGGATCCATATCCACCCCCATCTGATTCTCGGATCGGAGGATCCTCCGATCCTTTCTATACTAGCCAGGGGAAATCCATTCCCCCATTCTCTCACTCTTTGGAGGTTCCTCAGACCTGCGAGGACCTCAACGCCATCCAGAATAATCCATTCTCCAGCACCTACAACCCTGGATGGAGAAACCATCCCAACTTCCAGTGGGCGGGAAATTCTCAAACCCAAAGACCACCCTTTCAGCCCCGTCCACAACCACCTCGTCCTTACCAGCCGCCTCAGCCTCGGCCCAGCCCTACTTATTCATCAGGGCCAAACCATGACCAAATGTCCCTCATCCTTCAAACTCTGGCTGACATTCAAAGAATGAATGTGGCTATTCAAAAACAACACAAGGACGGACTTACAGAGGTTCGAAACCAACTGGCTTAGTTGGTAAATTCTCTCCAACCAGGCACACTTCCTTCCCAACCTCTTCCTAATCCTAATAACGTGCCAACCCAGCGGCGCGTTTTGAACTCAAACTCGGGCCAAGCACACATGATTTATCAGGCCCCCTCTATTCCTTCACCTGACGGGATGGAGGCTTCCACTTCTCATGCAGGTTACCAGTAGCAACCCATCCTATCCAACCCTAACCAAAATCAGGCAGGACTGAATTCTGTAATGACCTGTAGTGGTAAGGAGACCCAAGATTCACCCTATCCAGACCACTCCAAGCCTGGTAGCAATCCAAACCCTAGGACAGTAATCCAGGACGTTCCTATCCCCGTTCCAGATCAAAGACTTGGACCTATCCTACAAGAACCAACCAAGGTTCCATTTCCCGAGGCCTTGACCAAGGGAAAGAAGGAAACAAAACCTGTGGCTCCTGAGGAGGACCTGGTCAAGCTCTTTGAGCAGGTCCAAATAAACATCCCCTTGATGGATGCAATTCGCCATGTACCGACTTACGCATGATTCTTAAAGAATGTGTGTACACCTCAGCGTAAGCCGCGAACCAAGAGTGGGAGTCCAATTGTACTATCAGAGCAAGCCAGCTCTGTAATCCTAAGCAGACTCCCACCAAAGGCAAAAGATCCAGGTACTCCCCTGATTTCCTGCAAAATAGGTGAAACCCAGTTCGACAGAGCATTGCTAGACTTGGGTGCGTCCATAAATCTGATACTCACATCCTTACTAAAACACCTAGAGGAATTTGACCTAAAACCAACTGAGGTGACACTGCAGTTAGCTGATCGATCCATAAAGTCACTTAAAGGGATTCTCGAGGATGTTATTGTAAGAGTGCGGGATTTCTATTTCCCTGTAGACTTTATAGTCTTAGACATGGACGCACCTGAAAACCCTAGGGACACACCGATCATTCTCGGGAGACCTTTCTAGCTACTGCTAGAGCCAACATCAGTTGTGAGGAGGGCCAAATAGAGCTAAAATTTGGAAATCAAACCGTCAAAATTGATATCTTTAAGGCCCAACAAGGAATCAATTGCGGTGTCATCGAACAGATCTGTGATATCAGGGCTTTGGTTGATGAAATGCATTTTGAGAATGACCTGATCATACCTCATCAACCACAGAAAGATCTTGAACCGCAATTAGGGGAGTCAAATCCATATTTAGACAAACCCATAACTCCTACCCTTGAACCTCACACTTACCCTGACCCACCCGCTGTTGCTGATAACCCAGTCCTTGAACTGAAACCCCTTCCCGATCATTTGAGATACATCTTTTTGGGTTCTAATCAGACTCTTCCTGTGATTATAAATTCCAAGCTCACTCCTGATCAGGAATCCCATTTGATTGCCATTCTCCAGCAACATCATAGAGCCATTGGTTGGACTTTTGATGACTTGACTGGAATAAGTCCCTCTTATTGCACACACCATATTTATTCAGAAGAGGGCGCACGACCTTCCAATGAGATGCAGAGATGTTTAAACCCCAATCTGCAGGAGGTCATGAAAAAGGAGATCATCAAGTGGTTAGATGCAGGGATCATCTACCCGATTTCCAACAGTTGTTGGGTGAGCCCGATTCAGGTTGTGCCTAAAAAGGCAGGGCTCACCACCATTACGACTGAAACCAGAGAAGTCATACCTACCCGATTAGCCAACTCGTGGAGAGTCTGCATAGATTACCGACGACTCAATTCCTCCACGAAGAAGGATCATTTCCCACTACCTTTCATTGATCAGATTCTCGAGAAATTAGTGAGAAATCGATTCTTCTGCTTTCTTTATGGGTACTCCGATTATAACCAAGTTGCTATTCATCCTGAGGACCAGGAGAAGGCCACGTTCACCTGCCCCTTCGGAACGTATGCATTCCGAAGGATGCCTTTTGGTCTCTGCAATGCACCCGCGACTTTTCAGCGGTGCATGTTTGTCATATTCTCTGATATGGTAGGTGATTATCTGGAAGTCTTCATGGATGACTTCTCAGTTTTCGGGGCATCATTTGATGATTGCCTCCAGCACTTGGTTCATATTCTCAGGCGTTGCATCGATGTTAATTTGGTTCTTTCCTGGGAAAAGAGCCATTTTATGGTGCCTGAGGGGATCGTCCTAGGACATCTAATTTCTGAGAAAGGCATCCAAGTGGATTGAGACAAGGTTGATCTAATTTCTCGTCTTTATATGCCTAGCTCGATCAGGGACATCTGTTCTTTTCTGAGGCACGTCGATTTTTACCGTCGTTTCATTCCTGATTTTTCAGAAATCGTGCGCCCCCTGACTACTCTTATCTTTAAGGATGTACCCTTTGAAATCTCCAAGGAATGCACTCAAGCCTTTGAGAACCTCCGTGACCGAGTCACCCAGGCCCCGATCCTACAATCCCCTGATTGGTCTCAACCCTTTGAGATCATGTGCGATGCATCTGATTTCGTTGTAGGAGCGATTCTGGGGCAGAACGTTGACGTGAAACTCGTGGTCATCTACTATGCTAGCAAGACACTTGATGAGGCTCAGCGTAACTATACAGTTACAGAGAAAGAGCTGCTAGCCGTAGTATTTACACTTAAAAAATTTCGATCTTATCTCCTGGGTTCCCACGTCGTCATCTACTCGGATCACACAGCTGTGAGGCATCTCCTTGCCAAGAAGGATGCGAAGCCTCGACTAATCCGATGGATCTTGCTGTTGCAAGAATTTGACCTCGAGATTCGTGACAAGGCGGGAAGACAAAATGTGGTAGCTGACCATTTGTCTCGCCTTCGTTCTGAGATCATCAACCCTTCTGGACCCATCACGGAACATTTCCCTGATGAGCACCTGCTGACTATTGGTACTGGACCTCCATGGTTTGCTAATATAGTAAACTACTTTTTCATCTCTTCAGATCCCATCTGATTGGCCAAAGGCCAAGAAAGACAATTTGCGCTATGATGCCAAGTACTACATTTGGGAAGATCCGTACCTCTTCCGCATAGGTGCTGACTAAATCATCCGGAGATGTGTCCCGGAGGGTGAAATCAATGATATTCTCTCCTTCTGCCATGACCAAGCATGCGGTGGCCATTTCTCTGGGCACAAAACCGCATCGAAGATCCTCCAGTGTGGCTTTTATTGGCCCACTCTGTTCAAGGATGCATACAATCACTGCCAAGCATGCAGTCGTTGCCAAACTTTGGACAACATGAGCCATCGCGACATGATGTCGTTGCAGCTGATTCTCATATGCGAAATCTTTGATATTTGGGGGATTGATTTTATGAGCCCCTTTCCTGTTTTGGATGATTTTGAATACATTCTGCTGGCTGTGGACTACGTGTCCAAATTGATCGAAGCCATACCAATCCGAACCTGTGATCATAAAATCGTTCTCAAATTCATTCATCACAATATCTTCTCCCGGTTCGGGATTCCTTGTGCTATCATCTCTGACGGGGGGACCCATTTCACGAATGCTCAGTTCAGGTCACTGATGACCAAATACGGGGTGTCTCACCGAATCTCCACTCCTTATCACCCCCAGATTAGTGGTCTAGCTGAGCTATCAAATCGAGAGATCAAGAAAATCCTGCAAGTCACTGTTCGGCCTGACAGGAAGGACTGGTCGTCTCGACTTCCGGAAGCCTTGTGGGCCTATAGGATAGCCCACAAAACCCAATAAGGCATGTCTCCCTTTAGACTGGTGTACGGAAGGAGTGTCACCTTCCTGTCGAACTGGAGCATAAAGCCTATTGGGCAGTACGGAGCTGTAATCTAGATCTTTCTAAGGCTGGAACCCACAGAAAGCTTCAAATCGGCGAGATCGATGAATTACGCCTTGATGCGTATGAGAACTCATGAATCTACAAGGAGCGGGTTAAAGCCTTCCATGACAAGCACATTTCAAGAAAGATCTTTTATCCTGGTCAAAAGGTCCTACTTTTTGATGCCCGACTAAAACTTTTCCCTGGGAAACTGTGATCCAAGTGGGTAGGAACATACCTTGTCCGATAGGTTTTTGGAAATGGAGCAGTCAAAATCAGTCCGCTCAGCCATGATTCCGAACCTTTCATCGTGAACGGTCAGAGACTCAAACCGTTCATTGATGTAACCTCTACTGATTTGGCTGAATCATCATTTATCCTCCATTTTCCCTGAGTATATTGCGCCCAGCCGATGGCGTAAAACTCAGTGCTTAACGGGAGGCAGCCCGTTATTTATTTTTGAAAACTTGAAACCTTTTCTAACACCTTTTTTGCACTTAAGGTTCACCCTTTAGGACAGCCGACTCCACCTTAGGTGCTTACACCTAAGATTAGAAATCATCCGCAACAGTCACCCCGACCCATTCACTCATCAAAACATCTGTCCTAATGTATGAACTAAGTTGAATAAAAAATTCCTTAAGTAACAATGAGGACATTGCAAATCTTAGGCATGGGGGGTATGAAAGTGCAAAACTTGTAAGAAAATGGTTTTAAACAAAAAATTCACATATGCCAAAAACACCATAAAAATTAAAAATTTTTTGAAAAAGAATAATAAAATGAGAGGAGGAAAGAAAATTTTGTAGACTCTACAAAGGAGGAGAAGAAAAAGGAACAAAATGAAAAGGAGCACAAAATGAAAGAAAAGAGATAGTCATTAGTAATAAATTAAGGAGTTAACCTAAGTTCTAGACCTCATTCAGGAAAAGAAATGGAAAGTGTACAGTGAGATTAGTAAGAACGCGAACCTTAAGCATTCTTGGATAGACTCTTAATACCCATTAAGATATAGACATTCCTCAAGAGGTTAAGGAAAATGAAAAGCTTAAGTATTAGGTCTAAGGCTTAGGGAGTATTTGGCCTCGTTAACTAACTTTTGGTTTACGGGACTCAGTAACCTAAGCACCCTAACTTCACACACAGCCTGGTTCAGTAAGCATAAAAATCAAAATCACGCAAAAGCGTTACAAAAATTCTGAAAATGACACCTAGAGTAGGAGCGGCCGATAAACACAAGATGATTTGGACGAGTTCCCGGCGCGGAGAGGAGGGAAATTCACCTCGAGGATGCGTAACAAAATATCATCTCCTCGGTGTTTGTCTCTTAGGATATTTACATATCCTACTGGGGCATGAAAGCACTCTGATGGTTCAGATTCCATGGATGGCATTATTACGAAATGTCAATTGCCAGGGTCTGAATTCGGCCACAGAACACCATGGATGGGATTATCTCAAAATCTCAACTGCCAGGGTTCTAGGGGTTACCATGGGCGGTGCTATCTCGAAGCATCGATTGCCAGGAACCCTTGAGGATTGATGATGGGGACAAGGAATCTGATACAGACCGTGTTGAAAAGCCAATCCTAAGCTAGAATTAAAAAGAAAAAGAGAGAGAAAACTCTCCTAACATATAATCTTCTACCTCTCTTTCTTACAAAACACACTGCGAGCTGAGCTAGGATTAAAATTATCTCAGGCACGGGTGCTTTAACCACAAAGTCTAATAAGCCTTAGGTTAGTTCTTGTAGCCCTTAAAAACCTTTGTTAAGGACTGAGGCTGAGGCTAGACAGATCTGGATCTTGGTTGGTACTAGAGTACCTTTTAGGCATATGGTTGGCACACTGACCTAATCTAGGTTTCAAAAGAAAAAAGGCACCTATCTAGAATCATTAAGAACTTTATGGTCTAGAACAAGGGTTGAAACCTTAAAATTTTGCTAGGGGACTAGCAAAAGCTAGGCATGGGGGTATGATAAGAACTTCATTATGAGCCCTAACTAGCACAATCTAATCCAAATATGTGTGAAAAAGCTCCTACAAAACCCAAAGAGAAGCTTAACTCAGAGAATTCTGAGTTAAAGGATAAAATAAATCATCAGGTTTAAAACTGTAATTTCACCAATGCAGTATGCAAACAGGGTAATTAAGGGTCCAAACATAGGTCAAGCAAGCTTAATAAGAAGGGAAGTGGGATGATCTGATCTGAAAAGGGTTATAGCAACTTGTACGAATTAAATGACATTTTATAATCCTAAAACAAACCCACTTTAATTCACGGGGTTCGAGGTAGGATAAAAATCAACTAAACCCTCTAAAATTCATAGAAAAATATCCCCTAGGATTTAGAACCTTCAATTGGGCCTTTGAAACCTATTTTGACCTAAAATGAGAACCATGCCCAATTAATGACTTAATTTGGGTTTTTGCGTAAATTGACCGGCCAAACATGGTCCAACCAAAAATTAAAATTTACCATTAAAATCCTTAGATTCAAATTAGTCTGGTATAAAAACTTGAGCCTAAGAATAGACCATCTTGACCGACTTTACAAATTGGTCCTCTTTATTTACTTTTTGACCCTTATCTTTTGAAACCCTTGCATTTAGGCCCCTAACTTCTCATCATTCTTTGCAGAACGGTCCTCCCTGCCACTTCTGCACAGGGCCATGCCTTCGGCGACCTTGCACGGAGGATGGCGCCACGCAGGGCAAGGCGGCCGTCCTCTAGAACAGACGGAGGGTTCCCTACGACGTCCTTTGTCGTAGGGACCCGCCCATGCCCTTTGCCATCAACCATGTCTCTCGTGCGAATGCACAAAAGGCATGGGTATCCTCTCTGGCCATTCTCCGGCGAGGCTGGCACGTCGCCACCTCTTTTCCCTCTCCGCGCCAGGGTCTTTATAAGGAGCGGCAAGGTCTGCCAACTCCTTCAAGCTTCCTCTGACGGAGAAATACCCCACCTTTCGTCTCTTCCTCCTCCGGTCAGAGTGCCCGAGGCCTCCAGCGATCTCCTCCTCCTCCTCGTCGCTCTACTGCCTTACCTGCAGCAGAGTTTACTTTGCCCTGTCGTCCGCGCTAGGCCGTACCAGCTGGTGCCCTCCGTCTGCCTCCTTGTCGCCAATACCCTCCTCTAGGGCATCTTCGTCCCCAGCTCCGGCAGGCACAAGCTGGGCGCTGCTCTCTTCCCCTTCGTCGAGTAAACAGGTACAGAGTCTCCTCTCTCTCTCCCTTACATTTTCCCTCTCTTAATTTACCTTTTTACTCCACCGCACGCGACTTCCACCTCCACCTGCTCCGTCTCCGATCACCTTCTCCGACGAGTCCATCCCACTTCCACAAACCTCCTCACCCCTCGCCAACTACCCCAGAAGTTTCCCCTCACTCCACTCAACCGATCCCCCCTCTCCATTCACTGCCAATCACCACCCAATCACCCCCCGAACAAACCCATCTTCCCGCACACAGTCTGACCTAGGGCTACCTCCACATGTGCCCTTGCGCCTCGCCGACCCCCGCAGTGTCTTCGCCGCACTCCGGCGAAGCTTCCCCCATTTTCTGATGTGGCCGAGAGGCCGTCTTTCTGCTTTCAGGTCGGAGCCCCCTCGCTACCATTGCTGAGCTGCTGCCGCTCCTTCGCTCGCAGCTCCAGGTGCACATCCCAGGCAGCGCAGAAAGCTGTTGCGAACACACCCAGGCCTGCAATTGGGTAGCAAGCCTCGCTGCTGCCCCAATTGGCATCAACTTCCTCAACCGCGGGCGCGAGATTTGGAGGTGGGATTTAGTCCCACCTCATAAGTGTGCGGCCAAGCGCCCACACTTAAATTGAAAAAGTGTATCGGGCTTACTGCCTTCGATACACAGGGGTCAGGTCCCTCTCACCTACACGCAGCGCGCCACGAGTTCGCTCGCTCTCTCCCACGGTCACTCCTCGCGAGTCTGGGCCGGATCCGACTACCGGACCATGCACTCCTCGCCCACCACCGCACGCCGATGGGCCTGGTCCCGGGCGCGCTACCCGAACCCGATTACCCGGCTCTGGGAGAGCAGTCCTAAGATAGATTCTGAGAAAGAGAGAGATGCAGGGAAGGGTAGGGGTAGGTTTTGCATTGACCACTGTGCGTGCATGCAGGGAAGAAAGAAAGAAGAAGAGAGGAGGAGCGGCCGAAGCCTTAGTCGCACAGAGGAGCTGAAGGAGAAAGGAAGGAGAGGAGCCGAAGAGAAGAAGCCGCACTGTAGTAAACCCACAGTTAAGTCGTTTGAGCATCAAGTCAGACGATGGAAGGGCGGAGGCCAGAAGAGAAAAGAAGAGGAACTGTAAGAGAAGAAAAGAAAGAAGGAAGCAGAGAAGAGAAAGAAGAAAGAGAAAGAAGAAGAAGATCAGCACAGCCGCAACTAAAGAAGAAAGAAGAAGGCAGGAAGCAGAGAAGAAGAAAAAGAAAAGAAGAGAAGCAGAAAGAAGAAGAAGATCACCACAACTGTAGAAGAAGAAAAGAAAAGAAAGAAGAAGAAAGGAAGACTCTACAGGAAAAAGAAGGAGATCAGTTGGAAGAAAAAGAAGGACAGAACGAAGAGGAAGAGAGAAGAAGAAGCCAAGAGAACTCTCTCTCTCTCTCTTATTTTTGTAACCTAATTGAGAACTTTTACACTTCTAGAATTCTAGTTGCTCCCTGAGTTCGACATCGGGAAAACTTTTTTCCGGGTAAAAAATTTTTTAGTAATCTGGTAGCCGTTTTGTCATGTACTGCAACGATTGTAAACCATAATAACATAAAGATGAAACCACGCTCCACCAATCACCTAAGGGTTAATTAAAAGTCAACTGAGCATTAAAGACCAAGAAGTGGGTCCTCACTGATAATAATAAGGTTTCTCACATTTCGAGAACCGCAACAGTACATAAAACCCGAAGGAACATTAGTCATCGAAGCAGGGAGGGGGGTGGAGGATGGAGGGCAGAGGGGGCAATAGGGCTAAGGTTGCGGATGACAGCTGGTGGGTGTGGAGATCCAAGGGATGGGGTCAGAGGAAAGGGGGAAGGAGTCTAGGGCAACCCCGCATGAGGCTCATGGTGCTGGAGACATGTGGAGAAGGTGGAGAGGAGGGAATGTTGAGATTGTTTGTTACAGGTGCAGGAGACAGGGGCATATGGTGGCTGTGTGTAGGTCCCCAACACTATGCCTCGCATGTGGAGGTTGGGGCCACAAGAGGGACACCTGTAAGAGGAGGAACTAGGGGGATCAAATGGGAGAGAACCCGCTCGTGACCTATGAAAGAAGGGGGCCCCCCCGCCCCCACCATCAGAGGGCTTTAGACAAGTTTGTGATGTGGAAATCCCACAAATGGAGGACGTACAGACAACAACGATTGCGATACAGGGAGCTTTGATCGGCGAGATAATGGTGGGTACCTACACACACAAGCGAATAAAAATTTTTGTATGTTCCCTAGCTCTGTCTTCACAAGGGTGGAAGTTGGCGCGGCTGGGTGGTTCTCGCTTTCTATTGTTTGATCTAGGCATGATGGATGTGGAAAACCTTCGTTTCCGCACGAGTGTGTTTGATGGAGTGACCGTTATGTGGAGGCGGGTATCACCTTTTGATGGGGCATTGCAAGACCAGCCGCCACAGAGGGCGGAGGTCTGGTGGGGAACCATGGAGATATTGGGCCTCCCATTACCCTTGCGGTCCAATGGGGTGGTGGTAGGGGAGATTGCAAGCTTTGTTTTTCTGTCAAAGAGGGCTAAGGTGGGGTTGTGTGAGGGGGATGGAACGTTGATTAAAGTTGAGGTTAAGGTGGTAGGGGGGATCGATCCCAGATAAACTAATTCTCAGGTGCAGTGGGAGCTCGTGGCTCCTTCGGATGAGGATTTCCTTCCATCAAACTGCTGGACAGGAACATGAGGTAAGGAGATCTTATGTAGATACAGTCAAAATGCAGGGTTGTAGCAATGAGGGGCAAGTGCTCAGAAGGGATCAACCTGAGCTCAAGAAGAGAAAAGAGCTTCACTTTACAGAGGTGCCAGACAAGGAGATGAAAGGGGAAAACCACGCAACACATGAGATAGCAACGATGCAAGTTGAGATTGA
This sequence comes from Thalassia testudinum, assembly GCA_037157565.1. NCBI lineage: Eukaryota > Viridiplantae > Streptophyta > Magnoliopsida > Alismatales > Hydrocharitaceae > Thalassia > Thalassia testudinum. The sequence goes on along the minus strand of JAZHRO010000036.1, from coordinate 120,458,283 downwards.
TGGGAGAGAGCTGGTGGTTTTAGATCTGATGCAACAATGGCTATCTGATGGTCAGGGGGCGCCCTCACAAGATCCCAATCACTTCTCCTTTGAGGCTCCAGAAGGCATACGGTTTGGAGTGGGAACATCCTCCCGGGGAAAGTCAGCATGCTCACCGTACAAACTCAGGGGAAGGACTGTAGGTGGTGGTATGAAAATCAGAGAGGAGCGCATATTAACAATTTTGAATGTTGAGAAGAGGACTGTGGACCAGCAGGGGGTTGAATAGGTTGGTGATGAAAATCAACACATGGAATGTGCGGGGGTTGCGTGAGGGGATGTGGAAGGCCTCTTTGGCTTGATACCTTCGTGAATGGGAGGTGGACTATGCATTATTACAGGAAATGCATATAGAGGACGAGTGCAACTCCATGTGGATGCCTTTGCTTCAATCCGGTCAAGCGGAGGTCTGGGCAGTAGAAGCACAAGGAAGGTCAGGTGGTTTGGCTGTTTGGTGGAAGGTCTCCAGGCTGCAACTTATAGAGGTCTAGAAGGGTCAATATCTGATCTCTTGCAGGTTCAAATTGACATGGGACGATCAGGACATTACTGTCTCCTGTGTGTATGACCCATGTATTGATAGCTTGAGGAATCTTGTGTGGCAAGAGCTGCTCCGGATGACAAGCATGACTTAAGGGACCCCGTGGCTTGTTGGTGGAGATTTTAACTTCACTCTGATTGAGAATGACCGAGGGAATAGGAGGCTGGACTGAGCCTCTCTTGGGTTCCAGATGGCTATTTCGGAATTGGGGTTGAATGAGTACCCATTAGCGGGGGTAGAATACACTTGGAGAAATGAGAATGGGCTAATGTCAAGGTTAGACAGGTTCTTTGGCAACGTGGAAATGTTAAAGAGATTTCAACTTTCATCGGTTATAGTGATGGACCGACCCTTTTCGGATCACACCCCCTATTGTGGGATAGTGGGGAAGGTGTGCACATAGGTACTTACTTTGAATTTAAGAAATCATGGCTGAGGGAGGATGGTTTTAGAGAGATCATTAGGCACTAGTGGACAAATAAAAAGGTGGTAGGCACAACCACAAATCGGTTAGCTTTGAAATTGAGGGAGTTGAGATCCCTCTTGAAGGAGTACAGGAAGATGGTGGAAATTGTGAGGAACTAAAGGAGGACAGAGGCATTATCTCAAGTGCGCCTTCTTGATGAAAGAGAAAATGTTGGGTGCCTGAAGGAAGAAGAGAAGGGACAACAAAAACACTGGCAAGGGCTGATTCAATCTGAGGATCTGGCAAGAGAAGTGGATTGGAGGGAAAAGTCTAGGCAACTGTGGTTGAAAGAAGGTGATGCAAACACGAAATACTTCCATATGGCAACGAATTCTCGAAGGAGAGTTAACTTCATCTCCTCCTTGAAGGTAGGTGAGCAAGTTTTGACCTCTCCTGATGAAATTAGAGGGGAGACGATCAGATTTTTCAGGGAGGCCACCAGATCACCGGAGAGGGGAGTTTGGTGGTTGGCTGCATCAACATTTCCTCGAATAGGGGATGCAGCAGCTGGACAGTTAACGCTGCCCATTTAAGAACAGGAGGTTGTGGAAGCCATGGCTGATTTGAATGCGGAGGGATTGCCAGGTCCGAATGGGTTCTAGGTCTTTTCCTATAAGGAGTTTTGGCATGTGGTTAAAGGGGATGTCATGGATGTTATTAAGGAATTCCAGGGTGGCAATTCAAGTGTGGAAAAAATAAATAAATCATACCTCTTCTTACTACTGAAGAAGCAAGGTGTGGAAAGATTGACGAAGTTCAGACCCATTGCATTATCAAATTCAATATACTTGATAATTAGTAAAGTTTTGGCTCATAGGTTGGTGAGGGTCTTATCAAACTTAATTAGTCCGGTGCAATCGAATTTCCTTCCCAACAGATCATTACAGGAGTCCTTCATAGCATAGTAACGCAAAATATGGTGGTTGGGTGGCGTAGACGAAGATGCAAAGCATTCATGTGGAAAGTGACTTTAGTAGAGCATACGATTCAGTTGCTTAGTCCTATTTATGGGAGATTTTTAGGAGGAGGGGATTTCCATCGTAATGGATACAATGGATGAAAAGGTGTATAGTAACTTCATCCTTTTCACCTCTAATTAATAGGAGACCGTGTAGTGTGTGGATCCAACCTTAATGCGATGTGCGACAGGGATGCCCTTTGGCCCCTTTAATTTTCAATCTAGCAGTGGACACACTGGCTCAGTTTACTTGCAAACTATCTGATGGGAACACCATCATGAGCCATAACTAGCTCATTTTGAGCCAATTGAGTTAGTAAATGCTTCTACATAACCAACTGAAGGTCATAATTTATTGCATAACCATTCTGAGAGAAAAATAAGAAACTAGGGGTAAAATTGTAATTTTACCTGCTTATCATGAATGCAATACAACCACGGGTTTTCTCAAGGGGTAAATAAAGGTCAAATGGTCTTAATAAGATAACAAGTGCGTTGGATTAGGCAGAAAAGGGTTTGTGAGTGTTTTAAGAATTAAATGACTTTTGAAACCCTAAAAACAAATCCACTTAATTAACCAAGGTTCTGGTCAGGATAAAATTCACTTAAACCCTCTAAAAATCATACAAAAATATTATCTAAGGTTTAGTACCTTTAAATTGGCCATCAGAACCCATCTTGACCTAAAATGAAGTCTCAGACAGATATTTGCTCTAATTTGGGTTTTTACATAAATTACCCAGTCAAACGTGGTCAAAACAGAAATCCAACTTCACCATTGGATTCCTTCGGTCCAAATTAGGTTTGTACCAAAATTTGGACCTAATATGAGCTTGCCTTAACCTAGTTTGCAAAAAGGACCCGTCTGATTACATTTCTACCCGTAACTTTCAAAAGCCCTTGCAATAAGCCCCCTAGCTTCTTCATCATCTTCAAAATTAGGTCCCTCTGCCATTATCTCGGAGGAAACCTACTCCGTCGACCTTTGACAGGTGATTTCTCCTTAATTGCTTGGAGAATCTCTTCCAAAATTCGAAGGGAGATCCTCTGAGAAATTCTCTCCAGTATGAACCCATTGATGAGCTTTGATTCTTTCCAAATCTCTCATGCAAACATATGAGAGATTTGAGTATCTTAACAGCTCCTAAGTCCGGCGACCTTCCAAGCTTGGGAAGCTTGCTTCCTAAGCCCTAACCGCCACTCAGATCCCTATTTAAGAAAGCCCAGATCCTCCCGAACTCCTCACGCTCGAATTCAGCCGTGAATCCTCTCAAATTCCTCTCTCTCTCATGGCCGAAGGCTCCTCGACGTCCGGCGATCCCACCTCCATAAGCCACCAAAACCCTCGTTGACAAGCCCATGACCATCACCACACCTCACTAATCACTTTCCCTCTCTTTATTCACTTCGCCATCCACCCAAGTCACCCCCCAAACACACCCACTCACACGCACACAGTTTGACCTAGGTGTGTACTCACGGCCATTGCCACGCCACGCCACCACCCCCATCACATCTGCCGTGCTTCGACGATACTCCCTGAGCTCTCTGACGTGGCCGAAAGGTCGTTCTGTTATTTTTCAGGTATCAGACCCTGTCCGCCATTGGCGAGTAGGCTTGAAGCTTGCTTGAGGCTGGCCTAGGTGCTACTACGCCCAGGTTGAAGTCCCAGGACGTGCGGAAGTCTCTCGCGCATGGTCCTAGGTCCTTAATTGCAGTCGCGAGCCTCAGTCGTTGAGCAATTGCTAAGGAGATCTCTGCTGTGGGCACGCGAAGAAAGGGTGCGCAGATAGTCCCACATCGGGCAGTTCTAAAGCCGTACACTCGCATAAATTGAAAAAGTGCCATCAGCTGTTCGCCTCAATTACCACGGGGTGAGGTCCCTCTCACCTTCACCCGACCTCATTTGTGACACCTCACCCGCGAACCTGGCTTGACCCGACCCAACCTGCACTCCTCGCTCACCACCGCACGCCGGTGAGCCTGGACCCAGGTAAGCGCCTGACCCGATAACCTGGATACCAGTGGCTCTGGGAGAGTGGATCTTAAGAGAGAAAAAGAGAGGAGAGTCGTGCAGGTAGGGGGAGTGTAACGACCCGATTCCCAAGTCCCTACGAGACACGAGAACCGGACCGACTCAACTAATCCCAAGATCTAGTCGTCCAACGAGGAAGTAACCAAAAGAGCAGTAAAATAAACCACATTCAGCATGTATATAACTAACAGTAAGAAAGTACAGTAATAAGGAAAGAAACTACCACAGTATGTACCACCAAAACAGTAGAACAACATTCATAATATAATTTGAACTGCAGGTAAAGAAAGTACAGCGGAAACAAGAACTACTCACTACAACGTAACACAAAGAGGTACAAGAGACAGTGGTAACTCTATTGGACCCTACTCGGCCCAACGTCCTCTACAGCCGCTGACCCTGGCTGCTCAACACCTAGTCCTCAAAAAGGTAACGAGTGTAACACGTCAGCAAAACGCTGAGTAGAGTGGCAACTAAAACTAAAGACAACAGTAGAGTGTACAGTAGCTGTTATGTTCCATTACTTTCTTTATTCACATCTTTCAATTGTCTCACTATTTCATTTATTCCTCAGATCTTTATCTTGATCTCGAATGTTCCTCGTGGGAACGATCTTGATTGCAGTCTTTTCCAAAAAGTAGAAGTAGCACGTGGTGCTCTCCTGGCCGGGAGAGTCCCTCGTGGTGATCCTACCCTCAATCAACCACCCCAAGGTCACTGACAGACGTAACGGTGACTACGGCACGAGCGATAAACGCACAGGTAGCTAACCCGTACTGGCACGCGGTCAGTCGTTTCCGTTAATGGGTGCGCCCAAAGCACAGCATGGAACCAGCCTAGGGCAGAGCCCTCTCAGTAACAGGGGTCCAACCCCTCCACAGTAACCAAACCGGGGCCTTGCCCCTCCACAGTCCGCGCACCCTCGCCTGACTACCCTGGTTTGCCCCAGTGGGCCTAAACAAGTCGGTGTAGGAGGCTAGCAGAACCCCGGGGCCCGTGGGGTAGCTAGTACCTCCCTACACTAGTAGCTCTCCTCGGTACTACGTACGCGAGGGCCAGCAAGTCGGTTCAGAGTGGCCAGTCCTAACCCCGGGTCCCTAGGGCGGCTAGCTCCGTTCTGCACTAAACAGGTACAGGTACTTCCCTTGGTTCTACGTACCCAAGAGACAGTACACAACTACATCTCAGTTCCATTTCTTTCTCTTTCCAGGAGTTCCACTCCTAATTCCCCCGTAGGGTTCCATCCTTTTTACTCAAACATCCAGGTTTCACTTTCCAGTTTCACATTCTTACAATCCATGTTCTCAACCACGTTATTTATTCAGAACAGGCAGCTGTTAATTCAAATTACAGGCAGCTTTATATCTCTTTCCATTTTCCAAGACTGCAGTATTATACATTTCACTAGTTTTCCCATCCTAGGATTCATGCCATATCCTAGGATCTATCATACAATCTAGTTTTCCAGCCCTAGGATTCATGCAACCCCTAGGAGCTATCATTCCATCTATTTCTCATTCCTAGGATTCATGCAATGTCCTAGGTTCTATTTATGGTTCCATAATTTAACAGATTTTATTAATAACTTAAAGCCACTCTACCAGGTACAACGGGAGAAATGGGGGCGTGGTCGGGAATCCCACGTGCCTCCGCGACCCCCGAGACTGCAACAGAACGGGCTCCTATCACAAGGATCAAACACAAGGAGTGTCTCAAAATAGTGTATAGCTACTGTAGACGGGTAGAGGAATTAATTCTGAAAAGAATGCAACTCGAATCGCGGAAAACGGAACCCGAACGGGCCCTAAATGGGTAAAAAACGACGACACTGTGCAAAATCAGACGTCTGGAACATCTTCCAGACATCTTAAAAAGTGGATCAGAGAATTACCTTGTTCAGCGTGGTTTCCCAGACGTCCAAAAGTCTGCGGGGATGTCTGGCCTAGATCCTAGACGTCCGATGGTCACCCAGGACGTCTGGAGGTTGCTTTCGCCGTCTGGTACTACTGCCAGACGTCTGATTCGCGATGGATGGCGAATCACCGAGCCTGCGCACACCCATCTCCCTCCCTCAGTACGGTCAGTCGACAGGAAGGAAGGAGACGGAAAACTCACCTTTCAGACGTCTGGATGGTCTTCCAGACGTCGCCCTCGCAGTCTAGCTATCAACCCAGATGTCTGATTCTGGAAATTTTTCCAGAATCAGGGCGCCACTCGGCCTTCGCTCGCGACGCCGCCCGCGTCGCACCTCGCGCGCCTGCTGCTCAGACCGCAGCAGTCCCCCCTCCGCGTCGCTCCGCGTCCCCTGTGCCCTCCGCCAGCCGGCCCTAGCAGCCCCGGCGAGCTCGCCCTCACGGTAGAGCTCCGCTCTCGCACGCAGCACCTCCTCCGTGCTCACTGCGGCCGCCGCTGCCGCCCTCGCGCTCACGCTCACGCTCACTGGCTGAAGGAGAAGAGGGAGGAGACGGTGGTGATGGAAGTGAGGGGAGGCGTGGCCTTTTAAGGCTGTGCGAGGAGGAGAGAGGACGCGGCAGGGCGTCTGCAGCCGCAGGGAATAAACAAATATGCGGGTCTGCGAGCTCAGGCACGCAGACGACCCGCGCATGTGGAAGATAACGGATTTCCAGACGTTTGGAAACGATCCCAGACGTCTGGTCCGACGTCTGGGCCACCTCCCAGACGTCTTGAAAGACGTCTGGGGCACGCGTTCGTTACAGGGAGGGTTTTGCTACAGGAACCTTCGATCGACACTTAGTCGAATTCTGAAGAAGATGAGAAGGAAGAAGAAGGAGAAAAAGTGGAGGCCGGAGCAGAAGCTGAAGAGGAAGAGAAGGATCATAGAGAAAGAAGAAGAAGAAAGGAAGAGTCAGAGAAGAAAAGAAGAAAGAAAGAAGACGAAGAGCTAAGGGCAGAAGAAGAAGAAGAGAGGAAGAGAAGGACACATCAAATATAGAGAAGAAGAAAAGAAGAAGACAAAGAAGAAATCAGCAGACAACTTTAAGTCGTCTGATTTGGAAATCAGACCACAGATCTTAGCTCTCATTGCATACATTTACATTGAGTTCCTTAGTGATATTGTAGGAGTATTTGGTGATCTAAATCACCATTTTACTCATATTTTTACACATTGATTCTGATATTATTGCAATCTCATTTAATTCTGAACTGTGATCTTGACTTCTAAATCCCATATAGCTCCCTGTGTTCGACCTCGGAACTTATTCGAGTAATAAAAATTGTATTTGTTTGAACACTATTTCGGCTATACTGCAACGCAACACTTTTTAAACACCGACTTAGCGCGACCAAACACTATCCGATGCAGGCTTGGTGAGGGATATTCTATGTCCAATTCCAGGGCGCTTGCATCAATTTTACAATATGCAGATGACACAGTTGTCTTTGTGGAAGGGGGGAAAAGTGAGGCGGAGGTCCTACTCTCTATGGTGACTATGCTTGGTGAGATCTTGGGGCTTACGCTAAATAGGGCAAAGTCGTCTCTGATTTGTTTCGGTATGACAGGATAGGAGTGTGAAGCTCTTTCCACCACCCTTCACACACCTATCACGACACTTCCGATCGGGTATTTGGGACTACCATTGAAGGATACCAAACTGAAGAAGAGTGATTGGGGTGTTCTGTTTGAAAAGGTGGCTTTTAAATTGGAGAGCTGGAGCAGCTGCTATCTATCAAAGGGGGGGAGATTGATTCTATTGAACTCGGTCATCACCTCGATCCCGATCTTTTTCTTCTCTGTATTCAGATCACCAAAGGCTGTTTGGAAATGGCTAGATGTGATGAGGAAGCACTTTTTCTGGAAAGGAGCGAAGGCTGAAGGCAAATTTCTGCATCTGCTGAAGTGGCAAAAGATTTGCAAGCCTCGCTCTCAAGGTGGGATGGGTATTTGGTCACTTAAGGAGTTTAATGACTCTCTTCCGTTAAAGTGGGTTGTTAAACTATCTGAAGATGATGGGAAGATCCGGTCAAATATGATCAAAGTCTCCTATGGAAACTCACATGTGACACGATGTACAACCACTCCTACTCGCCCCTCCCTATTCTAGAGTTCGGTATGGAGGGCCCTATAGGAAAACTGGGTAAATTTGATCTTTATTTTGGGGGATGGGCAGCATTTTTCTTTTAGGAATGACTGGTGGTCAAATCTAGGAGTCCTAAAAGAGGCATACTCAAGGGCATATGCTGCAGCATCGGATGGGAGGGTCACGGTCAGTGAGTGCTGGGACAATGTGAATGGAAAATGGGACATTTCAGGTAGTAGTCTACGTGGAGGAAGGACTCATGAGGAGCTGGTGCGTCTGTTGGCTGACATCCAAGCATTTCAGCTAGGGGGTAGAGTGGATAATTTCAGTTGGAAACATGGTTTATTCTCTCCAGCACGAGCTTATAAAATTTTGGTTGGCAGTAGGGATGATGGCTCATTAGATCTGGATAGGCAGTGCGCTAAGATTTGGCAACTGAAGCTTCCCCTAAAAATAAGAGCATTCTTGTGGTTATGTCGAAGAGATGGGCTTATCATGGGCGAACTGAGACAAAGAAGAATGGGGATCCTAGCTCAAAATTGCCCACTATGTGAATTTCCAACTGATAGTAATGTGCATTTTTTCTCCTCTTGCTTGGTGTCAGATCCGGTTTGGAGGGGAGTTTGTGGGGAACCTATTGCCATGTGGGATGGTTTGTGGAGAAATCTCCTGACTACAGGCAAGCCACATGTATAGATAGCGAGTGTTATGTGGAGTGTGTGGCATGCTCGTAATGATAAATTGTTTAGAGGGGGTGTTATCAATGCAAGGAATATCATTCGGGTGTGTTGGGGTTTTGTTAAAGAGTGGAGAGATGCCATGTAACTACTTTTTGATGAGTCATTAATAAAGTGATCCCCGGCCTGCTATCATCAATGGTAGCACTCCTCATCTTCTAAAAAAAAAGTACATAAAACCCTAATTTTAGACCTGCTTAAATTGAAGAGGTTTTGGTCAGGATAAAATTCATCTAAATCTCCTAAAATTAGTAGAAAAATATTGTACGAGGTTTGGTACCATTGGTTTGACCATCTGAACCTATTTTGACCTTGAACAGAATTTTAGATGGGATTTTACCCTAATTTGATCTTTTATGCAATTTTCCTAGTCAAATGTGGTAAAATTGAAATCCAACTTTACCATTAGATTCCTTGGGTCAAAATTAGGTTAAGGCCAAAATTTGAGCTCAATCAGAGTCCATCTTGACCTAATTTGCAATTCAGTCCTTGAAATCTCAGTTTCTCACAAGCTGACCCTTAACTTTCGAAAGTCTTGCATTTAAACCCCTATCTTTCTTATCTTCCTTACATTTTGGTCCCTACTGCCATTAGCGGTGGGAACGCATCTGCAGTAAGATTCTTGAGGGGATTTCTCCCTCAAATCGAATCCAATCTCCTCCAAATTTGGAGCGTAGCTTCTAGAGGAGATTCCCAATCTCTCGAACCGCCTTTTGATCTCCAAATCATGCTCTCTAGCTCGGACAAGCTTGAGAAAATCAAGGGATCTTCTTCCCTGATTTCGCTATCGAATCAAGCTCTCTTCTTGCTTTAGAGCTCAATTCTGAGCTCTGTAAAAACCCTGGTATCCTCACCATTCTCCTTAGTTTGGTTTAGGCCAAAATTCTTAATCCTTCTCTCCCTCCGGTCGCCTCCACCGCAACTCCGGTGAACTCCTCAAATTCCCTTTGTCACCCTCTGTCACGTATAATAGGCAGAGGGAACTTCTTCCCTGACCTCATCCACTTCTCGCCGGTCACAGCAGAAGCTCTCCTACCCCTTCCTCCTTGACGTCTCTCCCACCGGAGAATTCACCATCTCTGGCACCGGCCAATCACAGTCGGTGCAACTCCCTCCCTTTCGTCCGGTAGCTTGGCCTATCCTCTCCACCTTACTCTCTAGGTTAGAATTAGACTCCTACCACCTAGTTTCAACCACGCATTCACTGCCTCCCCTGTCATCTTCTCTAATGATGGCCATGCCTCCGGCTTGGTCGCCACCACACTACACACCACCAAATTCACCACCAGCCACTCCAAAACATCCGCCACACTCCACTGACCAAAATCCCTAACCTAATTTGGGCTCCCACTCACTCCACCTCAACGATCACCACACCTCACCGCTACCTTCTCCACCTCTGTCACACCTCCATAAACCTCTAGCCACCCAATCACCCACACTGTTTGCTTCGCTTCACCACGGCGAAGCTTTCAATGTGCTTAACTGGGCCCTAAGGCCATGTTCTTTATGCAGGCTCCTCTGCCGTCACCATCGTCTTCTCCGATGTCGATCGCTGTGCTCCAACCACCCTCGGCTGCCATTCAACTTCCAGGTGCTACAGAATCCCTCCGCGGCACGATCCAGGCTTCTAATTGGAGAGGAGAGCCTCACCAGCAGCTACAATCAACGCAAGTCCTCCACTATTGTAGCGCGAAGAAGGCAGGTGGGATTTAGTCCCACATCAGATATAGACAACCTTCCAATGCCACATAAAAGCAAATCATGCATAGGCCTCTTCACCTCGACATAGTGGGGTGGGGTCCCCGCCTCACGTGACCCGCACACTCCTCGCTCACCTCGCACACCCAGTGAGCCTGGACCCTATATTCGACCTGATAACCAGATTACTGTGCGCCCATATACTCGATTGATGAAAAGAGGAAATCTGAGAGTTGGGGGTAGGTTTTGCGTTGGGATTTGTGCCCTGTGCCTCAAGATGTGTGTTGATATACTTAACACTTAGCGTCTCAAGAGGCTTTGTGCTGTTTAGGTTCTAAGGCTCTTGTGCCTTGTGCTACTTGGTGATACTTAAGGCGTCTAATGATTTCTCCTGACGTCACATTGTGGCATTACATGAGATACTATGGACATGTTTGATATCTGTGTTGATGTGGATATTGGCATAAGTGGTTCTAACCACTGTAGTAAAATTGAAGTGGCTGATTTCATGGGGATGTGCTTAAATGAGGGATATAATTGATGATTTAAATCATCATTTTTAGTGCTTCTCTATTTTTTTTATCCCAGCAACTTTTGAGATACAAATTGGCTTATAATTGAATATCATTTTGAATAGATTCATTGAATATCTTTCTTGTGCTTAATTGATTGTGCTCATTTTTTCTAATTGTGATTAGTACATGAATTCTACATTTGCTCCCTGTGAACAACCTTGAACTCATCTTTGTTTTTGAGCACTTTACAAATTTAAATGTTGTAGCAATTTTCGTCACTTACTACAACGCGTATATATCCTTTAAACGACGACTCTCGCACTACAACACCTCCCCAGGATTACATTGCATATAGGTCACTTCCCCTTAATGAACAACCTGAGATGACCTATTATCAGGGAGAGCCCTAAGAACCTCAAGTTCTTGACCATTATGTACTGAACCCAAACCCACCCAACCCAGAACCGAACCATTTGGTCCAGGTAAACCCGGTCCATGATAGGGTGCTAGCTAACTTGAGGAATACCATACAAACTTTAGAAGCTTAGCCAGCACCCTGTATTGAAGTATTGGAGCCTCTGATCAAAATTATTGATGACCTTAACGAGTCTTTATTGGATTGGCTCGAAGATGTTGAGGATAAGGACCTGGGTAAGTTATTACTTGGGAAATTGTCTAGATTAAGGATGAAATTCGTAGTTACTCTAGTCTAATCTTAGGATGCTTGATTCCCAGGATGAACCCCTTTTAGGAGAGCAAATGTCAGAATCCGCTTAGGCACTTGTAAAGGGGGACACATTTTATGAGACATGGGATGACGAGGTTGATTTAGAGCAACCAATTGAGGATGTACTGATTCTCTCACCCAAGATCCTAAAAAATATGTCTCTGTGGACCAAGGAATAACATATGATCTTGAGACATATATTAATTTGGATCCAGAATTCTTTGATTCTGAGGGAAAAGAATCTTTAGGTGAAGTCTCACTTGAGGTTAATGAGAATGAATTTAGTGAGACGAATGGGTTGAAGGAACCCGATGAATTATTTGAGGACTCTAGAATTGAGGAATTTGATCCAGTTGGGGCTAACATGGAGGATTCAAATCCAAATTTAATGGATGATTCAATTAATAGCCCCAAGCCTCACCCGCACCCCAAAGAGTATAATGATTTTATTTCTGAAATCACTAAATCCAAATCAATCCTGATTCATCCACAATTGTTAGACTTGGATATTTTAGATTGAGTCCATAACAATCTAGAGGTCCCGAGAACCCTGATTTTGGAGGATAGGAATATGGAAGTGAAAATTTGGGAAGTTATTTTCGAGGGAAACAAAATTGTTGATCTAAGGGTAACTATTTGCCTAAAACCACCAACCTTTTACCAGGACCCTTATGATATTTTTTATTTTGAGAACAGTAAACCCAAGTATAGAATAATGGATTATCTTTTTGAACCGAATGCTAAATGGACAACCACACCTATTGATCCAGACCTACCTATTTTCTAGCATTATAGACTGGGTTACATGAGCACAAACCGTAGGCCCTGCATCGCAAGCAGAAAGATCTCTGGTTCTGGGTAATTTTTATCTATAATCTTAGATTCACTTGACCCTAGGGCGTGGGTCTGCATCACCATTTGGTCTACATCTATTGACATACCCTTCTTGTAGGTTAGAAGATCAATCTCTTTATTCTGATCTTGACCTGCACATTTGAGTCCTTTATTCTTTCCCTTTATTTGTGTATTATGTCTAGCTGAAGGTAATAAACTTAACACTTGTATAGTTTGTTTTTATCTTGGAATTGACTGGATCATCACATAATTCAAGTGGTTTCTTGTCTACTCTGCTCCTTTTCATGACTTTATTTTTACAATGAGGATATTACATCAACTAGGCATGGGGGGTGGATATTCATATCTGAATTATTTCATCAGTTTCGTAAATTACTTTTATTTATTTTCTCTTTATTTACAAAAGTAAAAAAATAAAAAAATTGAGAATTAGGAAAAGAGAACTTAGACATTAGGAGTTTTTCAACTTTAACAAACAATACAATTGGACCTGAACTCTTTAGGTCTTCGGGTTTAATTAGGCCAGACGTGCACTAATATTTGGACATGTTTCTCGAGTCCTTGCTACTTTAAATTTATTCTAATTTAGTTAATAAGTTGGGGTGATAAGCATGTGACTTATCAACCTGCCCTCTCATTTAAGGAGACTTATAGTCTAAAGATTTACACACATCTCACACAGACCCACTACTGAGGCAGTCTTAATGGAAATTAGGTAACTGATAAACTTACTAGGGTGGTATGGCTATCATGTTGCTGTGAGTAACCCCTCATACCCGGGCGTCCAGAGCCCAGCCACATAACCTAATCTTTTTGGCCATTGCCTTCAGGTAAATCTTAGATCAGGGTAGCCACTTACTTTGAAAAGAAAAATAAAAAAATAGAAACATACCCAAAAAGAAAAGAAAAAAAAGGAACAAGAAGAAAAAATTAAATAAGCCACACTTCATCGCACGAGTATGGCTGGCAAGTTGCCATGAGTAACCCCCCATTGCTGTTGTCCAAAGCCAAGCTAACAAAATGCACAAATAACCTCTAAACACTTAAGGAGAACTGGGGAAGTAGAATAAGCCGGGGAGATATACACTGGGTTTGCCTTTGTGTTGACCCCAAAAAAATAAAAAGTACAGAGTAAGCTACCGGTCGGAAAGATAAACCATTAGGCAAAAATTTTCTTTAGGGTTACCTGGGGTTTGTAGAAACCTAAGGTCTGTTCTGTTTTGTCGTTTAGTGAGTCAATCGCATTCATACATAAAGATGCTTAGAACTTAGAGTCTTCTCGAGTCTTGGGTGGGTTAGGTAGCTATAGAAAGTTGCTCCGAAACTCTAAACTCAAAAGTCAAAAAAAAAAAAAAGAAAAGAACAGAAAAAAATCTTCTCTTTTTGTATAAAATAAGGTGAGGAGTTGGCCAGTCTGCATTTTGGTAGACACCCGGGCGCTATTGAGTCTTCGTAATTTAGATCCTTAGTTGAAATTTTCTATTGTTAATAAATATTTATTGCCTAAGTAATCAGATCCTAATTCTATTTATAAATAGCATTTAATTTAGTTTTGCTTGGGAATAGCTAATGATAGGCATGGGGGTGTGATGTAGACACATCTATTTTGCATAAATGCCTATTTATGGATGTTCCTAAGCTTGTAGAAGCATTTAGCACTATCAATATTGCATAACATGCATCATCATGCATTTAAAATAGATTGTATAAATTATAAATTAATTTACTCCTTTTAATGGCAAGGAGAGAGGAAGACACATTTATGGGCCTTGGATTTAAGATCCAATCATACAGATCTGACCAAGGCGATGGTCGGAGTTCAATGCCTCCGAAATCGCCTTCACCGGACCTCAGTAACATCATATGCAGTCAGAAGAAGATCAATGGCCAAGGGACAAGGTGATGCAAACCTAGGCTTCAAATAACAAATTTGACCACACGAATGGGTTCGAGTTAACAATCGCAGCCCAACGACATGAAAATCAACTCAATCTGACGTCCGTAGCATCACCTCTGAAGGAAAGAAGATGGAAGGTCTGGATGGTGCCACGTGGCACCATCCAGACCGCCCAAAGCCTCCCATGGCCACTGCTCACCCCTCAAAGGCACATCCATCAATTAATCTCAGTTGTTCGATCTCCATCCAACAGATGAGATCAACTCCTCGTTGCGCCTTAATTGATGGATCCTTACCCATGGTTGCGCGGGGAGCACAGATGTGCTCGAAGTGGCCATGCACAATTGTTGGATGGAGATCCAACAACTGAGATTAATTGATGGATGTGCCTTGGAGGGGTGAGCGGTGTCCATGGGTGGCTTTGGGCGGTCTGGATGGCGCTACGTGACACCATCTGAACCATCCATCTTCTTTCCTTCATAGGTGATGCTACGGATGTTGGATCGAGTCAATTTTGGTGTCATTGGGTTGCGATCGTCAACCTGAACCTATTCGTGTGGTCGGATTTGACATTTGAAGCCTGGGTTTACGTCACTTTGCCCCTTGGCCTTTGATCTTCTTCGGACTGCATATGATGTTACGAAAATTCGATCAAGGCGATTTTGGAGGTGTTGGACTCCGATCGTTGCCCTGATCAGATTCGTATGGTTGGATCTTCAATCTGAGGCCCATAAATGTGTCACCCTCTCTCCTGGACATTAAAAGGAGTAAATTAATATACAATTTATACACCTATTGTAAATGCGTGATGGTATATGTTATGCAATATTTATAATGCTGAATAATTCTACAAGCCTAAGGACATGGATAAATAGGCATTTTATGTGAAATAGATGTGTCTACATCAATGACCAATGTGCCATATTTCCAACTTATGTCCAACGATCCTATTTGAAGTATATTTCTAAGTTGAATGCAATCCTATTAGGCCTTGATGTCATTAATCTTACATAGACTCAATTTTCTCCTAATTTCACCAAATCTCTCATAATTGAACAGTTTAGTGAATATATCCGCTGATTGATATTTCGTAGATTTAAATTCTAATTTAATTTCATTTTTAAGCACATTATCTCTAAGGAAGTGGTGCCTAACATCAATATATTTTGTCTTAGAATGATTTACTAGATTCTTGTAGAGGTTTGTTGCGCTTGTATTATCACAATTAATGATTGTGCAATCTAAGTTTAAGTCAAAATCTTTCAGAGCTTGTTTCATCCAAAGTACTTTTGAATAAGCTAAGGCGGCGATGATATTTTTCACCTCGGTAGTTGATAGGGCTACACAATTTTGATTCTTGGAAAACCAAGAGACTAATGATTCACCTAATAAATGATAGGTGCCACTAGTACTCTTACGATCCGTTCTAGAGCTCGCATAATTCGCATCACTGTAGGATGTGAGATCCAAGCTTGCTGGGGTAAAATAACCCAACATCACAAGTATCAACTAAATATCTAAAAATCCTTTTAGCAACATTTAAATGTGATTCTTTAGCACAAGATTGAAATCCAGCACAAAGACATGTTGAGAATAAAATATCCGATCTACTTGCCGTTAAATACAAAAGAGAGTCGATCATACCTTGATAATTCTTTTGATCGATACTCTTACCGTTTTCATCCACATCCAAATGAGTAGTGGCACTCATTAGTGTGTGTTTCCCTTTTAACCCTTCCATTCCAAATTTCTTAAGCATCTCCCTTGTATATTTGTGTTGGCTCAAGAAAATTCCATCCAATTGAGTAATTTGGAACCCAAGTGTTAGTGCGCTTTCGTCGAGTTTAAAATGCACGTTGTAGTATTGTCAACAAAATCGAATCGACATTTAAAATTTATATCTCGAATGCGAGTCTGAGGTCGGCTTAGGGAGCAAAGAATCGCAATCAACCACTACTCAGTGGAACAAAATTAAAGCTCAAGAACTTGATGCAAAAGAAATAGATTGATCAACTAATATCTTGCTCAAAAAATTAATATAAGTGTTAGGGAAAAAATGTGTTTTCAACTAAACCAAAGCCCTCAACACTTAGTGAATATTTCAAGCTCAAAGAGCCCTCACAAGCCACGCCAAGACTGGACCAAGACCTGGAGCAAATGACCCAAAATTGGACCAGGCTCATGCCCAGGCAAGCAAGAGGACCAAAACGAGGCCCAAGACGAACCCACGAACTGACCAGAACCGGGCCCACACCCGCACGTGTGTAGGCAGGTGTGTGTGCATATGGTGCTAATAGAATGGGGACTCGACCCCCTGTTACTGAGCATGCCTTAGGGGGTGGAATCCCTTATGAAGCCAAATCAGGATCGTCTTTTCATGATGTGGCGCTATCAGGCCACCTTCTTCCTTGTCTCCTTTGCAAGCTGTTGCGTGGAGGAGTGTTGCTTGATTAGGGCTTGATTGGTCGTTGGATCTCGAATCCAACGACCTATATGGCTTTCTCATGATATTCCGTGGTTATTAAGGGTGCTCGTTGGATGAAGCTCGACGATGTTGGAGAAAATGAAGATGATGATGGATGACCTATAATGAAAGAACATGCTTTTGGCCCCAATTAGATCCTCAAAGACCTTCGTCGTGAGGGGACAAAGGTAGTGGTGGTGTTGATTTGGTGAATAGTAGCATGTGGTGGTTGGACGGAGGAGCTTTGATGAAGCTCCGATGACAACAATGGTGGGTGGGCATAGAGGTGTTTGAGTGTCAAATTATGTTGGGCAAAAGATTCATGGAGGTGTGGGGATTCTTTTGCCCAACGTAATTGGGTTGTAGGAAGGCAGGGGAGTTGGGACGATGAAGGTGATGGCGGCGGTGGTCGTCGGCGTCGAAGAAGATGATAGAGGAGAAGGATGGAGCTCTAAAGCTCCCTAGAGCTAATTGAAGGGGGGAGAAAGAAAAGCCCTAAGCTAATTTGGGGAAATAAAGAGGGGAGGAGCTCTCCGGAGAGGAGGAATAAGATGGGGATGGCTGGTGCGATTGAAGGAGAATCAGAGGCTAAAGCTTAGTGGGAAGCTTCGTAGATGTAAGGAGAAGAAGACTCCTCTACCTATCGTACGTGGTAGAGGGTGAGTAAGAGGATCAAAGTGCTCCGGTGGTGCTTCTAATGCACTTCAGCGACTAGGAAGAAAGAGGGAAAACCGGTCTAATTGGGCACGAATTAGTGGTTGTAGACATTAGGACCTTTATATAGATGTGGGTGAGAGGAAATTGACTCAAAGAAAATGCAAGCTTTGCTTGCATTTTTGAGCTCCACAAAATCCGATCTTCAGCGAGGAATCTGGCTATGATTGATCTCAAGAAGATGTTCATTGGATTTGGCATGATGTGAGGATCAATCTCATCAAGTTTGATGAGGTTTGATTAAGATTTCGTCGATCAAATCCTCGATTGAAATTCGGCCATGATGGGTTTCCTAAAGTCTTTGCTTGCTATGTTTGGGCGGTCGTGGACGAAGACAAGGAGGAAGGGGCTAAGATGCAAGGAAAATCAAAACCTAGGGGTATTTTTGTAATAAATAGGGATAGATTGGCTAAATTGTAAATTAAGTCAATATAAACTTTGATTGGGCTTAAAATTTAGGGTTAACCTAATTTGAATGCAAGAAATCCATTGGTGACCTCAAATTTGGGTTTTGACGTAGTTTGATTGGGTAATTTACATTGTAGCCCAAGAATAAAGTAAATTCCCACTTAAGTTTCTATTTTTGGTCAAAATGGGTTCTTTTGGTCAAAGTGAAGGTTCCAAATCTCATAGAATAGTTTTTAATGAATTTTAGGAGATTTGGATTACATTTAATTCCACCCAAACCCATTTAATTGAAGTGAAACTGTAATTAGGATTTTTATTGATAAAATAATCTTCAAATCTTAGAAAACCTGATTTAATCAGTTCGAGCCCACTTCTTAGAAATTTAGGTTCATTTAACTTTGTATTAAGTACTGATTAGCCCCTCAGTTAATCTGCATTCGTGATTTCTTGTTTAAACAATATAATTAACAGGATTGCGGCCTTTTGATGGTTATTTAGGAGCATTTATCACTGGATTTTGACTAATTAAATTATTTATGATGGATGATGGTGTTACCATCACCAAGAAATACCTTGGGAATTTTCCTAATAGCCTATACATCCACTACTAGTCTTAGTCTTTTGGAAGCTACTTTAGACGTCTAGAAAGAGTCCTAGACATCCAGCAACAAATGAAGGAATTGGAGCACCGCTCCTCTCTGTCTTTCTCTTTCTCTCTCAGCTTAGATTGTGAGAAATTTAATCAAAATGAGCAATTAGGGTTTCCCTTTCCCTTTAGGAGATATGTATAGGGATTCTTAAACCTAATCCCAATTTGATGGCAACCTTTGAATCTTAATCCAAAGGTGGCAATCAAATCCTATTCGATTTTTATAGGATTGGCTCATAACTTATGGAATGCTTGGATTTAGTACTAAATATAAATTAATTGCAAGTCAACCCTTGGATTTCCTACCTAATCAAATTAGGTGTAATTAGTCATCAAATCAAGTTCAATTTAACTCTTTAAATTACAATTGATTTATCCTGCAAATAGGAGCCCATCAAAATCTTTATTGGCTTTATTACGCCAATAATGAATCGTTTGGGGTTCAAGTAATTTTGGCACTACGCTCCCGCGAGTGTTCCAAATACCCATGAATCCTTCACACATGGAGGATAATATTATCTTTAGGTATAATTTCATTAGACTGCCATCATTTGTCCTTAGATAATATTATTTTAAACATCCCTTTCTATCATTGGGACGAGAAAAAAACTAAATCATTTCTCAAAGGACTGCCTTCTTCTCTTTCTTGCATAGAGTATAATCAAGATGCTATGACCACATGTTGAATTGTTGTTTTCCAATATACTTAGAGTGAGCTTATACCTCAAATCTATTATATACACCTATGTAACAGATTTGTGCGATATCTTCAAGAGATCATGCATCTCCTGTCCCTTCCCACATACACCAGTTTTAAGTACCAGCATCAGGTGGATGCGTCTACTATTGGTTCACCAAATGTATGTGCTCATGAATAGAGACGGATATCTGTCTTAGGTCAAAGGGTACACATTCCCCATGAAAGCATTGAAGGACTTTAGTTATATATTATTTGATTAGGTTAACCTCTTAACTCAACTCGCGTGACAATTTTAAATTTTCATTCAAGAACATCAACAAGCAACGACTTCTAGAGAAGGTTCCCATCCCAACTCAAATCGGAAACAATTGATTGAATCAGATGATTTCTTGATGTGCTATTGAATCCTCTAAATCATTTAGATATGCAAATGAACACACATGAAGTTTAGTTGATGTGGCTAAGTACATCATCCTATTCATACTAAGAGACTCAATTCATTTACTGGAAAATAACTTAATTCTTTTATTCAGATGAAAATGTAATTATGTTAAATCATTCAAATGGCCCACTTAGGTCACACAAAATCCAAACTCTTTATTAGACATTCTTCTTAGTTTACTTATCTAATTGTTGTTTTCTAGATGGCTGGTTATTTTATAACACTCCCTTTCATTGACTTTGTACTCTGATGAATGACTTAGAGTGATTGACCTTTTTGTTACGAACCCAAATCTCAAACAATAAATAAATTATTGCATTGTTTGGGATGCTCCTATGATGGTCACTTATGTTGGGAATTTGGGTCATGGTAGGATATCATCTAGACAAAGAATGTTATGGCTAATACCTTAAGTTGTAATCTAATAGTGATGTTAGCAGCAGTACAGTTCAGGAATGGGATTGGCTAATTTAAATCAGTGATTGGAGGTCAATTGTTGGGTATAGATACTTAGGTACTTTAACGATGTCCCATTGGCTAACAATTGGGGACAATTATTGTGATCAAACATATTCAATTCATTGATCCCGATTTGGCCCAAATTCGATACAAGATATTTCCAAGACAATCTCATGATTTCTCTTTAGTCAATGGGGTGCTGTCATTTTAAGGATGATTGTGTGTTCCTTGTAATGAGACTTTCAAACAGCGAATGATGTATGGGGCATACAACTCAAAGTTCACTATATACCCTAGAAGTATGAAGATGTATAAGGACATTGGAAGGGATTTCTAGGTGGAAGGGAATGAAGAAAGATGTGGCTAAATTTGTGAGCCATTCGAGGAGGTTAAGATTGAACATAGGAGTCTAGCAGTTTGCTACAACCAATACCAATATAGAGTGGAAAAGGGAGAATGTAACGACCCGGTTCCCGAGTCCCTACGAGACACGAGAACCGGACCGACTCGACTAATCCCAAGACCTAGTCGTCCAACGAGGAAGTAACCAAAGGACAGTAAAATAAACCACATTCAGCATGAATATAACTAACAGTAAGAAAGTACAGCAGTAAGGAAAGAAACTACTACAGTAGGTACCACCACAACAGTAAAACAACATTTATCATATAACAAGAACTGCAGGTAAAGAAGGTACAGCGGAAACAAAAACTACTCACTAGAACAGAAACAAAAGGGGTACAAAAGGCTGTGGTAACTCTACTGGACCCTACTCGGCCCAGCGTCCTCTGCAGCCGCCGACCCTGGCTGCTCAACACCTGGTCCTGAAAAAGGTAACGAGTGTAACACGTCAGCAAAACGCTGAGTAGAGTGGCAAACTAACTAAAGGCAACAGTAGAGTGTACAGTAGCTGTTATGTTCTATTACTTCCTTTATTCACATCTTTCAATTTTTCTCACTATTTCATTTATTTCTCAGATCCTTTACTTGATCTCGAATGTCCTCGTGGGAACGATCTTGATTGCAGTCTTTTCCAAAAGTAGAAGTAGCACGTGGTGCTCTCCTGGCCGGGAGAGTCCCCCGTGGTGATCCTACCCTCAGTCAACCACCCCAAGGTCACTGACAGATGTAACGGTGACTACGGCACGCGCGATAAACGCACAGGTAGCTAGCCCGCACTGGCACGCGGTCAGTCGTTTCCGTTAACGGGTGCGCCCAAAGCACAGCACGGAACCAGGGCAGAGCCCTCTCAGTAACAGGGGTCCAACCCCTCCACAGTAACCAAACCGGGGCCTTGCCCCTCCACAGTCCGCGCACCCTCGCCTGACTACCCTGGTTTGCCCTAGTGGGCCTAACAAGTCGGTGAAGGAGGCTAGCAGAACCCCGGGGCCCGTGGGGTAGCTAGTACTCTCCTAACACTACTAGCTCTCCTCGGTACTACGTACACGAGGGCCAACAAGTCGGTACAGAGCGGCCAATCCTAACCCCGGGTCCCTGGGGCGGCTGGCCCCACTCTGCACTAAACAGGTACAGGTACTTCCCTTGGTACTGCGTACCCAAGAGACAGCACAAACTACATCTCAGTTCCATTCCTTTTTCTTTCCAGGAGTTCCACTCCTAATTCCCCGTAGGGTTCCAGCTCTTTATCTCAGAACATCATATGTTTCACTTTCCAGATTCACGTTCTCAAAATCCATGATCTCAAACATGTTTCTTTATTCATAACAGGCAACTGTTAATTCAAATTACAGGCAGCTTTATATTCCTTTCCATTTTTCCAAGACTGCAGTATTATACATTCCACTAGTTTTTCCATCCTAAGATTCATGCCACATCCTAGGATCTAGCATACAACTAGTTTTCCAGCCCTAGGATTCATGCATCACCTAGGAGCTATCATTCCATACATTTCTCATTCCTAGGATTCATGCAATGTCCTAGATTCTAGTTATGGTTTCATACTTTAACAGATTTTATTAATAACTTAAGCCACTCTACCAGGTACAACGGGAGTAATGGGGGCGTGATCGGGAATCCCGCGTGCCTCCGCGACTCTCAAGACTGCAACCGAACGAGGTCCTATCACAAGGATCAAACACAAGGAGTGTCTCAAAACAGTGTATAGCTACTGTAGACGGGTAGAGGAATTAATTCTGAAACGAACGCAACTCGAATCACGGAAAACGGAGCCCAAACGGGCCCTAAACGGGTCGAGAAAGACGATACTGTGCAAAATCAGACGTCTGGAACTCCTTCCAGACGTCTTAAAAAGTGGATCAGAGAATTACCTGTTCAGCGTGGTTCCCCAGACGTCCAGAAGTCTGCGGGGACGTCTGTCCTAGATCCCAGACGTCTGATGGTCCCTCAGGACGTCTGGAGGTCACTCCCGCCGTCTGGTACAACTTCCAGACGTCTGATTCGCAAAGGATGGCGAATCAGCGAACCTGCGCACAACCAACCCCCTCCCTCAGTACGGTCAGTCGACAAGAAGGAAGAAGAAGGCGGAAACTCACCTTTCAGACGTCTGTATGATCTTACAGACGTCGACCTTGCCGTCTGGCTATCAACCCAGACGTCTGATTCTGGAAATTTTTCCAGAATCAGAACCCTGCTCGGCCTCCGCTCGCGACGCCGCCCGCGTCGCACCCCGCGCGTCTGCTGCTCAGCCCGCAGCAGGTCCCTCTCCGCGTCGCTCCGCGCCCCCTGCGCCCTCCGTCGGCCGGCCAAGCCGCTCCGGCGAGCTCGCCCTCACGGCAGAGCTCCGCCCTCGCACGCCGCACCTCCGCGCTCACTGCGACCGCCGCTGCCGCCCTCGCATCCGCTCGCTCTCGCGCACAGGAAGGAGAAGAAGGAGGAGACGGGAAGGGAGGTGCGCCCCTTTTAACGCCGCGCGGAGAGGAGAGAGAGAAGGCGGCAGGCCGCCTGCAGCCGCAGAGAAAAGAGGGAATATGCGGTCTGCGCGCTCAGGCGCGCAGGCGACTCGCGTGTGTCGAAAATAATGGATTTCCAGACGTCTGGAAACGATCCCAGACGTCTTATCAGACGTCTGGTTGTGATCCCAGACGTCTTGCCCGACGTCTGAGCCACCTCCCAGACGTCTTAAAAGACGTCTGGGGCACACATTCGTTACAATATAACAAACTCAAAGGAAGTTTCGTCCCCGAAACTTGCGCCAACTAGGGTGCGGGAAAAAGATGTCCAAATAACCATAACAAACTCAAAGAGGACCGAAACCAGTCCGAAAAGACGTACCCGCGAAAAGCTCTGGGTACCGCTCCCGCATTGCCGCCTCAGGCTCCCAGGTAGCCTCCTCGTACCGCTGGCTCCTCCACAAAACCTTTACCAGGGGTACTTGCTTTCGTCTCAACCTGCGGACGGCTCGGTCTAGGATCTGCACTGGCCGCTCGGGGTAGGTCAGGTCGTCGCTCACCTCGACGCTCTCGTGACTCAGTACGTGGCTGGGATCGGCTACGTACTTCCTGAGGTTGGACACGTGGAACACGTCGTGCACACCAGAAAGCTGCGGGGGAAGGGCAAGTCTGTAAGCAACGGGTCCAACCCGCTCCAGGACCTCAAAGGGCCCCACGAACCTCGGCGCGAGCTTCCCTCTCACCCCAAACCGCTGTAAGCCCTTCATGGGCGAAACGCGAAGGAAGACGTGGTCCCCAACCTCGAACTGCACCTCTCTGTGTCTGCGATCTGCGTAGCTCTTCTGTCTGCTCCTGACAGTGCGGAGTCGTCTGTGGATCTGCTCAACTACCTCCTGACTCTGCCGGATCAACCTGGGGCCAACCTCCCACTTGGTCCCCACCTCAACCCAACTCAAGGGTGCCGTGCATTTCCGTCCGTATAGAGCCTCGTAGGGAGCCATGCCGATGCTCGAGTGATAACTGTTGTTGTATGCAAACTCCGCCAGGGGCAGGTGCTCCTCCCAAGAGCCCCTCCAGTCTAGTACACAGGCACGCAAAAGGTCCTCAAGTGTCTGTATCGTGCGTTCCGACTGTCCGTCCGTCTGGGGGTGGTAAGCCGTGCTAAACCTCAACCTCGTCCCCAAAGCCTGCTGAAACTCAGCCCAAAACTGGGACATAAAGTGGGTATCCCGGTCGGATACGATCTCCCGCGGAACTCCGTGTAGTCGCACCACATCACGGATATACCTCTCTGCCAACTGTGCTGGTCCCAAAGTGACTCGGATCGGCAAGAATGGTGCCGTCTTCGTCAATCTATCCACTATTACCCAGACTGCGTCGTGTCCTCGCTGGGTAACAGGTAAGCCCACCACCAAGTCCATGGTGATGCTCTCCCACTTCCACTCTGGCACTGGAAGCGGCTGAAGCGGCCCTGCAGGCCTCTGATGCTCAGCTTTCACCTGCTGGCACACTAAGCACTGCTGCACGAACTCACCCACATCCCGCTTCATCCCTCTCCACCAGAACTCGCGTCTCAAGTCATGGTACATTTTCGTGTTTCCGGGATGTATGGTGAATCTGGAACCGTGTGCCTCAGTCAGGAGCTCTCTCAACAGCTCCTCGTCTCTGGGGACACACAACCGTCCCCTCAAGTGTAACACCTGGTCTGTGAAAGAGAAGTCCCCTGGGTCCCCTGATAGTACTCTGTCGCGCAAAGACTGCAAGTACGGATCGGCCATCTGTCCCGTGATGATGCGGTCTATCAACTCTGGCCTGGTCTGCCGTGTCACCGTCACTGCCCCACAGTACCCTCGTAACTCTAGAGGTCGCCAACTGCCCACCTCCTCCAAAAGGCTCCAACTCTGTAACTGTAGACTGGCCAAGCGTGCGGGCGTCTTACGGCTCAAGGCGTCAGCCACCACATTGGCCTTTCCCGGGTGGTAGGAGATGCTGCAGTCGTAGTCCTTCAGGAGCTCCAACCAACGTCTCTGTCTCATGTTGAGCTCCTTCTGGTCAAAAAGATATCTGAGGCTCTTGTGATCTGTAAAAATCTCGAAGGTCTCACCGTACAAGTAGTGCCTCCATGTCTTCAGCGCGAAGACAACAGCTGCCAACTCTAGATCGTGGGTAGGGTAGGTATGCTCATGGGGATTCAGTTGCCGCGAAGCGTAAGCGACCACGTGACCCCTCTGCATGAGCACACCTCCTAACCCCTGCAAGGAAGCGTCCGTGTACACAACGAACCCGCCACTACTGTCAGGGATGGTGAGCACGGGAGCCGAGGTCAACCTCTCCTTCAGCTCCAGAAAACACGCCTCACAGGCGTCTGTCCAAGCGAAAGGCACATCCTTCCGGGTCAACTGTGTCATATGACGCGCAATATGTGAAAATCCTCTGATGAACCGTCTGTAGTAACCTGCCAGTCCCAGGAAACTGCGAATCTCAGTGACTGAACGCGGTCTCTCCCACCGGAGCACTGCCTCGACCTTGGCGGGGTCCACTGCCAGGCCGTCTCCAGAGATCACATGACCCAAAAAGGTCACCTCCCTCAACCAGAACTCGCACTTGCTGTATTTGGCGTACAGCCTGCGTCGTCTCAGAGTGTCCAGAACCATCCGCAAGTGCTGTCCGTGCTGCATCCGATCTCTAGAATAGATGAGTACATCATCTATGAAAACTACCACAAACTGGTCCAAGTACGGTCTAAACACCCGGTTCATCAGGTCCATGAAAGCAGCGGGGGCATTGGTCAGCCCAAACGGCATGACCAAAAACTCGTAGTGTCCGTACCGGGTGCGGAAAGCTGTCTTGGAGACGTCGGTCTCCCTGATCCTCAACTGGTGGTATCCAGACCTCAAGTCGATCTTGGAAAACACCGTGGCACCCCGCAACTGGTCAAACAAATCGTCGATCCTCGGCAGCGGATATCTGTTCTTGATGGTGACCCTATTCAGCTGTCGGTAGTCCACACAAAGGCATAGGGTCCCATCCTTCTTCTTCACAAACAGTACTGGGGCTCCCCAGGGAGACGCACTGGGCCTCACGAAACCTTTCTCCAAAAGGTCCTGCAACTGGGACTTGAGCTCTCGCAGCTCAAGCGGTGCCATTCTGTATGGCGCGGTGGAGATGGGGCTGGTCCCTGGTACTAGTGAGATCTCAAACTCGATCTCACGCTCGGGCGGTAGTCCTGGTAACTCGTCTGGAAACACGTCGGGGTACTCTCTGACCACCGGGATGCTCTGGAAGTCTGCCACGGGGCTGTGCTCTGCCACCACACAAGCTAGGAAGCCCTCACACCCCTGGCTCAAAAGTCTCGTCGCCCGAAGTGCCGAAATGCACCTGAAACCTCCGTCCACTGGCTGCCCGTGAAACTCGAAAGAAGGCAACTTCGGAATGGAGAAGACAATCTTCCTCTCAAAACAGTCTACCAAGGCGTGGTAAGCGGACAGCCAATCCATCCCCAGAATCACTCCAAAGTCCTCCATCTGTATCATAATCAGGTCAGCTGGAAGGCTATGTCCCCCGATGCTGACCTCGCAACCCGTGTACACCTCCTCAGCTACAAACAGCTGACCACTCGGACCTCTGATTACGAACGGATTCTCTAACAGTGTATAATCCTGGTCCAAACTAACTGCGAAACTGGCTGCGACAAACGAGTGCGTAGCGCCGGAATCGAAAAGCGTGTAAACGAGTCTGCCAGAAACTGAAACCATACCTGCTACCACGGATCCCGATGCTCTGGCGTCCCTGTGTGTTGGGGCGTTGATACGCCCCTCAGCCCTAGGTGCGGACGAAGCAGCCACACTCTGCATCGGACGGGTAGGTGCTGGCCGGTACCCTCCTCGCGACTGCTGTCCTCCTCCTCGTGCCTGGGGACCGCGGCCTCCTGCACGCCCTCCAGTGCTCTGCACAGGAAGTATCTGCTGACCTCCTGCCCTAGATGGGCAGTCCCTCCTGACGTGGCCCGGCTGGCCAC
This sequence comes from Thalassia testudinum, assembly GCA_037157565.1. Taxonomy (NCBI): domain Eukaryota; kingdom Viridiplantae; phylum Streptophyta; class Magnoliopsida; order Alismatales; family Hydrocharitaceae; genus Thalassia; species Thalassia testudinum. The sequence goes on along the minus strand of JAZHRO010000036.1, from coordinate 120,431,048 downwards.
ACTGGTAGCAGAGGGGAACCGACTCCCGCCCTCAGTGAGTCCCTGCTGTCGACTAGGTGGGGGTCCGGTGCTGGCGACTGGCCCCTGTCGAGGGCCCCCAAAGGCCACTGATGGCCCTGCACAACGTGACGGCCCTCCTGCGGACGTCACGTGTCTCCGTTGAGTTCTCCTAACACGCCTGGTGTGGCGGCGGAAATCTCGTTCCACCACTAACTCCCCTGTCGTACGCTCGGAAGGGGGAGGGGGGTGGCGACGTGGGTGGAAGTTGGAATTCTTCTCGAACCACCTCTCGAATCAGTTGGACGAGGTCCCGGGACGATATACTCAGGAGAAGAGGAGGGGTAGTATGTATTCCAAGCCCGACACATCTGTCCCCCGGGCCCTGACCTCGGCCGCGCCTGCGACCCACCCTCCTAGCTCCACGACGCGGCATCTCCTACAATGGAGACGCGAAACAAAATGAAAAGAGTCAAAACAGACGGTACCTAACAAAACTTCTAAGAGCTCATGTCAAGAGATATGTTGTGGTGGCTACTCTAGCTATAAACATGTGAATTGGTTATTTTCCAGTCAGTTGATTCACTTCTCGGGACGACCTTGCTCTGATACCATCTTGTAACGACCCGGTTCCCGAGTCCCTACGAGACACGAGAACCGGACCGACTCGACTAATCCCAAGACCTAGTCGTCCAACGAGGAAGTAACCAAAAGACAGTAAAATAAACCACATTCAGCATGAATATAACTAACAGTAAGAAAGTACAGCAGTAAGGAAAGAAACTACTACAGTAGGTACCACCACAACAGTAAAACAACATTTATCATATAACAAAAACTGCAGGTAAAGAAGGTACAGCGGAAACAAAAACTACTCACTAGAACAGAAACAAAAGGGGTACAAAAGGCTGTGGTAACTCTACTGGACCCTACTCGGCCCAGCGTCCTCTGCAGCCGCCGACCCTGGCTGCTCAACACCTGGTCCTGAAAAAGGTAACGAGTGTAACACGTCAGCAAAACGCTGAGTAGAGTGGCAAACTAACTAAAGGCAACAGTAGAGTGTACAATAGCTGTTATGTTCTATTACTTCCTTTATTCACATCTTTCAATTTTTCTCACTATTTCATTTATTTCTCAGATCCTTTACTTGATCTCGAATGTCCTCGTGGGAACGATCTTGATTGCAGTCTTTTCCAAAAGTAGAAGTAGCACGTGGTGCTCTCCTGGCCGGGAGAGTCCCCTGTGGTGATCCTACCCTCAGTCAACCACCCCAAGGTCACTGACAGATGTAACGGTGACTACGGCACGCGCGATAAACGCACAGGTAGCTAGCCCGCACTGACACGCGGTCAGTCGTTTCCGTTAACGGGTGCGCCCAAAGCACAGCACGGAACCAGGGCAGAGCCCTCTCAGTAACAGGGGTCCAACCCCTCCACAGTAACCAAACCGAGGCCTTGCCCCTCCACAGTCAGCGCACCCTCGCCTGACTACCCTGGTTTGCCCTAGTGGGCCTAACAAGTCGGTGAAGGAGGCTAGCAGAACCCCGGGGCCCGTGGGGTAGCTAGTACTCTCCTAACACTACTAGCTCTCCTCGGTACTACGTACACGAGGGCCAACAAGTCGATACAGAGCGGCCAATCCTAACCCCGGGTCCCTGGGGCGACTGGCCCCACTCTGCACTAAACAGGTACAGGTACTTCCCTTGGTACTGCGTACCCAAGAGACAGTACAAACTACATCTCAGTTCCATTCCTTTTTCTTTCCAGGAGTTCCACTCCTAATTCCCCGTAGGGTTCCAGCTCTTTATCTCAGAACATCATATGTTTCACTTTCCAGATTCACGTTCTCAAAATCCATGATCTCAAACATGTTTCTTTATTCATAACAGGCAACTGTTAATTCAAATTACAGGCAGCTTTATATTCCTTTCCATTTTTCCAAGACTGCAGTATTATACATTCCACTAGTTTTTCCATCCTAAGATTCATGCCACATCCTAGGATCTAGCATACAACTAGTTTTCCAGCCCTAGGATTCATGCATCACCTAGGAGCTATCATTCCATACATTTCTCATTCCTAGGATTCATGCAATGTCCTAGATTCTAGTTATGGTTTCATACTTTAACAGATTTTATTAATAACTTAAGCCACTCTACCAGGTACAACGGGAGTAATGGGGGCGTGATCGGGAATCCCGCGTGCCTCCGCGACTCTCAAGACTGCAACCGAACGAGATCCTATCACAAGGATCAAACACAAGGAGTGTCTCAAAACAGTGTATAGCTACTGTAGACGGGTAGAGGAATTAATTCTGAAACGAACGCAACTCGAATCACGGAAAACGGAGCCCAAACGGGCCCTAAACGGGTCGAGAAAGACGATACTGTGCAAAATCAGACGTCTGGAACTCCTTCCAGACGTCTTAAAAAGTGGATCAGAGAATTACCTGTTCAGCGTGGTTCCCCAGACGTCCAGAAGTCTGCGGGGACGTCTGTCCTAGATCCCAGACGTCCGATGGTCCCTCAGGACGTCTGGAGGTCACTCCCGCCGTCTGGTACAACTTCCAGACGTCTGATTCGCAAAGGATGGCGAATCAGCGAACCTGCGCACAGCCAACCCCCTCCCTCAGTACGGTCAGTCGACAAGAAGGAAGAAGAAGGCGAAAACTCACCTTTCAGATGTCTGTATGATCTTACAGACGTCGACCTTGCCGTCTGGCTATCAACCCAGACGTCTGATTCTGGAAATTTTTCCAGAATCAGAACCCTGCTCGGCCTCCGCTCGCGACGCCGGCCGCGTCGCACCTCGCGCGTCTGCTGCTCAGCCCGCAGCAGGTCCCTCTCCGCGTCGCTCCGCGCCCCCTGCGCCCTCCGTCGGCCGGCCAAGCCGCTCCGGCGAGCTCCGCCCTCGCACGCCGCACCTCCGCGCTCACTGCGGCCGCCGCTGCCGCCCTCGCATCCGCTCGCTCTCGCGCACAGGAAGGAGAAGAAGGAGGAGACGGGAGGGGAGGCGCGCCCCTTTTAACGCCGCGCGGAGAGGAGAGAGAGAAGGCGGCAGGCCGCCTGCAGCCGCAGAGAAAAGAGGGAATATGCGGTCTGCGCGCTCAGGCGCGCAGGCGACTCGCGTGTGTCGAAAATAACGGATTTTCAGACGTCTGGAAACGATCCCAGACGTCTTATCAGACGTTTGGTTGTGATCCCAGACGTCTTGCCCGACGTCTGAGCCACCTCCCAGATGTCTTAAAAGACGTCTGGGGCACACATTCGTTACAGAGAATATTACCGTGGATTTTGTGGAGGGATTTCCTAGGATGCCTTGGGAACACGATGCCATGTGGGTGATCTTCCATCAAATGATAAAGTCTATACACCTTTTGACAATCAAGCCTACTTAAATATAAACCTAGTCATCTAACTAAATTCTACATTCAAGGTAGTGGCCAAACCTTATGAAATTCGTAAGGACGATGTATCATACTGGAATCCATGTCTTACATTACATTTCTGTATAGGAAAAAGCACTGTGTAAAAAGTTGAAATTTAGTTTAGCTTATCACTCGCAAACAGATTGGAAGATTGAAAGAAAAAAAAATCTTCACTACTAGAAAAATGGGCTTTTGCGACGTTTTCTAAATGACGGTTATTGTAAAAACCATCGGCTAAAATGAGCATCCCCTTGATCACATTCCATGGTGGATGCATCATATACATGACCGTTTTATTAATATAGGCGACAATTTTATAACTGTCGTGTATTATAACATATGATGGTTATAGGAATAACCGTCGTAATAAGTACAGGTGAAAACCACTCTTTGCAATTTGTTAAACGGCTTGTAATTCGTTATTAACGATGAATGCAATAACCATCATATGTTGTACTATACGTCAATTTGGAGGTACACTGTCGTATATACTAGTGCGAGAAATTTGGGATGGCAGCAAAGTGTCGCACCTTATCCCAGAATAGATGACAATTTAGTTTAAAACTGTTGTGATTGTTGACTATTGAGTTACGCCCCACTGCCGAGCGCCCTTTCCCTACCCATACTTTTGATATGCAACTCCTCCACCCCTCCTCACTCCTTTTCTCGTCCCTCGCCAGCCGTTGCGCCCCCCATCCTCGGTAATTCCCCTCCCTCCTCGTCGCCATCCCCTTCGACCTCCTCCTTGTCACCATCCCCTCTGACTATCTCCTCCCCACCAGCGCCTCCTCCCCCCTCCTCATGGCCTCCCTGCCGTGCGCCCCCTCTTCCTCCCCCCACCGCCTCCTCCTCCTCTTCCTCATCTCCCTGCCGCCCCCTCCTCATCCCCTTGTCATCGCCTCCTTCTCATGTTCCTTCTCATTCCCCATCTGCCCCTCCTCCTCCCCTTGTCCTCCTTTTGTTGGTGCTAAAGCACCGCGATCGTTTATTTTGATGATAATAAAACACGTGTCATTTAACATTTGCACTTGAAGTCTTAGATTTTAGGTTAATTGCAAATGAAGATGTGATTAAACGGAGTTCGAGCTCGCATCTAGAATGGATTGGAGGAGCTTGATGGAGAACAGAGGAGCTTCGTGTGGAGCGATAGCTTGAAGGTGGAAGGACAAGAAGAATAAGATAGAATTCTGTTTATATCTTTCTATGTACTTTTGTCTTTATTTCTTTACTCTTTTTGTTTCTTAGAATATCATGTGAAAGAGCCTCAAAGTACCCTAACAGTAGTCCTAGGAACACTTGCACAACCTTAGGATACTTAGGTTTTCTGTAGAGAACTTAGAAAACCAAAATAGGGTTCAAACAACCTTTTTAGACGTCTAATCTGAAAATCAGACGTCTGATAAAGTTTAGGCTGGACTTAGTTAGTTCTGTTTGATGAAATCTGACTTCCAGACCTTGGTCCAGACGTCTTAGCAGACATTTGATGACTTTGCCAGACGTCTAATTAATGGACCGTTGACTGCCTTAGTAAACACTGAAGGAAATAACCGTTAGCCTCACATCAGACGTTCGTAGAGGGCCCCATGTAGTTCCCTACTTGGAGGGGGTGACGTAATAATTGCGGAAATAAAATAGAAACAATCTCACTAAATAACAATCGCACAAAGAACACAAGAATTTATAGGTGGAAACCCAAACCGGGTGAAAACCACCACCTAACCCTCTCGAGTTAGGATTTTCCAATCAACCAAGTTGATCAAAATCCACTAAACCGAATCACTTTAAACGAGGGTGATTCAACCTCAATACAACAACGCTACTTAAATGAGGGTAGCGTACCTCAACCCCTTCTCTCCATGAGAAGGATTTTGTCTTGCGAAGAAGACGGGAATTCGCAAAGCGAATACCCAACCAAATAACAAAGATAAAAGAAACAGCAAGTCCTATAGAGACAACAAAGTAATTTTTAACCTAAGCTTCTATAGGAATTAGGAAACTCCCCTTTGCAAGGAGTGCGTCGAGTTGATGACGCGGTGCGTGAGCCACGCGACGGCGCAACTTCGCTCTCGTGAACTACGGCGGGAGAGCGGGTGCGCGAAGCTTGATGCTCTCAAGAGAATGGAGCTTGAGCTTGGAAAGCAAGAGCTAGCTAGGACACAAGAGAGTGGAACTATGTTGCTTGGGTGTCTCTAGGTGTGTATTTGTGTTGCAAAGGTTCCCCTCTATTTATAGAGGCTTTAGGAAGGCTTTGGAAGGCTTAGGAAAGGTTCTATAGCCGTTGGGTGCAAAGCCCAAGAGAATCAGCCCGAAATCAGGAACAATCATTGTTCTGACAGGCTTATCAGACGTATAATTCTAGCATCAGACGTCTGGAAGTTCACTTTAAGACGTCTGATTCCAAGTTCAGACGTCTGATTTTGGGCGGGTCTCTTCCTGACTTGGATCATATCTAAACAAGGTTCTTGTGCAAGTCCATCAGACGACATATAGGACGTTTGATACTATGTCTGGACGTCTGGAAACCTACTTTTACTGTGGGAATGGATTTTCCAAACGTTGCAACGGCTAGAAAATCTCTGAGAAGAGATTTTGTGTCAGCCGAGGCAAAACGGTCATTTATCAGACGTCTGGAAAGGCCTAAGGACGTCTGATAAGGCTCTAACGGTCATATTCTTGAGTGTTTGTTAAGCCAGCCAACGGTCCACTAATTGGACGTCTGGCAAATTCATCAGAGGTATCCTAAGACGTCTGGTCTAAGTTCTGGACGTCTGATTTCATCAGACAGAATACTAAATCCAGCCTAATAGTTATCAGACGTCTGAAGCAAAAGTCAGACGTCTTAAAATACTTTATCAGACGTCTGATTTTGGAATTAGACGTCTGGAAACTCTGTTTGAACCCTATATTGGTTTTCTAAGTTCTTTACAGAAAACCTAAGTATCCTAGGGTTGTGTGGGTGTTCCTAGGACTACTGTTAGGGTACTTTGAGGCTCTTTAACAGAAATCTAAGTAACAAAAATAAAGAGCAACAAAAGAAACGAAAAATACAATGAGTACAAGAGAAGGAAATCCATCTTATTCTTCATCTCCTTCCTTCTTCAATATATTGCTCCTCGCGAATCTCTTCTGCTCTCCATCGAGCTCCTCCAATCTGTCCTGGATGCGAGCTCGAACTCCGTCTAATCACGTATCCATTTGCGATTGACCTGAAATGTAGGACTCAAAGCGCAAATATTAAATGACACGTGTTTTGTTATCATCAAAACAAATGATCGTGGTGCTCTACCACCAACACCCCAAACGTCTCATACATGACCATTTTGCCTCGGCTGACCCAAAATCTCTTCTCAGAGATTTTATAGCCGTTGCACTCTCTTGGGAATCCATTTCCACAGAAAAGTAGGTTTCTAGCCGTCCAGACATAAATTCCAGATGTCCTGTATGTCGTCTGATGACAATTCACTAGAACCCTGTTTAGATCTGATTCAAGTTAGCAAGGAAACCTGCCTAAAATCAGACGTCTGACTTTGTTCCCAGATGTCTTAAACTGGTTTTCCAGACGTCTGATGACAGGACCAGACATCTGATAACCCTGTCAGTGTAATGATTAATCCTGATTTCGACCTGATTTTCTTGGAGGTTGTACCCAACGGCTATGAGAGCCTTCCAAGGCCTTCCAAAGCCTTCCTAAGGCCTCTATAAATAGAGGAGAACTCTTGCTACTCAAAGATACACCAAGACACACTAAGCAAACCACTTTCCACATCTTTTGTGTCCAAGAGAAGTAGTTGAAGCTCTAGCTCTCCAAGCTTAGTTCTACATCTAGAGAGCATCGATTAATTGTGCACTCGCTCTCCCACCATAGTTCACGAGAGCACCGTTACGTCGTTGCGTGGCTCACGCACCCGCGTTACTGATTCGACGCACTTCCAGCAAAGGGAAGCATCCTAACTCCTATAGAAGCTTAGTTTAAAAATATCTTTGTGGCTCTATAGGATTATTGTTGTATTTTACTTTGTTATTTGATTGGATATTCGCGTTGTGAATTCCCGTCTCCATCGAGGGACAAAATCCTTCTTGTGAAGAGAAGGGGTTGAGGAATGCTACCCTCGCACTTGTAGCGTGGTTGTAATTGAGGTTAAATCACTCTCGTTTAAGTGATTTGTTTAGTGGATTTGATCCACTTGGTTGATCAGAAAATCCAAAATCGAGAGGGTTAGGTGGTGGTTTTCACCCGATTTGGGTTTCTACCTAAAAATCTTTATGTACATTGTGTAATTGACTATTTGTGAGATTGTTATATCTTTAATTCCGCATTTTTTACGTCACGCTAATCTCACCCCCTCCAAGTAGGGAATTTCACCTTCCCCATCTGCCACTCCTCCTACCCCTATCCTCCTCCCCCATCCACCCCCTATCCTCCTCCCCATCCACCCCACCTCCCCATGCACCTCCTTTTTATTTATTTATTTTTTGCTACAATTTAATAATTATCATATTTGATTTATGCATTTTGATTTAGGTTACACTCGTTGTTGGACATGTTCTCATTGATTCACATGTTCCGCAAGGTATGAATGTGCGCATTTTTAGATTAATTATATTTTTATGGATGCATGAATGTGGGATTGATAGAATGCAAGTAGGGTTATTTAATTAGGTGAAATTAGCATCAAATTGTATATAGTGGAAGTGATTAACCTACAAGCGAATTTACACTCGTTTATCAAAAATTTATTAACCTGGTTAAATCAGATTTTAATATTGTCACTTTTAGGCTAGGGTCGAACTGAGGGAGGCAAGTTTGGAATTATTTAATTTCTACACGCTTCTTAGATTTGCATCAATTCCTTTCGCTTATTGTATATTTGGTTTTCTTGATTTTTAGATTTTTTTGGAGATAATCTTGTCCTTGAGGCATACCCTCAAAATGATTCTTGGCTACACACCAAAATAATAAAATCTGGTCTCGCCACACGCAAGATCGTGTGCTTTCAAATCAAGAATTATCTTTTCTATTATATATATATATCTTTTCTTTAAGCAATAAAATAAAAGAAAATATAGAAGAAAATGAAAATGCGGAATTGAAATGCGAAAATTGAAATGAATTGAAACATGTAGCTTATTTATATATATATATATGTATGTATGTATGTATGTATGTATATAAGTATAAGTATATACATATAACTATATAATAGAATAGTGAATATTGAAGCTAGGATTCAATAGGGATGTACCACAATACTAGGTTAACCGTTGTCTAAAAAGACGGGGTTAACCAAACTACGTGCCATGTGCGGTTTGGAGCAGACATGTGTGAGTGTGGGTAGAAGGCTTGCTATATGCAAATATCGGGAAATATATGCAACTAATGCGAATATTCCCGCGATGTGATGCGCGGTAGATAGATAGGTGCGTGGTATTGTGAGTGGAGATATGGGTGAGTGTGTGAAAGAGGAAATGTGGATATATATGTGTATTTATAAATATATATAAGTATATATGTATATATGTATATATGTATATATATATCTATATAAATGTATATAAATATAAGTATATAAATATATATAAGTATGTATATAGATGGGGGAGGGTGAATATGTATATGTGAATAAATGTATATATATGTATGTGTGTGTATATGAGTGTGTATATGTGAATATGAATATATTAGTGTGTGTGTATGAGTGTGTGGAAATGTGAGTGAATGTGTTTGTGTGTCTATGTGTGGGAGAATGGAGCACGCGCTGGCGTGCACAGGCACAGCGCACAAACGCTGGAGAGGTGCCGCACCACACGTGCAGGGGTGGGTGAAACGCGAGTGATGCAACATGTAGCGCAAGGTGATGCATTGAAGGTGTAGCGTGCGGAGAGATGCACAGGAGGGGGTGCTGCAACCAATTGGAGCAGGTGCGGTGCGAGGAGAGAGAGAGCATGGTCACCGGCTAATTGAGAAGCCCCCGGTCACGGCACTGTAGCTGCGTGAGGTTGCGACTATAGTGCAAGGGCACAAATGTGACTGGCTACCACATGCGGTCATTGGCTGAAACACTCATAGTAGTAGCTTGCAAAGGGGCGAGAAGGGTGGTTCTGCATTGCGAGAAGCTCACATAAAGAGAGGCTGAGGTGTGCGGGGGCGATGGCTGAGCGCACGGCGATGGTGCGTGAGCTTAGCAAGCTCTGAAGCTTGCTGTAGAACCAACAATGGTGAAAGAATAGAGCTGAACAAAACAAAAAAAAGAATGGAAAAAAAAAACAAACACAAAAGAGAATACACCACGCTGACCTGCTCACGATGGAGCTAGGTGGTGGTGTTCCCTCACTGTAGTGGTTGCAACCACGGGAGAGGATCCTCTACACTTAGTGTTCCTCTCAACTTGTGAGAGGATACTGAGGATGAGGAGGGGAAGAGAGGGAGAGAGGAGAGCTCAGGGAAGGAGGTTGTGTGTCCGACTGTGTGTGTTGTGAGGGTGTGTGAGCACTGATGGTGGGATGGGAGGGAATGGCTGAGGGTGAGAGGGTGGTGCCGACCCTTGTTCATGGAAGGGAGGTGAGTGTTATATTGGTGAAGGTGAGGGTGGTGGGTAGTGCTAGGTGGTTGGGGATATTTTTTTAGAGGGGACAACTTTGGGTTAATTATGGGGATGTACTTGGGTTGTAGGGAAAAGAATGTCGGCTTGTAATTAGGTGCTTATTAGGTGGAATCAATGGTGGGATTTGAATGGAAATAAGGTGGAAATGGAAGGGATGAAATGGATGAATTGATGCTCAATCTCTCTCTATCTTCCTCTCCATAAAATACACAAATGCGAATATTTATAAGATGCATGCATAACTATCTAATCTAAATGCATAATGTTAGAAAATAGCATAAGATGACCCAATTAGAGGTGTGAATTGCTGTGCAATCAGGGGTGTATCCACCTAATTATGTTTAATAATATGTTACTTATTTTGTCAATGCATGTGAGGTGTATCCACTTTAATTTAAATTTTTATGCATGATCAGAATGTGGGATGTACCCACTTTAATTTTAATTTTTATGCATGATTAGAATGCGGGGTGTACCCGCTTTAATTTCAATGTGTATGCATGATTAGAATGTGGGGTGTACCGACTTCATTTGTGAATGCTTATATGATTTGTTCTGTGTGTTTGTTGTGGGAAGAAGTTATATTGCAGGGAAAAATTTATCAAAAATTTTAATGAATTTATAGATACAAACACTTGCACAAATCTAGGTGCACCTGAGGCCAAATAATAGGTATTATAACCCCTAGGTTATAGGTTTTGGGAGGGGATAATCGTATCAAAATACTTATTCGTCGAGACTTATGATCATGTTTTACAGACAATGTAGAGTGTGAGTATACTTCACTTACATGCACTATACGTTGTCTTTATAGCATGCCGTAAGTCTCGATTGTCTTTAGTTTGGTGAAGTACTGGGTTAAAGAGGGTCCTTGAAGATTTAATCACAACTTAGGGTTACTTGTTACATGTAACTAGTGTGCAAAGAAATTTTGGTCACATTTTCTCGCTCTTCTCTGGTATACCAATTGATCTTAACTAGGTTCTTAAAGTGCCCCAATTAAGGATACAAGGAACCAAGTTAAAGTTAGTCTTGGGGGTATATTGGAGAAGTTATGGGGAGATACTGTCGAAATTTCTCGACACATTAATTGCATGTAATAAGTAACGTTGTGATCAAATCTTCAAAGATTGGCTATCAAGTGAAAACCTTAATCAAAATACAAACACCATTAAAATCTAGTTGTAATTATTGGGTGGTTTTATTTTATTTTTGTAGATTATCATGGACAAGTCTTAGATTAGTTTAAGGAGCTTGGATTGCTTTCGATGCAATAATGGAGTGAGGGAGTTCATTTACTGGGCATTTCATGACAATAAGAAGTCATTCAGACTAGGAGATAAGTTCGATAGGATTTTTTGCCCATGTAGGAGGTACTTGAATAAATACTCATGATTGGAATACTGTATTCGAGCACAAAATTTGCAATGCATGATGGCAGCATTATACTAAGTGGATTTCTCATGGAGAGGATCTTACAAAGAAAGTTAAACAATCTCCGATAGATTTTGATGAGTCTATTGTGGATATTAAAGCCGATGACAATGAAATGCTCAATGAAATGAGAGCAGCAGATGAAGATCTGATTAGTGGAGCAACTTTTAATTTCTATGATGCTATCAGGGAGGCAGATGAACCTATTGTTCTCGGTATTACATCCATTTTGAGATTGTCATTTCTTTTAAAATTATTTTGGATGAAGGTTATGAATAGAGCAACCTCTAAATTGATGTATGATATGCTTTAATTTGTTGGAGAGCTTTTAAATAATCTGAAAGGTTATCCAGAAACATGGTATGAAGTAGGAAACAAATTTGTGTCCTTGGTTTAAATTGAGAGAAAATTGATGTATGTTAAAATGATTGTGTGTTATATAAAAATAAATATGTAGAGTTGAGTAGTTGTCCACAGTGTGGTGTAGACATATATAAAGTGGGAAAATCACTAAATACAAGAACAAAAAAATAGCCTAAGAATATACACCTCGACAGCACACGTGGGGGTGCCATAGCCATAGGCCCCACAGCAGCCCCACCAGGTCTGGTGGCCCTCTACATGGGGGATCTACACCCCGATGTAATCGAGGATAACCTTTACGATCTGCTTGCACGGTAGGGCATCAAGGACATCAACTTCGTTCGCGTTTGCTACGACTCCAACACAGGCAAGTCTCTCGGCTACGATTACGTCAACTTCCTCACGTTTGACCAAGGTACATACGCATGTAATCTACCTATTTATTTATTTCTATTTTTAATACATAATACCTCCATCTATCTCTATTTCTATCTCTATATATACATACCATGATAAATTAATGAAGGGCCTAAGGGTGATTAATTCTTCCATTGATTTCTTTGCAATTTCTTCCCATCCATTTATTTTGTCATATATTAGGGTTTTCTCCCTCGATCCCTATTTCCACTACTAGTCTGTCCATCGCCTGCTTTCCTTTCTCCTTTTTTTCTTCTTCTTTTCTTTTCTTTTTATGTGTTAATTATTAAATGAAAAAGTGTAAACTTACCTGTAAACTTACCCACCAATGTACCCATCTTAGGTGGTATCCTTGCTTGCATAGTTCCACATCAGATGTTGCCACATGGAGATCAATATGCAATGTTATTGGTTCACCATTGCATGCGACAGCTTTTTCTGACGTTGCATGCGTCCATGTGCAGCACATGTAGCCTTTGCTACGTAATGGTATAGGTTTGTAGTCCTTTCCAGACTGACGGAAGTAGCTGCTGTTGGCAATATTGCAAGTGCTGTTGGCAGGATGTGTTGGCACCATCGTACGCTTCAAGTAAGATGTGTTGGTGGTTACTCCTATTGATAGTATTGTGAGCAGTGTTCTTTACGTCCATAGTAACTAACGTCAATAGTAATTAACATCCATAGTAACTAACGTTGGTAGTAACTACGTCAATATCAACTAACTTCACCACTTTTACATCCATCTCTTATCTCATAAAAACTCTCACATTCATCTATGATCATTCCTTTCAAGTATCAACTTTTGTATATTTAATATATACGTTGGTAGAGATTGATTGTAGAATACTTCATTCAGTTAGTGAAGTAACTGAATATCGCCAATAGTCTTATGTAGACAAAGAATGTTATCAACAACACTATGAAGTTCTTAATATTGCTACCAACAATACTATGAAGTTCTTAATAATACTACTAGCAATACTACAAATTTGTTAACAATGCTATCAATAGCATTATAAAGTTCTTAACAATGCTACCAGCAGCATTAGGAAATTGTTAACAATGCTACCAGCAACACTACGAATTTTAGAATGTTGCTAGCATTATGGTTGATGCCTTTAGCAGGAATATTTCTTGCCACAATAGTACTATTTAAGATACTATTATGAATGATGCCTACAACATGTTATGTAATGCCTCAAGTATTTTTGAATGCTTTCTATAGTAGTATAAATGGTCCATAAAGTAGTATCTATACACATTCTACTATGACTATAATGCTTATTGTAATATACAAATTTTACACCAACTATGCCGACAACAAATTGAAGGATGAATATCATTGTGCAGCACAAGGAATTTCTTAACAATGTTGCTAACAACACCAAGAAGCTCTTAACAATAACGTTGCCAACAACACTATGAATTTCTTAACATTGCTGCCAACAGTACTATGAACTTCTTAACAATACTGCTGGCAGCACTACGAATTTGTTAACATTGTTACCAGCAACACTATAAAGTTCTTAACAATGCTACTGATAGCATTATGAATTTGTTAATAATGTTGCTAGCAACACTACAAATTTCAGAATGTTGCTAGTATTATGGTTGATGTCTCTAGCAAATATTTTCTTATCACAACAGTAGTATTTATCATACTACTATGAATGATGCCTACAACATTTTGTATGATGTCTCAAGTATTTTTAAATGCTGCCTACAATAGTATAAATGTTTCACAAAGTAGTATCAATACACACTCTACTATGATTATCAAAGATGCCTATTGTAATATACAAATTTTACATTAATTATGCCTACAACAGACTGAAGGGGTGAATATCATTGTGCTTACAGCATCTTCAACTACTTTAATTTTACTGTCAAGAGCAGTGATGAGAGACATTAAGGATTCAGTGGTTACAACACCTATGCACATAGATGAGTGAGGGGAGTAATATCATTGTGGTTACAACAGTTAAATTTGGAGTAGTTAAAATCTTAGTTACAATATATACAACATCGACCTTATAACATACTATATGTATAGTGCCAACAGTAGGTAAGTAAATACTAGCAGCACCTACAACCTGCCAGTGGTAGCTTATGATATACCAACCTGCTATTGGCATTAATAAAATCGCTTTATTGGCGATGTTGTTGGCACAACTTGTCATAAAGTGTAGGCTTCACATTTCTTTTTGAAGAGAGAAACAAAACACATTCTTTATAGTGTTTAAGAAGTGAAGATTGTACTTGAGGCACGTGAACCTACACTAATGCAATTCCTTTAGAATCATAAATTGCAAAACAGAACATTGGTGCTAACAGCAGGTAAGTGAGTTAATTTCATTCCAATCCAAATAGAGACATTAGCTCATGTCCATCTATGATCATTCCTTCAACTATCAACTTTCGTATATTTAATCTGTATGTTGGTGGAGATTGATCGTGGAATACTTCATTCAGTTAACGGCCTCAAGAAGTCTTATGAATTTCATAGCAATGTTGTCATTGTTAGAAAGTGCAACAGTCTGATACAGATAAAGAATGTTGGCAGCAGCACTATGAAGTTCTTAACATTGCTGCCAGCAGCACTACGAATTTGTTAACAATATTGCCAGCAACACTACCAATTTTAGAATGTTCCAACATTATGGCTTGTGCCTTAGTAGACATATTTCTTGCCACAACAGCGTTATTTAGCATACTATTACGAATGATGCCTACAACATTTTGGATGATACCTCAAGTATTTTCTAATGCTGTCAACAATAGTATAAATGGTCCATGAAGTAACATTTATACACACTCTACTATGACTATCAAAGTTGCCTTCTGTAATATACAAATTTTACACCAACTATGTCTACAACAGACTGAAGGGATGAATATCATTGTGCTTACAATATCTTGAACCACTTTAATTTTACTGCCAACAACAGCAACGAGTGACACTAAGGAATTAGTGACATTCACATATATAACAAATATTTTGGTCAAGGCCGCCACCGAGGTCGCTGCTAATGTCGAGGATGAGGTCAAGGTCATCCATGTCAAGGTCGGGGTTACCACCGTCAAGGCCGATATTGACGTCGAAGTCGTTGTCGATGTCGAGGTCATCGTCGAGGTTGAGGTCACCATCAAGCTCATTGTCGAGGTCGAGGTCGTTGTGTTAGAGGTTGAGGTTGCCACTGAGATCGTTGCTGATGTTGATGTAGAGGTCGAGGTCATCATCGTCGCTGAGGTTGTTGTCGACGTCGAGGTCATCATCGAGGTTGACGTCACCGTAGACCTTGCTGTTGAGGTCAAGGTAGAGGTCGTGGTCATCATGTTGGAGGTCAACGTCGTCATCAAGCTAGCCGTGGAGGAGCTCGAGGTCGGAGGAGGTTGGAGGTGGAGAGGAGCTCTACATGGTCGTTGGTCATCGAGTTCACTGTCGAGGAGGTTTAGCTTAGGGTATTCAAGGATCTCGGTAGAGTCTTGGTGAAGCTCGGGGCGAAGGAGCTTGGGGCAGTTGGAGCTGGTTGCCAGTGAGTTGTAGGTGGGGGTGTGGGGAGTGTGGTGGGATGTGGTTGGTGGGAGGGGGTGGTCCCCCTTTTATAGATGATTTTCGAATTCAAAATTAGGGGTTGATATCCTTGCAGTTGGGGGGGAGGGAGATGTTGCTTGCTCTAAAACATGTTTAAAATCGTCGCATTGTAGTATAGTCAAATCAGTGTGAAAAACAGATAATATTTATAACTCGAATGAAAGTCCGAGGTCGTTCGTTGGGAGCAAATAGGAATTCACACACTAATCTCAACAATTAATGTAATTGAACACAAAATATTACTCAAAAACTAATTTGCAATGTAGAATATGAGTATATGAAGAGTAAAAAGAATTCTAGACAAAATAATGGTGATTTGAATCACCAATTATGAGTGTAGTATATAGAATAATTACTCAAATCTATTCAAATGAGGGAATATGAAATCAGACGTCTGATTTTGTAATCAGATGTCTTAAATGATGTTTCTACAGTACCCTTCTTCTCTTTTGCCTTGGTTCTCTCTTCTTTGGCTTCTGTCTCTTCTCTTCTTTCTTTTCTGCAGACTCTTCTTCTAATCTTCTTCCTCTTCCTCTTCGATCCTCCTCTCTTCTGCCTTCCCTCTTCTTCAGGTCTTCTTTCTTTATGCACAAGAGGAGCACACCCCTCTCAGTGGCTAAGTGTTGGGATCTCTAAAGAGCAAAATCCTCCCCTACCCCACACACTCGCCTCTCTTTCTCTCCTTGGGTCACGTTTTCCCAGAGCCTCCAACAGTACTGGGTTATCGGGTATTTGGACCTAGAGCGCACTCGGGTCCAGGTCTGTCGGCCGTGAGTGGCAGCTGAGGTGTGAGTCAGATTAGGCGGGTAATCGGGTCATGCCAAGTTTGTGTGGGGTATGTCACGGAGGAGGTCAGGTGAGGGATTCGAGGCAAGTAGCCGTTGAGAGAAATTTAATTTATGACACTCGGAATGCCCTTGTGTTTCCGAGGTGGGACTAAATGTCCCATCGACTTCGCACGACAGTGGCTGTGATGCCTCTTCGTCGAATTCGAGCAAGATGGCGGTCAAAGGTTCCAATTGCTAGTCCAGTCGAACTCCTGGAGTAATTTCGCGCAAACAGAGACCGACGCCTGGAACCTGCAGGTGCTAGAGCAGCTTCAAGCTTCGCTTGAAGCTTGCATGTTGATGGCGGTGAGGGTCAATACCTAAAATCATCAAAAAGACCTTTCGGCCATGTCAAAATGTTCAGGAATGATCGCCGGAGCACGGCAAACTTGCTGCGGGGGTCGGCATGGAGTGGGCGTGGGTGATGAAGGCTGACGAAGCGAACTGTGTGTGTGAAGGTGAGTGTGTTCGGGAGACGATTTGGGTGAGCGAGAGGATGAAATAGGATAGGGCTTTGGTTGGTGGGAGGATGGCAGAGCTTTTGAGGTAGGTGGTGAGGTTTGTGGTGTGGTGTAGCGGACTGAAAGCCTCGCTGGAGATGTTGACGAAGGCGAACGTCAGTGTTGAGGGGTTGTTTTTGGGGTTTTTGAGTATAAAACTAAACTAAAAGAGATAAGGAACTAATCTAACTATTCTAAGTGGACGGAAGGGGGGAGATCCGCACCAGTTTTGGCACGCCGGCGATGAAGAAGACGAAGCCTCCGGTGATGAAGAAGCGGCGAGGAAGACGTGGTAAAGGGCGTCCGCTGGTATTGCAGCATGCGGAAGAAGTCGGGGAGGATGAATCCACTGCTCGTTTTGCAAGATGGATGAGGAATGTTGTCGGGGAACTCGTCGGAGCTTGTGGAGACTTGCAGCCGAAGAGGAGAGAGGAAGAGGGTGGTTTCCGACTGAAGTTCAAGCTGAAAAGTACGGCCGTGCCTTGGGGATCATTTTATAGGGCTCAGGAGGAGGTTTTGAGCTTGGAAGCCTAGTTTCCAAGCTAGGAATTGTCGCCAGAGTAGGAAACCCAATCTCTCATGCGTTCGCAAGAGAGATTGGGAAGGTTATGGAGCTCATGGACGGATTCAGAGGGAAGAGGACTCCTAAAAAAATCTCCCTTCCAATTTTGGAAGGGATTGATTGAGCAGAGGAGGAGTTCTCTTCAATCAAAGGTCGTCGGAGAAGGATTCCTCCGCGATAATGGTAGAGGAACCTATTTGCAAAGAGTGACGACAAAGATAGGGGCCTTTTTGTAAGGATTTCAAAAGTTAGGGGTATGTGTGTGAGAGAAAAAACTCAGATTACACCAAATTGCAAACTAAGTCAAGATGATATCAGATTAGGCCTTAATTTTGGTACAATCCTAATTTGGACCCAATAAATTCAATGGTGAAGTTAGATTTAGGTTTTGATCTCATTTGACTGGGTAATTTATGAAAAAACTTAAATTAGGGCAAATGTTAGTCTGAGACTCTATTTTGAGTCAAGACGGGTTCTGATGGTTAAATTGAAGGTGCCAAACTCTAGAGAATATTTTTCTATGAATTTTAGAGGTTTTAGGTGAATTTTATCATGACTAAAACCTCAGTTAATTAAGTAGGTCTATTTTTGGGATTTCAGAAGTCATTTAATTCTCAAAATATATGAAAATCCTTTTCTCTCTGTTCTAACCCACTTGTTAGATTCTTAAGGCCATTTGACCCTTAATCCATTCCTAAGAAAACCCGTGGTTATTCTGCATTCAAGATATGATGGTAAAATTGTAATTTTAACCTTGGTTTCTTATCTTTCTCTCAGAATGATCATGCAATGAATTACAGTCCTCTGGCTGTTATGTAGGAGCATTTAATGACTTAATCAGATCAAATTGAGCTAGTTATGGCTCATGGTGGTGTTCCCATCAGGAGATATGCTACATATGTGGTCCACCTATGCATTCTAATCGGCTGGGTATGGAAGTAGGTATATAGAGTGTGTGTATATCATTACTCTTATTAAATTACACGTCTTTTGTCAATTTGTTACATATTTGTAAAATTTTCTCCAAAATAATAATAACTCTTCAAAATTAAGAATTATTAATATGCTGAGGTATAACATACATCTCAGCAGGACCCTTAGGTTGAGGTAGGGAGTAGTTCTGGTAAGAATTAGGGGTAATATCTTATTTATTATCACCATTTAATTTATGTAAATTTGTTTGTGTTGGTGCTAGAGCACCACGATCATTTGTTTTGATGATAACAAAACACGTGTTATTTAACATTTGCAATTTGAGTCCTAGATTTCAGGTCAATTGCAAATGAAGACGTGTTTAGACGGAACTCGAGCTCGCATCCAGGACGGATTGGAGGAGCTTGACGGAAAATAGAGGAGGTTCGCGTGGAGCGAAAGATTGGAGATGGAAGACAAGAAGAATAGGATAGATTCTTTTTTATCCTTTCATGTATCTCTTGTATTTATTTTCTTGCTCTTTATTTTCCTTAGACATTATGTTAAAGAGCCTCAAAGAACCCTAACAGTAGTCCTAGGAACACCTGCACAACCCTAGGATACGTAGGTTTTCTGTAGAACACTTAGAAAACCAATATAGGGTTAAAACTGACTTTCCAGACGTCTAATTCACGAATCAGACGTCTGATAAAGGATTTTAAGACGTCTGACTGTTGTTTCAGACGTCTGATAACTGTTAGGCTGGACATAGTTAGTTCTGTCTGATGAATTCAGACGTCCAGACCTTATACCAGACGTCTTAGGAGACGTCTGATGACTTTGCCAGACGTCCAGTTAGTGGACCGTTGGCTGGCTTAGAAGACACTCAAGAATATGACCGTTAGAGCCTTATCAGACGTCCATAGGACTTCACAGACGTCTGATAAATGACCGTTTTGCCTCGGCTGACCCAAAATCTCTTCTCAGAGATTTTCTAGCCGTTGCAACGTTTGGAAATCAATTCCCACGGTAAAAGTAGGTTTCCAGACGTCCAGACTTAGTGCCAGACGTCCTCTATGTCGTCTGATGGACTTGTACAAAAACCCTGTTTAGATCTGATTCAAGTCAGGGAGAAACCCGCATAGAATCAGACGTCTGACCTTGGAATCAGACGTCTTAAAGTGGCCTTCCAGACGTCTGATGCCAGAGTTAGACGTCTGATAACCCTGTGAAGTGTAATCATTGTCCTGATTTCGGCCTGATTCTCTTGGGCTTTGCACCCAACGGCTATGGAAGCTTTTCCAAGCCTTCCAAAGCCTTCCTAAGGCCTCTATAAATAGAGGGGAACCTTTGTAACAAACAAAACACACAAGATACACACTAAGAAAAACAAGAGACACACCTAAGCAACTTAGTTCCACTCTTTTATGTCCAATTGAGGCCCTTGCTCTCCAAGCTCTAGCTTCATTCTCTTGAGAGCATCAAGCCTTCGCGCGCCCGCTCTCCCGGCGTTGATAACGAGAGCGACGTAGCGCCATCGCGTGGCACACGCACCGCGTCATCATCGACGCACTCCTTGCAAAGGGGAGTTTCCTATTTCCTATAGAAGCTAGGTTTAATTTTGTTGGCTCTATAGGACTGTTGTTTTATTTTATCTTTGTATTTTGGTTGGGTATTCGCTTTGCGAATTCCCGTCTCCTTCGTGGGACAAAATCCTTCTCGTGGAGAGAAGGGGTTGAGGAACGCTACCCTCGTACTTGTAGCGTGGTTGTATTGAGGTTGAATCACCCTCGTTCAAAGTGATTCGGTTAGTGGATTTGATCAACTAGGTTGATCGGAAAATCCTAACTCGAGAGGGTTAGGTGGTGGTTTTTACCCGGTTTGGGTTTCCACCTAAAAATACCTGTGTACATTTTGTGATTGCCTATTTTGTGATATTGTTTATATTTATTTCCGCAATTATTACGTCACCCCCTCCTAGTAGGGACTTTCAGTTTGTAATGTTCTAATTTTTTGTTATGTTTTTTTATCAGGTAAGAAAAAAAAGGAAGGGGTCTAACAAGAAATGCAAACCTAGATGCACTTTCAGAGTGGAGGATTAAAGTGCATGCCAACGAAGTTGGAGAAGATCAAGACTACCCTCCATTTACTAGCAGACTTTTTAGGATAGTAAAGGTGTTTGTCCCTCTTTCTTGTTTTTATTAGAGGAGGGTCCTGAAGGAGGTGAAGAGACAGCTTGTACGTCATATGGAGGTGATAATTCTTAATATATATATATATATATATAAGTGTTACCTTGATTATTTCTAATTTGTTTATATATATTATTGTTTAATACAGATAATTTTTTATTAGGATAACGATTGGAATGTCACCAAATATATTCTCAATTATGCCGTGGGACGACATCGTGATTGGAGGATGACGATGAAGTGACAGGTAAAATACGTAATATTATCAATCATTTTATTATTACTTAATGAATTTCTTTTGACATTTTATTTGTATAATTTAGTTTTATAATAAAATATTGTCATATGAGGAGGCATTGTGGGATGTGCCTCCTACAATATCAGCAAATATTTGAAAAGATTGTTGTGAGCATTGGAAGAAGCCAGAAATAGAGGTAAATATAAATACTTGTAAAGGTATTTTGTAATAAATGATTTAATTATCTTGTCATTACAATTTGTGATTTGTACAGGATCAGGTGAAGAAGAATAAAGCCAATAGGGCAGTAAAGGCAAAATGTGTAAGAAATTCCTTATTATTTCAATTACATTGTTTTAATTGAAAGTTAACTTAAGTTGTAGTTATTATTAGTACTAAAAATTTGAAATATATTTACAGGAATATTCAAATAATGATGTCACGCTTGATCGGGTTGGTGTCTATGGGATTACTCACAGCAAGGTCACCACCGATGGCGGGAAAACATGGATACACATGACATACCAAATGAAAAATGTAAGTTACATTTAATTATCATTTATTTCAAATTTTCTGCTTATTTTTATATGACATTAAATTGCTTAGTGTAATTTAATTTGCAATTTGTAGGGAGAAATGATGAACTTAATCAATTCTCCTACTCTAGACGCTTCCTATGAGACTCAACAGCAGCTGCCTATGACACATGGGGAGGCTTTTAGGAATGTCATACCTCCAGAGCATGGAGGTTTCATTTCTAATAGGGGAGGACTCAAATGATTTCCAACTGGTATGGGTAGAAGGGGTCATCGTTGTCAACTATTGTCAAGCAGCTGTAGACACAAGTTCAGACACTGCAACAAGAAAATCAGCAAATGCAACAGCAACTCCAACATATCGCCTCACAGCTGCAGTAACAAACTACATAGCTGAAACAACAAACTCAAACATGACAAGATGCCAAGTAATTGATGGAGCAGCAGGTAGCTAAGTTGCAGCAGATGATGGCATTTCTACGAGGAACGGCTGGGATCATACTTTCTTTCACTACTAGCCTCGTAGAGACGACGATGACTTCGATGGTGGTGGAGTAGGTCACGGGGTAGGAGTTGAGGCATGACTTTACACTTCGTTTGCATTTTCCTTAGCTATATATATCTTTTCCTTTGTATTTTCTTTAGCTAGGTACTTACATGTATATTTTGACATTATGACATAACTTTCTCGATTAGTGACACTAATTTCTGTTGTTATGTATTGTGTGTCGTTGATTAGCATATATAGGTATTATAGATATGTTTATCTATAATACCTAGATTAGTATTATTTAAGAAAAGGTACCCTTAATGGCGATAATTGTAATTAAAACATCGTATATGACTTTAAATTAATTTTAAATGGAAAAATAATCTCCTAATCATTAGACGCTGCCTCGTTCAAAATGGAAGGTAGGTTGCTATGACGGTTTCTTTAACGACGATTAATGTTGAAACCATCATATGTTGTCATCGACAATGGTTACGAAACCGTCGTTTGACGTCAAGGTGACATTACTCATTGTTTGATTGATGAGATAAAAGATGGTTTAATAGTAGATGCTATTGTTTTAAATGACTGTTATAGGTGAAATTGACGTACATAGGATATAAACGACGTTTTTTGAAACCATCATCCATACTTGACATTTGGTAACGATTATAAATCATAATCGTCGTATATTCCTTATCGCGACATACCCCTTCGTGACGACTAGATACGATGGTGGTGTGTGTTTAGGCGACGGTTTTTAATCAAGACGACAAGTAGTATTTCCTGTAGTGCTTAGAAGGCCTAATGAGGTTATGTGTGTTGGAATGGCAATGATTGTGGATATGTGCGGATTGAATGATCGGGGACGGAGGGAGGGGGGACCAATGGGCACCTACCCCACCCCCACCCCCAAAAGGAAATGAAAAATCAAGGAAAATCCATTAATGTCTCCATTGCTAATTTCAAGTTCACATAAATGTTTGAATTAATTGACCCTCCCAAGGAAATGTAACGAATTCACATAATCACAATTTTAATTTCAACAACACATCAAAGGAACCTAACAAAAAATCCAAACCATCATCAATGTGAAACCCAACCACTACCGCAACCATTGAATCTCCACTCTCCCACTAACGATCAAACATGTTAAAGGTGTGTGTTCATTCCTGACGAAGCATCGAGTGCATTTGACTTTTTTTTTGAAGGCTTAATTTGAATGATTGAAAGTATTCCATCCTCTATTACCCTTTTGATTCACACTTTAATAAGGAAAATTAGGCCACTTACATTGGTCGTAACCTCGTGCATGACCAATAGGCGAGGTCGTAGTTGTTTTGGGTGGCTGGTGCGGCGGGGGGGGTGGCGCTGGGAAGGGGTATTGGAATCGGTCCGTCGTGTGTTGCAGGAAAGACTTCGGAGGGAGGTTGGTGGAGGTTGAAGAAGAATAGGTTATGGGCCCCACTACCCTTGATTAAATTAAAAAAAACAAAACACAAAACACAAAACGCAAAACACAGACATTCACGGGGGGTTGGGTGGGTGGGGGAACTTTTTCCACGGTTGAGTAGGTTCCTAGGCTTACTGGAATCAGGTAATGGGGACTTTAATGTCCTTTTGTTTGATATATATATATATATATATATATATATATATATATATATATATATATATATATAATGGGGACTTTAATGTCCTTTTGTTTGATATATATATATATATATATATATATATATATATATATATATATATATATATATATATATATATATATATATATATATATATATATATATATGGGCAACTAATTACAATAATGTGAAAGTATATGTTATTGCATCTTTTATGGTCAAATCGACTTAATAAAAACAAAAATTGCAATAACAATGAATAAATTACAGTATGGGGGAAGAAGAAGTTAAAAGCGTGTTAAAATCTCATCTCATCTCACGTACTAATTATAATATGTAATTGTGTATAAATGTTATGATATACGTAACAAACTTTTATTTACGAAGATTCAGTGGGCATTTTTTCATTTTTAAATGAGTCATATAAAGACGTTGATTGAACGTAGGTTGGAAAATATGATTTCTCTAGTTTTTTTTTCTTTTTTTTTTGTTGGATTTGGACATGGTTGAAAGTAGAAATAAAAAATTTACATAATATTTTAATTTATTTAAGTTGAAACGTAATAACAAGGATGATGATTACATTATATTTTAAGAAAAAATAAGATGATAATGATGGTTAAGAAATTTTGTTGATTTGTGATAATCCTAAAGAATAAAAATCTTCATCATTCAAAATTGAAATAATTGAAATTCATTATATAGTTGCTAGTTGATTAGAATGTGATCTTAGGCTGTGTAAGCACATTTGGCAGTATCATGTAGAAGAAAAGGAGTGAATTATTCGTACTTATATTAGTCTAGGACCTTTCCAATATCTAATGGAGGAATACCTATTTAATGATAATGAAAAGCATCGTCGAAGGTTTCAAAAAACTTGGTTTCAACAGTACACTTGGTTAGAATACTCTCCTCATGGAAATGTTGCATTCTATTTTACTTTCTTTCTTTTCTTCGGTAAGCCAAATTTTAGCCATGGCACAAACGTCTTTATTGTGGGTAGATTCAAAAATTGAAAAAAAGTTGATAGTGGAAATGATTGTGCAATTTTAAATAATATTGGAGGAAAGGCATTGCCACATAATATGGTAGAAGAATGTCTGAGAAATTTGATGAATAAACCACTACACATAGAACATATACTTGAAAAGCAAAATGAAAGACATTCAGGAGAATCGATTATATTTGAAGACAACATTTGAAGCCATGAGATGGTTGACATTTCAAGCATGTGCATTTAGGGTTAGAGATGAATAGGTGTGTTCAAGAAATTGAGGGAATTTCGTTGAACTAATAAAACTTCTAGCTTCTTATAACGACAAAGTTGACGGTGTAGTATTGGAAAATGCTCTAGGAAATGCTAAGTATATATCACCTGATGTTTAAAAAGAAAGTCTTCAAATACTTAGAGATAAAGTAAGGAGTGCTATTTGTGAAGAAATTGGAGATACAAAATTCTGTGTCATAATCGATGAGGTTAAAGATGAAGCTAAGAGAGAAAATATGGCTATTGTTCTCAAGTTTGCGGATAGACATGATTTCTTACGTGAATGTTTCTTCAATGTAACTCATGTGCCAGATACAAAAGCTTTAACTCTAAAAGACAATTATTTGAAGTACTTGTACAAAACAATTTGGATATTTATAGAATAACAGGTCAAGGTTATGATAGAGTTAGCAATATGCGTGGTGAATGGAATGTGTTATAAGCATTAATTATAAGAGACTGCAAATATATATATTGCATTCATTGCTTAGCCCATTACCTTCAATTAGCACTTGCCACAACTTCAAGAGAAGTGATTCAGTTCATAAGTTTTTTAACAAATTAACACTTGTGGTCAAGATTGCAAATGCATCTTTTAAACGTCATAGCGAATTACAAGTTGCTCAAGCCAATGATATTGCATATTTGCTTTCTATAAATTAAATTAAATTAGGTACAAGATTTAATCAAATTGGAGCCCTACAATGTCTAAGTGAAACTTGTTGGAGTTCTGATTATAAGTTATTAAGCAGCTTCATTAGAATGTACGATGCAATATGTAAAATACTTATGACAATTGTTGATGATGGGAATAGCTATTCACAATGTGGAGAGGTTGATGAAGCTTTTGAATCTGTTACATCCTTTGAATTTGTTCTTATCTTATATATAGCGGAAGAAATCTTACTAATAACAGATAATCTATGCCATGCCTTACAACAAAAGAATCTAGATATTTTGAATGTTATGTAGCTTCTTTCTTCGACAAAAGAGCATCTTCAAAAATTAAGAGAGAACAGTTAGAATTCATTATTTGAAAATGCTACATTATTTTGTAACAAACAAGAAATCGATGTGCTAAATGTGGATTCTCTCTATATTGCAAATTGAGTAAGATCTCGTGGCCAAATAGCACATATTACTTTGCCTCATCATTATCGGGTAGACATATTCACTGCTATTGTGGACTCTCAACTATTAGAACTCAATAGCCAATTCAGTAAATATGCCACTAGTCTCCTTATTGTTAGTGCATCTTTGAATCCAAGGGATGGCTACAAGCTATTCAATAATGTCAACGTATGTAAATTGGTAGAGGATTTTTACCTTGAAGACTTTTTAGATCATGCGCAATGCAAGTTAGAAAGACAATTGCCACATTACAAGTTAGATGTCACCACACATCCTATTTTGAAAAATGTTGATAATTTGGCAGATGTTGGTTAAAATTTAATGGAAACACGAAAGGTGAAAAATTATTATTTGATTGATAGACTGATTTGACTTTTTTTAACTCATCCAATTTCAACTGCAACAACAGAGAGGGCATTCGATGCTTTTTCTAGGTTTCCGAGTGAAGCTTCCACCCTCCCCCTCTCTAATGACAAAGAAAACCTAAACTTATTGCTACTAGGTGGGGCCTCAGCCAGCCTCTATGTTGGTCGAGGCCCCCACCCCTCTCCCCTCCCCTTTGTCGCTTCATCAAGCCTTCCCCTCTCCACCCACTCCCACCCCCACAGTCGGTCTCCTATTGTCACGTCTCATTCGTGGGCTGTGTGAGTGAGCTTCTGGCGTGTGGGTCTCCTCGTTGTGGGAAGCTCCTCTACTTGGGGGCTTCGTTGTGGGAAGCTTGTTAGCGACAATGTTGGACTACGGTGGCCCTCGTTTCCCTTAGTGGTCCTTGGATCAGATTCTCGTGGTGGTTGTTGCAAGTTTTCTTTGGTGGCATCCTCGATTCCCCTTCAAGATGGCCAGATTAGATGCTGATATTTGCAATGAAGTTGCTATGGGCGACCCCGTGCCGAGATGCATTCATTGTCATCCCCGCACCCATTGGCGTACTCGGTTGTTTTTGTGGCTGCGTTTTTTCTTTGTTCTGTTTTTCTTTTTTTATCTTGATGATGGGACATGTTAGAGCTCGACCTTAATATAATCGGTGATCCTGACTAGTCTTCGATTACTAGTTCTCCCTGTCTCGTGCAAGTCATTGACGTCATTCAATGGTGCACATCGTTACCTAAGCATGTAAAATGTTTCTGAAGCAGGTTAGGACAAGCACTTCGACTTATGTGTTTGTGGTTTTTGTTCTTCGCCTCCCTAGGTGAGTGTTACTCCTTTCCTAGGAGGTGTGTTCCCCTCTTTGGATGGAGCGGGTGTTATGTTGTAATATGCTTCTTCCCATCAATGAAGTTTATCCTTACAAAAAAAAAAAAAAACAACAGAGAGAGCATTTTCAGCTATAAACATAATCAAATCTAAACTTTGTAACAAGATGGAAGTTGATTTTCTTCAAAATTATTTAGTAACATATATTGAGAAAGTTTACAACGAAGGAGATTATAGGAAAATATGATCTGAAGTCTCGACGAGTGCACTTTTAAGTAATTATGTATTTTGGTATATAGTATCATGTCTTCTTTTTATCATTTGACTCATTTCCACATATTGTAGCACTTTATTCTTATCTTGACACTACAAAATAATAACTAGTGGAAGAAAATCTCTAATTGATTATGAAATTTATCATATTTAGTTTCTAATTGGAGTGAGAAACTTATTGGCATGAAAGTACTAGTTTTAATTATTTTCTAATTGCTTGCATTAAGAACATAATAGTTTAAGTATGCTATGATATTTTTAAGTGCAATTTGTTGTTTGAAATTAGTTACCTTGCATACCATATAATAGTATTATAATTCATTACAATAGGATTTCTAGTTGGCCCCCCCAAGTTAGAAATCCTAGCTTCGTCCCTCTGAATGAAGAATTTGTCACAGCGGCATATGTCATGACTTATATATGATGTGGGGAATTGGCTAGTGATTCGACCTTATTTGTTACTTGAAGCTCTCTCATTTTGACTATCTTGTTCTAATACATCCTCTATTTAGCTAGTTTTATAGTAAGTGTTTATCAATCCTCCGCTGTATAGGTTATTTGATTTTTGTAAATCCATATATCCTATTTATTTCCCATGAATGAAATGATATTTTACTTCAAAAAAATAGAGATGCACTGGGAATAGAAGTTTACTTCAATGCAACAATCCATTTTAACTCTTGCGATTATGATGTGTGGATCATGTAATTCCTTAGACGGAGGGAGGTGAGATCGAGCGTGATATAAAATATTATGTGGAATAAAATATTGACAATCTCACAAAATGCAATCATACAAGCACACAAAGGATTCTTAGGTGGAAACCCAAGTCCAAGTAGAAACCACCACCTAAGCCTCTCGACTTAGGATTTTTCGATTTACTTAGTAGATCAAATCCACTAATGAACTACTTCAAACGAGGGTAGTTTAACCTCTTACAACTGATGCTACTTACATGAGGGAGTGTACCTCAAACCGACACTACTTTGTACGAGGGTTGTTACGACCCGGTTCCCGAATCTTTATAGGACCCGAGACTAGCTCGCCTCAACTAATCCCAAGACCTAGTCGTCCGACGAGAAATAACCAAAAGCAGGAAATAAACCACACTCACACATGCAATATAACTAAGTAGAAGGAAAAACGAAACAGTAAAGGAAAGTAGAGCAAACTGTCTCAAAATAGTACATGCCACCACAATAACAACAGCGGAAGGAAAATAGAAAGTAACAGGAACAGTAATTCTAAGGTCCAGTACTTACAACTACAGCAGAAATAAAAGAGCTGAAAAGAAAACTACTACAATTGGGCTCGGCTGGGCCTACCTCCCTCTGCAGCCGAAAACTCGGGTTGCTCAACTCTTGGTCCTGAATAGGGTTACGAAAACACAGAGTCAGCGAACGCTGAGTAGAGTGGTGTTTACATTATTTATGTGTAAGTAAAGTAAAAACAAACAAGCAGGTTTTATTTTCATTTCTTTTTTTTTTTTAATCTCATCTATGTATTTCTGGCTCATCTATTTCACAAAGCGTACAAGTATTTCTTGATCTTGGTTGTTCCTCGTGGGAACGATCTTGATTGCAGACTTTTCCATGAAGTAGAAGGTATATGTGGTGCTCTCCTGGCCGGTAGAGTCACTTGCGGTAGTCCTACACCCAGTCAACCACCCTGAGGTCACTATCGCGATGTAGCGGTGACTACGGCATGCGTGATAAGCGCATGGGTAGCTACCCCACACCGGCACGCGGTCGATCGTTTCCGCTAGCGGGTACGCCTAAAGTACAGCACGGAATAGTCTAAGGCCTTGCCCTCTCAGAATAGGGTCTCGCCCCTTAGAACCAAACAGGGGTCTCGTCCCTCCACAGTCCGCGTACCCTCGTTTTACTACCTTGATTTGCCTAGTGGGCCTAACAAAGTCGGTGGCTAGCTTAACCCCGGGCCCCTTGGGGTGGCTAGCTCCCTCCCTACACTTGTAGCACGCTTCGGTACCACGTACGCGAGGGCCTACAGGAGTCGGTGTAGAGTGGCCAATCCTAACCCGGGTCTCAACCCAAGGGCGGCTAGCTCTACTCTACACTAAAAGAACCACTGTGCTCCTTGGTACCACGTATGCTAGGGCCAACTCACTTCCGTCTACACACAGAATTCTTTTCCACATCCAGGAGTTTTCCTCCTAATTTCTCGTATGGTTCATGCTCATATTCATCTCATTTATTCGTATTCAGGTCTCATGTTTCATAACTCGTTCCTCATCCATATACAGGCAACTCGTGTTTTCACAATTTAATTCTCAATCATATACATGCAACTTGTGATTTCATAGTTCACTTTCTCATTCACATACAGGCAACTCATGTTTTAACATGCATCTCATATTTACACTAATATCATTTTCTAATAATTTATTGTAAACATGCACTCAAGTAAACAGTACAGCTCAAAACAGGCTCATACATTTCTACCCTAGGGTTCATTCCACATCCTAGAGTTCGATCCAATTATTCCAAACAAGTACATTCTTATTTAAATATCAACAACTGAATTAAACCACTCTATCGGGTATTATGGGAGGAATGGAGGCCTACACCGCAGATCTCATCGTCTACGCAGGCCACCGGCTGGTAACTTGTACCAGTGACTAATTTACATCAGATGAGCTCAAAACAGTAGGTACTCAACAAGAACACGTAGGGAAACTTGAGTGGAAAATAGCGGTACTTCGTTTGCGGAAATCCAATTCCGTTTGGGCCCTAAACGACCCAAAAACACAATTACTGTCGGAAATTAGACGTTTGGGACTAGTCCCAGATGTCTTAAAAGGTGTCAATTCTCACCTTGCACTTCCTGCGGCTGCCTCAGACATCCACACTCCCTCCGCGATCGTCTGGGGGCAGCTCTAGACTCGGATAAGGCCTCCGGTCATCTGGATGTACCTCCGGACGTCTGGCGACGTGATCAGACATCCAAAAGTACTTGGAAAAGCACACCTCATGCCTTCCCAAAGCCCTTACCTGCGTACGAAAATCGCAGGCACAAACTTAGCTCGACATTACCTGCGCTACAATCTGCATGGCGGAAAGTAGCACAGGAAGATACGTACGTCGCACGATATAATGCTTTCAGACGTCCGGCTTCAACTTTGGATGTCCCGGTGCCTCGCCAGCCATCTGGATGATACTCCAGATGTCTGATACTGAAAAACTTCTAGTACCAGAACCTCCTTTGCGACGCTCCTCTCCTCACAATGCCGCCTACAGCGCACCGCAGCGGCTTTAGCAGTTGTAGAGGGCTGGGAGGCCGCCTCCCCGAGCCCTCTCTCCCTCTCGTTCTCCCTCGCTTGCCCCCTCTCTCGTCACTCTCATTCTCCCTCGCCACGACCGCAAGAGGGAGACGTTGGAGGTGGTGGTGGCTGGAGAGTGGTGTGAGGGTGGCGAGAAGAAGAGAAGGAGGGTTTAAATAGGATGGGTTTAGGGTTTAAGGGGTGAGGGGTGTGGAGGAGAGAGAAGCCCTGCACGCCCCCCGTGCATAGAGCGCAGGGGAACATTTGAAATTTCCTACTTTCAGATGTCCGGGCCCGTGTCCAGATGTCTACAGTGGCTTCAGCAATTGTAGAGGGCTGGGAGGCCGCCTCCCCAAGCCCTCTCTCCTCGCGCAAGCGCCTGCCACCGGCCATGCGAGCTCCGCTGAGCTCCCGAAGGTCCTTTGACCTTCACGCTCTTCCTCCTCTCTCTCCCTCTCTCCCTCTCGTTCTCCCTCGCTCGCACCCTCTCTCGTCACTCTCGTTTTCCCTTGCCACGGCCGCAAGAGGGAGACGTTGGAGGTGGTGGTGGTGGCTGGAGAGTGGTGTGAGGGTGGCGAGAAGAAGAGAAGAGGGGGTTTAAATAGGATGGGTTTAGGGTTTAAGGGGTGAGGGGTGTGGAGGAGAGAGAAGCTCTACGCGTCGCCCGTGCGCAGAGCGCAGAGGAACGTTCGAAATTTCCCACTTTCCAATGTTCGGGCCTATGTCTAGACGTCTTATCCGACTAAAAGGGCAATTGATCATTTTAGGGGTAGTGTACCTCAATCCCCTCCTCTTCACAAGGAGTATTTTGTCTTGCATGGGAGACGAGAATTCGCAAAGCGAATACCTAATAAAGGCACTATTACAACAGTCCTATAGAGCCACAAAGTACTAATGTTAATCTAGCTACCATAGGAAAAAGAAACTTCCTTTTGATGGAAGTGAGTTGGCTAGCAATGCGGTAAACGTGATCCACGCAAGGACGACGACGCTCTTATATGCAACGATGGGAGAGCGGGTGCATAATGAAGATGGTGCTCTTTAGTGTATGCTAGAAGATCTTGGAGAGCAACAACACTTCTCTACTTGATAATCTTTTCTTTGACTGAAATGTGGTGAAAAATAATATTACTTGGGTGTTTGTAACAAAGGAAGGGTCCTCCTCTATTTATAAATGGCTTAGGAACCCTTTGGAAGACTTTGGAGGGCTTAGGTAGACATTGGAAATAAATCTAAAGCAAATCAGGCCGAAATCAAGGTCATTATGATTCTGACAGGATTATCAGATGTATCGTATTAATGTCAGACGTCTTGGTCTTCGTCTGATCTAAGGATTGGTTGTTTGATCTAGAAGAGTTGATGATCTGATCTAGGTTGGAGCAAGATGGACGTCTAAGAATACTTTTTAAGATGTCTGGGACAAAAATTAGACGCCTAATTCTAGATGGGTTGCTTCCGATTTTCACCAGATCGAAACAGGGATCAAGTGTTTAGTTACATAGACGACAGGTCGGATGTCTGGCAAGATGTCTGGTTGTCTGGAAAGGCAATCCTTCGTGGGAATGGATTTCTCAAGAGGCTTAGCGGCTAAAACTTCTGACTAAAGTGATTTGGGTCAGGTCTTAGCCTAACGTCTATTTATCAGACGTTTGGGATTATTACGACCCGAACCAGCTCCATGTGGAACTTGGGTCGGATCACCCCAACTATCCTAAGACTTGGTCACCCAACGAATAATAAACCATAGCTAGAACATTATTAAAAGGCATAAAACTATAAAGCATACAATAACTGAAAATAGTACCACAAGAGAATAGCACGTTACATCATAGCCATCACAACATACTAGAAAAATGAAAATTGAACTACTAGTTCCAAAATAGATACTCATGACAATAAAAGAAGACTCAACCTACAGTAGAAAGGAACGAGAACAACTAAAGTTGGGCTTGACTAGGCCCAGCTCCTTCCGCAGCCGATGGAACTGGCTGCTCACCTTCCTGTCCTGGAAATAAGTGGTAGGTGTCAGCAAAAGCTGAGTAGAGTGGCAAGTGTATATTCAACTAACACAATTCAGTTAAGAGAAAAGTAATAAACATTTCAGGCAGTAGTAAACATTTCAAACATTTCATAGTTTATGTAACGAGCGCGTACCCCAGACGTCTTTTAAGACGTCTGGGAGGTGGCCCAGACGTCTGTCAAGACGTCTGGGATCACATCCAGACGTCTGACCAGACGTCCGAGATAGTTTACAGACGTCTGACGAACAGTTATACTCGCACGGGATATTCGTCTGCGCGCCTGTGCGCGCAGACCTGAGATCCGCATCTTCTCTGCGGCTGCAGGCGACTGCGGGCGTCTCTCTCTCCTCTCCGCGCGGCGTTAAAAGGGGGAGGGGGCGCGCCTCCCCTCCCGTCTCCACCATCTTCCTCCTCTCCTGCTGCGGGCGGAGCGAGCGGACGCGAGGGCGCAGCGGCAGCGGCGCAGCGAAGGCGCGGAGGAGCTGCGGCGTGCGAGGGCGGGACTCTGCCGTGAGGGCGAGCTCGCCGGGAGCGGCTTGGCCGGCCGGCGGAGGGCGCAGGGGGCGCAGAGCGTCGCGAAGAGGGACCTGCTGCGGGCGGAGCAGCGGACGCGCGAGGTGCGACGCGGGCGGCGTCGCGAGCGGAGGCCGAGTGAGGTTCTGATTCTGGAAAAATCTCCAGAATCAGACGTCTGGACTGATATCCAGACGGCAAGGGCGACGTCTGTGTGATCATACAGACGTCTGAAAGGTGAGTTCCGCTTTCTCCTTCTTCTTTTGTCGACTGACCGTACTGAAGGAGGAGGGTTGGCTGTGCGCAGGTGTTCGGATTCGTCATCCTTTGCGAATCCGACGTCTGGAAGTTGTACCAGACGGCGGGAGTGACCTCCAGACGTCCGGAGAGACCATCGGACGTCTGGAATCTAGGGGAGACGTCGCCACAGACTTCTGGACGTCCGGGGAACCCCGCCGAACAGGTAATTCTCTGATCCACCGTTTAAGACGTCTGGAAGGAGTTCCAGACGTCTGATTTTGCACAGTATTGTCTTTCTCGACCCGTTTAGGGCCCGTTTGGGCTCCGTTTTCCGCGATTCGAGTTGCGTTCGTTTCCGAATTTATTCCTCTACCCGCCTACAGTAGCTATACACTGTTTTGAGACACTCCTTGTGTTTGATCCTTGTGATAGGACCTCGTTCGGTTGCCGTCTTGAGAGTCGCGGAGGCGCGCGGGATTCCCGACCACGCCCCCACTACTTCCGTTGTACCTGGTAGAGTGGTTTTAAGCATTAATAAAATCTGTTAAAGTATGGAACCATAACTAGAACCTAGGGCATTGCATGAACCCTAGGAATGTATGGAATGATAGCTCCTAGGTGTTGCATGAATCCTAGGGCCGGAAAACTAGATTGTATGATAGATCCTAGGATATGGCATGAATCCTAGGATGGAAAAACTAGTGGAATGTATATTACTGCAGTCTTGGAAAAATGGAAAGGAATATATAAGCTGCCTGTGAAATTAATTAACAGCTGCCTGTTATGAACAAAGAAACATGTTTGAGATCATGGAAATTGAGAACGTGAATCTGGAAAGTGAAACATATGATGTTCTGAGATAAAGGGCTGGAACCCTACGGGGAATTAGGAGTGGAACTCCTGGAAAGAAAAGGAATGGAACTGAGATGTAGTTGTACTGTCTCTTGGGTACGCAGTACCAAGGGAAGTACCTGTACCTGTTTTAGTGCAGAGTGGGGCCAGCCGCCCCAGGGACCCGGGGTTAGGCTTGGCCGCTCTGTACCGACTTGTTGGCCCTCGTGTACGTAGTACCGAGGAGAGCTAGTAGTGTTAGGAGAGTACTAGCTACCCCACGGGCCCCGGGGTTCTGCTAGCCTCCTTCACCGACTTGTTAGGCCCACTAGGGCAAACCAGGGTAGTCAGACGAGGGTGCGCGGACTGTGGAGGGGCAAGGCCCCGGTTTGGTTACTGTGGAGGGGTTGGACCCCTGTTACTGAGAGGGCTCTGCCCTGGTTCCGTGCTGTGCTTTGGGCGCACCCGTTAACGGAAACGACTGACCGCGTGCCAGTACGGGCTAGCTACCTGTGCGTTTATCGCGCGTGCCGTAGTCACCGTTACGTCTGTCAGTGACCTTGGGGTGGTTGACTGAGGGTAGGATCACCACGGGGGACTCTCCCGGCCAGGAGAGCACCACGTGCTACTTCTACTGTTGGAAAAGACTGCAATCAAGATCGTCCCACGAGGACATTCGAGATCAAGTAAAGGATCTGAGAAGTAAATGAAATAGTGAGAAAAATTGAAAGATGTAAATAAAGGAAGTAATAGAACATAACAGCTACTGTACACTCTACTGTTGCCTTTAGTTAGTTTGCCACTCTACTCAGCGTTTTGCTGACGTGTTACACTCGTTACCTTTTTCAGGACCAGGTGTTGAGCAGCCAGGGTCGGCGGCTGCAGAGGACGCTGGGCCGAGTAGGGTCCAGTAGAGTTGCCACAGTTTCGTACCTTCTTTTGTTTCTGTTCTAGTGAGTAGTTTTGTTTCCGCTGTACCTTCTTTACCTGCAGTTTTTGTTATATGATAAATGTTGTTTTACTGTTGTGGTGGTGCCTACTGTAGTAGTTTCTTTCCTTACTGCTGTACTTTTTACTGTTAGTTATATTCATGCTGAATGTGGTTTATTTTACTGTCTTTTGGTTACTTCCTCGTTGGACGACTGGGTCTTGGGATTAGTCGAGTCGGTCCGGTTCTCGTGTCTCGTAGGGACTCGGGAACCGGGTCGTTACAAGATGGTATCAGAGCAAGGTCGTCCCGAGAAGTGAATCAACTGACTGGAAAGTAACCAATTCACATGTTTATAGCTAGAGTAGCCACCACAACATATCTCTTGACATGAGCTCTTAGAAGTGTTGTTAGGTACCGTCTGTTTTGACGTTTCCGTTTTGTTTCGCGTCTCCTTGCAGGAGATGCCTCGTCGTGGGACTGGTGAGACTGGCCGCGGGCGCGGCCGAGGGCGAGGTCGGCGAGGTGGACGTGCTGTCGTTGACGTCTCGGTGGACCAGCCACCACTCCCTGGCATCCAGGCCCAGGACCTCGCCAGACTGATACGGGATATTGTGCGAGAGGAGCTCCACCCACCGCCCCGAGCACCTCCTCCTGGGGTTGCAGAGGGGGAGTCCTCTGTGGGACCACGCGACGGACGCGGCGCCGGGCACGAGGGAGGGGATGGGCCCCTGCCGCCCCCACCTTCCTCCGACACTTCTGTACACGAGGCACCTTCGCCTGGAGGTGCACCAGCACCTCCCCTACAGCACCACTTCGAGCTTTTCGGGCATTTCCGGAAGCTGAAGCCCCCCTCCTTCAAGGGGGATGAGGACCCGACCGAGGCAGAGGACTGGCTTGAGCAGCTGGAGAAGATCTTCGACACCCTTCGCCCCCCGGTGGAGTGCCGCGTGGCCTTTGCCACGTACCAGCTAGAGAGTGCGGCACACCGGTGGTGGAGGGCGATCCGGGGACAGGAGAGGGACGAGCCGACGTGGGACCAGTTCGTCACCCTCTTCTGCGAGCAGTACTTTCCCCAGACGTGGCAGGACCAGAGGAGGCGGGAGTTCCACACTCTCCGCCAAGGGACGATGACCGTGAGCGCGTACCGCACGCGTTTCTTGGAGCTGTCCCGCTTTGCAGCGACAGCGGTAGCCACTGAGGAGGAGCGCCTTTGGAGGTTCACCGAGGGGCTCCGGCCTGCGATCCGGGGGTATGTCAAACCCCTGAAGCTGCCGACGTTTTCGAGGGTGGTAGAGGCAGCCATGACTTACGAGGAGACCAACCCGTCCGCGCGAGAGACCGACGGCGGGCGGAAGAGGCCCTTTCAGCCAGACTTCTCACAGGGCCGGCGAGAACGGAGACACGTGGCGTCCGCAGGAGAGCCGTCACGTTGTGCAGGGCCATCAGTGGCCTTTGGGGGCCCTCGACAGGGGCCAGTCGCCAGCACCGGACCCCCGCCTAGCCGACAGCAGGGACTCACTGAGGGCGGGAGTCGGGTTCCCCTCTGCTACCAGTGTGGCCAGCCGGGTCACGTCAGGAGGGACTGCCCATCTAGGGCAGGAGGTCAGCAGATACTTCCCGCGCAGAGCACTGGAGGGCGCGCAGGAGGCCGCGGTTTCCAGGCGCGAGGAGGAGGACCGCAGTCGCGAGGAGGGTACCGGCCAGCACCTACCCGTCCGACGCAGAGTGTGGCTGCTTCGTCCGCACCTAGAGCTGAGGGGCGTATCAACGCCCTAACACACAGGGACGCCAGAGCTTCGGGATCCGTGGTAGCAGGTATGGTTTCAGTTTCTGGCAGACTCGTTTACACGCTTTTCGATTCCGGCGCTACGCACTCGTTTGTCGCAGACAGTTTCGCAGTTAGTTTGGACCAGGATTATACATTGTTAGAGAACCCGTTCGTAATCAGAGGTCCGAGTGGTCAGCTGTTTGTAGCTGAGGAGGTGTACACGGGTTGCGGGGTCAGCATCGGGGGACACAGCCTGCCAGCTGACCTGATTATGATACAGATGGAGGACTTTGGGGTGATCCTGGGGATGGATTGGCTGTCCGCTTACCACGCATTGGTGGACTGCTTTGAGAGGAAGATTGTCTTCTCCATTCCGGAGTTGCCTTCCTTCGAGTTTCACGGGCAGCCAGTGGACGGAGGTTTCAGGTGCATTTCAGCACTCCGGGCGGCGAGACTTTTGAGCCAGGGGTGTGAGGGCTTCTTAGCTTGTGTGGTGGCAGAGCACAGCCCCGTGGCAGACTTCCAGAGCATCCCGGTGGTCAGAGAGTACCCCGACGTGTTTCCAGACGAGTTACCAGGACTACCGCCCGAGCGTGAGATCGAGTTTGAGATCTCACTAGTACCAGGGACCAACCCCATCTCCACCGCGCCATACAGGATGGCACCGCTTGAGCTGCGAGAGCTCAAGTCTCAGTTGCAGGACCTTTTGGAGAAGGGTTTCGTGAGGCCCAGTGCGTCTCCCTGGGGAGCCCCGGTACTGTTTGTGAAGAAGAAGGATGGGACCCTACGCCTTTGTGTGGACTACAGACAGCTGAATAGGGTCACCATCAAGAACCGATATCCGCTGCCGAGGATTGACGATTTGTTTGACCAGTTGCGGGGTGCCACGGTGTTTTCCAAGATCGACTTGAGGTCTGGATACCACCAGTTGAGGATCAGGGAGACCGACGTCTCCAAGACAGCTTTCCGCACCCGGTACGGACACTACGAGTTTTTGGTCATGCCGTTTGGGCTGACCAATGCCCCCGCTGCTTTCATGGACCTGATGAACCGGGTGTTCAGACCGTACTTGGACCAGTTTGTGGTGGTTTTCATAGATGATGTACTCATCTATTCTAGAGATCGGACGCAGCACGGACAGCACTTGCGGATGGTTCTGGACACTCTGAGACGACGCAGGCTGTACGCCAAATACAGCAAGTGCGAGTTCTGGTTGAGGGAGGTGACCTTTTTGGGTCATGTGATCTCTGGAGACGGCCTGGCGGTGGATCCCGCCAAGGTCGAGGCAGTGCTCAGGTGGGAGAGACCGCGTTCAGTCACTGAGATTCGCAGTTTCCTGGGACTGGCAGGTTACTACAGACGGTTCATCAGAGGGTTTTCGCAGATTGCACGTCCTATGACACAGTTGACTCGGAAGGATGTGCCTTTCACTTGGACAGACGCCTGTGAGGCGTGTTTTCTGGAGCTGAAGGAGAGGTTGACCTCGGCTCCCGTGCTCACCATTCCTGACAGTAGTGGCGGGTTCGTTGTGTACACGGACGCTTCCTTGCAGGGGTTAGGAGGTGTGCTCATGCAGAGGGGTCACGTGGTCGCTTACGCTTCGCGGCAACTGAAGCCCCATGAGCATACCTACCCTACCCACGACCTAGAGTTGGCAGCTGTTGTCTTCGCGCTGAAGACATGGAGGCACTACTTGTACGATGAGACCTTCGAGATTTTTACAGATCACAAGAGCCTCAGATATCTTTTTGACCAGAAGGAGCTCAACATGAGACAGAGACGTTGGTTGGAGCTCCTGAAGGACTACGACTGCAGCATCTCCTACCACCCGGGAAAGGCCAATGTGGTGGCTGACGCCTTGAGCCGTAAGGCGCCCGCACGCTTGGCCAGTCTACAGTTACAGAGTTGGAGCCTTTTGGAGGAGGTGGGCAGTTGGCGACCTCTAGAGTTACGAGGATACTGTGGGGCAGTGACGGTGACACGGCAGACCAGACCAGAGTTGATAGACCGCATCATCACGGGACAGATGGCCGATCCGTACTTGCAGTCTTTGCGCGACAGAGTACTGTCAGGGGACCCAGGGGACTTCTCTTTCACAGACCAGGTGTTACGCTTGAGGGGACGGCTGTGCGTCCCCAGAGACGAGGAGCTGTTGAGAGAGCTCCTGACTGAGGCACACGGTTCCAGATTCACCATACATCCCGGAAACACGAAAATGTACCATGACTTGAGACGCGAGTTCTGGTGGAGAGGGATGAAGCGGGATGTGGGTGAGTTCGTGCAGCAGTGCTTAGTGTGCCAGCAGGTGAAAGCCGAGCATCAGAGGCCTGCAGGGCCGCTTCAGCCGCTTCCAGTGCCAGAGTGGAAGTGGGAGAGCATCACCATGGACTTGGTGGTGGGTTTACCTGTTACCCAGCGAGGACACGACGCGGTCTGGGTAATAGTGGATAGGTTGACGAAGACGGCACGATTCTTGCCGATCCGAGTCACTTTGGGACCAGCACAGTTGGCAGAGAGGTACATCCGTGATGTGGTGCGACTACACGGAGTTCCGCGGGAGATCGTATCCGACCGGGATACCCGCTTTACGTCCCAGTTTTGGGCTGAGTTTCAGCAGGCTTTGGGGACGAGGTTGAGGTTTAGCACGGCTTACCACCCCCAGACGGACGGACAGTCGGAACGCACGATACAGACACTTGAGGATCTTTTGCGTGCCTGTGTACTAGACTGGAGGGGCTCTTGGGAGGAACACCTGCCCCTGGCAGAGTTTGCATACAACAACAGTTATCACTCGAGCATCGGCATGGCTCCCTACGAGGCTCTGTACGGACGGAAATGCACGGCACCCTTGAGTTGGGTTGAGGTGGGGACCAAGTGGGAGGTTGGCCCCAGGTTGATCCGGCAGAGTCAGGAGGTAGTTGAACAGATCCACAGACGACTCCGCACTGTCAGGAGCAGACAGAAGAGCTACGCAGATCGCAGACGCAGAGAGGTGCAGTTCGAGGTTGGGGACCACGTCTTTCTTCGTGTTTCGCCCATGAAGGGCTTACAGCGGTTTGGGGTGAGAGGGAAGCTCGCGCCGAGGTTCGTGGGGCCCTTCGAGGTCCTGGAGCGGGTTGGACCCGTTGCTTACAGACTTGCCCTTCCCCCGCAGCTTTCTGGTGTGCACGACGTGTTCCACGTGTCCAACCTCAGGAAGTACGTAGCCGATCCCAGCCACGTACTGAGTCACGAGAGCGTCGAGGTGAGCGACGACCTGACCTACCCCGAGCGGCCAGTGCAGATCCTAGACCGAGCCATCCGCAGGTTGAGACGAAAGCAAGTACCCCTGGTAAAGGTTTTGTGGAGGAGCCAGCGGTACGAGGAGGCTACCTGGGAGCCTGAGGCGGCAATGCGGGAGCGGTACCCAGAGCTTTTCGCGGGTACGTCTTTTCGGACCGGCTTCGGTCCTCTTTGAGTTTGTTATGGTTATTTGGACATCCTTTTTCCGCACCCTAGTTGGCGCAAGTTTCGGGGACGAAACTTCCTTTGAGTTTGTTATATTGTAACGAGCGCGTACCCCAGACGTCTTTTAAGACGTCTGGGAGGTGGCCCAGACGTCTGTCAAGACGTCTGGGATCACATCCAGACGTCTGACCAGACGTCCGGGATAGTTTACAGACGTCTGACGAACAGTTATACTCGCACGGGATATTCGTCTGCGCGCCTGTGCGCGCAGACCTGAGATCCGCATCTTC
This sequence comes from Thalassia testudinum, assembly GCA_037157565.1. NCBI lineage: Eukaryota > Viridiplantae > Streptophyta > Magnoliopsida > Alismatales > Hydrocharitaceae > Thalassia > Thalassia testudinum. The sequence continues at coordinate 120,390,137 of JAZHRO010000036.1, read as the reverse complement.
TCTGCGGCTGCAGGCGACTGCGGGCGTCTCTCTCTCCTCTCCGCGCGGCGTTAAAAGGGGGAGGGGGCACGCCTCCCCTCCCGTCTCCACCATCTTCCTCCTCTCCTGCTGCGGGCGGAGCGAGCGGACGCGAGGGCGCAGCGGCAGCGGCGCAGCGAAGGCGCGGAGGAGCTGCGGCGTGCGAGGGCGGGACTCTGCCGTGAGGGCGAGCTCGCCGGGAGCGGCTTGGCCGGCCGGCGGAGGGCGCAGGGGGCGCAGAGCGTCGCGAAGAGGGACCTGCTGCGGGCGGAGCAGCGGACGCGCGAGGTGCGACGCGGGCGGCGTCGCGAGCGGAGGCCGAGCGAGGTTCTGATTCTGGAAAAATCTCCAGAATCTGACGTCTGGACTGATATCCAGACGGCAAGGGCGACGTCTGTGTGATCATACAGACGTCTGAAAGGTGAGTTCCGCTTTCTCCTTCTTCTTTTGTCGACTGACCGTACTGAAGGAGGAGGGTTGGCTGTGCGCAGGTGTTCGGATTCGTCATCCTTTGCGAATCCGACGTCTGGAAGTTGTACCAGACGGCGGGAGTGACCTCCAGACGTCCGGAGAGACCATCGGACGTCTGGGATCTAGGGGAGACGTCGCCACAGACTTCTGGACGTCCGGGGAACCCCGCCGAACAGGTAATTCTCTGATCCACCGTTTAAGACGTCTGGAAGGAGTTCCAGACGTCTGATTTTGCACAGTATTGTCTTTCTCGACCCGTTTAGGGCCCGTTTGGGCTCCGTTTTCCGCGATTCGAGTTGCGTTCGTTTCCGAATTTATTCCTCTACCCGCCTACAGTAGCTATACACTGTTTTGAGACACTCCTTGTGTTTGATCCTTGTGATAGGACCTCGTTCGGTTGCCGTCTTGAGAGTCGCGGAGGCGCGCGGGATTCCCGACCACGCCCCCACTACTTCCGTTGTACCTGGTAGAGTGGTTTTAAGCATTAATAAAATCTGTTAAAGTATGGAACCATAACTAGAACCTAGGGCATTGCATGAACCCTAGGAATGTATGGAATGATAGCTCCTAGGTGTTGCATGAATCCTAGGGCCGGAAAACTAGATTGTATGATAGATCCTAGGATATGGCATGAATCCTAGGATGGAAAAACTAGTGGAATGTATATTACTGCAGTCTTGGAAAAATGGAAAGGAATATATAAGCTGCCTGTGAAATTAATTAACAGCTGCCTGTTATGAACAAAGAAACATGTTTGAGATCATGGAAATTGAGAACGTGAATCTGGAAAGTGAAACATATGATGTTCTGAGATAAAGGGCTGGAACCCTACGGGGAATTAGGAGTGGAACTCCTGGAAAGAAAAGGAATGGAACTGAGATGTAGTTGTACTGTCTCTTGGGTACGCAGTACCAAGGGAAGTACCTGTACCTGTTTTAGTGCAGAGTGGGGCCAGCCGCCCCAGGGACCCGGGGTTAGGCTTGGCCGCTCTGTACCGACTTGTTGGCCCTCGTGTACGTAGTACCGAGGAGAGCTAGTAGTGTTAGGAGAGTACTAGCTACCCCACGGGCCCCGGGGTTCTGCTAGCCTCCTTCACCGACTTGTTAGGCCCACTAGGGCAAACCAGGGTAGTCAGACGAGGGTGCGCGGACTGTGGAGGGGCAAGGCCCCGGTTTGGTTACTGTGGAGGGGTTGGACCCCTGTTACTGAGAGGGCTCTGCCCTGGTTCCGTGCTGTGCTTTGGGCGCACCCGTTAACGGAAACGACTGACCGCGTGCCAGTACGGGCTAGCTACCTGTGCGTTTATCGCGCGTGCCGTAGTCACCGTTACGTCTGTCAGTGACCTTGGGGTGGTTGACTGAGGGTAGGATCACCACGGGGGACTCTCCCGGCCAGGAGAGCACCACGTGCTACTTCTACTGTTGGAAAAGACTGCAATCAAGATCGTCCCACGAGGACATTCGAGATCAAGTAAAGGATCTGAGAAGTAAATGAAATAGTGAGAAAAATTGAAAGATGTAAATAAAGGAAGTAATAGAACATAACAGCTACTGTACACTCTACTGTTGCCTTTAGTTAGTTTGCCACTCTACTCAGCGTTTTGCTGACGTGTTACACTCGTTACCTTTTTCAGGACCAGGTGTTGAGCAGCCAGGGTCGGCGGCTGCAGAGGACGCTGGGCCGAGTAGGGTCCAGTAGAGTTGCCACAGTTTCGTACCTTCTTTTGTTTCTGTTCTAGTGAGTAGTTTTGTTTCCGCTGTACCTTCTTTACCTGCAGTTTTTGTTATATGATAAATGTTGTTTTACTGTTGTGGTGGTGCCTACTGTAGTAGTTTCTTTCCTTACTGCTGTACTTTTTACTGTTAGTTATATTCATGCTGAATGTGGTTTATTTTACTGTCTTTTGGTTACTTCCTCGTTGGACGACTGGGTCTTGGGATTAGTCGAGTCGGTCCGGTTCTCGTGTCTCGTAGGGACTCGGGAACCGGGTCGTTACAGTTTACTTCTATTTCTAGGTACCAGTTGTTTTGTGATTTCAGTTATTCTAGCAAAGGTCCCATATCTCTTAGTTCATATGTTCCCTAACGGAACGATCTTGTTGCAGTTTTCTCACGGTGCAGAATGTGCATGTGGTGCTCTCTTAGCCGAGAGAACACCCCACATTTGTCCTACACACGGTCTACCACCCCAAGGTCATAGTCCCAATGTAGCGGTGACTACAGTACGTGTGATAAACGCATAGGAGGCTATCCCTTACTGGCACACAGTCAGTCGTTTCCGTTAACGGGTACGCTTGAACTCGTACAGCATAGAGTAGAATAAGGGTCGCGCCCCTCACTAGTCTGCGTACCCTCGCTCGACTATCTCGGAAGGCCATTCCTACCCTGCGTCCCAACCCGAGGGAAGGCTAGCTCTCTCCCTACACAAGAGGTGATTAGCTCTCCTTGGTACGTGTGTATTGGAGGGCCAGCTCACTCCCACAACTGTACTCAACATGGCTTGTCTCAGCCTCACCATTCCATTTTCATTTCATAATTAGGGATGTTTTTACTTTGCATTGGGGTTCAAGAAAATCACTAATTTATTTCTAACAATCTCGTTGTCGTTAACTTCGATAATTCACAAGTCGCCATTAGCTAGATCTTTTTTTTTCTGTATTGAAAAACCCATAAGTTCATACATGCACAATGCTTGTGTAAAAGCACAATTCTATGAAACAAAATTACACATGCACTTGTATATGTAAAAACACCAACATACGCTTAGAATGCGTACACGCACATACATAAATAAACACACCAACAAACATATTGAATTTCCATGTGTGCATAGATACATACAAATACAATTACATACCTATGTATTACATGTATACGCACCAATCCTTAATTCCAATTGCTCGATAATTCATCTCTGAGTTTCAACTCATGCATCGGCTCTAGCTTGCCCTAAGGTTCAAGCAGATTCCTTAGTTTGGTTGTTAACCAGATCAAGTGACGGTAACTCCCAATATTTCGTGTATTACAGGCCAAACCTCTAGCTTTTATCTTAGGGTTCGTGTTCACCCTTACAGGAGTTGCTAACGATTCGGCCTTGACAGGTCCAAAATTCTTCAATTAAATAGAAATCTCTAGTTGGCGTTAGGATTCAGGTAGATACCTACTTGATACGGCACTTTTCAAGCATTTGAGTTCATTAATGTGTCAATGGCTTGCATCTATGTTTGCGTTAAGGTTTCACGTTTGCTTCTTGCCATAAGTAAATGTTCACTCATAGGTATGGCCTCAATCTAATCCCTTTCATTTTCAACAGCAGGAGGATGAATTTGAAACCTGAATAACTAAAAATTATTTACAATTCCACTATCTACGAACCCACATCCATCTTTATGCTACTCTTGCCTTTTCACAGGCTTCAAAACTGTGTAAAGAAGAATCACAATATTAATTGCCATCAAAGTTAACAAATCGATCCACCACTCTATGACACTTAATCCTGGACAACCAATCAATCGGCTACTCTCCTAGCATTCGGTACACCTCTGCATTTTGTTTTTCTTTCCTTTTTTGTTTTCTTTTTTTTGTACAACTTACCACATATGCACGAAGCTTGGGTTCTAACCCCATTCTTATGGCCAACGATGAAACCCAACCGTAGCCAACAAATCACGGTTGGTGAAACCACCTACCCCAAAGTGCAGCACTACTGCTTCGGAATAGACAAGCCATCTATTAACTTAAAGATGGCATGCAAATCCTAATAAAAAAGGCTGTAGCCACGCTGCATAGTGGTAAGTCCTTTTTCCAGCCACGTAGCTAACCAGTAACAATTAAACCCCCATTTTTAACTGCTTCACAAAGTGCTCTCTTAACATTAACCCGAACCAATTCCCACATAGAAACATCACTTATCACTGGACTTCTGGTTTAATAGTTGTATGATACCTAATATAACGTTCATCAGGTTGCACACCATCACAAAAAGGTCAAAACTTTCCATAGGGAATGCTTCCAAGTTAGCACCTTTCACGGTCAGACACCCAATCCCCTGCACCCAAATGCCAATGCATCCCACAATCCAGCCTTTTCTTCACAATTGCCTCCATATTTCCCACCAAGGAAAAAAAATAAAAGAACCTCCAAAAATTGGAAAAAAAAGATCGGCGTCAGGCACAAAACAAACATTATAGAGTAGAGAGAGATTACACCACTCTACCTCCACTTCGAGAAGGATTACGAAGTGCGGGTGGACTGTCCGTGCCTCACCTTGCACCACGAACCGCGCCCGCGTGCGGTCCCATGCACTGTCGCACCTCGCGCAGCATGCGCGCCACGTGCTTGCGCGCCTCGCCGGGCGTTCTCCTCACCTGTTGTGCGCCTCGCCTACCGAGTGTACGAGGCTCGACCCCGAGCACAACCTCCCGTAGTGCGCGCTCGGCTTCGCGCTCCTTCCCCTCTCTGTGTGCCGCATGGTGCCTCGCGGGAAACACATCGTGAGTGCACGCAGCGGGCGCCCTCACTCTCTCCTTCCCTCTCTCTCGGTGGCTACGATTTTCGTGCAAGAGAATAGAGAGGGCAGCAGTGCCTCTCTCTTCCCTCTCTCCATTTCACCAGTCTCGAACTCATGATTTCTACAAGGGTGCACACTTAACGCCTTGCTACAAACAAAGCCACGGAGAACTAGTAGCCACCAAGGGTAACGGGTACTCGATGGAGTGAGGAATGATGAATAGAATTTCGTACACTAAAACTTTGAGTTTGAAATCCGTCGTTGTAGTTAGAGAAAAATTTGCTATCAAATAAAATTCATAACCGAAACTCTGGTGAGTCCCAGGTTGAACACAAGAAGGCGAACGTTTGATCAAAATCTGTATCTAGAATTATTTTCGTAAAGTAGATTAACTAGTTGAAATTAATCTATGTTAGCTATTCTACTAAAAGAATAAATAACAGAAGAGAGAGAGAATAATACCAAGAAAAGAGAGAGAAAGAGAACCAATATTTGATAATCATTTGTTCATTGCAACTAATTTCTACAATTAAAAAGATGGAAATCTACACTAGAAAGCGGTAAAAAGAGAGGGATGAGAAAATCCTCCTCTACGGTTGCTTGGGGGATGAGATGCTGGATCGAGGGGAACTGAGCTGGAGGACGAAGGACGGAGCAGGGCAACGTCGCAATGGGATCCGCTTCCCGAATAGCAGTGAGAGGATACCCGTGACACGGGTGCTTTACGAACGGGGATGACGTGACGACCCGAATCCCACCAACTGACGAGACCCGAGTCGTCTTGTGCTAACAACTAGCACGAAATCCCACAAGATTGCAGTCACCAACATAAAGTCATAAAACATCCATAACCAACATTCATTCATAAAGCAATAAATGAAATAAACAAGAGTGCTGATAATAAAAGTAAAGTTCTCCTTGAGCAGAAATAAATGAGAGTCTAATACAACTATCAAGAAAATTGAAAATAAAATCCTACTAGTGAGAAGGAAACTACAACTGTGAGCCACCGGTTCGGTACAGACCGTCTTCTAAGATAGGGCCCGGCTTCGTGGAGGTCTGACCAACTGCAACCGCGGCACCCAACTACTTAGCAACACCTGAGTATGGAACTCGAGATAGCGTCCGTGAAAATTGAGTAGGGTAGTACAAGTAACTCAAATACAGAGTACAGTATATAAAGGAACTATCTTGATAGTTTGTCTGTTTATAATTGATTCTATATCCAGTTCTTTTTATGCAATTTGCCCCTGTTCTTATTGTTATCCAATTGTTAATCAATGTCTCGGACATGAGACGATTTCGTGTAACTTCCAATGGTGCAAGACCGATATAAGCCACCTCCTGGTTGGGAGGCTGCTTATATCCATCAAGTCGTCACGCTCCATTACCTTGGGGTCATTGCGGAAAGGGGTGGCGGCTACGTTGTGTAGCGTGAACACATACAAACACTGTGTACGCTGAACTACAGACAGTTAATGTCTCACCCATCGGCCGAAAGAACTGCTCCAACCTCGAGCCCTGCGAATCTGCTATCCCAGTTGGCCAGTAAGCCTAACCAAAGAGTCGAAGGGAGGCCAGCAACTCCCTAAACTAGCCCCTGAACCCAGTCTGAAAAGACCTAAAGCTACGACAAAAATGCAGGCGAGTAGCGGGGTTGAGATCAATTATCTAATCCTTTCATTTTCCCCGACATATCCATCATATTATCTATCCCATTTCCAGATAACTATATTCCTTATCTTGTCAATTCCGATATCCTGTTGTAATTTCGTATTACTAATTCCAGGGTTAACAATTTCTCATATTATTTTTCAATTTATTCATTCACAAGAAATCTCATCTTTACTAGAGGTTTGATATTATTTAGACAAATTTAAAGACATTAGAACTTGTTTTACGGGAAACGGGTTTCATTTCATGCATGCGATAACAGGGGTGTATATACTTGATAATTCATTATTATCCACGTAAATCCCTTTTTATCATTATTTATAGTGCCAGAAATCAAGAAAACAACATAGGGCTCCAACTTAGAAAAAGAGGACACACATGGATAAAGGTAGTTTGCATGAAAGTCGCACAAGCTGGGTTCTCAATTACCCGAAAAATCGATTAAATTGAAAAAGAAAAGACTACTCTACCTAATGTCACTGGAGAGTCACAGTGACTTCGAACCGTGTGCACTAGGCTTGGAAACAATCTCCACGCCTGCCTCGGGATCCACGCATGCACCAAGAAGAAGACCTAGTTCAATCGGATCCATGATGTGGTCGGGGACACCTAATTACGTTTCTAATTTTTCAATAAGTAAAACATACACAAAAGTGAAAATAAATCATACCAATGCATAGTACGCATCAATACGATTCCAATGGTACCCTATTTGCCGAAATCCGAGGTTGAGAAAGTCTCGAACCAGATGAAACAATGCGAGGGGGTCCAGAGTCTGACCAAACCTCCCTGCACGCATCGCTTGACGCGCCCGCGCACACACCTCCACACGTGCCACACACCACGTGCCTACTCGCCCGCGTGTTCGCTCGCAGATAGCTTCCCGCACGCACCCAGACCGCCCGATTGTGCCACGCGACGCAATCCTGTTCACCCTCGCTCGCGAATGCAAGCACTTGCCTGTGCAAAGTCGCGCGAAGTCCCGTGCCACGCGTCGCCCTTTCGTGCATCGCCATTGCCGCATGTCGCGCACTCGCTACGCATCGCCACCACTGCCGTGTCTTTTGCTGTGGGAACCCCGGGTTCTGCGGAATCACACCCAAGTCCCTACGAGATAAATTTTGATTTTTGAAGAAAAACTAAGGTTTTTCTTCTCCCTTTCTCTCTTGATTTGAGAGAGTTGGAGGCTAATGACGACCTAAGGGACCCAAGGGGTCCTTAAATAGGCCTTAGGGGTGGTTGTGAATAGGTTTAGTTGGGTAAAATACCCAAATTGCCCTTAGGGTTGGTTCACCTTATATTTAGGTCCTTGGTGACTTCTTTTGACCATAACTTGAGCTATACACCTTGAAATCGCGCGAAACAAGCGTCGTCGGAAAGCTTCTGACAAGAGGAATCCATTTGATAGAACACATGACAGCCTTTTGATAAAGTTTGACCAAGGTTTGGCTCAAAATACGCATTTTTTTGGCAATTTAAGGGGTTCTGACACCAGCACCAAACCTTAACCAGGTTTTCGAGTTCGAATTGACTCGAACAACTTGTAAATGACTCGAACCACTTGTAAATGACTCGAAGATTGAATTTTGGGACGTTACTTATATAACAACCTTAAAGGGAGTTTCCTCCCCAAAACTCGAGCGAGCGTGGAGGTAAAAAAGAAAATCGGCTAGGTGTATAACAACCTTAAAGAGGAACAACCCTTGGAGTCAAGGGCTCACCCGTGAATAGCTCGGGGTACTTCTCCATCATTTCTGGCTTGGGTTCTCTGGTCGCCTCCTCCTACTTCTAGATCCTCCATAGAACTTTTACCAGTGGAATCTCCTTCTTCTGCAACCTTCGAGTGATATGATCCAGTATACGCATCGGCTGCTCCTGATAAGTTAAGTCCTCCTCTATTCCCATGTTCTCGTAGCTGAGAATATGGTCTGGATCTGACACATACTTTCGTAGAATGGAGATATGGAAGACGCTGTGGATGCAGGCTAGCTGAGGTGGCAGAGCGAGTTTGTATGCTAAAGGTCCGACCCGCTCCAGTATCTCAAACGTGCCTATGAATTGCAGAGCCAGCTTGCCTTTCACCCTGAATCTCTGGATCCCTTTCATTGGTGATACTCTGAGGAACATCGACTCACCAACCTCAAACTGCACATCTTGCCGTTGGCAGTCTGCATAGCTCTTCTGTCAGCTTTGTGCAGTAAAGAGTCTCTTCCGAATCTGTTCGATGACTTCCTTACTCTGCCTGATCAGTCTGGGACTCACCTCCTACTTTACACCCACCTCATCCTAAGCAAGCGGAGAGGTGCACTTCCGACCATGCAATGCATTTTACAGAGCCATGTCAATATTGGCGTGATAGCTGTTATTGTAGGTGAATTCCACTAGGGGTAGGTGCTCCTCCCAAGGGCCTCTCCATTCTAGTACACAGGACCTCAACAAGTCCTCCAGGGTCTGGATGGTCCTCTCTGTTTGTCCATCACTCTGCGGGTGGTACGATGTGCTTAGGTTCAGCTGTGTCCCTAATGCCTGCTGAAAACTTCCCTAGAATTGGGAAGTGAAACGTGCTTCTCTATCTGAAATGATCTCCTTAGGCACACCATACGATCGTACAATCTCTCATACGTATAATTCTGCTAGCTGCGAGGGGCCATAGGTCACCTTGATCGGTAGAAATCAGGTTGACTTTGTCAAGCGATCCATAATTACCCAGACACCGTCGTGTCCCCTCTAAGTCAATGGTAATCCAGTCACAAAGTCCATGGATATACTCTCCCATTTTCATTCGGGGATAGGAAGAGGTTGTAACTGGCCGGCTGGTTTCTGATGCTCAGCCTTCACCTGTTGGCATACCAGGCACTGCTTTACAAACTCGCCTACGTCCTTCTTCATACAACACCACCAAAAGTCCCTTCTCAGGTCATGGTACATCTTAGTGTTCCCGGGATGGATGGTGAGCTTGCTACAATGAGCCTCGAACAATAGCTCCTTCCGAAGTGCCTCATTTCTGGGAACACATAGTCTGCCACGGAGTCTGAGTACTCCGTCCTCAAAGGAGAACTCACCAGGGTCTCCTGCGAGCATTTGGTCCTAGAGAATCTGTAACTCGGCATCGTTCATCTGCTGGTCAACTATCCGTGATATTAGATCAGGGCGGGTGCGCTGCATCATTGTCAGCTTCCCTAAATGTCCTCTCACCTGCAAAGGCTTCCATTGGGCTGCCTCAACCATACTGGTCCATCTCTGTGCCTGAGGAACTGCCAATCTGGCTGGTGGTTTCCTACTGAGGGCGTCTGCCACGACATTCCCCTTCCTAGGGTGATAGACTATCGAACAGTCGTAATCCTTGAGGAGCTCCATCCAGCGTCTCTGTCTTAGGTTCAATTCCTTCTGATCGAAAAGATACTTTAGGCTCTTGTGATCCATGTAGATCTCAAAGGCCTCCCCGTACAAGTAGTGGCGCCAAATCTTCAAGGCGAAGACTATGGCTGCTAACTCCAAATCGTGTGTTAGATAATTCTTCTCATGAGGCTTCAATTGTTTCAAGGCATAAGCAACCACATGCCCATGCTACATCAGAACACAACCTAGTCCCTGGAAGGAAGCATCTGTGTATACAATAAATCCGCCACCACTACTCAGAATTGTAAGCATTGGGACTGAAGTCAACTTCTCCTTGAGTGTCTAGAAACTGGTCTCACACTCACTGGTCCAGACAAAAGGAGTATCCTTCCTCATTAACTGGGTTAACAGGAGGGAGATCTGTGAGAAGTCCTGAATGAATCGCCTGTAATAACCCGCTAGACGTAGGAAGCTACGAATATCTGTCACTGTCTTGGGTTGCTCCCACCTTAGTACTGCCTCAACCTTGGAACGATCTTCAGAGATTCCTGTGCCTAAAACAATGTGTCCCAGAAACTCCACCTGGCGCAGCCAGAACTCACACTTGCTGAATTTGGCGTATAGCCGATGCTCCCTTAGTGTCTCCAAGACCATCCGAAGATGCTGCTCATGCTACGCCTCGTCGCGGGAATAGATGAGGACATCATAGATGAATACCACAATGAAGTGATCCAAGTACGGCCTAAAATTCTGGTTCATCAAGTCCATGAATGCAGCAGGGGCATTCGTTAGTCCGAACGGCATCACCAAGAACTCGTAATGACCATAACAAGTTCAGAGGGAAGTCCTTGATACGTCCCCTTCTCTTATTTTGAGCTAGAGCCTGAATGCAGATCTATCTTGGAGAAGATCGTGGCCCCACGAAGCTGATCGAACAAGTCATCGATCTGTGGAAGGGGATATCTATTCTTGATGGTTACCTTATTCAATTGCCTGTAGTCGATGCAGAGGTGCAAGGTACCATCCTTCTTCTTCACGAGCAATATTGGAGCCCCCCAGGGTGAGGCACTGGGCCGAATGAATCCCTTCTCCAGGAGTTCTTGAAGCTATGTCTTCAACTCCAACTCTGCAGGTGCCATCCAATATGGGGTAATTGATATGGGGTTAGTCCCTGGAATGAGAGAGATCTCAAACTCGTCTCTCGCTCTAGCAGGAGTCACGGGAGATCCTCGGGAAACACGTTGGTATACTCTCGTATGACAGGTAGACTCCCCATCTCCAGTTTCTCTCCAGGGGTTGTGGATACATAGGCAAGGTATCCATTGCACCCCCCCTTCAGTAGCTTGGTGGCCTGCAAGGCTAAGATACACCTAATCGGCCTACTCTCAGATCTGCTATAATACTCCAACTGAGGTGCTCTAGGAATTGAGAAGACAACCCTCTTCTCGAAACAGTCCATCGATGTATGGTGTCCTGACAACCAATCCATGCCCAAGATGGCATTGAAGTCCTCCATCTAAATTTTCATCAGGTTGGCTAACAAAATGTAACCCTCGATGTCCACCTCACAACCTCTGATAATCGACTCAGCTATCCATAGCCGCCCTGTTGGACCCCTGATGACTAACGGTTCATCTAGCAATACTGGTCCTTTCTTTAGTTTTGTAGAAAACTCAGGTGATATAAAGGAATGGGAAGCACTAGAGTTAAATAAGGTAAACACCAAATGCTGGTCAATAGTCACCATACCTACCACCATGGATGGCGAAGCCTGTGCATCCCTCAGAGATAATGCATATACCTGTCTTGCGAGTAGGGGTGCAGAGGAACCGGCCATGCTTTGAGTAGGCCTCTAGCCAAGCGCATTCCCACCTCCACGGGAATGTTGGGGATCTCCACCACAGGTTTGATATGTTCGAGCTGCTCCCCCATTTTGGCCAACCTACATCACAGTCTTGGTTGGGCAGTCCTTAAGGTGGCCCTTCTGGCCACACTTATAGCAGGATCTCAGCTCATGTCCTGATCGCGTTCGCCCCATGGTGCCTTGAGTTTGAGTCGACGCGACACGGTGGGATTGAGCGTACCCCGAAATCACAGTTGGTGCCTGGTACAAAGTGGCCGGGGGTAGAGGTGGTGGTGCTCTGTATGGCTGGTACCTTTGGTCCTTCCACTTCTGAAATCTACCCTAAAATTCTAACCTTGGAAACCTGCCCTGGATCTCCGACCTCTGCCTTGGTCCTCCGCCAGAACTCCTGCGGGTCTCAGCATCGCCCTACTCAAACTTCATAGCCGTGTCCACTACCTGGGAGAAGGTGTCCAATGAAAGTGGGTTGACATACTTCCCTATCTCCGGTTGGAGTCCCTGCACGAACTTCAAGCGTTTGTCTGCCTCTGAAGCTACCATAGTCGGCTCGAAGTGTGAGAGCTCGATGAAGCGAGTCCGATACTCGCTAACCATCATCGAACCCTACCTCAGGTTGTGGAATTCGAGCCTCCTTTGGTCCTGCTAGGTCTTAGGGTAATACTGGTCATTAAAAAGCTTGAGGAAGAGAGCTTTGGACACCACCTGAGAGCCCTCCTACTCACGGACGGACACCCACTAGTGATGAGCTGCACTGGTCAGCTGGTAGATCGCGAAAGGTACTCTGCAATCCTTCGGTGGGTGGATTGTGTCGAAGGCTTTCTTGATCTGTTGTATCCAATCCTTCGCCCCCGTAGGATCCTCATCCCCCTTGAAGGTTGGGGGCTTCAGCTTCTTGAACTCGGTGAAGATCTGTCGGTACTGATGCAGAGGATCCACCGGTTCATCCTTCAGTGGGGGAGGCCCATGGTTCTCCCCGCTCTCCTCCTGTAGAGGAACACGTACACTTAGGACCGAGGGTTGCTCTTGATCCCCACCTCCCCCTCCTCCTGCCTGAGATGCGGGAGGTAGCCTTTGCTCCAGCATCCTGAAGAAATTCTCTGTAAAGGCCTGAAACTAGTAATCAACCACGGTTCGTATAAAAAATCGTCGTTGTTGTAGTATATGTCACAAATACAAACCACTATTGCGTCAATTTTATTTAATTACATAATTTTTACTGATTTATTCCAGGCCGTTCACTGGGAGGCAGTTATTGATATACATCACTTTCTAAGTCCAATATTATTCTTTATAAATGAATGAATTAATGAATAATCAATGAATGAAATAATAGTTTAATTATGTACAAAAAAAATCTACTAAAATGCTTGCAAACACTTAATTATAAACAAGCATCAAACACTATACAAATACACTCTATACTATCTATTTATAACTTATATTACTAATACTTACATATATATACGATAATAAGTAATAATACATACTATACTAACTTAACTTAATATACTAACATATACAGTAACATATATAATATCTACAGCGACAGATATAAATGTCGCTAAACCCTAGAAAAACTATGTACATGCTCTAAAGTATAAACTAGGGTCTATAGCGACACTTATTCAATCTATAGTGATGGTTTATTCTTTCAGTAAAGCTATAAGGTTATTTATGTACATATATAGCTCAAACACGTCTATACTACGTATACTTAGTATACATATACTTAATATTTACAGTATACTTAGATATATATATATATATATATATATATACATGTACACTATACATACATACATATACTTAATATTTACAATATACTTAGATATATATATATATATATATATATATATACATGTACACTATACATACGTACATCTTGTTCTTTCTTTTCTTTTTATCAAATTCTTCTTTGTTCTTTCTTCTTTTCCCTTAGCTAATTTTCCTTTATCTTCTTCTGCTTATGGCTTAGTATCTTCTTCTTCTACACTTAGCCGCTATGTACTCTAAATTCCTACGGCCCTCAACACCTAGTTCTTTCTCAGCTCCTTAACGTTTTTTCTTTCTTTGCTTTTCTTCTATACTTAGTCATTTCGAGTTCGCTCTCTACTCATTCACTTCTTTCCCTTAATCCCCTTTATTAGGCCTTTACTTAGTTAAAATTAGTTTTAAGGTTAGCGGGCAGCTCTTTTCGAGGGATACACAGCACCCTTAACGGGTGGGACCAAATTTCTACTAAGAGCTGTCCTAATTCTTTAATTAGGCCTCTTAATAGTGTATTATGCTTAGTAATGTGCTTAATCAAGCCCTCTCACAATGTCGTGCCCCCAGCCCACACCGCACACGATCATCGTATCACAATATCATGCCATATGCTCAAAGGAGGAGGGGATAAGTATATGTTGTTTCGGGCTCCCTGCGCCTGTGACGACTGAAGAGGCATAAGAACAATTGCGTAATATACCACTCAGGGTGGTCTGCAGTAACCGATGTGGCACTTTCCTAGCGTTGGATTTGTGTGCTGAAATTCTAGCGCGCCTGTCTGAATTCATGTCTTTGGCCCTCGATTTGAGGGCCATAATTTATTATAAATTAAAATTAAATTATGGGAAATTAAAGTATTTACATGGTACTTTATAATTGTACAATTAATTTAGAAGGTTAATTATATTTACTATATAAATAAATTAGCTAAAGTCTACAGTTTATACATACTATTTTTTAGATTTTATTTCTAAATTACGTATAAATTAGTTAATGTACGGTCTAATTGACCTTTTACATAGTTAATGTACATATTAAAGTATTTAACAAAGATTTTTATTGAATTTTACAAGTTTTATTTCGATTTTATTTACAATTAAATAGCTTCTTTTGGACTGTTTTATATATAAATTAGACATAACTAATACAATACATTATAAATACAGATAAATTAGCTTAATTTACTTAAAATACATTAATACAACTATACAATATAAATTATTTTAGTTTTAACTTAAATTACTAATTTATTTTAATTTAATCTAATAACTTAACTAGTAGCTTAATAAATTAATTATTTATTTTGTATATATAATTAAATTACGGTACAGGGTTCCTAATGTACATAATATACATATAAATACGTATGTACAGTATCAGTATTAAATATGTTTATTTATAGAGTTTATTAATTTATATAGCTTATTAGTACATATAAATTAGTATAATTGATAAATAGTTATATAAATAAACTATATATAGTTTAAGTTGACTTAAATACTTAAGTTACATTATATAATATATACATAATTTATTTATACTTAATATATATCTAATTTACACTATTTACTCATATAGCTTACTATATACCTTATATTTACAAGTATGTACATAATATACAATAGGTTTTTAGGTATTGTTAGGATTTTTTCACTTTTTATGGGTTTTATATATTTTGTGGAGATAGGGGATGAGAAAGGAAGAGAGGGATGAGAAGAATGGATGTGTTTTTGGTGTTTTTGTAGCTGAGTTTTTTTATTAAATTATATGGTATACTAAACCGTCGGCTGATATGTTCTACTAAGTCGGGGGTTCAGAATACCATGAAACTTGGTATCCACTTAAAAATATACCTGATATGCACCAAAATAGGTTTATTTTATTTTTTTAGATTTTTTATAGTATTTTTATTTATTTACAAGTGAAGCATATTCTAAGCCTAGAAAGAATTTTCTATGTGAACTTAAGACCTGGAATTGAACTCTAATGGTTGGATAGGTAGTGAATTGCCTCAGTTATGCTCAACATGTGATATGGAAAGAGTGAGAGCAGTCAAGCATGAAATTCAACTCAAATTTCAATTAGTTTTGATTTTGGACAGCTAGGCAAAATTTTTAGTTGACAATGAATGATTAATTGAAATTACAAGCAATCTAAATGAAGTTTAAGGTCAATTACAATACATGAAAGCTTGTACAAGAGAGTATACAACATAATAAAATAGGTCAACCATTAATCTCCTTTAGAATTCAGCCCACTACCCTAAATTCAGATCATATCAGTAGAAGCCATCAGCTGCAGCAATCAACAACAGAAACACAGCAGATCTACTGCTGAAATTCAACAGCAATTTGAAGACAATTCCAGACGTCCTGCATGCAGAACAGACATCTTAACAAGCTCAGATCCTTACTGCAGTGTCTAGAAATCAGAGAAAGAAAATCTGCAGCAAGTCTAGAACTTAAATTCAGCTACTTATCTCCTAATTCAGTCATTTATATCTCAGATCAGACTTGAGAAAACATAATCAGGGATAAAATGACTAATTCAGGAAATACTTTACTGGATTTAGTGGGAATGTAGCTGCATCATGCAACAATTTACTATGGTGACTTTAGGATTCAAAACAAAACAGAAAACCTCTTAAAATTTTGACAAGGACTGAAACTACATAGAAATCATGCTCGGAAGTTCAACTCTAAGTCAAAGTTTCTTGTCAACATTTTTCTTTCCAAATCAAAGATAAATCTACTGATTTAACACCTTCCTAATGCTATGGACAACATGTAGGAGGTGTTGAAATCAGTCCATTAAATTCAATTTGAATCCCAATATGTTAAAAACCTTAAGGGATATTGAGAATCCCTTAGGTAAAATTTAGATTCTCATAATCAAATCCATGTATAAAATTCCTTGGTAGAGCCTCCAATCAACAAGATTGATTCTCCTTGGCTCTACCATGCATTTAAAACCATAAAATGCTCATTAAGAACAAATCTGACCATGGATCATCTGAGGAGAATTTAACAATCTTAGATTCACGGCCATGAGCTAAATCACCCAAGAATTAATTGATTCACTTGATCACAAATCCTTGAAAACCCAAATGATTCAAAATCTCGCAATCTTGCTTTAAAATCCAAATCAAAATTCGATCAAACCAACCAATTTCATTTCAAATCATATCAGGGGTCTTTGTGAACAAACTGAAATGAATGGGAGACCCCTAGGTGGATTTGAGCACAAATCCTCATCTCAAAGCTTGAAAGTAATGAGATGGGGATTTGACTCTAAATGGATGGGTGGATTGCGGATTAAATTGCGAGGAAATCAGAAGCGAAATGAAAACATGTAGAGGGAGAAAAACCATGATCAATGTGTGGGTGAAATTGTCCCCTTTGATCTGAAGTGTTCAGAGGAGGTGAATAAGTGAATTTCTATGCTAAAACTACTCCTAAACTACATTACAGTCACGCATCATAGATCAGATCTAATCTACAGCTAAATTCTACTGCTAACTATCTAACTACACTACAGTTAATTTAACAAAATAGTAAATCTAATCTAAAAGGAAGAATGGGACCTTTGGACCTCCACCCTGTGGATGCAGAGGAAGAAAGGAGATGCTCCAGTGGAGTGAAAACCCTCTAGTGGAGTTTAGGGTTTCCCTCAGGTGCTACGGAGTCCTTAGAGGCAAGGAGAGTTGGAGAGAAGGTGAATTTCACAGCTGGTGGCTGTGAAAATGGGGAGAGGTGGGGAGAGTATCTGGAGAGGAAGAATGATCACTGAGAGATGTAGGAGGGAGCAATCCCCCACGTGTGCAGTTGTGGAGGCGCTTAAGTAGAGCTTGGCAGTGAATCAAATCACCTCGCGGGTGAAATTAATCATCACGGGCTTGGGCGGCGGTGATGAAATGAGAGGAGCACGTGCGAGCTAAAATCAAATATCTATCGTAGGATGAGATCTGGGAGAATAGGTGACCATATGCGCCGAATCACGCAAACGTTCGATTCAAATCATGCCATAGATCAAGATATGAAGGAAATCGACGTCCAGGATGTCTTGTGTTCATCGCGTGAATAGTGTCACGTGAGTAGTAGGTGGGCGGGACATATTTTGGTGAAATTGCAGGGTATACTCCTCTATGAAGGGGTAGAAACTGATGGGAATACCATCATGAGCCCTAATTAGCTCATTTTGACCCAATTAAGAGAATAAATGCTCCTACATAACCAACTAAAGGACATAATTCATTGCATAACCATTCTGAGAGAAAAATAAGAAACTAGGGTTAAAACTGTAATTTTACCAATGCAGTACAACCACGGATTTTCTCAAGGGCTAAACAAAGGTCAAATGGTCTTAATAGGATAACAAGTGGGTTAGAACAAATGGAAAAGGGTTTTTGCGTATTTTGAGAATTAACGGACATCTGAAATCCTAAAAATAGATCCGCTTAATTACAAGAATTATGGTCAGGAATAAATTCACCTAATCCCTCTAAAAATCATAGAAAAATATTTTCTAGGGTTTAGTACCTTCAATTTGACCATCAGAACCTATCTTGACCTAAAATGGAGTCTCAGACGGATATTTGCCCTTATTTAGGTTTTTGCATAAATTACCCAGTCAAACATGGTCAAAACTAGAATCCAACTTCACCATTGGATTCCTTAGGTCCAAATTAGGTTTGTACCAAAATTTTAACCCAAGATGAACTTGTCTTGACCTAGTTTGCAAAAAGGTCCTATTTGATTACATTTCTACCCCTAACTTTCAAAAACCCTTGCATTTAGCCCTCCAGCTTCTTTGTCGTCTTCACAAGTGGGTCCCTCCGCCATTATCGTGGAGGAAACCTACTTAGGCAATGTTTGACAGAGAAGATCTCTTTGATTTCTCAGAGAATCTCTAAAATTGGAAGGGAGATTCTCTGAGAAATTTCCTCCAATATGAACCTGGTTAGATGGCCTGAATCTTTCCCAATCTCTCATGCGAACGCATGAGAGATTTGTGTCTCTTGAAGTTTCCATCTCCGGTGAGCCTTCTTTGCTTGGAATCTTAGCTTCTAAGCACAAACCCTCCCCAATGACCTATAAAAGACTCCCCAAGGTCTAACCGTTCTCCTCGGCTTGAAATTGGGCCGGTTCCCCCTCTATTCTTCTCTCCTCGCCGGCCACAAGACTCCACAAGTTCCGACGGCCTTTCCTCAGCTCTCTCATCGCCCAACCACAATACCAGTGGCCAGGTTATTTTCACCACAATTGTCCGCGTGTGCAATACCAGCTGACGTCGCCCCTGCTCCGTCTTCGCCACCGCCTCATCTACGGAGGCTTCATCTTCCCCACGTCTGGCAACCATACCGGCGTGGGATTCCTATCCTTTTCGTCCCTTAGAGGTAGGTATTAGATTCCCTGTCTCTCACACTTTCTCCCCCTCTCTTTATTTCCCAAAACCAACCACTGACGCCACCAAACACCTTCACCTCCTCCATCTCCGGCGATACCTCTAGCTAGGTGTTTCCATCGCTACACACCTCCATCCACCTCGCCGACCACCCTACGACCTCCGTCTCAACTCCCTGATCATTTCCCCTCACTCCAATCACCGCACCACTCACCCAAACACCTCACCGAACACACCCACTCACACACACACAGTGTGCCCTAGGCACGCCACCACAGCCACCCACACGCCACGAAACCACTCCCATCACATCTGCCGTGCTCCGGCGATGCTCCTTGAATGATTTGACGTGGCCGAAAGGTCATTCTCTTGATTTCAGGTAGCAGGACGACAGCCGCCATTGCTGCCAAAGCTTCGAGCTTGTTGCTGTTGCTCCAGGTCTTGCTCTGCTCCAGGGGATGGCCCCAGGCTGTGCAGATTTAAGGCACGCAGGTGTCCAAGCCCTCAAGCAGAGGCTTCAGCAGTCGTAGCCCCTTCAATTTGGCCAACTCCCTGCTGCTGCGGTGCGCGAAAGGAAGGTGGGACATTTAGTCCCACCTCGGAAGTGGAAAGGTGCCTTCATACGCATAAATTGTAAAAGTGAAGTAGGCTCTTCGCCTCCAACACTGAGGGTGAGGTCCTCCTCCCCCCTTCACTGGACTCTTCTGCGGCATTGCCCACGCGGACCTGGCCGACCCAACTACCTGACCTGAGTTCACTCCTCACTCACCACACACGCCGGTGGGCCTGGACCCGGGTCTGCGTTAGGTCTGATTACCCGATCGGCTAATGGCTTTGGTAGAGCGAGACTGAAATAGCAAAGAGAGAAAGAGAGAGGGAGAGCTACGTAGGGGAAGGGGGGTTTTGTTTTGCTCTGAGAAGATTGCTCTGACACTTAGCCAGATTCAGAGGGCAAAGCAGGGCTGAAGGAAGAAGAGAAGAAGAAGAGGAGGTTAGGCAGAAGAAGAGAAAGAGAAGGACCTCAGAGAAGGCCAAAGGCAGAAGGCTCGCAAAGCCAAAGGAAGAAGGAAAAAGAAGAAGAAGCCATAGACAGAAATCAGAGAAAGAGAAAGAGAAGAAGAAAAGAAGAAGGGCATTGTAGTAAAGTTCATTTGCAATCAGACATTTGAATTTATACTTCCTTCTTTAGTATATTTGAGTAACTACATTATTTTGTCCAAAACTCTTCTTACTCTTCATATACTCATGCTATACATTCCAAATTAGTTTTTGAGTAATATTTTTTTTTTTGAGAAAAATTTTTGAGTAATATTTTGTGTTCAAATTGCATTTATTGTTGAGATTAGTATATGAATTCCATTTGCTTCTTGTGTTCAACCTTGGAAACATTTTTGAGTAATAAAATTATATCTATTTTGAATGCTATTTCGACTATACTACAATGCAACATTTTTTAAATACTGACTTAGCGCAATTAACAGAAACATTGCACATAAGCCCATAAGTGGTAATGAATGGTTATAGAGAGATCCTTTTAGGCTTTCAGAGAGGTTCCTGCAGATTACAAATAGGTCCTAGGAGGTTTTCTAATGAATGCTATGTAATGTACTAAGGACCTAAATGTAAATCTTTAATTTCAAGGCCTTAATGATTTCCAAATGCATTCAAGTTTTTATATAAGATTAATTAAACTTTTAAGAAGTTAATTATACTTTTGATTTGAACTTTTAAATTCGTTTGTGTATTCAATTTACACTTGGATAACCATTTAACCTTTTTCACAAGAATATCTCATTTAATGACCTAATTATGCATTTTAAACACAGAATTAATGTTTGAGGTCTTTTTCTTTGATTCCCACACTTAACCCTTTTTATGTGTTAATTTGATATTGTTTAACCTAATTTCTAGCATAACTTCGGCTATTTAGATATGATGAGTCGCAACTCATCAACTGGGTGGCCAAATCCGGAGCTTGTTGAGGGGGATCCACCTGGCGGTCTTCATTCACCTGACTAGTAGCACTAGCCTACTTTGACCCACGTGGAGCCATCTCTCTTTGCATGGTGAAGAGCCTATTGTCAGCAATCATAAGTCCGTAAAATTGTCTAGGATATTATGAACTCATGTGAATCGGGTTTCCCATTCATCAGAGAATGAGTTACCCGTCATTCGATGCATTTCGAATGTCTGTATGGCTATTTCGAACTGTTTTACGACTAAATGGGGTGACCTTGCTCTGATACCATCTGTGACGACCCGAGTCCTGCCAACCGACGAGACCCGAGTCATCTTATGCTAACAACTAGCACGAAATCCCACAAGATCGCAGTCACCCAACATAAAGTCATAACACATCCATAACCAACTTTCATTCATAAAGCATTAAATAAAATAAACAAGAGTGCTAATAATAAAAGTAAAGTTCTCCTAGAGTAGAAATAAATGAGAGTCTAATACAACTGTCAGGAAAACTAGAAATAAAATCCTACTAGCGCGAAGGAAACTACAACTATGAGCCACCGGCTCGGTACGGACAGTCTCCTTAGATAGGGCCTGGTTCTGTGGAGGTCTGACTAACTACAGCCGCAGCACCCGACTGCTCAGCAACACCTGAGTACGGAACCTGAGACAGCGTCAGTAAAGACTGAGTAGAGTAGTACAAGTAACTCAAATACAGAGTACAGTATATAAAGGCACTGTCTTGATAGTTTGTGTGTTTATAATTGATTCTATATCCAGTCCTTTTTATGCAATTTGCCCATGTTCTTATTGTTCTCAAATTGTTAATCAATGTCTTGGGCACGAGAAGATTTCGTGTAATTTCCCATGGTGCAAGACCGATATAAGCCACCCTCCTGGTCGAGAGGCTGCTTATATTCATCGAGTCACCACACTCCGTTACCCTAGGGTCATTGCGGAAAGGGATGGCGTCAACGTCATGTAGCGTGAACACGTACAAGTGTTGTGTATGCTGAACTACTGACAGCCAATGTCCCACCCACCGATCGAAAGAACTCCAACCACGAGCCCTGCGAATCCGCTATCCCTATTGGCCGCTAAGCCTAACCAAAGAGTCGTAGGGAGGCCAGCAACTCCCTAAAGCAGCCCCTGAACTCGGTCTGAAAAGACCTAAAGCTACGGCTGAAATTCTGGCAATTAGCGAGGCTGAGATCAGTTATCTAATCCTTTCACTTTCCCTGACATGTCCATCGTATTATCTATCCCATTTCCAGATGACTATATTCCTTATCTTGTCAATTTTGATATCCTGTAGTAATTTCGTATTACTAATTTTAGGGTTAACAATTTCTCATATTATTTTCCAATTTATTCATTCACAAGAAATCTCATCTTTACCTGAGGTTCCATATTATTTAGATAGATTTAAAGACATTAGAACTTGTTTTATGGGAAATGGGTTTTGTTTCATGCATGCCAAAATAGCGGTGTATATACTTGATAATTGATTATTATCCACCTAAATCCCTTTTTATCAGCATTTATAGTGCCAGAAATCAGAAAAACACCGGAGGGTTCCAACTTAGAAAAAGAGGATGCACACGGACCAAGGTAGTATGCACGAAAGTCGCACAAGCTGGGTTCTCAATTACCTGAAAAATTGATTAAATCGAAAAAGAAAAGGCTACTCTACCTAAAGTCACTGGAGGGTCACAGTGACTTCGAACTGTGGGCACTAGGCTTGGAAACAATCTCCACGCTCGCGTCGGGATCCATGCACGCATCGGGAAGAAGACTTGGTTCAATTAAACCTATAATAGGGTCGGGGACTCCTAATTACGTTTCTAATTTTTTAATAAGTAAAACATAATCAAAAGTGAAAATAAATCATACCAACGCATAGTACACATCTATACGATTCCAACGGTGCCCTATTTGTCGAAATCTAAGGTCGGGAAAGTCTCGAACAAGACGAAAGAGTACGAGGGGGTACAGAGTCAGACCAAACATCCATGCACGTGCCGCCCGATGCGCCGGTGCACGCGCCTCCACTCGCACCATGAGACGCGTGCCTGCTCGCCCGTGTATTTGCGTGCGGATAGGCCCCTGCATGCACCCAGATTGCCCGATCGTCCCATGCGGCGCAATCCCTTGCACCCGGGCTCGCGAATGCATGCGCATGCCCGTGCGAAGTCGTGAGAATTCCCGCACCACGCATCGCCCTTTCGTGTGCCACCGCTGCCACGTGTCATGCACTCGCTGTGCGTCGCCACCACTGGCATGTCTTTTGCAGTGGGAACCCCAGGTTTTGCAGAATTTCACCCAGGTCCCTTCGAAATAAATTTTGATTTTTGAAGAAGAGAAACTAAGGTCTTTCTTCTCCCTTTCTCTCTTAATTTGAGAGAGTTGGAGGCTAATGACGACCCAAGAGACCCAAAGGGTCCTTAAATAGGCCTTAGGGGTGGTTGTGAATAGGTTTAGTTGGATGAAGTACCCAAACTACCCTTAGGGTTGGGTTTACCTTACATTTAGGTCCTTGGTGACTTCTTTTGACCATAACAAGTGCTATACACCTCGGAATCGCACGAAACAAGCGTTTCCAAAAAGCTTGCGATGAGAGTAATCCAACGATACCACACATGACACCCTTTTGACTAAGTTTGACCAAGGGTTGGCTCGAAATACACATTTTTTGGCAATTGAAGGGGTTCTGACACCAGCACCAAACCCTAACCGAGTTTTTGGGTTTGAACTGACCCGAACCACTTGGAAATGACTCGAAGAATGAATTATGGTATGTTACAGATGAGAAGGTGGAAAAATTGTATTTAAGACTTTAGTGGAGCATCCCGGGTATAGGACTAGCTCGTAAAGCTTTGGAGGAGGTGAGAGGAGAAGAGAAGGGACGATGAAATATGTGGTAGGGGTGGGCTTTTTATAGGTGAATATATGAGGGTAAAGGGGGCATTTTAAGTTTCAAAAATTAACTCTGTAGCCTTTAGTGACGGATACGTGCGTCATTGTAGACGCACGTCGCTGAAGGTGTAGAGGCAAACTCATCCGCTCATCGCTGATCCAACTACTCTCTTTGAGCCACGTCAGAGCTTCCAGATCTTCAGTCGTTGCGTGCTTCATTGCGCTCAGGCGCTATTAGCTGTCTGATCGCACGATTGAACAGCTTATATCGTGTGCAGATGCTTCATTTTCATCTTCGTCTCACATATCGCCCGCGTACAACGGCGTGTCTGATGTCGTGTCATCGCGTGCATGCGGCGCAATCATTCTTCCAGTGAACGAGAAGGTGTCACGTCTCTGCTCCATCGACTGGTCACGCCGTATCCAACACCGCAATTTCATGCATTGCTCCTCTTCGTAGATTTAATCTGCTTACGCGGATTTTAGAGCGAGTCGCGCTCTTTGCGAGAGGCACTTCGTCGTTGCGCTATGAGCTCGATTGAGGTGAGTTGTTGATTTTCTCCACACGCTCTCTTGACCATTGGATCTCAATCCAACGGTCGAGATCTTCTCTTGGCCTCGCTCTTTAGATGTAAGCGGGTGCGGCTGGGATGCATCTTAGTTGTTGGATGGAGATCCAACGGCTGAGGTTGATCGTGTGATCGAAGAGGAGGTGCTGCAAGCGATGTTGGGCGGCTGTGATGGCGCCACATGGCGCCATCATGGCCGTCCATCTTCTTTGTTTTGTAAATGGTGCCACGGTTGTCGGATTGAATCGATTTTCATGCTATTGGGATGCAATCGTTGATCCGAACTCATCCGTGTAGTTGGATTCTTCATTTGAGGTACAGATTTACACTACCTTGACCCTTGGCCTCTGATCTTCCTTGGACTGCATCTGATGCTACAGAAGTTCGATCGGGGTGATCTCGGAGGCGTTGGACTTCGATACTTGCCCTGATCAGATTCGTATGGTTGGATCTTCAATCTGAGGCCTGAAATGATATCGCCCTATCCCCTAGCCACAAAAGGGGCAAATTAACGTATAATTTGTACAAACTAGTCTACATGCAGAATGATGCATGCTATGCAATATTTATAATGCTGAATGCAATTATATGCCTAAGAACACGCATAAATAGACAGTTTAGGTGACATAGATGTGTCTACATTTGGGAACGCCCCCAAGATGGAGCAACTGCGCCAGGGTTGGGAGGTGGGTTTTTCTGTGTGGCGTCAAGTTTGAGCGAGGGCTTTATAGGACTTGGAGTAGGGTTTTAGGTGATGTGGGGTAAAAAAAAAAAATAATAATGGGAAGGCCCCCCAAGTTTGTCCAAGTTTACGTGAACCCCAGAACATAAATTTAGGGGCATGAAATTTGCGTCAAGACCCTCGATGTTTAGGAAAACTATGAAGTGACCCTCGGGTGGTCGTTTGAGCATGTGAAATTTGCAGGAAACACCTTGATGGTCCCAAAATCTCACGAGGACCCTTGGGGAGGGTCATTTCAGGGGTGCTCTACGAACATTTGGAAGTGTTATAGAATTAATCACAGGGTAATTTGCGAGAATTATCTTCTGACAGTCCAATGGTTCTATTATTGGACGTTTTCTAATGGCATTAGACGTTGTCTAAGACGTCTAGATTATGGGATGGTCGTCTGAAAATAATGGAAAGAACACACTAAGTTTAGCCTAAGTGTTTGGATGCCTGGACAAAAGGTCAAACATCTTAAAGGTCAAGATCAGACGTCTGAGGTCCAGATTGGATGTCTAATCGAGCTGTCTGAAGCCTATTTTAGTTTTCTGATTTATTTAAATGTTTGTCTATGTGTCTTAGTAAGGTGCAAGGTTTCCTAGGACTAAGTTAGGGTACTTTGGGGTTTTTACAAGAATCTAAAGAAATAAAAGAGCAAAGTACAAGACAAATAAATACAAGAATACAAAAATACAAGAAATAATATTTCTATCCTATTCTTCATCTCCTTCATTCTTCAAGCTCTCGCTCCAAGCGAAGCTTCTTCTCCTCCATTAAGCTCCTCCAATCCGCATGGATGCGAGTTTGAGCTCCTTCACACTTATATCCATTTGGATTATCCTAAAACTTATAAACTCAAATGCAAATGTTAAATCAGATGTATTTTGTTATCATCAAAATTAACGATCTTGGTGCCTTTGCACCAACAACTCATAATTGCTAATATGCCAAGTTAAGCTAAAAACTAAGTTAAAACACTATTAATTAACTCAATAAAAGGGTTAAGTGTGAGAATTATGGAAAGTGACTTAAAACACCAAATTTGTGCTAAAGACTCATAATTAGGTCACAATTAAGAGATTCTGTACTTAAGTATGTAAATGGCTGATTCTAAAGTCAATTGAACACCTAAATAAACTCAATTTCATAATTCAACTATTGCAATAAATTCTAATATGTTCAAATCACATGCCATAAAAATTACAAAGTATTCTGACCTCATTAGGACCTTGGATTTAGTGTTTTACATTTAGGTCCTATCTATGTAATTAAGCCTTCACATTCTCTACACACAAAAAGTCACAGGGACTTTTTTGCAAACTAAAGGGACCATTCTGCATTAATTTTTAACCACATATGGATTTTTTCTGTAAAATTTCCACCATTTCACTTTAAGGGCTTGGTGTGTAATTACACCAACACACTTGATGGTCTGTGCTGTTGTTGACCGAGCGAGATCAATGTTTTAAAAGCTACGTCGTAGTGTAGGTCGAAATCGCTTAAAAAATAGATAAAATTTATTATTTGAATGAAATTCCGAGGTTGTTCACTGGGAGCAAATAGGGATTCAATCGCAAATCTTGATTAACAAGTAAATGAGCACAAGAAATAAGCCAATAAATTACTCAAAACTAATAATTAATGTAGCATATGAGTATAACAATAGTTATGTATGGCAAAAAGAATCTCAAAGTAAAAATAATGGTGATGTAGATCACCAATTATTCAATTTAAGCATATATGCACTGAGTTCAAATAATGCAACAATGTCATCAACCATTCAAACTTAGGTACTCAAATGTATGCGATCAGACGACGGAGGCTTGTATCAGACGACTTAAACAATAGGTGCTACAGTGCTAGGGAAGCACTGTTCTTCTTCTTCCTCTTCTCTTTCTTTCTTTCCTTCTGCAGGCCTTCCTCCTTTCCTCCTCTTCTTCAAATGGTTAAGTGTCACAAAGAGCAAAACCCCCCTGCCCCCGCTCTCTCTTTCTTTCTCTCTCTGGGATCCTCTTCCTCACCTTCCCAAGGCCAAAGCAGGTTATCGGATATTCGGGTAGAGTGCACCCAAGACCAGGCTCACCGACAGTGGGTGGAGAGAGAGGAGTGCAGGGGTTAGGCAGGTTAGATCCGGACCAGGCCCGCGTGAACAGTGTCACGAGCGAGACACTGGTGAGGTGCGTGCAAGGACCTCACCCCCTGTGTTTTAGTTGAGGCGAATAGCCTATGGCAGAAAATCAATATATGCGGCTGTGGGCATCTGTCAGCTTTTGAGGTGGGACTATCTCACCGCACTTCTTCTGTATGCAGCTGCAGCTACTGCTTCGTTCAATTGCAGTCAAAGGCCCGGTCAAAGGGCCAAATTGGTCCCTAGGTTGTGATCCTGGAGTCTCTCTGTTGCGCTTGGGACTTCACCTGGGACTTACAAGTGCTGGAGCAAGCTTCAAGCTTCGCTCGAAGCTACGGTAATGGCGATCGAAGGAGTTGCTACCTGAAAACCAGAATATGGCCCTTAGCCTTGTTACATAGGTTCAGGAGCTTTGCCGTAGGGCATGGAGTGTGTTGGTGGTGGTTGTGTGGTGGGAGGTCGTGTGTGGTGGCCGGTCAAAGTCAGGGAAGGAAGCCGGTGATGGGTTTGTTCGGAGGAGAGTTTGGGTGATGAATCGGTGAAATAGATAGAGGGCTTTTAACCCTTGGGTCAAGGCGGAGATGTAGGGATAGTTGGTGAGGGGGATGGATGTGTGTAGCAGATGAAAGCCCTCGCTGGTGATGTTGCCGGAGGTGGAGAAGATGAAGGCGTTCGGTGTTGTTGGTGGTCAGATTTGGAGAATAAGAAAAATAGAAAAACGTAGGGAAGGAGAGGAAGCTAGAGAACTTAATCTATCGGTCGAAGGAGGTAGAAAACCCACGCCGGTGTGATGGCCGGACGTAGGGAAGATGAATCCTCTGAGAGGGGGATGGCGGCGAAGAAAGGGGAAGACGATGCTTGCTGTGACCGGTGAGGCGCTGAGGAAGATGGGGAAGGTTGCTGCACTTCCTATTTGGCCATTGGAGGCGCGGAGGAAGGAGGTCGAGAAGGCCACCGAAGCGTAGGTCGGAGGAGGCTGGAGGTAGGGTTAGGAAGAGGGTTTTTGGGCCAAAACCTAGCTGAGAAGTTCGACTGACCCCTGGGGGTCCTTTTATAGGGCTCTAGATGGAGTTTAGAGCTTCGGAAGCAAGCTTCCCAAGCTAGGAAAGCCCGCCGAAGCTAGAAACCTAAAAATGCCGAATCTCTCATGCATTCGCATGAGAGATTGAGAAGGTTTTGGGGCTCATGGATGGATTCAATAGAAAGAGGACTTCTCAAGGAATCTCCCTTCCAATTTTGAAATGGATTGATTGATCAGAGGAGTTTTCTTCAATCAAAGGTCGCCGGAGTTGTAGGAATAGGATTTCATGGAGGAAGGGACCTTTTTGTGAAGAATATAACAATGTTGGGGGGTTATTTGAAAGGATTTTGAAAGTTAAGGGCATGTGTGTGAGATAAAAGAATCAGACAGGACCAAATTGCAAATTAGGTCAAGATGATCTCAGATTAGGCCTAAATTTTAGTAAAAACCTAATTTGATCCCAAGGAATTAAATGGTGAAGTTAGA
The DNA here is from genome assembly GCA_037157565.1 of Thalassia testudinum. Taxonomy (NCBI): domain Eukaryota; kingdom Viridiplantae; phylum Streptophyta; class Magnoliopsida; order Alismatales; family Hydrocharitaceae; genus Thalassia; species Thalassia testudinum. The sequence goes on along the minus strand of JAZHRO010000036.1, from coordinate 120,361,283 downwards.
TTTAGGTTTTGACCAAGTTTGACTAGGTAATTTATGCAAAAATCCAAATTAGGGCAAAAGTTTGTCTCAGACTTTGTTTTAGGTCAAGACGGGTTCTAATGGTCAAATTGAAGGTAGCAAACCTTAGAGAATATTTTTTTATAAATTTTAGAGGATTTAGGTGAATTTTATCCTAATCAAAACCTCAGTTGATTAAGCAGGTCTATTTTTAGAATTTCAGAAGTCATTTAATTATCAAAACACGCGAAAATCATTTTCTTTCTGTACTAACCCACTTGTTATACTCTTAAGACCATTTGACCTTTAATTAATCCCTTAGAAATTTAATGCTTGTACTGCAATTGAGATATGCTATTAAAATTATAGTTTTAACCCTGTTTTCTTATCTTTCTCTCAGAATGATCATGCAATGAATTATGGCTCTCTAGCAGTTATGTAGGAGCATTTAATGACTTAATCAAATCAAATTGAGCTAGTTATGACTCATGATGGTGTTCCCATCATACCCCCATGCTTAGCTTTTACTAGTCCGTTAGCAAAATCTTATGGAATTAACTCAAATTCTAGACCATGTCTTTTTATGCTCAAATTTATGATGTGTGCTTTCTTTTGTAGATTAGGTTAGAGTGCCAATAGTAGGCCTAGAGGTACTCAAGTACCAACCAAGATCTAGACCTGACCAGGTCTAGCCTTAGTTTGCCGTGAAGGTTTCTAAGGCCCACAAGAACTAACCTAAGGTTCGTTGAAACAGAGTCGCTTCCTATCTATAAGGAATCTAGGCTATCAATGATTCAGACCAAAGACGGACCTGGATTCTGCTCCAGGAAACTATGATGGAGGCCATTCAAGAAGTGGCATCAATAACAAGGGTGCTTAAACAGAATCGCATTCTTCAGGAGATGCTACTTTTGCATTATCAAGTGGAGAATAGCCTGGGAGACCCGGAAGAACCTGAATTAACCATGCCTGAAGACAATTCACAGGAGCAGATACCCAAAAGAAAATCAGGGGAAGAAGAGGTCAATGCGAAAATGGGACAAGAGCAGGAAACATATTGAATAGATTCATATGGAAACCCTATTCGAGAAAATGATGAGGAAAAGATAAATATCTCCAGGAATGAGTTGCAATCTGGATATTCTGGATCATGGGAGACACATTATGGGTCAAATAACTTGGCTGAGACAAAGGATGAAGATCCAGTTGAGGATATGGATCTGGAGGCGAGCATTCCATGTTACATCAACAATCAATTTATACTTGTTCTTGATCTAGCATCAGCCGATTTGCACCCTTCTTCTTTCACCTATCAAGGTGATGTTGGAATCTCTAAGACTACACCTTTCGATTTGGATACCCAAAGAACCGAGACAGCCAGGGATGTCTTGCCTGAAGAAATGGACATGATATCTAAAGCAGGAAGTAATGGGGAGCCTACTACATATGAGTGTGAAGCATTGAGCCGAATGAATTGGGGACTTACCTACCATCCTAGTCAGACTAATGGATGGCTCTACTCGGAGCTTGAAGAGTTAGCCTCTGATGAGTCAGAGATGAGTACTGATGAGGACGAAGTAATTTCTGACGAGGATTTTAGTGACGTCCCCACTGATCTTTTACTTTCACGGATAACCCCATATGACCCAGAACCTGGAGAGGACATGATCTTTGATGTCAATTATCATTATGAAGACCCCTATGACTCAGATTCTGGTTCTGAGATACATTTTCATCTACTCCCTCAGTAACTTCCTGCTGAATTGTGGGACATGATAAATCAGTCGAATCAACATCATGATCCCCCCTCTGATTATCCTCTATCCTCTACCACTACTCCACACTCTGATATAGCTAGACATTTTGGAGTAGGGGTGCATAATTAGCTGGTTTGTATTTGTAGACCACTGATTCTGGGAGCACATGAATATTTCTTTCTATTGATCTTAACATGCTCTTATGTAATTAATGATCCATCTGATTGAGTTTTCGCCCAGCTGGAGGTGTTAAACTCAGCATCTACCCACATTCTTCATAACCCTATACATACTCGCTTTATATATAACATATTTTCTTTTAGCATTTTACTTTTCGCATATTGCATACTAACAGGTTGGCTGGTGCTGAACATTAAAATTCAGAAGTAATTCCAGGTGATCTCTACCCACTTACTCCTCGTCGTATTTATTTTCTTTTAGGCTCATGCATGAGGACTTGCAAGAACTTAGGCATGGGGCAGTAGATATACAGCAAAACTGAAAATTTTTTTTGCCAACATTTAGTAAAACCTCAGATCAGCATGTTAAACGTACTTTAGGATCCTAAATATAAGAACAACCGATTCCACCTCTAATGCTCGCATTGAAGCTAGAAATCGTTCGCAACAGCCATTTCTAACTCACCTGCTCACCCTTTTGTTCTAAATTTAGGATCAAGCTGAATGTAATCTGATAAGGAATTTATGAAGTACAAATGAAAGAGGTTACTTGTTTATAGCATATATGCATAGTGCATTCATGAAATAAGATTATTTTTATCAAGAGAATTCATTAGGGATTTTATCCTCTAGTTTATCCCTGTAATCTGGAATCCAGTACAATTTTTCACACCCATATGTAGAATTTGTAATGGATTCGCGGTGAAGACTGATAAACATCTTTAATCTGTCGAGAAGAAGTAGTGCTTCTTTTCCTGAACCCTTGGACAGTATTTTGAGAGTCAGGTAGATTTTCTTCTAAAAATCCACCAAATATTGTGAGATGAGAGTAGAGAGTACTGGTACTCTAAGATTAGTGCAAGGAATCTAGAATTCTAGCTAATTAGGTAATGATACTTAGAGAATTGGCATGGTTTCCGCTCTCGGTTCCTGTGTATACATTTTGTGTGAAATATTGAGAGCCACCAATTAAGGCAAATACGTGGAGAGCGAGTTCTCATAAAACTAGGGCTAAGGTGGATGGTTACGACTATTCTTTATGGAATCCTCGACTGAAGGAGGGTATTGATGTCAAGGTCAGAAATACACCATCTTATTCGTTTTTCCAAATGCCGTGAATAGGCACTTCCACCAAATATGCCACCCAATGTCTCTTGAGTACCACCAGTCCCTAATAATGCCTCCTCAATAAAATTCATGAATGTGTTAGATTGTGTTGTGTTAGAAAAATTATATGAAAAAAAATTAAAAAAAATGAAAAAATGAGAAAAAAAGAAAAAAAATGAAAAAAAGAAAGAAAGAAAAAGAAAAAAATAGAAAAAGAAAATAAAAAAAGAGTCATGAGTGTCTAGTGTTTATTTTATTTGTATTGAGGTAATACCACCAAATAAAGTTGAGATCCACCAAATATGGCCTTAACCTACTTTTTCTATGTTTCTGACCGCCCAAATACTGGCTGAAGAATTTTGACTTAGTGTTAGGATTATTGGAACTCTATTAAAGTGTTAATGCCATGTGAAACCACCAAATATGGAATATATGTGGGAATCTGGTGAGATTGTGAGCTCAAGAAAAGAAAAAGAAAAGAAAAAAGAAAGAGAGAATGAATACAAAGGAACCAAAGAGAGCATAGTTTTTCTCGCCTTTCTCTGAGTTGAATTTCTTAATAATTTGGGAATCTATATTATGTAGTACTAATCTCTATGTAGCACCAAATGAGAGTGAGCCACCAAATAAACAACCATTTCCCTCTGACATTCTCTACCCAAGCTTAAAGCTGGGGTGAAATTCATAGAATATCTCGAATACCCCAAGGGAAGAAGTTTGCATATCCCACTAAAATTTTACTAGAGGTCAAGTACATGCTTTAGAGGTAAATCAGGTTTGTCACTCGAATCCGTTGCAAAAGCTACATAGCTGCACTTTCACGATTGTCTGGATTTCTAGATTTTAGGATGAACACGAAAAGGAAAAGAATCTCTAGTCATACACTTGATAAAAATAATCAATCCCCTAGGGACCATTATGTAAATAACTTGGTCTTGTATTTGATAAGGATTAGTGATGAGAACCTCATCATGAGCCATAACTAGCTCATTTTGACCCAATACAAAGGATAAAAGCTCCTACATATCTCAAGGAAAGGCTTAACTCAGAGAATTCTGAGTTTGAGAAGAAAACCAGTCATAAGGGGTAAAAGTGCAATTTTACCAGTATAATCTGCATACAGGGTAATTCAGGGCCCAAACACAGGTCAAAACAGCTTAATAAGAATAAAAGTGGGATGAGATGATCTAGCAAGGGCTACAGCACTTCCAAGGAACCAAATGATAATCTGTAACCCTAAAACAACCCACTTCAATTCACAAGGTTCGAGGCAAAGTAAAAATAGAATAAACCCTCTAAAATTCATAGAAAAATAATCTCTAGGGTTTAGAACCTTCAATTTGGCCTTTAGAACCCATTTTGACCTACATTGAGAACCATGCCCAATTAATAACTTAATTTGGGTCTTTACGCAAATTGACCGGTCAAACAAGGTTTAATATGAAAATGAAATTTACCATCAGATTCCTTAGGTTCCAATTAGTCATGTATAAAAACTTGAGCCTAAGAAGAAACCTCCTTGGCCGACTTTACACTTTGGTCCTCATATATTTACTCTTTGGCCCTCAACTTTTGAACCCTCGCATTTAGGCCCCTAACTCTCCTTCGTTCTTTGCAAACAGGTCCCTCCTGCAAAACCCTGCCAGCACCATGCTCCGGCGACCTTGCGCGGAGCATGGCGCCGCGCAGGGTGAGGTGGAGGACCTGGCATGTGTACCGGGGGTGCCCTGCGTCGTCAGCTGTCGCAGGAGCACCCCCATGGTCATTGCAGCCCCCCATACCGGCCGTGCGAACGCACGGACGGTATGGGTTCGTATTCCGACCATTCTCCGGCGAGGGAGACACGTCGTCTCCCTCCGCCTTCCTCCCTGCTTCAACCCTATAAATACCCCCCGCCGCTCCACCGACGAAGGCAGCTCGGATCTGACGGAGAAAACCCCCAACTTTCCTCTCTTCTCACTCCGGCAGACGCCCACCAGCTCCGGCGGTTCTTCTTCCTCCTCCTCCTCTTCGCTCTGCCGCAATACCAGCAGCAGAGATTTCTTCCCCTGCTCTTTCCGCGTCGCGCAATACCGGCGCGCGCTGCCTCTGCCCCGTCGTCACCGCCGTCCTTCCCCCACTGGGCATCGTCTTCTCCGGCGACAGTCGATACGACTGTCGCCCTGTTCCTCCCCCCTTCGTCCCTGCAGTTAAGTTAGACCTACTCCCCTTCTCCTCCTCTTTCTTTCCCCGCTTTCGATTTAGTCAATTAAGCCCTCTACCGACCCTGTTCACCCTCATCCTCTCCGCCTCCGACCACCCTCCGGCGAGCCGCTCCCATCACCTCAGCGACCCACACGGCTCGCCGACCACCGCAGAACCTCCGCCTCCTCACCCTGATCCTCTTCCGCCCCTCCACTTCCCACCAAACACCCTCTGCAGACCCACCGAACACACCCACTCCCTCGCTCACAGTTTGACCTAGGACGACCTGACAGCTCCATCTCGCCCCCTGCAGACCCCCTGACCACCTTCGCCGTGCCACGGCGAAGGTCCCCCGCCTGTCTGATTTGGCCGAGAGGCCGTTCTATTGATTTCAGGTTCCAGGCCTTGACCGCCATTGGCGAGGAAGCTCGAAGCTTGCTCGAGGTTGCTCCAAGCCTAGATATCCCAGGTTGAAGAGCCACGGCCAGCGCGAAAGAGTCTTGCGCACACACCCTGGCCCTCAATTGAAGTTGCGCGCCTCAACAGCTGTTGCAATTGGACGCACCATCCCTGCTGCAGGCGTGAGAGAAAAGGGGTGCGCGGATAGTCCCACCTCGGGAGTTTCTGAAGCCACACACCCACATAAATTGCAAAAGTGCCACCATCTGTTTGCCTCAGTTACCACGGGGTGAGGTCCCTCTCACCCGACCCGACCCGACTCGGCCTCGTCCGTGACCACGCTCCGCGGACTTGGCCCGACCCGATTAGACTGACCTGCACTCCTCGCCCACCACGCACGCCGGTGGGCCTGGACCCGGGCCTGACCCGAACCCGATTACCCGATAGCGCTCTGGGAGAGCTTCCGAAGAGTGATTTCAGAGAGAGAGATACGCGGGGGAGGGGGGTAGAGTAGGTTTTTGCCTCTTGATGAAAAAACTCTGAAGTGTGCAGGCCAAAGAAGAAGAAGCAGACCCGCTGAAGAAGAAGGAGCTGCGGCACTGTAGCGAAGGCATCGTTAAGTCGTCTCAGCACCGGGGCAGACGACGGACAGTCAGCAGCCAGAGCAACACAGAAGGCAGGCTGAAGAAGAAGGAAGGGAGACTTAGTAGCCGAAGGCAGAAGCACCACGATTGTAGAAGAAGGAATGAAGAGAAGCAAGAAGCAAGAAAAGAAGAAGAAGATCTGAAGAAAAAGAAAGAAAGAAAACAAGGAAGAACAGAAGACAGAAGAAGAAGAGCACGAGGGGAAGATCTGAAGAAAGCAAGAAAAGAAGAAGAAGATCTGAAGAAAAAGAAAGAAAGGAAACAAGGAAGAATAGAAGAAGAAGAACAGGAAGAACCAAAGACAAAGAGGAAGAAAGAAGAAAAGAAGAAGAAGCCAAATTTTCATCTCTCTCTCTCTCTCTTTATTTTTGTAATAGAACTTGTATATCTCTAGAATACAACTTGCTCCCTGAGTTCGACCTCGGGAACTCTTTTATTTTTCCGAGTAAAAAATTTTATATGAAACGTTGGTAACAACCGGCTTTACTACAACGATATAACACAACCCGGTCAAACCCACGTTCATCATTTTGGCGCCGTTGCCGGGGAGCAACGGCTATTCTAGAGGTAAACATTCCTGTTTCTTTTAAGTTCTGATAATCTCCTCTCTTTTGTGCAGCTATAGGAACTCAAGAAGACAAGCAACCACACAACCACACCGAAGACAGGTAAAATCTTTTCTCTCACTATTAACCCCTACACTCTAAAGAGGAAGAAAAGAAAAGAACAAGCAATATAGGGCTAACCTGTCTTCCATATTTAGTAACCATAAAAGTTGCATGTTTTCAACTCATTATTTCTGCACACTATTAAGGGTATTTAAGGGCTAACACATTCTTGCTTGAGCCCTAATTACCCAACAAAGAATTAACTGGACCAAGTAGAGCCAACCTAGGATCCAACACTAGGGATTTAGAGACACACTCCTTAAGCAAGAATTGAGAAAACCAAATGAAGTGTGCCCAAGCCCTTGTCTGAAAATACCTATTCAAAGAAAATCTAAAACAATTGGCTCTCTAAACACTTGAACCCTAAAAGACAGGACCTAAAAGCTCTCAAAGAAAACAAGAGGTAAAGTTGACCCCTTGGGTCAACCAACCTTAAATTAGGTCACTCTTTGCACTTAAAAGACTAAAGTTCAAGTGAAAACCTTAAGTACCCTGATCTTAAAATTGGTAGACTTAAGAGGTCAAGATCCCCATTCTGGTCTACCTGGAACCGCAGTGACAAGAGAGGTCGGGTGGGGGAAACCCTGTAACCCGTGGGGACGCTCTACCGTGTAGGGGTCTTCGCGGGACTCTCCCTCTCTGGCTGCCCAGGTAATTCTCAGGTGGACGATCTTTCTGATCAAGGGGTCCATCTGCCCCGAACCTCTATAGTCACCCAACAATTTTTGGGTGTCTTGATTGGGTCCAGCACCTGCTTATCTCATCCAGCCCTTCAGTATTTTTCAGGAGGTCCTTGAAACCTCCTATAGAAATTCACTCTTCCCGAGGCTAAGCCTCGGCTCCTCTGTTTTTGCAGAAATCATTCACATAGCCCCTCTTTCCTCTGATTCTGAACAAAATCCCCTTCTTCCATCTTGATTCAAACTTTGATTCCACCACCTGATCCAATTATGCAGCCTAATTACCTAGCAAGACTACCATTCAAGAAACCTGAATATCGGAGATCTATGAAAGATAAAATGATCGAGGATGCCATAAGATTCTATGAAAAAGAAGAAAAAACCTCAACACCAATAGGAGATATTCAGGTTGATGTCCCAACAACCACATCCTTCATTATAAACTGTGCCCAAATTCTATTAACTGGAATTTCAAAAGGATCAACCCGAGATATGCTCATGACAGGATACATTGAGATGGAAAAATTACACCAATCTGAATACCTTCAATGCTTGACAAATCCTGTACTTTGGGAACAACACCAAGATGCCCTTATAAAACGGGTAGAAATGATGAAATCAGTAGAACAAATTATCAACCGGAAATACCCGTATATACCAGAAACAGAGGATGAACCATCTTGGAACAGTATCAAGGAACCATTCAGTTTCCCAGATCCCGGGATTGAGGCACAAAGTGGTTGTAAAATCCCAACCCAGGTAGAAGATAGCATTAAAATAGGTTGGGAAGTTGCAGGAGAAAACAATGCTGAGCCAACCCTAGGCCATAAATCACCAAGCTTAGAACTCCAAGGCTCCTGCAATAACAAGATTAGAATTGAACCTCTGGAGGGTATAAATTCCACCCCTTGTTTTGATAAGGTGACCCTCGAAGGTTATTCGGACTTAGGTTCTAATAATTCTACCCACATCCTAAGCCTAGAACCTAGATCTGAAACTTATTGGGAAGATTATGAGGCCCTTTATGAGGAAGATCAAATTTTTACAGAATATGATTCCGGGCCTCTATTTAATGAATATCCCTCTCCAACATCCTCAGGAAATCTGATCGATTTCTCAGAAAACATGCCAATTTATGATACAGAAACTGAGGAGTTGGATGAGCAAGGTTTTAATGGGGTCTATCCTACCAGCTTAGAGCTTGAACAGAACATCTTTTTGAGCCCAGAAGTGATATATAGGCTAGAACCCAATCAGGCTGCTGATTCCACATCTGATGATTTCTGCTGTGGTGGAATTCATGATCATTTTCGCCAACTCTCCGACAATTTCAGATCTGACTATAATTGCGGAGAGATTCCCCTTCCTGAACACGCCAGGCCTATCTACGACCTCAGTTCACATGACTCTGACTCTGACTCTGACTCTGAGGTCCTGATTCCCGAGATCACTGATAACACAGAATCATTCCTTTTCGATCCTCAGGAACCAAAAACAGAAAATGCCAAGAGTGATTGCAACCCAGAATCCAAATTTTTTCTCGAATCCGATTTCTTTCATCCTACAAACACTCTTCCGGCATTTGATAGTTACCCAGAGGACTCTCTACAGAAAATCACCTATCATCTGTTTCTAGAAGAGCCCTCATACACAATGGCCACCTCATCCGCACACACAGAACGGATCAAAACCTCTCCCAAACCCCGACCCGCAACCGGACTCAATTTCTATGCTGATTCACCTCTCACCGAGCCGATTGCATTTCCACATCGGGTTTCGAACATTGATCAGACTACATACCATGCTCTATCATTCTCTGATCACCCCTGTAGGGTTCCTGCATCAACCACTGATTATCCTACGGGTCCCTACTCTAACCAGGCTGATTCGGCACAGCCAAACCCTGCGTTTACACTTCCACATCCATCTGAGCTTCATAATTTCTGGTGGGCTCCACACCTTTTTATCCACATCTATCAACCCACCAGATTGATTGGGTTTGGGCTGCATCATCAGCCTGTTGATCTGAACAAGCACCTGGTTGGACCAACCAGGCTCTTAATCAAGGTGCTTGTCTTACAAAACTCTGCTGATTTGACCATCCCCTCTCCATCGCATTTCCCGCTTGGCTGAAGGCATCAAATTTAGCGCTCAACGGGAGGCAGCCCGTCATTCTCTTTGAAAACCTAAAACTTGTTCTGACAGCTTTTTGCACTTGAAGTTCACACTTTAGGACAGCCGACTCCACCTCAGGTGCTTGCATCTGAGATTAGAAATCGTCCGAAACAGTCACCCCGACCCATTCACTCATCAAAACAGCTATCCTAATGTATGAACTTAGTCGAATAGAAACCCCTAGGTTACAATGAGGACATTGCAAATCTTAGGCATGGGGGGGTATGAAAGTGCAAAAACTCGTAAGAAAAGGTTTCAAACAAAAAATTCACATATGCCAAAAATACCATAAAAATTAAAAAATTTTCGAAAAAGAATAAGAGGAAAAGAGGAGAATTTTGTGAAGGAGAGAAGAAACAAAATGAAAAAGGAGCACAAAAATTATAAGAAAAGTTGATAGTCATTAGTAAGGAACTAAGGAATTAACCTAAGTTCTAGACCTCATTCAAGAAAATAACTGAAAAGTGCACAATAAGATTAGTAAGAATGCAAACCTTAGGCATTCTTGAATAGACTCTTAGTACTCATTAAGATCTGGACACTCCTCAAGAGGTTGAGGAAAATGAAAAGCTGAAGTATTAGGTCTAAGGCTTAGGGAGTATTCGGCCTCGTTAACTAATTTTTGGTTTACGGGACTCAGTAACCTAAGCACCCTAATCTCACACACAGCCTGGTTCAGTAAGCGTAAAAATCAGAATCACGCAGAAGCGTCGCAAAAATCTGAAAAGAACACCTAGAATAGGAATGGCCGATCAACACAAGTTGATTTGGACGAGTTCCCAGCGCGGAGAGGCGGGAAATCCCCTCGAAGATGCGTAACAAAATATCATCTCCTCGGTGCTTGTCTCTTAGGATATTTACATATCCTACGGGGGGCATGTAAGCACTCTGCTGGTTCAGATTCCATGGATGGCATTATCTCGAAGTGTCAATTGCCAGGGTCTGGATTCGGCCACGGAATACCATGGATGGGATTATCTCGAAATCTCAATAGCCAGGGTTCCGGGGGTTGCCATGGGCGGTGCTATCTCGAAGCATCGATCGCCAGGAACCCTTGAGGATTGATGATGGGAGCAAGGAATCTGATACAGACCGTGTTGAAAAGTCAATCCTAGGCTAGAACTAAAAAGAAAAAGAGAGAGAAAACTCTCCAAACAGAAAAAACTTTCTATCTCTCTCTTACAAAACGCACTGCGAACTGGGCCAGGGCTAAAATCATTTCAAGCACGGGTGCTTTAACCACGAAGTCCAATAAACCTTAGGTTAGTTCTTGCGGGCCTTAAAAACCTTTGCTAAAAGACTGAGGCTAAGGCTAGACAGATTTGGATCTTGATTGGTACTAGAGTATCTTTTAGGCCTATGGTCAGCATTCTAACCTAATCTATGCTCAAATAAAAAGGCACTTATCTAAAACCATTGAAAACTTCATGGTCTAGAACAAGGGTTGAAACCTTAAGTTTTTTGCTAAGGGACTAGCAAAAGCTAGGCATGGGGGTATGATGAGAACCTCATCATGAGCCATAACTAGCTCATTTTGACCCAATACAAAGGATAAAAGCTCCTACATATCTCAAGGAAAGGCTTAACTCAGAGAATTCTGAGTTTGAGAAGAAAACCAGTCATAAGGGGTAAAAGTGCAATTTTACCAGTATAATCTGCATACAGGGTAATTCAGGGCCCAAACACAGGTCAAAACAGCTTAATAAGAATAAAAGTGGGATGAGATGATCTAGCAAGGGCTACAGCACTTCCAAGGAACCAAATGATAATCTGTAACCCTAAAACAACCCACTTCAATTCACAAGGTTCGAGGCAAAGTAAAAATAGAATAAACCCTCTAAAATTCATAGAAAAATAATCTCTAGGGTTTAGAACCTTCAATTTGGCCTTTAGAACCCATTTTGACCTACATTGAGAACCATGCCCAATTAATAACTTAATTTGGGTCTTTACGCAAATTGACCGGTCAAACAAGGTTTAATATGAAAATGAAATTTACCATCAGATTCCTTAGGTTCCAATTAGTCATGTATAAAAACTTGAGCCTAAGAAGAAACCTCCTTGGCCGACTTTACACTTTGGTCCTCATATATTTACTCTTTGGCCCTCAACTTTTGAACCCTCGCATTTAGGCCCCTAACTCTCCTTCGTTCTTTGCAAACAGGTCCCTCCTGCAAAACCCTGCCAGCACCATGCTCCGGCGACCTTGCGCGGAGCATGGCGCCGCGCAGGGTGAGGTGGAGGACCTGGCATGTGTACCGGGGGTGCCCTGCGTCGTCAGCTGTCGCAGGAGCACCCCCATGGTCATTGCAGCCCCCCATACCGGCCGTGCGAACGCACGGACGGTATGGGTTCGTATTCCGACCATTCTCCGGCGAGGGAGACACGTCGTCTCCCTCCGCCTTCCTCCCTGCTTCAACCCTATAAATACCCCCCGCCGCTCCACCGACGAAGGCAGCTCGGATCTGACGGAGAAAACCCCCAACTTTCCTCTCTTCTCACTCCGGCAGACGCCCACCAGCTCCGGCGGTTCTTCTTCCTCCTCCTCCTCTTCGCTCTGCCGCAATACCAGCAGCAGAGATTTCTTCCCCTGCTCTTTCCGCGTCGCGCAATACCGGCGCGCGCTGCCTCTGCCCCGTCGTCACCGCCGTCCTTCCCCCACTGGGCATCGTCTTCTCCGGCGACAGTCGATACGACTGTCGCCCTGTTCCTCCCCCCTTCGTCCCTGCAGTTAAGTTAGACCTACTCCCCTTCTCCTCCTCTTTCTTTCCCCGCTTTCGATTTAGTCAATTAAGCCCTCTACCGACCCTGTTCACCCTCATCCTCTCCGCCTCCGACCACCCTCCGGCGAGCCGCTCCCATCACCTCAGCGACCCACACGGCTCGCCGACCACCGCAGAACCTCCGCCTCCTCACCCTGATCCTCTTCCGCCCCTCCACTTCCCACCAAACACCCTCTGCAGACCCACCGAACACACCCACTCCCTCGCTCACAGTTTGACCTAGGACGACCTGACAGCTCCATCTCGCCCCCTGCAGACCCCCTGACCACCTTCGCCGTGCCACGGCGAAGGTCCCCCGCCTGTCTGATTTGGCCGAGAGGCCGTTCTATTGATTTCAGGTTCCAGGCCTTGACCGCCATTGGCGAGGAAGCTCGAAGCTTGCTCGAGGTTGCTCCAAGCCTAGATATCCCAGGTTGAAGAGCCACGGCCAGCGCGAAAGAGTCTTGCGCACACACCCTGGCCCTCAATTGAAGTTGCGCGCCTCAACAGCTGTTGCAATTGGACGCACCATCCCTGCTGCAGGCGTGAGAGAAAAGGGGTGCGCGGATAGTCCCACCTCGGGAGTTTCTGAAGCCACACACCCACATAAATTGCAAAAGTGCCACCATCTGTTTGCCTCAGTTACCACGGGGTGAGGTCCCTCTCACCCGACCCGACCCGACTCGGCCTCGTCCGTGACCACGCTCCGCGGACCTGGCCCGACCCGATTAGACTGACCTGCACTCCTCGCCCACCACGCACGCCGGTGGGCCTGGACCCGGGCCTGACCCGAACCCGATTACCCGATAGCGCTCTGGGAGAGCTTCCGAAGAGTGATTTCAGAGAGAGAGATACGCGGGGGAGGGGGGTAGAGTAGGTTTTTGCCTCTTGATGAAAAAACTCTGAAGTGTGCAGGCCAAAGAAGAAGAAGCAGACCCGCTGAAGAAGAAGGAGCTGCGGCACTGTAGCGAAGGCATCGTTAAGTCGTCTCAGCACCGGGGCAGACGACGGACAGTCAGCAGCCAGAGCAACACAGAAGGCAGGCTGAAGAAGAAGGAAGGGAGACTTAGTAGCCGAAGGCAGAAGCACCACGATTGTAGAAGAAGGAATGAAGAGAAGCAAGAAGCAAGAAAAGAAGAAGAAGATCTGAAGAAAAAGAAAGAAAGAAAACAAGGAAGAACAGAAGACAGAAGAAGAAGAGCACGAGGGGAAGATCTGAAGAAAGCAAGAAAAGAAGAAGAAGATCTGAAGAAAAAGAAAGAAAGGAAACAAGGAAGAACAGAAGAAGAAGAACAGGAAGAACCAAAGACAAAGAGGAAGAAAGAAGAAAAGAAGAAGAAGCCAAATTTTCATCTCTCTCTCTCTCTCTTTATTTTTGTAATAGAACTTGTATATCTCTAGAATACAACTTGCTCCCTGAGTTCGACCTCGGGAACTCTTTTATTTTTCCGAGTAAAAAATTTTATATGAAACGTTGGTAACAACCGGCTTTACTACAACGATATAACACAACCCGGTCAAACCCACGTTATCAATTAGCAAGATTTAGGCATAGGGGTATGATTACACAGCAATCATAGGACTTAATTGACCTGAATTAGGCTAGAACTTAGCATAAGTTAGTGTAATTCATGCATGCATAAGCATTATTTATATCTTTACTGCTTTCCCTTAGCTATGCATGAAATAATGATATAATGCATTAATTAGGTGCAGTATATAAATTGCAGGTAATAAGAAGCTCAAGAGCTAGATCTGAAGCTAGACCTGAAGTTAGTGCTACCTTAGAGCTGTAGCGGAAGATTAGAATAAAATGTAGTAGAGAAATAATGTAAAGGGTTGAGGTATGCTATTCTATTGAGTAGAAGTAAAGCAGTTAAATTATGATGAACTTAGGTTCAATCCTAGCCCTAGGATAGCCCTAGAAGCCTTCCCAAGCCTTAGCCACCCTTATATTAGGTCACCATAGCCTAGGAAGCCTCAAAATCCTAGTTCCAGCCCTTATCTGGATGTCCAGATAAGTGATTGGATGTCAAAGACCCTTAGCCACAACCCACACACCTCAAACCCAAGTCTGTAGTGTTATTGGACGTCTAGACACTTGGTCAGATGTCTAATTTTTGCAGAATACCCAGGACAAAACCTTGAATCCCTCCTGACTCTGATTGGACATCCATACAACAAGTCTGGACTTCTTATTTTTGAGTATAAGTCGTCTGATACTTTTATTGGACGTCTAGGACTGTTCTCCAGTTCCTGTTTTAGAATTCAAGCCTTGATCTTGAGTTCTCAGGTCCCTAAACCCAATTCCAACCCCTTAGGAACCTAAATTAATGTACCTTAACCCTAGTACACCACCTCTAGACCTTCCTAAGAACCTAATTAAGTTCTCATTAAGCCCAATTGACTTGGATCATAGTTAATTACCATTGCCTAGTCAATTGGACTCATAGAGTCAAATTGAGCTCAGATCTCAACTCACACAAGTCCAATTGGATTCAGTGAGAGTCCAATTGACCTAAGCCCAACCTAATTGAGTTATTTCACTCTCAATTAGGCTTACACTCATTCAATTAAAATTGTGTTAAGTTTAATTGCATTTTCTCCTTAGCAAATTAGGGTTTGCAACCCTAATTTGAGACCTACCCTAACCTAAACCTATTGGGACCTAACCTAGCTCACTTAGCCACCTACGGCATGACCACACACACACACACACACACAACCATTCACTCACACACACCCACCTAGAGGTCTCTAGAACTCTCTTCAAGGTGGTGCCACTCTTGCTTGCTAAAAGTAGCAACCAAGAGCCATTCAATTTTTAAATCCACAAGTGGTGGATCTAAAAACCACCTTGGATGGCCACACTTGGATCTCTCTCTAGAGAGTCTCCCTTAGGTCTATAAAAAGACCTAAGGGGTGGCCATTTGCACCAATCCATGCTACATTCACTCTTGGCTCCATTCCACCTTCTATCACCACCACCTTATTATACCTCCATCTCCATGAGCTCCACCATGACTCCACCACCTCCACACCAAGCTTGGATCACCTCCTCCTCACCTCTACAAGGGTCGGCCTGAGCACCCTTGGCCGCCCCTCTTTCTCTTCTCATCCACTCAAAGGCCATCGGAGCCCACCTCCGAATACCCTTATTTCTGCTAGATAAGTAGATAGTAGTTCTTCGTAGATTTACTGCTTTATTTCATGCTTAGTAGTGTAGTTCCATATTCTCCCTCAATGATGCATGCATAATCCCCCCATAGATTCATGTATGCAGTCGTTTTCTACTATCTAGTTTCATGTTTTCAAGCATTCCTCTACCAAGCTTTCCTCTAGCTGTGCTCTGTAACTCTGATGCAATCAATGAAATCATCTTTCTATATATACATATATCTATGTGTGAAAATCACCATGTGCTTGAATGTCATATCTGTTGCGTGATAATCAGTTGCCTGCGCTCATTTTATATTTCTGTTACAACGGCATGTCGTGCATGAATATGTACTCATTATAAATCGACATGCGATCTTAAGCAAGTAGAGAAAGCAAGAGAAAAATTAATTTGCATTTCCTAAATGCCTCCCAGAGACGAACGACCGGGACTCCAAGTCTTGTTATTTTAGAAATTATTTTTGACAAGTGGATTTCGCGACTATACTACAAAGAACGATAGTCGTATTTTCAAACTCGCAATTTTTGCCCCTTTGTCAACTACCCAGTAGCCTTGAGCCCACTCTACCTATAAGTACACCTCTCCCTCTACCTATGCGAGTGATTGACTCCCTCCCCCCCTAAGCCGATGACTTGTCCAATTCCATCTCTTCTTCCCCTTCATCAATGGCTAGTGACAATAGCTCTTCTTCTTTCCCAATTCGATTTGCACCACTAAGGATCTTGTAACACTTGAAGGCATCCTAGAGCTCCCTTATTCTTTAAGATTTCCTCACAAGAAGTCCCCTACCTCCTTCATTGCCACATCCACCAGCTGTGGTTTTCCTAAAGGTCCCATTAATTCGTTAGATTAGGATTTAATGCTTTTGTAGATTAGATTTACCACTTTCTTAGCTTAATTTAGATAGTTTAGATTAACATTTACTGTTTGATTTCGTTAGATTGGGAGTAGATTAGTCTAATTGTCTCTTAGCTGTGATTCATTCTCTCTGACCAATTTTGATCAAAGAGGATGATTTCACCCATCCATTTTGATCACAAGTCTTCCTCTACACCTCACAATCACCTTCTTATTTCCTCAATGTTTTAATCTCCATATCACCTCATTCATTAGGGATTCCATGAGACTTGAAGCTCATTAGCTTCCAGATGTCATGGTGCACCAATCCCATCAGAGGGTTTCCCATCCGATCCACTTCATAAGGTCACAAGACCCTCCACTGAGTCATTGATTGCCATAATTTGGGTAATGGTTGCGAATTGGTTCTCACTATTGATCAGTAGATTTGAGAAGCAATTTTGTTTTAATCGAATTTTTTTGATCAAATTGAGCTTATAATTGTTTAATTGGATTGAAGGTGATTGGTTTGAGTCAATATGATTGGATTTTCATTGAGTGAGTGCTTCATGCCTAATTTAGCCTTATGTTACTATTCTTCTTCATTGCTGAGGTAGCAAGGACCTATGAAAGCCCAATGCACTGAGTTGAGGTCCTTGCGATGACCTAATCCATTCTATAGTATTGCTTAGGATCCTTGGACACCAATCAATGATGTGCAAAGATCCTAGATGACCATGTCATTATGGCGAGCTCAAATCAAAGGCCTAGGTGGTAACAACTCAATTCCATCTCAAATTAGTTTTAACTCACCAATGAGGATGTGGATGAGGTTTATAAGATCTGAGTGATGGTTTTTAAGTAGTTTGCAAGTGGTTTCATGGCCTGATTTTCAAGGAACAATTGCAACACTTTAGCTTGATTTTTAGTTGAGTTAAATTTGATCTAGGTTTATTAGCTTCAACGGCCTGGTTGGTAAATGAACGTGAAACTTGAGTTCTCAAGTTAGGACTTAATGACCTAGGAAATAGTCTAGAGTAGTCTTTGATGTTCATAAATTTATGTCATCAATTTTATTAAGTTCTTAAGCTTTTAATGAGAATCTGTTGGATTTTGAATAGCAACTGCAGTATTTGCTTTAATTGAATGGAAATGTGCATGAAATGATTATGGATTTAAATTGAGTCTTGTTGATGCTAAGTTTACATGAATTTCGTGGAAGAAATATTCCATAGTCCTACATTTCAGATTCATTGGAATGGATTTTTGACCAGAAGCAGCACATTAAAAAGGATTGATCTCTCTTTGGATATGGTAGCTACAACAACATTTCTTTGCCAGGTTGATGAGAGTTTGATTTATAATGTGCAATCAATTTCTGATGTTATTTGAAGTTCAACAGAAGTTTTCAAGAAGTCTGATGTTATGACAAGCTTTCAGATACATGTATAATTTTATCTTACTCTAAGAAGTAATTCATGTTAATTTCCAATTGATTTCTGATGAGAACCTCATCATGAACCTTGACTAGCACATTTTGACATAAGAAATCGAACAAAAATCTCCTACATAACCCAAGGGAAGGCCTAAATCAGGAAATTGTTGAGCAGAGAATAAAACATTATACAAGGGGTAAAATTGTAATTTTACCATTGCAGTACATAAATGGGATTTCTAAGGGTCTAGAAACTGGTCAAATAGACTTAATAAGTAATTTTACCATTGCAGTACATAAATGGGATTTCTAAGGGTCTAGAAACTGGTCAAATAGACTTAATAAGAGAAAAAGTAGGATGGTTTGGTCAGAAAAGGGTTACGACAAAATCTGGGAATTAAATGACATTCTGTAACCATAAAATAGACCCACTTTAATTCACAAAGTTATAGGCAAGATAAAAATCAATTAAACCCTCTAAAATTCATGAAAAAATATCCTCTAGGGTTTAGAACCTTCAATTTAGCCATTGGAACCTATCTTGACCTAGATTGAGAATCATACCCAATTTTTAACCTAATTTGGGTTTTTATGTAAAATATCCAGTCAAACAAGGTCAAACCTAAAATCCAATGTCACCATTGGATTCCTTAGGTCCAAATTAGGTTTATACCAAAATTTGGACCTAAGGGAAGGTCGCCTTGACCCACTTTACAAAATGATCCTCAATAATTACTTTTCGACCCTTAGCTTTTTGAAACCTTGCAAGGACCCCCCACCTTTCTCGTCATCTTCTTCAATCAGGTCCCTCTGCCACCTGCTTACGCTGGCCATGGCGCCGCGCATGCATGGGGATCGGCCCCAGATTTGAAAGGGAGACTCCTTGCGTTGTCCCCTGCTGCATGGGCCGGCTCCCATGCCCTGTTGGCTGCCATACCTCTCGTGCGAATGCTCGAGAGGTATGGGTCTCGCTCCGGCCATACCTCCGACGAGGTATTCCCGTCTCCTCCTTGCGACTCTCTCTCTGCCAACACCTATTTAAGGAGCGGCACCCTCTGCCGCATCCTTCAAGCCTGATTTAGCTGAAGAAATCCCTTCAATTTCGTCTCCTCCTCCTCCAACCATTCGCCCGTAGGCTCCGATGACTCTCCTCCTCCTTTCTCGTCATCTTGCCACCATACCAGTGGCAGGGTTACCTCCGCCATCTTCCGCCGCGCCTTGCTGTACCAGTAGACACCCTCCAGCCCTTCTTCCTCGTCGACGTCCCTTCCCCTAGGCACCTTCGTCTCCGGCGATGGCAACATAGCTGCTCACCACCTCCGCCTCCCCCCCTTCGTCTAGAGAACCACTGATAAGCTCTCCTTACTCTCGCTTTTATTCCCCCTCCATCAATTGATTATTTCGACTCCTCAACAGCACTATCCACCAACGCCTTCTCCACCTCCAACCATCAACTCCGGCGAGGCCATTTCATCACCACAGACAACTCCACCCCTCGTCAACCGATCCCTGAGCATCACCTCCACCCACTAATCGCCCTGTGACCCTCCATTGACCGTGCCACCCATTGTCGCCTCCCATCGACCTAACCCATTTTTACAGCCACAGAGTGACCTAGACACGCACGCCTAGGCCGCCCCGTGGCCAGTTGACCCCCTCTTCACCTTCACCGTGATACGGCGAAGGTTTTCCCGTTGTTTAACAGGGCCGCAAGGCCGCTCTTGTGTCATGCAGATCCAAGCCTCTGTCCGCCATTAATGAGCAAGCAAGTTTTCTTGTTCCTGAGCTCCAGGTCGCGTACTCCAGGCTTCAGGATTCCAGGAGACGCACGTTGAGTGGGCGAGTGCATCCAACCTGAGAATAGGCCTTGCGTGACTCACAACTGCTCCAATTGGGTGGAGCTCATCGTCTGCGGATGCCAGCAGAAGCGGGTGGGACATTTAGTCCCACCTCGTAAATGCAGGAGAAGGCGAGGCGACATAAATTGCAAAAGTGCCAGGGGCTTAGTGCCTCCTAACACGGGGTGAGGTCCCCTCGCCCACCACGCCTCGTCTGCGGCACACACCTACGCGGACCTGGTATCCTACTCGACTACCCGTGCACTCCTTGCGCACCACCCATGCCGGTGCGCCTGGTCCCGGGCATGCATACTTGACCCGATAACCCGAGAAAGCTCTAGGAGAGCTGTCCTGAGAGAGAAATAGAGAGAGAGAGAGACAAGGGGAGGGTAGGGGTTAGGTTTTGCCTAACTGGATGCCTGTGTAGGGAACAAAAGAGGAAAAAAGGAAGGAGGAGGAACGGCTGAGGACTTAGCCGCGAGAGCAGCTGCGGCCAGCGAGAAAGGAGGAAGGACTTGGAGCAGAAGAGAAGCAGAGGAAGATGGCACTATAACCGCAGAGAAACTGAGGCAGAAGGAAAAGGAAGAGAGAAGAAAGCAAAGGGCGCGTAGCAGAGAAGAAAGAAGAAGTTAGAAGAGAAGAGACAGCAAAGAAGAAGAGAAAAAGAAGAAGCCAAGAAGAAGAAGAAGAAGCAGTAGCAGCTGGAAAGCACAAGCACTGTAGCAAGTGGCACTTAAGGCATCTGACCCTTGGAGTCAGACATATGAAAAGAGAGAGAAAGGAAGACAAAAGAAGAAAGAGAGAAGAAAAGAGAAGAGAGATTTTTATTTTCCTCTTTTTAATCTTTTTGTAAAATAGTATATTGTAAATTGTGATTTTATATGCTTCTAAAATCAAACTTGCTCCCTGAGTTCGACCTCAGAGAAATTTTTGTATTCGAGTAATAAAATCAAACAGGTACGGTTTTACACAAAAAGACTGACGCCAATTTCTCTGTCAGCAAACTTGAAATTGAAATATGTTATAAAATGCTTTTCCATGCTTCAATCCAATGCTAGATCTCTCTTTGGTGTGATTCAATGTGTGGAGGCTTATAATGTTTATACCTTCATTTCCAGAATTTTTGTAGATTTTTTAGGGCTTTCATTAATTTTCCAACCATTAATTGGCCTTTTTCTAATTTTATTTCTATAAATAGGGTGAAAAATAAAGAAATAGTGTAAATAAATAAAAGAAAAGTGTAGTGAGTAAGAATAACATATTTTGAACAAATGTGCATGTTTAGATTTAGGTTTCCATGAATTTTGTATATAGAACATGGCATAGAAGTTTAGGTTGTTCTTTAGGATAGAAATAAAACTCTAAAAAGCAAAAATACAAAAAAGAAGTTTTCCTTTCCTTCCCTAAGCTTTCTTTCCTTTAGTTTTCCCTATAAAAGTCAAAAACCAAAGAAAAATTAGAAAAATCCCTAAAAATCCTAAAAATTCCCTATGTAAATAGTGTATTATATTGTATTATGTTAACTTATTTGTAAGTATGTATATAAACTATTTATATATTGTGTATTTATATATAAGTTATATGTAAATAAGTTATAGTATGTATTCTAACCTATATGTTGTGTAAGCTAAATTATGTATATTATATATATATAATACATATAACCTATATACTATAAAGATTGTACATGTATATAACTTGTGTATATATTTATGTATTATGAACGTATGGTAATAAGTATAATTACTTAACTTAAAGTACCAACTTAAGTGATCTGTTAGGCAAATTAATTTATGTATAACTCACTTAAGTAATGTATATATATATGAATAATACTATAATTTAGTATATACATTAGTAAGTTAATCCCATGTAAATTAGTAACTTAATTAGTTAGGAAGCTAAATTATAGTGCATTCTTATTATTTATGCTTTAATTTATTTTGAACCTAGTTATAATCTTATATATATATTTTATTATAGTAAACTTATAATATATAAGTAAATTATACGTAGATTATGTATAAAATATATCTGTGTATATAAAGAGTATATAAATGAATAAATCTAGTTAAATAACTTAAAACTCTTAATTAAATATTTAAGTATGTAAATTAGCTTAATTATATCCTAATTTTGTAGTGTACATAGTTGTATATATTGTACATTAACCTATTTAGCCAAATTGTAAATATTTAACACCTTATGTAAATATATAGTAAATAATGTAATTATATTAATTTAAATTATGTAATAAGTAGTTCTATATCTTAATTAAATAAGTATGACCTCAATTTGTGATTAACACCCCTAATTAGAACTCAATTGAACCCTTAATTATTGAATAAACTCATTGTACATAAACAATTGAGCACAACAAATAAGGCGCTCTGATTAGCGCCACATTGTGCATAGCAGACGCGTTGGAAAATATATCATGATCCTCATCCGTAGGCTCTTCGCCCAAATCGGGGATGTGCTCCCGGGCAAGCGCATGCGTTGCACGTTCTATTAATGTTATTATGTGTGTGGGTTGGCCTATAGAGTGTTGTGTATTAGACCCTAGAGATCATAGGTTAAGGCCCATGAGGGGCAGCCTACTAGGGCAGAGGCTTGCGGGTTGATTGAGCATATATGGGGCTAGGACTACCTATGTAATTGTTAATCCGACCCAATGGGTTGTCAATTCAGTTCAAGGTAGTCGCAAAACCATTTTTTGGCTAAGTGTTAAATGATGAGGTGTGACTCATTATAGCTAAATGTCAAAGTTAAGTTAGAAATTAGGTTAAACACTATCTACTAATACAAGAAATGGGTTAAGTGTGGGATTTATGGAAAAAGACCTAAAACACTCAATTTGTGCTAAAAATGTATAATTAGGTCAATTTGGAGATATTCTATACGTATAATACACATGGATGTTCTGAATGCCAATTGAACACAATTTGAGCTTGAATAAAAATCAAAGGTTGAATTATGTTCTAACATGTCTAATTAATATGATATAAAAATCTCATTGCATTTGGACATTATTTGGACCTTAAAATACATGCATTACACTTTGGTCCTTAAACCTTTACATTTTATTCACTTAAAAAC
This sequence comes from Thalassia testudinum, assembly GCA_037157565.1. Taxonomy (NCBI): domain Eukaryota; kingdom Viridiplantae; phylum Streptophyta; class Magnoliopsida; order Alismatales; family Hydrocharitaceae; genus Thalassia; species Thalassia testudinum. The sequence goes on along the minus strand of JAZHRO010000036.1, from coordinate 120,338,344 downwards.
TTGCTAGGGACTTTTTTGAAAGGTGTTGAGGATTGTTTTGCATTAGAAATCCACCACTTATGGGCTCCTTAGCAATTCTTCTACCATTTCACGCTAAGGGATTTTTACGTAAATTTTCCAACAGACCTGGGTGAGCGTTTTCGTGTACTGTTCATCCAAAATGAACTCGTTGAATAGGAGCCAACCATTCCTTGATCCATAGATCCAATGGTGGATCTTCCACCAACCTTCGATCACCAGTGTGCGCGATCACTGGTGTACACACCCTTGCGCCGGACTCCAGATCACATCTATTACGGCCTGATTCCCAAATCCCTACGAGACACGAGAATCGGACCGACTCGACCGATCCTAAGACCCAGTCGTCCAATGAGAAAGTAACCAAAAAGCAGTAAAATAAACCACATTCACCATGCAAGTAACTAACAGTAACAAAAGTACACCAGTAAAGAAAAGAACTACTACAGTACACACCACCACAACAGCAGAGAATTAAAAACAGGTACAGAAATATGAAGTTTACAATAAAAGAGTACAAAGGTGTAACAGAATACTCACTACTACAGAAAAATGGGTACAACAAAAGTACAACTACTAGGCTCTACTAAGCTCAACACCCTCCGCAGCCGTAGGCTCTAGCTGCTCAACACCTAGTCCTGAAAAAGGTGACAAGTATGACACGTCAGCGAAATGCTGAGTAAAGTGGCAACCAACTAGCTAAGAAAAACAGTAAAGGTGGACAAGTAGCTATTGTTTTTAATTTCTTTCTTTATTTATCTATTTACTCTTTCTTGGTTTATTTCTCAGGTCTTTCTCTTGATCTCGAATGTTCCTCGTGGGAACGATCTTGATTGCAGTTTTTTCTGAAAAGTAGAAGTAGCACGTGGTGCTCTCCTGGCCAGGAGAGTCCCCCGTGGTGGTCCTACCCTCAGTAACCACCCCAAGGTCGCTGACAGACGTAACGGTGACTAGGGCACGCACGAAAAATGCACGAGTAGTACCCCGCACTAGCACACGGTCAGTCGTTTCCGTTAACAGGTGCGCCCAAAGCACGGCACAGAACCAGTATAGGGCAGAGCCCTCTCAATAACAGGGGTCTAGCCCCTCCACAGTAACCAAACAGGGGTCTTGCCCCTCCACAGTCTGCGCACCCTCGCCTGACTACCCTAGTTTGCCCAATGGGCCTAACAAGTCGGTGTAGGACGGCTAGCTGAACCCCGGGCCTCATGGGGTGGCTAGCTCCCTCCCTACACTAGTAGCTATCCCCGGTATGGTGTACGCGAGGGCCAAAAGTCGGTACAAAGTGGCCAAACCTAACCCCGAGTCCCTAAGGCGGCTAGCTCCGCTCTGCACTAAGAGGTAACCTGTGCTTCCCTTGGTACTACGTACCCAAGAGACAACACACTTTCCCATTCACTTTTCCAGTTCCATTTCATTTATTTCCAGGAGTTCTACTCCTAATTCCCCGTAGGGTTCATGCTCATGTTTCTCAGGCCAAGCCATACTAGGTTTCATTATTTTAGGTTTATTCGCATATAGTATGTGTTTCCAACATTCAAACTTCTTTTCCTTTCCAATTTATATACAAGTAGCTCGTATTTAATTTCAACCAACAGAAATTACATGTAACAGTTACTAGCAACAGTACTCTACATTTCACAGGCAGCTGTTATCCAATTACAGGCAATTATCATTATTCTATCTACTTATCCAAGACTGCAATTCAGTCATTCAAGACATTCGTTTCAGTGTTTCTGTTCCTAGGATTCATGCCACACCCCTAAGATCTATCATTCAATCTAGTTTTCAGGTCTTAGGATTCATGCTATACCCTAGGATCTATCATTTATTTCAGATATGCATTAATGTTTGTAATTAACTAAGGGAAGCCACTCTACCTGCAAAACCGGGAGTAATGGGGGCATGATCGATAGGTCCACGTGCCTCCGTAACCCCCAAAGTCGCAATAGAATAGGTTCTATCACAATGATCAATCACAAGGAACCACTCATAATAGGTTAAAAGTATTTCAAACAAGTAGAGGAACTAATTCTGAGAAAAACGGAATCTTAAACGCGGAAATCGAACCTCGAACGGACCCTAAACGGGTCAAAAATGACAACTCTGACTCAAATCAGACGTCTGGAACATCTTCCAGACGTCTTAAAAAGGGGTCCAGGTCATACCTCACTCTGCGCTGCTCCTCAGATGTCCAGAGGTCCTGCTGAACCGTCTGGACCCACCTCCAGACGTCCGACCACCTCTCCGGACGTTTGGAGACGCTCTCAGCCATCTGGTGACTCGCCCAGATGTCTGAACCGCATGGGAGGGTGTGTCCCGCGCCTTCCCGAAGCGAAACCTGCACGCGCACGCAAAACTCTCTCAGCAAGGCACACGACAAAGCTTCAGCGGAACGGCCTGCATGGTCATATCTGCAAAAGGAAGGTATAGGCACAGTACGTACCTATCAGCTGTCTGGAGCATCTTCCAGACGTCGTTCGTGTCGTTTGGATGTAGGTTCAGACGTCTGATTCTTGGAAAAATCCCAGAATCAGAAGCTTCTTCATCTTCTTCCCACTGCGCGCAGCCGTGCCGCGCTCGTCCGCCCACTGCCCGAGCTGCAGCAGCACCGGGGAAACCTCCCCAGCACAACGCTCCTCCGTGCGCACGCCAGCCGGCCTCGAGCTGCTCCAGTGAGCTCTCTCTCTCACGGCTTGCACGCTCTCTCCTCTTCCCTCTCGCTGCACCTCTCCTCTCCGCCACTGCACCCAGCAGCAGTTGCTGCCCTCGTTCTCGCTCTCGCGCTGGGGAAGGAGGAGATGGATTGATGTGGGTGGTGTGAGGGAGAGGAGGATAAGAGTATTTGTAGGCACGGGGGGGGGGGGGGGGGGGGAGGTTCTGCATCGGCGAGTTGAGAGAAAAAGAAGAGGGCGACAAGTTTTAGTCTACGCGTGGCACGCGCGCAGACTCGCGATTGTACGCACGCAAAAATTAATTTCCAGACGTCTGGGATGGCGTCCAAACATCTGGACCAACTCCCAGACGTTTTAAAGTGTTTTAATGTCATGGGTCTTAACAACATAACAAACTCAAAGGAAGTTTCATCCCCGAAACTTGCGCTAACTAGGGTATGGAAAAAGAACAATATATGCATAACAAACTCAAAGAGGACCGAAACCGGTTCGAAAAGACGTACCCTCAAAGAGCTCCGGGTATTGCTCCCGCATCGCCGCCTTAGGCTCCTAGGTAGCCTCCTCGTACCGCTGGCTCCTCCACAAGACCTTCACCAGGGGTGCTTGCTTCCATCTCAGACTCCGGATGGCTCTGTCGTGAATCTGTACTGGCCGCTCGGGGTAGGTCAGGTCGTCACCCACCTCGACACTCTCGTGGCTCAGAACGTGACTGGGATCGGCGACGTACCACCTGAGGTTGGACACGTGGAACACGTCGTGCACACCAGAAAGCTGGGGAGGAAGGGCAAACCTGTAAGTAACGGGTCCAACCCGCTCGAGGACCTCAAAGGGTCCCACGAACCTCGGCGCGAGCTTCCTTCTCACCCCAAACCGCTGTAGCCCTTCATGGGCGAAACGCGAAGGAAGACGTGGTCCCCAACCTCAAATTGCAGTTCTCTGCGTTTCCGATCTGCATAACTCTTCTATCTACTCCTGACAGTGCGGAGTCGCCTATGAATCTGCTCGATCACCTCCTGACTCTGCCGGATCAGCCTGGGGCCAACCTCCCACTTGGTCCCCACCTCAACCCAACTCAAGGGTGCCATACACCTTTGTCCATACAGAGCCTCGTAGGGTGCCATGCCGATGCTCGAGTGATAACTGTTATTATATGCAAACTCCTCCAGGGGCAAGTGCTCCTCCCAGGAGCCCCTCCAGTCCAATACAAAAGCACGCGAAAGGTCCTCTAGTGTCTGTATCGTGCGCTCAGACTGTCCGTTCGTATGGGGGTGGTATGCCGTACTGAACCTCAGTCGTGTCCCCAAGGCCTGCTGAAACTCAGCCCAAAACTGGGACGTAAAACGGGTATCTCGATCGGATACGATCTCCCGCGGAACTCTGTGTAGACGTACCACATCGCAGATATACCTCTCTGCCAACTGTGCTGGTCCCAAGGTGACTCGGATCGGCAAGAAATGTGCCGTCTTCGTCAATTTATCCACGATCACCCAGACTGCGTCGTGTCCTTGCTGGGTAATGGGCAAGCCCACCACCAAGTCCATGGTGATGCTCTCCCACTTCCACTCTGGCACTGGAAGTGGCTGCAACGGCCCTGCAGGCCTCTGATGTTCGACCTTCACCTGCTGGCACACTAAACACTACTGTACGAGTTCACCTACATCCTGCTTCATTCCCCTCCACCAAAAGTCGCATCTCAAATCATGTACATCTTTGTGTTTCTGGGATGTATGGTGAACTTGGAACCCTGTGCCTAAATCAGGAGCTCTCCCAACAGCTCCTTATCCCTGGGAACGCACAAACGTCCCCTCATGCGCAGTACCTGGTCTATAAAAGAGAAGTCCCCAAGGTCTCCTGATAGTACTCTGTCACGCAATGACTGCAAGTACAGGTCGGCCATCTGTCCTGTGATGATGCAGTCTATCAACTCTGGCCTCGTTTGCCGTGTCACAGTCACTGCCCCACAGTGCCTTCGTAACTCTAGGGGTCGCCAACTGCCCATCTCCTTCATGAGGCTCCAACTCTGCGCCTATAAACTGGCCAAGTGGGCGGGCACCTTCCGGCTCAAGGCGTTAGCCACCACGTTGGCCTTTCCGGGTGGTAGGAAATACTGCAGTCATAGTCCTTCAGGAGCTCCAACCAACGTCTCTATCTCATGTTGAGCCCCTTCTGATCAAACAAGTATCTGAGGCTCTTATGATCTGTGAAAATCTCAAAGGTCTCACCGTACAAGTAATGCCTCCAAGTCTTCAGCGCGAAGACGACAGCTGCCAGCTCCAAGTCGTTGGTGGGGTAGCTGTGCTCATGGGGCTTCAGTTGCCGCGAAGCGTAAGCGACAACGTGACCCCTCTGCATGAGCACACCCCCTAACCCCTGCAAAGAGGCGTTCGTATACACAACGAACCCGCCACTACTGTCTGGGATGGTGAGCACGGGAGCCGAGGTCAGCCTCTCCTTCAACTCCTGAAAACACGCCTCACAAGCATCTGTCCAAGTAAAGGGCACGTCCTTCTAGGTCAGCTGTGTCATAGGACGTGCAATCTGCGAGAAGCCCCTGATAAACTGCCTGTAGTAGCCTGCCAGTCCCATGAAACTGCGGATCTCAGTAACAGTACGAGGTCTCTCCCACCTGAGACTGCCTCAACCTTGGCTGGGTCCACAGCCAAGCCATCACCGAAGATCACATGACCCAAGAAGGTCACCTCCCTCAACCAGAACTTGCACTTGCTATGTTTGGCGTACAGCCTACGTCGTCTCAGTGTGTCCAAAACCATCCGCAGGTGTTGTCCATGCTGCGTCTGATCTCGAGAATAGATGAGCACATCATCAATAAATACCACCATGAACTAGTCCAAGTATGGTCTGAACACCCGGTTCATCAAGTCCATGAAGGAAGCGGGGGCATTGGTCAGCCCAAATGGCATGACCAAAAACTCGTAGTGTCCGTATTGGGTGCGAAAAGCCGTCTTGGAGACGTTTGCCTCCCTGATCCTCAACTGGTGGTATTCAGACCTCAAGTCTATCTTGGAGAATACCGTGGCACCTCGCAGCTCGTCAAACAAGTCATCAATCCTCTGCAGCGAATACCAGTTCTTGATGATAACCCTATTCAACTGTCTGTAGTCCACACAAAGGCGTATGGTACCATCCTTCTTCTTTACGAACAATACCAGGGCTCCCCACGGAGACGCACTGGCTTCACAAAGCCCTTCTCCAGAAGGTCCTACAACTGAGACTTGAGCTCTCATAGCTCAAGTGGTGCCATCCTGTGTGGTGCTGTAGAAATAGGGTTGGTCCCCGGTACCAGTGAGATCTCAAACTCGATCTCACGCTTGGGCGGTAGTCCTGGCAACTCATCTGGGAACACGTCGGGGTACTCTCTGACCACCGGGATACTTTGAAAGTCTGCCACAAGGCTGGGCTCCACCACCACACAAGCTAGGAAGCCCACACACCCTTGACCCAAAAGTCTCGTCGCCCGAAGGGCAGAAATGCACTTGAAGCCTTCGTCCACTGGCTACCTGTGGAACTCGAAAGAAGGCAACTCCGGTATGGAGAAGACGATCTTCCTCTCAAAGCAGTCCACCAAGGCATGGTAAGCGGACAGCCAGTCCATCCCCAGAATCATGCCAAAGTCCTCCATCTGTATCATGATCAGGTTAGTGGGAAGGCTGTCTCCTCCAACACTAACCTCACAACTCGTGTACACATCCTCAGCTACAAACAGCTGACCACCCGGACCTCTTATCACGAACGAATCCTCTAACAACACACAGTACTGCCCCAGACTAACTGTAAAACTGGCAGCGACAAACGAGTGAGTAGCGTCGGAATCAAAAAGCATGTAAACAAGTCTGTCGGAAACTAAAACCATACCTGCCACCACTAATCCTGAAGCTTTGGCATCCCTGTGTATCAGGGCATTGATATGCCCCTCAGCCCTAGGTGCGGACGAAGTAGCCACACTCTGAGTCGGACGGGTAGCCGCTGGTCGGTACCCTCCCCGCGACTGCTGTCCTCCTCCTCGCGCTTGGAAACCGCAGCCTCCTGCTTGCCCTCCAGCGCTCGGCACGGGGAGCATCTGCTGACCTTCAGCCCTAGATGGGTAGTCCCTCCTGATGTGGCCCGGCTGACCACACTGGTAGCAAAGGGGGACTCGACTCCCGCCCTGAATGGGTCCCTGATGACGGCTGGGTGGGGGTCTGGTGCTAGCAGCTAGCCCCTGTCGGGGGCCTCCAAAGGCCACTGACGGCCCCGCAAAGCGTGACGGCTCTCCTGCGGGTGCCACGTGCCTCCTCTCTCGTCGACCTTGTGAGTAGTCTGGCTGGTAGGGCCTCTTTCGCCCGCTGTCAGTGTCACGTGCGGACGAGTTGGTCTCTTCATACGTCATAGCTGCCTCTACCACCCTCGAGAACATAGACAGCTTCAGGGGTTCGACATACCCCCGAATAGCAGGCCGGAGCCCCTTGGTGAACCTCCAAAGGTGCTCCTCGGTAGCCACGGCTATCGCTGTGAAACGAGACAGCTCTAGGAAACGCGTGCGGTACGTGCTCACGGTCATCGTCCCCTGGCGGAGAGTGTGGAACTCCCACCTCCTTTGGTCCTGCCACGTCTGGGGAAAGTACTGCTCATAGAAGAGGGTGACGAACTGGTCCCAAGTCGGCTCGTCCCTCTCCTGACCTCTGAACGCCCTCCACCACCTGTGTGCCGCACTCTCTAACTGGTACGTGGCAAAGGCCACGTGGCACTCCACAGGGGGGCGAAGGGTGTCAAATACCTTCTCGATCTGCTCGAGCCAGTCCTCCGCCTCAGTCGGGTCCTCATCCCCCTTGAAAGAGGGGGGCTTCAGCTTCCGGAACTGTCCGAAAAGCTCGTAGTGGCTCTGAAGGGGAGACACTGATACACCCCCCGGTAAAGAGGCCTCGTGCTCAAAAGTGCCGGAGGAAGGTGGGGGCGGTGGAGGCCCACCCCCTCCCCCTCGTCCAGCGTAGTGTCTGTCTTGCTATCCCATAGAGGACTCCCCCTCCGCAGCCCCAGGGAGAGGCGCTCGTGGCGGCAGGTTGAGCTCCTCTTCCACGGTGTCCCGTATCAGCTGGGCGAGGTCCTGAGCTTGAATGCCCGGGAGCAGTGGCTGGTCCACTGAGGCGTCGGGCTCAACGCGCCCGCCCCTTCGACCACGTCCTCGGTCCGCCTTGCTACTTCCTCATCGAGGCATCTCTTGCAAGGAGACACGAACACGGAACAGAAAAGACGTCAATACTAATCAATATTCAACGAAGGAACCTTAAAACAGATGTCAAAAGGTACGTTGTGGTGGCTACTCTAGTTACAAGCACGTGAATTGGTTATTTTCCAGCCAGTTGGTTCATTTCTCGGGACGACCTTGCTTTGATACCATCTTGTTACGACCCGATTCCCGAATCCCTATGAGACACGAGAATCGGATCGACTCGACTGATCCCAAGACCCAGTCGTCCAATGAGAAAGTAACCAAAAAGCAGTAAAATAAACCACATTCACCATGCAAATAACTAACAGTAATAAAAGTACACCAGTAAAGAAAAGAACTACTACAGTACACACCACCACAATAGTAGAGAATTAAAAACAGGTACAGAAATATGAAGTTTACAATAAAAGAGTACAAAGGTGTAATAGAATACTCACTACTACAGAAAAACGGGTACAACAAAAGTACAACTACTGGGCTCTACTAGGCCCAACACCCTCCACAGCCGTAGGCTCTAGCTGCTCAACACTTGGTCCTGAAAAAGGTGACAAGTATGACACGTCAGCGAAACGCTGAGTAGAGTGGCAACCAGCTAGCTAAGAAAAATAGTAAAGGTGGACAAGTAGTTGTTGCTTTTAATCTCTTTCTTTATTTATCTATTTACTCTTTCTTGGTTTATTTCTCAGGTCTTTCTCTTGATCTCGAATGTTTCTCGTGGTAACGATCTTAATTACAGTCTTTTTCGAAAAGTAGAAGTAGCACATGGTGCTTTCCTGGCCGGGAGAGTCCCCCGTGGTGGTCCTACCCTCAGTCAACCACCCCAAGGTCGCTGACAGACGTAACGGTGACTACGGCACGCATGATAAATGCACGGGTAGCTACCCCGAACTGGCATGCGGTCAATCATTTCCGTTAACGGGTGTGCCTAAAGCACGGCACGGAACTAGTATAGGGTAGAGCTCTCTCAGTAACAGGGGTCTAGCCCCTCCACAGTAACCAAACAGGGGTCTTGCCCCTCCACAGTCTGCGCACCCTCGCCTGACTACCCTAGTTTGCCCAATGGGCCTAACAAGTCGGTGTAGGACGGCTAGCTGAACCCCGGGCCCCGTGGGGTGGCTAGCTCCCTCCCTACACTAGTAGCTCTCCCCGGTACGGTGTACGCGAGGGCCAAAAGTCGGTACAAAGTGGCCAAACCTAACCCTGGGTCCCTAAGGCGGCTGGCTCTGCTCTGCACTAAGAGGTAACCTGTGCTTCCCTTGGTACTACGTACCCAAGAGACAACACACTTTCCCATTCACTTTTCCAGTTCCATTCCATTTATTTCCAGGAGTTCTACTCCTAATTCCCTGTAGGGTTCATGCTCATGTTTCTCAGGCCAAGCCATACTAGGTTTCATCATTTCAGGTTTATTCATATATAGTACGTGTTTCCAACATTCAAACTTCTTTTCCTTTCCAATTTATATTCAAGCAGCTCGTATTTCATTTCAACCAATAGAAATTACATGTAACAGTTGCTAGCAACAGTACTCTACATTTCACAGGCAGCTGTTATCCAATTACAGGCAATTATCATTATTCTATCTACTTATCCAAGACTGCAATTCAGGCATTCAAAACATTCGTTTCAGTGTTTCTATTCCTAGGATTCATGCCACACCCTAAGATCTATCATTCAATCTAGTTTTCAGGTCCTAGGATTCATGCCATACCCTAGGATCTATCATTCAATCTAGCTTTCAGGTCCTACGATTCATGGCATACCCTAGGATCTATCATTTATTTCAGATATGCATTAATGCTTGTAATTAACTAAGGGAAGCCACTTTACCCGCAAAATCGGGAGTAATGGGGGCGTGATCGGCAGGTCCTCGTGCCTCTGCAACCCCCAAAGCTGCAACAGAACAAGGTCCTAACACAAGGATCAATCACAAGGAACCACTCAGAATAGGATAAAAGTATTTCAAACAAGTAGATGAACTAATTCTGAGAAGAACGGAATCTTAAACGCGGAAATCGGACCTCGAATGGATCCTAAACTGGTCAAAAACGACAACTCTGACTCAAATCAGACATCTGGAACATCTTCCAGACGTCTTAAAAAGGGGTCTAGGTCATACCTCACTCTGTGCTGCTCCTCAGACGTCCAGAGGTCTTGTTGAACCGTCTAGAACCAGCTCCAGACGTCCGACCACCTCTCTGGACGTCTGGAGACGCTCTCCGCTGTCTGGTGACTGGCCTAGACGTCTGAACCCCGTGGGAGGGCGTGTCCCGCGCCTTCCCGAAGCGAATCCTGCATGCGCACGCAAAACTCCCTCAGCAAGGCATACGATAGAGCTTCAGCGGAACAGCTTGCATGGCCGTATCCGCAAAAGGAAGGTATAGGCACAATACGTACCTATCAACCGTCTGGAGCTTCTTCCAGACGTCATTCGCGTTGTCTGGATGTAGGTCCAGACGTCTGATTCTGGGAAAAATCCCAGAATCAGAAGCTCCTTCGTCTTCTTCCCACTGCGCGCGGCTGCGCCGCGCTCGTCCGCCCGCTGCCTGAGCTGCAGCAGCACCGGGGAAACCTCCCCAGCATAACGCTCCTCCGCGCGCACGCCGACTGCCCTCGAGCTGCTCCGGCGAGCTCTCTCTCTCACGGCTCGCGCGCTCTCTCCTCTTCCCTCTCGCTGCACCTCTCCTCTTCGCCACTACACCCGGCAGCAGCTGCTGCCCTCGCTCTTGCTCTCGCGCTGGGGAAGGAGGAGACGGATGGATGTGGGTGGCGTGAGGGAGAGGAGGATAAGAGTATTTGTAGGCACGGTGTGGGGGCAGTTCTGCAAGTCGGTGAGGGGAGAGAAAAAGAAGAGGGCGGCGGGTTTCAGTCTGCTCGCGGCACGCGTGGACTCGTGATTGTACGCACGCAAAAATTAATTTCCAGACGTCTGGGAAGGCGTCCAGACGGCTAACCAGACGTCTTGACCAACTCCCAGACATCTTAAAGTGTTTTGATGTCACGGGTCTTAACAACATCCAACAGACCATTTTTATCCTAATCCTTCCCACACTTTTCACCAACCTATCCTAGTCGTAGATCCACAACGACCTTGACCTACACTACCTAGTCACCTGAGCTGCCATTCACCAATATACTCCACACTCTCCTGCAACCCATCGACTCCCCTCCTACTTCCTTGGGTCGATCCTTTCTTCCCTCTCCAGCTTCTTCTTCTTCACTCTTCGCCTCTTGTGACAGAGGCAACATCATCTCCCTCCTTTGTCCACGTCGAGCTAGATCACATAACTCTAGGGCACATCTTAGGAGTCCCACTAGTGGATTCTTCTTCGCTGGAGGCCTTCTTCCTCAATTCGTTACCATTGATTGCCTGTCATGGTCCTAGAGATCCCATTCATCCAATTAGAGTAGATTTTAATGCTTTCTAGATAGATTTATTGCTTTCTTAGATTAGATTAGTTAGATTAGAGAAACAATTACTAATTGAGTTGGTCTGGATTAGTTTAGTTAAGAATAGATCAATGTAGTATCAATCCACCTCCTTTGATCAATTCATGTTAGAGGAGATGAATTCACACCTTCATTTTGATCCATATGCTTCCTCTACTCTCCATGATCACCTTCTTCTGATCTCCTTGATGTTTTAATCACATGAACACTCCACTCATCAGAGCCTTTATAGATCTAAAGGTCTCTAGCTTCTCTATCTATAATTGCACTCAAATTCACATGAGGGTCATATTAGTTAGTTCATATGACCACAATGGCCCTCTCCCTGATTTGAATTGAACGGATTCACTCAATTCATTTGGATTTAATTTTCATGCTTGATCTACAGGTCTGGGATTCAATCTGGTTTAAATTGATTTTAATTGAATGAATTGAGTTGATAATCATTTAATTGGTCTAATTGTGACGGGTTTGAGCTTTTGTAATTAGATTTTCATGGTGAATTAAGCTCGCACCCAATTTTAGTTTGAGTTCCTATCAGAGTTCATCACCTGGAGAGCATGGTCGATGAAAATCAATTGCACTGATTTGAGATCCATGCAATAATCTAGTAGGTTCTAGAGGATTGCGATAGGTTCCTGAACACCAATTAATGGTGTGCAGGAATCCAAATTGATCAAGTCATTTGGATGATCACACATTAAATGCCCACCTGGGCGACATCTGATTTTAATTCAAAATGGTTTTAATCTACTAATTGAAGATTGTGTGATGTTTAGAGGATTTTAAGGAAGGTCTGAGACTCGATTTTTGAGGATTTTGATTCCTTATTTGAGCTACTTGTCACTCTATCTGTAGCAGCAGAAGGGAAATTAGATAAGGAATTTAGGGTTTGATGAACCTTGGTTGAATTTTTAACACATTTCAAAATGATTAATAGTTGTTTGCGATACCTGAGATTGGGATTTACTTGTTTTAAATTGGATTTGTGATTTTTGATTGTAATATTCAAGTTTCAAGCTGATATGTTGATTTAATGCTTCAACCAAGTTTCTAATACCTGGCACAAGATCCTAAAAGGGTTTTCAAAGATTAGGTGACATGTAGAAGTGATTGCATCAGTGAGTTGGGATTGTTTGACTAAGCTTTTATTAGCATGACAATAGTTGTTTTATTTTGGTTGAGAATGTGACAAGTTTTGAGCATAGATTTGAATTGAGTTTTAAGTGATTTTGTGTTAATAAAGGTTTCTTGATTTGGATTGTATATGGTTATATGTTCTTAGATCATAAACAAATCGTGGGATGCAATATTTGAGCTTAAACCAGGTTGGAGTTTTTATTATCAGTAACTAATGATTGATGAAACTGAAAGGGGTATTAAACCTCAATGCTAAGTAGGTTTTGGCTCAAATGAAGTTCAACCAAGCTTTGTTGATGATTGTATGATAGATCAAGCATTCATCTATGTATAGAAATTGAATTTTTTTGTAGAATAATAAGAAATTCTTGTTGTAAATCCAATTGAAGTTTGTTGTCAGCACATAAACTGTCTGAAATCTGCCATAAATGTATTCCAATGTCCATTCAAGTGTTAAAGCATGTTTTTATGATTGATTTTGGTTTTAAATGATATTTGGAAGGTTTTAAGTTCATCTTCTACATTTCTAGATCTTTTGACTAAATTTTAAGGCTTTGAGCTTATGTTCAAACATCCATTAAGCCTTATTTTGGCCAAATTGTAAATACATAAAAAATAAAAAATAAATGTAAATAAATAAAATAAAGGTGTATTGAGTGAGATTAGGTTTAGTTTTAGGTGTGTGTGAGTTCAGATTTAGGTTTTGAGGCCATTAGTTAGGAGAACATACCAGTAGAAGTCTAGGTCTTCTTTAGTTTGAAATAAAAGAAAACAACATAAAAACACCAAAAAAGGAGTCTTCTTCCCTTTCTTCTCAACTTTCCCTCCTCTTCCTCAATCTCTATAAATCATAAAAAGAAAATAAAAATTTCAAAAATTCCATAAAAATAGCTTTGTATATAGTATTTACACTTGTATATATGCTTAAATTAGTTATATATAGTGATTTATATGTACATAAAGTATGTAAATAACTTATATATTTATTTTATTTACTTAGGTAGATATTTATGTTGAGTTATACAGTATATATTATAATAATATAATTATATATATATTTATATTATATGTACATAATCCATAAGTTTTTATAAATAACTATGTATATGTTTATAAACACAAATGTAACTGTAGATATAACTTAAAGTAATTATAATGTACAGTAATATATCCCTATATTTATTTAATTATTTATATATTGTACATAATTATGTATATAAGTTAATTAGGTATATTATTAAGTTAATATAATTTAAATTAGTAAATTAATAGATTATTGAAATAAATTATGTTGTATAGTTGTATATTATAGTTTAAAGTATTTTCAATTTATTTACAGCTTATTTATAATGTAGATTAGTATTTATATTGTATATATATGTATATATATGTAAAATAATGTGTTTAAATGTGTATAAATAGAAATAAATCAATAAAAGTAAATTAAAAATATGTGATAATAAGTTAATAATGTATATTAACTAATTTATAAGTAAATTATACCATTAATTTATAAATTTGTACTTTAATTAAGGAATTAATGTTAAAATCAACATGTATTTTTACCTAACTTTAACTAATTTTTAAATATACTTATATATTTAATTATTGTAAAATAACTATACCAATAAGAAGCCCTATGTATAGGCTACATGTACGTATAATTTAATAAATAAATAAATATTTATTTAACCCCTTTTTTAGCTCCTAAAATTGGCCTAAAATTGCGCTAAGCGCAACAATTTTGGCACTTGAAATGGTCCCACATCGGAAGACATCGACCACCTATTGCCATATTTAAGCAAATGCATGCTAGGATCGGCCGTCCAGTAATTGGGTAGGATTCCAACGAGCATTTTGACCTTTGACCATATTGAGAGAGAGAGATTCCCATGTGGGCGTAGGCTTGTGGGCCGAGCGAGCTTGGTAGGATGGTGTTGGCCGAAAACTATGCAAAAACACTAAATAAAAACTTAGGCCTGACTTAGTAGTGATCGATTAGGCCCCTTGAGTTGTAGATTCCACGAAACGTTGGGCTTGCCAATTCCAAATATTTTTTAGGTTAGAGGTTAAGTTAAGGTTAAAATCAACTAAATGTTGAGTGCATTTGTGTTAGTTTGTGTGCGTGAGTGTAGTTAGTTAAGTGTGAGTCATAACTAGTAGAGTGTGTGTGTTATTTAGTGTAAGTGTTAGTATATGTATGTTAGTATACTTATATAGTTCGTAGTATAATGCTTGTATATAGGTATATATATATATATTTGCCTTGTTTTGTATATCATTGTTTTTAAGGCTTTTTAGTGATGTTTACAAATGTTAGTGTATATAGTATATATCTGTTAGTATGGTATGTAATATAGATATGTATATACATTCTTTTTATGCCTATATTAAGGCATTACTTAGATAGTATTGAACTTAATTAACCTCGATTAGTTCAGATTAGTTTTTAATGCCTTTATACCTGTATATATTCTTGAGGCATTGTCATTAACATAGTTCATTCATTGTTGTACATAATTGACTTAGATTAGTTCATTCTTTGATTCTTTCATTCATTATCTATTCTGATGTAAATAAACTTCACATTTTTGGAATAAAAGATGATTTTTGGATAATAGAGAGTGATGTATATCAATAACTGCCTCTCGTTGAATGATTTGGAATAAAACCAGTAAAAATTGTATATAAATAAATACATCCATCTAGATTGTGACATGATGAGAATATTTTTCACAATGAAAAGTTAGGGTTTTGGAAACCCGTCATCCCAGTCGCAAAAATTGTTACCAAATAAAATTTACCGAAACTCAAACGGAGTCCCGAGTAGAACATGGGGAGGCGACGGTTGTTTCTTTGAAATCCGCATTTCGATTTGTTTCATTTTGGTATTTTTGGGGCTTTGTGAATTTTTGTATTTTTATAATGAAGAACAAGCCAAGATAATCTACTGGCGAAAATATGTAAAGAGAGGGAGAGTAGGGAAATGAAGGAAATCTGATATATCAAAATAATGTTTATTACACTAAATAGAGATATGCTAAGCAAAATCACAAAAGAAAGAAGATGAGAAGAAATCCCCAAAGCAAATGTCTGACTAGACGATGGTGCTTGGCGGCGGCCTGGATGGAGGAGGTGAGGTGCTTGGACGTTGGTGATGAAGCACAAGAAGAATCCGGGTGGAGGAAAGTTTTTCCAAGCTAGTAGGAATGGGGATGAGGTGGCAGAGATGATCAGCTTCCTGAATGGAGGTGGGAGGACAACCCTTTGGTCACCTATGAAGGTGGTGAGAGGTAGGCTGAATATTTGGTGGATGTGGAGGATTTCTAAAGTAAGAGGTGGTCTAGGGCTTGAGAGGGAGCTCTTGGGAGCTTTGGTAGCTTTTGGAGCTCTTCAGTAGGTTGGAATAGCATAGGAAGTGATGGCTAGGCAAGGGGGGTGTGTAGGTCCTTATATAGTGGACGAGAGGGGGCTAAAATGGGCATGGGACAATTAGCAACCTCCAGGACATCGCTGTAGATCCCGCTCATACGTCGCTGTATCCAACTCATGCTTGCTCATGCGCTCGCTGTAGAGAGCTGTGCTTTGCTGGTCGTCCATCTTGTGCGTTGATCGCGCTCGTGCGATGCTAGTCGTCCATCTCAGGTCTCTAGCTACCATCGTGTGCGTCTGCTGGCACTCGCTAAGCTGTAGTGGAGTGGATCACCTCCCTTGGATGGCGAATGAAGGGCTCTGATGGCACGGGAGATGACTCTTCAGATTGAACCTTACTCAATCAAACGGTGGAGATCACGTCAGACGACTTAAGCATCGCGCCCCTTGTGCGCGTACGATCGCACGTCAGCCCGCACGTTGGATCTCGCGTGTGCGAGTCGTGCGCATCGGGTGGCACCACATAGCCGCTTCCTTCGCCACTGAATCGCCCATTGATGGCTCAATTTTCACCTGTGTGTGCTCGGCGGATTAAATTCGCGCATAGGTCTTTGATCGATCGTTCGCGTGTTGCAAGTGGATGCATTGACCATTGTGCCGAGGGCAAGTTTGCGTCGGGTTTTGGAATTAAAGCTCACGCACCCACGACCGTTGCATCTTGATCTAACGACCAAGATTGTGTGAAGCTCTTCTCTGCTTGGCTTGAGGCGGGCAACGTGGCCCCTTGAAGACTGTTGGATTCGAATCCAACGGCTGAGATTTTGCAAGTGTGGCTTAGGAGGAGCGGCTGTAGTCAGGCTGGAGGGCTGCGATGGCGCCACGTGGCGCCATCGTGGTTGTCCAACTTCTTGTAGAGGGTGCTACGAACTCTGTTTGGAGTGGTTTTTGCACTGATGGACTGCGGTCATCGTTTCGGATCCATCTGTACAGTTGTATTTTTCATCCAAAGCCTGCGAAGATGTTGCATTGCCCCCTGTCCATATGAAATGTAGATATTAATATACAAATTACACAAATTATCTTAAATGTAATGTAATAAATGTTATACATTATTCACAATGCTATTTGCAATGTTAAGCTTAGGAACTATCATAAGTCGGCATTTTATCATGAATAAATACGTATTTATCATGACACTATACTACGACATGATTAATTAACCCTAATTAACATGCTCTCTAGAAGGCACATCATTAGATGGGCCTTGTGAATTTAACTAAGTGTTGAGTGTGACTAAACTAAGTGTAGACTAAGTGTTGTAAAATAAACCAAGTGTTGAGTGATGTGTTAAGTGTATAATCTATTGTGTGTTGTGTTAATTATTATCTCTTTTTGCCTATTCTTGTACATTAATTTTTAGGTATTTGTGTATATAAGTATTCCTTCTTTTTATGCTTTTTGTATAAGTTGTATATAGATAGTTTAGTTGTAATTAAATAAATACTTAGTTTGTAAATAGAATAAAGTGTAAATAACGTAGTTTAGATTAGAACCATTTTTTGATGCCTCTTATCCCTTTATATTTTTAAGGGATTGTATTACTAATACTAATTCATTTGTTTTAACTTGTATATAATTAACCTAGATTATTTCTTGTATATAAATTGAATTAATTCTAATTCAATTATTTGTAAATAACATTAATATTTTTGGAATAAAAGCTTGATTTTGGATCATAGAGAGTGATGTATATTAACTGTCTCCCAATGAATGACCTGAAATAAAATCAGTAAAAATTATATATAAATAAAATGATATCTATCAGGATTGCAACCTTATGCTACTAACATGACTATGACATTAAATAACCCTAATTAACATGCAATCCTAATGATACATCACATGGCAATATTTACATCAATACAGTTTTGTTTTCCACCTCCCTCAACAAATCTTGTCATATTAAACATTGGAGTTCGAGTGATACAACATTACGATTTTTTACTTATGATATTGAGAAAAGAGAGATATTTTCTAAAGGATGTAGGTTCAAAAACGTACGTTGCAACATATTTTACAACGAATGCCCTTACTAAAAATGGACTTCCATTCATGTCAAAAATCAACCCATACCAGCGTTTTCACTCAAAACAAATAACTGTGGGATCCATGCATCATCACCCAAAAAGTAACCCATTATTGAAATTGCATTAGAGAGGAGGTGAATAGTGCGGGATAAAAATTATGTCACGCAATCATTCGCCACAAGACACAAGGATATTTACATGGAAACCCAACTCGGGTAAAAACCACCACTTAAGCCTCTCGACTTAGGATTTCCCAGTCAACCGAGTCGACCAAATACACTAATTGAACTACTTGAACGAGGGTAGTGCAATGTCAATACAACCACGCTACTTTGACCCAAGGGTAGCGTACCTCAAATCCCTCTTCTTCATGAAGAGTATTTTGCCTCACGAAGGAGAAGGAAATTTGCCATGTGAATACACAACCAAAAATAAAATGAAAAGTACAACCTATAGAGCCCAAATGTAAGATTTAAACTATGCTACTATAGGCAAGGTGACTTCCCTAGGATGGAACTGAGTAGGCATGATTGCACAGAGATTCATTGCTCTTGGATGTGAAGTATAGAGCTTAGAGAGGATGAACTTCTCTTCTAGATGATCTCTTTCTTTTAAACACTCAAATGGTGGAAAGTATTGTTCCTTTTGGTGTTAATGCCAAGGGGAGGTCCTCTTCTATTTATAAACGTGTTAGGAACCTTCAAGAAGGCCTTGGAGAGGGCTCACAGCTGTTGGAAACAATTCCAAGGCAAATTAGGCCGAAATCAGGGTCATAATGATTCCGACAGCAGAATCAAACATCTAATTTTAGGGTCAGACGTCTGGTCAGATGTCTAATGACATGTTTGGACGTCTGATCTAAAGGGTCAGAGTTCCTGATTTCGTCGGATGGAAACAAGATCTAGGTTAGACGTCTAGAAAGCTATTTTAGGATGTCTAGGTAGAAATTTAAATGTCTAATTTTGTGCAGGTTTGTTCCTATTTTGGATCAGATCCAAACAGGGTTCTTGTATATATGTGTCAGACGACAAGTTGGATGTCTGATAGATGATTTGGACGTCTAATACAAAGGGTACTCTGCAAGAATTGATTTTTAAGATGCAATGATTAGATTTGGTATGACGACATTGGAATTTAATCTAATGTCTTTTTATCAGACATCTTGATGGCTCTATGGATGTTTGATAATATTAATAAAATATTCCTAACAATGTTCTCGAAGGAGTTGGGTTGCTGGGCCAACAATCCTATTATTGGACATTTAGAAAAGGTGTCAGATGTCTGGAACAGAGTCAGGTCATCTTATTACAAAGATCAGAGACCACTATCACTAGCCTATGTTATTGAACGTCTGGTGAGAATATTAGATGACTTAAAGTCCAAGATCAGTGATGTAGACACATCCATTTAGGTTAAAATACCTATTTATGCATGATCTTATTCTTAGAGATGCATTTAATATTATAAATATTACATAGTATGCATCATTCTGTATTTAGAATAATTTGTATAAATTTTAGGTTAATTTGCATCCTTTTATGGCTAAGAGAGAAGGAGATTTATTGCAGGGCCTCGGATTGATGATCCAACCGTACGGATCTGATCAAGACGACGATTGGAGTTTAACGTCTCCAAAATTGCCTTGATCGGAGTCCCGTAGCACATTATGTAGTTCGAGGAAGATCAAAGGCCAATGGGAAAGGTGGCATCAATCTAAACCTCAGACGACAAATCCAACCACATGATGGATCTGGATTGACAATCGCAGCTCAACGACGCAAAAATCGACCCAATCCAACATCCGTGGCATCATCTACGAGCAAAAGAAGGTGGACGATCCAGATGGTGCCATGTTCAGCCACCCAACACTAGAGCGTCCGCAGATAAGATCTTATCTGTTGGATCTTGATCCAACGGCTGAGCACGCGTCACACCACTTTCATCAGGTCGACAATTTGGCAACTTGGTATATTGGTCACGACCCTAATTTGCAACATGAGGCACGGTTTCAAAACTCGTAAGCACCTCTAATCCACAATGCAGGAGGGCTGCGCAAAATTGGATCATGTGATGCCTGATGAGTGGGTTGGATGAGGTTGCATGGAAGCATAGATGAAGAGGAGCACACGCGTGCTATCGTACGCGCGATCCCACGCTCCATTTGACGCGTGCTTGAGGCGCGATCCGCGGTCTACCCTTAGTTGTATGATTTGAATTGAATGGCTGCCATTAGATCACTCACGTGCTCAACGTGATTTCAAAGAGCGGACGCCAGCGGTGGTGTGATGGCTTCAGCGATGTTTAGAGCAGATCTTCAGCGACACTTTTGATGCCACTAAATGTCCCATGCACGAAATGTCTTCTCTCCTCCACTATAAATGGACCATTACCCCTCCCATTCTTCTTCATCTCTTCCTTTCTCTCCCTCACCACCTCCAAGGCTCTAGAGAGAGTTTGTCCCAAGCCCGAGATGCCCCTTTAGAGTAGAAATTAAACATTTTTTCCAGCTTCTCACCCCCCTTTGTGGAGCATCCTATAGTCGTCCTCTCACCACATTCGGGAAGTAGATCCTTGTTGCGACGCTATCTTGCCTTGTCCTCCTTCCTCCGATGTCGTTCTTCATCCATCTCCTCACCACTATCATCTAGGTGCCATTAGAGCGAGTCATCCTCCAAGCGACTGTTGAGAGGGATTCTTCTCAACCCATTCTATCTTTTATTGCTTTTAGTGTAGTTGGAATTAGTTGTAATAGACATGGCTTGATTTTATGAAATATTTCTCTCTCTCTCTTATTCTGCTAGAGTAGCTTAGAATAGATAACAAACATTTCGCTTGATATTCTATCTTATAAAACTACCAAAAAGAAATCTCAGATAAAAATAACAAAAACAAATAAAATCAAAATGAGGATTTCAAAACCAAACGTTCGCCTCCCTGTGTTCGACTCGAGACTCACTTTAAATTTCGGTTATAAATTTATTTGGTAGCGATATTTTGCGACTACGATGACGAGTTCTCTAAAACCTTGATTTTACTCGCGAAAAATACGCTCATCATTTTAGCGCCGTTGCGGGGAGGAAACACTCTTTGATTTTTCTCGCGTTTACCGCCTTACATAACTTTTTAGCTCACTTTGCTCCTTTCTTTCTGTGATTACAGGTACCCTTCCAAGGCGAGCCAAAGCGGAATAGATTGGAGTAAAGTGTAGTTAGAAGATTTTGTAAGTGTATCCTCACCACCCCCACCCTAGATTTCATTTCGCCACACTAGTAAATCAAACCCAAACTGACTTAGGTGCTTGCATAAACCCTAGGTTAGCCTTGGTTGTTTGATTGTCACTTCACCTCACCTCACCCATCCGCATAAATTAAAAATACAAAAAAATTACTCTTCTCTTCTTGTGGGATTAAGCTAAAAGTGACACACCTTAAATACCCATAAATTTCTCGACCTAAGACGCACGATCACTTTGATTCTATCACTTAACTCGATATTTGACCTGTGGACTAAGTACACTTCACCTTAATACACATAAGTGAGTAGAAATCAGATTAGGTTATGACATTTTGTGCGCCTTAATCCATGGTCTGAATAGGCCAATTGATTGAGTTGTTTGGGTTGCACCACTTAAGATAAAAGTGATTCATCAATAGCTTTCTTTTTAGGGTTAATTTTTAGGAACCAACCAGGCACTCCACATTATTTTTGATTTTTAAAGGAATATATCATCACCGATTTTTTCAAAACTTGGAGTTTTCTATTAAACCTGATTGAGTGAACCTAAAGATTAAACCCTAAAAGCTACTAAACAAGGTTAAACCCTAAAAGACATATCATAAAATAACCTTGTTTGAAAACCCTTGTTGTGCACGCACACACATATTAATCAATTCTTAAGGGCACAACCCATCTAAAGGGCCCATCACATTCCAAGAGCACAATCATCTCAAGACTAATTAAAACTGAGTAAACGTTGGCCTTAAGGATTAACTCGCTCTTTGGGACTCCATCTGAGATTTTTTTCAATTAATCTACTTCTATCGGTCCATCTGATGTCTAGCTAGGAGAGTAGTGTCAAACGACTACGGTTGGGGGGTATCAAAGGAACCGGAGGTACAAGCCAAAGGAAGAACTTTCTCCCCAATCCCTCCCTCTAATTGGTTGGATTGACCGGATAGAAGTAGATCAAATCGATTCTTCATCTCAAGATGGGTTCTAAGAGTCTATAGGTCTTTAGGCTACCCAATTTAAGGACATGTTTGGTTTGATTGTATTGCAGGACACTTTTCTCTCTTCTATTTTCCCTCCTACTTTGTCATGGACCCTTCCACATCTTACTCACATTTCCAATCCTACCCTCCTACCACCACTTATCCCCAAGATGATTACTATCCCGACCCGACTTATGACTACTCATTCCCTAGTTGGGATAACTTTGATTGTGGATATGATTCCGAACCTCAATGTCCAGGACCTAGCCTTGGACATCATGATTATGATTATTATCCTTCCTAAAGTTACACTGATTATTGATCTCCACCCTTCGATGATCAAACCAACCCGATCTACAATTAGGAAGGACATGATGATTATAACACCTACCCTCCCCAGGATTATGCTGAATATAGGTCACCACCCCTCTTTGATCAACTTGAAACGACCTATTATCAGGGAGGAACCCAAGAACCTCAATATCTTGACTCCCCTAGTTTTAACTCAAACCCACCCAACCCTGAATCAAATCATTTGATTTAGGTGAACCAGGTCCAAGATAGGGTGTTGGCTAATTTGAGAAACACCATACGATCTTTAAAAACCCAGCCAACACCTTGCAATGAAGAACTGGAACCCCTGATTCAAATGATTGACGGTCTGAATAGTTCGTTATTGGATTGGCTCCAAGATATCGAGGATAAGGGCCTGAGTGAGTTTTTGTTGGGGAAATTGTCGAGATTGAGGATGAAATTTGTTGTGCCCTAGTCCAATCTTGGGATGATTCTCAGGATGAACCCCCTTCAGGAGAGCCAATGTCAGAACCCGCTCAGGCACCTATAGGGGGAGACAATTTTATGAGACCAGGGATGACCAGGTTAGTTTAGAGCAACCCATTAAGGATGAATCGATTTTCTCACCCGAGATCCCCAAGCCAGGGAGCGAAGAGAAATATGTCTCCATGGACCAGGAGATGACATATGATTTTGAGACATATATAAATGAGGATCATGAATTCTTTGATTTTGAGGATGAAGAATCTCTAGGTGAAGTCTCACTTGAGCTTAAAGAAAATGATTTTAGTGAGACAAACGGGCCTGAGGAATCTGATGAACCATTTGATAGCTCGATAATTGAGGATTATGATCCAATTGGGGCCGACATGGAGGATTCCGATCTAGAGTTATTGGATGATTCAATCAGTAGCCTCATTCCTCAACCACACCCTAAAGAACGGAATGATGATATTCTTGAGATCACCAGACCTAAGTCAATCCTGATTGAGCCACAATTGTTTAACATTTTAGATGGGGTGTATAATGATTTAAAGGTCCTGGAAACCATGATTTTGGAGGGTAGAAATTTGGAAATGAAAATTTGGGAGGTTACTTCTGAGGGAAATACAATTTTGAATTTAAGGATTCCTGTTGACCTAAAACCACCTACCTTCTATCAGGACCCTTATGATATTTTTGATGTGCAACCCAAGTACAAAATAATTGACTATCTTTTTGAGCTGAACTCTAAGTGGACACCTAAATCTAGTGAATCAGATCTACCTATTGTCCGCCACTTTAGACTTGGGTTGCACATCACAAAACTGCAGGCTCAGCCCCATAAACACAAAAATCTCCATTTCTGGGTGATTTTCATCCAGAACCTTAGAACTACCCGACTCTGAGGCATGGGCCTACACCAAAATCTGGTCCACCTGCTGGCAGGACCGAAGATCAATATTTTTATTTTGATTTTGATCTACACTTGTGAATTCTTAATTTCTTCTTTGTTTGTATATTATGCCTAGCTAAAGGCAATAAACTTAGCATGTATGTATACTCCTTTCTCTCTGCGGAGTTGACCAGATCTATCATGAAATTCAGGTGATATTCTGTTTACTTTGCCCTTTTGATGTCTTTATTTTTACAATGAGGACATTGCATCATTTAGGCATGGGGGGGTGGATACTCAATCCTGAGATTAGTTTGTTAGCTTCGTGGAATTTCTTTTATTTTCTTTAAAAAAAATTTTAAATTCAAAAAGGCAAAAAAAAAAAAGAATAAGGA
Organism: Thalassia testudinum; assembly: GCA_037157565.1. Classification (NCBI taxonomy): domain Eukaryota; kingdom Viridiplantae; phylum Streptophyta; class Magnoliopsida; order Alismatales; family Hydrocharitaceae; genus Thalassia; species Thalassia testudinum. The sequence continues at coordinate 120,314,100 of JAZHRO010000036.1, read as the reverse complement.
GAAGAGAACTTAGTCATTAGGAGTTGTTAACTTTAAGAAATGATACTTTAGGACCTGAACACTTCGACTCTTTAGGTCTTCGAGTTTAATTAGCTCAGGTGTCTACTAAAATGTGTACTTGGTCTCGAGTCCTCGCTAAGTTAATTTTATTTTAATTTGGTTAATAAATTGGGGTGATAAGTACTTGACTTATCAACCCTCCCTCTGATTTGAGGGGACTTTAAGTCTAAAGCATCTACATACTATTTGCACTGACTCACTTTTCGATGATTTTTATGGAAATTAGGTAGCTAATGAACTTTCTAGGGTAGTATGGCTGCAAGTTATTGTGGGTAATAGTCCATTGGCTAATTGTTTAGAGCCCAACTACATGACCATTCTCTTTCTACTATCTTTATGTAAATCTTAGATTTCAAAGAGCGGATGACAGCGGTGGTGTGATGGCTTTAGCGACATTTAGGGCAGATCTTCAGTGATGCCTTTGATGTCACTAAATGTCCCATGCACGAAATTCTTCTCTCCTCCACTATAAAAGGATCATTACCCCTCCCATTCTTCTTTATCTCTTCCTTTCTCTCCCTCACCACCTCCAAGGCTCTAAAGAGAGCTTGTTTCAAGTCCGGGATGCTGCTTTAGAGTAGAAATTAAACATTTTTTTCCGCTTCTCACCCCCTTTCGTGGAGCATCCTGTGGCCGTTCTCTCACCACATTTGGGAAGTAGATCCTTGCTGCGACGCCGTTGATGGGAACACCATCATAAGCCCTAACTAGCCACTTTTAGTCAGGTTTGAAAGATAAATGTTCCTACATAACCATCTGAGGGTTATAACTCCACTCCATTCTATTTTGAGAAGAGAATTGGAAACTAGGGTTAATTCTGTAATTTTAATAGCATATCATGAACACAGAATAACCAAGGGGTTTTTTAGGGGTAAAATGAAGGTCAAATGAGCATTAACGACTAATAAGTGGGTCAATGCAGATAGAAACAGGGTTTCACGCATTTCAAGAATAATATAGCACTCAACCCTAATTTAGACTCGGTTAAATTACAAAGGTTTTGGTCAGGATGAAATTCATCTAAATCTCCTTAAGTTCATATAAAAATATTTCTTTAGGCTTAGTATCCTTGATTTGACCATGTGAACCTATTTTGACCTTAAATAGAGTCACAGACAGATTTCTACCCTAATTTGGATTTCTATGTAAATTGCCTAGTCAAGCTTGGTAAAAAATGAAATCTGATTTTACCATCAGATTCCTTTGGTCCAAATTATGTTTGTGCCAAAATTTGGGCCCAATCAGAGTCCATCTTGACTTAGTTTGCATTTTAGTCCATTTAAACTCCTTTCCTTTCAATTAAACCCCTAACTTTCAAAATATTTACATTGAGCCCCCTAACTTCTTGTTGTTTTCTTTAAAATGGTCCCTACTGCCATTGGTGTGAATGAAGCACCTCCTCCAAAATTCAAGCGAGGTTTTCTCACTTGATTCTCAATCAAATCCTCCCAAAAATGGAAGGGAGATTCTTTGAGAGATCCCTTATCATTTGAACCACAGATTGGACCTTCATTTGCATCGAGAAGCCCATGTGAGCACTCACAATCTCAAGGATCTTCCTTGAGTTTTCAAGCTCGCCAAGCTTCATACCTCATTTGGACTCCCCCCTAAGGCCTTTAAAAGGATCCCCCACATGATACCATGCTCCTTAGCGAAGTCTAGAGCCATAAAACCCTCTCTTCCTCATCTCCGACCATCCACACCTTCATCTCTGACGAGCCTCTTTGTCCTCTTTGTCGAGTCGGCCAATGGTCCAATTGACCGGCCCAACATCCTCCCCTTATCCTCGCGACCGTTGCCAGCCAAAGCACAGTTGCCATCTCCTTCTCCTTCCTTGCCGTCGTATCGTCGTTGACTCCTCCTTCTTCGGCACCAGCCTATCATAACCGGTTGTAGCCGCCCACTATCTCCCTCTCTAACTCTCTTTCTCTCTTCCTCTCTCCTTCTTGAATCTTCCTAACCCCTTCCTTTCCTTTTTCGACCGCCGACAAGCCCTCAACGACCTTCATCTTCTTCCGCTCCAGCCGAACTCCTGTGAGCCCATGCCAATGCCACACAGCACCAAACTCCATGCTACTAGTCCCACAACCTTCACCATCCCACGCCCACCAAAACCCTTGAAGAAATTGAGGGGATTGTCCACTCGACACCTTCACTGAACTCAACCTCCTCCTTACCACATCCTCGACTCCGCCAGGCCACCACACGATCCCTCACCACATGCAAACACCACCATCGCACTCACTGTCCTTCTGCGATCCTTCTAAGCTTCTTTGACATGGCCGCGAGGTCGTATTTGTGATTTCAGGTACCTGTTGGAGCTCCATCGCCGCCACCACCTTCTCCAGCTCCATTCGACATCTTCAAGCCGTGTTCTTCATCGCTACCACTCCTAGGTGTTGCGGCCGAGCTCCAAGTTCCTTTCTAGGCAGCCATTTGAAGTTGCCAGCTACTCCTTCGCCTGCAATTGAAGTCTTCTTCGCTTGCAGCTGCTGCGTGAAGAAGACGTGGGACATTAGTCCCGCATCGTGGACTGAGGCACCTCCAACTATGCGTATAAGGGAAAAGTCACAGAAGTTGTTCGCCTTCGTATCACTAGGGTCAAGTCCCTACCCGCACACACCCTTGCACACGTGCTTGTCACGCTCCTGTCCATGCCCTCACCCGCACTCACTCCTCGCGAGTTTGGGATGTGGATCCATTTACCCACTACCCGGGTTTGGTCTGTTTTGAGCTTGGAAAGGAAGAAAGAGAATCTGAAAGGGAGAGGGTGGGTTTTGTTGCCTTGGGAATTGAGCCCTCTCCTCTCTTAACACTTAGCATCTGCAGGCTTTGTGTGCCTCTGTTGGTTCTGCTGTTGTGTTCTTCTGAGGCTCTTGAGAGAAAGAGAGCCTTGAGCTCTTGTGAGGCCTTTGAGCCCTTCTGTTAAGGCGTCTAAAACCTGTGGTTGACGTCTAAGGCACTCTGCTAGTTAATGTTGGAATATTTGAATAACTTGACTGACGTGGATTATTGATTGTGATTTACTGTTCATTTATTTGAATAGTTGTGAGCTTAAATTTAAATGATTAATTTGGTGATTTAAATCACCATTTTAACCTGATCTTTTTGTATTATTCTTCTGATTTTTATTGAAATATCATTCTGAATATTATTGATTTCAATTGCATATATAATTCTTGTGATTGGTGAATTGAATTGCACAATTACTCCCTACGAACGATCTCAGACTCCTTTCTGAATCTGAGTTTTATAAATTTAAATGTTTTGAGCGATTTATCCTATACTTTAATGTATATCTTATACAACGATGATTTCACGCAAACAGCCGTCCTACCCCATCCTCCTTCCTCCAATGCTGTTCTTCTTTGTCTAGCTACTTAGTCATCTAGGTGCCGTCAGAGTGAGTTGTCCTCCAAGCAACCATCAAGGGGGATTCTTCTCAACCCATTCTATCATTTATTGCTTTTTAGTGAAGTTTCAATTAGTTGTAATAGACATAGCTTGCTTTTATGAAATATTTCTCTCTCTTTCTTATTCCACTAGAGTAGCTTAGAATAGATAACAAACATTTCTCTTAATGTTCTATCTTATAAAAATACCAAAAAAAAAATCTCAAAAGATAAAAACAACAAAAACAAATAAAATCAAAGCATGGATTTCAAAACCAAACGTTCGACTTCCCGTGTTCGACCCAGGACTCACTTTGACTTTCAGTTATAAATTTATTTGGTAGCGATATTTTGTGACTATGACGTCGGGGTCTCCAAAATCCGAATTTTACTCGCGAAAAATACGCTCATCAATCACACGTCTGAAACTAATGCTAGATGTCTAAACAGGTTGTCTAAATCCTATTTTGGATTTCCAAGTTTGTTCTAAGGTTTACATAAGTGTCCCAGGGATGTGTACGTGTTCCTAGGATTAAGGTGTTATCCTTTAGGCTCTTTAACAAAGAATTTAAGGAAAATAAAGAGTGAAATAAAAGAAAGATTACAATAAAACATTCTAAGTCCTATTCTTCTTCTCTTTAAGCTTTCACTCCATGCGCGCGAAGCTCAACATTCTAAGTCCTATTCTTCTTCTCTTTAAGCTTTCACTCCATGCGCGCGAAGCTCCATCTCCTTCATGAAGCTCCTCCTTTAGTTTCCTCCATGCTCCTTGATGCTTTTGCCCATGTACAAGTTCCTTATGTTTGATTCTATTTGTATTAATCCTGAAACTTATATGCTCAAATGTAAATATTAAAATACATGTGTTTTGTTATCGTTAAAATTAACGATGGTGGTGTATTTGTACTTACAATTATATTACAAGTGGAAAAATCAAGACACAGGTTGAAAATTATTTTCCACCATTTGAAAATAAAAAAACATCAATTGAAAAAGGGTTTCCATTAATGGAAATTGGTTTTGGACTTGGAAGGTGATTTTCCACCGGTGGAAAATCAAAATGAAAACACATCAGTGGAAAATAAAAATACACCGATTTGTTTTATCCCTCCACTAGTGGAAATTGATTTTGATTTTTATATATAAGTGAAAAGTGATTTTCCACCTGAAAATTGATTTCCATCCGTGTAAAATAAACATACACCAGTTGAGACAACCGGTTAAAACCACCAATGCCCTCCGCCCAACAAAAAAAAGCTACCATTCTCTCCAATGTGGGATAGATGAATAGGAAAATCAATGCTCTTGACAAAGTGAACGGTGGCGACTTGGCATCTAACGATATCATTAAGTTTAGTACTGTTTCCTGTCCTAAATCTGTAGTTGCTTTATCCACTTGCTGATCAATGGTCACCTTGCAATTTGCCTCATACAGACTTTACCCATATCTATCTATCTATCTATTTTGGGCTAGAATTTAAAACTGGCTACTTAATTTTGTGCATGCAAGCTTTTCTATCATTGGGAAATTGCAGTCGATTATGATGCATAAAATGCTTGAGAATTAGTAGTAAACCCTGACCATATATTTCCTAATGAGCCACGAGTTAGGAATTAAAATATGATAGAGCTTTTAGTACTCCTTTAGTTTTTGTTTGCTTATACCTGACGTGACTCCTTTTTGAATTACATCTGTAAGTGCAGTTCCCTCTTCAGAACTTTATGAGCTTATAGCAAATAGCAGTAACTGCTTTCTGACCTTCTGAGTTCCATTCCATTTCGGCATAGGTTGAGCAAAGGGTTCTCTGCAGTTCTCTGCTATAGACCATTGTCTTTTACTTAGAGACATGCTTGTATATACCGATGTATGGTGTTTGCTTATCTTTCGCTTTCAGCCAGCACGTTCATAGGATATGACTTTATGTACTTTTGTTAAAAACCAAGAGCAGAGACCGAAATAAATGCCTCCAACGTCCAAATAAATGATCCAAGTAATTGCACAAAATAGTTTTTTTTTTTTTCCAAGTAATTTCATGCTACCAAATAAAGAAATATATTGCCTTTCTCGAGAGAGGACTACTTGTTCGTCTTCATGATGGTGCAATTTCCAGTTGGGTCCTTGCCATCTTGCAGAAACGTCTGACATGTCTCTTCTAGTGTGTGTATCAATGCGTCAATGCATCTGCTGGATGATTTGTGCGTGAAAATGTGGCATAGGAAGTGGTATTCAGAATCTTGTTAAATATTAGTACTAATCCAGATTAAAATAATATTTATAACATGGATGTTGCAACTTTTGTTTATATATAATTACCACCCTAATTGTAAGGGATGTTACAAATGATAATCTCTATTAAAGCATGGGAATCCAAATGGAATGGGTCCATCAAATATATAATTAAAGTCCTTGCGAGATACAGTCACGATTTTACTGTTCACTTATTTTCCTTACTATAGTGTATTATTGTTTAAATAACTATTCGTCACACTTGACTTGTTAAATGTTTCCACAGTTGGTTACCGACTTTAATTGTGTTGGCGTCGTGCGGACGAGGGTTCGATTCTTCTCCACTGCTTTCGTAACTGCTACATGGTGCAGCGTTTTTTGTTATTGTGTTGCGGTTTTGGTTTACTGTACGTTCTCTTATTATATTTGTTTGCTGTAGGGGAGTTTTTTTTTTGGTTTGCTGTCGTACTGGGTATGTTTTTTGATTTTCCACGAGGAAAATTAAAATTTGGTTTTTCGCTAAAATTGGATTATTAAGATATACCTATAGAGCTATTTGTAGGTTCTTTTTCTCCTTTGGCTGTTGTAACGATCGGATTCCCGAGTCTTTACGAGACACGAGAACCGGACCGACTCGACTAATCCCAAGACCTAGTTATCCAACGAGGAAGTAATCAAAAGAGCAGTAAAATAAACCACACTCAGCATGAATATAACTAATAGTAAGAAAATACAGCAGTAAGGAAAGAAACCACTACAGTATATACCACCACAACAGCAGAACAACATTTATAATATAATATGAACTGCAGGTAAAGAAAAGTACAGCGGTAACAAGAACTACTCACTACAGTGGAACAAAAAGAGGTACAAGAGAACAGTGGTGACTCTACTGGACCCTACTCGGCCCAGCGTCCTCTGCAGCCGCTGACCCTGGCTGCTCAACACCTGGTCCTGAAAGGTAACGAGTGTAACACGTCAGTAAAACGCTGAGTAGAGTGGCAACTAAAACTAAAGAAACAGTAGAGTGTACATCAGCTGTTATGTTCTGTTACTTTCTTTATTTACGTCTTTCAGTTGGCTCACGATTTCATTTATTTCTTAGATCCTTTACTTGATCTTGAATGTTCCTCGTGGGAACGATCTTGATTGCAGTCTTTTCCAAAAAGTAGAAGTAGCACGTGGTGCTCTCCTGGCCGGGAGAGTCCCCCGTGGTGATCCTACTCTCAGTCAACCACCCCAAGGTCACGGACAGGCGTAACGGTGACTATGGCACGCGCGATAAACGCACAGGTAGCTAACCCGCACTGGCACGCAGTCAATCGTTTTCGTTAACGGGTGAGCCCAAAGCACAGCACGGAACCAGTACAGGGCAGAGCCCTCTCAGTAACAGGGGGGTCCAACCCCTCCACAGTAACCAAACAGGAGCCTTGCCCCTCCACAGTCCGCGCACCCTCGCCTGACTACCCTGGTTTGCCCCAGTGGGCCTAACAAGTCGGTGTAGGAGGCTAGTAGAACCCCGGGGCCCGTGGGGTAGCTAGTACCTCCCTACACTAGTAGCTCTCCTCGGTACTACGTACACGAGGGCCAGCAAGTCGGTACAAAGTGGCCAGTCCTAACCCCGGGTCCCTGGGGCGGCTGGCTCCGCTCTGCACTAAACAGGTACAGGTACTTCCCTTGGTACTACGTACCCAAGAGACAGCACACTACCACGTCTTTCTTTCTCGGTTCCATTCCTTTCTCTTTCCAGGAGTTTCACTCCTAATTCCCCGTAGGGTTCCAGCTCTTTTAACTCAGATCATCTAGGTTTCACTTTCCAGTTTCACTTTCTTACAATCCATGTTCTCAGTCACGTTTATTTATTCATAACAGGCAGCTGTTAATTCGATTTACAGGCAGCTATTTGTTCCTTTCCATTTTTCCAAGACTGCAGTATTCATATATTCCACTAGTTTTCCCCGTCCTAGGATTCATGCCATATCCTGGGATCTATCATACAATCTAGTTTTTCAGCCCTAGGATTCATGCAACACCTAGGATCTATCATTCAATCTATTTCTCATTCCTAGGATTCATGCAATGTCCTAGGTTCTATTTATGGTTCCATAATTTAACAGATTATACTAATAAACTTAAAAGCCACTCTACCGGTTACAACAGGTGTACTGGGGGTGTGGTCGGGAATCCCGCGTACCTCCGCAACCACCAAGATTGCAACGGAATGGGGTCCTATCACAAGGATCAAACACAAGGAGTTTCTCAAAATAATATACAACTACTGTAGACGGTTAGAGGATTTAATTCCGAAAAGCACGCAACTCGAAACGCGGAAAATGGACTCCGAACGAGCCCTAAACGGGTCGAAAACGATGAAACAGTGCAAAATCAGACGTCTGGAACTTCTTCCAGACGTCTTAAAAATGGAGATCAGATGGTACCTTGTCCTGCGTGATCTCTCAGACGTCCAGAAGCCTGCGGGGGCGTCTGGCCTAGTTCCCAGACGTCCGATGGTCACCCCGGACGTCTGGAAGTCATTCCCGTCGTCTGGCATTGCAGCCAAACGTCTGATTCGCGTTGGATGGCGAATACAGAACCTGCGCGTACCCATTTCTCTCTCTCAGTACGGACGGCCGAAGGAAAGGAAGAAGGACGAAAAAATAACTCACCTTTCAGATGTCTGGATAGTCCTCCAGACGTCCTCCCGTCGTCTGGTTGGAAGCCCAGACGTCTGATTCTGGAAAAATTTCCAGAATCAGGGGGTGACTCACCCTCCGCTCGCGACGCACGGCCGCGCCGCGTCTCGTCCGCCTGCTGCTCGAGCTGTAGCAGGCCTCCCGCGTCAGCCCGCGTCTGCTGCTCCCCCTGCCGGCCGGCCCTAGCAGCCCCGGCAAGCTCGCCCTCACAGCTGAGCGCATCCTCCCTCGCGCAGCACCTCCTCCCACGCTCACCGCAGCTGTCGCTGCCGTCGCTCACTCACGCTCGCACTCGCACACCGGCTGGAAGGAGAAGAGGAAGGGGGTGGAGGTGATGAGAGTGAGGGAGAGGGTGTGACGTTTTAAAGTTGCGTGGGGAGGAGAGAGAGAGCAGAACAGAGGGCGCAGCCTGTGGCCGTAGGAGAGAGGGAAAAAGGCACCCGCAGGTCTGCGCGCGCAGGCGCGCAGACACAACCGCGCGTGCCGTCGAAACCGAATCCCAAACGTCTGGAAGGGGTTCCAGACGTATGGTCCGACGTCTAGGCCACATCCCAGACGTCTTAAAAGACGTCTGAAGCCGCGCGTTCGTAACAGCCGTTGTATTGGACAGGTGATTTGATTTTCCATGTGAAAAATCAAATTTTGGCTTCTCGTTGTGGAAAATAGGGTTGCATTAGTTGGAATTGATTTTTCATTGCAGAAAATCACATTAAATTCGAAAGGTAGAAAATCAAAATGTACCATTTAAAATTATCATGCATTGCAATATGTGTTTATTTTTTTTCTTTCTTTTTTTTGTTGCCATTACTTTTTGTGTAGGATAATTTTGATATGATTTTAAATATTTCTCTACCGTAATAAGATGAAAATATTTTTTGTTGTTATTTTTTTAATAATAAAATTTTGATATAATTTTAATATTTTTACTCCACGCAGGACAGTGAGCTAAAAAATAATTTCTCTTTATTCTTTGAGGTTGGATCGATCATTGATGGCGGCTTAGGAGAAAATTGCCTATGCATGCACCGCACTCCTTTTATTCTCAGGACAAGAGTCACGACATTGTAACTTTTCTGACTCATGCTCAAGACATGTTAGAATTGTCGGTGGAGTGTTTTTCTATAAAGAACTCTAGGGTACTCCTCCTTATGAATTTTGATAATAACTAAACTATAAATTTGTGATCTATTGAATAATTTTCTATAAATTGAGATGCACGATGTTAAAAATCCTTGAATGAAGGAAAATATGAGCTTATGAATTGTGCTTGTAATAATTTGAAACTCTTGAACTATGGGGTGTGTTTGTCCAAATAGAGCATGCCAATGAGTAGACATTGTTTGAGGTGTGATACCTACAATCAATTGCATTGTGAAATGAAGTGAATAAAGTAAAGTGTGTGAGACCAAATCATCAGAGGGGGATGTGCTTCCATCCTTAAAAAGTTTGGTTCAGTGAAAAGCCTTAAATAAAAAGAACTCAATGACATGAAATAAGCTTCCTAACCACTTTTGAAGCCAAAAAGTTACCTTGAAAGAGTAGATAAGTGTACTGGTTCTCGATGGAGGGATCGAGTCTTCACTTGCATGAAGGAGTGGTTTGCTTGTTTGCCTCATGCTCATTACATTTTATCAACTCAAAAAAGGAGAGAATGTTGAGATATTAAGGAAAACATTGAGATAATATCAAAACATTAGAAAATTGTAATTTTTGATCTTTATAAAATATTAGAAATGTTTTATAAAATGTCCAAAATATTTTAAAAAAAGTTGTAAAAACTTTGAGGATAACTATACAATCATTACAGGTTATATAGTGCATGCAATTATTAACTCTTGAAAGATATGTCATGCATACATGCTTTGAACATTAATATTCTTGCTTATTATCTCCAAATATGTGCCTAAGTTTTTCACAAGTTTCAAGAACATGAATATAATGTGAATATTTGTATCTTAAGAATTACGAAGAAATGGGCATGATAATCAAGCATCACAAGTGTGAAGTGAATAACATAAGATCAAAAAATGCAATTGGAGCACTAGATGATGTGAAGATTCCATTTAATTTCATGACGATTATTTCAATTTATAGATTGATATTAAAGGTATCAAGATGGTTCACAATCAAACACTAATTAGGCTAACCAAGTTCAAACCAAACCATTTAGATTTGAGCCAATTAAGCCCAAGAGAATCAACACTAATGATTTGAGAAGTGATTATTGAGGAATCTCTGCCAAAGCGATTCTAAGATTCTAGAAGTGATTCTAAAGGAATCTTTGACAGAGCAATTATGAAATTTTAAAGAATATTTGGTGAAGTGATTTTGGAGGAATTGTTCATTGAGAATTGATTTTACATTTAGGGAGAAAGCCTAGTTGCCAAGTATAGAAGGGTTTCATCTATAACTTCTCAAGTGAATTAATTTTAAACCTTGTGCTCTAGATTATTAAGAAGCATATTAGGATTGTTTCCTATTAATAGGTATTTAATTTTGTGATAAATCTTGATTGTGCTATAGGATTGATTATTGTTGTTAATATCATATTCCTATTGTCCTATATTTGCTATATATATACATTTGAATATGAGATAGTGATGTGTTGTGATGAGTTTTTGTTGACTAGTGGTCGTAGTTAATTCTTTGGGTTGAGTTAACTATGTAAAACAACTTATGGTTAATCTACCTATGAACAAGCATGAGTTGCCTGATTGGCCGAGGGCTAATTGTCGTAAAGGGTTGAATAGCCCCATAAGTAATGTGAATTATAATGGATTTGTAACTAGAGGTCATGGGAAATTCTAAGGCAGAACAACCATAGGTAGGATTGAGGAAAAGGATAAAATCTTTGTGTCTTTGTGGTTTTATCATCATGCATTGTGGATTTTATGATTTTATAAATTTTGATTTGGTATATTGGCATGACATGCATCACTTTCACAATATAACTTTTGGACATCTTTGAATTGGGAAATTTAGTTCTAGAATGGAATTCATAAAGGGGAGCATTATTCACCCTCCTCTAAGACATTCCTTCTCAACAACATAGACATGTCCATTGGCTATAGCATGTGATTTGAGTTAATGGTGGAAAGATGTCACCTTTTTTTGTAAAGATAAATTGAGAACAACTAAAAAAAGGATCGAAAACAAGTGTCAAAGTGTCAAAATCTATCAAAGAATTGAAAATTTGCAATTGTTGTTATAGAGATTGGCTAAGAATGGGAATGAATTTGTTTGGTATCCAAAACAATTGTAAAAAGAGGAGCAATGAGAAGAAAATATGTTGGGGTGAACAAAGCTTGTTCTTGTTGATGATAAGGCACTTCCCACCTTCATTAGTTCTACTTCCACTAGAAGGATCAAACTAGAGCATAGAAATCATTATATGAGACGTAGCCCTAAGTGGGAGAGGGTGAAGAGAAAACATTGCATCCCCTAAGGAAGGAACTCATATGCCCCTAACAAGGGACTCAACTCTTGATAGGGGAACACCAAAACTCAAGGAGCAAAACAACAAACAAAATGAAAAAAGAAAATTACAACAAGGGAAAATAGAAGGTGTCAACATCGATTGGTTTCTTAGTAGTCACAAAAGGTTAACAATTGCTTCTCTACACTCTAGGATGATGACTGCACCTCTAAGAAGAGCCTCTTATCAATTTACCCAATTTACAGAAATGAGAAAACTAGTAAAGGCCAAAGGTCAGAACTATCTAATCTACATATTGGTCGTGCTTTGGTAATGCTTTCTCATATTGATTTATAGAATGGCCCAACCCCTTTGATTGAATCGAGCTATTGACAACAAGGGTAGTGAACGAGCCACCTTTGGTTGGACCTTTTTAATAGGTGAACAAGCCTCTTAGTCTAAGAATCGTAACTGGCCCTTGCACATCCCTACTTCCTCATGGTATGCACAACAAGTGATGTTAAACTAAGGCTCAAAGTAGAGGCACATGAGAGATGTTGAAGTGACATCTCTTGATGGTACTCTTGCTCGTTGATTATGCTAGATGGGAGGACTTAACTTGGGTAGCCACAATATTAACCTCTTGTTAAGGTCCACTACCTTGCATGTTGTGCAGTGAAATGGATTGGGAAAGGAACTTATAATAGCCATGACCATAGAAGAAGCTGGAGTCCACTATTGGAAGGATTGAAAGAGGATTTGTGATGTCATGCAAGTCCACCTTGCCAACAACCAAAGCACACTCAAGCTCTCCTCATCAATGATTGAGTCCTTGTAGGTGCATGTAAGAAGACAAGGATGGCCAAGAGAGGTAAGGCAAGCTGGGACATGATAGGTAGTTGCTGTCGATTCTTAAAGAAGAGAACCAAGGGATGAGGTAGGTAGTTGCTGATGTATGCTTGGGCTAGGGATCGGAGCATATGGGGCATGATGAAGAGGTAGATCTCTCCACATAAATAGTTAGGGAGGTTTGTGAGTAAAGCGAGCGTGGCAAAGGGAAAGAGGGTCCCAACAGCTAGCTTGCCATTCAGTTAAGAGCAAAAACATGTGATGTGAGGTAGATGATGGGTAGGGTTAGGGATGGGGAAGAGCACTGGTGGAGTGATGTGTTCCAACCAACAACTCTATCTTGTGTTTTCTTTTTTGGGTGGGGGTGGGGGGGTGGGGGGTGAAGGGGTGAAAAGAAAGGCTAGAGGACATCTTTTGAAATTTTGGGAAGAATGGGAAGAAGACAAAATGTAGAGAGGGATGAAGAGTTGGGATTCTTTTCTTTGTGGTGTGGTGTGGTGATTAGGAATTGATACTCGTGAAGGGTGTTTGCATGGAGGGAGATCATTTATGTTTTTATCTTGAAGGGGTACGTTAAGTATTTAGTGTAGAAATTTATTACGACTAGCGACAAAAGGGACTCTACACATCTTTAGTAAAACACAAGGAGTTTTAGTTCTAATGAGAATCACAAAGGATCATTTACATTCTCATGCATGTTATAGGAGGCATTCAATTTTCATTGCAAAATTTAAACTCCATTATCAAAAAGAAATTGATACATCATGAGTCATGACTAAGGATGAGCATTGGGCTAAGTTCTTGCAAGATGAGCTCTGCTTGGCCCAAGTTTATTTAATAAATGGGTTGAAAAAGTAGTCCAAGGCTCCAAAACATTAAAATTTGCTGACCTAGGCTTGGCTCAACCCAGCCCAACTAAAAAAGAAATGGACTTGAGTCAGGCCAGGTCAGCCCATTTATGAGTAATGCCAGCCTAACCACAATTCTTTCCAAAAGATAATTTCATATAACATTTATTGAATGCCAATAGATAGTATTCATGCAAATTAAAAAAAAATGATTTCTCTAGTAGCATATGAAAGTTCCCTACTAGGAGGGGTGACGTAATAAAATGCGGAAATAAACAATATCACAGAATAAACAAACACACAAAGTACACAAAGAATTTTTAGGTGGAAACCCAAACCGGGTGAAAACCACCACCTAACCCTCTCGAGTTAGGATTTTCCGATTAACCTAGTTGATCAAAATCCACTAAACCGAATCACTTAAAACGAGGGTGATTCAACCTCAATACAACCACGCTACAAGTACGAGGGTAGCGTTCCTCAACCCCTTCTCTCCACGAGAAGGATTTTGTCCCACGAAGGAGACGGGAATTCGCAAAGCGAATACCCAAACAAATTACAAAGATAAAATAAAACAACAAACCTATAGAGCCAACAAAGTAATTTAAACCTAAGCTTCTATAGGATTTAGGAAACTCCCCTTTGCAAGGAGTGCATCGACGATGACGCGGGTGCGTGAGCCACGCAACGGCGCAATGTCGCTCTCGTAGACAACGGCGGGAGAGCGGGTGCGCGAAGGGAATGATGCTCTCAAGGGAATGGAGCTTGAGCTTGGAGAGCAAGAGTGACACAAAAGAGTGGAAAGTATGTTGCTTGGGTGTGTCTTGTGTTTTTCTAAGTGTGTCTAGGTGTGAAAAGGCTCCTCTCTATTTATAGAGGCCTTAGGAAGGCTTTTGAAGGCTTAGGAAAGGTTCTATAGCCGTTGGGAACAAAGCCCAAGAGAATCAGGCCGAAATCAGGACAATGATTACATTTGACAGGGTTATCAGACGTCTAACTCTGGCATCAGACGTCTGGAAGGCCACTTTAAGACGTCTGATTTCAAGGTCAGACGTCTGATTCTATGCGGGTTTCTCCCTGACTTGAATCAGATCTAAACAAGGTTTTTGTGCAAGTCCATCAGACGACATACAGGACGTCTAGAACTAAGTATGGACGTCTGGAAACCAACTTTTACTGTGGGAATTGATTTCCAAACGTTGCAACGGCTAGAAAATCTCTGAGAAGAGATTTTGGATCAGCCGAGGCAAAACGGTCATTTATCAGACGTTTGGAAAGGCCTAAGGACGTCTGATAAGGCTCTAACGGTCGTATTCTTGACTGTTTGCTAAGCTAGCCAACGGTCCACTAATTGGACGTCTGGCAAAGTCATCAGACGTCTTCTGAGACGTCTGGACTAAGGTATGGACGTCTGATTTCATCAGACAGAATACTAACTCCAGCCTAACAGTTATCAGACGTCTGAAACAACAGTCAGACGTCTTAAAATGCTTTATCAGACGTCTGATTTGGGAATTAGACGTCTAGAAGTGCTGTTTGAACCCTATATTGGTTTTCTAAGTATTCTACAGAAAACCTAAGTATCCTAGGGTTGTGCCGGTGTTCCTAGGACTACTGTTAGGGTTCTTTGAGGCTCTTTAACATGAAATATCTAAGGAAAATAAAGAGCAAGAAAAGAAACGAAAAATACAAGTACAAAAGAAGGAAATCTATCATATTCTTCATTTCCTTCCATCTTCAATCTTTCGCTCCACGCGAACCTCCTCTGTTTTCCGTCAAGCTCCTCCAATCCGTCCTGGATGCGAGCTCGAACTCCGTCTAAACACGTCCACATTTGCAATTGACCTGAAATCTAGGACTCAAATTGCAAATGTTAAATAACACGTGTTTTGTTATCATCAAAACAAATGATCGTGGTGTGCTAGTACCAACAGCATCATTTTTTAAGGTCTTGTTAATCTTCATTGTCCTGTTGCTTATTTTACCAAAATAATCTAGCTAATTGAATCACAAATATTTGGGTTGAATATATATATATATATATAACAAGTTAACCAAAATGTAATCAAATAAGGAAAAATTACAATAAAAAATAAAAATACTTATCTTATGTGTTCATATTTAGTTTAAACTTGGATTCCCACACTTGTTTTGGCAAGAAGTCAATTGTTTATATCTAGTTTGAACAGAATTATAGGATTGTATAACTTTTAGTTGCATGGAGCACAAGAATTTTAAGTTTTTGTTTAGTGGAAAAATTGTAAGAGTAGTCCATATTTATTTAGTGTCTAATGTATGATGCATATATATATATATATATATATATATATATATATATATATATATATATATATATATATTGATGTAATCGGGCCAACAAGTCGTAGGCTAAGTCCATAAATGGGTTACATGGGTTAGATCTTAGGTCGAGCTGGATTTTGGGTCACCTTGATCCAAAGCTTAACTTATTTAATAAATGGATCATATTTACAACCTAAGCTTAACCCAAGTTAATTTTAGACTTGAACTTAATCTAACCCAATTGGGCTAGGTTGGACTAATCTGGCCCAATGTTGATTCTTAGTCATGACACATCCAAAGAGAGCAAGAGGGAGGAGAACGTTGTGCCTCCTCCAAGGTTGGGGGTGTACTCAAAACACCTAGACTGGGGAACTCCACTTGAAAAGGGAACACCAAAACTAAACACCGAAAACAATAAAGGAAAACAACAAAAAGGAAAAGAAAGCGTCCAGTTTGCATGACTTTTTAGCAGGAACATTGAGATTTTACCAGCCACTCTCACTCTTAGGGTGGTGACTGCAAAACCAAAAAAGGGACTCTCGGCTATTTATATTATTTAATCTGTACAGACGAAAAATTATTCGACATATGCCAATGGTCAGAGCTTGCCAATTGAGATCTCGATCGTGGCAACAACTTCTCATGTGGTCTTAATATCTAGAAAGAAGTCATACGCTTGTGGTGGGCAGAGCTCAAGTGTTAGATTTGTAGCTTTACCCGATCTCTCAAGTTTACCCAATCTACCAGTTATGAGTGCAAGCTATGAGAAGCCTTTAAGTTAACCTTTCCAATAGTTAATGTTGGATTTATTACCGAATGAAACCAAATCAACATACAAATGAATTGTTGGAGAGGTTTCACAAATCCCAAGATCTCTGATTCCCATATACATTAATAACCCAAGAAAAAAGAGAGTATAGATGGATACTTGAATCCATCGCTTGATCTTCTCCAAGAAGGAAGTAGGCGTCAATCCTTCTAATCCCGTTGAGAATCTCGACGGGGTTTTGGCGATGGTGCTTCCTGGGATCCAGAGAGAATGAGCGCGGAAGAAGAAGGGAACGTTAATGTCTCGTGCCCCTTCGGTTTCCACCTAGGGCCCTTATATTTCCCACGATGGGGTGTGGGAAAACAAAACCACCCATTACTCGCATATCCCCGTGGATCACAACCACTATATTTTGGAATTGACGATTCTACTCATCAACAAATCATAATTCTCCAGAGGGTTTCTATGCAATTAACCCCATATTATTGGAAGTGAAATTTACCCAATTCTTATTGGATCACAAAACAGGCATATTTACTAATATACACGTATATGATATATATATTAATGTAAGTCCCCTTATAATAATATATGTATGCCCATTAATGATTCTAATAATCTCCTGCTTGAGTGACATATATTATTCGCATGTATGAGCTCAAATTGTATATTATATACATATAAAAAATACACCTCCACCAATCTCGTCCATATTGTGTTAGTTATAGGACCAATGATCACGTACAACAACACAAATAATGACATAGATCAAATATGGGTACATAGCATGAAAAAATGCATGTCAAATGATCCATACATGCCTATCTTTCAATTAGTCCAACCTGATTATAAGAGATCACGAATGTAGTATAGATCGAGTTCAAAATAAACATAACTTTATTTGCGCAAAATAAATGAACATGTCCACACATAATGAACACCAAAATGAAACAAACTCTCACTGAATTGTAGTATCATATAAAAGATACAATACCCATTCGGGTTACATGCTCGTGAAAGACTCTAGGCGTTTGCCCCTTAGTGAGCGAGTCAGCCACCATGTAGTGAGTTCCAATGTGCTCTATGGATACTTGACCGAACTCTTTCTTTAACTTCTAGAAACTTAATATCAATATGCTTTGACCTTGACGAACTTCTGTTGTTGTTCGAATACAACACTGCTGAATTATTGTCACAATAGATTCATAGTGGTCTTTCAACACTACCCAAAATGCGTAAAGATGTGACAAAATTCTTAAGCCACATTCCCTGATTCGAGACCTCAAAACACGCAATGAATTCTGCTTCCATGATAGAGGTGGCTATCATCGTTTGCTTAGCACTCCTCCACTAAATAGATCCTCCCGCTAGCAGAAAAATATAGCCTGAAGTGGACCTTCGGCTATCCTGACAACCCGCAAAATCGAAGTCCGAATACTCGAGGACCTCCAGAGTATCAGATCTCTTATATGTGAGCATGAAGTCTATTGTTTTCTGAAGATATCTCATGACCCGTTTGGCTACCTTCTAATGATCGGGTCCGAGATTACTCAAGTATCTATCTAACATGCCAACAATGTATGCAATATTTGGCTGTGTGCAGACTTGTGCATACATCAAACTTCCCACTGCCGATGCATAGGGAATATTGTCCATTTCCTTAGCTTCAAGCTGATTCTTATGGCACTAATTAAGGGAGAAATTATCCCCTTTAGCCATAGGAGTGTCTCCTACCTTACAGTTTTCCATGCCAAATTTCTTTAGGATGGTTTCAATGTAGTTTTTCTATGATAATCCAAGGATACCCAGAGAATGGTCTCGGTGTATCTGTATTCCTAATACAGAAGAAGCTTCACCAAGATCTTTCCTTTCAAATTTATTTGAAAGAAATATCTTGGTTTCAAATAGTAAACCATTATCATTAAATGCATGTAATATGTCATCAACGTATAAAATTAGGAAAACATGTTTGCCTTCATCAAATTTATGATATATACATTCATCAATTGAATTTGTCTCAAAACCAAATGAGACAACAATATGATGAAATTTGTAATATCACTGACGTGAAGCCTGTTTTAGACCATAAATGGCTTTCTTTAATTTGCAAACCATTTGCTTTGCATCACCTAAGGCAAAGCATTTTGGTTGCACCATATATATCATTTCATCAATGTCACCATTAACAAACACCATTTTCACGTTCATTTGGTGTAGCTATAAGTCAAAATGAGCCACCAAAGCCATAATGGTTCTAAAGGAGTCTTTAGAAGAAACTGAGGAGAATGTCTCTTTGAAATCAATGCCTTCCTTTTTAGTGAAGCCTTTTGCAACAAGATGAGCCTTATACTTATCAACATTGCCTTTGGAATCCCTCTTGGCTTTAAAAATCCATTTGCAACCAATGGGTTTTGCACCATCAGGCAATGGGACAAGTTCCCAAACGTCATTGTCACTCATTGATTTCATTTCCTCATTCATGGCATTGGTCCATTCTTGGGAATGGGAACTCCTCATGGCATGAGTGACTGAAATGGGATTCGTATCCATTTGGTCTACCTTTAGTTCCTGAAGAAATACAACATAGTTAATGGAAATTGCACTTCTCCTTTCCCTAGTGGATTGCCTAAGGGGTGCTTCCTGAATATTTTGAGGATGATGAGTTTGATCCATAGGAAGACTTTCATTATTACTTTCATCCCTTTCTGTCATTGAAACAACATCAGGAATGACAACTTGACCCTCTTTAGTAATATCCATAGGAATAGGGTCAGGTTCCTGAAAAGTAATGTGTCTATTACCTCCACTCAAACTAATATCCTCAAAGAAATGAGTGTTTCTCATTTCAAAAAATGAACGAGTCTCAGGGACAAAGAACTTATATCCCTTAGACCTTTCCAAATATCCAACACAATAGCAGCTGACTATTCTGGAGTCCAATTTCCTTTCATTAGGCCTATAAGGCCTAGCCTCAGCTGGACATCCCCAAATATGAAAGTGCCTAAGACTTGGTAATTTACCAGTCCATAGTTCATATGGGGTTTTTGGTACTGCTTTTGATGGTATTTTATTTAAGATGTAAACTGCTGT
Organism: Thalassia testudinum; assembly: GCA_037157565.1. Lineage (NCBI taxonomy): Eukaryota > Viridiplantae > Streptophyta > Magnoliopsida > Alismatales > Hydrocharitaceae > Thalassia > Thalassia testudinum. The sequence continues at coordinate 120,294,456 of JAZHRO010000036.1, read as the reverse complement.
CTTTAACGCTTCTCCCCAAAGGGACTCTGGTAAAGAAGTATGACTAATTATACTTCTCACCATATCCTTAAGAGTTCTATTGCGCCTTTCTGCAACACCATTCATGCTAGGTGTCCCTGGCATGGTGTACTGAGGCACAATTCCACATTTATCTAGGAATGAAACAAATGGTCCTTGACGTTGTTCTCTTAATCCATCATATCTGTCATAGTATTCACCTCTACGGTCAGATTTGACAGTTTGAATCCTTTTCCCAAGTTGATTTTCAACTTCGACTTTATAGGATTTGAAGGCATCTAAAGACTGTGATTTCTCCTTAATCAGATATAAGTATCCATATCTAAAGAAATCGTCTATGAACGTAATAAAATATTGTTGACCATTCCAAGAAGCCATAGGGAATGACCCACAAATATCTGTAGGTATCAGTTCTAAGACATTTGTAGCTCTTATGGCACCTACACCTGATTTGTTTGTTCGTTTCCCTTTAAACATTCTACACAGACATTTAAATCCGTATAATTAAGGAAATGGAGAATTCCTGTGGAAATAAGCCTATCAATTCTCCCTTTGGAGATATGACCCAAACGCTTATGCCATAACATTTCGGAATCCTCACAAGTTAACTTTCTTTTCATATCACTAGATGTAACATGAAAGGTTTCAAAAGCAGATGAAAATGTATGAAGGTTATAAAGATTGTCAGACAAAGATAAAGAACCAGTTGTAATAAGACTTGAATTAAGAAACAACTTTAATTGCTTATCTCCAAAAGAACAAGAATAACCTGACTTGTCCAATAGATAAATAGAAATCAAGTTCCACTTGAATGATGGTACTACAAAAGTTTCTTTATAATCTAAAGCATAACCAGTACTTATAAACAATCTAAAATCCGCAACAGCTTCAACCTCCACCTTCTTGCCGTCACCTACGTATATGAACCTTTCGTCTTCACTTGGTAGTCGGCAATTTAGGCAACCCTACATAGATATACTAATGTGAATAGTTGTTCCTAAATCTATCCACCAAAAGTCTAAGGGTAAGGAAGCTAAATTAACTTTTGAACATACATAAGAAAGATACGTACCCTTCTTATCACGCCAGGCGTGATACTTTGTACAGTCCTTCTTTACGTGTCCTTCACCTTTGCAGAAGAAATAGGTTGCCTTATTCTTCTTCTGCTTGCCTTTAGATGAAGAACTGGTAGTAGCATCATTCACCCTTTTTCTTTTGGAACTGGTAACTAAATGAGTACTTTCATGTTTGTCCTGCTTAAGTCTCTCCTCTTCTTGCACACAATGAGAAATGAGCTCATTGAGAGACCGTTTCTCCCTTTGACAATTATAGCTTATTTTGAACTGTCCATATCGTGCAAGAAGGGATATCAAAACTAAATGCACCAGGAGGTTTTCCGACAATTCCAATTTCAGTGCCTTCAGCTTTGAAGCCAAATGAGACATTTCCATGATGTGCTCCCTTATGCTCCTAGTTCCCTTATACTTAAGAGAGACGAGCTTCCCCAGAAGGTTGCTTGTCTCAACCATTTCATTTTTTGCAAAACGTTTCTCTATCTCATCAAGAAATTCTTTGGCATTGGACTTCTCTGAGATAGCACCCCTGAAGTTTTCGGGTATGGCGCGCTTCATGATCATTAGACACATGCGATTGGAACACTCTCACCTCTCAAAGTATTTCTTAGTATCAGCAGTACTTTGATCTGTAAGAGGAGGAGGTTGTTCCACCCTTAATGTAAGGTCCAGATCCATGCACCCCAGAACTATTATGACGCTCTCCTTCCATAATTTAAAGTTAGACCCATTTAGTTCTGGAATGGAGTCCAAATTGGCAGTAATAGCAAATGCAGAGGAGTTAACTGAAATAAAAGATAAAAACATGCTCTAATGAATAAACTTGAGAAAACCATACAATATTGGCATTTAGTCTTTGGACAGAAACAATAATATCATAAGAGGCAGAAATGAATACCAAACATGAGTGTTTAAAAAAAAAATGTAAGTTAAATGAATTCATCTTTGGATTAATTCATTACTTACATATAAAACCAAAATAAGCAACTCATATTTGTTATTAATTACTTTGTGAAGTTTAGTCAAGTATTAAATCTCCTTTGGGCTATTTAGTACTCACAGGAATAACACAAAACAACCATTTTGATGTTATAAATCAATTAGCACAAGTAACAACGTATTACTTTAGCAAATAAATTGTCACATGCACCGATTAATTCAAATACATCAAAACCAACTACTGGTAGTTATGTCCTATGATTCATGATTAAACAGTTCATAACCCAAATGACATGTTTTTACTCTAATCAAGATCTAAGTACCGGTACCAGAATGACGTGTACCGGTACTGGTCTTTATGTACTGGTACTACGTCAATATTGGACCAATCCTGGAACCATGTCTAGTATCACATATGTATCGGTACTCATAAGAAGTATTGGTACTAAATCGATTCTAGATCGTTCCTTGATGGATTAGGAGAATAGAGTCAAGGACCATTTACTTCATTCCTAGATAAATGTGGAATTGTGCCTCAATACACCATGCCAGGAACATCTAGCATGAATGGTGTTGCAGAAAGGTACAATAGGACTCTTAAGGATATGGTGAGAAGCATGATTAGTCATACTTTTTTACCCAAGTCCCTCTGGGGAGAAGCTGTAATGACCCATCACACTTTTAGCCTTTTAAGACGTCTGGAGTCTCAGTCAAACGTCTGGACCCTTTCTCGGACGTCTGAAAATGAAATTTTTGTACACACACTGCGCTCTGCGTGCGGGCGGCGTGCAGGACCCTCTTCTTCTCTCTCCCTTCCTTTTCTTCCCCAAACCTTAACCCCACGCCTTCTATATAAACCCCTCCCCTCTCCTCTCCACTCCACACACCAGCCACCACCACCTTCAGAGCTGTGCAGGAGTGGGGAGAGGAGGCGAGCGAGGGAGAGCGAGAGGGAGAAGGAGGAGAGCACGAGAGGAGGAGGTCGAGGTCGGGGAGCTTCGGTGGAAGCTCGGCGGAGCTCGCACGACCACCGTGGGCATGTGCTGGAGGAGGAGAGAGCTCGGGGAGACGGCCTCCCGACCCTCTACAGTGGCTGGAGCTGCGGTAGCGCGAGGCGGAGCGAGCGGAGAGCGCTGGAAGGAGTTCCTGATACTGGAAGTTTTCCAGTATCAGATGTCTAGAGTGGAGTCCAGACGGCTGACGGGGGGTACCTGGATGTCTGGAGCTAAGGTCAGACGTCTGAAAGCTCATTTATTGCGGAGGTACGCATCCCCCTACGCCATGCATATCGCAGTGAAGGGGTATTTGTCGGGTGACCGTGCCTGCGTTGTCGTACGTAGGTGCAGCCTTGGGAAGGAGCACAGACGTAGCGCTTTTAGACGTCTGATCAGATTACCAGACGTCCAGAAGAGCGTCCAGACGACTAGAGGCATTGTCCGACGTCTAGAATTGCCTTCAGACGATCGCAGAGAAGGCCTGGACGTCTGAGGATACCGCAGGGACTTAAGGTAAGGATCTGACACCTTTTAAGATGTCTGGGAGTATCCCCAGACGTCTGATTTTGAACAGTAGGCATGTTTTTGACCCGTTTGGGGTCCGATTAGGGTCCGTTTTACGCAAACGAAATACCTCTATTTTCCTCGTGAGTTCCTCTACGTACTTGAGTCCTTTGTACACTATATGAACCTTCTTTTTGTGATGTATTCCCTGGTATAAGGTTTCAACCTGCTGCGTGTTTGGGGTTCGCAGAGACGCCTAGGTTTGCGGTTCGAGCCCTCATTACTCCCATATTGCCTGGTATAGTGGTTAATTCTGTTAATAGTATTTAAATAAGAATGTGCTTGTGGAAATAGCCAAATGGAACCCTATGATGTGGCATGAACCCTAGGATAGAGAAATGAATGAACCGTTTGCATGATTGAGATAAACTGTCAGCAATTGCCTGTATTATAATTGTGAGCTGCCTGTTAGAATATGAGCTGCTTGTAATTAATGAACAATTACCTGTGAAATCACCAGTTGCATGTATTGAATTATGGAAACACGAGCTGCCTGTATATGCATGAGAGATAAATTGTGAATGGTGAAATCTGGATCAGAATAAATGAGGTGAACATGAGCATGAACCCCACGGGAAATTAGGAGTAGAACTCCTGTGGATAGATGGAACCTGGAATATAGATGGGAAGTGTGCTGGCCCTTGAGTACGTGGTACCAAGGAGAGCAACTGTCCCTTTTTGTGTAGAGCGGAGCTAGCCTCCCTTGGGTTGAGACCTGGGGTTAGGATTGACCACTCTACACCGACTCCTGTTGGCCCTCATGTACATGGTACCGAGGCAAGCTACTAGTGTAGGGAGGGAGCTAGCCACCCCACGGGGCCCGGGGTTCAGCTAGCCACCCTACACCGACTTGTTAGGCCTTCTAAGCAAACCGGGGTAGTCAGACGAGGGTGCGCGGATTGTGGAGGGGTGAGACCCCTGTTTGGTTCTGAGGGGCGAGACTCCTGTTCTGAGAGGATAAGGCCCTATACTGTTCTGTGCTGTACTTTGGACGTACCCGCTAGTGGAAACGACTGATTGCGTGTCAGTGCGGGGTAGCTACCTGTGCGTTTACCACGCATGCCGTAGTCACCGCTACGTCTTGACAGTGACCTCGGGGTGGTTGACTGGGTGTAGGACTACCATAGGGGACTCTCCCGTCCAAGAGAGCATCACGTGTACCTTCTACTCTACGGAAAAGACTGCAATCAAGATTGTTCCCACGAGGAACATGTAAGATCAAGAATATCTGGATGTTGAGAGAAATGGGTGAAACAGAAATACATATAAAACAGATAAATAGAAATAAGAATTAAACCTGTTGCTTTTTACTGTTTTTAGATAATATAGATACCACTTTACTCAGCGTTCGCTGACTCTGTCTTTCCATAATACTGTTCAGGACCAGGAGTTGAGTAGCCCGAGCTACTGGCTGTGGAGGGTGCTGGGCCCAGTCAAGCCCAGCTGTAGTTTTTCAGCACTTCATTTTCGTTCCTTTATTGTTGTAGTAAGTATTGGACCTTTAGTCATTGTTTGCCTCTACTGTTTACTTCTGTTTTCCACTGTTTTTGTTGTTGTGGTGGTATGTACTGAAACAACAGATTTATTTTTCCTTTACTGCTTGTACGTTTTCTTTGCGTAGTTATATTGCATATGTGAATGTGGTTTGCTTTCCTGCTTTTTGGTTATTTATTGTTGGACAACTGGGTTTTGGGATTAGTCGAGGTGAGCCGATCTTGGGTCCTGTAGGGATCTGGGAATCGGGTCGTAACAGAAGCGTTAAAGACAACAGCATACATTTAAATAGAGTACCATCAAAAGTAGTACCAAAAATCCCATATGAAATGTGGACTGGTAAATTACCAAGTCTTAGGCACTTTTATATTTGGGGATGTCCAGCTGACGGTAGGCCTTATAGGCCTAACGAAAGGAAATTGGACTCCAGAATGGTCAGCTGCTATTTTGTTGGATATTCGGAAAGGTCTAAGGGATATATGTTCTTTGTCCTTGCGACTTGCTCATTTTTTGAAATGAGAAATGCCCATTTCTTTGAGGTTATTTGTTTGGGTGGAGGTAGACACATTATTTTTAAGGAACCTGACCTATTCCTATGGATATTATTAAAGAAGGTCAAGTTGTCATTCTTGATGTTGTTCCAACGACAGAAAGGGATGAAAGTCTTCCTATGGATCAAATGCATCATCCTCAAAAAATCAAAATAATGGATTACAATGCAACGGAAATTAGTAGCTCTAATACCACTTGTTGGATTTATTACCAAATGAAACCAAATCAACATACAAATGAATCGTTAGAGTGGTTTTGCAAAACCTATGACCTCTAATTCCCATATACATTGATAACCCAAGAAGAAAGAAAGTATAGATGGATACCTGAATCCATCGCTTGATCTTCTCCAAGAAGGAAGTGGGCGTCAATCGTTCTAATCCCGTTGAGAATCTCGATGGGGTTTTGGCGAAGGTGCTTCCAGAGATCCAGAGAGAATGAGCGCGGAAGAAGGAAATGTTATGTTCTCGTGCCTCTTCGTTTTCACCTAGGGTCCTTATATTTCCCATGATGGGGTACAAGAAAATAAAACTACCCATTACTCGTATATCCCCGTGGGCCACAACTACTATATTTTGGAATTGATAATTCTACCTATCAACAAATCGTAATTTCTTAAAAGGTTTCTATGTAATTAATCTTATATTATTGAAAGTGTAATTTACCTGATTCTTATTGGATTGCAAAATAGACATATTTAACAATATACACGTATATGATATATATTAATATAAATTTTTTTATAATAACACGTATATGATATATATTAATATAAATTTTTTTATAATAATATATGTATACCCATTACTGATTCTAATCATTTTCCTAATCGAAGAAGACAATGAATGACCTTCACCCCCATTCGTCGCTGATCATCGCCTTCGAAAAGTTAGAACGGCACCATAAGTCTCATCCGAAAAGAAATGTACCTCAACGCACAAAAAAGACGGTCGAGCAAAGAGGTTTGCTGTCCATCACGATCATGAAGTACACTATCGATGCTTTGACTCACTTCGATTCCACTCGAATAATCTGCGCGACTTTTTCACCGTGAGCTCCATAAAGTCCCAAACAGCAGCATAAAATTGCAATCATTATAGTTCGAGAGACCTAATGATGACCACTCTGCACTTCACCACCAATACGGATAATTAAAACCAGTTCTTAAATAAGCACAAAAAGCCAACACAACAGTACTCTATCCTGTAAAACCTGTTCATCGTTTGAGTGGTGATCAATCAACTCCACCAAACAACGATTTGAGCCAAAAAAAAAAAAAGAACAGAACCGTGTGCTGAAGGGGCCACATGGGAAAAAATCCATATAAGTTGAGGGATCTTGTTGATCCTTGGGAAGGGTTTCTTGCATAGTTTCCCTGTTTAAAAATATTAAATCCATCTTCCTAAAATGGGACCTTCCAACTCACGCTTTCCTTCCCCTCCGATACCAACTTTGCATGCAGATGGCCTCTGTGCTGCTTCAGCTGTAGCACGATGCCTGAGCCACACGTGGCATCCATCTATCCGTCCATCATCCATCCAAATGCTCCAAGGGTGCTTATTTCCTTTTGCACCGGAATGATCCCACCACGTGGAACGAGTGCCTGAATCGTGATATTATCCATTCTTGGAGGAAAGTCGTGAACCATTTAAAACATTTCCTTGAAGGAGAAAAAAAAAAAGAGCACTCGAGGGAAAGATGATTGTCACAGAAAGTTCTTCATTAGTCAATGTTAAAATGTATCCCCTTCTTATTTTTAATAAATATTTGAACGGGTCCAGAGATAAAAGTAAAATCTTCTTGATCTCATGCCTTTTTCTTTCTTCAACCTTTGCACACCTCCCCTCTCTGCAAGCTCGGGGCTTCTTCCCGAGATTAAAAAATCTGGGGAGACTTAAGACTTAATGAAGAGCTGATGGACTCTTCAATTAAAGTTAAATAACCTTCTTGATCGTATAAATGTATCATTGCAATGCTTTTACAACACAGCCTTTAGTTTTAACAAAATTTCTCTTATCGACTTGCTTAAGAAAGAGGAAGATCAATCTTTATAAAAAAAAAAAAAACGACATATGATCTTCATCTCATGATCATCACCATCTTAAAAGATGGAACATTGCTTCCATGAAACTGCTAAAACAAATTTCAGTTTAAGGGGAGGATCATCCAAGCGACGTTTCGTAAATTGCAAGTACTAGGTCAATAAAGATGGGATTCTCTCGAAAAATAATGAAAAAATTCAGACAGAAAAAAAAAGAGGATCGTAAGTAAGACCACCTTAAGGTAAAAACCTAATGCGTATTGGCTATGGCAGACAAAGGAGCGGCAGGTGGCAGTGTAAAAGGTATAACCGCCGCTGCTCCTAACCCCACGGACCTCTCTCACTTCACAACTAACAGATATATGTGTGTGTGTGTGAGAGAGAGAGAGAGAGAGAGAGAGAGAGAGAGCTTCTCTTGTGTCTTCCTTCTCTCGTTCTCTGTAAAAAAACGTCTCCAATGGTACCCTTCACGCCATCTTTGTGTGCCGATTAACCAGAGAAGCGAGAGAAGAGAGGACAGGTTGCTATATCTATAGAAGAGCAGAGCTGCACTTTACTGCAAGAACAAGAAGAAGTACCTCCTCTCTCTCTCTCTATCTTTCAACATAGCTGCTGCTGCTGCTTCTTCTACTGCTGCATTGCCCCTTCTCTCGTTTTCTATCCGGTACATCCACATCGATCCTTCAACTATAACCTCCACAATGTTTCTCGATCGCAATGTTGTCAAATATCCGTTGGTTGGCGAACTGAGGCTTAATCTAAGAGAACCAGAGTTCGAAATCACAACTTACTAAGATAATGGTCGATCAAGAGAGGGCTTCGGTGGGGAAAGGTCTCTGCTTTAGGGAGATGGAGGGTGACCCAATTGCTAAAAGCCTCTTCTTCACCCGTTTTCACATCAAAGATGTATTTTTTTTTTAATTATAAAAAAAAAAAGAAGTTACTTCCCTTTATCATTATATTATTATATATTTGCCTTTTCCTTGCCTTCTCTACTGTTTTACTGATGGTTCTGATGCGCGCGCTCCTCCTCTTTACTCCGCCTTCCTCGGATTTGTTATCGCTTGTGTGTGTTTGTGCTGCGATTTTAGGCGTGTGGGCGCAGTTATTGGGTCCCCCTTGCTCTTCCCACCTATGGGTCCTCTCATGCTGTGCCGTTTATTTAATGGTTTATGGCGTGAGGAAAGAAGGGACCGTCCCCTTTTATTTATTGCTTGCTACCACCGGGCGTGTGTAAGAGCCCTGTGGTGGGTCGGTGAAGGGGCGGTTCCTCGGACCCAACTTGTTTGTTAAGGTTGGGGATCTGCCGTTTCTTTGGGATGTTGGAGAGGATTGGCTTTGGCTTGCTTTTTGCCACTTGTTTGCAGTTGCGAAAATGGGATCCTTTGGTATTCCCTTTGGCATTTTTTGAAGGCAAATAGTGGAAAGATAGTTTCTTTAATTATCGACGTGCAAGTTGATGATATGTACTGTTTTTGGGTGAAAAGGTTGCATTTTGCCTTATTCTGTTTACTGTTTCAATCTTTGGGTTTTGTTTGTTCCTTCATTTTTTGTTTACTTAAAATAAACAGCTGCTTCTTATAAAGAAACAATGCTACGTTTGTCATCGCATTCACCTCAGTTTTCTGTAGCTCTTTGTTTGTTGAAGTAAGCTTGTAGGCCTTTTATTTAGTGGTTGTTGATAAATATGTTTAAAATCTTCCAATAATTGATTTTTTCAGCATAAAGTAAGGTTTCTAGTAATGGGTTGAATATTGCATATGTAAAACATATTTAGGCTAGTCATACCTTCTCATTATCTAAGATATTCAGGAGTTTGATAGCAAATTCACCTTACATTCTAATTCTTTTACGATGTAAGGTGGTCTGCCGCTGCCTGGTCTGCATCATCATGAGATGTATCCTGATGTGAGAGAGTGGATATCAAGCTTGAAGGTAAATTTCTCTGTGTTTTCCTCTGTGAGAATTCTATAAACTTCAACAACTTTTGCATCTTGCTTTTGTTCTTGCTTCTTCTCTTGAAAGAAACCAGGTCTATTGATGGTAAACAAGTTTGGTGGGTGCATCTTAGTTAATAAATGTGAGATAAGGCCAGTTAAGGGCATACATTTTCATTGATGTGAGCTGTGAAGGGAAAAATTAAACATTACTGAGGATGGATACCAAGCCTCAATCATATTGTATGTGGAAGTACTTTTTTTCCTTTTATTTTTTTTGAAAAGTAAATTATTTATTACATGAGTTCTAAGACAGTTGGAGTTAATAGGGGGAAGAATAGCAATGGAACATCTTGGATAATATTTTATAAAGAAACTTGGGTGGAAGAAAATCCCCCCAAAATATCTCTTCACCAAATGTCCATGGATACTCCTAGTGGTTTGTGAATTTTCAGACAGAGACAGATTGAATTTCTAATGTAGCCAACTCCTCAACTCTTCTTCCATCGTGGACTCTCCTCAGTTGGAAGCCATTGGGCAGAGGAGGATGTACAAGTTGATGGTGCAACATGGCATGAAGAATTAGCTAATATAAGCTCAGCAGAAGGTACAGGAAAAATGCTAAAAAAATGTGAAGTGCTGAGGAAAGTAATGATTAAGATTCTGTAGTCCAAGGAAAGAGAAAGGGTTGCTTGGATTGCTGTGCTGGAACCTGACAAGGCAAGAGCTATGGGGGGCTTAAGCTGCTCAAATGGGTCAAATAACTGCAAGATCATCTGAAGAGCAGTGCATATTTTTGCATGGGCAAATTAGCAACCAAACTGCCAAACATGTTAATAGGGAAATTCATTGTTATCTGTTTAGACGGGAACTGAAAACAATCACCTAATATTGGTGGTGGGGATGAGGGATGAGAGGCGTGTGGTATTTTGGATGGCTAGGTTGCTTCCAAGAGGACACGCAATCATTAATTTATCCTTGAATTTTGATGTTAAGTATGTTCTTGAAGGGCCTTTTGTCAGGTGTTTTTGCTGCAAATGTCATGCCAGAGGAAAATAAGTTATTTTATTGGAAAAGACCCTTGCCTCTCTTTTATAAAGAAGAGGCATGGGTAAATTAAAAGAAGAGTCCAATAAAATAGAGTTAATAACTAGTGCACCAAAAATAATAAATAGCCAAAATAAGTCTAAGCTCTAACACTCTCCTTCAAGTTGGGACGTAGATATCTTTGAGTCCCAACTTATTAGAAATGACGTCATGTCGTTTTCGTAGTAGAGCCTTGGTGGATATATCCGCCAGCTATAACTTTGTAGAGATATGGGGTGTACTAAACTTCCCTTTCGACACAGAATTTTGTATGAAGTGACAATCAACCTCGATATGCTTCATCCTCTCATGAAAGATTGGATTTGAGGCTATGTAAGTGGAAGATTTGTTGTCACAATGCATAGGAACATGACTCTTCACTGGTATGTCTAGATCACCTAGAAAGGAGGTAATCCACATGACTTCACAAGCTGTTTGGGCCATTGCTTTATACTTTGTGTCCGCACTAGACCTTGCCACCACTATTTGCTTTTTACTGCTCCACGAGATCAGATTGCCTCCAAGAAATACTGTAAAAGACTGCATGTCCTCTACGGACCCTGCATAATCTGCATCAGAATATGAGGATAACTCCAAGTGACCATTCTTCCGATAAAATAGTCCTTTATGAGAGGATTCCTTCAAGTTTCATAGTATCAGACACATCATTCCAGTGACTAGCATGGCCGTTCCATATACTGTCTGGCTCTGCTCACTAAAAAACTAATATCTGGACGTGTAATGGTAGGATAGAGCAGTTTACCAACTGCACTTCGATATTTGTGCATATCCTCAAATAAAGCATCCTTTGTCACATTATACTTCCCTTTCTGCTCAACTGGTATAGCAGATGGCTTAGCCCCAAGAAGTCCTGCATCTTTTAGAATTTCAAGTGTATAATTCCTTTGTAAGAGTGACATTCCATCCTTGCCTCTGACAACTTCTATGCTCAAAAAGTAATGAAGATCTCTAAGATCCTTCGCAACAAATGATCCATGGAGAAAGTTCTTCACCTTTTGAATAGCACCAGCATTATCTCCTGTTAATATCATATCATCAACATAAACTGCCAAAATTACTGTGCTAGCTATTATTTTCCTAATGAAGATAGAATGATCAGACGTACATCCCTTAAACCCAACTTTCATCACCTCAGCACTTTAGTTGATCAAACCATGCCTTAAGACTTTGCTTTAGGCTATAAATTGACTTCTTTTGTTTGCAAACGTACTCTCCCTCAACCTATTAGCTAGGGGGTTGACACATATACATCTCTTCATGTAGATCACCATAGAGAAAGATATTTTTAATGTCAAGTTGATACAATGGCCAGTCTAGATTAACTGCCACCGAGAGGATCATACAAATGGAACTGACACATGCGACAGGAGAGAATGTCTCAAAAAAGTTCACACCATAGGTTTGTGTGAACCCCTTTGCTACCAGGCGAACCTTGAATTAGTCCATTAGCCATATATTTCACTATGTAGACCCATTTGCAATCCACTGCCTTAGTATCACTAAGAGTAGGTACCACATCCCAGGTCTGACGAGAAGTGCCTCCATTTTTGTGATCTTGGTTGCCACCCACCTAGGATCCTGATGCCTCATAGTAATTCTTGGGAATTATAGTACTGCATAGTGCATGAGAAAACTACTTCATAGATAAATCCAAATGGGCAGAAGTAAAAGGAGACATAGGATGCAAAGTGTATGTTCTCATCGCCTTCTTGAGAGCAATAGGCCTATCATCACCCCCACTATAACCCTTCGTCGGAGGGGTAGGAACATCCAGAGCAGGGATTGGTGGAGTCGTTTCATAAGTGGAACTAGTACCTGGATCAATACATGGAACAGGAATAGGCACATGTGCTGATACATTGGGTGGTTGCTTTTGATGCTGGTAAATATAAGGTTGGAATTGTGCATTTCGTCCCTTAAGGGAAAAATATGGGACCATCTCAAAAAATGTCACATCAACACAAATGTGATAACGCTTTCCAACTTGGTCATAGTGCTGATAACCTTTTTGTGTGTGAGCATATTTAAGGAAGACACACTTAGTAGCCCTAAGAGAGCTTATCAGGACTACTAAAATTTTGAACCAAGCACACGCAACCAAATAGCTGTAAAGTGAGGGGAAAAACATCCTTGTCAGGAAATAACAGGTGGAAGGGAATAACATCTTCTAAAACAGAAGATGGCACGCGATTAATCAAGTAGTTGTAAGAACTGCATCACCCCAAAATGACTTAGGGACCCTATAGGAATAAGAAGCATCTTGGCAATGTCGAGAATATGTAGTTTCCTCTCTACATCCCCATTTTGCTGAGAGGTATGGGGGCATGAGGTCTAATGAATAGACTCATTTTCTTCTTGAAAAATTCCTAAGGCATGCTGAACAAACTCAAGAGTATTATCAGATATGAAATACTTAATTTTAGTAGAAAAGGTATTTTGCACCTCCAAAAACTTCTTTATTATAGAAAATAGTTTAAACCTATCATTCAACAAAAAACTCTAGGATGCATGACTAAAATCATCAATAAAAATAACAAAATACTTGTATCCAAACATGGCAGTCACAGGACATTGACCCCAGACATCACAATGTACTAGATCAAGGGTAGAATCATAGTACATTGATGACCTGTGTGAGAAGGAAAAGCATGTCGATGATGTTTCCTAAGTTGGCATGCTTCATAGTCAAAGGTGGTAGTAGCAGGAATATCTAGATACATCTTGTCAAGAATGGCGTAACGTAGAGGCATGGAGTCTCCTAGGCGTGTAGAAAAAATAGTCCAAGAGGGATTGTTCCATGTTGAATAGAGAGAAAAGGTGCCCGATGCCTATAGAGAGAGAGGAGAGTAGAGTTGTTGGAAGAATTTTTGTATTACTCAAATAAAAAGGATTACAAAGGCTCTTTTATAGAAGAGAGAATATATTACAATCCTCTAAAAATAGTAACAAATTCTATCATAATCAAATCATATCTGCTAATTTAGAAAAGACCAAATCCTCTAAACAAATCTACTAAAAACAAACATACCAATTAAATAAAACTTGTAACTAAAGCAAAGACCGAAACAGGACTCTAAGGACTCCAAAACCAATGCCTCTTCGTGCCTCTGATCGGCTGCCATGTGGCACTGTCACATGACCTGACTGGCTGCTATGTGGCACTTTATTCCTAATACTTCCCTTCAAGTCGAGGCTAGGAGGACGATGACTTGCTTGAACTTGGTGATAAAGCTAGATGCTCTACCATTCATCTTCTACTTCGAGCTTTGCGCTCTCAACTTCATCTTAGAAGAAGTCACGGTGTAACCTTTTGTGACCTTCGGAGTTATTGTGACTGTGGCAACCTCAATAGTCGCCGTGATGGCCGTTGTTGCCTTCTTCTCTTCTTTTTGTATCTTCTCAAGATCAACAAATTTAAGTAAATCATTACGTGAGGTGCTAGTAGCCCCACATGGAAACCTTTGCATCTTGCCTAAATCTTTAGGAAAGGAACTTTTTGGATCAACCGCTAGTCTTTTTGCAACCTGAGAAGTTGTTGCTTCTTTTGGCAACCTAGAAAGTCGTTGCCTGGATGCGGTGTCCTCTTTTTGGAGTGATAAACTGATGTGTGATCCCATACATAATATTTGACATCTTTTTTTTGGGAAAATCTCCTCTTTTGAAGGAGTAAAAAACTCGATATAAAGTATCTATTGGGAAATAAAGGTGGGCCACGTGACAGTGCCACGTGGCACACAATAAAAGGCCTACAGGGGGCCGACGGTCATGGCCCAAGGGATCAATTTTGGTGTCTTTGCTTAAGTTGCAAGTTTGGCTATTTTTAGTAAATTTGGTTTTGGAAACAATGTTTAGGATTTCTTTTCTTGTTTAGAGATAAGATCTTTCCTTATGGGATAAGATCTTTTGTTTCCAAATGTTGGGATATGTTTTCTCTATATAAAAAAAGCCTTCCCTTGTATTTTATTTTGAGCAATACAAATATTTCCAACTCAAGGCTCCTCTCCTCTCTCTCTCTTTCTTCTCTCAATAGCTGGCCACCACCTTGGTCGGCCATCTCCACCTCCGGCCACCCAGCCAGTCGGTGGAGCTCCTCCAAGCCTCTGGTTACCATGCGTGGATAGTCCACATGTGGACTATTTTCCTACGCCCAAGTAGAGCCTTCACGCTCCACATTCTTGTCAATCTTGACATGGTATCAGAGCCACCAATCAAGGCTCCTTTATGCGTGTGGGTATTTGATCGCACGTTGATGGTCCTCGCATCCAGGAAGTCCTCAACAAGATCCAGCGCCTTACGCGGAGGACTACATAAGATGGCGGAAGCGTCATCGACAATCAACAACGCCATACTTGGTATAGGAGAGAGCAAGGTGGTTGTTTCCAGGATAACCATCAAGCTTTATGGGAACGACAAGAACAAAAAGAAGCAAGAGAAGGAGATCTATCAAGTTCTATCACTTGTGTTCTTCATACTCTTGACATCTTATATTTGATTTTTTCTCTCTTTCAAAAGAAGAGATTTTTCCGGAGAAAAGACGTCAAGGAGAGGACACCATGGTCCAGACGACTTTTGATGTTGCCAAAAGAGGCAATGACTTCCCAGGTTGCGAAGAGACTAATGGTTGATCCGAGCTCCTTTCCTAAAGATCCAGGCAAGATACAGAGACTACCACATGGGGCTACTAGCACCTCACTCGTGGACTCCTTAACTCAAGAAGTCCTTGAGAAGCTGCGTGCTCTTCTAAGAGAAGACAAGTCCACGGCAGCCATCGCGACGATTGCTCAGGTTGCCATAGAAGCAATGACTCCAGAGGTCGCAAGAGGATTCGTCATCGACTTGTCAAAAGAGAAGACCGAGAGCTTGGCTCTTAAAGAAGATGAATGGTGGGGCATTTAGCCTTACAAGTAGAAGACCAAGTCATCGGCCTCGCGAGCTTCGACTTAAGGGGGAGTGTTGGGAAATAAAGTGGGCCACGTGGCAGTGCCATGTGGCATGTAAAAAAAGGCCCATAGGGGGCCGGCGGTCATGGCCCAAGGGACTAATTTTGATGTCTTTGCTTAAGTTGCAAGTTTGGCTATTTTTAGTAAATTTGGTTTTAGGAAATAATGTTTAGGATTTCTTTTCTTGTTTAGAGATAAGATCTTGTGTTTCCAAATGTTGGGATATGTTCTCTCTATATAAAGAGTCTTCCCTTGTATTTTATTTTGAGCAATACAAATATTTCCAACTTAAGGCTCCTCTCCTCTCTCTTTCTTCTCTCAATAGCCGGCCACAATCTTGGCCGACCGTCAACCACCACCGGCCACCTAGCTAGCCGGTGGAGCTCTTCCACGCCTCCTGTCATCATGCATGGATAGTCCACGCGTGGACTATTTTCCCACACATAAGTAGAGCCTCCATGCTCCACGTTCTTGTCAATCTTGATAGTATCAATTGGAAAAGTATGAAGATCATAAACCATGTAACTTGATAGATCTCCTCCCTTTTCTAGGTCTTGAACTCCACCATCTTCGTCGGCAACGTGACTTCGTGGTGTCCATCATCTCCTCCAATCAATGATCCTTCTCCTACTCCGCGTAAAGCGCTGGATGTCACGAGGAAGAGGATTTATTGAAGAAGAAGATCGTGAATGTGTGGCCTTGTTCTTGACATGAAGAGAACATGCACAAGAGATTCTCTTCTATGCGTGAGCTTGTTCTCTCCAAATATGTGCATGCCAAGGAGCCTAGATTGTTGGCTATGATACCATGTCAAGAATGGTGCAGCGTAGAGGCGTGGAGGCTCCTAGGTGTATGGAAAAAAACAATCCAAAAGGGACAATTCCACATTGAACAAAGAGAAAAGGTGCCTGACGGCTATAGAGAGAGAGAGGAGAGGAGTTGAGTTGTTGAAGAATTTTTGTATTACTCAAATAAGAAGGATTACAAAGACTTTCTTTTATAGAAGAGAGAACATATCACAATCTTCTAAAAACAATAACAAATTCTATCCTAATGAAATCATATCTCCTAATTTAGAAAAGACTAAATCCTCTAAACAAGTCTACTAAAAACAAACATACCAATTAAACAAAACTTACAACTAAAGCAAAGATCAAAACGGGACTCTAAGGACGCCAAAACTGACGCCTCTTGGTGCCTCTAATGGGCTGCCACGTGGCACTTTATTCCCAACACATCTAAAGTAGCTTGGGAAGAGATGGATGGCCAAGCCTGGAATGCCACAAAGGAGGGTTGGAGGTGATAGACGTAGTGCCAGCAAAAATAGGAGTATCTAGGTAGTATAGTCTACGATGCTCATAGTCCCCACCAATCATCTGATTCGTCTAGATGCCCTAAAAATAACAATGATTCTCATTAAATATTGTTTGACACTTCAATTGTTTGCAAATTTGACTCATAGATAGTAAGCTAAGAGGGAATTTAGGGGCACAATAAACATCATAAATCTGCAATCTAGGTGAAAATTGAACACCACCAACTGAAGTAACGCAAGACATGCTACTATTTGCCTAACGGACAAAGGTAATATTGGTAGAATCTCTCGCAGAGACAAGATTGGCACCTTTACTGGTTAAATGAGAAGATGCACTAGAGTTCATAATCCAGTCAAATGTACCTAAGTAGTTGGCATGCGTAGCAGTACCTACAGCCAAGGCAGCAGTAGAAGAGGAGGTAGGCTCACTCCTTAGAAAATGATGAAGACGATCCACTTCATCGGCGGTGAATGAAAAACCAGCAGCAACTGGATCAAGAGGGGTCTTCACCTCAATAGTAGGGTCAGCAGTAATACAAGTTTGGTTGGCCCATCTTGGCCTTCCAAACTTCTCCTAGAACTAATTGGAGGGATGATTGGTCTTTTGGCAGTGAACGCATGGTGGATAAGATCTTCGGCCACAACCTCCATCACGTCCACACCCATGTTTGCATCCGCATTCACCAAACCTACCACCTCTCCCCCAAGTGGCTGCGAGTGCAGTAGTATCAGGCAAAGTAACAGGTGTAGAGGCTGAAGAGTTGTTCGCATCAATCTTCTAAATACAGTTGTATACTGCTTCCAAACTCGGAATAATATCTGCTGACAATATCTGATCCCTGGCAGACTGATAACGAGAAGACAATCTATCAAGAAATCTGTACGTCTGCCACTGTACGCTCTGTCACCTGCTTCTCACAACAAGTAGGTTGAAATACAACCAACTCTTCATAGAGATCCTCCATAGTGATAATCGACTAAAGAGAGATCACCTTAGTTTGTGCTCCATATACGTCAATAAATATCAGCACGACGAGAGCTACTGGTCTGCATTGAATAGTGTCAATCTAGGGCATCCCACATGTCCTTAGCAGTCTTCTTATAAAGCATGTTGGACACAATCTTAGAATTAACACTATTCATGAGCCAATTTATAACTAAGTAGTTATCCTTTTCCCACTTCTTGTACTCGTTATCTTTCGTATCTGGGGCAGCATCAGTGAGCACATGAAGGTTTTCGTGGCCTTCTTCAAAAATACGGAATGCCCTCGACTAGAGTACATAATTTTGGGATCCCATCAATTTAATTGTTGTCCCTTGAACAAAAGTAGAGGCATGAAGCTTGGCCTTTGAGGTAAGGGTCAAGGACTCTGCACTAGCCATGAGATCAATCCAAAGAAATCATTATCCCTTCATGCAAATTCAATTCTTTATCAGTAAATTAATGTGTCTCCTGCAGGAACAGAGCACATAAAGGAGGGCACCAAGTGCCTAGATCATGCGATCAGTGAATAGAGGTCTTGCACGCTGTTGTGTGGACCCAAACGCATATCAAATCGGTTTGTTTGTGCTGATTTAATCTGTAATCAGAAGTGCAACGATCTGCCAGAGGAGTAATTAACCTGATGTGGCTGATTGGAGCCTCCCACTGGTTCTGTAGAAGATCTCAGCAGTGCCTGCAACACTGCTGGATTCCCTGCGACAGCCAGAGTGGCCACACAGGTGGGCCTAGCGGCGCAGTGGCATTGCCCCCCCCCCCCCCCCCCCCCCCCCCGGGTTGGCGACGCTGCTGCTAGGCCTCCCTAGTGTCAGCGATGGAGAGATCCCCCTTTGGGGATCAGACCTTGTGTGAAACCTCAAGAACAGAGGTTTGATGATCACAATCGTAAGAAAAGGAAGAAATTTTTGGTGGTATTTGGTGGGATATCAAAACATTGGCCTAGGGCCGCTGATCTCATACCATGTCAGAGGAAAATAAGTTGTCTCATTGGAAAAGAGAACCCTAGCCTTTCTTTTATAGAGGAGGCATGGGTAAATTGCAAGAAGAGTCCAACGAAATAGAGAGAAGTAATAACTAGTACACCTAAGCTCTAACAAATCAAAAACTCTTATTTGTAAAAAAAAAAAAAGAGGACCTTCCAAAACCTATTATATGCACTTTATGTTGTTATTCGTTAATGATGATCTTATTATCCATTCTTAGCTTGATATCTTATGGTTAGCCCATTACTATCTCTAATACTGAACATTGCAGGTGCTACTCATTTGATCTAAATCAAAAGAAGTTCATAATCAAGCCAACAAACTTGATCATTGCAATCTCAAAATGAAATTTGAACGCGTTCTGGTCCCTATATGGTTCTTCGCTCTCTATCTTCAAGTTATAAATGCTGGTGATGATGGGGAAGCTCGTTTGCTTCTTGCTCTTAGAGATTCACTTTCTGAGAGAAGAAATCTTATTCTGAGCTGGTTTGACACAGAGATCTCTCCTTGCAACTGGTCTGGCATCATATGTGATGGTCATGTTGTAACTAGCATAGATTTATCTGGCACCCCTTTAAATGTTCCATTTCCAAGTACCCTCGGGGAATTCAGAAATCTTAATCTCCTTAATGTGAGCAACTGCGGATTATCTGGCCAACTTCCAAAGAGCATTGGTAACTTGTTGTCTCTGCAGTATCTTGATGTTAGTGGAAATCAGCTTTCTGGGCCTCTTCCACCTTCCTTATTCAAGTTGGCAAGGCTTAAGGAGCTAATGCTAAACTCCAACAATTTCACTGGCAAATTGTCATCTTCTGTTGGGCAGCTAACCATTCTTGTGAGGTTCTCTATAGCTAGCAATTCTTTCTCAGGGACAGTTCCTGAAGATCTGGGGAAATTGCAAAAGTTGCAGTATCTTGATCTGCACATGAATTCTTTTGGAGGAAGGCTTCCATCAACCCTAGGAAATCTCACTAGGCTCCTACACTTGGATGCCAGTTACAATGAGTTCACTGGGTCGATATTCAGAGAAATTGGAAATTTAGCGAGACTCTTGACTCTCGACCTCTCTTTCAACAGTCTCACAGATTTCATACCGCTAGAGATTGGGAAATTGACAAGCATACGATCATTATGGTTGAGTTCAAATAGCTTCAGTGGTGGCATCCCTCATGAAATTGGCAACCTGATGCATCTTAATATTTTGTGGATCCAGAAATGCGGACTGTCGGGGAAAATCCCTGAAGAGCTGTCCAGTCTCCATAGTCTGACTAGCTTAGATTTGTCAGAAAATCATTTTGAAAGTGAAATACCTCATGGGATTGGGAAACTGAAAAATCTTCTGTATGTGATTGCTTCTCATGCGGGACTTAAGGGATGCATTCCCGAAGGACTCGGAAACTGCACCAATCTCAAGACCTTGGATTTATCTTTCAATGCATTATCTGGTACATTGCCAGAAAGCTTTTCAGGTTTGCGCTTGGTCAAAACATTCCTCATTGAAGGTAATCAACTCTCTGGTTCATTTCCTGTGTGGCTAGGAAATTGGAAGAGAGTCAACTCTATAGGGATGAGCAAGAACCTTTTCAGCGGGCCACTTCCTCCTATCTCATTTGACTCCCTCACTGCTTTCTCTGCTGATGCCAACTTACTCACTGGTGAAATACCAGCTATTATATGTAAATCGAAGTCATTATCTTTTCTCTCTCTGTCAGAGAACTGTCTCACTGGTAGCATTGACAACACTTTCAAGGATTGTTCTAAATTAACAGACTTAATACTATCAGGGAACAAGTTATATGGTACAGTACCTGGCTATTTAGGAAGGCTGCCTCTCGTGACAGTGGACCTATCACAGAATAACTTCTCTGGTGTTCTTCCTGAGCAATTGCTAGAATCTTCAACACTAATGGAGGTGTCATTTGGCAACAACAAATTGGCAGGTCCTATTCCTCACAACATTGGCAAGATCTCAAGCCTGCAGACACTACAGATAGAGAACAATCTTCTTGAGGGGGCCATACCAGGCTCTCTAGGAAAGTTAGCGAATCTGACAAATTTATCTCTGCATGGGAACAGATTAAATGGCAGTATTCCTCCAGAGATTTTCAACTGTGTCAACCTCGTAACACTTGATTTGGGTTCTAATGGTCTTACTGGGAAGATTCCTAGTAGTATCTCTCATCTCAGGCTGCTCAACAGTTTGGTTCTGTCTAATAACAAGCTCTCTGGCCGTGCCCCTTCTGGGATCTGCTCTGGCTTCCAGGCAATGATATTTCCTGATTCGGAGTTCACACAGCACCATGGCATCCTTGACTTGTCCGGCAATGCACTTGAGGGTCCCATTCCAAGGGAGATTAAGAACTGTATTGTGCTAAGAGAGCTGAGGTTACGGCAGAACAAGCTTAGTGGCACCATTCCCCTTGAACTGGCATCTCTCAAGAACCTAACCTTGCTAGACCTTTCCTCAAACTTGTTGACAGGTCCTCTTCTACCTCAACCAATTTTCTTGCAAAGCCTCCAAGGTCTGCTACTCTCAAATAATCGATTCAATGGATCAATTCCACCTGGCTTTGAAGAAGCGTTTCCCAGTCTGGTGAAGCTCGATATCTCCGGTAATATGTTGTCAGGAACCTTGCCTCCATCCATTTTTTATATCAGGAGCCTGGCGCACGTTGACATTAGCCAGAATGACTTCTTTGGGCCAATTGATTTCCCTCAGAAGAGCCTGGAAGCAACAAGCACTTTGTTAGTCTTGAATGCAAGCAGCAATCACTTCTCTGGTGGCATTGACCAAGATCTTGCCAATTTTACTTCTTTATCAATATTGGACCTCCACAACAACATGCTTTCTGGAAGCTTGCCTCCCGCTCTTTCTGAACTCTCTTCATTGACTTATCTTGACATCTCCAACAACAATTTTGAGGATCTCATTCCCTGTGATATTTGTCTGATGGTCAGTCTTTCATTCCTCAACTTCTCTGGCAACAAACTTGAAGCATATCTGCCGGCGAATTGCAATGCAGCCAATGTCTGCTCAGCCAGTCGTACCATTTCACCTCCTTTGGTTGCTTATCCTTACACTTCAAAAGCCCTAAGTCGAGCCTCTGTTTGTGGAATCACACTTTCCGTCGTGGCTTTCTCACTGGTGCTGCTTTACAGTATGGTCAGGTGGAGGTTGACGAGGCACAAGAATGCTAGTCTTGTTCCCTGCAAAAAGGCAAAGCCTGCAGCTATGGAGCCGACCTCCACTGATGAACTTTTCAGCAAAAGATTAAAGGAACCATTGAGCATCAACATTGCCATGTTTGAGCACGCTTTGCTACGTCTGACGCTCACAGATATTCTGAAAGCAACAGAGAACTTCAGCAAACTCCATATTATAGGTGATGGGGGCTTTGGGACTGTTTATAAGGCATCTCTACCTGAGAAGATGGTTGCTATCAAGAGGCTTCATGGAGGGAGGCACTGCCAAGGTGACCGTGAGTTCCTGGCAGAGATGGAGACTATTGGGAAGGTTAACCATTGGAACCTGGTTCCCCTCCTTGGATATTGCGTCTTTAACGATGAGAGGTTTCTCATATATGAGTACATGGAGAATGGGAGCTTGGATCTCTGGTTGAGAAACCATGCAGATGCAGTCGAATCTCTTTCCTGGCCCATTCGATTCAAGATTTGTCTGGGCTCAGCACGTGGCCTGGCCTTCTTGCACCATGGTTTTACACCACATATCATACACAGGGACATGAAGTCCAGTAACATTCTGCTCGACAAGAACTTCGAGCCAAGGGTATCTGATTTCGGCCTTGCTCGTATCATCAGTGCCTGTGAAACCCATGTTAGCACTGATCTTGCTGGAACATTTGGTTACATCCCACCGGAATATGGTCAGACAATGAAGGCAACAGCAAAAGGTGATGTGTACAGCTTTGGAGTGGTTATGTTGGAGCTGCTTACGGGTAGGGCTCCGACAGAGCAGGAGGAAGTAGAAGGAGGAGGGAATTTAGTTGGATGGGTGCAGTGGATGGAGGAAAAGGGGAAGTTGGATGAGGTGCTTGATGCATGCCTTGCTGGAGTTCCTTTGTGGAGGAAACAGATGCTGCACGTGCTTTCTGTAGCAATGATGTGTACGGCTGATGAGCCATGGAAGAGGCCCAATATGCTAGTGGTGGTGAAGCTGCTGAAAGACAGCATGCTGCTGGAGGATGGAGGTAAACCGTTGTTTTAGCAAAAGTTTCAGTCCTTTGTTGTCCTTGCTTTAGTGCTTATGGTTTAATGGATCGTCATATATGAAGTTGCTTGTTTGAATATTGGGAACATGTGCCTGGCAATTATGTAAATAAGAACCAAAAAGAGAAGATATGTATATGTTGTAGTGCATGGAGTGATGACAGGTTTGAGGTGGCTTAATTTGAGTTGATACCTGTTCCTAGCTATTTGAATTCCTATCAGTGTTGCCTATTTGAATTCTGATCGGTGTTTTCAGAGAGAGAGAGAATTTTGCATTAGTAATGTAATATCGTTCTTGCTTTCCTATGATTTAATGCTATTCCAGAGTAGCAATGGTGGCCACCAGCCACGAATCTTCTTATAAATTCAATGCTGCAATCTTCTTTTTTTCTTTCTTTCTTAGATTAATTTTAACCAAGAATTAATGAGTTTGTCCTCCTTAATTTTCCTGTTTTTATTAGGAATATATTTATTGATGGAAAATGATATCGTGAAACTTCGTGTAAAAACCGATGATGTTGAAGGAACATGGCATAAGAAGCATTAGATCCTGAAATTCCATTGTGTGTGAATGAAATGTTGCAGGTTATTGCTCATGAATAGAAAAAGGTCCACTGAGTTCTGATCTACTGAGTTTCTTCAGTTTGGATTCGTTTTGGTCAAAACTACTTAGGTTTGTGATGTTGTGTTGGTGACAGATTCTGCTCAGATCATCTGTTTATCTGGGCTGAGTTAGGCTTTTGCTGGGCAATAGGTGTAGGTATAAATCTATTGATTGGTACATCAGGTTCCTAGTATGCACTGACTGTGATATGGATAACATTTGTAAACAGGATAGGATCTGAAGAACCCCAAATCACCACGCTGTTTCTGCAATCTTGGATTTGTATTGTACAACTTGTTATTTCCATAGTTTGTGCACATGGGTCAGGTTCAGAGCCCCACAACCTGGTCCGTCTCGGGTTGGGTAGGTGTCTTGTTGGGTTCAGCTGGTTGCATTTTGATCAATCTGTACTGGAGTTGGAGTGAGCTAGCCTGACCTCACCTGTAGCCCATAGATATTTTAGCTTAAGATTTTTCTTACATATACCATTACCTCATCGATTACTCCATCCCAATAGGCCATACATAGTACCGCCGTCACAAGCACCCCCCCACCACCACCCCCTCCCCCCCCCAAATTAATCTTTATCCACTGCACCTATAAAATCCTGATATTTCCCAGGAATCCAATCATGCATCTCAAGTAAAACCTTGCATTGATCCCTTCCAATTCCATCACAAAATCCCATTTCAAATTGCATGCTACAATATTGTCAAAGCCAGGGCTCCCAACTTTTGATTGCCATTTCTTAGATCACCTCCCCATGGTACTTCGATGAAGGTGCTGGGGTCTGGGACAAATCAAGAAGACGTTAATGAAAAAGCAAGGGGAATAACAGCATTTTGCTGCTGTTGGGGCCTCCGATAAGATATTTGTCTTGTCTTTTGTTATGGTTTTAAAGTTATTTTACAAAATAAAATTAAATTGAAACTCGATAACGTGTTAGCTTTATACTTATTTTATTATTGGATGAGGGTACAAAAACGTCAAATGCAACACAAAATGTAATGTAAGAAGGTGGGAATGTGATCCTCACTTGTGGTATCTGTATTTTACGTAAAAAAATTATTGACATGTGATGGGGTTTATCAATGTTCAACAGTAACAATGGAATTATTTTGTATTGGTACAGATTATTGAAATCACCATCGAAATCATTTAGCACCGGTGTAAAACCACCGGAACACTTTCGGAATCACTTTACACCTTCGGAATAATTTTACACCAGTGTAAAATGAGATTACATCAATGTTAAATTATCTTAGAGCAATTTATTATTGTGGCAAAATTATTTTACACCTATGTAAAATTACTCATAACAATTTATCACAGATGTAAAATGATTTCTAATCAGTGTAAAATGATTTTTTTTAATGTAGTGGAACTTACAACGGAATAGGTCTCATGTTTTTTTGTTTCTTTACATTAAATATTAATTATTAAGTAGGAATCACGTTCATAATATCTTACGTAGCAAAATACGTCATCTCTACGTTTCTCTACGTCTCAACTTTATTACTTGGTTGTTATGTTAGAATAGGTTAGGCTGTAGGATGAATCGGTTAAATTGGAGAAACCCATTGAGATTAGATTGGGTCAGGGAGCGAAGGTTCAATTTTATCTAACTCAACTTCTCGAAAATAAAAAAACTCTATCCAACTCAACCCATGTGTACCCTAGTCATTACCCATTTGAGATGCCGCAGTAACCTAAATCCCAAGTACATTAAATGTCCATTACTTTCCCGAAAAGAATGCAATATATGGATGTAATGTGGCCATTTAGATTTGGGACCGGAAAGGAAGAGAAGTGTAGATAGGTTATGCCACTAATACTATTTTTATGCGTTTGCATCTTTTAGCAAGGACTACCAAGCTGTATTACGTGGTGTTGTATTGGAGTAGGATGTTTCGTTACCTGTGCAATGATGGAAGGAGCACAAGCAAGCTATATTTCTGATATGTGGCTTGGTTATGTTAAAAGCGAGAAAACCCAATAGAAATGTGGTTTCCCAACTTTTTTTTTTTTTTTGGCAAGGAAGAAACTTTATTGATGAGGAGAAATTGGTTACGTCACAATACCACACCCTCCATGGAGGGGAATCACATCATCCAAAAGAGGGAGTAACACTTGCTTGAGGTGAAAACAAAACACACCAACATCTAAATCCTTGTGCATGACCCAACCAACTTCTGAAAACATTTTCATGCCATAGATGACAATTCACGCCATCAAACGATGTCGATGAATTGTGTGGGGCAAGCAAAACTAGCAAAAGAGTACTGGTCAGAAGCCTGATCGTGTTTTACACGATTTCAAACATGACCCATCCTCAAGAAAACCAACAAATAGAAAGAAAAGAAAACAAAAAATACAACCACAAAACTGTCGAGAACATCGATGACGGAAGCGAAAAATGGTGATGGAGGCATCTCAATGTTGGGAAACCCACAAACACTTCATCATGATACAAAGCATCAAGAATGGCTTGCTTTGAGAGAGCTGAGGATGTCGTCGAAGGAGTCATAGCCACCACTTCAAGGAACCTCGACTTGAGATCAAAATCGGCAACAATATGCAGCCAACAGCCCATCAACTTTGACTAGGATTAGAGGTTCGATCCACATCTCATTGCTCGACTGCCGACAACAGCACTCGCCACTCCGAGCCAAAGACGCAAACAAGCTTTAGGGGTGGGGGCAGCCAACCTAAAGGCCGGTCGAGGCCTCGCCCAGCGACAAGTGACGAGGGATTTGCTCCGGCAAAAGGTAAAGGTGGTTTCCCAACTTACAAGAGAGAATATGGAGACTTTTGGTCTCTTATCAATTTGAAGCTTTTTCATTTTGAACATTGACACTTTAATTGGGGTGAATGGATATTTCTCGGAATGATATAGACAACGCAACTATGGGTGTAGTTAGGAAGGTATCCTAGTGGGAGTATCCTTAATATAACTAAATTGGCTGTAGTAGCTACAAGTCACTTATTTTCCCTTTTCTTGCTTCTCCTTAGCCATTGTTTACAATGGCATCTCTTGTGAATATTGCAGAGATCGGATCTTATTCCGTCAGTCAATTTTGTGTTCAAACTATGATCCCATTCTCACTTTCTATCCCTCTTTGACGCACTCTCTATATATGTATATATATTAGTAAATTTACCAGTTATATTGTATTATAAAATTGTACTGTCAAACATGTGCTATTGATAGGTACAGTAAGATTTGGTAATACAACATTCCACATTTTTTGATACACAAAAAAAACGTTAGCATATTGATATCTATACTATTTTTGTAATACAAGTACTGTCAAACATGTGCTATTGATATATATAGTATGATTTTAAATACAAGATTCCATGTTTTGTAATACAAAAAAATCATTAGACTATTGATATCTGTACTACAATTTTGTAATACAAACATTCTTGATGAGTTTTGATAATTAAATTTGTTAGTTATGTTATATTACAAATTATACTGTCAAACATGTGTTATTGATATGTATATTATAATTTTGTAATACAAATATTTTTTAAGAGTTTTGACAATAGGAAAGTACAAGAGATGACTTTGTAATACAACATTTCACATTTTTAGTTATGTTGTATTACAAATTGTACTACCAAATGTCGAGTTAGTTTTCACTTTCAAAAGAATTTTCGTACATGAAATGACATGTTGAAGTAGTATGTAAGTGGTGGAAAATCGATCGTCAAAATAATTAAAATAACCACTCGAGAGGAGAGTGGGTCGTCTCCATAGGGAGTATTGTTGAAACTTGCAAAAGTTGAAAATAAATGTTCACTAATGATTTTCCCAAAGAAAGCTAGCTAAAATCCCTTTTTAATTAGGCTAACAATAGAAGATAGTGCGAATTCATGCTGAAATAGCCTTTTCATAAAAGAGGAGGAATGTGCCCACAATTGTGCCACAATAAAATATTTATAAAATTAATATTGAGAGAGTAGCAATGGCAGTGAATGTAAAAGCAAATTGAACCCAAAACAGAGCACCTCCTTCCTCATGCTTGTGCACGTCGAGGAGAAGGTTGGCAACAATGGTGAGCTCGGTTGAGGTCGAGTGGGCTGAGGGCTTCGCGATGGAGGTGACGAGGAGGGCGTGGGCGATGCTGGGAGCTACAGTAAGCACACAAGCTTGTGTGCGTGTGTGAAGGCACGTGTGGCTGAGGTTGCTGCTGGTCGCACATGGTGGTTGGTTGAAGCATGGCCTGATGTAGGTGGTGCTGGCCGACGAGGTGGTCGGCGAGGAGGTGGCACACTGCATGCGTGGAGATGGTGGTGGTGCGTTGGGTTTGTGGAGGAGATGGTGTTGTTGGTGGGTGAAGTGGTGAACAAAGGGTGATGGGTTGTTGGAGGTGAAAGAAGATGACTAGTAACACAATAAAATAATAATAAGAAGAATATGGTGGTGATGGTGTCGGAGAAGCATGGTGATGTAGGGTGATGGTCGTGCACCAATAGGTGCACTCATGATAGTGCAGCTGCTCCGATTTGGTGTGTCCTATCACGACGCACGCCCACAGTAGTGGAGCGGATTGCCACGGTAGAGGTTAGTCGTGGTGAGGCAGAATGAGCTTACGTTCTATGCAGTTATGGGTCGGGGTGGAGGCCTATAGTGCTCGGTGAAGGAGGAGCCCTCTTATAACAACTGCACTTGAGAAAGGAGGGGAATTTGAATAGGAGCAAGCGCTAGATTCGCTTCTCACTGAGTGAATGCTCGGAGCGTCCACCATGAAGGCCGTGACGGGCATGGGACGCGTTGGTTTAATTGTGTCGTTATAGCACACGTTCGCGACGTCAGTTTTAATTAAAGATGAGGATTTGGTGAGTTCAAGTGTCGAACACAAGGAGGTGTGAAATCGGATTATTTTGTCGCTTTAGTTGTCACAGGAATGATGGTTTTGCTTGTGTGCGATAAAACATGAGAGAGAAAGAGAGAGAGGGAAAGAGAGAGTTGAGTTAGAAATTTAGTTCAAGTGAAGCATGAGCTACGGTATACTAAAGCAACATTATATATCATGCAGTTCAAGATTGTTTACAAGTATAACACTAGATGAAAGCTTAAAATAAAGCAACACAAAAACTAAAGTGGAAGAGAGTGCGAGGAGAAGGCAAGGTGGTCATGGCAGTAGAGGAAGGCTTCGTCGGCGGCTCAACAACTCCGACGATGGTTAAAGGGGTATTTGGTAGAGCTAAGGGAAGTATAGTAGTGCATGGAGAGGGTGTGTGAATTGAATGCCTTAAATGGGGTAGTTGAAAGGGTTTATATAGGGAAAAGGGGTTTCCAAGCTAAATAAGGGTTTTAGCGACGTTCGAGATGTTGCTAAAGCCGTTCCATAAGAGTCGGTGAAGCCCCCTAGCCCACTGGTCCGAATGCGCGCACGTGCTTCTCTTCATGCGCGATCCGTGTGCTGCAACGTGGGCCGTCCAATGAAAGATCGAATGGCTGAGATTGCACCCTGAGCGTTAGTTTGGATTGCGCTGTGGAGTTGAGCATGCGGTTGCGCGTGATCGTGCGCGTTTGCATCGGGCGTGAGAGAGTGCGTCGCGTAGCGTGCCTTAGAGCCATATGATGAGGATCGGATGGCCTTAATCACTGCGGTGCAGGCAAAGGTTTGATTGGGGTGCAGCGGGGGGGTCAAACGCTCGTCGCTGCTTGCGAGTGCGAGTGCTAGACCGCTGCGCTGTGCTCGTGCTTCGCGATTTCATCCGAACACTCAGCCATCCGATGGATGATCGGACGGCTAAGATCTCATCCTGGCGTGAAGGAGAGGCAGTGCGGGCGAAGGTTGCAAATTCTCAGCCGTCCGATCGATGTATCGGACGGCTTAAAGTTGCTGAGCGCAATGAAGAGGTGGTGCCCTGTGGGTGAGGGCGTGTTGGATGCTGCCACGTGGCCACCTGTGGGTCATTGATCATTAGATCAACGGTCAGAACTTCTTAGGCTAGTTGAGGGAGCTCCGGATGTTGAGCGATTTTGAGTTCGTTGGACTCCGTTCGTCGTTCTGAATTTATCCGTGCGGTTTGATTGCTCATCTGAGGCATGTTTTAACATGAACTTGTATAAATGGCCATTAAACATGGATTTATAAGCAATCTTAACTTGCGATGCATGTAGTGCTCCCAAGCTCATTATGGTATGTCATTAATGCACATATACCCTTAGGATAAACCCTGGTTGACAGAATTATCATCATCGAATGCAGAGTTATCAAGCTGTAATGAAGGTCCTGCAACTGTTGAGGGAGAAAAGAGTGAAATAATTAAAGAGAAGAAATGAGGGTTATTTATGCACAAACCCTTAACTTCTATGTTAAACCAAAACAATGCATGTAATGCACCTAATTGGTTAATTAATCAAATGCATGTCATTCTAAGTCAATTCTAAATGCATTTAAATATAAATGTAATGCATGAATTATTCAATCAAGCCAAAAATATAAACTAATCTATTTACATCATAATGCATGTTAAATAAATGTTAAAGATAACTTAATGTCCAGGCATTCAAATACCTAAATTGCCTACAAATACGAGCTCATTAAATACCTTTATGCTTAGGTTTTGCTAGTCTCTAGCAAACTTAAGCAATATCCTAACACTCCAAGTAGACTAGCTAACTCAATCGATCTTCCCTTATAAATATGTTAAGTTATAAACTTTAGACCTAAGGTACCCAAGTAGAAGCCTAGTTACAGACTAGGTTGGCTAAAAATAAGTTGCAGGCACAGGTTTCTTTGATTTCTAGCTCTACCCTAGAGTCTATTGGTCTCAGAGTTTAAAGCATCCGTGCAAGTGCATTGGTTTTATTTATTTGAGGTTGGTATGATTGCCAACCTAGAAAGAGAGGAAGAATGATTTTTTTTTTCTTTTGTAATATATATATTTTTGTTTGATTCTTCTAAGTCTAACCTTAGATCAACTATCAACATGGTCTGTGTTGGATTTATTGTCCCCATTACCGAACCTCGAAGGGTGCTTACCTTTCGATGATTCGAAATAGCATCGCCCATGATGATCTGTTACGACTCGATCTCAACTCTCTACAAAACCCGAGACCGGCTCACCTCGACTAGATTTAAAGACTCAGTCGTCCAACGAGAAATAACCAAAAGTAGAAAATATCCCATATCTACACATGCAATGTAACTAAGCAGAAATAAAGAAGAAACAGTAAAAGGAACAGAATGAAATGTCTCATAATATTACATGCCATCACAACCACAAACAGCGGAAAGTAAAGTAAAAAGGTGACAGGAACAATAATACATATATCAAGTACTTACTACTACAACAAAAAGAATGTTACGACCCGGTTCCTGAATCCCTACGAGATACAAAAATCGGTCCGACTCGACTAATCCCAAGACCCAGTCGTCCAACGAGAAAGTAACCAAAAGAGCAGTAAAATAAACCACATTCACCATGTATATAACTAGCAGTGACAAAATACAGCAGTAAAGAAAGGAAATACTACAATATACACCACTACAACAGTAAAGAAATAAACATATACATAAACATGGAGCTTACAATGAAAAGAGTACAGAGGTAACAGAAACTACTCACTACAACAGGAAGAAAAGTACAGTGGGCACTACACAGTAACACTACTGGGCTCTACTAGGACCGGCGCCTTCTGCAGCCGCCGACTCTGGCTGCTCAACACCTGATCCTGAAAAGGTAACAAAGGTGACACGTCAGCGAAACGCTGAGTAGAGTGGCAACTAAAAGCTACGAAACAGTAAGGTGGACAGTAGCTGTTATATTTTTAATTTCTTTCTTTATATTTTCCGTTTACTTGTTATCGAATTATCCCTCAGATTCTTCTTTTGATCTTGAATGTTCCTCGTGGGAACGATCTTGATTGCAGTCTTTTCCGAAAAGTAGAAGTAGCACATGGTGCTCTCCTGGCCGGGAGAGTCCCCCGTGGTGGTCCTACCCTCAATCAACCACCCCAAGGTCACTGATAGACGTAACGGTGACTACGGCACGTGCGATAAACGCACGGGTAGCTACCCCGCACTAGCACGCGATCAGTCGTTTCCGTTAACGGGTGCGCCCAAAGCACAGCACGGAACCAGTATAGGGCAAAGCCCTTTCAGTAATAAGGGTCCAGCCCCTCCACAGTAACCAAACAGGAGTCTTGCCCCTCCACAGTCTGCGCACCCTCGCCTGACTACCCTGGTTTGCCCAGTGGGCCGAACAAGTCGGTGTAGGAGGGCTAGCAGAACCCCGAGGCCCGTAGGGTAGCTAGTGCTCTCCCTACACTAATAGCTCTCCTCGGTACTGTGTACACGAGGGCCAAAAGTCGATACAAAGTGGCCAGACCAAACCCCGGGTCCTTGGGGCGGCTAGCTCCACTCTGCACTAAACAGAGGGGGGACAGTCGCTCTCCTTGGTACTCCGTACTCAAGGGTCAGCTCACTTCCCCAATTCTATTCCATTCACTTTCCAGGAGTTCTACTCCTAATTCCTCGTAGGGTTCATGCTCTTTTAATTCATCCAATTTAGGTTTCACCATTCCAGCTTTATATCCATATAACCCATGTTCTCAACAGTATTTATTCATTCATAAACAGGCAGCTGTTAACCAATTTACAGGCAGTTATCGTTTCCTTTTTACTTTTCCAAGACTGCAATGTATAGATATTCAATCTAGTTTTCCAGTCCTATGATTCATGTCATACCTTAGGATCTATCATTCAATCTAGTTTTCCAGTCCTAGGATTCATGCAATACCCTAGGATTTATCATTCAATCTAATTTTTCAGTCCTAGGATTCATACAATGCCCTAGACTCTATTAATTATTTCACAAGTGTATAATCTTTGATAAATAAATTAAAGAGCCAGTCTACCCGCGAAACCGGGAGTACTGGGGACGTAATCGGCAAGCCCGCGTGCCTCCGCAACCCCCAGAGCCGCAACAGAGCAAGGTCCTAACACAAGGATTAAAGACAAGGAGCTACTTAGAACAACATACGATTACTGTAAACAAGTAGAGGAACTAAATCTGAGAAGAACGAAACTTGAAATGCAGAAAACGGACTCCGAACGGACCCTAAACGGGTCAAAAACGACGAGCCTGCCCAAAATCAGACGTCTGGAACTTCTTCCAGACGTCTTAAATGATCGCTCAGGTCATACCTTGATCTGCGCGATCCTTCAGACATCCAGAAGCCCGCTGAACCGTCTAGACTTAGTTTCTAGACGTCCGACTATCACTCCGGACGTCTAGAGACCCCATCCGTCGTCTGGTGCTGTGCCCAGAAGTCTGATCTATGTGGGATGGCGTGCCCTTGCGCCTTCCCGAACAAATCCTGCACACACACGCGCCCGCTCTCAATACCAAAGGAAGCAGACGACTTCGGCGGAAACGGCTGCATGGCCGTACACGCGAAAGAAGAAGATAAAGATAACGTACCTTTCAGACGTTTGGACCTTCCTCCAGACGTCTCATTTGTCGTCTGGACATAAGTCCAAACGTCTGATTCTGGGAAATTTTCCCAAAATCAGGACCTCCTCGCCCTCCGCCCACAGTGCACGGCTGTGCCGCACCGCGCCCGCCTGCTGCCTGAGCTACAGCAGCTTCTTCGCGGCACCCCACGCTTGCTGCGCACCCACCGGTCGGCTCTGGTTGCTCCGGCGAGCTCTCACCCTCGTGGTCAAGCTCCTTCTTCCTCTCGCAACAGCCCCTCCCCACGCACTCGCAGCAGCCGCTGCTACCGCTCTCGCCCGCTCGCTCTCTCGTTGACAGGGAGAAGAAGAAGAAGAAGGCGGTGGAGTGAGGGTGAGGGAGAGGGAGAGGCATATTTGAAGGCAGCTCAGGGAGAGAGAAAGAGGGAAGGCTACGTCTGCAGGGAGGGAGGAAAGAGAAGGAGGGCGGCGGGTTCAGTTTGCGTGCGCATGCGCACAGACACGAACCCGTACGCCGAAAAAATTTAATTCTAGACGTCTGGGAAGGCTTCCAGACGTCTGGACCACTTCCCAGACGTCTTAAATGACGCTTGATGCTCGATTATAACAAAGAACAAGATGGAACAGAAAACTACTACAGCTATGGCTGGGCTCGACTGAGCCTAGCTCCCTCTGCAGCCGGTGGTGCTGGTTGCTCAACTCCCTGACCTGAACAAGGTTACAAAATTCGTAGTTAGTGAACACTGAGTAGAGTGGTGGTTAAACCATTTATATGCAATTAACATAAAACAAGCAACTAATTTATTAATCATCTGCATTTATCTTAACTAGGTGTTTCTGGTTTGTTTATTCTACTAAGGATCCATACATTTCTTGATCTTGCCTGTTCCTCACGGGAATGATCTTGATTGCAGTTTTTCCCATAATGTAGGATGTACACGTGGTGCTCTTTTGGTCGGGAGAGTCTCCCATGGTAGTCTTACACTTGGTCTACCACCCCGAGGTCACGGTTGCGATGTAGTGGTGACTACGGCACGAGCGATAAGCACATGGGTAACTACCTCGCATTGGCACGCGGTCAGTCGTTTCCGCGAGCGGGTACACCCAAAAGTACAGCACGGAACAGCACAGGGCCTTGCCCTCTCAGAACAGAACAAGGGTCTCACCCCTCCACAGTCCACGTACCCTCGCCCAACTATCTTGGTTTGCCCAAATGGCCTAACAAGAGTCGGTGTAGGGTGGCTAGTTCTAGCCCCGGGTCTCGTGGGGTGGCTAGCTCCCTCCCTACAATAGTAGCTCACCTCGGTACCACGTACAAGAGGGCCAAACAGATGTCGGTGTAGAGTAACTAGTCCTAACCCTGGGTCTCAACCCAAGGGGTGGCTAGCTCCCCTCTATACTAAAAGGACAGTTGCTCTCCTTGGTATCGTGTATACAAGGGCTAGCTCACTTCCCGTCTACTTACAAGATTCTTTCTGTACATAGGAGTTCTCTCAATTTCTCGTAGGCTTCATACTCGTATTTATTTTATTTCAATTCTCAACATGTATATCTCATGGTTCACATTCCGATTCTCATTTACATAATAGGTAGCTCGTGTTTTAACAACTGAAGAAACATCACATCATGTAACTATACACTTGCTCGCAATTAAGGTTTAACATGCATATCAAAGTAAATAGTGTAGTTCAAGTCAGTTTTATACATTTCTACCCTAGGGTTCATTCCACATCCCAAGGTTCAATCAAATTATTCTAAGCATGCATTTTACTTATTTAAAGCTTAGCATTTAAAGTAAACCACTCTATCGGGATACACGGGAGGAATGGGGGCCTGAACCGTAGATCCCATCGTCTTCGCGGGCCCCGAACATGCTATCGGATGCAAACCTATACCAGCGACTAAATCACATAAGATAAGTTCATAATAGTGTACAAGTGTCAGTAACACATAGAGAAACACGAGCGAAAAACAACAGTACTTGGTTTGTGTAAATTCGACTTCGTTTGGGTCACGAACAGGCCAAAAACATACATACTGACTAAAATCAGACGTCTGGGACTAGGCCCAAGTGTCTTAAACGATGTCAGAAACTCACCTTGTGTTCCTGCGTTGCTGGCGGATGTCTGAAACTCCTCATCATCGTACTAAGGTCTTTCCAGATGTCTGTCAGTTCATCTGGACGTCTGATACAACGTTTGCAGAGTCATCCAGACATCCTAAAGTACCTCGAAGAGCGTGCTTATGCGCCTTTCCAAGGTCTGTCCTTGCGCACACAATGCTGATTAAAAAAAAACAACACGAAAGGTTTACATACTCTACGTACATAAGTGCATGAGCGTACAGAACTCATACCTCGGCACTCCGCGTATTTTCAAACGTCCGACTTCAGTTCCAAACGTCCTGTTGCTGCTACAAACGGTTGGTAGAGGCTCCAGACATCTGATACTGGAAAAATCCAGTACGCAGAACTCCTCGCGAGGTCCTGCTTCTTGCGAGTTTCGCTCACAGCGCTTGCAGCGGCAACTCCAGTAGCTGTAGTAGGTCGAGGACCCTCCTCCGGCGCCCTCCTCTCTCCCATGAGCCCTTTCTCGAGCTCCTGTGGCTGCACTTCGGCCGTGCCCCTCTTTGAGCTCCACCGAGCTCCCCTTTGAGCCCTCTCCTTCTCTCCCATGTCCTCGCTCCTTGCTCACATTCTCCTTCTCTCCTTCTCCTCCGCATCCCGTGCTCCTCTCCTCTTGCTTGCTCGCGGCAGGGTGTAGCGGGGAGGAAGATAGTCACCAGCAGGGGGAAGGAGATGGAAGTGGTGGTGGCTGGTTGTGATGGGGAGAAAGAGGAAGGGTGTGGGAGGCTTTAAATAGATGAGGGGTGGAGTTAGGGTTTGTGGGGTGGGGAGGAAATGTGTGCATGTGTGTGTGCGTGGGTGAGTGTGTGGAGAGAGAGAGAGAGAAATTGTGGGACACCCCCTTGCTGTTCCCTCCCTTCCCGCAAGGCCCACAAACTACACCTAGGGGTTTTAAAAATTTTCATTCACACCCCTAACTTTTTGAAAAAACTCTGAATGGTCCCTGGAAAGGGTCATTTCACAATCCCAAGAACTCCTAGCAATCGATACTTCAAAATAGTATCGCCAATGGATTTCTTAAGAGATTTCAAACTTGTGGCAATCTGCACTTCGAGATGGGGCCACTCATGGTACCTGAATCGCACAACAGGCTTACATGCCCCCACTAGGATGGATATCCTAAGAGACAAGCGTCGAGGAGGTGACATGTTATTATCGCATCATCAAGGTGAGTATATACTTCACCTCTCATGCGACAAGAACTTGTCCAATCAAGTTTTGTTTTCAAGCTTCTCTTAAGTTAGAACCGAGAGAACCAAATTTTCTTCAAGAAAGGAATTAAGGTGATCATTATTTACACAAGACCAAGTGTGTGTGAAATGTGGATGCTTAAGTTACAAGGACTCATAAACCAAAAGGTAGAAAAAGACACCAAGTACTACCTAGGCTTTAACTCAATTCCTAGCTTTCCTTCCTCAACCTCTTGAAGAATGGTCCGCAACTTAACTTCTACTCAAGTTTTTAAGTCCACAAAGGACCCTAAGGGTCTAAAGCTACTAGCTCAATTTAGCTTCTAAAGTTAGACACCTAGAGTCAACTTAATCTAACCTAAAGTTTTAATCTCAAGCCTAAGGATGCAGGGCCTAGCCGGTTAAGCTCAATTCTACCATGGGCCTAAATGCAATTTTTTTTTCAAATAATTGCAAATGTATGAAAATGTATGCAATGCAGATGTATGCAATTATGTATACATGCTATGTATATCCCCTAAGTACACAACCCCTACCTAAAATCTGCAATTGCCCCATTGCATAGAAGGGCATAACCTAGGTCAGAGTTGGGCTGTCGTTATTTTGTTGGTAGCCGATCGAGTAGCCAAAGAACCTACAAGTCAGGTTCCCAAACCAAAGAAATAAGCCCTAAAAATGAGCAAAGTAACACTGGCCTAGAAAACAGGTAACCTAGGATGTTAACAAGTTGATATGAATCTCGATAGCAAATGCTCTTAGGTTCTGCTAACTGATTTAGGGCTTAATTAAACCAATATTCCTGCAATAGGGGTACAAAGGATCGCAATGATTGTCATTTTGTCCATCAAAGGATGGACCATCTTGACATATGGGATTGAAGATTGCAGAGTGAGGATAAGGGTGTGGGCAAGAGGTGAAAGGGTAAAGGTCAAATCTCTCCATCTCTACCTCACACCAAAGTCAAATTTCCCCAAGCAAACACAAATCAAAGGACTTTTTAGGTCTTTATAGATTTAGGCATTTGATTTTAATTCAGATTGTAGGTGACAATACAATTTGTTCAATCAATTTACGCACCTATTGTCAACCTACGATATGCCTAAAAAGACTTATCTAGGACTTAGGTGATCCTCCCTCAAGTCCAAAAAGTTTAGTCACCACCAAACATGGTAAAGAGGGATGCAAGTAGGGTCAAGCCCTTCCTTTGAAGCGTTACTTTCGCATTGCTTCTTAACTATCCTCAATCCGCATGGTTTGTAGGAAACTTCACCTCTGAACTAAAGTTTGGGCTACTTTAAGCCCCAGTAATAGAAGACTCTAATCCTAATGGTTCCAAACCTAAGGAGTGTCTAAATGCATGCCGTGGTGCAAGAGCATACAAGTGTGCATACACCGTAAAAGATTTTGATTGTGAATTTTGAATCGCATGCCAAGTTTGAAAATTAAGTCCATGGTTTTTAAATGTTCCTCCTTTAATTAGTCCTTTTTTAGAAAATGTAACCACTTGTTGGATCTATTCAATACAAAGTTGGTAGTCTTTCTTTTAAATCCAGATGCGCATGCATGAACAAAATATGGATGCAAAGTCAAGAAGACGTACCTTGCCTCTAGCGATTAGCAATGATATGCACTCATATGCAGGAAAAGTAAATCTAGATGATGTAATCCCTATATGTCACGACCTAGGGATAGGCAACTTCTAGATATGCAGTTCGAGATCTTGTTTTTTTATGTTTTAGATCTAACCTACTTATGCACAAACAAAGGAAATAAAACAAACCACAAAAGAAAAAGAAAAACCTAGATCTTAAGAAAAGGGAACAGATTCCCAAAAAATGCCCTTCACAATGGGCTTAAAAGAAATTCAGGGATATTCCCCCTTAAACTGACCTCAGAATAAGGGTCTCCCAATAAATGTGCTGAAATAAAGAGAAGAAAGAAAAATAAAATCTATCTACAGTTGAATGGATGAGATGAGGTTGTGGTCCTCTAGATATCTCCTCTAACAATGGAAACAAGGCCCACCGTAGCGTGTTGAGCTCCCACTTGGATGATGGCACGGCCGGTGTGCAACTCTACCAGAAGCAATGTCCTCGCATAAAAGAAATCAGGATGCCAATGAGAATATAGATTCTAATAAAATCGAATGTGAACAAGTGGAAAGATCACAAAAATCTAACAAGCCTTCTGCTTTCCTGGCAATGGCACCATTTGACGAGTCGATTTTCACTTATGAAAGAATTTTCACACATGAAATGATGCGTTGAAGTAGTATATAAGTGGTGAAAAATCGGTCGTCAAAATTATTAAACTAACCACTCGAGAGGAGAGGGTTGTCTCCACCGGGAGGACTATTGAAACTCACAAACGTTGAAAATAAATGTTCACTAATGGTTTTCCCAAAGAAAGCAAGCCAAAATCCCTTTTTAATTTTGCTAGTAATAGGAGCTAGTGTGAATTCATGCTGAAATAGCATTTTCATAAAAGAGGAGGGATGAGCACACAAATGTGCCACAATAAAAAATTTATAAAAGTAATATTGAGAGAGTGGCAATGGCAGTGAATGTAACAATAAATTGAACCCAAAACAGAGTACCTCCTTTCTCATGCTCGTGCGCATGGAGCAGAAGGTTGGTGGCAACGACAATCTCGATGGAGGTCAAGTGGGCCGAGGGTTTTGCGATGGAGGTAATGAGGAGGGCGATGCTAGGAGCTACAGCAAGTGCACAAGCTTTCTTGCATGTGTGAAGGCATGAGTGGTTGAGGCTGCTGTTGGCTACGCGTGGTGGGTGGCTAAAGCGTGGCCTGTTGTAGGTGGTGTTGGCCGGTGAGGTGGTCGGCGAGGAGGCGACGCGCTGTGCACGTGGAGTTGGTGGTGGTGCATTGGGTTTGTGGAGGAGATGGTGTTGGCGAGTGAAGTGGTGAACAGAGGGTGATGTGTTGGAGGTGGAAGAAGATGAATAGTAACAAAATAAAATAAAAAGAAGATGGTGGTGGAGAACCACGGTGATGTAGGGTAATGGTCGTGCACCAATAGGTGCACTCACGGTAGCGTAGCTGCTCCGATTTGGCGGTGAGTTCTGTCATGTTGCACACCCACAGTGGTGGAGTGGACTATCATGGTTGACTCTGGCGGTGGTGAGGCCAAACGAGCTTACGCTTTGCACAGTTATGGGTCGGGGTGGAGGCCTATGGTGCTCAATGAAGGAGGAGCCCTCTTACAACAGTTGCACTTGATCAAGGAGGGGAATTTGAACAGGTGTGAGGGCCAGATCCACTTCTCACTGAGGAGTGAATGCTTAGAGCATCCACCATGAAAGTTGCAGTGACGATCCTGTAGCTGTTGAGGGAGAAAAGAGTGAAATAATTAAATAGAAGAAATGAGGGTTATTTATGCACAAACCTTTAACTTCTATGTTAAACCAAAACAATGCATGTAATGCACCTAATTTGTTAATTAATCAAATGCATGCTATTCTAAATCAATTTCAAATGTATTTAAATATGAATGTAATGCATGAATTATACAAATAAGCCAAAAATGTAAACTAATTTATTTACATCCTAATGCATGTCACATAAATGTTAAAGATAACTTAATGTCTAGGCATTCAAATACCTAAAAAGCACACAAATATGTGTTCATCACCAAACATGTGCTATTGATATGTATAGTATGATTTTGTAATATAAACATTTTTTCAAATTTTTGACAATACGAAAGTACAAGAGATGACCTTGTAATACAACATTCCACTTTTTATAATACAAAATAAATGTTGCATATACAAATGGTTGGATATGACAAGAATTGACTTTGTAATACAATAATACTACAAATATTTTTGCAATACAATCTTTCGTATTTTGTACATTCCACATTTTGTAATACAAAACAATCGTTAAGCTATTGATTTCTGTACTACGATTTTGTAATACATTCTTGATGAGTTTTGACAATTAAATTTGTTAGTTATGTTATTACAAATCGTACTGTCAAGCATGTGCTATTGATATGTATTGTACAATTTTATAATATAAACATTGTTTAAGAGTTTTGATAATATGAAAGTACAAGAGATTACTTTGTAATACAATATTTCACGTTTTGTTGCATATACAAATGCTTGGATATGAGAAGAGCTGATTTTGTTATATAATAATACTACAAATACTTTTGTAACATAATATTTGTTATTTTGTAATACGAAAAAATGTTGCATACAAAGGTAAAAAGGATGTTTTTTGTGATAACATTAAATTTTACGTTACAAAAAAATTGCATGCTATTAACATGTTAATTATAGTTTTGCAATACAACA
The DNA here is from genome assembly GCA_037157565.1 of Thalassia testudinum. Classification (NCBI taxonomy): domain Eukaryota; kingdom Viridiplantae; phylum Streptophyta; class Magnoliopsida; order Alismatales; family Hydrocharitaceae; genus Thalassia; species Thalassia testudinum. The sequence goes on along the minus strand of JAZHRO010000036.1, from coordinate 120,253,587 downwards.
AACTTGAAATATTTTTATAATATAAAAGATATAACGAGTAACTTTTACGTTACAAAAAAAATCTATTTTTCTAGAATAACATGCGTGATGAGTATGGTATTTATGTTAGACTTACTTTGATTTTGAATTATTTTTCTAATATGCATGATGAGCATTACCTAATGAGCATTTATCCTTTCGTAAATAGAAACTTAGATTATGAGTTTGAAGGGGAACTTGATATTGTATCTTTTTCTTTTCTTTCTCTTTTTTATTTTTCTTTTTACACTGGGGTGGAGTTCTTTAAGAAAATTTAAAAGAGTTCAATAGAGTTGATTGTTGGAAATTATTGATATTTTTTTTTTCTTTTTTTCTACTTGATTACGTCAAAAGAGATGGTGGACATCAAGGACTACTAAAGTACCGATTCAAAGGCCTCGCAGCAAAATGTGGGTCACCAACTAGTTACCCTAATTGCTAAACTTCACTCTATATTAAAATGATATCTACAGGGAAAAATACTTTAATTTCCAATTTGACATGCTTTAATTTTTAAGCACTTGAAAGGCTTTGCCTGACCGACGGATTTCGTGTTTAATTTCTAGGAATTATTTCATTCACATGTACGGAACAATATTTGCTCTTTTCCTATGCCTGTGCTTTCTCTATTGACTCCAAGGAACTGTATCTTTGCACATAAGTTAAATGTCGTGGTAAGTATCATTATTGATGCTTCAACAGCGAATCGTGTTTGCACTACTCCATTCACAAAAGTTAATGTTCCTGAATTTTTCTCAACATTTAAATATTGAAATATGTTATTTTTAATTTCTCAATGGTAGCTTAAAAATTTTGACAACGTGGACACGCCATGCCGTTTAAACTTAAACTTATATCTTCGCTCTGGATTGCTTTACGAAATGCTTTTGTCAATGTTAACCTTTACTCGACGATTAAATGTCAAAAATTTTGGTCTAACTCAACATCTGGTACATGTGGAAACAGGTAACCTATAATGATGTTTTCCAAATGTCAAAAATGTGAAAGGCCTCTCGACCTTTACTCTTAAACTTGAATGTATTCTAACCCCAACGCTATCAATGTTGACGTCATTGCTTGATGTCAATCGACCCTCCAAATTATCGTACTTCAGTTGGTCTATCTTAACATTCCTAGACGTTGAGATGGGTCCTGTGCAGTGGTCGGTGCTTGATGCTTTCTTTATCTAAACAACGACGAGCTTTGCCAACATGCATACGCAAATGGTATACCATCAACAATGTACAATATTGATGTCATTGTATGAAATTAATCATACAACACTAAATTGTAGTGTCAATGTAATGTAGCAACTATGCTACAACACTGATGTTGTAGCATCAATGTTAGAATCTATACCACACCACCCATTTATAGCATTGGTGCAATGCAAATAACATCAAGGGAATAATGTTATATCATAATGCTATAATATCGTTGCTGTAACACTTGATTGCTATAGCCATTTTATCTTCTTCGCTCCCATGACTAGAAAGTTCTTTTAAAAACCCAACATCTTCCTCTTACATGCCTTCTCCCCTTCTGCTACGTTACCTATGACTTTCACCAATGTCATCCTTTTACTTCACTCCTCAACACCACCTTCGTCCCTGTTCTGTGGGGCTTTCGGCACAAATAATCCATGCGAGGGAGGCATGTACGTTGCAATTCATAAGATCGTTACCTAACCAATTGATCCTCTTGCTCCAACCCAATAAACGTCGCACGTCAATCAAACAAACCGTTTTACAAGAACATCCTGCCATCAACAGTGTTGTTCCACGTTTAACAGCAAGCTATTAGACATTTTGACTATTCTCTTCCAATGATAACCACAGGAAAGAAATTGGTTTTTCCGGAGAAAGGTAATGGAGCATTGGCTCTCCAGATAGGACAAAATCTTGTCAAGAAATCCATGAGAAGTTCAAAGAAGCAAACTGTAGGCTTTCAGAACTCTCCCAGGTACAAAACCCATCCGTCGGAAATACAACAAAGTTTCATGCATTTTGCATTGCAAAAATTCCATCAGAATGCTAACACAAAGACCTCAGAAGAAACTTCCCCAATTCCTTGAAAGCACATAATTAAGAGATCAAATCCAGCAACCAATCAGTCATACCAAGATTCACCTGCAACTGTAAACAAACATTATAAGAATCACAAGATACCCAACTTCCAATCTCGAGTATGAATCATGCCAAAAGAAGTGGTTTTCTCCGGCCAACACCTAACAGGAGGTATCCATTTCCGAACCACATTCATTTTTCCTTCCAAAAGCCCTTTCATGGTAGAATATATTCTTCATGCCCCCACCAACTTAACACATATAACAAATAATGCATCGTTGATGGCTTAAAAATGTTTTGACATGCAGGCACCTAAGAAAAAGTTATCTCATACCAGCTGTTCACTAGACCATCAGAAATTTCCTGTTGATTGCATTTTTCTGCCAAAAATTGACTATTTCCCCCGAGTTGGATCCTTCCATGTTAATGAAAAGAATAAATGACCGAACCGTACCATTTACCAAAGATCATCAGCGATCATAGATAAAGCTACCTCTGCAATGCCTCTACACTTCGATTACCCAAAAACATTCACCATGTTTCATTAAAAAAAAACTCATAATTAAGATGGCCAAAAAATAACTTGGGCATTTAGCTCTAGCCTCAAAGAAGTGCCAAAGATAGAAAATCCCAAACCAACATTGTTTGAATCGTATGAGATGCTCAAACAAATTAGGGCAAAGAATCCTAGTTTTTCAACGGTTCGCCTTAGCAACACGCTCTATCTCATTCTTCTTCTTGATTGCATAACTGTTTGAAGAACCCTAGGCAGCATTGATAAGCTCATCAGCAAGGCACTCTGCAATCGTCTCAATGTTACGGAAGGCACTCTCTTGGGTGCCTGTTGTGAGAAAATAGATGGCCTGGTTAACTCTTTTGAGTGGTGAAATATCTACAGCCTGACGCTGTACAACACCAGCAGACCCAATTCTGGTAGCATCCTCTCTCGGTCCACTAGCACAATTAAATACAGAATATCGATATACCATATCAGTTACATTACACATATACCACATTTAATCTTTGCAAATCTATAGATCTGATATAAAGGAGAAAGGAATTTCCAACATTGCATCTTCACAACTCCAGTTTCCTACCCAAGTATGAAGAGAAATGCATAACATGAAAGGAACACGCCACACCTTAAAAAGCTTACATGCACAACTTTCATACATGTTCTTAACAAAGCATAATTCTACTAATATTGTGCCAGAGGTTACATCAACTAGAAGTGAGCCCTACCCGATGTAAAAGCCTCAATCAGCCTCCTCCCTAGATCAGTAAAGCAATCCTATTTCGGCTTCATTCGCATGAGATGAATATGTTTCCAGAAATGTGTCCATGAAAATAAAATCTCGACCACAACCTCACATGAAAAACATAAAAAAGCAAACAAGCAACACAGTATCATCCTAAACAAGCATCACATGCGAAGGTAACACCCAATGAGAAAAACAAACTACAATTAAAAATGCGACACAACCCCCCAACAGAAAACAACCAAGTATCTTTCCAATTACAGTTGCCATAACAAAGTTTCAGGAATTCACATAAACACACTGTCCTAGCAATCTATTTAACAAGGTTCCAACAATTAATTTATATAAACACAAATAAAAGTTGAAGCAGCCCCTAAAAAGTTTGTAGCTTGCCATCCAGTTTAAAGTGACATAGATTTCCATCCCTGAATCAACATTATGGAGGCATTTGTTTTTGCGGGACACAACTGCAGCCACAGTGGCTGCAAAACGGCAACTTGGCCATGAGAAAGAGCTGCAGCTGAGGCTAAAGCGGTTACAACGTTACAGGGGCTTGGACGCTATTTTAAATGTATAAACAAGTATCTGTTTGAAAAGCTGCCACTTATAACCACTATGGCCGCAACTCAAATGCATAAACAAATAGGCCCTAAGTAGATGTTGAAGCATACACCGGAGAGAAAACTCAGAGCTAAGGTAGCATCCATGGTCATGGAATATACAAGTTCTACTATCTCAAGAACAGATAATGGGCAATTATAGTGAATGTACACATCTTTATAGGAATGACACAAGCCAACTACTGTGCATGCCGATCATGTAACATCTTGTTAAGATCGTGACATCAAAATACTTTAGGATATCTGGGAGTTGGTCCAGACGTCTGGATATCTTTTCAGATGTTTGGAAATTAATTTTTTCGTGCGTACGATCGCGAGTCTGCACGTGTGTCGCGTGCAGACTGAAACCCGCCGCCCTCTTCTTTTTCTCTCCCCTCGCCGACCTGCAGAAACTACCCCCCGTGTCTACAAATACCCTCCTCTCCCTCATGCCACCCACATCCATCCGTCTCCTTTCCCAGTGCGAGAGCGAGAGCGAGGGCAGCAGCTGCTGCCGGGTGTAGTGGCAGAGAGGAGAGGTGCAGCAAGAGGGAGGAGAGAGCACGCAAACCGTGAGAGAGAGACCTCGCCGGAGCAGTTTGAGGCCAGCCGACGTGCGTGGGGCGGAGTGTTGTGTCGGGGAAATCCTCCCCGACGCTTCTGCAGCTAGAGCAGCGGGCAAACGAGCGCGGCGCGGCCGCGCGCAGCAGGAAGAAGACGAAGGAACTTCTGATTCTGGGATTTTTCCCAGAATCAGACGTCTGGACCTACATCCAGACGACGCAGGCGACATCTGGAGGAAGCTCCAGACGACTGAGAGGTACGTATTTTCCTCCTTCACTTGCTTTTGTGGATACGACCATGCAAGCTGTTCCGTCGAAGCTCTGTCGCGTGTCTTGTTGAGGGATTTTTGCATACGCGTGTAGGATTCGCTTCGGAAAGGTGTGAGACACGTCCTCCCACGTGGTTCAGATGTCTGGGCGAGTCACCAGACGGCGAAGAGAATCTCCAAACGTCCGGAGAGGTGGTCGGATGTCTGAAACTGGGTCTAGACGGTTTAGTAGGACCTCTGGACGTCTGAGGAGCAGCGCAAAGTGAGGTATGACCTGGATCCTTTTTTAAGACGTTTGGAAGATGTTCCAGATGTCTGATTTGAGTTAGAGTTATTTTTTACCCGTTTAGGGTCCGTTCGAGGTCTGATTTCCGCGTTTAAGATTCCGTTCTTCTCAGAATTAGTTCATCTAATTGTTTGAAATACTTTTATCCTGTTCTGAGTGGTTCCTTGTGATTGATCCTTGTGTTAGGACCTCGTTCTGTTGTGGCTTTTGGGGTTGCAGAGGTACGTGGACATGCCGATCACGTCTCCATTACTCTCGATTTTGCGAATAGAGTGACTTCCCTTAGTTAATTACAAACATTAATGTATATCTGAAATAAATGATAGATCCTAGAATATGACATGACTCGTAAGACCTGAAAACTAAATTGAATGATAGATTGTAAGATATGGCATGAATCCTAGGACTTAAAATCTAGATTGCATGATAGATCCTAAGGTGTGGCATGAGTCCTACGAACAGAAACACTGAAACGAATGTCTTGAATTCTTGAATTGCAGTCTTGGATAAATAGATAGAATAATAATAATTGCCTGTAATTGGATAACAGCTACCTGTGAAATGTAGAATACTGTTGCTAGTAACTGTTACATGTAATTTTTTTTTGTTGAAATTAAATATGAGCTGCTTGTATATAAATTGGAAAGAAAAAGAAGTTTGAATGTTGGAAACACATACTATATGTGAATAAACCTGAAATGATGAAACTTAGTATAGCTTGGTCTGAGAAATATGAACACGAATCCTATGGAGAATTAGGAGTATAGCTCATGGAAATACATAGAATGGAACTGGGAAAGTGAATGTGGAAGTGAGCTGATCCTTGAGTACGGAGTACCAATGAGAGCGACTGTCCCCCTGTTTAGTGCAAAGCGGAGTTAGTCGCCGTAGGGTTGGGACACGGGATTAAGACTGACAACTTTGTACCGACTCTGTGGCCCTCGCGTACACAGTACTGGGGAGAGCTAATAGTGTACGGAGAGTGCTAGCCACCCTACAGGGCCAAGGATTCAGCTAGTCGTTCTGCACCGACTTGTTAGGCCCACTGAGCAAATCAGGATAGTCAAGCGAGGGTGCGCGAACTGTGGAGGAACATGACCCATATTTGGTTACTGTGGAGGGGCTGGATCCCTATTACTGAGAGAGTTCTGCCGTATACTAGTTCCGTGCTGTACTTGGGACATACCCGTTAGCGAAAACGACTGACCGCGTGCCAGTGCGGGGTAGCTACTCGTGCGTTTATCGTGCGTGCCGTAGTCACCATTACGTCTGTCAGCGACCTTAAGGTGGTTGACTGAGGGTAGGACTACCACGGGAGACTCTTCCGACCAAGAGAGCACCACGTGCTACTTCTACTTTTCGGAAAAGACTGCAATCAAGATCGTTCCCATGAGGAACATTCGAGATCGAGAGAAAGACCTGAGAAATAAATCAAGAAAGAATAATTAGTTATATAAAGAAAGAAATTGAAAACAACAGCCTATCCACCTTTACTGCTTTTCTTAGCTAGCTGGTTGCCACTGTACTCAGCGTTTCGCTTACATGTCATAATTGTCACCTTTTTCAGGACCAGGTGTTGAGCAGCCAGAACTTACAGCTGCGGAGGGTACTGGGTGTAGTAGAGCCCAATAGTTGTACTTTTGTTGTACCCATATTTCTGTTGTAGTAAGTATTCTGTTACACCTTTGTACTCTTTTATTGTAAACTTCATATTTCTGTATCTGTTTTTAATTCTCTACTATTGTGGTGGTGTGTACTGTAGTAGTTCTTTTCTTTACTACTGTACTTTTGTTACTGTTAATTACTTGCATGGTAAATGTGATTTATTTTACTACTTTTTGATTACTTTTCTCGTTGGATGACTGGATCTTGGGATCAGTCGAGTCGGTCCGATTCTCGTATTCTGTAGGGATTCGGAAATCGGATCGTAATATATCTGCTTGCAACCTTATTAATTGCCAGATGCCGATGGCATGCCCGCGAGATGCCACATTTTGAATGTAGAATCATTTTGACATGGTGCAGGTATCGATTTACATCTATGCTTATGAAATTTCGACCCTTTCAAGGAAATTTCAACAATGTTGATGAAATTTTGACGAATGGTTCTGCTCCTTGTGGGTTTGATGCAATAGCATGTGAATTTCATGGAATTATGAAATCTGGATTTATTGAATTGGATGTCATGCTATTTGGTTTTATGGAAGTTGATAGGATGTGTGTTTGTTCAGATCAGATATGTGGATTTAGATAACTATTGTTGGTAGATCATTTGAATTTTTTTTTTAAAGTTAAGTCATTTGATTGTTGTATATTTTCAAACAATTGAATTGCTTCTACAGTTCGACGTCAATAACGATTAAAAATATAATTAAGATACATTTAAGACCCATCATAAATATGACATATTTAGTAACATGAAAACTACATTTAGTAGTTATAGGTGCCAAATTGTCAGACATGCATAAATAAAAAAATGCCATTATTGCTAATTGAATTCATTATATGATTGGTCCAAAACGCTTGAGGTGCTACACTGGCCGAGGCATTCACCCAAGAAAAATGAGGCGTTAAAGAATATGTAGATACATACGCATATATATATACACACACAATTACCAAAATATAGTATGTTATGCATACATATATATAATATACATGATATAGAAATGTTTAGACAAACAAGCGCAATACACATACATATGCGCATTGATACATATGGTAGGTGTGTGTACAGTTTCATACATTTACATATATGCATGTAAATTTACACATTATATTTATATGTTATACTTATGCACATGTTTATGTACATATATATTTATATGTATAAGTTGACATGTACATACATAGATACACAAACATATAAAATATGTGTATTTGTATGTATATATATATCTACTATATGTATATATGCTTATTTAAGCGCGCGCTGGCGAAACGGTGGCAGCAACTAGCATTTCTTAAGTCGTTGTAGTACAGATAGTTATTGCCATCATTTGCTAATATTTGTTACTCGGAAAATACAGTTCTCCCGAGGTCGAACTCAGGGAGCAAGTCGTATTATAGAGGTACAAATTCTTATTACAAAAATAAAGAGAGAGAGAGGGAGAGAAAAAAATTTGGCTTCTTCTCTTCTTTCTTCCTTTTTGTTTTCTCTTCTCTTTGGCTTTTGGTTTCTTCTTCTTTGTTTATCTCCTTGTGGTCTTCTTCTTCTGCCTTCTGTTCTTCAGATCTTCTTTTTACTTCTTCGTTGCGGTCCTGCTCGTCTTTTCTTCTCCTTCTTCTTCGTCCTCAGAGCGTCGTCTGATTGTTCAATCAGACGACTTAAGTAACCCACTGCTACAGTGCAGCTCGGTGCCCCTCCTTCCTTCAGTCTTCGTCGGCCTTCTTCTTCTCTTCTTCCACGGTTCTTCTTCTTTGTTCACCTGTCCCTGCACACTTCAAAGTTTACGTCAGTGGGCAAAACCTACTCTACCCTCCCCCCCCCCCGCGTCATTCTCTCTCAGAATTCGCTCTTAGGAAAGCTCTCCCAGAGCAATCGGGTAATCGGGTACGCGGGTCGCGCCCGGGTCCAGGCCCACCGGCGTGCGGTGGTGGGCGAGGAGTGCAGGTCGGGCTAATCGGGTCGAAGCCAGGTCCACGGGGCGTGAGCATGGACGAGGCTGGGTAATCCAGCGGGTGAAGGGGACCTCACCCCGTGTGCTGAGGCGATAAGCCTCCAGCACTTTTTCAATTTGTATCAGTGCGCCGCTTCGGAGTCTTCCGAGGTGGGACTAAATGTCCCACCCCAATGTGGCGCCTGTGCGGAGGAAACAGCGGCGGTCGAGGCTTCGCGCGAGGCACTCGCTCCAGCCGCGCACCTGGGACACTTCGCGAAGACGCTTCGCGCAGCCTGGGAGTCAGACCTGGGCGTGGCTCGCCTAGAGCAGCAGCTTGAAGAAGCTTCGCTGCTCAGCAATGGCGGCGGCGAGCGAAGTACCTGCCTACAGAGAAACGGCCTCTCGGCCCAATCAGAAACGCGGAGGACCTTCGCCGTGGCACGGCGAAGGTGGTCGGGGGGTGTGCAGGCAGTGGGGCGGAGCCTAAGGGCCGCCCTAGGTCAAACTGCAGGTTGGGAGATGAGTTTGTTCGGTGGAGTTGCAGAGGGTGATTTGGGGGAAGTGGAAGGGCGGAGGTTAATCAGGGTGAGGAGGTGGAGGTTCTGCGGTGGTCGGCGAGCCGTGTGGGTTGCTGGAGTGATGGGGGTGTCTCGCCGGAGCAGGGGCCGGAGGTGGAGAAGGTGAGGGCGATTGGTCGGATCGGGGGCAACAGTAAAGATGTAAAGTGAGGAAAAGGAAAAGGGGAGGAAGAGGAGGAGTTCTACCTACTTAGCAGGACGAGGAGGAGCCGGAACAGGCGACAGTCGTCTCGACTGTCGCCGGAGAAGAAGCTGCCCAGGGGAAGGAGCGACGGCGAGGAGAGGGCCGGAGAAGCGCGCGCTGGGTGCTGCGCGGCGCGGGAAGAGCGGGGGAAGGTAGCCCTGCTGCTGGTAAGGCGGCAGAACGACGAGGAGGAGGAGGGAAAAACCGCCGGAGCTGGAGGGCTTCCTGTCGGAGTGGGAAGAGAGTGAAAAGAGGGTGTTTCTCCGTCAGGACCGAGCTCCCTTGAACGGTGGAGTGATGGGGGGTATTTATAGGGTAGAATCAGAGAGGAGGGAGGAGGGAGATGACGTGTCTCCCTCGCCGGAGGACACCGGAAATGGAGACCCATACCGTCCGTGCGTTCACACGGCCGGTATGGTGGGTTGCAGCGACCTGGGGGGTGTTCCTGCGACGGCTGACGACGCAGGGCACCCCCGGTTTACTTGGCAGAAGGTCCTCCTTACCCTGCGCGGCGCCATGCTCCGCGCAAGGTCGCCGGAGCATGGTGCTACTCAGGTTTTGTAAGAGGGACCTGAACGTAAAGAACGAAGGAGAGTTAGGGGCCAGAATGCGAGGGTTCAAAAGTTGAGGGCCAAAAAGTAAATATATGAGGACCAAAATGTAAAGTTGGTCAAGAAAGTTTCTTCTTAGGCTCAAGTTTTTATACGTGACTAATTAGGACCTAAGGATTCTGATGGTGAATTTTATTTCTAGATAAAATATTGTTTGACCGGTCAATTTACGCAAAAACCCAAATTAAGTTATTAATTGGGCATGGTTCTCAATGTAGGTCAAAATGGGTTCCGAAGGCCAAATTGAAGGTTCTAAATCCTAGAGATTATTTTTCTATGAATTTTAAAGGGTTTAGTCTATTTTTACTTTGCCTCGAACCTCGTGAATTGAAGTGAGTTTGTTTTAAGGTTACAGATTATCATTTAGTTCCTTGGAATTGCTGTAGCCCTTATCAGATCATCCCACTTTCCTTTTTATTTGATTTGTTTGACCTATGTTTGGACCTGTATGCAGATTATACTGGTAAAATTGCATTTTAACCCCTTATGACTTGTTTTCTCCTTAAACTCAGAATTCTCTGAGTTAAGCCTTTCCTTGAGTTATGTAGGAGCTTTTATCCTTTGTATTAGGTCAAAATGAGCTAGTTATGACTCATGATCAGGTTCTCATCATACCCCCATGCCTAGCTTTTGCTAGTCCCTTAGCAAAAACTTAAGGTTTCAACCCTTGTTCTAGACCATGAAGTTCTTAATAGCTTCAAATAAGTGCTTTTTCATTTGAGCTTAGATTAGGTTAGAATGCTGACCATAGGCCTAAAAGGTACTCTAGTACCAATCAAGATCCAAATCTGTCTAGCCTCAGCCTTAGTTCTTAGCAAAGGTTTTTAAGGCCCACAAGAACTAACCTAAGGTTTATTGGACTTTGTGGTTAAAGCACCCGTGCTTGAAATGATTTTAGTCCTAGCTCAGTTCGCAGTGCGTTTTATAAGAGAGAGAGATAGAAAATTTTTCTGTTTGGAGAGTTTTCTCTCTTTTTCTTTTTAGATCTAGCCTAGGATTGGCTTTTCAACACGGTCTGTATCAGATTCCTTGCTCCCATCATCAATCCTCAAGGGTTCCTAGCAGTCGATGCTTCGAGATAGCACCGCCCATGGCAACCCTTGGAACCCTGGCTATTGAGATTTCCAGATAATCCCATCCATGGTGTTCCGTGGCCGAATCCAGACCCTGGCAATTGACACTTCGAGATAATGCCATCCATGGAATTTGAACCAGCAGAGTGCTTACATGCCCCCAGTAGGATATGTGAATATCCTAAGAGACAAGCACCGAGGAGATGATATTTTGTTACGCATCTTTGAGGGGATTTCCCGCCTCTCCGCGCTGGGAACTCGTCCAAATCAACTTGTGTTGATCAGCCGCTCCTACTCTAGGTGTTCTTTTCAGAATTTTGCGACGCTTCTGTGTGATTTTGATTTTTACGCTTACTGAACCAGGCTGTGTGTGAGGTTAGGGTGCTTAGGTTACTGAGTCCCGTAAACCAAAAATTAGTTAATGAGGCTAAATACTCCCTAAGCCTTAGACCTAATACTTCAGCTTTTCATTTTCCTCAACCTCTTGAGGAGTGTCCAGATCTTAATGGGTACTAAGAGTCTACTCAAGAATGCCTAAGGTTTGCGTTCTTACTAATCTCATTATGCACTTTTCATTTCTTTTCTTGAAAAAAATGGTCTAGAGCTTAGGTCAATTCCTTAGCTTCTTACTAATGACTATTGCTTTTTTTCTTTAATCTTTTTGTGCTCCTTTTTCATTTTGTTTCTTTTCTCCTCTCCTTCACAAAATTTCCTTCTCCTCTTTTCCTCTTATTCTTTTTCGAAATTTTTTTTAATTTTTATGGTGTTTTTGGCATATGTGAATTTTTTGTTTGAAACCTTTTCTTACAAGTTTTGCACTTTCATACCCCCCCATGCCTAAGATTTGCAATGTCCTCATTGTAACCTAGGGGGTTTTTATTCAACGTAGTTCATTCCTTAAGACAGAAATTTGGATGAGTGAATGGGTCGGGTTGAATTTTGCGGACGATTTCTAATCCCAGATGCAAGCATCTGAGGTGGCGTCGGCTGTCTACAAGGGTGAACCTTAAGTGCAAAAAGGTGTCAGAAAAAGTTTTGGATTTTTTGGAAAATGACGGGTTGCCTCCCGTTAAGCGCTGAGTTTTACGCCATCGGCTGGGCGCAATAAGCTCAAGGGGAATGGAGGATATAAGATGCTTTAGCCAAATCAGTAGAAGTCACATCAATGAACGGCTTGAGTCTCTGACCGTTCACGATGAAAGGTTCGGAATTGTGGCTAAGCGGACTGATTTCGATAGCTCCATTTCCAAAAACCTGTCGGACTAAATACGGTCCGACCCACTTGGACCTCAGCTTTCCCGGGAAAAGTTTGAGTCGGGCATCAAAGAGTAGGACCTTTTGACCAGGATGAAAGATCTTTCTCGAGATGTGTTTGTCGTGGAAGGCTTTAACCCGCTCCTTGTAGATTCGCAAGTTCTCGTACGCGTCTAGGCGTAATTCATCGATCTCGCTGATTTGGAGTTTTCTGTGGGTCCCAGCCTTGGAAAGATCTAGATTACAGTTCCGTACTGCCCAATAGGCTTTATGCTCCAGTTCTACGGGAAGGTGACACGCCTTTCCGTACACCAGTCTAAAGGGAGACATGCCTAATTGGATTTTGTGGGCGGTCCTATAGGCCCATAATGCTTCCGGAAGTCGGGACGACCAGTCCTTCCTGTCAGGCCGAACAGTGACTTGCAGGATTTTCTTGATCTCCCGATTAGACAGTTCAGCTAGACCATTTGTTTGGGGGTGGTAAGGAGTAGAGACTCGATGAGACACCCCGTATTTGGTCATCAGTGACCTAAACTGAGCATTTGTAAAATGGGTCCCCCCATCAGAGATAATAGCACGGGGAATCCCGAACCTTGAGAAAATGTTTTGATGTATGAACTTAAGAACGATTTTGTGATCACAGGTTCGCGTCGGTATGGCTTCGATTCATTTGGACACGTAGTCCATAGCAACAGTATGTATTCGAAACCATCCGAAACAGGAAAGGGGCCCATAAAATCAATCCCCCAAACATAAAAGATTTCGCATACTAGAATCGGTTGCATAGGCATCATGTCGCGATGGCTCATGTTGCCCAAAGTCTGGCAACGACTGCATGCCTTGCAGTGACTGTACGCGTCTTTGAACAGTGTGGGCCAGTAAAACCCGCACTGGAGGACTTTTGATGCGGTTTTATGCCCGGCGAAATGGCCACCGCATGCCTGGTCATGGCAGAAGGATAGGATATTGCTGATTTCCTCTTCCGGGACACATCTCCGGATGATCTGATCAGCACCTATGCGGAAGAGGTACGGGTCTTCCCAAATGTAATACTTGGCATCGGAGCGTAATTTGTCCTTCTTGGCCTTCGGCCAATCGGACGGGATCTGATGAGATGCCAAGTAATTTACTACATTAGCAAACCATGGAAGGCTAGTACCGATAGTCAGCAGGTGCTCATCGGGAAAATGCTCAGTGATGGGTCCGGAAGGGTTAATGATCTCAGAAGGAAGACGGGACAGATGGTCGGCTACCACATTCTGCCTTCCCGCCTTGTCGCGAATCTCAAGATCGAATTCTTGCAACAGCAAGATCCATCGGATTAATCGAGGTTTTGCGTCCTTCTTTGCAAGGAGATGCCTCACAGCTGTGTGATCCGAGTATATGATGACACGGGAACCCAGAAGGTATGATCTGAATTTTTCTAGGGCAAATACTACAGCTAGTAGCTCTTTCTCAGTAACCGTATAGTTACGCTGAGCCTCGTCAAGTGTCTTGCTAGCGTAGTAGATGACTACGGGTTTCCCGTCAGCTTTCTGCCCCAAAACCGCTCCTACAGCGAAGTCGGATGCATCGCACATGATCTCAAAGGGTTGAGACCAATCAGGGGACTGTAGGATCGGGGCTTGGGTGACTCGGTCACGCAGGATTTCAAATGCTTGAGTGCATTCCTTGGAAATTTTGAAAGGTACATCCTTGGAGAGAAGAGAAGTCAAGGGGCGCGCGATTTTCGAGAAATCTGGAATAAATGGCGGTAAAAATCGACGTGCCCTAAAAAGGAACGGATGTCCCAGATCGAGCTAGGCATAGGAAGGTGAGAAATCAGATCAACCTTAGCTCGGTCCACTTGGATGCCTTTTTCCGAAATTGAGTGTCCCAGGACAATTCCCTCAGGCACCATGAAATGGCTCTTTTCCCAGGAAAGAACCAAGTTCACCTCAATGCATCGCCTGAGTATCTGGACCAAGTGTTGGAGGCAATCATCAAAAGATTCTCCAAAGACTGAGAAGTCATCCATGAAGACTTCCAGGAAATCACCTACCATATTTGAGAATATGGCAAGCATGCATCGCTGAAAAGTAGCGGGTGCATTGCAAAGACCGAAAGGCATCCTTCGGAAAGCGTATGTTCCGAAGGGGCAGGTGAACGTGGTCTTTTCTTGATCCTCAGGATGAATTGCCACCTGGTTGTAACCGGAGTACCCGTCAAGAAAGCAGAAGAACCTATTTCCCGCAAGTTTTTCAAGAATTTGATCAATGAAAGGTAGTGGGAAATGATCCTTCTTCGTGGAGGAATTGAGTCGACGGTAATCTATACAGACTCTCCACGAGTTGCCTAATCGGGTAGGAATGATTTCTCCAATCTCAGTCGTTATAGTGGTGAGTCCTGCCTTCTTAGGCACAACCTGAATTGGGCTCACCCAACGACTATCGGAGATCGGGTAGATGATCCCGGCATCTAACCACTTGATGATCTCCTTCTTTACGACCTCCTGCAGATTAGGGTTTAAACGTCTCTGCATTTCACGAGAAGGTCGTGTGCCCTCTTCTGAATAGATATGATGAGTACAATAAGAGGAACTTATTCCAGTCAAGTCATCGAGAGTCCACCCGATGGCTCTGCGATGTTGCTGGAGGACAACAATCAGACGGGATTCCTGTTCAGGATTGAGGTTGGAATTGATAATCACAGGAAGGGTCTGATTAGAACCCAAAAAGATGTATTTCAAGTGAGCAGGAAGGGGTTTCAGTTCGAGGATGGGGTTATCAGCAGCAGCGGGTGGTTCAGTATAGATGTGAGGTTCAAGGGTGGGAGTTACTGGATTGTTCATATCTGGATTCAACTCCTCAGTTTGCAGATCAAGATCTTTCTGCGGTTGATGAGGTATAATTAGATCATTCTGGAAGTGTGTTTCATCAACCAAAGTCCTAATGTCACAAATCTGTTCAATGACACCGCAATTGATTCCTTGTTGGGCCTTAAATATATCAATTTTCAGTGTTTGATTCCCAAATTTGAGCTCTATTTGGCCCTCCTCACAGCTAATGTTGGCTCTAGCAGTAGCCAAGAAAGGTCTCCCTAAGATGATTGGTGTATCCCTAGGGTTCTCAGGTGCGTCCATATCTAAGACTATGAAGTCTACAGGAAAGTAGAAATCCCGCACTCTCACAATAACATCCTCGAGAATCCCTTTTGGTGACTTTATAGATCGATCTGCTAATTGTAATGTCACCTCAGTTGGTTTCAGCTCATATTCTTCTAGATGGTTAAGTAAGGATGTGGGTATCAGATTTATGGAAGCACCCAAGTCTAGCAATGCTCTATCAAATTGTGTATCACCTATTTTGCAGGAAATCAGGGGAGTACCAGGATCTTTAGCCTTGGGTGGGAGTCTGCTTAGGATTACAGAGCTGGCTTGCTCTGACAGAACAATTGGGCTCCCACTCTTGGTTCGCGGCTTACGCTGGGGTGTACACACATTCTTTAAAAATCGTGCATAAGCCGGTACGTGGTGGATTTCATCCATCAAGGGGATGTTTATGTGGACTTGCTCAAAGAGCTTGACCAGGTCCTCCTCAGGTGCCACGGGCTTGGTGGTCTTCTTTCCCTTGGTCAAGGCCTCGGGAAACGGGATCTTGGTTGGTTCTTCTAGGATAGGTCCAGGTTTTGGATCTGGGATAGGGTTGGGAATGTCTTGGATTACTGTCCTAGGCTCGGGATCACTACCAGGCTTGGAGTGGTTTGGATGAGGTGGGTCTTGGGTTTCCTTACCACTACGGGTTGTTACGGAATTAAGTCCTGCCTGGTTTTGGTTGGGGTTGGGTAAGATGGGTTACTGCTGGTAACCCACAAAAGAGGTGGAGGCCTCTATCCCGTCTGGTGAAGGAACAGAGGGGGCCTGATAAATCATATGGGCATGACCCGGGTTTGGGTTCATAACGTGCCTCTGGGTTGACACGTTATTTGGATTAGGAAGAGGTTGGGAAGGAAGTGTGCCTGGCTAGCGAGAATTTGCCAACTGGGCCAATTGGGTTCTAACCTCTGTAAGTTCGTCCTTGTGTTATTTTTGAATAGCCGCATTCGTTCTTTGAATGTCAGCCAGAGTCTGAAGGATTATGGACATTTGATCCTGATTTGGCCCTGATGGATAAGTAGGGTTGGGCCGAGGCTAAGGCGGCTGGTAATGACGAGAGGGCTGTGGGCGGGACTGAAAAGGTGGTCTTTGGTTTTGGGAATTTCCCGCCCATTGAAAATTGGGATGGTTTCGCCATCCAGGGTTGTAGGTGTTGGAGAATGGGTCGTTCTGGATGGCGTTGAGGTCCTCGCAGGTCTGAGGAACCTTTAGAGAATCAGGGAAAGGGGGAATGGAATTCCCCGGGCTGGTGTAGATAGGGTCGGATGATCCTCCGATCCAAGAATCAGATGGGGATGGATATGGATCCATCTTAGGGGAAGATTGGTGGAGAATGTTTTGCACAGTTTCCTGTGTGGAAGGAGGTTGTGCAAAGGAGTTACGCGCAGAGGTGGCTCGCTGCAAGTGCTGAGTCAGCTCATCCACCTTCTTCTCAATGATTGAAACCTTGTCCAATCGACTGGCCATTAATTCCAGATCGACTGATGCGGACAGGCCCTGCATCTCATGTGCTCCCCTAAGATTCGTCGCTGCGTGGGTATTCGTCCTGTCGAATAATCTCATGGAGTCATTGTTGATGGAGTTCTCGCACATGTTTTCGAGAATCTCCCACACAGTGTCTTCATGTTGACCCATGATATTTCCTCCGCAAGTTGCATTGACGAAAAGGAGGATGTCCTCACGGAGTCCCTGGTAAAAAGATTGGACCTGTTCCCATTTAGGAACTCCGTGATGGGGGCACTTTCTCATGAGATCCTGAAAACGATCCCATGCCTCATGGAGAGGTTCTCCTGATTGTTGAGTGAAGTGTGTAATCTGATGGCGCAAGGCGTTGGTACGACCAACGGGAAAAAACTTTTTCAAAAACTCGGATTGAAGTTCTTCCCAAGTGTTGATCGGCCGGGTCTGAGTTTGATACCAATGGGCGACCTTGTCCATAAGAGAAAAGGAGAACATCTTCATGAGAAGAATATCCCGATTTTGTGCGTCTGACCCAAAAGTTTGGGCCAGATGCTTTAGTTGCTTGATGTGCTGGAAGGGATCTTTAGAATTAAGCCCATGGAATTTAGGCATAGCATGAATCATATTGGGCTTTAATTCAGAATTAGGTCCTCCAATCGGGATTCTGACTCGCGGCTCGATGGCCACCGCAGCAGGATTGTAGTGGTCCCGCATCATAGGACGCTGTGGTGGGTGCACGAAGTTTTGGAAGAGGTCATTGAGTCGCTGGAGCTAGTGCTCCAGATTGTTTTCTTCCTCAACTGGCTTAGCCATGATGGGGGAAGAAGAAGAACTTGGTTCTGAATCAGAAGAGAGAATAATGTGAGGGGGTTGATGCACAAACACGGGCGTCGAGGCTTGGCCTTGACGAGAGTGAATTTCTAAAGGAGGTCTTAAGGGTGGTCTTAAGGACCTCCTACCGTACATGCACTGTTGGGAGAGACGAGTTTAGAAGGTGCTGGACCCAATCAAGTCACCCAAAAATGTGTTGGGTGACTATAGAGGTGCGGGGCAGATGGACCCCTTTGATCAGAAAGATCGTCCACCTGAGAATTACCTGGGCAGCCAGAGAGGGAGAGTCCCGCAAAGACCCCTACACGGTAGAGCATCCCCACGGGTTACAGGGTTTCCCCCACCCGACCTCTCTTGTCACTGCGGTTCCAGGTAGACCAGAATGGGGATCTTGACCTCTTAAGTCTACCAATTTTTACTTTAAGATCAGGGTGCTTAAGGTTTCACTTGAACTTTAGTCTTTTAAGTGCAAAGAGTGACCTAAGTTGAAGGTTGGTTGACCCAAGGGGTCAACTTCACCTCTTGTTTCTTTTGAGAGCTTATTAGGTCTTGTCTTTTAAGGTTCAAGGGTTTAGAGAGCCAATTGCTTAGGGTTTCTTTTGTATAGCTCTTTTTCAAACAAGGTTTGGGCACACTTCTTTTAGGGTTTCTCAATTCTTGCTTAAAAATTATCTCTAAATCCCTAATGTTGAATCTTATGTTGGCTCTATTTGGTCCAGTTAGCTCTTTGTTGGGTAATTAGGGCTCAGTCAAGAAGGTGTTAGCCCTTAAGTACCCTTAATAATGTGTACAGAAATAAAGGGTTGAAGACATGCAACTTTGGATGCTTTACTAAGTATAGAAGACAGGTTAGTCTTATATTGCTTGTTCTTTCCTCTTTAGAGTTTAGGGGTTAATAGCGAGAGAAAGAAAAAAAAATTACCTGTCCTCGGAGTGGTTGGCGTGCAGTTGCTTGTCTTCTTGATTTCCTGTAGCTGCACAAAAGAGAGGAGATTATTAGAAAAGAAACAGAAAATGTCTACCTCTAGAATAGCCGTTGCTCCCCGGCAACGGCGCCAACTGGCAAAACGGTGGCAGCAACTAGCTTTTCTTAAGTCGTTGTAGTATAGATAGTTATTGCCATCATTTGCTAATATTTGTTACTCGGAAAATACAGTTCTCCCGAGGTCGAACTCAGGGAGCAAGTCGTATTCTAGAGGTACAAATTCTTATTACAAAAATAAAGAGAGAGAGAGAGAGGGAGAGAAATAAAAATTTGGCTTCTTCTCTTCTTTCTTCCTCTTTGTTTTCTCTTCTCTTTGGCTTTTGGTTTCTTCTTCTTTGTTTATCTCCTTGTGGTCTTCTTCTTCTGCCTTCTGTTCTTCAGATCTTCTTTTTACTTCTTCGTTGCGGTCCTGCTCGTCTTTTCTTCTCCTTCTTCTTCGTCAACCCACTGCTACAGTGCAGCTCGGTGCCCCTCCTTCCTTCAGTCTTCATCGGCCTTCTTCTTCTTCTCTTCTTCCACGGTTCTTCTTCTTTGTTCACCTGTGCCTGCACACTTCAAAGTTTACGTCAGTGGGCAAAACCTACTCTACCCTCCCCCCCCCCGTGTCACTCTCTCAGAATTCGCTCTTAGGAAAGCTCTCCCAGAGCAACCGGGTAATCGGGTACGCGGGTCGCGCCCGGGTCCAGGCCCACCGGCGTGCGGTGGTGGGCGAGGAGTGCAGGTCAGGCTAATCGGGTCGGAGCCAGGTCTGCGGGGCGTGAGCGCGGACGAGGCCGAGTAATCGGGCGGGTGAAGGGGACCTCACCCCGTGTGCTGAGGCGATAGGCCTCCAGCACTTTTTCAATTTGTATCAGTGCGCCGCTTCGGAGTCTTCCGAGGTGGGACTAAATGTCCCACCCCAATGTGGCGCCTGTGCGGAGGAAACAGCGGCGGTCGAGGCTTCGCGCGAGGCACTCGCTCCAGCTGCGCACCTGGGACACTTCGCGCAGCCTAGGAGTCAGACCTGGGCGTGGTTCGCCTGGAGCAGCAGGTTGAAGAAGCTTCGCTGCTCAGCAATGGCGGCGGCGAGCGAAGTACCTGCCCACAGAGAAACGGCCTCTCGGCCCAATCAGAAATGCGGAGGACCTTCGCCGTGGCACGGCGAAGGTGGTCGGGGGGTGTGCAGGCAGCGGGGCAGAGCCTAAGGGCCGCCCTAGGTCAAACTGCAGGTTGGGAGATGGGTTTGTTTGGTGGAGTTGCAGAGGGTGATTTGGGGGAAGTGGAAGGGCGGAGGTTGATCAGGGTAAGGAGGCGGAGGTTCTGCGGTGGTCGGCGAGCCGTGTGGGTTGCTGGAGTGATGGGGGCGTCTCGCCGGAGCAGGGGCCGGAGGTGGAGAAGGTGAGGGCGATTGGTCGGATCGGGGGCAACAGTAAAGATGTAAAGTGAGGAAAAGGAAAGGGGGAGGAAGAGGAGGAGTTCTACCTACTTAGTAGGACTAGGAGGAGCCGGAACAGGGGACAGTCGTATCGACTGTTGCCGGAGAAGAAGCTGCCCAGGGGAAGGAGCGACGGCGAGGAGAGGGCCGGAGAAGCGCGCGCTGGGTGCTGCGCGGCGCGGGAAGAGCGGGGGAAGGCAGCCCTGCTGCTGGTAATGCGGCAGAAAGACGAGGAGGAGGGAAAAACCGCCGGAGCTGGAGGGCTTCCTGTCGGAGTGGGAAGAGAGTGAAAAGAGGGTGTTTCTCCGTCAGGACCGAGCTCCCTTGAACGGTGGAGCGATGGGGGGTATTTATAGGGTAGAATCAGAGAGGAGGGCGGAGGGAGACGACGTGTCTCCCTCGCCGAAGGATGCCGGAAATGGAGACCCATACCGTCCGTGCGTTCGCACGGCCGGTATGGTGGGTTGCAGCGACCTGGGGGGTGTTCCTGCGACGGCTGACGACGCAGGGCACCCCCGGTTTACTTGGCAGAAGGTCCTCCTTACCCTGCGCGGCGCCATGCTCCGCGCAAGGTCGCCGGAGCATGGTGCTGCTCAAGTTTTGCAGGAGGGACCTGACCGCAAAGAACGAAGGAGAGTTAGGGGCCAGAATGCGAGGGTTCAAAAGTTGAGGGCCAAAAAGTAAATAGATGAGGACCAAAATGTAAAGTTGGTCAAGAAGGTTTCTTCTTAGGCTCAAGTTTTTATACGTGACTAATTAGGACCTAAGGATTCTGATGGTGAATTTTATTTCTAGATAAAACATTGTTTGACCGGTCAATTTACGCAAAAATCCAAATTAAGTTATTAATTGGGCATGGTTCTCAATGTAGGTCAAAATGGGTTCCGAAGGCCAAATTGAAGGTTCTAAACCCTAGAGATTATTTTTCTATGAATTTTAGAGGGTTTAGTCTATTTTTACTTTGCCTCGAACCTTGTGAATTGGAGTGGATTTGTTTTAAGGTTACAGATTATCATTTAGTTCCTTGGAATTGCTGTAGCCCTTATCAGATCATCCCACTTTCCTTTTTATTCGGTTTGTTTGACCTATGTTTGGACCTGTATGCAGATTATACTGGTAAAATTGCATTTTTACCCCTTATGACTTGTTTTCTCCTTAAACTCAGAATTCTCTGAGTTAAGCCTTTCCTTGAGTTATGTAGGAGCTTTTATCCTTTGTATTAGGTCAAAATGAGCTAGTTATGGCTCATGATGAGGTTCTCATCACGCGCGCACACACACACACACATATATGCTTATTTAAGCGTGCCCACACACAAACACATAATATGTGTGTGTGTGTGTGTGCATATGTGTGTGTTTAACTAAGAGGGAGTACACAATAAATAGGTAAAAAGAAATTAAAATCTTTGAAAGTATTTAAAAAACTAAAAAACCAACAAACTTAGTTTAGGCGCTCACCTGAGGCACCTAACGCCTTGACCAAGGTGTTTGCCTATGCAGTGCCTTAAGCAAATCAAGTGAGGCGACTGGTGAGGTGCTAAGGTCTTGCCTCTCCTCAACCTAGTGTCTAGGCGTGCCTAGGCGAGCGCCTTTACAGCATTGATCGTGACATTTTCAGCACATGATCCATTTAAACTATATTTGGAGTTGTTTACTATAATTATGGATGATGCTTAGATCTTAAGGTGCTAAGCCTAAACTTCAAAATAGACAATAATTGAACCATGATACAACTACATGGGAATCGGGCAATAGGAATGGTCATTTGAACTTTGCAAAGTGTTATATTTGAATCTTTTATCTCTTCATGTCTCAATTCAATTCGAGTTGTAATTATTTGATATTTGATTTTTGAACTTAAACGTGATAGACTACATGTTGCATATAAATATTAGAATATAACATTCATATTCTTACATAAGCCTGTTTAAATTTGTGATTTTCTTAAAATTCTAATTATTTTGACTTATGTCATTTTTGTCAGCATTTGTTGTCATGCCGCCGACATGCTCTTGACATGCCTCCAAAATAGATTATTTTCAAGGTATCGAAATTAGACATCGAAATAAGAACATTTTTATGGTATGCCTTCAAAATGTACACTTAGAAATTTATTGAAATGATGTCAAAATCGAAAATTAAAACCTTGCTAATCACTAACATTTGATATTCCAATTAGGTGTACATGTAACACTTCTAGGACATGACTTGATGCAATTCCTAGTTGTCGCAGTGCTAGCAATTCCTTAGGAAGTTGCAACAATACCAAGGATTTTGTCTAGATGTAGATTAGGAGATTAGGTGCCAATTAATGTAGGCAAGGAAGGGGAATGAGAACTGCCAAGCCACATAGGAAATTGGAAAGGGGTATGCAGAGATGTCCAAGGACATGATGTTTAAAACAGAGGGATCCGACACCCCTAAGCCTATGTCTGGATGGAAGTATTAGGAGAGGAGGGTAAGCGAAGGAAAGGATGGAAGGGAATGGAAGGAACGGTTAGGAAAAGGAGTGATGTAATTGTTTAGATAGGAAGGGAAGTAAAGAAGAAGCAAGTTGATATTACATTTGGATACGTAAGAGGAGGGATAGGGAGGAGGATTTTACTGTGATTTCCCTGACAGTCTTCATAATTTTCCCAAAAACATTTAGTACTTATTAAAGAGGTCAAAAGAGACATTTACAAGGAAAATATCATAAAATCCTATCCTCTCCTTTCTCTACTAATCCCTCCAATTCAGGATGGAAAAAATCACAATAAATTTGTCTTTACAATCTTGCAACTCCCTTCCCCTCTTTTTGCAACAATTTGCAACCAAACTTGCTTTTAAGTCTTTTTCCTTCCATTTCCTTTCCCTCCCAATTACCCTTCCAAACAGAGGCTGAAGATGATAACATATTATTAATCACGAGAGTGATGGGTGTTCAGTATGAGTGAAAGAGCATACTACAAACTAACATAGGATTAAATATTTTGGGCCATGTTGATATTATTTCCATCAGGCATGTAGATCAACACGTTAATTAGCACACATAGCCTTGGAATGCTTGAAGCAGATCTCGAACATTGCAAATGTTAAAAGCAAAACCCCTCAGAAGTTGAAGAGGACTTCTGAGAGGTGGACTTGCTACTGCTACTGGGGGAGGGGAAACTAGCCTGCATACAATGAAGATGCAAGGAACTAAGTGGGAGATGGTGTGACACCCCAAAATATAGTACTCAATTGTTTACTCATGGAAGTTACTGGTGCTATATAAAGGTAAAAGACATACTACAAATTACAAGGACCTAAATTTTTTGGTCAAGCTGGTAGCAAATCCATCAAGCTGGCTCAACATGTTAACCGGGTTAGTTAATCCTGTCATCCTTAGGTTGAACCTATTGACATTAGAAAAAAAACTCAACTTACCAAGAACAGAACTTATCATCAAGTTCCTTCTTAGTATCAAGTTACTAGTTGATAAAATATTGCACTAAATCTTTTTTTTTTTTTGAAAGATACTGCACCAAATTGTTAGTGATAAGGTTTCGGTCCTGATTGTTACCTCTTCAAAGATTAAAGAACTATTCAAATTATTGTATAACAATTACTCCCTTAGTAGGAAATGACTTGATCTTCATCAAATTGTTTAAGTTGACTTAGCAAAAAAAAAAAACATAAAAGGTTACCTATTGATAATAGCATCCACAATCACTTGAATTCGGTTCTGGTCAGTTAACAGATGAGTAATATCCATAGCATGCTTGACAATGCGAACATCCATCAATTTCTTGCCATTATTCTGCCCACGCATCATCAGCGAGTTTGTCAACCTCTCTACAATCAGACATTGAGCCTTCCTAAGCCTCTTGATCGAATACCGTCCAGCAGTGTGTGGAACATATGTGGCATGTTTTACGGAAGAAGTGGCTATGTAATCTGCAAGTGATATGTCATTGACTTGAAGAAATACAAATACGAGTTTCATCATCAATTACCATAACCATTCAACATAAATGATTCCCACCGCACATAATTTTAATTTCGACATTGCTAATTGACCGAGCGAACAGCCCGAGGATCTAATGACAACAGCAACGCAGTATTACTAATTACAAATGCTTCTGTCAAAATTCGATCTAATTTTTTACCACATAAAACTCCTCTAAATGATGGTGATTTTCATAAAAGTAGTCCCTAAAAATGAAACCAAACGCCAACTTCACTATGTACACAATTAAATCCACATTTATATGCAAATTTTGGACAAGAAAATAGCAAGATCTTTCTTACTCCTACATTTGAAAAGAGACAGGTAACAAAAGCTTGAGGGAGGTAGAGAGAGAGAACCACATTGCAAACACTTCTAGAGAATCATAACCTGAAAAAATCGAGATTTCCCGACAACATCCAAATAGTAAAAAAACCCACAAAAATCGGATCTTTTAAACAATGAGCAATGCTACTGCAATCAGAAACACGCAGCAACAATCATTGTAAGAACCAGCGAGATCCCTTCAAATGTGGATAATACCTCGACGTCCTCGAAGGACCAGCGGTTGAAGAGCTTCACTTCTGAGACTTTCTCTTCCATTGCTTCTCTTGAAAGAGGTCGGAATCGACAAGGCAGACGAGGAGCAAAAGACACTGGCAGCACGCGGGAGAGGGAGTGCTCTGATTAGGGTTTGTGGGGAACTTAAGCTAAAAGGGAACGTGTTTTTGTTTTTCTTTCATTTCTTTAGGAAGTTTTACATAAATAGTCCTGTATAACTTAAAAAATATTTTTACCTGTTATCAAGTCTCAACGTTGAGTCAACTTATCTGGACCCTGAAAGTAACCTACTAAGCACAACCCTTGCCTAAGTCCATAAGGTTAGGGCTTAGGTCAAGAATTTAGTTCATTTAATAAATAGGTCAAGATTAAGATGTAGGTCGACCTAAGCCTAGCCCAACCTAAGGGCTTGGTCGTATAATATATATAGGTTGAATGTATGTATACATGATAAATAGAAGATAACTTGCCTACATTCTTGGAAAATGAAGTTTAATGGGCATCCTTGTAAAAAAGCATAATTAAATTTTTGGCTGGCTCTATAAATATTTTAAACTTCTTTGTTATATTGCCACATATAGGTGAGTGTACTAAATTTAAAAGTTTATAACTTCAATAGATTTATTATTTCAATGGCAAGTAAAATATTTTTGTACTCATTTTTAATTAGAATCAAATTACTAAATCTTCCTATTCCCATTATTCTTAGGAATTTTAGGTAACTCATACACTCAATACCATGCCTACATGAAAACATATTCTAAGTAGACATGGTCTTGAGTGTAAAAGTTAACTAAAAATCCTAAGGCCTAATTAAAGGCCTCAAAATTCACCTAAATCACACAATTAGAGCTAGAGATGCCAAGGTCACAATAGGGAAGGAGGTCACAAAGGAAGGGGCGAGAACTGTAGTAGGCGAAGGTCAAAATTAGGGAGGGAGATTTGTAAGAGTGATAGGTGTTGAAGGAAGGGGAAGGTGGAAGGTTAGAATAGCCAAGGGAGGATGTGGGCCCCTAGAAGGGGCAAGGAGGGTGAAGTAGAAGCATGAGTAGCCCTTAGGAGGAGGGAAAGGACTCAAGGGAAGTAGAGAGAGACATGGAGTGGTGAGACAGTGAAGGTGCACTAGAGGGGGGTGATTAATGCAATTAAATTAAAATATGAATAAAACATATGCAATAAAGACAATTACAAGATACACCAACAATTTTAGGTGGAAAAACCCTAATAGGTAAGACCCACCATCTAAGTCACTTGACTTCGGATTTTCCCATTCGCTAAGCGATGAAAATCATTATCCCACACTACTTTGAATTGAGTGTAGCGTAACTTTAATACAATAACGTATCAGATCAAACCACTACAATTCTCTTCACAAGATGGGAATCCACAACTCGGACACTCTTACAACAAAACAAAATGAAACAAAAGATCTTATAGAGCCACAATATAAAAGTAAATTACTAGATTCTATAGGTTAAGGAAATTTCCCTATGTCGAAAGTGGATTGGAGTATAGGTGCAGTGAATTGAAGCTCTCAATAGGTGTGTAGTAAGCTAGGAGAGTTGATGTATGGATCTCTCTCTTTGTGGATATAGTAGGAAGAATTGTTTTTATAGTGTATGACGTAATGAAGAGCTATTAGGTTATTTATAGAGGTGTTAGGAAGGCTCTAGAAAGGTTAGGAGAGGCCTTATAGTCATTGGGAGTGATTTGGAATAATAACTCTCGAAATCAAGACCAATTGCACAGAGATCTACAACTATCATAATAGTATCAAATGTCTGGTCAAGTTATTAGTCGTTTGATCTATTAGGTTAGATGTCTGAACAAAAAAGGTGGACATCTGATACAAAGGACTCCAAAAAATAGGTCAAAAGACACTTTCCTAGGAGACATCTAATCAAGCGATTAGATGACTTAAATGAAAGTACCAGACGTCTGATAGAAGGATTGGGCGTCTATTACTGTAACCAATCTTCCTTGGAATTGGGTCTATAGTGGGGTCGGACATTTGGCCTAAGTGTTGGTCGACATATAGGACGTCTAATCCTATTGTTGGACATCTGATATGGAAATCAATTTAGGATTTAGGCTTCTAACACAAGATCTTCCTATATTGAAGTTTCCAAGGTGCAATGGATAGCTATGGGTCATTTGATGGTCTCATTGGACGTCTGATAATGAGGTTGGATGTCTAATGACTTAAAATGAACGTTGGGCTGCCAACGATCACTATAGGAGACTTTTAGAAGAAAGATCAATCATCTGATAAAGGGTCCTTAGATGTCTGATAAGGATATTAGACATCTGACAAAGCAATCTATTTTCTTATTTTGATTTTTGAATTGATCCTAAGTTTTTCTTAAGTATCCTAACGTTATGTAAGGATGTTTAGGATTAGGATATCATACTTGGGCTCTTTACATGCATCATGTCTAAATAAAGAAAGTTAATCTACATCAAATTAATGAAAATACAAAGACTAATGAACATTCTTCAAGCTTTTCCTTCCTTTTCTTCCTTCCTCCGTCTTGGCCTGCAACTTAGCTCCTTCCTTGCTTTGCTTTAGCTCTTTGTTCCTAAAATGTTAGTTCTCCAAGAATAATATAACTATGTGTTTTGCTTTCATCAAAATCAAATACCATTGTACTTATGCACCAACAGATAGTATAGTAGTTGGGAATGGAGAAATGGGAGCAGGTGAGAGAGTTAATGCAGTTCCACAAGCAACAAATGGGGGAGACAAAGTTGTAGTTGTGTAGGGAGGCAAGCAAATGCAACACATTCTCCAAGATACTATTGAGAATCTACATAGCAAAGGGATGGCCACCTCCTCTTGGAGGCTACCGTGAATCATGGGAATCATAGGAGCCTGCAACAGTTTCCTTACTAGATGGATGTCTAGCAAGAAGTGTTGGAGGAGGTGGTCAAGGGTGTTAATGAAGGAGAAAGTAGGTAAGTGCATGAGGAAGGAGATGGGTAATGAACACATAATTTTATATCTAATCTATGCTTAATTTTTGTTAATTTTGTAGTATTATGTTAATAAAAATGTTGGCTTAGTGCATTTTGTGCATAATTACATTTTATTAGGACACATGCATTTTTAGTTAATTGCATCGAGTTTAGTTATATATTTTAGTTATTGATTTGTTTATGTGCAGGAAATAAATAACGTACTTTGTAAGTGCCATCTTTCAAAGTATCAATAGGAAGCAATGAGAGCCATTGATTTAAAGAAGAAGATCCGAGGATCGAGGAATCTTGCTACCAAGAGGATAAAAAGAAAAGATCTTAAGAAGACAATTCAAGAATTCAAGAAGAGATTTTTTGATTTGATCCCATATTATTGAGGATCCAGTGGTCATGGTGAAATCTTAAGAGATGATGCCATCTCCTCTCTATTTCTTATTCCCTAAATTTGCAACAACTTGACACATGCTCAGTAATTTGGCCATAAAATCCTTATTCAAACTTCAATTTGTCATTCAAGATGCACCGAAAAGGTTAATTCAAGGACTACAATTTCTCTTTTATATGCAATGCCAAATTAGGATAAAAAAGGGAGCAAAAAATGGTGGAAAGTCAAGGCTACTTTGGATGGCCATTGCTCTCTTTATATATACCCTTTCTTAACAAGCCCTAAGAGATGAATGGACTAAGCCTCTTTAGAGGTTGTCCTCTTGTTCCCTTTCCCTCTCCTTTGTCACCCCCTTTTCACCTCCATCTCCACACCACCTTGGAGGAGATCTTTGCTGGGTGTCCACACGTTCGTTGCCTGCTTCCTCTATGTCGTCATATTCTTCATCCTATGCCTCTTTGCCAATCCAACAATGAAAGAAGGAACTAGCTTCTCAATTGGTTGCATTTTTGATTCCTTGTTATCATTTTTCTTATTTTCTTGAATCTTGTGTAACCAATATTGATATACAATAATTTTCAAAAAAAAAATTAATATACAATAAATATATTTCTTAAGTTTAGCATGATTGCTATGAATCTTCTAATTATAAGAAGCTAGATTTTCTTACTAAGAGCTAGGGAATAAGATAAGGTGAATGAAATTATGACATAAATTAAATTGGTGTAACTAAGAGTGTCATCAGTAAACTGAATTACTCTATACCCATAGGCTATCTATCTAGGATAGTCTAAGCCTAGGATGAATATTTGAATTAAGCTATACTCTTAATAGGAGCGAATTAGATAGGGCACATCTAGGGGAAGTGACACTTGATATCATTTACTCTGTGTTCTTTGTAATTACCTTGCTATTTCCCAAAATTCTAAGCAATTTATATGTGTATTAGGTCTTTTCTAGTTAGGTTAATCACTTTCTTCAAGCATTCCTCAATTTCTTGCATTCAGATTTGTAGGTCTAGGTTAGAAAATAGTTTCCATGCTTTCTATTAGTCTAAAAATTTCAAAAACTATTTATATTATGTCTATTTTTGAGTTAATAAGCATGTTACCAAATATCTTGGGATAGTTCATAATATTAAAAAAAAAATTATGCATTAATAAGGGTCAAATTGTTACTTAGAATTGAAAATTTTCACCTTGTTGAATTTTTATCTATTTTTTTATCATCAAAATTTAAAGAAATTGGTGGCATCATTTTCTTGTGTGACTTAAAGTTCTAAAATAAATTCTTAGGCATAACAAACTAATAGGGTTAGATCTATGCACCGATAGCATTAAAAAAATATCAAAAGATATGTATATTTTTTCAAAAATCATAAAACTGTTCTATACTTGCCTAACTAGCCAAGGAATTTAGGAGTACCACCTCCTTGTGAATTTGACTCAATTCACCATTATCTACCTATAGACTTAGTGATTCGGCATTTAAATTGCACGTAGTGACAATAACGTTTCACTAATTTTGGTTCCCTAGACAAAGGAGGTGCATCGTGACTTCTTTGACTATTTAGCAAGTTATTTATTAGCATAGTTTCTCTTATTTATTTAATATTTTTCCAAAAGCTTATACCTACAACATGTAACTATGCATGTGATAACGCTACATTTTATAGTGATAATTCTGCCAATCAGGGTTTCTCTTAAAGGTAATATGCACAAATAGCACATCATAAATGAACATGGGAGCATTACATACATCACACATTGAGGTTGCTTATAATTCAATGTTAATGGCCATTTGTACAAGTTCATGTCAAAGCAGGACTCAGATGAGCAATCGGACCGCACAAATGGATTCAAAACGACGAATGCAGGCCAACGGACTCAAAATCGACCAAATCCAACATCTGGAGCTCCCACAATTGGCCCAAGAAGTTCTGACCGTTGATCTGATGATCAACGGCCACAGAGCTGCCACGTGGTGTAAGATTGGTGCATGCCAGCCACCGCCCCACTTCCTCCATCAGCCGCAGGATGAATCTCAGCCGTCTGATCTCCCATTAGACGATTGAGGTTTAATAGAGAGCGCAACCATCTCACATGCGTGCCGCAGCGTTTGTCGACCATCCTCACACACCGGGTGCGTGCGTTCGAACCGCAATCACGCACGAAGGCGCGTGAGGATGAAATTCGACCGTCGAATTGCACGCGGACAGAGCGGATGAAGGCACGCGATGCGATCGCAAGCGTTCACGCCAGATGCCCGCGATGACGCACGGGGTGTGCGCTGCGCAGGCACGATCCGCGAGCGCACCCTCCACGCAATCTCAGTCGTCCGATCTTCGATCGGATGGCCCTCAAGGCAATCATGCAGATCGTGTGGAAGAAGAACGGCGCTTGCGATGGATCGGCGGGCAAGGATCTACACCGACGCTTTCAGCATGGTTTTAGCGATGTCCCAGAGTCGCTAAAACCCCTACTTAAATTAGAAACCCCTTCTTCCTATATAAACCCCCTCCAACTACCCATGTAAAGCATTCATTACACTTACAAGTCTTCTACCTTACTCCTAGACACCCTTAGCACCTTTTGTAATCGCTGGAGTCAACGAGCCGCCGACGGAGCCCTCCTCCACCGCCATGGCCGCCTCACCGTCTCCTTTCTCTCTCTCACTCTTTACCCTAGCATTACTCTACTCTTGTTTAAGCATTTGTCTATTGTTGTATTTCTAAAAACTTGAGTTGCATGTTAAATGAAGATGTTTCTTAGATAGCTATTGTCTCTCTTTTTGCTAAGTTTTTCTTATCGTGATTTGCATGACTGCTATGCTCACAAGAGTCTAACCCTACTCTCTCCCCCTCTCTCTCTTTCTCTCTCTCTTACTCGCTTTTCTCTCCCACGTTTTCCCATGCAAGCAAAAACCTGCCATTTCCGTGACAACTAAGTGATAGAAAAACCCGATTTCATGCCTCGCTGTGTTTGACACTCAAACTCGCGTCCGTTTATTTAAAACCGACATTGCGAACGTAAGCTACAACGACCTATTTAAACAAACGCGTCCAAAGCGTGTCAGTTTTTGGTGTCGTTGCCAGGGAGGCAACGGATTTATTTTGTCGCTTTCATTCTACATCCATACTCACATCGTCTGATTCATTTTCTCCCTCTACTTGATTGATCGCAGGAACTCGGCACCGGGACGACGAAGGAGCACGACTCGTGATGACAGGGATGGAGTAAGTGCAGCAAAGACCGGTTGTGAGTATTACTTTTCCCGTGGTTGTCTGCTTACCTTAAAAAAATTTTAAAATCAGAAAAAATCAGCGTGGTGAATGATTGTGTGATTCTCATCCTTAACTCATCACCCAACAAAAAAATACACCCTAATGTTCTTAAAAACTTAATCGTTTTGGAGTATTCTTTTTCTTTGAGTGGTGTTTATGAAGCCACAGAGGTTTGACTTGGGCTGCACCACTCACTCCTAAAATCGACTCATCTAGTAAAAGCTACATGAACACTAGGATGAGCACATTAGGGTCCTAGAGCTTCATCACACTAAAGGAAATTCACTCTCACCTGTTGTGTGCAAAACTTGACGTGCCTACTTGAAACTTGCCTGAAAACACTAAGACACATCAACCCTAAAAGACATTAAAGTAAGGACAAATGTTAAAAGACATCACATCTTAAATCCTTGCATGAAAATGGTGTCTTGTAAGGAGTACACACATTTTAATTGGATAACTAAGAGGCACCACCCTAATTAACGCCTCATCACATAACCCGAGCACAAGCACTGCCTTAGCCTTATTAAAACAAAGTAGACGTGCCCTAGGTAGGACTGGTTAAGTCTCAAGAGGTGTGGTTTTGTTTACTGGGAACTTGGCCTTCATTCCCTTAGTAGAATCCGGTGACTAGGCTGCGGGGAAGTGTCAAACGACCGTGGTTGTGGGGTCTACGGAACCGGTGGCGCAAGCCAAAGGAAGAACCTTCCCCGCAATCCCCTCGTAATCAACCTGGCCAGATTAGCTTTGGGAAGGGCGATCCCGTGCCTACAGACTTGATCGTTCCTTTGGATATTTTTAGGTCCCCTAAGGAATACATTGTAAGGACTAGACTTGTCTACTTGGTTATGCACACACGCTTCTCGCATCTGTCTCTCTCCGCATCCCTCCCCCATCCTTCTCTAGTGTACGCATGGGAGACGATCACTTCATCCCGAGTTGTTTGTTTTGGGACGGGAATCCAGAAGACCTGATCTTACTAGAGATATGGCTGAACCTAGAGTAGATGAGGTTAAGGACCAACCTCCATCAGATACGATGGCCATCATCCAAGCCAGATTAATGCAAACCACCAGCTTCAGCAGCAGCAGATCCACACTATCATGCAAGCCATACACCAGTTGCAAAACCCGCAGGGGCAACCACCACCACCTTTGCATAACCCATAAGGGCAACTACCACTTGATCCACCACAATTCCAGGGCTAACCTAGGCCCCTTCGCGACTTCTACAATCCTTCTGCGATTTGGATCGAACCGCACCTTAGGATCCCAGAGGGGGGAGATGATTTTGAGCTGAAACCAAACGTCCTAAGCCTGATTCAGAGCCACTTTCATGGGAGCTCAAATGAGGACCCCTTCCAGCACCTAGAGGATCTTGATCGGATAGCCCGGATGTAAAGCCCAGGAACATCAGCCTAGACATTGTTTTGATTAAGATGTTCCCCTTCTCACTGAGAGACAAAGCGTCTCACTGGCTTAGGACTTTAGGAAGACCTATCTCCACTTGGGAAGAACTGAGGCATGCATTTCTAAAGAAATTCTTCCCCATAGGAAAGACTAATGCCCTCAGAAGAGCCATTACCACCTTTACACTCCAGGGCGGGGAATAGTTCCATGAGGCCTGGGAGAGATTTAACGAATTATTAAGGAAATGCCCACACCATGAGGTTCTGAGGTGGCAATTGGCCTAGATCTTCTACCACGGTCTAGACAGCAACCTTCGGAACTTCGTCGATGCCTCATGTGGTGGAAACTTCCTGAATAAAGACGAGGAGAGCATGTTTAAGCTCTTCAGTCTATGAGCAAAAATTCGCTCAACAATGCCCCCATGACCCAGTTCAGTCAATCCAATCAACCCCGTGGTGGGATCTTATGAGGTACAAGCAAATTCTGGAACGGTTGACATGGATATTATTGCCAAGAAATTGGATCGAATAGAATTGGTGGATAAGAAGATTGATGAACTATTGAAATAGACCAGGAACCTGTTACAGACTCTCTCCCTAGCAAAGGGAGCTCACAACGTAGACCTGGTCCAGCCGCTAAGCCAGATGCACCTAGAACAACATTTGACCATGTTCCAGGAAGGGACCTTTGCTCCCTCAATCCCTGATTATTCTCTTCCCTCCCCCTCGGCACCTTCTATCTTTGAAGATGTTCAGGCTATCCAAGGGTATTCCAAACCTGACCCCTTCTCTAACACCTACAACGTTGGCTGGCGTAATCACCCAAACTTTGCTTGGACGAACCAGAAACCGCCTCAATTTCAGAACCAACCCAGGCCAAACCATCAGCCAAACCCGCCCTCCTATCAGCAAGGTCCACCGGTTAGACCCTCCTATAATCCGAATAAGGCGGCCCTTCCCCCACAAAATCAAATGGACACCTTGATAAAAATGATGGCTGACATGAACCAAAAACAGCAGGAGGAAATGGCTTTAGTGAAGGGACAGTTGAGCCAGCTGTTGGATTGTAAACAACAGGGATCCCTTCCTTCTCAGCCACAGCCGAACCCACGAAACGTGATTAATAGAGGCTCCAATTCACAAGGGTTCCAAGGCAATCCATGGCAAGCCCACATGGTCCAACCAGCCCCACAAACACCCCCTTGGTTCGATGCTTCTTCTTCCTCTTTTCTCAAGGATCAACCTATGGTCCTAATGCCTCTGCAAATGCAGTGACCTTGAGAAGCGGCACTAAAACCCAGGATCCCAAATGGCCGACTCCTCTCGTGACTTCACCCCTTGAGATACCCTACTCTGAAGATGAGCAGGAAAGACCCAAGGACCTGGAAACGGATCTTATTCATATTCAGACATCATATCCCGAGGCCTTGGAGAAGATAAAGAAAAAGAAAGTTGTGGAAAATGATGAGCTTTTGGAAATCTTCAAGCAGGTTCAGATTAATATCCCACTCCTCGAGGCTGTCAAGCACATCCCAACTTATGCTAAGTTCGTAAAGGATGCCTGTACGCCAAAGCGTAAGCCACGACCTCAAGCACCTAGGAAGGTTGTGCTCTCAGAGCAAACCCGTTGTATGATCTCTAGCAACTTTCCGCTTAAACGAACTGACTCAGGAGCACCCCTGATATCCTGCAATATCGGGGACATGACATTTGATAGAGCGCTCCTGGACTTAGGTGCTTCAATCAATCTGATCCCGACGACCCTGTATCACCAATTTAGATTTGGAGAGTTGACACCTACACTTATGACCATTCAGTTGGCTGATATATTCGTGAAGAGCTCGAAGGGGGTTGTCGAGGGCGTGATTGTTCGGGTCAAGGATTTCTACTTCCCGGTCGACTTCTTGGTGCTCGACATGGAAGGCCCTGAACAACTACAAAACACACCCATCATCATAGGCAGACCTTTCTTAGCTACGGCTAAGGTAAACATCGATTGTGACACGGGATGCATGGAAATCGCCTTTGGAGATAGGAAGATGCAGTTGGATATCTTTAGGGTGACCAAGTCTTTCGATTGCAACTGGATTGAGGAGCACGACCCCATGGAACCTCTGGTTGAGGAATGCCTTACCCTTAGTTCCTTAGCTGACCATCAGACCCAACCCTGTGACTACTGTTCTGACCCATCCCCGTCTGTGCACGCTGACCTCTGTAGAGTTGATTACCATTAGCAGCCACCGTTTGAGGAGATTGATGCTGATCAACTCCCACCTTTCCCCTACCCATCGAGTGTTCCACCCATACCCAAGCTAAAGCCGCTACCCGAAAACCTGAAGTACGTCTTCCTTAGACCTGACTAGACCTTCCTGGTGATTATCAACACCCACCTAACCAAGGATCAGAAACTTAGGTTGACTACGATTCTATCATAACATCGAGCTGCCATTGGATAGACTATCTCAGATTTGAGAGGAATTAGCCCCACCTATTGCACCCACAAGATTTATTTGGAAGATAGAACTGACCTTCCCGTCAGATGCAGAGACGATTAAACCCGAATATGCAGGAGGTCGTTAAGAAGGAAATTATCAAATGGCTTGACGCTGACATCATCTACCCAATCTCCGATAGCCCCTCGGTGAGCCCCACTCAAGTGGTCCCCAAGAAAGCTAGGCTCATCGTTATCACCAATGAGCGTGGCGAATCCATCTCCACCTACACCACCACTGCATGGCGGGTGTGCATTGATTATAGGAAGCTCAATGAAGCGATCAAGAAAGATCATTTTCCCTTGCCATTCATTAATTAGATTCTCGAGCGATTAGTAGGGCAGAAATATTTTTGCTTTCTGGATGGATACTTAGGATACAGCCAAGTCGCAATTGCTCCTGAAGATCAAAAGAAGACCACATTCATTTGCCCGTATGATACGTTCGCATTCTGGCATATGCCATTCGAGTTATGCAACGCACCTACTACCTTTTAGCATTGCATGCTAGCCATCTTTTCAGAGATGGTGGATGAATACCTGGAGGTCTTTATGGATGAGTTCTCAGTATTTGGGAACTCATTCGACCATTGTCTGAGCAACTTGGAGAAAATCCTGAAGCGATGTATCGAGGTTAACTTGGTGTTAAGCTGGGAAAAGAGCCATTTCATGGTTCAAGAAGAAATTATCCTCGGTCACATCGTATCGCATAGGAGCATTGAGGTGGATCGAGCTAAAGTTGATTTGATTTCCAAACTTCCTCCACCTAGCTCGGTTCGGCAAATCCGCTCGTTCCTTGGACATGTTGGCTTCCATAGAAGGTTCATTAAGGACTTCTACAAGCTCTCGAAACCCTTGACCGACCTTCTGGCCAATGACGCCCTCTTCCACATGACATCTGATTGCATCCAGACTTACCACACTCTCAGGGAATTAGTCTCCACCGCACCTGTGTTACAGCCCCCAGACTAGTCACAGGATTTTGAGATCATGTGTGATGCATCAGACTTTGCCAAAGGTGCAGTTCTGAGATAAAGACGAGACAAGAAACCCATGGTAATCTACTATGCGAGCAAGACGTTGCCCAACGGGATTATACAGTCACAGAGAAAGAATTGCTCGCTGTAGTTTTTGGACTCAAAAAGTTTCGATTTTACCTTCTGGAATCCCACATGACCATTTATACGGACCACTCGGCCATCCGGCATTTGTTGGCCAAAAAAGATTTGAAACTCAGGCTCATCAGATGGATCCTACTCTTGCAGGAATTTGACCTGGAAATTTACGACAAAGCTGGGTCCAAGAAATTCGTGGCCGACCATCTATCCCGACTCCACCCTGACTACATTGGGCCCTCCTTGCCCTTGACTGACAACTTTCCTGATGAACAACTTCTGGCTTTGCAAGACAGGAAACTACCTTGGTATGCCGACTTTGTCAATTACCTGGTAGTAGGACAGACCCCATACAGCTAGTCCAGACAGCAACGGGATAAGTTCTTGGCTAAAGCCAAGCACTATTTCTGGGATGATCCCATGCTGTTTCACCTCTGTGCCGACCAAATTATCAGGAGGCGTATCCCAGAGGAAGGAGTTCAAAGTGTGCTATCCTTCTGCCATGACCAAGCGTGTGGTGGACACTTTTCAGGAAAAAAATGGCTGCCAAGGTTTTGCAATCTGGGTTTTACTGGCCCTCATTATTCAAGGATGCACACAACTTTGCTAAGACTTGCTCTCGCTGCCAGACTCTGGGGACCATGACTAGGAAAGACATGATGCCCCTCCAGCCCATTCTGATTATCGAGATCTTCGACATTTGGGGTATTGATTTTATGGGCCCCTTTCCACCATCCAACGGCTTTGAGTACATCTTAGTCTCAGTAGACTATGTCTCAAAATGGATTGAAGCCGTCGCTACTCGTCGATGCGATCATAAAACTGTCATGGACTTTGTTAAGCACAACATCTTTTCTTAGTTCGAAATACCAAAGGCCATGATCAGTGATGGTGGAAGTTACTTTATCCACGCCCAATTCCGTGCCCTCCTCAAAAAATACGGGGTTACTCACCGCATTGCCACCCCGTATCATCCGCAAACCAACGAGCAGACTGAGGTCTCCAACAGGCAGATCAAGAATATTCTGCAAAAGACCGTGAAACTTGACAGGAAAGATTGGTCCAAAGGACTGGATGATGCCCTGTGGGCATATAGGACCGCTTTTAAGACCCCGATAGGCATGTCGCCTTATCCCTGGTCTTCTGCAAAGCCTACCACCTTCCTACCGAGTTGGAACACCGGGCTTACTAGGCCGTTAAGTAGTGTAACATGGATTCTCAGTTAGTCGATGCGTAGAGGACTCTCCAACTCTCCGAACTCGAGGAAATTCGTCGGGATACCTTTGAGAATAGTCGGCTTTACAAGGAAAAGATGAAAGCCGTCCACGGCCGACTCATCCACAGAAAGACCTTCAAGCTCAACCAGCAAGTCTGGCTTTTTGACACCCGACTCAAACTCTTTCCCGGGAAGCTCAAATCCAAGTGGACAGGACCGTATCGGGTGATCGAACCCTTTTCCAATGGGGCAGTTGAAATTGCCGACCCAAACACTAGGTACACCTTCACGGTAAACGGTCAGAGATTGAAGCACTTCCTTGCCCAGGTTCCCCCAAAGGAGGTTGTCACCCTTGTTGAGGGTTGATATGAAGCATCGCCCAACTGGAGGCATTAAACTCAACGCTTCCTAGGAGGCAACCCAGAAGATTCAGACTAATCAGGTATATTGCATCACTCAGGTAATTTCTTTCTGATCCCCTGTTGCATCAATTTATTTGTCAATGAGGATATTGTCCAACTTAAGCATGGGTGGTGGTAATTTGCATGTTCTAAGTTCATTTTATCAGTCTGAATAAAATAAAATTTTTTATAAAAATGATGAATTTAGGAAGAAAAACTTAAGCATTAGGAACTTGTCAACAGTGAGAAATAATATGAAAAGAACTTGAATACTTAGACTTTTCAGGCCTTCAAGCTTAATCAGCCCTGGTGTCCGTTAAAGTATGAATTTAGCTTCAAATCCTCGCAACCTTAATTTATTTTAATCCACCAATAAAATAGGGTGATAAGTATACGACTTATCAACCTGCCCTCTGACTCGGAGGGACTTTTAGTCTAAGCATCTGCACACATTGTTGCACTGACTCACTCCTTGGAGATTCTGATAGAAATTGGATAGCTAATGAATCTTCTAGGGTGGTATGGCTGGCAAGTTGTCATGGGTAACAGCCTATTGGCAGGTTATCTAGAGCCCAGCCACAGGACCACTCTCTTCTTATTGCCTCTAGGTAAATTTGAGATAAGGGAAGCCACCTACTAAACAACAAAAGAAAAAAGAAAGAGAAAGAAAAAAATAGAAAAGAAAAAAAAAGAATAAAATAAGCCACACTTCACCACACGAGTATGGTTGGCAAGTGGTCGTGGGTAACAGCATGTTGGCTGGTTGTCCAAATCCCAGCTCACCAAATGCACAAAAAAAATCCAAAACACTTAAGGAAGAATAGAAGTAGAGCAATCCGGGGAGATATACACTGGAAACACCCTTGTGTTGACCCTAAATAAAATAAAAGTAGGGAGAAGGCTACCGATCGGACAAATACACCTTTAGACAAACACTTCTGTTTCCGATCACCTAGGGGTATAGAAACCCGAAGTCTGTCTAAATTACCATTGAGTGAGTCTATCACGATCTTCACACCAAGATGCTTGACACTTAGAGTCTTTTTCGAGTTATGGGTAGGTTGGGTAGCCGTAAAAAGTTACCAACACACTCTCAACTCCAAAAAATTTCAAAAAGAAGTAATAAGAAAAGATGAAAAAGAAAAAAATATGTATATGCCTTAAGGCGAGGATTCGGGCGATTCACATTTTGGCAGACACCCGGGTGCTATTTAGTCTCTATAGATCAGGATCTTAGCATATTTCCTCCTGTTGACAAGTAATAAAATGTCTAAGTGATCAATTCCTGAATTCTGATTGAGAATAACGGTTAGGATGAACCTTGCTAGGGACTAACAAGTAGTAAGCATGGGGGTATGATAACGCTACATTTTATGGTGATAATTCTGCCAATCGAGGTTTCTCTTAAGGGTAACATGCACAAATAACACATCATAAATGGGCATGGGAGCATTACACGCACCACACATTGAGATTGCTTATAATTTAATGTTAATGGCCATTTGTACAAGTTCATGTCAAAACAGGTCTCAGATGAATAATCGGACTG
This sequence comes from Thalassia testudinum, assembly GCA_037157565.1. Classification (NCBI taxonomy): domain Eukaryota; kingdom Viridiplantae; phylum Streptophyta; class Magnoliopsida; order Alismatales; family Hydrocharitaceae; genus Thalassia; species Thalassia testudinum. The sequence goes on along the minus strand of JAZHRO010000036.1, from coordinate 120,214,044 downwards.
CACGGATGGATTCAGAACGACGAATGGAGTCCAACAGACTCAAAATCAACCAAATCCGACATTTGGAGCCCCCACAATTGGCCCAAGAAGTTTTGACCATTGATCTGAAGATCAACAACCACAGAGCTGCCACGTGGCACAAGATCGGCGTACGCCAGCCACCGCCCCACTTCCTCCATCAACCGCAAGATGAATCTCAGCCATCCAATCTCCCATCGGACGGCTGAGGTTTAACAGAGAGTGCAACCATCTCAAGCGCGTGCCGCAGCGGTCGTCGACCATCCTCACACACTAGGCGCACGCGTTCGAACCGCAATCACGCACAAAGGCATGTGCGAACGAAATTCGGCCGTCGATCCGCACGCGGACGGAGTAGATGAAGGCACGCGGCGCGATCGTGAACGTTCATGCCAGACGCACGCGATGACGTGCAGGGTGCGCACTGCGCAAGCATGATCTGCGAACGTGCCCTCCGCGCATTCTCAGTCATCTGATCTTCGATTGAATGACCCTCAAGGCGATCACGTGGATCGTGCGGAAGGACACTTGTGATGGACCGACGGGCAGGGGTCTACATCGACACTTTTGGCATGGTTTTAGCAACGTCCTGGACGTCGCTAAAACCCCTACTTAAATTAGAAACCCCTTCTTCCTATATAAACCCCCTCCAACTACCCATGTAAAGCATTCATTACACTTACAAGTCTTCTACCTTACTCCTAGCCACCCTTAGCACCTTTTGTAATTGCCGGAGTTGACGAGCTGCCGACGGAGCCCTCCACCGTCGTGGCTGCCTCACCATCTCCTCTCTCTCTCTTTACCCTAGCATTACTCTACTCTTATTTAAGCATTTGTCTATTGTTGTATTTCTAAAAACTTGAGTTGCATGTTAAATGAAGATGTTTCTTAGATAGCTACTGTCTTTCTTTTTGCTAAGTTTTTCTTATTGTGATTTGCATGACTGCTATGCTTACAAGACTCTGACCTACTCTCTCTCCCTCTCTCTTTTTCTCTCTTACTCACTTTTCTCTCCTGCGTTTTCTCACGCAAGCAAAAACCCGTCATTTCTGTGACAACTAAGTGATAAAAAAAACCCAATTTCATGCCTCCTTGTGTTCGACACTCGGACTCACGTCTGTTTCTTTATTTAAAATCGACGCTGCGAACGCAAGCTACGACCTATTTAAACAAATGCGTCCGAAGCGTGTCAGCATGCATTTTGATTGCATAGCAATCATAAGACTTATCAACCTAAATTGAGTAAGATCTTAGCTTAAGTTAAGAATAATACATACATAAGCTGCATATTTTGCATTATAACTGCTCTACTTAGCTATTCACAGAATAATGCTATTTTACCCTACTAATTAATGAATAATTGTATTTACATATAATAAGGAGCTCAGGATATGGCCTGAAGCTAAATAAAAGTTGGATAGAAGATGGAGCTGCAACAGAGCTGGAGCAGAAGCTTGGAACAAAGCTAGGAATAAAGAAGAAAGGAAGATAGAGAGTAATAAGGAGGTATACTAGGTTACTTGTATGAATAATTGTAGAAATTAAAGTAAAGAGCAACTTAGGATAACCCTACCCCTATCCATATGCCTTAGGATAACCTTATCCATGTTCCTATCCCTAATCCATCCTCCTATTAGGTTAGTTTAGTTTAGGAAACCCTAAATGCACTTTCCAGCACATTTCTAGATGTCCAGACAGTGTGTTCGGACGTCCAATCTCTGTAGAAACCCCAGTCAAAACCTAACTCCAACACTGATACAGAAATGGACGTCCAACCTATTCTCCAGATGTCCAACTTTGAAGTATAAGTCGTCTGACCACACTTTTGGACGTCTAGAGGTCCTCTCTGGTTCCTGTTTTGGAATCAAAAGCACTATTTTGCTTCTTTTGACCTAGGAATCCTACCATACACCTTAGGAAACCTATTTAAAGACCTCCTAAGCCTATCCCACTACCCTTAACCATAACCTAAGTAGGTTAGAACCTAATCCTAAGCCAAGAACCTAATAAGGTTTACACTAAACTTGATTGACTTAATGGGAGTTGTAACGACCCGATTCCCGAGTCCCTACGAGACACGAGAACCGGACCGACTCGACTAACCCCAAGACCCAGTCGTCCAACGAGGACATCCGAGATCAAGTAAAGGATCTGAGAAGTAAATGAAATAGTGAGAAAAATTGAAAGATGTAAATAAAGGAAGTAATAGAACATAACAGCTACTGTACACTCTACTGTTGCCTTTAGTTAGTTTGCCACTCTACTCAGCGTTTTGCTGACGTGTTACACTCGTTACCTTTTTCAGGACCAGGTGTTGAGCAGCCAGGGTCGGCGGCTGCAGAGGACGCTGGGCCGAGTAGGGTCCAGTAGAGTTACCCCAGCTTTGTACCCCTTTTTGTTTCTGTTCTAGTGAGTAGTTTCTGTTTCCGCTGTACCTTCTTTACCTGCAGTTTTTGTTATATGATAAATGTTGTTTTACTGTTGTGGTGGTGCCTACTGTAGTAGTTTCTTTCCTTACTGCTGTACTTTCTTACTGTTAGTTATATTCATGCTGAATGTGGTTTATTTTACTGTCTTTTGGTTACTTCCTCGTTGGACGACTGGGTCTTGGGGTTAGTCGAGTCGGTCCGGTTCTCGTGTCTCGTAGGGACTCGGGAATCGGGTCGTTACAGGAGTTAATTAGGTTAACCCATTGATCAATTGGGCTCATCGGACCCAATTGACCAATGCCACCCATGCAAGTCTAATTGGATCCAATTAAAATCCAATTAACTCACCCACAACCCAATTAGGTTGATGAAGAACCTAATTAGGGATTTCCTAACCCAATTACACACACATACACCTAATTGGACTAGGTCACAACCAACTAGGACACAACCTACTAGACCCTAGGCTAACCCAACCCACTTAAGACTAAACCCAACGCAACTCCCTCTGCACCTCTACCATTTGGATGACCACTTTAGAAGACTCTTGAGTACTCCACCTCTCTCCCAACCTAGTCCACACCCTCCCCAACCTCTTCCCCCAAAAAGTGGATCTAAGAAGACCATTTCAAGACTTAAAAGTTGCACCTAAGGCCACTCTTCTAGAGCCTTCCAATGCCAACTCTAAGAAGTCCCCCCCCCCCCCCCCCCAATCCTTTTTGAACGCCCACATCCATCATGCACCTCTACCTTCCATAGCCCTCCATACTCCTACTCAAGCACACCTCCACCACCTCCAAGAGGATGACCACCACCACCTTGTGGCCATCCTCCTCCCTCCCTCCACCTCCAACCCACATGGCCACCAAGGACCACACTTGGTGCCTATTGATTCTAGTAGTAGTAATACTTCTAATGCTTTATTTTTATGCATTTTATTACTTACTAGTAGCTAATTTATTCTCTATTATAGTGGCACGCCTACACTCTCTCTGGGCCATAGGCGTGCTCCTCTCTATGTGGTCTAGAGAAGTCCCCATGCCCATGGTCTAGCCACCACCATCCCCTAGTGCCAATAGGTCCCAGAACATTCCCAACGGGATGGATTTCTGTTACCTGTAGTTGATTTTATTCTCCATGTACAAGCACTCCTTTACCATTGTTTTGTGAGTGGTAATGATGATTCAATGAAATAGAATTCCTTATCTCCATTTGTGGATCATCTTTGCTTTGTTAAAAAAAAAGGTAATAATAAATCAGGGCAGTTCCAGACCATATCAATGAAATGCACTTGATATAAATGTTGTTGGTAGTCGTTGTTTTATTGAGGCTATGCGCACCGACACTCACACTTTCATGTTTATTATCTACTTTACGCACACTCATGTTGTTCACATGCATAATATTATTGGCGAAGTGCTTATTCATAATATCGAAATCGGATTGCGATTTTAGGTGAATTCCCAAGCTGTAAAAATCAGAATCAATTTGCCATTATCGCCTCCTTGAGATCAGTTGGGACTCCTATGACTTTCGTTACAAATATTTTTGTTTAGGTCATTACGCGACTATACTACAACGAAACTTATCTATTTCACGTAATCCAAACCAAACAAATGGTGTCGTTGCCAGGGAGGCAAGCTGAATATGATTTTTGATCTACGATTTCATTTCTAACATCTTTGCATTTGCTCGTCTTTGGTGTGTAGGGAATCAAGTGGGAATTTGTGCACGCATCAAGCGCAGGGGAAGATCTACTCAGGTGCACACTATCTATCTTAGGCTTAGGATTTTTGCTTTAATCTTAGGTTAGTTGCTTTTCTTTGGAAAAAAAAAGAAAAAAATATTTTTAAGTAAAAGGCTTCTTCTCTTTCTAAAACCTCTTGAAAAGCCTTTTTACTATCTCTTGAAATTTGACCACAAATTTGTCAATGATTTGAAAATGATTTTGCCAAATATCTGGTGATCCAAAAATTTCAAAATTTGGGCTAAATGTAGATTTTCAAACTAGCTTTTCGACTCCACCTTTAATTTTGAAAAAATCACATTGTACAATATTTGAAAATTTGTGAAGTGCAGGGGGTTAAACAGATTGTAAATCGATTTCTTTTGATCTTCGAAGAATTATTCTAAACATATAAATCTGATTGACTTGAAACTTGTGGGGTTTGAAAGTTGTTCAAACAAGCTTTAATTCAAATATTTTTCTTGAATTTTTGGCTTTGATTTACTATCGTTTCAAGGAGAAAAACTAATAAGGGGTCAATTTGCCTTATCCGACCACCTGTAAGTTGGAAATTAATATAAAGTCACTCAAAATAGTAAATATATATAAAAAAATTTTCTAGAGAGATAATTTGAAAAGAAATCTGCCTGTCAAATTTCATTCAATTTGGATTCTGTATTTGTTGTAGGGAATGTTTTTAAGTTGATTGATTGGATTGCTGCCTGATTTTAATCCTAGGTACCACTTTTAGGGTTTTTGATTGTAGAGGCCAGTTGACTAGGATTGGACTCATTTGAGCCCATTGCCCAGTGGGTGAGTCTAGTCACTTGGTTGACCACCTCACCCAATTCAATTAGTGGAAGTAAGGTTAAAAAGTAGAAAGAAAATCTTAATTTTAACCTACATTTGTTGTTTAAATACTAGGTAATCACAATTTCCTCAACTAAAACCAGTGACCAAGTTTGTGGGGTAGTACCAAAGGGTCGTGTCTAAGGGGTATCAAGGACCTAGAGGTATAAGCCAAAGGAAGAACCTTCCTCTTAGTCCCATCATATTCAGATTGATTGGGTTAGCTTAGGAAACATGGATTATGTTTAGTTGGTTTTATAACAAATACACTTCAAGAATTTGAACGTGAACGAAAAATCTGGTCGTCTGACTCTAAGGACTACATTTTATTGCAAGGCTTTTGCCTTGCTGGCTTGACTGCACTAACCCTTGTCGTTGGTGCATGGAAGGGAGAAGGTCTTTAAGACCTGATTTTGTTGGACCTTGGGAGCCTAACCCAAGGCAACATAGGCGACTCTTCACATTGCCTTCTTCTTCCTCCTCCCACCCATTTGTTTTGTTAGTCTAAATGGATAACCCTCTCTAAAACCCTGGTCCCGAGAACTAGGATTCGATGGCCCATTTGGAGGCTCGAGTCGCTGCATCTGAGGAGCGACATCAGCAGTGCATAGATCAAATATTAAATACCTTGGATAGAATGCAACATCCACCGTGTGGAGAACATCTGCGGGACTTCTACGAACCGGTTACACTAGTCATGGCACCTTAGGTCCAGATTCTTCAAGGTGGAAATGATTTTGAGCTCAAGTCAAATGTAATAAGTCTGATTCCGACTTATTTCCATGGTCACTCGAATGAGGATCCCTTCCAGCATATAGAGGATCTGAGTTAAATCACTGAAATAGTTCGACCCAGAAATGTTGATATAGGAATTGTTCTCTTGAAGCTTTTCTTGTTCTCACTAAGGGATAAAGCTTCTTTTTGGTTCAAGACCATTGGGGTACCAGTTGGTACTTGGGGGAATTACGCTGAGAATTTCTCCAAAAGTCATTCCCACTTAGTCAAATACATGCGATGAGGCGGGTGATCATGACTTTTTCCTAGGGATCGGAGGAAAAGTTACACAATGCATGTGACTGATTTCATGACCTTCTTAGGAAATTTCCCCACCATGGTGTGCCCAGATATCACCTAGCTCAGATCTTTTACCATGGTGTAGATGACACACATCGATATCTGGCCAGTGCATCCAGTAGCGGGAATTTCCTCACTAAAGATGAGAACAATGCTTTTGAGTTGTTTTGAGTCTTTAGTAGAGAACTCCATGAATATTACCTCCATGAACCAATTCTAGTGACCTGGATAATAACGAGTTAATGTTCACGAGGCTCATGTTGAGTCAGCTCGAGGCGACATGGATATTATCACCAAGAAGCTGGATAAGGTAGACCTGCTGGACAAGAAAATAGATGAATTAATTTATTCTCGTCCAGGATATCCAGGAAGTGTCGTTGCATCCTACTCTTCTTCTGCATCCTGAGCTCCTCCTGCTCAAGTACATCTGCTCACTTGGGATGCATCCTCCCCATCTATTCTTTCGCGGGATCCTGCATATTAGGAACCCATGAATAATCTGGATCTTGCACCTTATGATCAGGGTTATGCACCTCATGATGATTATGGTGCGTATTCCCTTGACGAATATACGTCTCAAACATCTTCAGCCTACGAAGATGTTAACGCTATCCAAGGATACGGGTGTAATAACTCGTACTTCGAGACGTATAACCCTGGTTGGCACCAGCATCTGAACTTCTCCTAGTCTGATAATGCACAAAGACCAAATCAAGGTCCATAACACCAGACTAGGCAATATGGGAATGTGTTGAACACGTACCCTAGGCAATAGCCATTCCCATCTCAATAGCAGTTGTCGATTTACCGGCCACTGCATAATGCTGTCAATCATCCTTCAAGGTGGACCAACCCTTTGGAGGAATTAAAAGAGTTAAAAGAATTAGTGCGGTAGTCGAATCATGACAATTTCAAGATCATGAAAGCAATGGTCGACTAAATACAGAACATCCAAAATACGCAGAAACAATTGCTGCAGGAACATAGATTATAGGGAGCCTTGCCCTCCCAGCCCATCCCGAACCTGAGATACATGCAGAACCTAAGCACCCCACCTAGGTTCCAAGTACCACAGGGACAGGCACATGCAGTACTCTAGGTACCTCCTGCACCACCTGGTTATGTGCAAGGTGACCCTACTTTATTGCTTAACCCAGCCTATTCTTCCCCTTTAGCTCCTCCACCTTAAGGATAGTATGTCGATGCAAAGGTTGTCTCTTTGAGAAGCAGAAAGATTATACAAGACACACCACATAGGCAGGCGGGTCATGATTCTTCTTGTCCACCTCAGGGTGGCTTACCCCCCAACTCTCACTCTGATCATGAGCCTCCTAAGGTGGATAAGGGCAGACGACCTCTGCTAGACCCTGAGATTCCCATCCCTTTCCCTGGAACTCTCACTTGGGATATAACGAAGAAAAAGAGATCACAGAATTTTGAGGACCTGAAAGCTATGTTCAAGGAAAGTCCATATTCAGGTCCCCCTCCTTGAAGCAATAGATCACATTCCCGCTATCACTAGGTTCTTTAAGGACTATTGTATCTTGAGACAACAACATAAAATAGGATGACAGGCAGTATTATCAAAATAGGCCAGTGCTATTATTCTGGCTGACTTACCGCCAAAGAAGAAAGACCCTGGTACACCACTCATTTCCTGCTTTTTGCAGGATTCTCCATTTGACTGGGCCCTTCTAAATTTTGGTTTGTCCATTGATGTACACACATCTAATTGACCTAAAATACCCATTTATGCATGTTTCTAGTGTCATAGAAGCATTCATCATTATAAATATTGCATAACATACATCATCATGCATTTAGGTTAGATTGTACAAATTTTATGTTAATTCTCCCTTTTTGTGGTCAAGTAATAGGGAAACATTTATCGGAATCTCAGATTGAAGATCTAATTGTACGGATTTGATCAGGGTGATGATTGGAGTTTAACGACTCCAAGATCGCCCCAATCGGACCTCTGTAGCATCAGATGCAGTTCGAGAAAGATCAGAGGTCAAGGGCCAAGGTGGTGTAAATCCGTACCTTAGACGACAAATCCAACAACACAGATGGGTTCGGATCGTCGATCGCAGCCTAACAGGGTAAAAATTGGTCCAATCTAACATCTGTGGCACCATCTACAAGTTAGAGAAGATGGATAGCTAGGATGGCGCCACGTGGCTCCATCCCAGTGCCCAACGCTGGCCTAAGCTTCCCACTCCACCTCTGAAGGCACGATCAAGATGCGATCTCAGCTGTTGGATTGAGATACAACGGCTGAAGGTGCGTGAATGTTAAAACCAAAATTCGACAAACCGCGGGGTGTAGCGCAACAGTCGAGATTCCCTTCGTGAAGAGGTCGCATGTTCGAACCCCCGCACGCCTCAAATTGAAGTGGCGAGCGGGTGTAGGTGAAATTCGCCCATTGGATCGCAATCGAGCGGTAGCGGCAGTGGCGACGTGGCACGTGGAGAGGTGTGGATCGCGCACGCACGTGATGACATGAGATTGAACGTGCCATCTCACGCGGGCGTGCTTAACGCTCGAAGCAGTGGCGCTTGAGGATCTTAAGCTGTCCAATCTCTTGATCGAACGGTTGAGATCCTGTGGACGTGGGCGCACACGTGGAACAACTGAAGGAGAAGAGGCGTACCTTCATTGACGTTCACCTACAGTGATGGTTATATCGGTCACTAAAGATCCCAACATTTAATGTTTAAGGTCATAAAAGACCCTTTTGCCCCCAATTCCTACATCTATAAAAGGGCACCCCTACCACTCATTTTCTTCATCCCTTTTCTTCTTCTCTCACCCCCTCCAGAGCTCTACGAGCTCGTCCCAAACCCGGGATGCTCCATTAGAGTCTTAAATACAATTTTTCCATTTTCTCATCCTCGTTCATGGGGCACCTGCGGTTGTCCTGTCACCATCGTTCGTGAAGTGGATCCCGCTGCAATGTTACCCTATTCCATCCTCCGTCTTCTATTTTCATCCTCTTTCATCTAACATCTCACCACCCTTGTCCGGGATCCCTGTTAACACGGCTCATCCTCCAAGTAGCCATCGAGGAGGATAATTTCTCATCCCCTTCTCTTTTATCGCTTTCTAGTATAACACATAGTTGTAATGGACATTCTGATGGGAACACCATCATGAACCCTAACTAGCCCAATTTGGTCTAATAAAGTTGATAAAAGCTCCTACATAACCATCAGAGGGTCCTATGTGCATACTATTCTATTTTAAGAAAAAAAGAACATAGGGTTATTTATGCAATTTTAACTGCATTTCATAAGTACAGAAGAACTATGGGGAATTCTAGGGGTTAATTAAAAGTCAAATGGTCATTAATGTCTAATAAAAGGGTTCATGCAGACAGAAATGGGTTTTCGCGCAGTTCAAGAATTAATGGACATCCAAAACCCTAATTTCAGATCCACTTAATTAACTGAGGTCATGGTTAGGATAAAAATCATCTAAACCTTCTAAAAATCATAGAAAAATATTTAATAAGGTTTGGTATCCTTGATTTGACCATTGGAACCTATTTTGACATAAAACAGAGTCTCAGACAAGAAGTTGCCCTAATTTGAGTTTCTACGTAAATTACCCAATCAAACTTCGTCAAAATCAAAATCTGACTTCACCATCAGATTCCTTGGGCTCAAATTAAGTTTGTACCACAATTTGGGTTCAATATGAGATTATTTCAACCTAGTTTGCATTTTGGTCCAGTTTGACCCTTTATCTCTCATTCATACCCCCAACTTTCGAAATGCTTACAAAAACCCCCTAACTTCTCTTCATTTTCTTCAAATGGGTCCCTACTACCATGGCAGGTGTGAACCGAAAGCTTCCGATCTTCAATCAGGGATACCTCCCTGATTTCTCGATCAATCCCTTCCAAAATTAGGAGGGATGATCCTGAGGTCATCCCTAAACAACTAAACCTAAATTTAAATCCCAAATCTGCCCAGGAAGCCCATGTGAACTCCTTGAAAGCAAGAATCCCAATCCCTGATTTCTCGAGCTTTCAAGCTTGTTTCCAAGCTTGGAAGCTCGTCCAATGGCCTATAAGACCCTCCTCGCCTGCCTTACCTCCTCAGCGAGTTTTTGGGCCATAAACCTCTTCCCTTCTCCTTCTCCGGCTTGCTCCAAGCTTAGCTCCGGCGACCACCTTCCTCCAACTTCTTTGCCGGCCACCACATACAATAGGCGGACGGTTCTTCTTCCTCGTCGCATTCCGCACCTCGCCATACCTATGAGGCGCTCTTCGACCTCCTCGTCACCGTTCCCTCTCCCGGAACATTCACCTTCTCCGGCACCGGCCCATCACGGCCGACGCCTTCTCTGCAACCTCTTTGTTCGCTAGCTACTCTCGATGACTCTTCGTCATCTACTGATCATCCCAACACTCTAGACCTTCGCTTTGACCACCATCGCGCCTGCTCCACCGTCGTCTTCCACCTCTCCGGCATACCTCCAGCGAGACCTTCCTACAGCCACACTACACCAATCCACCTCCCACCGGTCCCAAAAACATCGGTGTACTCCACAGACCAAAACCCCTCAAGTATTTGAGGGGATTGGTCACTCATTCGCTCCACCAAACACCTTCACGTACACCAACCCTCTCTGCCTTCGTCACACTCACACACGCACTCTCACAGCACGCCACCGCCACCATCACCTTCGCCGCACTCGCACAAAGCTTCTGAACTGGTTTGACATGGCTGTAAGGTCGTATTTGTGCTTTCAGGTACTCCACCAGAGCTTCGTCGCCACGTCGTCTTCCCCAACCTTGTTCTTCACACCACGATCGTGTTCATCAAGATCAGCTCCAGGTGCTGCAGTCCAGCTCCAGGAAGACTCCTAGGCAAGCAATCAAAGTAAAGCAGCCATCCTTCGTCAGTAATTTGAAGCTTTTCCTTCAGCTGCAAGCAAGTAAAAAGGGCAGTGGCTTTAGTGCCACATCGGGCACGGAAGAGCGCTTGAGTGCATATATATTGATTTTGTGAAGAGGGCTTATCGCCCAAGTCACCGGGGGTCAGGTCCCCATTACCCACACATCCGCATACCTGTTTAGCCCCACTGCTCGCATGCGATCACACCTGCAGGCCTGCACCCGATTCTAGATCTGTTTACTCGACTACGGTTGGGTCCTTGAGAGAAAGAAGAGGAGAGAGGGGGGGTTTGCACTGCCTCCCTATCTCTCTACACGTACTGCTGAGAGGTTTTTGCCTCTATTGTGCATGGTTGCTGAAGCTTGAGAAGGAAGAAGGAAAGTGGCCCTTGAGCCTCTTGAAGGAACTATAGCAGGCTTCACTTAAGTCGTCTGAGGCTTGAATCTATCGTCTGATTCTGTTGGTTCTGTGGTTATACTGGTTACTTAAGTGACGTGGAACATCTGGTTGAGTCTACTGTTCATTTATTTGAGATTATTGTGAGCCTAATTTTAGGGGTTAATTGGTGATTTAAATCATCATTTTACCTAATTCTTTTGCACTCTGATATTGATTCTCATATATATATCATTCTTGAATGGAATTTTGGTTATAGTTGCTCATATTTGTGCTTATAATTGTGATCTTTGGAATTGAATTATCATTAATTACTCCATGTGTTTGACTTCGGATACTCTTTTTAAAATTCGAGTTACAACTTTAAGTGTTTTTGAGCGATTTCGACTTGCTATAATGAAATGACTTTAAAACATCGATTTTTCCCGTAAACACATGCACCTATTGTTATAAAATTCTTGTTCATTCTCTCTCTTTTATCTTTATTTGTATTATTCTTCCTCTCTCTTCTATTAATTATTCTTCAAGTAGAATAGTTAGTAGATTAATTTCAACTAGCTAATCTGCTTTCGTGACAATAAATCCAACGTGATTTTTATTCAAACGTTCGCCTCCCTGTGTTTGACTGGACCTCACCAGAGTTTCGGTTAAATTATCTGTTTGACAGATTTTTACGCGACTATAATGACAGGGTTTTCAAACTCAAAACTTTTAGTGTAGAAATGACGTTAAACATTTTAGCGTCATTGCTAGGGATGGCGGCACGTGGCGCCATCCTAGCCACCCAATGCAAGCCCAAGCTTCCCACTCCACCTCTGAAGGTGTGATCAAAATGCAATCTCAGTCTTTGGATCAAGATCCAATGGCTAAGGGTGCGCAAACATTAAAACAAAAATGCGGGGTGTAGCGCAGCAGTCGAGAGTCCCTTCACGAAGAGGAGGTTCTGCGTTCGAGCCCCCAAGTGAGTCAAATTGAAGTGGTGGTGGGCGTGGCCGAATTTCACCCGTTGGATCGCGATCGAGTAGTAGCGGCAGTGGTGACGTGGCATGTGGAGAGGCGTGGATCGCGCATGCGTGCGATGACGTGCAATCGAGCACGGCATTGCATGCAGGCGTGCGTGCTGAGATCGCGTGGACTTGGGCGCATGCGTGGAATGGCTGAAGGAGAAGGGGTGCACCTTCATCGACGTTCACCTACAGTGGCGGTTACATCCATCACTAAAGACCCCAGCATTTAATGTTTAAGACAGACCCCTTTGCCCCCAATTCCTACAACTATAAAAGGGCACCCCTACCACTCATTTTCTTCATCCCTTTTCTTTTCTCATCCCCTCCAAAGCTCTACGAGCTCGTCCCAAACCTGGGATGCTCAATTAGAGTCTTAAATACAATTTTTCTATCTTCTCATCCCTATTTATAGAGCACCTACGGTTGTCTTCTCATCGTAGTTTCGAAAGTGGATCCCGCTGTGACGTCGCCCTGTTCCTTTCTCCGTCCTCCATCTTCATCCTCTTTCATCCAGCATCTCACAACCCTCGTCTGGGCGCCTCGTTAACGCAGCTCGTCCTGCAAGCAACCGTCTAGAAGGATAATTTCTCATCCCCTTCTCTTTTATTGCTTTTTAGTGTAGATTTCCTACTTTCTAGTGTAGCACGTAGTTGTAATAGACATGCACCTATTGTTATAAAATTTTTGTTCATTCTCTCTCTATTTTCTCTTTATTTATATTATTCTCTCTCTCTTCTATTAATTATTCTTCAAGTTGAATAGCTAGTAGACTAGTTTCAACTAGCTAATCTGCTTTCGTGACAATAAATCCAATGAGATTTTTAATCAAACGTTTGCCTCCCCGTGTTCGACTTAGGACTCACCAGAGTTTCTGTTAAATTATCTATTTGATGGATTTTCACGCGACTACAATGACAGGGTTTTCAAACTCAAAACTTTTAGCGTAGAAATCGCGTTCAACATTTTCGCACCGTTGCTGGGGATAGAAATTCGATCAACATTTTGGCGCCGTTGCCGGGGAGGCAATGCCTTTGATTTTCTACGTTTTCTGTCTTACCTAAATTTTATCTCATTTTTTCTCTGATCTTACTGTGATTGCAGGTACTCTTCCAAGGTGGGCTAGAGTGGTTAGATTGGAGAAAAATGCGGATGAAGGTTTTGTAAGTATATCCCACCTCCTACACACTAGCTTTCATTCCATTACTTAATAACACAAACCCTAGGCTTAGTGTGGTTGTTTGATTGTCACCTCCATTGACCTCACCCTCCGCTTAAAAAAAAAAATCTAAAAAATTCCACAGAGGTACAGAACCTCTTCTGATTCTTCATACTCAATCGGTAATCCGATCTTTAGAACTGGTACGCTCATCAACACATAATTGAGTAGAAATCATACTAGGTAATCATTTGTGTGTATAACTTAGTGGTGCATTAAGGCCAATTGCTTGAGTTGTTTGGGTCGCACCACTTTATCTAAAAATAACTCAAGTAGCTACCTCTTAGGATTCACCTTTTAGAAATTAACCAGGCACTCCACAATCTTTTAAGTTTTAAAGGAAGACATCTTCACCTATGCTTTCAAAACCTAGTGTGCCAACTGAACCTTGATTGAATATACCTAAAGTTGAACCCTAAAAGCTACTAAACAAGATTGAACCCTAAATGATAAATCATCAATTAACCTTGTTTTAAACCATTGGTTGTGCACACATGCACATCGAAACTGATTTTTAAGGGCACAACCCAGATAAAGAGCACATCACATTCCTAAGCACATTCAAACATAAACCTAATTAAAATAGAGTAGACGTTGGCCTTAAGGATTTGACTAACTTTTCGGAGCCCATATTGAGATTATTTTCGATTAATTTGCTTCTACTGTTCAATCTAATGTCTAGTTTGGGGAGCAGAGTCAAACGACCGCGGTTGGGGGTATCAAAGGAACCTGAGGCGAAAGCCAAGGGAAGAACTTTCTTCCCAATCCCACCTTCTAAACGGGTGGATTGACCGGAAAGAAGTAGACCAAATCGTTCTTTTCATCTCAAGATGGGTTCTAGGAGTCTATAGGTTTTTAGGCTACCCTACCTAAGGACATGTTTGATTGTTTGTACTGTAGGGCACCTTTCTGCCTCCTACTTTGCTATGGATGCTTCCACATCCTATTCACATTTTCACTCCTACCCTTCTGACACATCTTATCCCCAATATGATGATTATTTTCCCGACTCGTCCTGCAATAAGCCATTTAGTAGTTGGGATAACTCGAATTGGGGATACAATTTTGGACCTCCATATTTATGGTCTAACCTTAAACATCATGATTGTAATTTTTATCCTTCTCAGAGCTACATCGATTATAAATCACCACCCTCTTATGGATAACCTAATACGATCTACAATCAAAAAGGATATATTGATCCTTACCCTCCCCCAGATTACACTACATATGGGTTACCACCCCTCTATGAACAACTCGAAACGACCTATTATCAGGGAGGGTACCAAGAACCTCAATTCCTTGACTTCCCTGGACTAAGCCCAAACCCATCCAACCCTGAACCAAACCATTTGGTTCAGGTGAACCAGGTTCAAGATAGAGTGTTGGCTAACTTAAGGAATATCATTTAATCTTTAGAAGCTCAGCCAACACCCTGCACTGAAGAATTGGAGCCTCTAATTCAAATGATTGACGATCTTAACAAGTATTTGTTGGATTGGCTCCAAGATGTTAAGGATAAGGACTCGGGTGAGTTTTCACTTGGGAAGTTGTCGAAATTGAGGATGAAATTTGTGGTTCCTTTAGTTCAATCTTGGGATGATTCCCAGGATGAATCCCCTTCAGGAGGGCCAATGTTAGAACCCGCTCATGCACCTGCTGGGGGGGCACGTTTTACAAGACTAGGATGACCAGATTGGTCTAAAGCAACCAATTGAGGATAAATTGATTTCTTCACTTGAGATTCTTGAACCAGGGTACAAGGAAAAGTATGTCTCTATGTACCAGGAAATGATCGATGATTTTAAGACATATAAATGCAGATCTAGAACTCTTTGATTTTGAAGGTGAAGAATCGTTGTGTGAAGTCTCACCTGAATTTGAGGAAGATAATTTTAGTGAGACAAATGGGCCCGCGGAGTATGATAAATCATTTGATGGCCCAATAACTGAGGAAATTGATCCTGTTGGGGCTAGCTTGGAAGATACAAATCCTATTTTCATGAATGATTCAATTCATAGCCCCATTCCTCTCAATCATACCTCGCTGAGCATAATGATGATTTATTTTGAGATCACTAGACCCAAGTCAATTCAGATTCAACCACAAATCTTGGACTTGGACATTTTATACGGGGATGATGACATTTGTGAGGTCCCGGAAATTATGATTATCAAGGATAGGGCTAGGAAATGAAGATTTGGGAAGCCAATTCCAGGGGAAGTAGAAATTTGACTCTAAGAGTTCCTATAGATCTGAAACCACCAACCTTCTACCAGGACCCTTGTAACATTTTCAAATCCTAGGATGTTCAACCCAAGCAAAAATTCATTGATTATCTTTTTGACCTTGATTTTCCTATTATTTGACTTTTTGGACTTGGGTTGCATACTCACAAATCGCAAGCCCGACCCAACCTGCATATTGATATCCAGTTCTGGGTAATTTTTATTCAGAACCTTAGATACATTCGACCTTGGGGCATGGGTCTGCACCACAACCTCGTTTACATCTATGGACATCTCCTTGTAGGTCCAAAAATTGATTTTTTATTCTGATTCTGACATATACCTGTGAATTCTTTATTTCTTCTGTATTTGTATAGTTGCCTAGCTGAAGGCACTAAATTTAGCACATATACAGCCTATTTTTATCTCGGAGCTGACCGGGTAATCATGAAATTCATGTGCTTTCTTCTATACTCCACTCTTCTTCGTGTCTTTTTAATACAATGAAGACATTGCATTAGATAGGCATAAAAGGGTGGATATTCATCTCTGAATCATCTTATTAACTCCGTAGATCCTTTTTATTTTCTTTTTATTTTTTATTTTTGAAAAAAAATTGAATTAGGAAAAGAAAACTTAAGTTTTAGAAAAATTTCAACTTTAAGGAATGATACAATACGACTTGAATACTTAGATTCTTCAGGTTTTCGGGCTTAATCAGCCCGGGTGTCCACTAAAGTGTGAACTTGTTTATCGAGTCCTCGCCATTCTGAATTCTTTTCTAATTGGTTAAATAAGTTGGGGTGATAAATACACGACTTATCAACCCATCCTCTGATTTGAGGAAACTTTAAGCCTAAGCATTTAGACACTCTTTGCACTGACTCACTTTTTGGTGGTTTTAACGGAAATTGGGTAGCTAATAAACCTTCTAGGTGGTATGTGACGAGTTGATTTTCGCTTTCTTTTAAACATAAAATGACGTGTCGTTGTAATGCTTTTGTGGTGGAAAATCGACTATCAAAACATTTAATATTTCTAACCATAGTGATTAAGTCGTCTCCACATGGAGGAATTAGCCTATTGGACTAGTGAGTGGTGTCTCGTTTATTTGGGAATCTCAATAGATGTGCATATTAATTAGTATAACTCATTTTCTCACATAAACTCTCATCCTAAATAATTGATCAGGATGCAAAATCACCACCATGTAATATTCTGTTAACAAGTGAATAATGATATTGACATAGCAATCAGTGTACATATTAAACTCCAATAGAATAAACCTAGTTCATTATAACACTATCCATGCTCTATATCCTTCATGAGAGTAATTTAAATAAAGAAGAGGTTTGTTCATGCAATTTACTCTCAATAAATTAAGTCTTTAAATAAATGAATAGGGTAATGGCAATGGCATGATCCGTAATTATTAATTAGAGGAGAAACAAAGCTTTTTTCTCCCTCTTCTTTGCCCATGGAGAGGGCTCACTAAAGGGAAGGTTGGTCGGAGGAGGTCTGCCGGGAGGAGGGCTTCAAGATGATGGTGATGGGGCGGTGAGAGGCAGCCAACGGCTGTCGGATGGAGGAGGAGGATGCTGGCGGTGGTGGGTTGGCCAACGATTGTCAAGGGGTTCCACGTGCTTGGTGAAAGCACTCAGGGTCGTCGTTGGAGTGAGGGCGTCATCGTGGTGGCGTCGGTGGTGAGGTAGGAGGCCGAACGACAAGTAATGGAGCTAGCTCTGATGGGTTCGACGAGGGAGGTTGTAGGTGGTGATGGGTCCTTTTGGGTGGCAGATGAAAAAGATAAGGAATAAGGAGAAAACTAAGAGGGAAGAGAGGGGGAGGTGGCGTTGGTGATTGGCATTAGGTGTTGATGGTGGACGACTGAAGGTATTGCAGTTGAAGGTGGTCTGTGGTGAGGGGGAGGGGGAAGGAAAGGTGACAAGGTGCAGAGGGTGCAGTAACGTAGAAGGGTCTATGGTGGAGGCGCGGTTAGATAGGCAGTGCTGTGGTGAAGATGGCGTGTTGGGTTATCTTGGTGGAGGCGAAATAGAGGAAGAAGGCGAAAGGGAAGAGGTGTGATTTTGGTGGAGAAGGTGAAGGTGGAAGAGGAGGAAGATGGTGATGGTACTCACTGTCACCGAGAACCACTAAGACGGACACAGCGTTGAAAGGAGTACGTTCTAGCCACCCTACATGCTCTAGCCACTGTGTCCACTCCGGCCACAGTGCTGGTGGAGGTGATGGAAGAGGTCCCCGCAGTGGGGGAGGGAGAGATAGATCGAGAGAGATCCCATCGCCCGTGTGTGGCCGCACTTTTATAGATCTTTTGTCGCCGACTCTCCTTCGATCTGTTGCGTTTCTCGAAGACTCGACCTTCTCCAACTTAACGACAGTAGTGAGGCGGTGGGGAAGTGGTGTGTTGAGGCCGACGAGGAGGTTGCACACAGTTGGCAGTGGAGATGGCTAAGGTGTGGTACATCTGGGAATTTTGCACACATCTACTTGCATAATATAAAGATATGTGTTAAGTCATATCTCTTCCATAGGGTAATTTAATATCTAATTATAAATAGTTACACTCTAAGAAAATGTTCGTAACATGTACTTAGGCAATTAAATGGTCTACTAAATTGGACTCATCAGTATGGCTGGTAAGTTGTCGGTGGTAACTGCTCATTTGCCAGTTGTCCAGAGCCCAACCACACGACCATTCTTTTCCTACTGCCTTTAGGTAATTCTTAGATCAGGGAAGCCATCTACTTAAAGAAAAAAATAGAAAAACATCCAAAAAGAAAAGAAAAAGAAATAGAAAAGAAAAAGAAAAAGAAATAAGCCACACTTCACCGCACGAGTATGGCTGACAAGTTGTCGGTGGTAACAGCTCATCGACCGGCAGTTCAAAACCCAGCTCACAAAAATGCACGTTTAATTCCAAACACTTAGGAAGAAGCAGAGAAGTAGAATAAGCCAAGGAAATATACACTGGGTTCGCATTTGTGTTGACCCCATAAAAATAAAAAGTAGGGAGAAAGCTACTGGTTGGATAGATACATCTTTAGGCAGAACTTCTTTTTAAGGTCACCTAGGAGCATAAAAACCCAAAGTCCGTTTTAACTGCCGATCAGTGAGTCTATCACTTCACACGAAAAGATGCTTAGCACTTAGAATTCGTTTCGAATCTTGGGTGGGTTGGGTAGCCGTAGAAAGCTTGCTCCAAAACTCTAAACTCAAAAATCCAAAAAAAAAAAAAGAAAAGAAAAAAAAAGACAAAAATGTAATTGTGTTTGAATAAGGCGAGGGCTTGGGCGGTTTGCACTTTGGCAGACACACGGGCACTGTTGTGTCTCAGGTCCTTAGTAGAAATTTCCTAGTTTTGAAAAATAACTTTTGCTCAAGAAATATGATCCTAATTCTTTTATAAATAACATGTAGTTTTGTTAGGGACTACCAAAAGACAGGCATGGGGGTGTGATGTACACACATCTAATTGATCTAAAATGCCTATTTATGCATGTTTCTAATGTCATAGAAGCATTCATCATTATAAATATTGCATAACATGCATCATCATGCATTTAGGTTAAATTGTATAAATTTTAGGTTAATTCTCCATTTTTATGGTCAAGAAATAGGGCAACATTTATCGGAGCCTCGAATTGAAGATCCAACCGTACGAATTTGATCATAGTAACGATTGGAGTTTAACGACTCCAAGATCGCCCTGATCGGACCATCATAGCATCAGATGTAGTACGAGAAAGATCAGAGGTCAAGGGCCAAGGTGATGTAAATTCATACCTCAGATGACAAATACAATCGCACAGATGGATTCGAATCGTCGATCGCAGCCCAATGACGGGAAAATCGGTCCAATCTGACATCTGTGGCACCATATACAAGTTAGAGAAGATGGACAGCTAGGATGGCACCATCCCAGCCACCCAACGCTAGCCCAAGCCTCCAACTCCACCTCTGAAGACACGATCAAGATGTGATCTCAGCTATTGGATCGAGATACAACGGCTGAGGGTGCATAAACGTTAAAACCAAAAGGCGACAAACTACGGGGTGTAGGGCAGCGGTCGAGAGTCCCTTCGAGAAGAGGAGGTTGTGCGTTCGAGCCCCCGCGTGCCTCAAATTAAAGTGGCGAGCGGGCGTAGGCAAAATTCGCCCATTGGATCGTGATCAAGCAGCAGCGGCAGTGGTGACGTGGTGCGTAGAGAGGCGTGGATCGTGCACGCGCGATGACGTGTGATCGAACACGCCATCGCACATGGGCACTCTTAACGCTCGAAGAAAAAGCGACGCTTGGGATCTTAAGCCGTTCGATCTCTTGATCGGACGACTGAGATCAAGTGGACGTGGGCATATGCACGGGACAACTGAAGGAGAAGAGGCACGCCTTCACTAATGTTCACCTACAGTGATTGTTATATCTGTCACTAAAGACCCCAACATTTAATGTTTAAGGCCTTAAAAGACCCTTTTGCCCCCAATTCCTATAACTATAAAAGGGCACCCCTACCACTCATTTTCTTCATCCCTTCTTTTCTCACCCCCTCCAAAGCTCTACGAGCTTATCCCAAACTTAGGATGCTCCATTAGAGTTTTAAATACAATTTTTCCATCTTCTCATCCCCGTTCGTGGAGAACCCACGGTTGTCCTCTCATCGCCGTTTGTGAAGCGTATCTCACTGCGTCGTCGCCCTGTTCCATCTTCCATCTTTGTCCTCTTTCATCCAGCATCTCACCACCCTCGTCCGGTCGCCCCGTCAACATGGCTCGTCCTCCAAGTAGCAATCGAGGAGGATAATTTCTCATCCCCTTCTCTTTTATTGCTTTCTAGTGTAGATTTCCTACTTTCTAGTGTAGCACATAGTTATAATGGATATGCACCTATTGTTATAAAATTCTTGTTCATTCTCTCTATTTTCTCTTTATTTGTATTATTCTTTCTCTCTCTTCTATTAATTATTCAAGTAGAATAGCTAGTAGATTAATTTCAACCAGCTAATCATACTTCCATGACAATAAATCCAACGCGATTTTTAATCAAACGTTCGCCTTCTAGTGTTCGACTCGAGACTTACCAGAGTTTCGATTAATTAACTGTTTGACGAATTTTTACGCGACTAAAATGAAAGGGTTTTCAAACTCAAAACTTTTAGCGTAGAAATCGCATTAAATATCCATCAACCTAACTCCCACGGCCATATTTGATCGATTTCGATTTGGGGAGTTACAATCCACCTCGGTAACCATTCAGTTGGCTGATTGATCGGTGAAAACACCAAGAGGGGTGGTTGAGAATGTCATTGTAAAAGTTCATGGATTCTACTTCCCATCGGGCTTTTTTGTATTAGACATGGAGGTTTCTTCTAATCTCCGTGATGTACCTATCATCTTGGGTCATCCATTTTTGGCGACAGCTCAAGCGAACATCGATTGTGCATCCAGGTGTATGGAGATTGCCCTAGGTGACGAAAGACTTAGATTGGATATCTTCAGGGCATCGAAAAATTTTGATTGTTATCTAATTGAGAAGGATGGTGAAGATGAGAACTCGGCTTACTATGGAAACATTGCACTTCTTTGCAGTGACCCAATGTCGCATTTATCTTCACTATCAAGATTTTTGGACGTTGATCCACACGGGATTGAAACTATCACATTCACATTTCATCTCTGGGATCTGGTTGTTTAGGGTGTCTTTCTGACCTTAACACCCCAAATTCTGATTTTCCTGATATATCACTTCCTGATTTGCCCCTGCTAGTGCAAGATGGCGTGATTGCTTCAGATGGAATTGGGCTGCTTGAGAGACACACGAACGGAATCCTCGATCCATGTCTACCCTTGATGGCATATCCAAATCATAGTGTAGGGAGCATGAGATCAGCCTTCGTTGCCTTCGCGCAGGAGGAAGACTTTGGATACCCGGTGAGACACTTGGGCACCGACCTATGGTCACGCTCACCCTCACTAGGATACCATGGTCATAATGGTGTGGGATCTGAACTTTATTTCCTCACCGATGCAGTCACTGCTAACATCCTTTTAGGTGCAGAATCAGCAAACAGTAATACTTATCGAGATTATAAAATTTATGCTGCTTATTCTTCTCTCGCTGACGATTCCGTACCCTCCCCACCCATAATTGAACTCAAGCCCTTACCTGATTAATTGGAATATGTGTTCTTGGGTGATAGTGAGACATATCCGATTATTATTAGTGCTCACTTAACCCAAGAACAGAAGCATGAATTGATTTCAGTACTTCAAGCTCATAGGGTTGCTATTAGGTGGAGTATTACTGATCTCCACAGTATTTACCCCTCTTATTGCACTCATCATATATACACGGATGAGGGGGTGAAACCTTCTGAACAACCTTAAAGAAGGGTAAATCCAAATATGTTGGAGGTTGTCAAGAAGGAGATCATCAAATGGGTGGATGCTGATATTGTATATCCTATATCCGATGGCCAATGCGTGAGTACCATTTAGCTTGTGCCAAAAAAGGCAGGACTCATCGTAATTAAGAACAAAAAAGGCGAATCCATCTCGACCTGCACAGTGACCTTGTGGCGGGTCAGTATTGATTATTGTAAGATAAACACAACTACTAAAAAGGATCATTTTCCTTTACCTTTCATTGAGCAGATTTTGGAAAGGTTAGCCGGGCAAAGCTTCTTTTGTTTCTTGAATGGATACTCTGGGTATAATCAGGTTACGATTAACCCGGAAGATCAAGATAAGATAACTTTCACGTGTCCTTTTGGTACATTCACCTTCAAACGAATGCCCTTTGGCCTCTGCAATGTTCCCATGACTTTTCAGAGTTGCATGATGGCCATATTCTCTGACATAATTGGGGATTTCGTGGAAATATGCATGGATGACATTTCCATTTTTGGAGATGATTTTCAGTCGTCTTGATAACCTCATTAAGATCTTGAGATGCATTGAAGTCAACCTAGTCCTTTCATAGGAGAAAATCCATTTCATGGTGAGGGATGGCATAATACTATGTCACAGGATTTCTGCAAATGGACTTGAGGTCGACCGAGCTAAATTATAAGTTATTTCCTGATTAACTCCACCTAGCTCAGTCAAATAGATTAGATCCTTCTTGGGTCACATTAGATTTTACAGGAGATTCATTCGAGATTTCTCAAAAATTGCTCGTCCATTGATGAATCTTCTTGTAGCCGATGTCCCATTTAATTTTGATTCCTCGTGTCTCAGTGCTTTTGAGACCTTACGAAGCATTGTTTCTGATTCCTCAATTCTCCAGCAACTCGACTGGTCTCTCGATTTGGAGATGATGTGTGACGCCTCCAATTTTGTTGTCGGAGCGGTTCTAGGCCAACCTCGGGTAAGCCACCCCTTTTTCATATACTATGCTAGTAAAACGTTGAATGAGGCTTAGCGTAATTACACGATTACTGAAAAGGAGTTGCTAATCGTAGTATTCAGGTTGGAGAAATTCCGCTCCTATCTTCTTGGGTCAAAAGTTATCATACTTACTGATCACTCCTCCTGGCATTTGTTGGCAAAGAAGGATGACAAACTCCGCTTGATCAAATGGATCCTTCTCTTGTAGAAATTTGGTATCAAAATCTGTGACAAAGCTAGAGCACATAATGTAGTAGCGGATCACTTATCTCGACTTGACCCAACCTACATTCCGTATTCCCTACTGATATCTGATAATTTTCCAGATGAGTCTCTATTGGCTGTAGATTCATTGGACTTTCCCTGGTACGCGAATATCGCAAAGTATCTTGCTTCTGGCAAGCTACCCGCGGGATTATCAAAGGACCAGAAACTTAGATTCTTATTGGAAGACAAAATCTATTTTTGGGCTGACCACCTGCTTTTCCGCATTGGATCGGATCAGATAATCAAGAGGTTTGTCCTCGACTCAGAAACCTCGAGTGTGTTATCTTTTTGCCATAGTGATGCCTATGGTGGTCATTTTTCTGGTAGAAAAATCACTGCAAAGATTTTGTAGTGGTGTTTTTTCTGGCCAACCATTTTTAAAGATACATATGAATTTGTCACATGCTGTAAACGATGTCAATCGGTCGGTTTTATGACTAGGAGAGACATGATGCCTCTCCAACCTATCATCGTTATAGAAGTGTTTGACGTTTGGGGTATCGATTTTATAGACCCATTCCCAAGCTTGCATGGCTTCGAGTACATTCTTCTCGCAATTGATTACGTCTCGAAGTGGGTTGAGGTCGTTCTAGCAAGGCGAGCTGATCATAAAACTGTCATATCTTTCGTTCAGGAATTCATTTTTATGAGATTTGGTGTCCCCTGTGCTCTGATTAGCGATGGGGGAAGTTATTTCATCCATGCCCATTTTTGGTCATTATTAAAGAAATATGGGGTACATGATTGCGTAGCAATCATATGTTCTAAAATACCTAGATAAGGGTAGATTTCTAGCATAGTTATAAATATTGCATTCATTTCATGCATAGTTTGCATTTGCATCGTGTTTACTTGCTTATTTATAAATAATGTGTGAATAAAGAAGACTAAGAAATAAGGTGGGTGGAAAAGAGCAGAAAAGATCCAGGAAGCCAAAGAAAAATAGAGGAAGTAAAGGGAGAAGAGAGGAGGAGGAATAAACTTATTATCCCATCCACCACCAAATAGGCTTATCCTAACCCAAGCCAACTTAGGCCTAATCCATTTACACTAGTGCCCAAAACCCATTTAGGTCTCCCAAACATTTACGAATCAAAACCTACCTTAGAAAACCCTTAAAACACATTCCAGCCCCCTTCTGGACATCTGGATATTAGGTTGGACGTTTGACTTTTGCAGAAAACTAATCCAGAAAGCCAAAGCCTGCATTGCTTCAGTATTGGACATCTAACATGTTCTTCAGACGTCTGATTTTGGAGTTTAAGTCGTCTGATAGACTCCTTGGACATCTAATATTGCTATCTAGTTCCTATTTTGGAGCTAAAGGCCTTATCATGCCTCCTTTGATGTAAGAAACCTACCTTGCACCCTAAGAAACCTATCTAGAGACCTCCTAAGCTCACCCCACACACCCTCACATAACCCAAACCTAAGTTGAACCAACCCAATCCCACCTTATTCCTATACACTACACAACAAAATTCCACGTAAACCCCATCTCTATCCCATGCAACAATTCCACAAAATAATCATATTCCACCAAACAAACCAAAACCCACCCCAACAACCCACGTACGTCCACTGGCCATGCACATTTTTCTCACCTTTTATTTAATCTCATCTTATCCCCTAAATATACCCATGCACATCAAGTAAGCACACCCACCACCATATAAACCATAGCCGGTCACCACCTTCACCTTCTTCCTCCTCCACACCGTCTACCAAGCTCACTCTTGGTGTACTCTTGTTGCTCCTCCACGCCTCCAAGAACACCAAGGACCACTCCTTGGTGTCCATGTTCTAGTAGAATAAATTTAAATTATCTTTTCATTAATATTTTCTACTTAAGTTCTAGTTCTAATAGTTCTAGTAGTGCTGCTCTAATTATTCTAGTTTAATTATTTTGATTTCCTTGTTAGGCATTCAACTATGTTAGTGCAAAGCAGCAATTAATCTTAATTTTGATGTTATATAAAATATAAAGTTATTTTATGTGTGTTGAGATCCTTACGGCTTAGGTAAATTGTTGAGAGCGCTGGATCGGTATTTAAGAGTGTTGCGTTGTAGTACAGCCGAAAAAGCGTTCAAAACAAATACAATTTTATTACTCGAATATATTTTGAGGTCGAACCCAGTGAGCAAATGGAATTCACACACTAATCTCAACAATAAACGTCAATTGAACACATAATACTACTCAAAATCTGATTAGGAGTGTAAAGCATGAGTATATGAAAAGTAAAAATAATTGTAACTGAAATAATAGAGAACTTATGACAATTGGACGTCTGATTACAAAATCAAATGTCTTAAAAGTTATGTGCTATAGTGCCTTCCTTTCCTTAGCTTTCTTTCTCTGATTTCTCTTGCGAGCTCTCTTCTTCTTTCTCTTCTTTCTTTCCTTAGCTTTCTCTATCTTCTTCTCCTTCCTTCTGCTCTATCTTTGGCTTTAAGCTTCCTTTTCTTCTCTTTCTATCTTTAGCCTTCTCTTCTTCTTTAGGTTTTTCCTTCTTCACCTTCCTTCTTTCTCTTCTTAGCTTTCTCTGGTTTCCCCTTCCTTCTTCTTCTTCGCTGCCTGACCTCCTCTTCTTCTCTGAATTTGGCTAAGTGTGGAGCCAAACTTTCTAAGGCAAAACCTCCCTTCCCCTGCATAGCTTTCCTCTCTTTCTCTCTTCTCTATTTTAGGTTCGCTCTCCCAGAGCCACAATCGGTTTGGGTAATCGAACCTAACGGAGACTCAGGTCCAGGCTCACCGACGTGGTTGGTGAGCAAGGAGTGAGTCGGTTGGGTAAACGGGTCGTGGCCAGGTCCGCATGGGCAGTGCCGCGGACGAGACTGTGAGAGGAGGGAGAGGGACCTCACCCCATGATTTGGAGGCAACAAGGCTATGGTTCAAATTCAACGTATGCGCACACGGCCACTCTTCCAGTTCCGAGGTGGGACTAAATGTCCCACCTCCCTTGCGCGCCACAGCAGCAGATGTCCTCTTCAAATCGCAAGGCTGCAACTGCTCTCTACTCCAATCAAAGGCCTGGGTGTGTGTGCGCCTCAAGTCCACACCACTTGGGACAATCACCTGGAGCAGCAGCACTTGGAGCGCAGCAAGCAAGCTTCAAGCTCCTTCGTCAATGGCGGCCAGTGGCCAGATACCTGAAAACAAGAGAACGGCCTCACGGCCACGTCAAATCGTCCAGGGAGCTTCATTGGACCACGGCAGATGTGATGGACATGTTTTCGTGGTGTGTGGGTGGCTGTGGTGGCGTGTCTAGGGTTCATTGTGGGCATGTGAGTGGGTGTGTTCGGTGGGATGTTTGGGCAGTCAATGGAGTGAGGGGAAATGATCAGTGAGTCGTTGTGGAAGTTGTAGGGTGGTTGGCGAGGTGGATGGAGGTGCGGAGCGATGGGAACACCTCGCCGGAGGGATCGCCGGAGGTGGAGAAGGTGATGGTCATCAATAGCATCGGTGGGTCGTTTAGGGAAATAGAGAGAAGGAAAGGAAGTGTGAAAGAGAGTCTAAGACCTACCTCTAAGGGACGAAGAGGGATAGAGAACCCATGCCGGTATGGTCGCCGAATGTGGGGAAGATGAAGATCTCTGTAGATGAGGCGGCGGTGAAGACGGGGTAGAGGCAACGTCGGCTGGTGTTGCGCAACGCGGATGAATGAGAGGGAGATAACCCAACCACTGGTATTGTGGTTGGGCGACAAGAGAGCAAGGGAGAAGCCGCCAGAGCTTGCGGAGGGTTGCGACCGGCAAGGAGAGAAGAATGTGAGGGAATCTGACCCAATTTCAAGCTGAGGAGACTCAGTTGAATCTACGGAATCTTAAATAGGTCTCTGGAGAAGGATTTGTGCTTAGAGGCCAAGCTTCCAAGCAAGGCATGGTCACCGGAGTTGGAACCTTCAAAAGACCCAAATCTCTCATGCGTTCGCATGAGAGATTGAGTAGGAATTATGGATCACCGATGGGTTCAGACTGGAGATTACTCAGAGAATCACCCTTCCAATTTTAGGAGGGATTCTCTGAGCAATCAAGATGAAACCTCCTTTCAAAGCTCGCTGGAGAGGATTCCTCCGCTATAATGGTGGAGGGACCTATTTGTGAAGATGATAGGAAAGCTAGGGGGCTGATTGTAAGGATTTTCAATAGATAGGGGTAGAAATGTAATTAGGTTGGACCTATTTGCAAAGTAGGTCAAGATGAGTTCCCTTAGGTCCAAATTTTGGTATAAACCTAATTTGGACCTAAGGAATCCAATGGTGAAGTTGGATTTTGGGTTTGATCATGTTTGACTGAAAAATTTATGCAAAAACCCAATTTAGGGCAAATATCTGTTTGAGACCCCATTCTAGGTCAAGATGTGTTCCAATGGCCAAATTGAAAGTTCTAAACCCTAGAAAATATTTTTTTATGATTTTTAGAGGGTTTAGGTGAATTTTATCCTGACCAGAACCTTGGTTAATCGAGTGGGTCTATTTTAGGGTTTCAAGAAGTCATTTAATTCATAGGGTACACACAAACCCTTTTCTGTCAAATCCAACCCACTTTTTACTTTGTTAAGACCTTTTGACCTTTGCTTAGCCCTTGAGAAAATCTGTTGTACTGCAATGGTAAAATTACAATTTTACCCCTTGTTTCTTGGTTCTCTCAGAAAGGTTATTCATTGACTTAGGACCTTAAGTTGGTTATGTAGGAGCTTTTATTCTCTTTATTGGGTCAAAATGAGCTAGTGAGGATTCATAATGGTGTTCCCATTACCCCTATGTCTAGCTTTTGCTAGTCCCTTAGCAAAATTTTAAGGTTTTAACCATGAGTTCCTTTGATGTTCAAACACTATGATGTGTGCTTATTGTAGATTAAGTTAGAATGTCGATAGTAGGCCTAGAGATACTCAAGTATCAACCAAGATCCGGATCTGAGCAGCTCTAGCCTCAGTCCACCGTGAAGGTTTTTAAGGCCCACAGGAACGATCCTAAGGTTCGTTAAACTCCGCGGTTAAAGCACCCATGCTTGTAACATATTTTAGTCTTGGTTCAGTTTGCAGTGCATTTTTGTAAGTGAGAGACAGAGGAATTTTCTTTGTTTGGAGAGTTTTTTCTCTTTTCTTTTTATTTCTAGCTTCGGATTGGCTTCACAACACGGTCTGTATCGGATTTCTAGTCCCCATAATCAATCCTCGAAGGGTCCCTCGCTTTCGATGCTTCTTAATAGCACCGCCTATGGCAACCCCCAGAACCCTAGCTTTTGAGATTTCGAGATAATTCTGCCCATGGCATTCTGTAGCTAAATCCAGACCCTAGTAATCGACATTTCGTGATGATGCCGCCCATGGCATCTGAATCAGCACAGGGTGCTTATATGCCCCCGGTAGGATATGTAATATCCTAGGAGGCAAACATCGAGGAGACGATATGTTATTGCGCATCTTCAAGGGGATTTTCCCTCCTCTCCGTGTCGGGAACTCGTCCAAATCAATGTGTTAATCGGCCACTCCTAATCTAGGCGACTTTTTCAGAATAATTTGAATGCATTTGCGTGATTTTGATACTTATGCGCACTGAACCAGACTGTGTGTGGATTGAGGTGCTTAGGTTACCGAGTCCCGTAAACCATATGCCAGTTAACGAGGTCAAATACTCCTTAAGCCTTAGACCTAATACTTAAGCTTTGCATTTTTCCCAACCTCTTAAGGATTATCCAGATCTTAGCGGATAGTTGAATTTTTAAGCCTACGAGTACAACCCAAGAGGCCTTAAAATCAGCATTCCTGCTAATCTCTTCTGTGTTTTATTAGCACTTTTTGCTTCATTCATTTTCTTTCTCTTGATATGGTCTAGAACTCAGTTAATTCCTTAATTTCTTACTAATGACTATCTCTTTTCTTTTTCTTTTCAACTTATGCTTCTTTTTGACATTTCTTACTTTTCCCCTTTTTCTCCTCAAGATTTGTATGGCCTCAAACTTCTCTCCTTTCATTTTTTTGTTCTTTTTCACAATTTTCTAATTTTTTGGTATTTTTAGAATATGTGATTTTTTTGTGAAAATCCTTCCGAACTTTGATTTTTGTATGTTTGCACTTTACCACCCCCCATGCCTAAGTTTTGCAATGTCCTCATTGTAAACGGAGGGTGTGAAAATAGGTTTAGGTTTAGGAATTTAGAACAAGATTATCGGGTGAGCGAATGGGTCGAGAATGACTGTTGCGGATGATTTCAAGCTCTAGCACGTGTACCAGAGGTGGGATCGACTGTTCTAAAAATCGAACTCAAAGTGTAATGGACATGGAGTACAAAGGGATAATCAGAATGATTTCAGATTTTTGGAATGACGGGTTGCCTCCCGTTAAGCGCTAAATTCAACGCTTTCAGCTGAGCGGGAAATGGTATGGAGAGGGAGTAGTCAAATCAGCTGAGTTTTGTAGAACAAAAACCTTGATCAAAAGCCTGGTTGGTCCAACCAGGTACTTGTTCAGATCAACAGGCTGATGATGCAGCCCAAACCCAATCAATCTGGTGGGTTGATAAATGTAGATTAAGAGATGTGGAACCCACCATATACTATGGAGCTCGAAATAATGCGGAAGTGTGAATCCAGGGTTTGGCTGAGTCGAATCAACCTGATCAGAGTAGGGATCCTTAAAATAATCAGTGAATGATGCGGAAACCCTACAGAAGTGATTAGAGAATGATGGAGCACGATTTGTAGTCTGATCAATGTCCAAAACCCGATAGAGATGTGGAGGCGAATCATCTGCAATCGGCTTAGTAAGAGGGGATTCAGAATAAAAATTGAGTCCGGTTGCGGGTCGGGGTTGAAAACAGGTTTGGATGGTTTCTATATATGTAGAGGAGGTGGCATCAATAAGAATTGTGTATGAGAGCTCCTCTAAAAAGGAATTAAAGGTGGGTTCATTTAGAGAGTCCTCATAGTAGACATCAAATTCAAAAGTGAATGCCTAAAGAGTATTTATAGGATGAAGGAAATCTGGGTCAAGAAAAGATTCGAATTCTGGGTTGTAGTCACTTTCGACACTTTTCGATTTTGATTCCTGAGGATCAAAAAGAAATGATTCCATCTCAATGGAACCTGATTTTAAGTTAGTGATCTCGGGATTAGGGACCTCTGAGTTAGAGTTAAAGAATGAATCATGTGAGCTGAGGTCGTAGATTGGCTCAGTTGTCAGGAAACAAAGGTTCTCCGAAATCATGGTAAGATTCGAAATTGTCGGAGAAATTGCGAGACTCAAATTCTGAATCAAATTCGAGATCAAAGGTTCCACCACAGAATAAATAACAAGATGTAGACTCAGCAACCTGACTTGGGTCTAGCCTATTTGTAGATTCTGAGCTTAAAAAGGTGTCCTTATAGGGTTTGGGCTCAGGTTTTTGGCTTGTGGGGAAGACCAAATCAAAACCCCACTCTTCTAACTCCTCAGTTTCTGTATCGTATATTGGCGTGACTTCTGAAAAATCAATCTATATCTCTGAGGATGTTGGAGAGGGACATTCATTAAACAAAGGCCCAGAATCATACTCTTCATTTAAACTTTGATCTTCGTCATACAGGGCCTTGTAATCTTCTCAATAAGTTTCAGATCCAGATTCTAGGCTGAGGATGTGGATTGAATTACTAAAATCTAGGTCAGAATTGCCTTTAAGGGTCACCTTATCAGAATAAGGGACGGGATTTACACCCTCGAGAGGTTTTGCTTTAATCTCATTATTACAGGAGTCTCGAAATTCTATGCTTGGTGAACTAGAATTTTAGTTTTCTAGGGCTGGCTCAAAATCGTGTTCTCCTGCAATTGGTACTTCCCAACCTAATTCAAGATTAGGCATGTTATATTCCATCTGGGTTGGGAATCCACAACAACCTTGTGTCTTAGACCCAGGATTCGGGAAATCATGTTGATTCTCAATACCATGCCAAGATGGTTCATTAATTGTTTAGGGCATGTACGGGTATTTTTGATCGATAACTTGTTTCAACAATTTCATCATCTCTTCTCGTTTTTCAAGATCATCTTAGTGTTTCTCCCAAAGTACAGAATGTGTCATGCATTGGAGATATTCAAAGTTATGCAATTTTTCTATCTCAATGTATCATGTTATGAGAATATCCCAAGTTGATCCTTTTGTTGATTCTGTTAATAACAATTGGGCACAGTTTATGATGAAGGGTTGTTGGTATACTTACCTGAATGTCTTCTACTGGTTTTGAGGTTTTATACTCAATCTCATATAATTCAAGGGCATCCTTAACCATTCTATCTCTCATGGATTTTTGTGATTCAGGTTTCTTCAATGGTCTTCCTAAGTAACCAGGCTGCATATTTGAATCAGATAGTGGAATCAGGATGTAGAATCAAAATTCAAGTTTAGAATGAAGTGATTTGATTTGAAAGAGAATCCCACTGAAAATGCGTGTGTTCTCTAAAGAGAAGGGATGAGGGACTAGATGTGATGTTGACCCAATCAAGGCACCAAAGGATTTTTGGATGACTATAGAGGTTCGGGGTGGATGATACTCCATAGTCAAAAAGCCGTCCACCTAAGAATTACTTGGACAGCCAGAGAGGGAGAGTCCCGCAAAGACCCCTACACGGCAGAGCGCCCCTACAAGTTACAGGGTTTCCCCCACCCGACCTCTCTTGTCACTAAGGGTCCAGGTAGACCAGAATGGATAACTTGACCTCTTAAGTCTACCAGTTTTATATCCTAATTTGTGCCTTTGATTTCACTTGAACTAGCAATTGTTTTGACTTGTGACTTAATTTGGAGGTTGGTTGGCCTACAATGTAGTCCAACTTCACCTGACCTACTCTAAAGATGGCAGAATGACTCCAAGTCAAGACTTCGAAATCACCCTGATTTGACTCCCAGGTTATTAGGTCCAAGGTTTTTAGTGGTTCAAGTCAGTTTAGATCTTGATTTTAGGGTTTTTCTTGATTAGATATTTTCAATCAAGGGCTTGGGTAGCACACAAATACGAGTGGGTTTGTTTCCTTTTATGCAGGTAAGTGTGAACTAGTACTCCAAAACCCTAATGTAGAAACTCTAATTTGGCTTTATTTCCAAGTCCACTTTGAGTTTCACAAATGTTCTCCTTGGACTTCAAACAAGAAGTGTGTAGTCCAAGAAGATTAAAAATTAAGCGTAATCCCTAGTAGGCACAGGAATTTTGGGGTATGATCTCTAAATAGAATCGCTTCAACTTCAATGAGATTTCAAAAAAAATTTCGTAGATTAGGAAACTTGCCTTTTAAATGGTGATTACTATGAAAAATACGGCAGGTGATTCCTAATTATTTGTTTCCTTTGTGTCTTCCCAAGATTAGGAGGTTGATTAGGGAAGAATAGAGAAGTTACCTGCCCTGGAGTGGTTGATTTGCCTGGGAGATCTCCTCGTGAAGTACCTTGCAAAATCACAATAAAGCAAATAGGGCAAGTGGGTGCTCAAATATAATCAAATAATGTAGAGAATAGTGGTGAATTGCGCGTTGCTCCCCTATAACGGCATTAAAATGTTGAGAGCGCTGGATCAGTATTTAAGAGTGTTGTGTTGTAGTACAGTCGAAAAAGCGTTCAAAATAAATACAATTTTATTACTCGAATATATTCCGAGGTCGAACACAGGGAGCAAATGGAATTCACACACTAATCTCAACAATAAATGTCAATTGAACACATAATACTACTCAAAATCTAATTAGGAGTGTAAAGCATGAGTATATGAAGAGTAAAAATAATTGTAACTGAAATAATGGAGAACTTATGAAGATTGGATGTCTGATTACAAAATCAAACGTCTTAAAAGTTATGTGATATAGTGCCTTCCTTTCCTTAGCTTTCTTTCTCTTATTTCTCTTGCAAGCTCTCTTCTTCTTTCTCTTCTTTCTTTCCTTAGCTTTCTCTGTCTTCTCCTTCCTTCTGCTCTATCTCTGGCTTTAAGCTTCCTTTTCTTCTCTTTCTATCTTTAACCTTCCCTTCTTCTTCAACTTTTTTCTTCTTCTCTGGCCCTTCTCTTTCCTTCTTCTTCGCCGCCTGACCTCCTCTTCTTCTCTGAATTTGGCTAAGTGTGGAGCCAAACTTTCCAAGGCAAAACCTCCCTTCCCCTGCGTAGCTTTCCTCTCTTTCTCTCTTCTCTATTTCAGGTTCGCTCTCCCAGAGCCACAATCGGTTCGGGTAATCAGACCTAACGGAGACTTGGGTCCAGGCTTACCGGCGTGGTTGGTGAGCGAGGAGTGAGTCGGTCGAGTAAACGGGTTGTGGCTAGGTCTACGTGGGCAGTGCCGCGGATGAGACCGTGAGAGGGGGGAGAGGGACCTCACCCCGTGATTTGGAGGCGACAAGGCTATGGCACAAATTCAACTTATGCGCACACGGCTGCTCTTCCAATTCTAAGGTGGGACTAAATGTCCCACCTCCCTTGCCCGCTGCAGCAGCAGATGTCTTCTTCAAATCGCAAGGCTACAGCTGCTCTCTACTCCAATCAAAGGCCTGGGTGTGTGCGCGCCTCAAGTCCACACCACCTGGGGCTATCACTTAGAGCAGCAGCACTTGGAGCACAGCAAGCAAGCTTCAAGCTCCTTCATCAATGGCGGCCGGTGGCCGGATACCTGAAAACATGAGAACAGCCTCGCGACCACGTCAAATCGTCTAAGGAGCTTCGTCGGACCACGGCAGATGTGATGGACGTGTTTCGTGGTGTGTGGGTGGTTGTGGTGGCATGTCTAGGGTTCACTGTGGGCGTGTGAGTGGGTGTGTTCGGTGGGATGTTTGGGCGGTCAATGAAGTGAATGGAGTGGGGGGAACTAATCAGTGAGTCGTTGCAGAGGTTGTAGGGTGGTTGGCGAGGTGGATGGAGGTACGGAGCGACGGGAACACCTCGCTGGAGGGATCACCGGAGGTGGAGAAGGTGATGGTGGTCAATGGTGTCGGTGGGTCGTTTAGGGAAATACAAAGAGGGAAAGGAAGTGTGAAAGAGAGAGAGTCTAAGACCTACCTCTAAGGGACGAAGAGGGATAGAGAACCCACGCCGGTCTGGTCGCCGGGCGTGGGGAAGATGAAGATCTCCGTAGATGAGGTGGCGACGAAGACGGGGCAGAGGCGATGTTGGCCGGTGTTGCGCGACACGGATGAATGAGAGGGAGACAACCCAACCATTGGTATTGTGGTTGGGCGACGAGAAAGTGAGGGAGAAGCCACTGGAGCTTGCGGAGGGTTGCGGCCGGCGAGGAGAGAAGAATGTGAGGGAATTTGACCCAATTTCAAGCTGAGGAGACTCGGTTGAATCTGGGGAGTCTTAAATAGGTCTCTAGAGAAGGATTTGTGCTTGGAAGGCATGGTCGCCAAAGTTGAAATCTTCAAAAGACCCAAATTCCTCATGCATTCGCATGAGAGATTGAGTAGGAATTATGGATCACCGATGGGTTCAGACTGGAGGAGATTACTCAGAGAATCTCCCTTCCAATTTTGGGAGGGATTCTCTAAGCAATCAAGGAGAAACCTCCTTTCAAAGCTCATCGGAGCAGGATTCCTTCGCTATAATGGTGGAGGGGCCTATTTGTGAAGATGATAGGAAAGCTAGGGGGTTGATTGTAAGGGTTTTCAATAGATAGGGGTAGAAATGTAATCAGGTTGGACCTATTTGTAAAGTAGGTCAAGATGAGTTCCCTTAGGTCCAAATTTTGGTATAAACCTAATTTGGACCTAAGGAATCCAATGGTGAAGTTGGATTTTGGGTTTGACTGGAAAATTTATGCAAAAACCCAATTTATGGCAAATATCTGTCTGAGACCCCATTCTAGGTCAAGATGGGTTCCAATGACCAAATTGAAAGTTCTAAACCACAGAGAATATTTTTCTATGATTTTTAGAGGGTTTAGGTGAATTTTATCCTGACCAGAACCTTGGTTAATCAGGTTTATCTGTTTTAGGATTTCAAGAAGTCATTTAATTCATAGGGTACACACAAATCCTTTTCTGTCAAATCCAACCCACTTTTTATCTTGTTAAGACCTTTTGACCTTTGTTTATCCCTTAAGAAAATCTGTTGTTGTACTGCAATGGTAAAATTACATTTTTACCCCTTATTTCTTACTTTTCTCTCGGAAAGGTTATTCAGTGACTTAGAACCTTCAGTTGGTTATGTAGGAGCTTTTATTCTCTTCATTGGGTCAAAATGAGCTAGTTAGGGCTCATGATAGTGTTCCCATTATAAATCATCATTCTAAAGTACCACTTGTTTAAATGGATTACAAATATTTTATGAGTTATATGATTGAAGCATCATATTTCAAGAAGCTCAATTTGATTAAGGAGATGGCTAAGAAGATCAAGCTACATTAGCATTAGCATCTTCAAGGAGATTATCAAAGGATAAGTTTAGCCCTTGTATTATTTTACTTCCATAGACCTTATGTAATGAGCCAGTTAATAAAATTAACATACAAAACACCATCTAGAATGTAGGACACTCTAGTCATTTAACTATTCATCTAGAAGAGTAGTTATTTAGATTAGAAAATATGTTTAAAATGTTTAAAAATTTATAATTAATTAGTTATCAACGTTTAAAGGGTTAATTATTCATGAGGAGGAAAGCCTTAGCCAAGAGATGTTAGTTGTCAAACGTTTCATTTCATGTAACTACCTCTTAATCGATTACAGCTTTGTCTTAATCGATTAATCGAAGATGGGAAGCTACATATTCATTTCTAGGAATTTTTCTTAATTGATTAATGCTTTTTCTTTCTTAATCGATTAATAGGTTCTGTTGAGGCACTTGAAGAGGTTTCTAGGGACTTTTTCCATCGGTCAACTTTTTTTTAATCGATTAATTGGCTGAGAATAAGTCCATTGAGGGTCCAACAGCCTCGATTAAATGATTAAGGGGTTTTCTTAACCATTTAATTTTGACCAAAATTAAATTGTTGCATCTTTTCAAAGTGTTGGTTATTGAAAGTTATTTCAAACGACTAGTGCATAGTTGTAAAGTAGTTTTCAAGGTTTCAAATGGTTATAAATATACTATTAAGTTTCCAAAGCAACATACAAGCTATCTATCATTTGTAAATATTCTTAAAAAGCTCTCTAAAGATCATTATCCTCAAAGTGCATCTATTGCTTCCAATTGTGTTCTAAGGCTTTCTACTCTACTTCATGTCAAAAATTTGTTTTTCATCAAAGGAAAGTTAAGGGAGTATTTCTCACATCCTATAGAATATTGAATTACACATTCATATATTTATTGTGACTTTATAGGATTGTTATTATACAATTTCTTTTTATTTGATCTTGTATTTGGGTGCCTTGGTGTGGGCTTCCTGTTCTTGAAGAGAACAAAAGGTCTACCTTGTGGTTTGTACAAGGAGACAAGCTCAATGTAATTGAAGCTTACCACCCTCATTTTGAAGTGGTAAACTAGTGGATTATCTTGCTTGGATAGCAAGAGAGAAATCCTAGTTGGGGACAACTAGGTAAAGGTTTTTACCCTTTGGGTTTCCTATCTAAATTTGGTGTCCATCTTGTGGTGTGATTTTAATTGTATAATTTTTATATATTGTACAAATCACCCCCCCTCTTGTGCCATTTTCAATTGGTATCAGAGAGGATTTTACCACTTGTTTTGAAGTCATTTTCAGGTAACAAGATTCTATGGCTACAAGACCTATTGTTACCTCTAGTAATAATGGACACTCAACCACAAAACCTCCCTACTTTGATGGGTCCAATTACACATATTGGAGGCAATGCATGGAGATCTTCCTTCAATCGAGAGATTATGCATTATGGGATATGGTGGACAACACATTCACCAAACCTATGAAGTCAGAAAGTGGTGCATATATGGAGGACCAAAAGTGTCAAATCACAATGAACTCCAAGGCGATGAATGCACTCTATTGTGCATTAAGTCCAGAGGAATTTAATAGAATCTCCCAATGCACTCCCAATGCACAACTGTGAATAGGATATGGAAGACACTTAAAGTGACCTATGAGGGGTGTTGAGGTGGGAAATTGTCGCAAAAAGATTTGAGTTTTGAAAACTCATCGTCGTAGCATAATTTGTGAGAAAAATTCGTCAACAGATAATTTTAACGGAAACTCAAAATGAGTCCCGGGTTGAATACAAGGAGGTGGACGTTTGATCAAAAATCGCATTTGATTTGTTGTCATGAATAAGATTAGCTGGTTGAATTGAATCTACACTATCTATCTACTTAAAGAATAATGAATAGAAGAAAGAGAAAAGAGTGATACAAATAAAGAGAAAAATAGAGATAGAATAAATATGAATTTCATAACCACTGAATAATGTTCATTACAATTACTCATTACAACTACTCGTTACACTAAAAAGAAGGAAATATATGCTAGAAAACAATAAAAGAGAAGGTGGAGAGAAGTTATCTTCCTCGACGACTGCTTGAAGGACGAGCCATGTTAATGAAGCACTCAGAAGAATGTGGTGAGATGCGAGACGAGGCAGGATGAAGACAGACGACGAAGGATGGGGCAAGGCGACGTTGCAGCGGGATCCGCTTCTCGAACGATGGTGAGAGGATAACTACGAGCGCTCCACGAACGAGGATGAGAAGGTGGAAAAATTCTAATTTTAATTCTAATGGAGCATCCCGGGTTTGGAATAAGCTTTTAGAGCTTTGGAGGGGGTGAGAGAAGAGAGGAAGGGATGAAGAAAGTGTGGGGGTCGTAGGGATATTTATAGGTGAAGAATGGAGGGGCAATTAGGTCAATTCATGTTGAAAACATTAATGTTAGGGTCTTTAGTGACGGATTTATTCGTCACTAAAGCCCTGAACGTGGGCTTAGTGCGTGCTTGCCCACGCCTCTTCTTCTCCTCTGTGCTCAACGCTCACGCACGAACACGCGCTCTCAGTCGTCCAATCGCAAGATCGAATGGCTTAAAATGCATCGCACCCGCTCCTCTTCAACACGCTCAATGTCTGCGCGTGCGATTGCACGTGCAGTTACGCATCTGATCACGTGTACAACGCTCTTCGCATCTGGGCATGCCTCGTCAATGCCTTTGTTGCTGCCTAATCGAGATCCAACGGCTAGATTTCATGTTCAATGCCCACGCCTTTGATTTGGGGTGCACGGGGCTCGAACCCGCGACCTCAACGTCGCGTGAGCATGTGTGACCAATGCACCAACGTGCCTCTTGAGGCGTGTTTTCAATGAAGGTGTAGCGATCAAGGTCGTTGGATCAAGATCCAATGGCCAAGATCTGGCAAACGTTTTGGGAGATAGAGACGGTAGGCGTTCAAAGGCCGGTTTAGGCGGTTAGGATGGTGCCACGTGATACCATCTTGGCCGTCCATCTTTATATGCTCGTAGGTGGTGCCATGGATGTCGGATTGGACTGATTTTCACACCATTGGGTTGCGATCGTCGATCCGAACCCATCCGTGTGGTCGGATTTGTCATATGAAGAACAGATTTACACCACCTGGTCCCTTGACCTTTGATCTTTCTCGGACTGCATTTGATACTACAGAAATCCGATCAGGGCAATATTGGAGTCATTGAACTCCGATCGTCGCCCTGATTAGATCCGTACGATTGGATCTTCAATCTGAGTCCCTGATATGATATTGCCCTATTACCTGACCACAAAAAGAGAAAATTAATCTAAACTTTATACAATCTAACCTAAATGCAAGATGATGCATGTCATGCAATATTTATAATGTATGGTGCAACTATACACCTAAGAACATACATAAATAGACAATTTATGTGATTAAAACATGTTTACATCAAGGGGACTACCAAGGTGAAAAATTCCAAGATTGTTATGCTTACACAAGATTTTGAAAAATTTGAAATATAGGAAGGAGAGTCTATAAAGGAGATGCACACGTGCTTCACCAACATTGTTAACAATCTTAAAGCGCTTGGAAAAAGCTTCATCTAAGGAGAACTTGAAGGTAAGATTTTGAGATCACTAACAAGTTCTTTTGAGCCTAAAGTTACAGCTATAGAGGAAGCACATGTGATTGAAGAGCTAAACATGGAGAAGCTAGCTCATCGGAAATCTTATGGCATATGAGAGCAAGATGTCACAAAGGAAGAAAAGTGAAGAGCCTAAAAAGAAATCACTTGCTTTTAAGATGGAAAGCGAGAGTGATGATTTATCCTTTGATGGAGATGAAGACATTTCCCTACTCTCTAGGTAGTTCAAGAAATTTTTGAGAAATAGAAGATTTCAAAAGAAGAGAGAAGAAAAGAAAGATGATCCAATTACTTACTACAATTACAAGAAAGTTGGGCACATGCAAAAAGATTATCCTTTTCTTAAGAAGAGCAAATTCAAGAAGCAGAAAAAGTAGTCGATTATGAAGAAGCCAAAAAAAATTTCTCCAAGAAGAAAGCCTTGAATGTCACTTGGGATGATACCGATTCAAGCTCAACCGAAGAGGACCCTTCAAGTGAATCAATCCAAGAGGAGAATGCTTGTCTTGGACTAATGGGTATCGACAATGAGGTAAATGATTGTCTTATGAAGAGTTATTAGATGCATTCAACGAGTTATTTGATTCTTATCTTGATAACGAAGTAGTTATTTCATCTCTTGTTGATAAAATGATTGTTTATCTAAAGAGAATGAACACCTCAAATATGAAATTTCTTCTTTGAAGGATAAACTTTCAGATTTGGAAGGAAAAGTAGAAGAATTAAAGCATAAATCCAATCAATTAGTTGAAGATCTTAGTAAATTTACTAAAGGCAAAGAAAATTTGGACAAGTTGATTGCAAATCAAAGAAATTATGGTAGTAAGAATGGAATTGGTTATTCTCATTTTTCCCAACCTTCAAAGCTAGTTAAGAAAGATTTTTCTCTTAGTTTAAAGGTTGAGAAGAGATCTTCCACTTATGCAAATAAATGGAAGACCACTAACCTACGTGGACCCAAGAAGAAATGGGTACCAAAGAAAATGTCGAAAACTTGTTTTGTAGAAAAGGAGGATGTGGATCACAAGAATTGGACATATCTAGTTACTAAAGATGGAATCAAGGTCATAAAAAAGTTTCCTACTCAACAACATCAAAATCTTGTAGGAAAATTAAGGAAGATGTGTGATGGATAGCGGGTGCTCAAAACATATAATGGAAGATCAAGAGTTGTTCACACATTTAGGGCACAAGAATGGAGGAATGGTTACCTTTGGCAATAACCATAAAGGCAAAATAATTGGCATTGGCACTATTGGTAGAGGTAACACTTCCTTTAGTCATGTAACCTTGGTTAAAGGACTCAAGCACAATCTCTTGACTGTTAGCGAAGTTTATGACAAAGGATTCAATGCTTTATTTACTTTTGAAGTTTTTAGAATCATTGATAAAGTTAGTAATGAAGTCTTGTTAGAAGGAAAAAGATATAAAAACATGTATGTTGTTATTGATAAAAATAATACATATGATTGCTTAATTGCTTCGGATAATGAAATTACATTATGGTGTGGAAGCTTAGGTCATCTTCACTATACATACTTGGATAAATTAGTGAAATATGATCTTGTTAAGGGTTTAGCCCATAAGAAATTTAAACCCCATTCCTTATGTGATGAATATACCCTTGGTAAAATTCATAAGAGTACTTTCAAAAATAAAACCATTGTTTCTACTACATGACCATTGCAATTAATTCACTTAGATTTATTTGATCCTAGGAGATTGGAAAGCTTAAATGGTTGCAAATTTTGTTTTGTATTAGTCGACGACTTTTCTAGATTTACTTGGATTTTCTTCTTAAAGCAAAATGACCAAGTATTTAATTGCTTTAAGGTTTTCACTAAGAGAGTACAAAATGAGAAGGGATATTTGATTACTTGAATCCGCTCCAATCATGGTAATTCAAGAATCAATTATTCTCATCCTTTTGTGAAAAGCATGGGATCACCCATGAATTTTCATTTCCTAGAGCACATCAACAAAATGGTGTAGTGGAATGAAAAAACCAAACAATACAAGAATGTGCTCGTACTCTTATTGAATCTAGATTACCAAAATATTTTTGGGCTGAAGCAACCAATATGGCTTGTGATGAACAAGAAATCGTTGCGAATAAAAGTTGGATTTTAGAAAACCTGAGTTGTAAAATTCGCAAGAAAATCCACTACCAAATAATTTTTAATTGAAACTCTAGTGAGTCCCGAGTTGAACACGAGGAGGCGATGTCGATTGAATCCACAATTATATTTTCTTTGTATTTTTTTATAAAGAAATTATTTACAATATCTACGCTACTTGAAATATAAACAAGAGAGAGAAAAGAGAAAAAGAGAGAGAGAATAACAACATTATAACTATGATAATGTCAATTACAATTAATTACTACAACTATAAAGCTGAAAATCTACACTAGAAAGTGATAAAAAGATAGGGGATGGGAGATTATCCTCCTTTGCAAATGCTTGGAGGACGAGTTGAACGGACGATACATGAAGGAGAGCGAAGACGGAGGAAGGAGGGCGAATCTGGAAGAACCAGGGATAAGGCAGGGCATTGACGTCGCTGGATTCAATTCCCAAAAGGTGGTGAGAAGACAAACTTGGATGCTCCACGAATGGGATGCAAAGTGGACAAAATTTTGTTTTTAACTCTACAGGAGCATTCTGGGTTTGGGACAAGCTTCTTTAGAGCTTTGGAGAGGGTGAAAAAAGAAGAGAATGGATGATGGATGAAGGGGGTGTAGGTTCCCTTTTATAGGTGAGGTTTGAGGGTAAAAAGAGTATTTTAAGCTTTGAAAATTAACTCTGCGGCCTTTAGTGACGAATACAAGCATTGCTATAGAAACATGACTATTGGCATGCGTTAAAGGATGACCATCCGATGAAGATCTAAGTGCTCACGCTTGGCCACGCAGCACACATATGATCGAGCATCTAATCGCACGTGCGGTGCTCTCGCTTCAACCGTTGAGCCAATCCAACGCGCGATGTGGACGAATCATGGCCGTCCACACAAGATCGGGAGGTCCTAATTGCAATTGATCTGCGCTCAAGCATAAGTATTACGAGGATTCGAACCCGCACCTCTCCTTTGAGTAAGGCACGCTCTCACCACCACGTTGCAGCTGTTGAGGATAGATTTGGACTACTGGATGCCAATCCAATGGTCCAGATTATGAGATGAATCCTCTTTGAGATGTGAGGATGAGGCGCCTGGAGAGTGACGTGACGAGTTGTTGACTGTTGGATTAAGATCCAACGACCCAAATCAGTGGGTGCGACTGAGAAGTGCGGGTGGCCGATTTGGAAGGCTATGATGGTGCCATGTGGCCCCATCATAGCTGTCCAACTTCCTTTGCTTTTAAGGGATGCCACGGGTGTTCAATTGAGTTGATTTTTACGCCGTTGGGTTGCGATCATCGACCCGAATCTATCCGTACAGTTGGATTTGTCCTTTAAGGTCTGAATTTTTGCCACCTTGCCCCTTGGCCTTTGATCTTCTATGGCTTGTACATGATGCTACAGGTGTCGGATCTGAGTGATTTCAAAGGCGTTAGACTCAGCTTATCACGTTGATCACATTCGTAGGTTCTGATCTTCAATCAAAAACCTAGAAAGATATCGCCCTATTCCCTAGCTAGTAAAAAGAGAAAATTAATATATAATTTGTATAAATTAATCTAAATGCATGATGGTGCATATTATGCAATATATATAATGTATAATGCTTCTATAGATCTAAGAACATGCATAAATAAACATTTTAGGACAATTAGATGTTTACACATCAACTCGCTATGTCTTAAATAGGGTATTATCAGGCCTTTAATCAGTAAAACCTCTTATGAACTCTCTTGTGAAAAGAAACCTAAAATTAGCTACTTAAAGTATTTGGTAGTAAATGTTACATTCTTAATACTAAAGAAAACTTAGATAAATTTGAGGCTAAGGGTGAAGAGTGCATCTTTATAGGGTACTCTACCTGTAGCAAAGTATATCGGGTGTTTAATAAAAATACTCTTATTGTAGAAGAAACCTTACATGTCAAATTTAATCAGGCGCCCCCACTCCTTAATCAAGAAAATGCTGAAGAAGATGATGAAGATGATGGACATCATTTCCTTAATGTTTCAAACATTAAGGATAATAATGTTCATAATCTTCCTAAGGATTGGCATTTTGATAAAAATCACCCAAAAGACCTAGTAATTGGGAAGGTTCAAGATAATGTTAAAACTTGATCACAATCAATTAACAATTTTGCCTTCAATGCTTTTGTTTCGTTGGTTGAGCGCAAAAGTGTTGATGAAGCCTTAAAGGATAATTCTTGGATAATGGCAATGCAAGAGCTAACCCAATTTGAAAGAAATCAAGTTTGGGATCTAGTTCCTAAATCGGAAAATCATTCAATTATTGGTATAAAATGGGTTTTTAGGAACAAGACAAATGACGATGGGAATATAATAAGAAATAAAGCTAGATTGGTGGCACAAGGTTATAATCAACAAGAATGTATTGATTATGACGAAACTTATGCCCCTGTTGTAAGACTTGAGTTGATACGGATGCTTCTAGAATTCTCATCATACTTTAGTCTTAAGCTTTACCAAATAGATGTAAAATTGACATTCCTTAATGGAATAATAAAAGAGGAAGTATATGTTAAGAAACACCCTAGGTTCATAAATGAAGAATTTTTTAATCATGTATTTAAGTTTAAAAAGGCTTTATATGGATTTAAACAAGCATCTCATGCTTGGTATGAGCGATTAAGGGATTACCTAATTAAATCAAATTTTACAATAGGTAAAATTGATACAACTCTTTTATACAAAGAAATGATTCCAATTTATTAGTTGTATAAATATATGTGGATGAGATCATTTTTTGTGCAATTAATGAACTTTTATGTCAAGAATTTTCAAAGACCATGGAAGCAAAATTTGAAATGAGTTTA
The DNA here is from genome assembly GCA_037157565.1 of Thalassia testudinum. Taxonomy (NCBI): domain Eukaryota; kingdom Viridiplantae; phylum Streptophyta; class Magnoliopsida; order Alismatales; family Hydrocharitaceae; genus Thalassia; species Thalassia testudinum. The sequence goes on along the minus strand of JAZHRO010000036.1, from coordinate 120,169,584 downwards.
ATGGGATAGTTAAAATATTTCCTTGGATTGCAAATACATCAACTAGAAGATGGAGTTTTCGTCAACTAATCCAAGTATACCTTGGATATCTTGAAGAAATTCGGGATGGATAGCTCTAAAGGTAAACCTATGGGAATGCATACAAGTTTAGATTTGGACGAAAAAGGTAAGTTCGTTGACCAAACTAAATTTAGAGGCATGATTGGTTCATTATTATACTTAGGAGACTTGACATTATGTTTGCTAGTTGTTTATGTGTCCATTTTCAAGTTGATATGAAAGAATCAAATTTAAATGCCATAAAATGTATTTTTTGATATCTTAAGGATACAAGCAATTATGATTTATTTTATCCAAAATCTTCGACCCTTGAATTGTTCGCATTTAGTGATGCTGACTATGCCAGTAGCAAATTTGATCAGAAAAGTACAAGTGGTACTTATCACTTTCTTGGAAACAGTCTTGTCTCTTGATTTTCTAAGAAACAAAATTATGTTGCTCTTTCAACTACTGAAGTTGAATATATTTCTACAGCTTTGGCGTGTTTACAAGTATTGTGGATGAAGAAAACCTTAAATGACTTAGGATTAACTTTTTCTGATATTAAAATATATTATGATAATACTAGTGCAATAAATCTTTTGAAAAATTTGATTCATTATAATTGTACTAAACACATCGTTCATCATCATTTTTTAAGGGATAATGTCGTGAAAGGAGATATAAATTAGACTTTATAAATACAAATGATCAATCGACTAATATACTTACTAAGCCTTTGCAATTAGATCGTTTTGTTACTATTAGAAGAAAGCTTGGTATTTGTACAATGAATGATTTATAACATTTTTATTATTTAAATTAAGTCTATTTTGATGTGTGTAATGTATATTTTGAGTATTTGATTGAAGAAACTAACTCTATGAGTTAATTTCCATTGTTTTATTGATTGATTAATCAAGTATTATTCAATTAATGATATATGTTTTATAACATTTATTCCTTTCTAAACCTTGTTCATTTCCTGTTTATCAATTTAGAAACAAGTTAGGTTCATCTTTTATTACTTTAGATTTGAGTTTTTCTCAAATCAATTTAAAATCTACCAAAATTACTCCAGTCGATCCTAGTTTCTTAGTTTAGTTTAGCTGCATGTCAAGTTTTCATACTTGACATGTTGGTTTGGAAGAATGTTTGTCTGCTATGTTTGAACATTATTATGGTTATGTTTCTTACCATGAAGTTTTACGGTTTATGTAGTTTATAGTCTTTTTGTGTTTTCCAAAGGGGGAGAATATTTTGGAATTGCATATCAACTATCACTAAATTTTTATTTAAGGGGGAGTTCCAATTCTAAGTATCTTGAATTATGTTATTCATGAATTTCATGCAAATTTTATTTATCTATGCCATATTTTATAAAACATCAAAAAAAGGGAGATTGTTAGTGCAAAGTAGCAATTAATCCTAATTTTGATGTTATACAAAATATAAAGCTATTTTATGTGTGTTGAGATGCTTGCAGCTTAACTAAATCACCATTCTAAAGCATTACTTGTTTAAATAGATTACAAACATTTTATGAGTTATATGATTGAAGCAAGAAGCTCAATTTGATCAAGGAGATGGCTAAGAAAATCAAGTTACATCAACATTAGCATTTTCAAGGAGATTATCAAAGGATAAATTTAGCTCTTGTATTATTTTATTTTTATAAATCTTATGTAAAGAACCATTTAATAAAATTAACACATAAAACACCTTCTAGAATATAGGATACTTTAGTCATTTAACCATTCATCTAGAATAGTTATTTAGATTAGAAAATATGTTAAAAATATTTAAAAATTCATAATTAAGTAGTTATCAACGTTTAAAGGTTTGATTATTCATGAGGAAGAAAGCTTTAGCCAAGAGATGTTAGTTTTCAAATGTCTCATTTCTTGTAACGGCCTCTTAATCTATTAAAGTTTTGTTTTAATTGATTAATTGAAGATGGGAAGCTACATATTCATTTCTAGGAACTTTCTTAATCAATTAATGCTTTTTTTTCTTAATCAATTAACACATTCTGTTGAGACACTTAAAGAGATTTCTAGGGATTTTTTCTATTCGGTTAATCGACTAAGAATAAGACTGTCGAGGGTTCAATAGCCTCAATTAAACGATTAAGGGATTTTCTTAACCATTTAATCTTGATCGAAATTAAATTGTTACATCTTTTCAAAGGGTTGGTTATTGGAAGTTATTTCAAATGGGTAGTACATGGTTTTAAAGTAGTTTTCAAGGCTTCAAATGGTTATAAATATACTATAAAGTTTCCAAAGTAACATACAAACTATCTATCATTTGCAAACACTCTTAAAAAGCTTTCTAAAGATCATGCTGCTCAAAGTACTTCTATTGCTTCCAATTGTGTTCTAAGACTTTATACTCTACTTTCTTCACGTCGAAAATTCGTTTTTCATCAAAGGGAAGTTAAGGGAGTATTTCTCACATCCTATAGCAAATTGAATTATACATTCATGTATTTATTGCGACTTTATAGGATTGTTATTGTCTAATTTCTTTTTATTTGATCTTGTACTTGGGTGCCTTGGTGTAGACTTCCTGTTCTTGAAGAATACAAAAGGTTTACCTTGTGGTTTGTATAAGGAGACAAGCTTGGTGTAATTGAGGCTTACCACCCTCATTTTGAAGTGGTAAACTAATGGATTACCTTGCTTAGATAGCAAGAGAGAAATCCTAGTTGGGGATAACTAGGTAGAGGTTTTTACCTTTTGGATTTCCTCTCTAAATTTGGCATCCATCTTGTGGTATGATTTTAATTGTATAATTTTTATATATTGTACAAATCACCCCCCCTCTTGTGTCATTTTCAATTGGTATAAGAGCGGGTTTTACAATTTGTTGTAAAGTCATTTTTAGGTAACAAGATCCTATGGCTACAAAACATGTTGCTACCTCTAGTAATAATGGACACTCAACCACAAAACCTCCCTGCTTTGATGGGTCCAATTACACATATTGGAGGCAACGCATGGAGATCTTCCTTCAATCAGGTGGATGACAATAGATAATGATGCCCATGAGTACGACTCTTGCCATTCAAGGATGGTGCAATTATGGTGTAATATGATGGTAAGAAAATTAAGAATGCATTGATTGAGGAGTAGACATGGAGAGATATAATTGATAACTAATGGCTTAATGAAGAATAAATTCATATAATAAAGAAAAACAACTAATTACTTAATGGGGAGGATTAGTTATCTACTTATTACTTACTTTTTTTTAGCCATTAATTTTGATGGGAACGTCTTTCGAAATGTTTATTCATCAATTTATTTTCACCCTTCCTCAAAATAGCTCATAACCATACTTATTCTATAATACACACATCTAATTACTTATTTATACAAAATTTACATTAGAAAAATCAAGATATTACAAACAGTGTTAGGCTAGCATCAAGAGCACCACCCGTTTGTAATGTGCTATGCTAGTAAGACGCTGAATGGGGCTCAACATAATTATATTGTTATAGAAAAGGAACTGTTATCAGTGATTTTTGGGCTGGATAAATTTAGATCATACTTACTCAGATCTAAGGTCATCATTTACATGAATCATTCAGCCCTCCGGCATTTATTGGCTAAGAAGGATACCAAACCATGCCTTATTAGATAGATCCTTCTTCTATAGGAATTTGACATTGAGATAAGAGGCAAAGTTTGAGCTCAGAATGTTGTAGCTAATCATTTGTTGAGAATTGACCAATTCATATCCCTTTTTCCCCTGCTATTTCTAATAAATTTCCGGATGAATCTCTGTTGGCCATTGACTTTATTGATTTTCCTTGGTATGCAGATATCGCGAATTATCTTGTCGCAGGCAAGATGCCTTCGAGATTATCTAAGGACTAAAGGATGAGATTTCTTTTTGAGGCCAGGCATTATTTCTGAGATGATCCCTTGCTATTCCGGATTGGTTTTGATTAAGTGATCAGGAGATGTGTCACAAATTCTGAGATCTCGAGTGTGTTATCCTTTTGCCATGGTGAGGCTTGTGGTGGGCATTTTTCTAGCAGAAATGTCGTTGCAAAAATTTTGCAGTCTAATTTCTTCTGACCTTCGATTTTTAAGGGTGCACACCTATACCACAAACTACAAACGATGCCAGTCGACAGGTTCCATGATTGGGTTCTTCTCCATATGATTTTGCTCGGGATTAACAAAATTTAGGCATGTGGATATTTGTTAGGTACACTTTAGTAGACTAAATTAGAACCTAAGTACATTATTATTATGATGAAAATTTAATTTAAAGCATGCACGGTGTTGATAAAATTAATTAAGCTATAAATTATCATTTCGTGCATTTCATTTATTTTTTTTCCACACTGAGTAAGATCATTTTTATTTGGAAAGGCATTACGCATCAATTTAGAAGGTCATCTTGAATGAGCATCAAGAATCATTGAAGATCCTTTTCAAAATCTCTATTATATTTCTTTTTTAAAGCCTCATATTTCTCCTCAATCAAACACCCTTTCCATACTTTTCTAATGTCAAGAATCCCACCAAAAAAAAAGAAACAGACCCAGTCGTTCTCCCGTCATTTTCCTTAAAAAAAGGACGGCCCTCTCTCACAAAAAACCCCACCTTCGTTGTTTCTTCCTTGGTGGACCCACGTTATCTCTCCATGCACCTTGTCTACGTAAACCCACGTTCTCCTCTCTCCCTCTCACCTTTGATTTTTACCTCCACCCACGTAAACCCAGAGGCCCTCATCTCTGCATGCACCCCCGTGTGCATAGAACGCTGCCGACCCCCATGTACTCTCTCTCTCTCTCTCTCTCTCTCTCTCTCTCTCTCTCTCTCTCTCTCGATCGGCCTGCATCCTAAAAGCCACCACGACTTGCTCTCAATCTTTTCCCCGTCAGCTCCTTGTAAGCGTCCACGACTCGAGCGCCCGCAGCAGCAACTCGACCTTCCTTCGACGTTCCCATCACCACGACCACGACCGTGCTCCTCCACGTTGATTGCAGCACCATCCGCAACCACGCCTCCTCCCTGCGTCACCACGACCTCTTTCCACGAGCGACGCGGACAGCCTGCCCCGCTCTCTCGCTTGCACGCACGTAAGCGCCACTACCGCGCCACTGTTAACCTCTAACCTCATTCAACGCCCACTATGACCACGCCATCGACAGCCACAACTACAACAACCGTGCCCCTGTCCTCGTCCCTACGGCAAGGGCGTGGATCACCTTTCTGCTACACCAACGACCGCGAATGCCCGCTCTTCATCAACCGTGATCTTCCTCGACATCGACCTCTTCATTACTGCGTGCCATCACCGCGCCGCCTATGTCCACACCTTCCTCCTCGACGTCATCACAGCAACTGCACCACGTCTCTTCATTGACTACGAATACCGCCCACTTCCACTTCCGTCGATCCATGTGTTGACAGCACGTGGTTCACCATCCACAACCGCGACAGTGAGCCTCGCCACCATGAGCACCACCATTGCATCTCGTCCTCTGCCTCGACTACGACCATTCTTCACAACGGTCCATCACTGCGGTTGGTGGTGACAGCATAGACAACCGCCATCGTGACAATTACTGCGCTACTCCAATCATGCACCACCTACTGTGTTCGCCACCACAACTCCACCGACCACGTTCGCTCCAACGTCAAGGCATCGCGTACGCAATTGCGTAATTGCACTGTGATTTACCACATTTTATTTTTATTTTCTTTAGTTATGTCATCCTCTTTTATTATTAAAAATCTTTGCTTATCATTTTTATATTAGTTTACGAAACCTGTTTGTACGTATTTGCCTCCCCATGGAGACAACATTATTTTATGTGGTTCAAAATTTATTTGTTTTTTATTTGGATGAATGAGAAGCATATTTGAGTTGATTACATATTTGATACATTTTTATTTAATTATCTGTCGATTCGAGCATTTTTTCACCATGATTTATACTACGCAACGACACTCAATTTCATCGATTATCACATTTTTGAAGTGAAAACACTCTTATCAACGTGCGAGCAGTACATGATCACCGCATTGCCACCCCATATCATTTGTAGACTAATTGCAGGCTGAGGTGTCTAACTATCAGAGTAAACTCATCCTTCAAAAGATGATTAGACTCGACTGGAAGGATTAGCCTGATCGATTGATTAAAGTATTATGGGCATATCGAGCCATGTACAAGGCTATTGAATGGTGAGAGTCATCGTTTAAAGGATGTTTATGCATTATAGTATAGTGACGAAAATCGCTACAACATTTAAATTTGTAAAGTACTCAAAAATAGAAATTGAATCCAAGGTCATTCGCAGGGAGCAAATGAAAAATTCACACACTAATCATAATTAGAAATAGATGAGCACAATTAATGAATCACGATTGAAGATATTCAATGAATAATCTATTCAAAAATATATTCAATAATAATCAATAGTATCTCAAGAAATTATTATGATAAAAGGAATAGAAAAGCACTAAAAATGATGATTTAGACCATCAATTATATCCTCATTTAAGCACATCCCAATGAAATTAGACACTTCAACTTTGCTACAGTGGTTAGAACCACTAATGTCTTAAATAGCTATGTCAGATAAGCATCTCAAATAACTCCACAGTGTCTCAAATATAGCAATAGTACCCAAATCAGACATCGCCTACAGAGACCAGATGGCTTAAGTGATCACAGCACCACACAAGTCACAGAGCACAAGGAAAAGCCTCAGAGATATTAGGTGTTAGGAGTATAAGCGTGTACGCATCTCAAGGAAAAACCTACTCCTACCCTCAGATTTTTCCCTTTCTTTCCTCTATTCAAACCGAGCATAGGGTAGTCGGGTATACTAGTAATCGGGTCATGTAGAGGGGACCAGACCCACCGGCAAGGTGTAGCGGGTGAGGAGTGAGTGGCACGTGAGATGAGGGGACCTCACCCCCATGCCTAAGGCAATAAGCGTATACCACGAAATCAATTTATGCGCTATTTTGAGCTCGGAAGTATCTGATGTGGGACTATCCCACTCTCCTCCTTCGTGTGTGCAGCTGTAGGGATTGAAGCATCTGATTCAGGTAGCTGGGGACTTCCTTCATCGAATTGGTGGCCTAGACTCCTGCGTGGATGGGTTCCACGCGTAGCGAAGGTTGGATTGAGGTCGAAGATGGTCGGAAGGCGACGATCGGAGATGAAGACGATGGTGGCGGTGGCGGTGCTCCAATCAAAACCCTGGAAAGTAAAACACGGCCTTGCGACCCAATTAAAATTGCTCAGGACCTTCGCCAGGCCACGGCGAGTGTGGCGGTGTCAATGGCGAAGTGATTGGCGCTCTAGGGTGGCCGAACGATGATGGAAATGACAGTGGATGATGGGTTTGTTTGGGGGAGTGGTAGAGTGGATGAAAACCCAAATTAGGTTGGGGCTTTTGTTTGCAAGAGTGATGGAGAGGTTTTGGTGGTGGTGGTTGACTGTATGGTGGTCGATGGAGGTCATGCGAAGCTCGCCGGAGCTTTGCCGATGGCGAAGAAGATGACGGGGGAAGGTAGTGGTTCGGTGGTTGAATTGGATTGAGAAGGAATTGAATCTAACCTAAAGAAGAAGAGGAAGAGGAATAACTTATATATGGATGAAAGGAGAGAGGATTTGGCACCAGCTGTGATTGGCCGACGTCGGAGAGGGTGAATCCTCTGGAGATGAGGACGGCGAGGAAGAATGGGGTAGGCGACGGTAGTTAATGTGCACTAGACACGGATGAAGTTGGGGAAGATGTTCCCTCTGCCTATTTACGTGGCAGAATAGGCAGAGGGCGACAATGGAGATTTGAGGAGCTCATCAGAGTCATGGTGGAGGTGGCCGGAGGGAGAGAAGGAAGAAGAATTTTGGGCCAAATCGAACTGATTTGGACAGTGGTAGTTCAGGCACTATTTATAGAGTTTGAGATCGAGATCTAAGTAGGAAATTAGGTGCACTTGAGTCAGTTTAGGGAACAAGGAATTCCCACATTTTTCTTAGATTTCACTGGGGTTTTTCGTGCGAGATGCGTGTCCCAAATCATGTTCATCTGATTCCCTGTTGTGTGAACATCAATCCCACCAAATTTGGTGGGATTTGGAGTTGATTTGCTAGGGTTTTTAGTCGGTCAAAGGTGGTTGATAAACGTCAATTTATCATCATTCTTATACATTAAAACAAACCTAGCTCTTAGGATTTTGCTTCGCAAACGGATTTTTGGGTTACATTTAGGCATAAGTTAGGTTAGGCATGCATTGCATTTTTTTAGTGTGTTTTTGATGTATTTTTGTGAGTGTTAGGGATAGAAAGATTGTTAGACCTCCAAAACCCTAGCACTCAAGAAGGCAACTGGTGAAGAAGAAGCTCAGACCAGCTGGAACTCAGTTTGATCAACTTACCATAGCTGGATTCCAGCTCACTTGGACTAGGGTTAGCTCATCCTAGCTCCATTCAGCTCATCTCAGCTGAATGGCAACTCAAGAGAGTTCATCTTAGCTCACCCTATCTCAGGTCAACTTAGATCCAGCTCAACTTAGCTGAGTCTAGCTCATCTCAGCTCCCATTAGTTCACAGGGAGCTCTAGCTAGCTCAGCTGAGTTGATTGAAGCTCACCTCAGCTCAGGACCAGCTTGATCCAGCTCCACTCAACTCCAGCCAGCTGAAGATGATTTCATTTTAGCTCAGGAAGCTCAAGTCCAGCTCCTGGGAACTCAGCTTAGCTCAACTTAGTTAAGCTAAGCTATCTTAGCTACTTCAACTAGCTGGATCCTCCCCAGGATCACTAAACCCAGCTCACCTTAGCTCCTTTTAGCAGAAGCCAGCTCACTTTAGCTTGGCTTAGCAGCTAGCAAAGAATTAACAAGTTAAGCCAGCTAGAGTAGCTCCATGCCAACCTCTTCAGCAGCTGCTAGCCCCAGTTCAGCTCTAGACTTTTCCTGTCCAGCTTCTCTCCTCAAACCCTAGCTCCCATTGACTACTCTACTCCAGTATTAGCTAAGCTAGCTTAGCTTAGCTAGACCTCAGCTCCTTGGCCATTCATCACCCTAAAATCCTACCTAACTAGCTCCACCAACTAAGCCCTACCTAAGCTCACCTAAGCTAGCTCCACCTTACTCCCTTTTGGCACCAACTCTAGACACCTTTTCACCCCATCACCACCACCAAAAGGTACCAATTTTGGCGCCAAAAACTACCCTAACCACCTCTCCCTTTTGGCGCCAAAATACCCTCACATCATGGCCCTACACCTACCCCCTCCAAGCCACATCCACCATCCACATACCCCCCTTCTAGAACCCTACCTTGGTGCCACCTAATTCCCCTTCTAGAAGGCCATTTTGGCGCCAACTTCAAGGGACACAACCACCCATAACTACCACCTATGTGACCCTTGGGTTGGCACCAATCATCCCTAGCCCTAGAATCAACCTAACCACCCATAACCACCCCTAGAATCAATCCTAGCCCTCCACTTGTTTACGCCAACTCTACCCCCTTCCACCTCTATAAAAACCCATCACATTCCACCAAAAAAACTCATCCTCCCATTAGTATAATTCCACCCTACAACCACCATACCAACGGCCAAGGAAGAAGAAGAAGAGAAGAAGATTAAGGGGGCACCTTACCCACCCCCTTGGTGCCTTCTTCCCCTTTTTCTTCTCCCTTGTGCCACGCCAAGGAGGAGGAGCACTCCCCCACTAGGAGGACGGCTAAGCAAGGAGGAGCAAGGGTGGTGCACGCCCACCCTTGAAGGAGACTATTGAAGGTGGTACTTCCACCTTGGAGGACATCACTTGGAGGAGCATCTCAAGGAAGGAGGAGTTGTCTTTTCAAGTGAAGGAGCTACTTGACTTGGAGCAAGAAGCCCTCTTCTTCACCATTTTATCTAGAGGATTTGTGTTTTATTTTTCTTGTATTTTCAAGTTGAGTAGAAGCATTCCTCTATAGGTTTTGTGTAGATAATTTTCATTAAATCAAGTTGCATTCTCTTAATTTTTGTTGCATAGCTTTTTACAATTTTTGCCTAGCATTTGTTTCACTCCCTCTTCCTAATTACTCTAGGCCTCCACGTGCCTAGGGTGAACTTGGGGAGAGGCTCTACCTATAACCTTAGGGTTAGCTTTACTAAAATAGGTATTAGTTGTTTTCCCGCTATCATCAAAACTCGCATGTTGCTGTTATTTCTACAAAAATTACATATTTGAAAACAACAAAAAGAAAGATGATTTCTATTTTCCAAGCAAGGGATTAATTTTGCAAATAAATTGGCCTCCTTGGACGACCTTAGATACTTCCCTATATAGGTTAGAAATTTTAAAAGTGACTCGATTTTTATGCGTTACAATGATAAAACCCTAAATTAACAAACCGCGTAAAAACGCGATCAGTGGTGTTTAGGTCGATTGACCTAACAACGGTGGCAGGGGCATATTGCGAAGAAGATGACAAAGTTATGGACCCATTTGCATGGAATTTCGAAAACTAGGGGCTTGGATGTGAAAAATAGAGGTTTTAGGGACTAAAATGCAAACTAGGATAGTATGGACTCTGATTGGGCCTAAATTTTGGCTTTAACCTAATTTGGATTGTAGGAATCTAATAGTGAAGTTGAATTTGAGTTTTGACCACGCTTGATTGGACAATTTGTACAGAAGCCCAAATCAAAGTAAAATCCCGTCTGAAACTCTATTTTATATCAAAATAGGTTTAAATGGTTAAACCAAAGGTACCAAACCTCTTGAAATATTTTATATGAATTTTAGAAGATTTAGATAAATTTTATCCAAACCAGAACCTCTTCAATTTAAGCAAGTCTGAAATTAGGGTTTTGTGTATTGTTGCGGTTCTTGAAACGTGTGAAATCTCGTTTTTGTCAGTATTAACCTACTTCTTGGTTTTTAATGCTCAATTAACCTTTAATTAACCCCTGGGTGATGCCGTGGTTACTCTGCATTTATGATGTAACGTTAAAACTGCAGAATTAACCCTAATTATTATTTTCTTCTCAGAAAGGATTTGCATAGAATTATGGTCCTTAGGTGACCATTCAAGAGCATTTATCTCTGAATTTCAACTGATGGATGATGGTGTTACCATCATACCCCCATGCCTAACTTTTGCTAGTCCCTAGCAAAATCTCATGGAAAGAACTAGATTTCTAGACGATGCTTTTATGTTCAGATGCTTGATTTGTACCGCTCTCTAGAAATTAGAATAGAATGTCAATAATAGGCCTAGATGTATTCAAGTACCAGTCAAGATCCAGACCTGATCAGCTTCAACTTGCGTCTACCGCGAAGGTTTCTAAGGCCCGTAAAACCTGATGTTCATTGACCCCAATGGTTAAAGCACTCGTGCGTAGAATATATCAAATCCAGGTTCAGTTTGCTAGTGCATTTTTGGTAAGAGAGAGATAGAGAAGGATTTTTTCATTTTGAGAGTTTTCACTCTTTTCTTTTTATATTTCCTTAAATCCATCCTTGAATTGGCCCTAAACACAGTCTGTATTAGATTCCTTGTCCCCACCATCAATCCTCGAAGGGTCATTGGCTTTCAATGCTTCGGGATAGCATCGTCCATGGCAACCCCCAGAACCCTGGCTTTCGACACTTCGAGATAGTGCCGCCATGACGTTTTATAGCTAAATTCAGGCCCTTGCAATCGACATTTCGGGATAATCTCACCCATGGCACCTGAATCAACATAAAGTGCTTACATGCCCCCGATAAGATATTTAGATATCCTAAGAGACAAGCACTGATGATATGATATGTTAATACGCATCTTCGAGGGGAGTATTTTTTCATTCCACCTCTTCGCATCGGAAACTCGTCCAATCAACTTGTGTCTTCAAGCCATTCCTAAGCTAGATCTTTGAGGCAATTTTTTATAATAAAACACTTTTGGCATTATTTTTTCATCAAACACATTGAATCAAACCGATGTGTGGATTTTGGGTGCTCAGGTTACCAAGTCTCGCAAACCAAAGGATAAGCAACGAGGCTGAATAATCCCTAAGCCTTAGACTTAATACATTAGTTTCTCACTTTCCTCAACCTCTTGAGGACTAATCTGAATCTTAACAAAAATGTGAGTGTTTAAACCCTAAACAAGCTCAAGAGGCTTAAGATCAGCACTCGTTACTAATCTCCTTGTCTCTAACACTTAGGACTTAATCCTTGTTTTGATTTGGTCTAGAACTGAAGTAGATCCCATAATCTAATGCTAAGACTATTAATTTTTTTTCTTGATTTTTGTTACTTTTTGCATTTTGTATTTCCTCCTTTTTTGCTCCTCAAGAAAGATTTTCAATCATTTTTCAAAATTTTCCTCCCCTTTCTCCTCTTTTTTTACTATGTATTTTTTTGTGAGAACCCCTCAGAGAATTGAATTTCCATTTATTTGCACTTTAACACCTCCCCATGCGTAAGTTTTGCAATATCTTCATTGTAAACTAGGTGGGTATGAATTCAGCTTGGTTCAAGGTTTAGAACATAGTCAAAGGGTAAGTGAACGGGTCAGGATGACTGTTGCGAACGATTTCAAGCTTTGATACAGGTAGCAAAGGTAGAGTTGGCTGTTCTAAAGTTGAACCCTAAAGTGCAATAGGAATGCATCTCAGAAAGGTGATCAAAAGGGTCTCGGGTTTTTGGAATGACGGATTGCCTTCCATTAAGAGCTAAATTCAATGCTTTCACCCAAGAAGAAGGTGGTCAAGTAGAAGGGGTGGTCAAATCATATGAAGTTTGTAGAACAAGCACCTTGATGAGTAGCCTGGTTGTCCAAATAGGTGCTTATTCAAGTCAACAGGCTGATGATGCAAATCAAACCCAATCAGTCTAGTGGGTTGATGAATGTGAATAAATAAGTGTGGAGCCCACCAGATGCTTTGTGGCTCAAAAAGGTATGAAAATGCAAATATAGGGTTTGGCTGAATTTGTTCATCTTGATTAGAGTATGGGTCCTCAAAGGATAATGGATCTGTGGAAAAAGTAAGAACTCTACTGGTGGGATCAGAGAAAGATACGATGTGGTTAACGATCTGATCAATGTCCGATTCTCGATCGAAAGATGGAGGTGAATCATATGCAACCGGATTAGAGAGAGGTGAATCAGAGTAAAAATTGATTTTGGTGGCGGGTTGGGCTTGGGCTTGGATTTTGAAAGGCTCTGTATGAGGCATGGCTGCTTCGAGTTCTAAATCATCGACCTCAGAATTAGAATCAAAGAACGGATTGTGAATACTAAGGTTGTAAACTGGCTCACAATCATCTGGAAACAAAAGTTCTCCAAAATCAGAGTATGATTTAAAATCATCGGAGAATCCGCGAAAATCAATTTTTGAACTTAATTCAAGATCTAGATTTCCACCACAAAATAAATCATGATGCATGAAATCAACCTGACTTTACTCTAACCTAGTTTCAAATTCCGAGCTCAAAGAGGTGTCCTTATTAGGCATAGGCTTAGGTTCTTGGCACCTAGGACAGATCCATTCAAATCCCAACTCTTCCAACTCCTCTGTTTCTGTATCGTAAATCGGTGTGACTTTTGAAAATTTAATTTATTCTTATGAGGAGTTTGGAGAGGTATAATCATCGAATATAGGCCCAGAATCATAATCCGGATCTAAAATTTGATTCTCATCAAATTGGGCCTCTTCATCATCCCAACTAGGCTCAAATCCAGATTCTAAGTTAGAGGTAGGAATTGGGTCACTAGAATCTGAGCATGGTTCTATTGGGATGTCAGAATCACTCTTGAGGATTACCTTAACATGATAAGGTCTGGGAATTACATTCTCGAGAGGTTCTGACTCAAGCTCATCACAGGAGTTCGGTAAATCAAATGATGGACCAGCTTCATGACTTTCTATGGTTGGTTCATAATCGGGAACACCTGCAACTGGATCCACCTAACCCACATTTTGATTAGGTATGTCATTCTACACAAAGTTTGAATCGGATTCCATTTAGGTTGGGGGTCCACAACAACTTCGATTTTCAAACTCGGGCTTTGGGAAGTCATATTGATCCTCAACATTGCTCCAAGATTCATCATCAGTTTCTGAGTGAAGATATGGGTATTTCTTATCAATGACTTGTTGCAATAGATTTAACATATTTTCATGTTTCACAATGTCATCTTGGTGTATCTCCCAGAGTGGTGGATTTGTAATACATTGTATACCCTTTGTGCTATGTAATTGCCGCAATTTGTTGAATTCTGAAATGTGGAAATCCCGGGTTGAACCATTTATTATTTGGGTAAACATTAGATGGGCACGGTTCACAATGAGGGTTGTTGTCTCTGACACATTAACCTGAACTCTGCTAAATGGATATGAAGTTTTGCAATACTCTACCTTATGTCTAAGGGCAGCCTCGATCATTTTCTCCTTAATGCTCGTATGGGATTCAGGTTTCTTAAACAGTCTTCTTACGTTGTCAAGTTGCATTTTCAAATCAAGTGGTGGATCAGGATGGAGAATCAAATTCAGGTTCAGATTAAATTGATCAGATCAGATCGAATTTCCCCAAAGGATCAACTTTAATGGAAGCCTCTAGGTCAAACCTAGGGACCTTTTTTGTGTATGTGCACTATAGAATAGATAAGGGACTAGATGTGAATTAGACCCAATCAAGGCATCCAAAAATTTTGGATGACTAAGGCTGTTTCAAGGCAGATGATACCTCTGAATCAGAAATCCACACACTCGAGAATTACTTGGGTAGCTAGGAAGGGAGAGTCCCACAAAGACCCCTACACGGTAGAGCATCCCCACAGGTTACAAGGTTTCCTCCACCCGACCTTCCTTGTCATTGCGGTTCCAAGTAGACTGAAATGTATAAATTGAGACCTAAGTCTACCAATTTTAGTCCTAATTGTGCCTTAAATTTCACTTGATTAGAAGTTGATTCAATTTGTGACCTAATTTAGAGGTTGGTTGACCCACAAAGTTGACCCATTTTACCTGACTTGCCCTAAAGTTGAGGATGAAATTTGGGTCAAGACTCAAAATCACCCTGAATTGACTCTCATATTATTAGGTCCAAATTTTAGGATTCAAGTGAATTTAAAGCCTTGATTTTAGGGTTCTCTTGGATAAATCTTTTCAATCAAGGGCTTGGGTGGCACACAAATGCGGGAGGATCAGTTTCCTTTAATGCAGGCAAATGTGTACTAACACTTCAGACCCCTAATGTAGAAACCTTAATTGGCTCCATTTCCAAGTCCAATTTGAATTCCAAATGTAACACCTTGGACTCAAACAAGAAAGTGACTAGTCCATGATGTTGTGAATTTAAGCATAAATCCCTAATAGGTACAAGAAATCGGGATGGGGATTTTCTTATCAAATCATCTCAACCTTCAATCAGATATAAATCAATTTTGCAAATCATGAATCTTTGCCTTTAAGTGATATTACTAATAAATAAGGCAAGTGACTCCTAATTAATTTGTTTCCTTTTTCTCTTTCCCAAGATTAGGAGGTGAATAAGGAAGAAGAGAAATTTTACTTGCCCTTGGAGTGGTTGATTGCGTAGAAGATCTCTTCGTGATGTATCTCGTAAGATTAAAGCAAAGCAAATAGGGTAAGTTAGAAATCAAATTAATAAAGAAAGATAAGATTAGTGGTGAATTACGCATTGCTCCCCGACAACGGTGCCAACATGTTGAATGGCGAGAGTCGTCGTTTAAAGAATGTATATGCGTCGTAGTATAGTAACGAAAATCGCTACAACATTTAAATTTGTAAAGTGTTCGAAAATTGAAATTAAGTCCGAGGTCATTCGTAGGGAGCAAATGTGGAATTCACACACAAATAATAATTAGAAATAGATGAGCACAATTAATGAATCATGATTGAAGATATTCAATGAATAATTTACTCAAAAATATATTCAATAATAATCAATAGTATCTCAAGAAATTGCTATGATAAAAAGAATAGAAAAGCACTAAAAATGGTAATTTAGATCACCAATTATATCCCTCATTTAAGCACATCCCAGTGAAATCAGCCACTTCAATTTTGCTACAGTGGTTAGAACCACTAATGTCTCAAATAGCCACATCATATAAGTATCTCAAATAATTCCATAGTGCCTCAAATATAGCAACAGTACCCAAATCAGGCGCCGGCCACAGAGACCAAACACCTCAAGTGATCACAGCACCACACGAGTCACAAAGCACAAGGCAAAGCCTCAGAGATGTTAAGTGTTAGGCGTATAAAGGTGCACGCATCTCGAGGTAAAACCTACCCGTACCCTCAGATGTTTCCCTTTCTTTCCTCTATTCAGAGCCGAGCATAGGGTAGTCGGGTATATGGGTAATCGGGTTGTGTAGAGGGGACTGGACCTATCGACAAGGTGTAGCAGGTGAGGAGTGAGTGGGCACGTGAGATGAGGGGACCTCACCCCCGTGCCTGAGGCGATAAGCGTATACCACGAAATCAATTTATGCGCTATTTTGAGCTCGGCAGTATCCATTGTGGGACTATCCCACTCTCCTCTTTCGTGTGTGTAGCTGTAGGGATTGAACCATCTGATTCAAGCAGTTGGGGACTTCGTCGAATTGGTGGTCTAGACTCCTGCGTGGATGGGTTCTATGCATAGTGACGGTTGGATTTAGGTCGAAGATGGTCAGAAGGCGGCAATCGAAGTTGAAGATGATGGTGATGGCAGTGGTGCTCCAATAAAAACCCTAAGAGGCAAAACATGACCTTGAAGCCCAATTAAAATTGCTCAAGACCTTCGCCGGACCACGGAGAGTGTGGCGACGTCAGTGGCGAAGTGATTGGAGCTTTAGGGTGGTCGGACGATGATGGAAGTGACAATGGATGATGGGTTTATTTCGGGGAGTAGTAGAGTGGATGAAAGCCTAAATGAGGTTGAGGTTATTGTTCGCGAGAGTGAGGCGGAGGTTTTGGTGGTGGTGGTTGAGTGTATGGTGTCGGTGGAAGTTGTGCGAAGCTTGTTGGAGCTTCGCCGGAGGCGGAGAAGATGACGGGGAAAGGCAATGGTTTGGTGGTTGAATTGGATTGAGAAGGGGTTGAATCTAACCTAAAGAAGGAGAAGAAGAGGAATAACTTATCTACAGACAAAAGGAGAGAGGATTTGGTACCAGCTATGATTGGCCAACGCCGGAGAGGGTTAATCCTCCGAAGATGAGGATGGCAAGGAAGAAGGGGGTAGGCGATGCTAGCTAATGTGCACTAGACGTGGATGAAGTTGGGGAAGATGTTCCCTCTACTTATTGTACGTGGCAGAGGGCGACAACGAAGATTTGAGGAGCTCGCTGGAGTTGCGGCGGAGGCGGTCGGAGGGAGAGAAGGAAGAAGAATTTTGGCCCAAACTAGACTGATTTGGACCGTGATAGTTCGGGCACAATTTATAGAATTTGAGATCATGGTTACTCTGCATTTATGATGTAATGTTAAAACTGCAGAATTAACCCTAATTATTGTTTTCTTCTCAGAAAGGATTTGCGTGGAATTATGGTCCTTAGGCGACCATTCAGGAGCATTTATCTTTGGATTTCAACTAATTCAAGCTAATTATGACAGATGATGGTGTTACTATCAAAGGCCCCACTCGGAATGTTGCCATACCACATGGTATATGATGGAAAGGCTTGTCACCTTCTAGTCGAACTAGAGCATTGCACCTTTTGGGCAGTGCAAAAATTTAATTTTAACCTCAATGCAGGAGGTTATGAAAGGAACCTCCAGCTCAACGAATTGGAAGAAATCCAGTGGGAGTCCTATGAGAATGTAAAGATCTATAAGCATAAAACCAACACCTTTCATGACTACCACATCTGGAGAAAATCTTTCATGGCTAACTGGCAAGTCTGGTTATTCGACTCAAAGCTCAAATTCTTTGTGAGCAAGCCGAAGTCCAAGTGGACTAGCGCTTTCACTGTGATTCATCCATATCCTAATGGGGTGGTTCAGATTATGGACCCAAAAACTAGGCATATTTCTATTGTAAACGACTAGCGCCTCAACCCATTTATGGCCCAGGAACCTCTTTTTGTTGATGAAGTCATCAGCCTTGTTGAGGACATGTGATTGAGTTTTCACCCAGCTGGAGTCGTTAAACTCAGCACTTATACATATGTAAATATCCTTATATATATAGCATAGTTGTTGTGACTCATGTCATAGGTGTTGAATTAAGCTGAACAACAAATTCAAGGGCCATTCTAGGTGATTTCTATCCTTTTATACCTCTTGTCTTTCATTTATTCTCGTTATATTCATGCATGAGGAAACGCAAGAAAGTAGGCATGGGGGGTAGTCAATTTACACCGAATAATTTCTATCAATCTCGAGAAAAAAAAAAAAAAACCTTTCGTAATTTTTTCTTGAACATCACGCTGATTGCACTTTAAGGTCTTTAATTTAAGAATAGCCGACTCCACCTCTAATGTTCGCATTGGAGATAGAAATCATCCGCGACAGTCATTTCTGACTCATCCATTCACCTTTCTGTTCTAAAATTATGAACCAAGCTGAATATGAACCCAAGTGAGGGAAGATATTAAAGTGCAACTATGAAAGGTTCTTTTATATATATATATATATATATAAACGTTTTCAATGTTGTTTCGGAAATGGAGTTAAGAGGAATTGAGAACTCTTGATTTTGAGGATTTATCAACTTTAAAAAATGCAGAACAATGGGGTTAATAGGGCAGCATAGTTGGTACCGCCCATCCCCATAAAATCCTCCCTGTGCAGGTGTTGGGTTTGAATTCCCCGAACATGCCCATGCACGCATAGGCTTGTGGTGGCGTGTTGTGACCGTCTATGTCTAGCCATCCCTGACTTGACGTCAGAGAGTGGCCATGGCTATGATCATGGAGGTACTCCGTGGCAAGCGAGAAATTCGAGGACCATTTTTTTTTTCAAAAAAAGAAATGCAGAACAAAGTCTTTCAGCCATGACTCTTCAGGTCCTAACGGACTTAATTTTTCGAGTATCCACCTAAATTTGGATTGATTTGCCCGAGTTTTTGAGAGGACCTGAAAAAGCTTAAAGTATTAAGTCAAAAGGGTAATAAGTGAATGATTTTTCTTCCCACCCTTTGATTTGGGCTGTCTTTGAATCCCAAGCATCTTCAATTACACTATGCACCGACTCGTCTTCGGGACGACTTTATTGAGTTCTCAATGGTCAATAAGATTTACTCTAGGCCTGCAGATCTAGTGACCTTGCTGGCTTTCTAGCTCTTATGACGATTCTTGTTTGTAGGGGATACATTTAGAATGGATAAAGGAGAGCCACTTACTAAGAAAAGTGATTTGAAGGGAAAAAAAATATTTCATAGCTGAAAAATAGAGAGGGAAAAAAAAAATATATATATATATATATATATATGTAGAAAAAAATATATATTTTTACACATCACATCCGAATAAAAGCATCTCGCTATATATGGATGCTATTCCTTTCCACCCAATAAAAACACCTCGCTACAAATGGGTGTTATCCTATAGAAAAAAAGAGAAAATATAAAGAAAAAAATTAGGAATAAGAGACCAATAGGTCTGATTGAGGAAATATACACCTAGTATGTTGACCTTGAGGTAGAAAAAGTGGGAAGAATGCTGAGAAATTCTAGTATGGCTTAACTAAAGACAAAATTGTCCAAATGCAAGCTTAGAAATATTCTAAATTTTATTAAATGCTAGGAGTCAATTTAGTTATCCTTTACGGCGAGTCAAACTATTTCACACACAAGATGCTGGATTTCTCACATTCATTTCAAGTGTTGGGTGGGTTGATTGAGTCAGAGAAAGTTACCCTCGCGACTTAAGTCTGCAGGCTAATGGGGTTCTTGATTTGATTTGGACGGTCCGAATTTGAGTTGGGACATGAGAGCTGTTCAAGTCTCTGTTGTTAAGGATTTGTCCGTGATTTCTTTTCGTTAGGAAAAGATCGCATTGAGGTTTTTTATTTTAACTCGCTTGATTATGTAACTCATTTTTCAATAAAAGTATTTTGTGAATATAGAAGAGAGTTGTTTTCACCTTGCTTCTGTAAATAAGTAAAAGAAAAATTTCCACGTATTTGATTTTCGCATCTCTTTCCACAAAATTTTCATATGTTAGTTTTGTTAAGGACTAGCAAAATTTAAGCATGTGAGTATGATTGCGTAGCAATTATAGGACTTAATCAACCTGAATTGAGTAAGACCCTAGCTTAGCTTAGGAATAATACATGCATAAGCTGCATATTTTGCATCATAATTGCTCTACTTAGTTATTCACAGAATAATGCTATTTTACCCTTCTAATTAATGAATAATTGTATTTACAGGTAATAAGGAGCTCAGGAGATGACCTGAAGCTAAATAAAAACTGGATAGAAGATGGAGCTACAGCAGAGATGGAACAGAAGCTTGGAACAAAGCGAGGAATAAAGAAGAAAGGAAGACAGAGAGTCGAAAGGAGGTATACTAGGTTACTTGTAAGAATAATTGTAGAAATTAAAGTAAAGAAGAACTTAGGATAATCCTACCCCTATCGATATGCTAGGATAAGCTTATCCATCCATGTTCATATCCCTAATCCATCCTCCTATTAGGTTAGTTTAGCTTAGGAAACCCTAAATGCACTTTCCAACACATTTCTATACGTCCAAATAGTGTGTCTGGACATCCAATCTCTGCAGAAACCCTAGTCAGAACCTAACTCCAATACTGATAAAGAATTGAACGTCCAACCTATTCTCCAAACGTCTAACTTTGAAGTATAAGTCATCTGACCACACTTTGGGATATCTGGAGGTCAGCTCTAGTTCTTGTTTTGGAATCATAAGCCCTATTTTGCTTCTTTTAACCTAGGAATCCTATCATACACCTTAGAAAACCTATTTAGAGACCTCCTAAGTCTATCCCACTATCCTTAACCCTAACCTAAGTAGGTTAGAACCTAATCCTAATCCAAGAACCTAATGAGGTTCACACTAAACCTGATTGACTTAATGGGAGTTAATTAGGCTAACCCTTTGAGCAATTGGGCTCATGGGACCCAATTGACCAATGCCACCCATGCAAGTCTAATTGTATCCAATTAAAATCCAATTGACTCACCCACAACCCAATTAGGTTGATGAAGAACCTAATTAGGGATTTCCTAACCCAATTACACACACATACACCTAATTAGACTAGGACACAACCTACTAGACCCTAGGCTAACCCAACCCACTTAGGACTAAACCCAACACAACTCCCTCCACACCTCCACCATTTGGATGGCCACTCTAGAAGACTCTAGAGTACTCCACCTCTCTCCCAACCTAGTCCACGCCCTCCCTAACCTCTTCCCCCAAAAAGTAGATCTAAGAAGACCACTTCAAGACCTAAAAGTGGCACCTAAGGCCACTCTTTTAGAGCCTTCCAATGCCAACTCTACGAGCCCCCCCCCCCCCCCCCCCCCAATCCTTAAAAACCCACATTTTTGGCTGCTGACATCCATCATGCACCTCCACCTCTCATAGCCGTCCATACTCCTACTCAAGCACACCTCCACCACCTCCAAGAGGCTGACCACCACCACCTTGTCGCCGTCCTCCTCCCTCCCTCCACCTCCAATCCACGTGGCCACCAAGGACCACCCTCGGTGCCCATTGGTTCTAGTAGTAGTAGTAGTTCTTCTAATGCTTTATTTTCTGCATTTTGTTGGTTACTAGTAGCTAGTTTATTCTCTATTCTAATGGCACACCTAAGCTCTCTCTGGGCCATAGGCATGCTCCTCTTTGTGTGGTCTAAACGGGTCCCCATGCCCATGGTCTAGCCACCACTATCCTTCAATGGTGATGACTCCCAGATCATTCCTAGCGAGATGGATTTTTGTTAGGTATAGTTGATTTTATTCTCCATGTACAAGCATTCCTCTACCATTATTTTGTGAGTAGTAATGATGATTCAATGAAATAGAATTCCTTATCTCCATTTGTGCATCATCTTTACTTTGTTCAAAAAAAAAAAGATAAAAGAAATTTAAAAAATAAAGTAATAAATCATGGCAGTTCCGGACCATATCAATGAAATGACACTTGATATAAATGTGGTTGGTAGGCATCATTTTATTGAGGTTGTTCGCACCAACACACTTTTATGTTTATTATCTACCTTACGCACACCTCATGTTGTTCACATGCATAATATTACCAGCAAAGTGCTTATTCGTAATATTGGAATCGGATTGGGATTTTAGGTGGATTCGCAAGCTATAAAAATTAGAATCAATTTGCCATTATCGCCTCTCTAAGATCGACTGGGACTCCACGCAAGTTTTGTTACAAATATTTTTGTTTAGGTTATTACGCAACTATACTACAATGAAACTTATCTATTTCGTGTAATCCAAACCAAACACATTCCACAAATTCATAGAGGTGGATACACCTCACAACTACACCATGGAGTAAGAAAATTAATAAAACACAAGCGGACACACCCAACATCCAAAAACGGTAAAAACACAGGAAAAACAATGGGAAAAAAATGCCCAATTTACCGCTAGTCCATCACTATAAACATTTATGTAATACGCACCTGCATCACAGTCATGCAACACATTATCTGTCATCATATACCAATTCATTTACAAATGCTTGTTTTTAATTACAAGCCTTTATACATGCCCCTCTATACAACAAAACTAATTTGCCCCAAGATTAAAGAGAACTCAACCACTCCATATGCACCCTTTTGCTAATAGAGATTTCCCGAAAAGAGAAACAAAGCCCACATTTTGCTACTTGCCTAGGCCCTCATGGACCTACACCCTGTGTAACATGTCGCCTGCGCCATGACCACGAGACCTGGAAATGGGTCACAAAATGCAAGGATGAGCCAAGCGGCTTAGTAGGAATAAAACCACGTGTGGTACTGAGGCAAGAAGGAACAATGTACAGGTTTCTACCTAATGGCCAACTAATCAATCATTTCCTCATTTACTCATGTCTTAATTAAGCCACAGACCGATCATGCTTCCGTTGTGCTACTCTGATAGTTAGCCCATGTTTTATTAACACACAAGATGAATTCACCCCTTTTTCCTCATTTACCAAGAATTATTCACCTGGTTATTTGAATTTTAGTATCACATAATTTACTCTCTCTCTCGCCTCATAAGTTAGATTTTAGGGATCATCCCTCCCTACGAGAGGAGATTGGGATGTATCATTCCCTTGGATTCCAGCTTGATAGTCTCTCCCTTGCTTGGGCAGAAGCTAGCAGGACTGGTAATCCTCGCAAAATGCATACCCGTTCTCGATACCTCGAGAACATCGCTGATCTCAGTTAGAAGAGTCGAGTCTCTTAAGAGCTACCCAGGCCAAATTCTTGGGACTGTAAGGAGCAATTGGGCCCGTGTTCATCGAGGTACGGTCATGATTATTCATATTTAGTTGTGGTGGGGTAGGTTGGATGTTTAACGGGCCACACCCATACCTTCCACTAGGAGAACGTACCCTAGGTGTGCCCTCTCAGTCAACCATTTGACTAAGGCTGCAACTCTTACCCATCTCAGGTAGGGTTGGCCAGATGTTTAATGAGCCACACCATTGTTCCCTCATGGAACACGATATTCTAGGTGCGCCCTCTCAGTCTGCCATCGGTACTGAGGTCATGACCAAATCCTACCTTCCACACATGTCATAAGACATCAATCAGATTTGGGCACACGTTGGTACCTAAGCTCGATGACAACCCCTTAGCATGTCATCGTGACTAAGAATCCTCTAGATCCAAGGTTAGTCATAAGTAGCCAATAACTACTTCAACTCTTCGGGTCTCCAAGCTGCAATAGTGAACCCTCGATTCACGAGTCAATGGTGTAGCCCTATGAGCTCACCTAATAGACTTACTCATCTTTTAATTCATTTTGGTTCTATGCCAGGAACAAAATCCTAGGGATCTACTAGATCACCTGGGATCTGACTCTAGACCTTAGGATCCAAACTTCCAATTTTAGACTCATAGCAAAGTCGTTGGGATTCAATACTCCAAATTTCACTTTAAGCTTAGACGATTACACTTCAACTTTTAATTTGTACCTTTAGGGTGTTTCAATTCACATAACGCACGTAGCCATCCTTGATACAAGTGTCATTTAAGGCTCCATGTTTTTAGTACCGCAATTAGATTAAGTTTTTCCCCCATAGGCTAAGGCCAGGTTTAGGTTTCCATCAGGAGGTTCCAAGATACCAATAGCGGTACCAACACTTAGTATTGGACCTAGGCACCACTAAATATATGACCTAACTTCCAACATGATCTAAGTTGGTTGTCAATACCGGTATTTACACTTAGTAGTAATACTAAGCATCCCCAGAATCTCGGCTCACATAGCATGCAACACCACTTAAGGATGACTTATTCCTTTACTCTCGACCTCAGGGAGTTAACTTCCATAACGTCCCTAGACCTAAGGACATCCTTAAATCACCCAGGTTCCTAACCCCATTTTATTAAACCCATTTGGTTACATCAATCCTTTGTACCATAGAAAGGGAGATGAAGGAGGTTCTTAAAATAAATTTTCATGATCCAATTTACAACCCACAATATTAGAATGTTTCTACCTAGGTAATCTTTATAAGAAGGACCATTTGGTTAGTACACCAAGGACCACTAAGATCCCATTAAAACCAAGCATATAGCAGTTACAACACAACCCCCAGCAAGGTGACATGATGCCACTGTATATTTGGTAGTGAACTGGCCTGTTTAACGAGATCTTAATCCCATCTCTTTTCTTGCTCAAGCCCAACATCAAGCACACTCTGGTCATTAATGAATCACTACCAAGCCCTTGTAGGAGCTCAATTTTATCCCTCCCAACTATGCATCAAACTGTAGCTTA
Organism: Thalassia testudinum; assembly: GCA_037157565.1. Lineage (NCBI taxonomy): Eukaryota > Viridiplantae > Streptophyta > Magnoliopsida > Alismatales > Hydrocharitaceae > Thalassia > Thalassia testudinum. Next base: position 120,144,627 of record JAZHRO010000036.1, on the reverse strand, counting down.
GTGCCATGCTCTTCCTTCAACATGCCTGCAGGGAAATAAAAATCCTTTTTCTTGCACAGATCCTTACATACAACGACTACGTTAGGATGGACTTCGTCTAATCAGAAGTTTCACTTTTGTCCCCAATAACTTGGATCCATTCTCACACATTAATTTACACTAAAAGGGAAATTTTCGATTCCAGAATCGATAACGAGAAACTCATCCCTCAACCCAACTCTAGGGCTCAAGGGTAGCCCATCACACTCGCATTTAACCAGCATGCATGGAACTCACACGCGGACCCAGTTCTCTTGACGAAACCCCATGGTTCTACATGCCCAAAATCTCTCCCTCATCTCTCCTGTTACTTGGAAATTTAAGAGAATAATATACAAAAGGAGAGGGACCCTACCTTGCCTCGAGCATCCCATTTTTCCACTTGGCGGTTGCCCCTTCAGGTTCCTTGCATAAAAAACAATCAACCACATAACACATCAGATTTGATTGTATTTGCCCCAAATCTCCCTAACCCACATCATTAAATCCCAAATCCCTAAAATTAGAAATTCTTGGGCTAGGGATTTAATTAAAGGAGAAGAAGGGGACGCACCAAGGGCCACCGTGGCCTTGACGAGGCGGCTCTCCGTCGATGCCGGATCTCAGCGCAACAACAACAGTTGCTGCAGCAGCGACAACAGGCAACAATGGCAGCAGCCGCGTGGCTGTAGCCCATGCATGCATGCAAGGGAAGCTGCTACAACGGCAGCAGGGCGTGGTGTCGGCGGCGGCAGTCGCGGGTGGCGACACTGCGGCTGGCCGACGAGCGAGAAGGGAGAGGAGGTTGTTGGCGAGTAGAAGAGAAGGGACGTCTATGTATGAGGAGAGGAGAGGACAAGAATTTGGCAACCATAGGGGAAAACGGTGGCTTGCGGTGGAAACCAAAGGGGAGGGGAGGTCCTTCACTTCCTTTTCGTCTCTTCTTCGTTCCCCTATACCACCAATCGTAGCAGTTATAGCAGCGATAACAGCAGTCGCGTGGACACCTCAGGCGAGCGTGGCCGACGAGTGGAAGGAGGACCGAAGTGTGGAGGAGGGGCTGTTGGTGGAGGAAATGGTGGTGTTGCTTTTCAACTAAAAGAGGGTGCCTTGACTTCCGTTACAAAGCCATTCTCTCTCTTTTTTTTTCTATGGGATGGAAAGTTTGTTAAGTGCGTCCCCAATGAGTCCATCAATAAAATTTTCACTCCAACAGCCCCTCTCTATCAAAGAATTGTTAAAACTATTTTAGATGGCCAAAACTAAGGGACCTATACATCCATAAATATAGGCTATTAAATCCAAATTCTTACATGCACGAATAGAGCACAGAGGAGGGACTCCAAGAAGGTGGTGCATAAGAGACGAAGACTCTCCATAGACTTAGGTATTAATATAAACCTCAGATTTGATGATTTACAAAAAGGGGATTAAATAAATAAATCGATTATTGCTACATTTTTCTTGTTACTTGTTAAGATAATTTGTAGGAATTATTTATCTTTGGGAGAGCTATAAGATCTCAAATGCATTCGTAAGGTCCAAATTTCTCATCAAAGGTATTTAACTCAAAGTTCATCTTGAAGAGCTCAAGGAAAGTGGCATGGAATTCAAAGAAGACCTTCGGGGACTCAAGAATAGTATTTATTACAAGAGTTTTTTATAGTTTTTTCTTTTCTATAATTATTATTAAAGAGCCCCAAATAAAAATGGTCATAATATTTCTCAACTTGTGTAACCATTAGATAACATTAGGAACCCCCTAAGAAACCTAAACACCTATTTAAAATGCGTATCCTTTACTTATAAATCGACTTGTGTAGGATCTAAGAACACAATCACACTAGAAGGAGGGTTGAATAGTGTGATACAAATAAAATTATAGACGAAAATTCAAACCACAAATGAACACCAAATATATAGTGGTTCTCCTCACTTAGGTACTTCACTACCCAAGTCTCCTGACTTAGGATTTTTAACTCAATTCTCTTAACCTGGAGAAAATTAATTCACTATAATACAAGGTAATTAACAGGTTATCTCAACCCAATTACAAGATAATAGAGATGACACAAGATTACAGGTGCAAGCAAATGAAATAAAAAGCTTACAACTTAAGTCCGAAGACTCCTAGAAATATTTAAATTTAAAGAATAATATCAAATGAACTAAGAACAAAAATGACGTGCAAAAAATAGTGAATTTAACCGCTCTAAGAAACTAGCTACACTTGAAAAGATTTTTCACACAAGTTAAGGCAACAAAGGCTCTCTCTAAAGTAGAAAATTTAAGAGTATAGGAGCTCTTTACAGTAGAGAGTAGAATGATTTTGTGTATGTCAACAAGGCCTAAAAAGGGTCTATTTATAGGCCAAAAATCACCCACCCACACTCCATAGCTGTTGGGGCCAAATAATTGGTGATTCAAATGAGAATTATGGCAAATTAGTCGTTCAGATTTGACTCAACAGGTAGTTGTTACCAGTACTTAAGTATGGGTATCAGTACTAACTGCTCATAGTCTATGTTACGAACGCGTGCCCCGGACGTATTTTAAGACGTCTGGGAGGTGGCCCAGACGTCTGGTCAGACGTCTGGGATGGGTTACAGACGTCTGAAAAACCGTTATCGTCCACACCCGCGAGTCGTCTGCGCGCCTGCGCGCGCAGACCGCATATTCGTTATTCCCTCTTTTTCTTCTGCGGCTGCAGACGCCTGCCGCGCCTTCTCTCTCTCCTCTCCGCGCGGCGTTAAAAAGGGCCATGCCTCCCCTCCCGTCTCCACCGTCTCCTTCTTCTTCTCCTTCCTGTGCACGAGAGCGAGCGAGCGCGAGGGCTGCAGCGGCGGCCGCAGTGAGCGCGGAGGAGGCGCGGCATGCGAGGGCGGAGCTCTGCCGTGAGGGCGAGCTCGCCGGAGCGGCTTGGCCGGCCGGCGGAGGGCGCAGGGGGCGCGGAACGACGTGGAGAGGGACCTGCTGCAGTCTGAGTAGCAGGAGCGCGAGGTGCGACGCGGGCGGCGTCGCGAGCAGAGTCCGGGTCGCGCCCTGATTCTGGAAAAATTTCCAGAATCAGACGTCTGGGTTGATAGGCAGACGGCAAGGACGACGTCTGGTAGCTCATACCGACGTCTGAAAGGTGTGTATTCCGCTTTCTTCTTCCTTCCTGTCGACCGACCGTACTAAGGGAGGGAGTTGGCTGTGCGCAGGTTCGCTGATTCGCCATCCTTTGCGAACCAGACGTCTGGAAGTTGTACCAGACGGCGGGAGTGACCTCCAGACGTCCGGGGTGACCATCGGACGTCTGGGAGCTAGGACAGACGTCCCCGCAGACTTTTGGATGTCTGGGAAACCATGCTGAACAGGTAATTCTCTGATCCACTGTTTAAGACGTCTGGAAGAAGTTCCAGACGTCTGATTTTGCACAGTATCGTCTTTTTCGACCCGTTTAAGGCCCGTTCGGGCTCCGTTTTCCGCGATTCGAGTTGCGTTCTTTTCAGAATTAATTCCTCTACCCGTCTACAGTAGTTATACACTGTTTTGAGACACTCCTTGTGTTTGATCCTTGTGATAGGACCTCGTTCAGTTGCAGTCTTGAGAGTCGCGGAGGCACGTGGGATTCCCGATCACTCCCCCATTACTCCCGTTGTACCTGGTATAGTGGCTTAAGCTATTAAAATCTGTTAAAGTATGGAACCTTAACTAGAATCTAGGTGTTGCATGAATCCTAGGAATGAGAAATGTATGGAATGATAGCTCCTAGGTGTTGCATGAATCCTAGGGCTGGAAAATTAGATTGTATGATAGATCCTAGGATATGGCATGAATCCTAGGATGGAAAACTAGTGGAATGTATATACTGCAGTCTTGGAAAATGGAAAGAAATATAAAGCTGTCTGTAATTTGAATTAACAGCTGCCTGTTGTGAACAGCTAACGAGGTTGAGAACATGGATTGTAAGAATGTGAAACTGGGAAGTGAAACCTGGATCTTGAGTAAAAAGGATGGAACCCTACGGGGAAGTAGGAGTAGAACTCCTGGAAAGTGAATGGAATAGTTTTGGGGAAGTGAGCTGGCCCTTGAGTACGGAGTACCAAGGAGAGCGACTGTCCCCCTGTTTAGTGCAGAGCGGAGCTAGCTGCCCCAGGGACCCGGGGTTAGGACTGGCCACTCTGTACTGACTTGCTGGCCCTCGCGTACGTAGTACCGAGGAGAGCTACTAGTGTTAGGAGAGTACTAGCTACCCCATGGGCCCCGGGGTTCTGCTAGCCTCCTTCACCGACTTGTTAGGCCCACTAGGGCAAACCAGGGTAGTCAGGCGAGGGTGCGCGGACTGTGGAGGGGCAAGGCCCCGGTTTGGTTACTGTGGAGGGGTTGGACCCGTGTTACTGAGAGGGCTCTGCCCTGGTTCCGTGCTGTGCTTTGGGCGCACCCGTTAACGGAAACGACTGACCGCGTGCCAGTGCGGGCTAGCTACCTGTGCGTTTATCGCGCGTGCCGTAGTCACCGTTACGTCTGTCAGTGACCTTGGGGTGGTTGACTGAGGGTAGGATCACCACAGGGGACTCTCCCGGCCAGGAGAGCACCACGTGCTACTTCTACTTTTGGAAAAGACTGCAATCAAGATCGTTCCCACGAGGACATTCGAGATCAAGTAAAGGATCTGAGAAATAAATGAAATAGTGAGAAAATTGAAAGACGTGAATAAAGGAAGTAATAAAACATAACAGCTACTGTACACTCTACTGTTTCCTTTAGTTAGTTTGCCACTCTACTCAGCATTTTGCTGACGTGTTACACTCGTTACCTTTTTCAGGACCAGGTGTTGAGCAGCCAGGGTCGGCAGCTGCAGAGGACGCTGGGCCGAGTAGGGTCCAGTAGAGTTTACCACAGTCTTTTGTACCTCTTTTGTTTCTGTTCTAGTGAGTAGTTTTTGTTTCCGCTGTACTTTCTTTACCTGCAGTTCTTGTTATATGATAAATGTTGTTCTACTGTTGTGGTGGTATCTACTGTAGTAGTTTCTTTCCTTACTGTTAGTTATATTCATGCTGAATGTGGTTTATTTTACTGCTCTTTTGGTTACTTCCTCGTTGGACGACTAGGTCTTGGGATTAGTCGAGTCGGTCTGGTTCTCGTGTCTCGTAGGGACTCGGGAACCAGGTCGTTACAGTCTACTAGCAGCCAGTACAAGAGGGTCTAGGTATCAGTACTCATCATGGATATCGGTACTCAATACTCCCAGTTTAGTACCAACTAAATAACAAGTGCCAGTACTCACCTTGAGTATCGGTACTTATTACTTATAGGTTGTAAATAGAGTACAAGTTGTAACCTACATCTACTGGTATTTATGATGGGTACTGGTACTTGTAAGGCTCAGGCAAGACATTAACCAAGAATCGTAAGTGCTATATATCGATACTCATGATGAGTATTGGTATTTATTATTCACAGTTGGAGTTAAATACTCAAACATGTGCCCTGCAGGTACTTGTACTTATGAACAGTACCGGTACTTGCAACAAGTACCTTGTTAATAGTTTGTTAATCCAAATTTTACTGACTTTCAAAGCTTAACGATTATCTCCATAACGAAATAATTTTAGAATTTGAAAAACGTTGTTTGTTGCAAGTATGTGACCTAATTATCTCTAATTGATTTTAATGCCTATATCATTTTTTTGTTAGGAGGCATACTAATGAGATGTGACTCATCATAGCTAAAATGCCCAAGTTAAACTAGAAACCCAATTACAACACTATTAATTAACTCAAGAAAAGGGCTAAGTGTGAGAAAAATGGAAAATGACCTAAAACATTAAAATTGTGTTAAAAATGTATAATTAGGTCAAAACAAAGAGATCTTATAATATGTAAATGGCTAGATCAATTGTCAACTGAACACCAAAATGAGCTCAAATTCACAAATTAATTATTGGAATAATTTCTAACAAGTTCAAATTGTATGCCATAAAAGTTTCATCAAGTTTTCACTTCAATTGGACCATGAATTGAATGATTTACATTTAAGTCCCTGTAAGCACAACATATTCTTCATAATTTCTTCACTTCAAAGATGTCAGGACTTGTGTGAAAACTATAGGTAACATTCCACATTGAATTCATGTCACTTATGGGTATTTGTACAATTTCTCTACCATTTTGGTTTAAGGGTCTTCTATGCAAATTTCCCAAAACACCTGATGCTTGAGCTGTTCTTCAACTGCTGCTCGTGAAGAACACGAGCAACCTCAACCGTCCGTTATTCCTTAATATCATCCAATAGTGGATCTGAATCCTACGGCCTATCACAGGTGCACACATCTCCGTACATGCATGTAGATCACATCCAACAATCAGCATTCATCCTAGTCACTCTCGTACCCTCAAGCTAACATCTCCATCATTGCCACCTAACGGCCCTCACCTTTAATCACAAGTCGCTCGAGCCTCCCTCACCTATTTAAGGAGCACCACTAAGCTCCTGTGAGTTATTACCAGCTCCCCTCTACTCCTCTCAAGTTGGTCTTTCTTCCCGCTCCAGCTTCCTCTTCCTTGTTCGTCCGCCGCCCATGACAGAGGCAACAATTGCTTCTTCCTCATCTCATCCTTGTCTCTAAGGCTCACACAATGCCTGAGGAAAACCTAGGAGCTCACTAGCAAGCTCTTCATCGCCGGAGTCTTCTCTTCCCCTATTTGTCGCTACAGCCACCAGCTGTAGTCCTCTCAAGGTCCCATTCATCCACTTAATCTATGATTTACTGCTTTCATAGCTTAGCATAGATTAGATAGATAGAGCATAGTAGATTTAGCATTTTAATTGTGTTAATTAGTTTAGTCTAGCTTAGATTATCCTTCTCTATCCTATGTCATTCAATACACCCTCTCTGATCAATTTCGATAAGAGATGATGATTCACCCATCCATTTTGATCCATTAATCCCCCCCTTCACTTCATGATCATCTTCAATCAACTTCCTCGCTATTTTGATCATTTGAACACCTCCTTCATCAGAAGCCGCTTAAGGTCTGAAGCTCTCTAGCTTCTAGATCTTAAGTGTGATAGATTGACTCTGAGGGCCTCCCACTCATTCCATGAATTCACAAAGGCCCTCCTCTGATTTGGATTCATTGGATTTGATTGATTAATCGTGTTTTGGTTTTAACGTGTGATCAGAGGATTTGAGATGCAATTCAGTTTTAATCCGATTTAATTGTGTGAATTGAATTGACAAAGGTTTAATTGAGCTTAATGCAATGAATTTGAACCTATTTGATTGGATTTTTATCATTAGAGATCTTCGCACCTAATTTCTTATACGATTACTTTTTTCTTATCATTCTAGGTAGCAAGGGTATAGAATTCCGATGCATGATTTTAATGCCTTTTCAATGACCTGATAGATTCTCAAGCATCACGTGAGGCCCCTATGCACTAATTAATAGTGTGCAGGATGATAAGGTGATTAAATCACCTCAGTGACGTAAGATTAAACAGCCACCTGGGCAACATCTTAATTCTAACCATCAACTGTTTCAATCCACATTTGAAGGACTGAATGATGTTTTATAGAGTTTATGAAGGTTCAAACGTTGTTTTAAAGTGATTTGGATACCTATTTTGATTTCCTCTCTTCACGCTGTCTATAGTGTAGGAGAGAGATCAATTAGGGTTTCTAGAGCATTGATAATTTTGATTCCAGTTTTGTTGAGTTTTAAACCACTCATAAAGCATTTGCAATAGCTGAGATCGATCTTTAGTGGAGTTAATTGGAGTTTGGAAATCTGAGCTTCATTGCTCAGATTCTAGATTGATCATGATATCTAGAGCAACAATTTGAGTTTCAATGATTTGACCAAGGTTTAAAGATGATTAGTGGCGATCTTTTTGGGATCGTCACCGAGTTTGATTATATTTTATTACTCAAATAGTTTGAAAATTCTCCGAGGTCGAACTCAGGGAGCAAGCTTGATTTTAGAAGCATAGAAAATCACAATTTACAATAATACACTATTTTACAAAAGAACAACTAAAGAGAAAAGAAATAAAAATGTTTCTTCTCTTTTCTTTTCTTCTCTCTTTCTTCTTTGTCCTTTCTCTTCTTATTTCAGTCTTCAGACGTCTGATTCTGGGAATCAGACGCCATAAGTAGCCACTTGCTACGGTGCACGTCTCCTTCTTCCTTTCTCTGCTGCTGTTGCTTCTACTTTCCTTGGCTCTTTCTTCTTCTCTTCTCTTCGGCTGTAGCTCCCTCCTTTGGCTTCAGCTCTTCTTCTTCTTCTGCTTCAGCTCTTGCTCATTCTTCTTTTTCTTCCTTTCCTTTCTTCTTCTTCTTCAGCTTTTCCTGCTTGGTCTTCTTGGCTTCTTCTTCTTCTTTCTTGAGCTACGTCTCCTTCTTCTTCAGTTTGCGTCTCCTCTTCCTGTTCTCCTGCTTCAGCTCCTTGGTGCGGCTAAGTCCTCGGTCACTTCTTCCTCCTTTCTTCTGCTGCTCTTCTTTTCTTCTGCTTCCTCTTCCCTGCACATGTACCCGGTTAAGCAAAACCTAACCCCTACCCTCCTCGCATCTCTCTCTCTCTCTCTATTTCACTCAGGGGTTCGCTCTCCCAGAGCCTGCTCGGGAATACGGGTCGGGTAACGTGCCCGGGACCATGCCCACCGGTGTGCGATGGTGGGTGAGGTGTGCACAGCTTAGGTAAACAGGTCGGGCTAGGTCCGCGGGGGGTGGTTGCGAACGAGGCCGGGTGAGCGAGTGAGAGGGACCTCACCCCATGTGATTGAGGCGATAAGTCTTAGTCACTTTTTCAATTTATGCACCGCGGGGTGCTTGAAAACTCATGAGGTGGGACTAAACGTCCCACCCTTCTGCCTGTGTGTCCGCAGTTGAAGGTGCGAGCAATTGCAGCGCCGGCTAAGGTCTTCGCTGCCAATTGAAGACCTGGAGTTGTGCGCAGAGGTAATCCGTGCAACCTTGGCTTGTATCCTAGAGCTGGAAGGGCCTAGAGTTGCTTGCGAGCTTGCTCCAAGCTCGACGTCAATTGCGGCAGAAGCTCGAGACCTGAAAGCACGCAAATGGCCTCGTGGCTCTGTTGGAACGCTCGGCAGGCTTCGCCAGAGCACGGCGAAGTTACTGCGGGGGTCGGCGTGGCGTGGTGTCTCCTGTTCGCGTGTGCCTAGGGCACACTGTGTGTGTGCAGGTGGGTGTGTTCGGGGAAGGGTTTCAGTGGGTGGCGCGGTCAGTGGAGGGTCGCAGGATGATCAGTGGGTGGAGGTGATGCTTCTGAGGGATCTGGTGAGGTGGATGGGTGTGGGGAGGTGACGGAGACACCTCGTCGGTGATCTGTCGGAGGTGGAGGAGATGGTGGTGGCTTGCAGTTGTCGAGGGGTTGAAATAGCAAATTGGCAGAGGGAAAATAAAGAGGAGGGTGAGAGGGACTTAGCTGTGAGTCCAGAGTGAAGAAGGGGATGCGAAGGTGGCGAGCGGCCGGTGCTACCGTCGCTGGAGACGAAGGAGACCAGGGGAAGAGACAGCGACGAGAAAGAGGGGTTGGAGAGCGCCCGCTGGTACGGCGTGACGTGGCGAAAGATGGCAGAGGGAGCTCTGCCACTGGTATTGTGGCAGAGGGAGCTCTGCCACTGGTACTGTGGCAAAGCGACGAGAGAGGAGGGGGAGAGTCCCCGAAAGCTCTGGGCGAATGGTCAGAGTTGGGAGGAGAGGAATTGGAGGGGATTCTCAGGCCAAGTGGAGCTTGAAGGATGCGGTGAGGTGTGCCACTCCTTAAATATGCGAGAGCTGGCCGGGAGGTGCACAAAGCAGTGGGAAAAACCTCGCCGGAGTTGTGGCAGACAGAGACCCATACCTCTCGTGCGTTCGCACGAGAGGTATGGTGGTCGACAAGGCATGGGAGCCGGCCCATGCGATAGGGGACATCGCAAAGAGTCTCCCTTTCAAATCTGAAGTCGGCTCCCCATGCATGCACGACGCCATCCACCGCGCAAAGTTGCCGGAGGTATGGCCTACGCAGCGGGTGGCAGAAGGACTTGATTGAAGAAAATGACGGGAAAGCTAGGGGGGCATTTGCAAGGTTTCAAAAAGTTAAGGGTCAGAAAGTAATTATTAAGGATCATTTGGTAAAGTGGGTTAAGACGACCTTCTCTTAAGTCTAAATTTTGGTATAAGCCTAATTTGGACCTAAGGAATCCAATGGTGAAGTTGGATTTTAGGTTTGACCACGTTTGACTTGACATTTTGCACAAAAACCCAAATTAGGTTAGAAATTGGGTATGGACCTCAATCTTGGTCAAAATAAGTTCCAAAGGTCAAATTGAAGGTTATAAACCCTAAAGGATATTTTTCCATGAATTTTAGAGGGTTTAGTTGATTTTTATCTTGCCTGGAACCTTATGAATTAAAGTAGGTTTGTTTTAGAGTTACAGAATGTCATTTAATTCTCATATTGTCATAACCCTTTTCTGACCAAATCATCCCATTTTTTCCTTTATTAGGTTCACTTGACCTATGTCTAGACCCTTAGAAATCCCGTTCATGAACTGCAATGGTAAAATTACAGTTTTACCCCTTGTATAATGTTTTATTCTCTAATTAACAATTCCCTGATTTAGGCCTTCCCTTAGGTTATGTAGGAGCTTTTGTTCAATTTATTAGGTCAAAAACTGCTAGCTAGGGTTCATGATGAGGTTCTCATCAATGATTTTATCTGATTTTGATGTATGAATAAATATTCTGAAGCGAGAATTGGGAGTTTAAGTCATGACTGATGGTTCTGAAAGAAATTGTAGTCACTTTATTTGAATCAATTAACCAAGATTTCTATAATGGAATTACAATGGATTTTGGTTGATTTAGGTTTTGTAATGAAAGCCTTGGTATAGATCTAAAAGGGTTAGGCTTCTTTGTATTGAAAACATGTGTTGATACATGTGTATTTAGCTTTAAAGCAATATGCAAGTGTATTGGACAGTAGCAACTATACACTAGATTGGATGTAATGTTAATCATAATTCTAGTAAATCTTGATGTAAATAGAGACAAGATGAGTTTATAAAGTAGATCTTTATAGAACAAGCATTCATATACAGGTTTAAACCTTCTATGATCTTGAAGCAAGTTGTAATTCAAGTGCTAACACTGATTTACTTTTTTGTCAGTAACTTGAATGGGTATCATTTGTCCAAACAGTGATTTGTGCTTAATTTTAAAACTAAATTATGTTTAAATGTCTGGTATTGGTGATTATTCAATGTCCGGGTTTTCATAAGGTTGATATCCATTCTTTCCAACATTTTAGAAGACTTGTAAGGTCGGTGTTGAATGTCTAACCCATTTTTAAGGCCTTTTTCTAGATTTTCCATATAAATACATGAAAAATATAAAAATAATGTAAACAAATAAAATAAATGTGTATTGAGTTAGACTAGGATTAGTTTTAAGTGTTAGAGTTATTAGACTTAGGATTTGAGTGTGTTTGTATATAAAACACACTTACAGAAGTTTTACACTTTTGCAGGTTTAGAAATAAAATTTAAAAACAAAAACAAAATAAAAAGAGTCTTCTTCTCTTCTCCCTAACTTTCTCTATTTCTATAAAACATAAAAACAAAATAGAAAGTTGAAAAACTCAAAAATCCTATAAAAATACCTAGTGTATATAGTATAAATACTTATATATAATCATAAATTAGTTGTATATAGTAATTTAAACGTATGTATAATATGTAAATAACTTATATATCTATATTATTTATGTAGATATGTATTTATGTTAGTTATATGGTATAGTATTATATATATATATATATATATATAAGTTAATTAAGTATATTATTAAGTTAATGTACTTTAGATTAGTAAATTAATAAGCTAATGAAGTAAATTATGCTGTAATATTGTATATTATAATTTAAAATATTTTCAGTATATTTATGACCCTATTTATACTATAAAATATTATGTATACTGTATAATTATGTATATATTAATAAATCATGTATGTAAATGTGTAAGTACATAAATAAATAAGTAAAAAAATTAATTAAAAATCTATATTAATCTTAAAATTATGTAAATTAATTATATTAATATTCAATTGTACCATTAATTCATTAATTTATATTTTAATTAAGAAATCAACAATAAATTCAATGTGTATTTTTCACTAATTTTAACTAATTTTAAATATAATTATATAATTAATTAACCTAATGTAGCTATACTAATTAGAAGCCCTTTATATCAGCTTCAAGACCATGTAATTTAATTTTATATTAAGTTAATAATTAACCTTTAATTATGGGCTTCAAATTTGAAATAAACCATGTTGAGACATTAATTCCAGTGCAATTTTGCGCTTATAGCGCCACATCGGTATGGTAAATCGTTCATCGTTGTATTTAAGGAAATGTGTTTGTCCGTTTTCCTGTTGGTTTGATACTAGGGTGGCTTATTCCTGTTAATCTTGAACAAATATGTATAATTTGGTTCTATTTAATCTGTGTGGATCTGGTATTAAATTGGCATACGCGATACTCCTGTAGGGTTGAAATACTATCTTGGTACATTTGGATCATCCACATTAAACGCAAGTGCATTTAGTACGTTTTAGGCCTATGTTGTGTTCGGTGTGTATATATATACATACACATATGTTATATAAATTAGTGTAGTGTTAGCATTGAAGTGTTTATATATATATATATATATATATATGTTTAAGAGTAATATAAATAGAGTATTGTCTATATGTATTTGGACTTTTACTTTACCTTATTTTTGTAAATATGTTTTTAAGGTTTTTATAGTTAGAGATGTATATTTAGTAATAGGTATATGTATAGTATATTTATATAGTTAGTATTATAGGTGTATATATGTTATAGATATATAAGTTAGTTGGTATATATATACTTATAAATTGTAAATGTATTTGATGTATATTATTGGTGTGTATTAGATATAGTTAGTATATATTCTTTTTGTGCTATGTTGTATATAGTTTTAAGGCATTAATCATTGTGTATATAATTGGTTGTTTTTTTTGATAATGATGAACCTTTGAAGTGACCCACACAATCCTTTCAAGGTAAACTCCAGGGTCTCGTCCCACCCACCCACCGGGGAGTGTCGGACGGGGTAACCCAGCAGGCAACACCACCGCCTAAGCCTTATGAAGATGTGGGCAAGCATCAATTTCGAACTCGCGCACCCTGCTTAGGGAAAGCCTTACGGAGATGGGGGAACCTGACTAGGATACTCCTAACACCCTATATAACTGGTTGTTAACGCTTAGATATTCATGTACATGATTAACGAAGTTAATTTGAAATAGTTTTTGATGTCTTTAATCTTGTATGTATTCCATTAATTCATTCATTTTTGTATATAATTGACTTGGATTAATTAATTCCTTCATGCTTTCTTTTCTAATTTATTCTATTGTAAATAAAGTTAATATTTTGAGAATAACAGATGATTTTTGTATAATAAAGAATGATGTATATCAATAACTGACTCCCAATGAACAACTTGGAATAAAATTAGGAAAAATTGTATCTAAATAAATGACATCTGTCTGGATTGTGATATTATACTACGACACAATAATTAACCTTAATTAACTGGTGATCTAGATGGCACATCACATACATAGTCTAAGGCAATAGAAAATAAACTCTAAACTATTCTTGATCAATGTGGCCATCAACATCTCTATCAACATTCGAGCCATTCCATTTCAAGATCTTGTGTAGTAAACTCACAAAAATGCATTAGATTTAAAAGGATTTTGTTAACACCAAAACTTAGAAGAAAGAGGAACTAGGTTCCAACAACTTGTTCTCTTGTGAGCCAACTTATCCTTCACTTGTTTGTCAACCTAAACACTTACAAGTTGACCAACACCTAAGACATTGGTCGACCAAGTCGACCTATATTTAGATGTTGCTCAACCAACATTCACTTACCTTGGAACTTGATTAAACATTAATCAAAATTAATTTGATTTGACCCTAAGACTCCTTGACCCACAAACTCATTAGATGATTGGTAGTTGACCTACTACACTAATAAGCGTTGATTGTTTCTGTACAGAAGTCAAGTGAATATGCAAAGATTGAATTTCCAAGAACTCAATTGTAACTCATCCAAACCAACCCTTTAGTTGTCGATTTACTAAAGTTGAAGATAAGTCGACCAACAACTTAATAATTAGTCAGCCACTTCTTTGGGGAGTTCACCTACGACTATAGGTCCACCAGCCATTTTTTACTAATACTTGTAAGTCGGCCTCATTCCAATTGATGCTTCAATCATGCACTAATCAACGACCTCTATTGGTCAACCAACAATGCCTGACTATTATGTCTGCTCAACTTCCAGATTTTTTACCCGTTAGACTCTACAACAAATCACTCTCCAACAACCACATATTGTCTTGCTAAAACTAGCTAGAGTCTTCCTATCACATTTATAAATACCCAAGAAGAGTCCCTTTGCCACATGCAACCTAGAGCACTAATCTACACTCTAATACTCTCTCATGAACTCTTTAGTGAACTCCTTGTCCACAATTCTCCAACTAATCATTGAGAGCTCTCCTGATCAATGCTTCCACTTCCACTCTCCATTACAAGCGAATTATTTCATTTCTATAAAAGCTAATTTATATAATCTATAATTTGGGCTTTATAGGGATTTGTAATTTTCTTTTATGGATTTTTACGTAAATACCACTAAAATCTTTTGAAATTACTTAAATAATATTTAATTCACTATATTTACAGATATACCATTGAAAAGTTAATATTATTTTCATATTTGTCACTCCGTTAATCATGATCATTAAATTTAACGATTTTAGACTGAAATGTAATAGAAAATTATTTTTAGTCCTTAAATTTTTGTAGTCATTTTTTTTTTATTCTCAAATTTTATTTTTTTAATTTTCACCCCATCCCTCCCCTTCTCTCCTTGCCAATTTACCTCCCTTCCTCCTCACCTTTGATCACCTCCTCCACCCTCACTCTCCAACCTCCGACCACCTTCTCCACCCTCTCTCTCTAATCACCACCTCCTCCCCCCAAGGCAACGACCCTGCCCTCACCCTTTGTTATTTTCTCACCGTCTGGGATGGCACCCTTCTTCAACTTTTCACCGTCCATGATGACACCCTTCTTGGGCTTGTGATTGAAGAGGCACCTAAAGATTTTGTGGTGGTGGGCTTCGGGGAACTCTTTTTCGATGTCACCTTGGGAGGAGGAGGTGCTAGTTAGAGAGGGGGCAAAGGAGGTGGTTGAAGGTTGGAGAGTGGGGGTGAAGGAGGTGGTTAGAGGTGAGGAGGAAGTGAGGTGAACCGGTGAGAGGAGGGGAGGAGGGGGTGAAAATTTTAAAAAATAAAATTTGAGGATTGAAAAAAATTTTTAGGACTAAAAATAATTTTTAAGGATTAAAAAATAATTTTTTATTACATTTCAATCCAAATCGTTAAGTTTAACAATTATGACTAACGAATTGTCAAATACGAAAATGATGTTACTTTTTAAATTACATATTGTACATATAGTGAATTTAATGGTATGTAATTAATTTTAAAAGATTTTAGTGACATTCACGTAAAAATCACTTTCTTTTATTTTGTTGTAAGTGTGTTCTCTTGAGTTTAATGTGGTGTGCTTTAGTAGATTTGATTGATTTAATTGATCAGAAAAATTCTAAGTAAAGGAAACTTAGGTAGTGATTTTTACCTTTGCACGTTTTTCACTTAAAATACCTTTTATCTATTATGGTGATTTACTTGTGTTGCAATTTAAATTTATTTTTAATTTTATCTCATACTATTCACCCTCTTTTAGTACATATTTTCATTAGGTTATAAGATTAGAGTTCGGACTAAAACTAGGTTGGATTTTAATTTTATTTTCTAGACTTATGTATTTGGTTGGTAAGAGAGATATTTTTGGTATTGTACTTTTCTTGGACGTTTGAACTTTCTCTCTCTAGCTAGTTTTGGTTAGTTGATTGCATTGCTTGCTTGTTAAATAAAATTGAAAACTTGCACTAAAAAAAATCATTCTAATTAGAAGTACATGGTATGATTGGATTTTGCCTTTACTTTTTTCTATTTTCTATCAAATTGCATTTGAGAGAGTAAGGTAAGCATCCCTATTCCTCTTAAGCTATCTGTTCATGCATTGAATTTCCTATCCTTGCATTGGGCTAATTTCTCAAGGAAATCGAATTTTCATTTGTTTGGAACTAAGAGATTTAAGAAGTGGAAACCCTTAAAACTATAGCTAATTAAAAGAACTCGATGAATAAGAATGCCGTAGAAAGGATCTCCGAGGAGGACAACATCGATGCCATCCTGCGGAGCATACAAAAAGAAGAGGCTAAGAAGAAGGAGGTTCAGGTGGAAGATGATGTGCCTGCCCCTTCTCCTTGGTCGAATTGCTTGGTAGATTCGCGTCGGTCGTTTTGCCTGATATCAACCACCCGGAAGGTGCTCGACGAAATGCCCAACCGACACCAGCGGGCTTAGGGGTCGAGACTCGAATTTGGATTTGACGAAGGGATGACCTCGCGTGGTGATCAGCGTGGTAGAGGCGGAGGGTGGTCTCGTGGCTGGTATGACCATCGTCGCCCACCTTGGTGGGCCTCTCGAAGAGATGATAGAGTGGGTGGTCCTCGTGGTCGGACGAGTAGGGATGGGGGAAGTGGAGTCCTACCGATGTAGGGAGCGGGGCCATTTATGGTTGAATGTAGGAATGCTGTGGTGTGCTTAGCGTGTGGGGGCATCAGCCATTAGAGGGCACCTGTAAACAACGCCAACAAAATGGGCCTATCGCTCCCAATCGTTATGCTGCTGATAAGGATTTCCGTGGGAGGGTTCGTCCACCATCGGCCCCCCCAACCAATGTTTGATATTGAGATTCCACTGTCAATGGAGGTCATGGCTGCGGAATCCCTCTTGCGAAACGCGCTCATTGGTGAGCTCGTGACGGGAATCGCTTCTTTGGATAATCTTCATCAGATGGTCGGGTCCATGCCTCTCCTTTCTTCAACGTGAAAGATATCCTACCTGAGTACCACTAGATTCCTTTTATTTGGGTTGGGCGACAAAGATGTGGATGCATTTTGATTCCGAACATCCACCTTGGGCGATTTGGTGGTGATGTGGCGTCTGGTTTCACCTTTCGACGGGGCTTTGAATGAGCACCCTCATCAACAGGTAGCTGTTCAACGAGATCTGGTGGAGGTCTCGGGTCTCCCTCTCCTTCTTCGGTCGACGGCGATGGTTAGGCAGATTGTCTCCAAGTTTGCCTTGTTGAAGGAAGATGCTGTGGTCAGCCTTGAGGAGGGTGATGGGCAGACGGTCTCTGTGGAGGCAAAACTTCATCAGGGAGGACCTATGCTTGGGAAGATGGTTGTTCGTTGTAGAGGTGGCTCATGGCTCTTGCACCTCAAGGTTTCCCCTTTTCTCAACCAGGTTGAATCTGATGATGCGCGACGGTCTTATGCAGAGGTGGTTGGGACGCCACACTGGAAGGTTGTCAATGCTGATGGTAAATCAAGTGGTGGTTCGGGTAATGGGTTGAAGAAACGCAAGGAACCGCTATAGGAACCTCCGATACATCATATTTTTCCAATGGAAGAGGCTAAGGATTCGACAGGGAATGTTGCACTGGCTGCGCTAAATAGTTAGGGAGTTGTGCCTTCAGTGATGATGGATGGGGAGAACCATTTTCAGAATGGGGCCGTGACTGATCTTGAGGAGAAACGACGACGGGGGGGTTGGTGTTGGTCATAAGTTCATTGCCAAAAGTGTTGGAGGTGGTACCATGTAATGTGGGCTCCTCTTCTCGTAGTGGTGGTTCGTCATGCATCAAAGGGAAGCATAGTTCGCGGAACCGTTTAGCTCCCAGGATGCAGAGGGTCGATGACGATGACATCGCCAGGTTGTTGGGAGTCGAACGCACAACCACTGTAGCGAAAGGGGACTGTCTTGCTCCATGATGAGGGTATTGTCGTGGAATGTGCATGGGTTATGCGATGGTGCTTGACATGCGTCACTGGTTAGGTACTCGCGCGAGTGGAACGTTGATTGTACTTTGATACAAGAGACCTATGTTGATAAGGAGGGGGTTCACATGTGGCATCCCTTATTACTTGGCAGAACAGCTGTTGTCCAAGCGGTGCATGCTATTGGACTTGCTCGCGGCCTTGGTGTGTGGTGGAGGAAGGACTTGTTCCATCTGGATGATATCCACGTGGGACGATATGTTGTGACATGTCGTTTTTGGAGGGTATGTGATGATCTGTCTATTTATATTTCATATATTTATGGCCCGTGTCTCGTAGGGGATAGGCCTTCACTATGGAGAGAATTGGGTGAAGCTTGTCCAATGTAGTGCTTGGTTGTTAGGTGGTGATTTCAATTCCACCCTTGCTTCTGATGATTGGCCTGATGGTAGGATGGATTCCTCCATGTGGGGTTTCCAATCTACGATTGTGGATCTATAGCTAGTTGATCTTCCTATGTCGGGGGTGACATACACAAAACGGAATGGTAGTGGGCAAATGACGAGGCTTGATCGATTTTTGTGCAATGTGGCTTTCTTGGAGGCCTTCCACTTGGCCAGTGTGATCGCTTTAGAATGGCCTTTTTCGAACCACACCCCCATTCTTTGGTATAGTGGAGATGGGATTAAACTTGGATCTTATTTCAAGTTTCAAAAATCCTGGTTGAATGAACTTGGCTTTAGAGAGATAGTTTCCTTGTGGTGGTCTTCTTGGTAGGAGGTGGGCACTGTGACATAGAACTTGGCTACCAAGTTGAAGGCACTTCGGTTGGTTTTATAGGAATATAAGAAATCAATTCATGTCACTAGATCCATGAGGAGGAAGGTAGCTATTGAGGGGACGCAAACCCGTGATGTGATGGAAGAGGTGACTCCGTTGACTGATGAGGAGTTGATGCAACGCAAAAGATACTAGGACATTATTGCTAAGGAGGATCTGCAGAGGGAGATTGATTGGAGGGAGTGTTCTCAACAGATGTGGCTAGAAGAAGGTGACTCCAACACTAAATTTTTTCATGTAGTGGCTAGCTTTAGAAGAAGGTTTAAGCTCATCTCTTCATTGCATGTTGGGAATGAGAGAGTTACCTTCCCTCTTGATATATGTGTTGAAGCCAATAGATATTTCCAGGAGGTGACAATGGTTGGGTTGAGAGGTGGTTAGCACTTGGCCTCCTTTGACATGCTCGCTTGGGGGAAGAGGAGAGCCATTCTTTGACCAAACTAATTGTGGAAGACAAAGTGGTGGCCGCGCTGAAGGGGTTTAAAGCCAAAGGCTCTTCGAGACTAGATGGTTTTCAAAGTATTTTTTAACAAAGAATTTTGGTACGTGGTTAAATATGATGTCTTGAAGGTGATTGATGAATTCCAGAAAGATAACTTTGGATTTGAAAAGCTTAATAGATCACTTCTTTTTCTTTTGCCAAAAAAATAGGGTGCTAAATCTTTATCTGATTTCCAGCCTATTTCCTTGTCAAACTCTATATATTTGATTATTGGGAAGGTTCTTACTAATTGTCTTTGTAAGGTTACGTAGAATTTGATTAGCCCTATCCAATCTACCTTTTTGAAAGGGCACTCCCTCCAAGAATTGTTCATCTCGGCTCAGGAAATGGTCTCAAGGTGGGTACGGAGGAAAAAGGCCTTCCTGTGGAAAGTTGATTTTTCTAAAGCATATGATTCGATTGTGTGCCCTATCTTTGGGAGGTCTTCCATCGTTAAGGTTTTCCTGGTATCTGGATTTAGTGGCTGAAGAGATGTATCACCATGTCCTCTTTCTCTCCTCTTAAAAATGGCAGGCCTACTGGAAAGTGGCTACAACCATTGAAGGGTGTTCGGCAAGGGTGTCCTATAGCCCCCTTGTTTTTATTTTAGTGGTGGATACGCTTTCTCATTTTGCTTTCAAGGCATGTGCTGGGGAACTTATTCATGGCTACACCCTTTCATTACTACGTGCGCTGACATCGATCCTTTAGTATGTTGATGATATGTTTTTTTTTTTTATTGAGGGTGGATGTAGTGAGGCTTGTGGAAGCTTATTGTTGATATCTTTGGGGAAATCTCATGTCTCAAGATTAATGGTTCTAAGTCCTCCTTGGTCTATTTTGGTTTGGAGCCTCAAGTCATGTCCTCATTGTTTACCATTCTTTAGACACCCTTACTTAGCCTTCCCATTTGTTACTTGGGACTTCCTCTACGAGGTAAGAAAATGAAGAGTTTTGACTGGACTGAGTTATATGAGAAGATCTCTATTCGCCTTTCTAGGCGATGTGGAAAATTTTTATCTATAAGGGGTAGACTTTGTTAGTTCAACCTCTCCTAAATAATGTTTTGATGATTTTAAAAAATATTAGTAAAAGAAATAAATACTGGACATACCATATTTTTCTGTCATAACACCATTGTAGGTTCCGCCATGTTACGACCCAGTTCCCGGATCCCTACAAGACCCGAGACCGGCTCGCCCTCGAATAATCCCAAGACCTAGTCGTCCAACGAGAAATAACCAAAAGCAGGAAAATAAACCACATTCACACATGCAATATAACTAAGTAAAAGGAAAGAACGAAGCAGTAAAGAAAGTATAACAGTCTCAAAATAGTAATACATGCCACTACAACAACAACAAGAAACAGAAAGTAACGAGAATAGCAATTTGAAGTCTAGTACTCACAACCAAAACAGAAACAAAGAACTGGAAAAGAAACAACTATGGCTGGGCTCGGCTGGTGTTTACAGCGCTTGATCGGGTTTTAAGTAAGTCACATTGTAGTACAGTCGAAAAAGCGTTGAAAACAAATAAGAATTTTTATTACTCGAATGTTCAATTCGAGGTCGACCACAGGGAGCAAATGGAATTTATTCACTAATCTCAATCAATGTAATTTGAACACTTAAAGTTACTCAAAATCTAATTCAGGAGTTTATGAATACTGAATTGTAGCAATAAAAGAGAAATTGAATTAGATGTAAAAATATTTGACTCTTCTTTTAGTTTGTTCTCTTCTCTTTCTCTTCTTCCTTTCTTTGGTTCTTCTTTCCTTCTCTACCTTCTCCTTCTTGGCTTCTCTTCTTCTTTCTTTCTTTGACTTTCTCTTCTCTGACTTTATCTCTTTCTACTTTAGCTGTGCCTTCTTTCTTCTTCCTTCTTTTCTTTCCTTAGCTTTCTTCTTTCTTCTTTTTCTCTCTGACTTTGGCCTTCTGACTTCTCTTCTTCCTTGATTTTTTTCCTTCAGCTTTGCCTTTCCCTTTTCTTCAGCTGCACCTTCTTTGCTACGTGCTTCTTCTTCCTTGTCTTCTACCTTCTCTGCCTTTCTTCTTCAGTTGCACCCTTCTCTGCTACAGTGCCTTTGCTTTTCCTCCTTAGCTTCCTCAACTTTTAGCCCTTTGCTTTTCTTCTTCTTCCTTGCCTTAACTTCCTTAGCTCCTTCCTTAGCTCCTCTGCGGCTACAGCTTCCTCTCCTTCTTCCTTTCCTGCACACAGAAGTGCAAAACCTACCCCTACCCTCCCTGCGTACACTCTCTCTCTATTTCTCTCTTGGGTTCGCTCTCCCAGAGCCAGCCAATAGGGTATTCGGGTCGGGTTGCACGCACCCGGGTCCAGGCGCATCTGCGTGGGTGGTGCGCGAGGAGTGCTGGGTAAATGGGTCAGGCAGGCCAGGTCTACAAAGCGTGGGTCGCGGACGAGGCGGGTGAGCGGGCGAGGGGACCTCCCCCCGTGATCTGAGGCGACATGGTAGAAACACAAAATCAATATAAATGACTCACCGCACTCTTAAATTTCTGAGGTGGGACTAAAAGTCCCACCCACTTCGCTCGCGCACCCGCAGGGGTTCTCTGTCTAATTGTTGTAGCTGGGCTCTCTCTCAAGGCCGTTCTCTGTCTGGATGTGTGCGCACACTCCTTCCGCGTCACCTGGGCCTGTTCACCTGGAGCGTAACACCTAAGTTGAAGCTTGCGAGCTCCTTCGAGCCAGCGCTAATGGCGGCGGAGGCTTAGACCTATAATCACTCAATACGGCCTTGCGGCCTCATTAAACCACATGGGGAGCTTCGCCGTGGCACGGCAAAGGTGTCTAGGTGGGTGGCTGGCCGCAGGGCGGCCTAGGCGTGCGTGCCTAGGTCGCTTTGTGGCTGTGAAAGTGGGTTTGGTCGAGGGGCAAGTGTGGAGGTGTTGGCGGTCGATGGAGATGTGGATAAGGATCAGTGGATGATGGTGGAGGTTTTGAGGGTCTAGTGAGGTGTGTGGAAGCATGGAGTGATGGATGCACCTTCGCTGGTGGTCAGCCAGAGATGAGAACAATGGTGGTGGTCTACAGTGTCGAGGGGTCGAAAGTAGAAATAAAGAAGGGGGAAATGAAGAGAGGAGAGAGGGGAAGAGATTTAACCTAACTAAGTGGATGAAAGGGGACAGGAGGGCGGCTAGCCGTACCTACCGCCGCTGGAGAAGAAGATTCCAGTAGAGGGAGAACGGCGACAACGAAGGGGCCTTTGGCGCGTGCGTAGGTATGGCACGACGCGGGGTAAGGTGGTGAAGACGTCTCTGCCACTGGTATTGTGGCAGAGCGATGAGAAGGAGGGGGAGGAGTCGCCGGAGCCTGCTGGCCACTTGGTCGGAGGAGAAGAGATAAAGTTGGAGGGTTTTCTCTAGCCAAGTCAAGCTGGTTTTGAGCGGCCGGAGATGGGGGTCCTTTTATAGGTACTGGTAGAGGCTCTTGTGCTTGGAAGGCAAGATTCCGAGCACAAGAATCCTCGCCGAAGAAGGAATGTGAGAGATACCCATATCTCTCGTGCATTCACACGAGAGATTGGGTGCGAATCAGACCTTAGAATTACGTTCAGATAAAAGGGAATTCCTCAGAGAATCTCCCTTTCAAATTTGAGAGATCTCCGAGGAATCAGGGAGCAATCCTCCTTGAATCCTCGCTGGAGTAGGATTACTTCACTTTAATGGCAGGGGGACCTAATTGCAAATGGTGGCGAGGAAGACAGGGGGGTCTGCGCAATGATTTTCAAAAGTTAGGGGTCAAAATGTAATTAGGTGGACTGTTTTGCAAAGTAGGTCAAGGTGACCTCCCTTTAGGTCCAAATTTTGGTACAAACCTAATCTGGACCTAAGGAAACCAATGGTGAAGTTGGATTTTAGATTTGACCACGTTTGACTGGATATTTTACCCAAAAACCTAAATTATGGCAAATAATTAGCTATGACCCCTATTTAGTTCAAAATGGGTTCCAAAGGCCAATTTGAAGGCTTTAAACCCTAGGGGATATTTTTTTCATGAATTTTAGAGGATTTATTTAATTTTTATCCTGACTAGAACCTTGTTGAATTGAGTTTATTTTAGGGTTACAAGATGTCATTTAATTCTTAGATTGCACAAGAACCCATTTCTGATTGAACCAACCCACTTTTTATCTTGTTAAGACCATTTGACCTATGTTTAGCCTTTGGAAAATCCCGCTGATGTACTGCAATGGTAAAATTGCAGTTTTACGTTTTGTTTCATGTTTTCTTCTTAGAACAGTTATTCCTTAAATTAGGCTCTTCTCTAGGTTATGTTGGAGCTTTTGTTCTCTTTCTCAGGTCAAAATGAGCTAGTTAGGATTCATGATGGTGTTATCATCAACTGAGCCTAGCTCCCTCTGCAGTCGGAAACTCGGGCTGCTCAACTCCTGGTCCTGAACAGGGTTACGAAAAGACGGAGTCAGCGAACGCTAAGTAGAGTGGTGTTTACATTATTTATGTGCAAGTAAAGTAAAACAACATGCATGTTTATTCTCATTTCTATTTATTTCATTATGTAATTCTGGTTCATCTATTTCTCAAAGTATCCAAGTATTTCTTGATCTTGCATGTTCCTCGTGGGAATGATCTTGATTGCAGTCTTTTCCGTGGAGTAGAAGGTACACGTGGTGCTCTCCTAGCTGAGAGAGTCCCCCGTGGTAGTCCTACACCTAGTCAACCACCTTGAGGTCACTGTTGAGATGTAGCGGTGACTACGGCACGCGTAATAAGCGCATGGGTAGCTACCCATCACTCGCACGTAGTCAGTCATTTCGGCTAATGGGTACGCCCAAAGTACAACACGGAACAGTATAGGGCATTGCCCTCTCAGAATAGGGGTCTTGCCCCTCATAACCAAATAGGGGTCTCGCCCTTCCATAGTCCGCGTACCCTCATCCGACTACCCCGGTTTACCCAAAGGTCCTAACAAAGTCAGCGTAGGGTGGTTAACTGAACCTCGGGCCCAGTGAGGTGGCTAGCTCCCTCCCTACACTAGTAGCACGCCGCGATACCATGTACGCGAGGGCCAACAGGAGTCGGTGTAGAGTAGCCAATCTTAATCCCGGGTCTCAACCCAAGGGAGGCTAGCTCCACTCTACTCTAAAAGGGACAGTTGCTCTCTTTGGTACCGCGTACACAAGGGCCAGCATACTTCCTGTCTACATTCCAGATTCCTTTCATACACAGGAGTTCTACTCCTAATTCCCCGTAGAATTCATACTCATATTCATCTCATTTATCCATATTCAGATCTCATGTTTCATAACTCATTCATCATCCATATACAGGCAGCTCGTGTTTTCATAATTCAGTTCTCAATAATAACATGCAACTTGTGGTTTCACAGTTCATTTTCTCATTTACATACAGGTTGCTCGTATTTTAACATGCATCTCAAAATTATAATAAAGGCATTTGCTAGCAATTTATCTTAACCATGCATTCAAGTAAACAGTACAGCTCAAACAGGCTCATTCATTTCTACCCTAGGGTTCATTCCACATCCTAGAGTTCAATCCGATTATTCCAACCCAGTACATTCTTATTTAAATATTAACAACTAAATTAAACCACTCTACCGGGTATCACCGGAGGAATAGGGTCCTGTGCCGCATATCTCGTTGTCTTTGTGGGTCCTGAACACACCATCGGCTGGTAACTTGTACCAGCGACTAATATACATTAGACGAGATCAAAACAGTAGATACTCAACACGAACACATGGAGGAACTCGAGTGAAAAACAACGGTACTTCATTTGTGGAAATCTGATTCTGTTTGGGCCTTAGGCCAAAAATGCGATTTCTGACCAAAATCAGACATTTGGGACTAGTCCCAGACGTCTTAAAAGACATCAAAACTCACCTTACCCTTCCTACGGCTGATTCAGACATCCAGACTCCCTTTGCGATCATCTGAGGGCAGTTCCAGACGTCGGACAAGGTCTATGGTCATCTGGAAGTACCTCCGGACGTCTAGCGACGTGATTAAATGTCCAGAAGTACTTGGCAAAGTGCACCGCGTGCCTTCTCAAAGCCTGCACCTACGTACGAGCACCAACAGACACAATGGTCAGCCGATATACCCTGCACTACGATCTGCATGGCGGAAGAGTAGCGCAGGAAGATACGTACCTCGCGATATTGCACTTTCAGACGTCTGGCCTCAGCTCCAGATGTCCTAGTGCCTCTCCAGTCGTCTGGACTTCACTCTAGACGTCTGATACTGGAAAACTTCCAGTACCAGAATCTCCTCACAGTTCGCCCCGCTCGCACTTCCGCCCATAGCGACAGCTCTAGCAGTTGCAGGAGCTTGAGCAGCTCCTCACCAGCGTCCTCCTCTCTCCCACGACTCCTCCTCGAGCTCCACCGAGCTTTCGCGGCCATCGTTCTCCCTCACTCTTACTCCCTCGCACTCTCTCGCTCTCACTCCTCCCCACTTTCCCCTTGCCGATGGCTCTCCTTCCTCGCCACGGCTGCAGCAGAGACGGGAGGGGGACGTGGCTGTCACGGGAGAAGGTGGAGGTGGCGGTGGCTGAAGTGGTGTGAGGGGTGAAGAAGGAAGAGGTGAGGGGTTTATATAGGAGGGGAGTTAGGGTGAGGGTGAGGGTGCGGGGATAGAGTAAGGCCTCTGCGTGCTGCCCGTGCGTAGAGCGCAAAGAGCAATACAAAATTTCCCACTTTCAGACGTCCGGGCACGTGTCCAGACGTCTGGACAGACGTCTGACTGAAACCCCATACGTCTTATCCGGCTAAAAATGTAACGGGTCATTACATGCCATTTCAAAATTAAAGTATTGAAGAATGAAGATGTGTCTTATGTCTAGGTCTTAGGTTTTATTATAAAGATTTACAAGAGTTGTAATTTTCAATTTATTAAGTCTAGAAAGAACCCCAAAACAAACATATATAATCACTAGACTTGGTCTCTCAACACTTAGGAAAAATTAAAAATAAACCCAACTTAGAGACGCACATTAGACGTCTGGACACCTTCCCAGACGTTTGCTATCTCAGTATAAGTCATCTGATCGTCTAATTAGACGACCAAACTGTTGACAGCAAATTTTCGTCATTTAAAAATACACGTCATAGTATAGCAATGAAAATCGAATTAACATTTAAAATTTATAAACTCGAGAAATGTGAGTTTCCGAAGTCGTTCACAGGAAGCAAAACAATTGCAATTCAACCACTAATCAAGTAATAGAAATGAGCACTAATTGTCGTAACACTTTGTCGTGTTTTTAAATTAGTCTTGTTGTAGTTGAAAAAGAGTTATAAGCAATTACAATTTTATTACTCGAAAGTCAAAATTTTCCGAGGTCGAACTCAGGAAGCAAATTGGTATTTTAGAAGCTTAAGAGCACAACTCTCAATTTAAAAAGCAATAGCCAATTCAATCAAAATTAAGAAGTAATGTCAATGTAGAAATAATGCCCAAAAATTGGACGTCTGATAAAAAATCATACATCTTAAAAAGTTTTGCTACAGTGTTAATTTTTTGCCTGCTCTTTCTCTCTTCTTTCTTCTTCTCCTCTGCGACTGTGCTTCTTCTGCCTTCTTTGGCTTCTTCTTCTTCTTTCTTCTTTCCTTGCCTTTTCCATCTACTTAGCCACTCCTACTTCTCTCTTTCTTCAGCCCCTGCCTTCTCTGGCTTCTTCTTCTTCTTTCTCTTCTTTCTCTTCTTTCTTCTTCTGCAGCTAAGTCCCCTTCTTCTACAGTCTTCTTCTGCTGCGCCTTCCTCTTTCTTCTTCTCTCTTCAACAGCTACCTTCTCTTCCTTCTTCTGCGGCTTCAGTCTTCCTTGCTAAGTCCTTCAGCTCCTTCCTTGGCTTCTTCTTCTTCTGCAGCTCTTCTTCCTCTTCTTTCCCGCAACTGCTTCCTCCTCCTCCTTCCCTGCACAACACCACGTAGCAAAACCTACCCCTACCCTCCCCCGTGTCACTCTCTCTCTGCTTCTCTCTTCGCTCTCTCAGAGCCAGCCGGGTAAACGGGTCGGGTTACTCGTGCCTGGGTCCAGGCGCACCGGCATGGGTGGTTCGCGAGGAGTGCTGGGTAATCGGGTCAGGCAGCCAAGCCCATGGAGCGTGGGTCGTGGACGAGGCAGGTATACGAGCGAGGGGACATCACCCCGTGTTCGGAGGCAACGAAGAGAAAACACAAAATCAATTTAAGTCGCTCACCTACGTTGAAAACCACCCGCTTCTTCGCACGCCCGCAGGGAGGTGCTTTGCTCAATTGCTACTGCTGCGATCGATGAAGGCTTCGATTACTAGGTGCGTAAGAATCGTGGAATGCTTCCGCACACCTGGGACTCGATCTCCTGGAGCAGGGTGACCTGGAGCGAGTTGGCGAGTAAGCTTTGCTCTTGCTCCAATGGCGGCAGGGGGTCAAGACCTGCGATCATTGAACATGGCCTTTCAGCCCCATTAGAGCACACAGGTAGCTTCACCATGGCACAGCGAAACTGAGGTGGGGGGTGGTGTGGCGTAGAATGGCCTAAGCGTGTGTGCCTAGGTCAGACTGTGACCGTGTGTGTGGATTTGTTCGGGGAGAGTGGTGGGTGCGAATGGCGGTCAATGAAGAGGTGGGTGATGATCAGTGGATGATAGTGAAGCTTCTGTGGTTGGTGGCGAGGCGTGTGGGAGCGTGGAATGCTGGTTGCTCCTTCGTCGGTGGTCAGCCGGAGATGAGGAAGGCGAAGTTGGTCTGTGGTTGTTGGGGGTTGTTTTGGGAAATAAAGAGGAGGAAAATGAAGAGAAGGAGAGGAGGGACTTATCTGTGGTGATTCGAGCGAAGGGGAGGCAAAGGGGTGGGTGGTGCATATCTACCGTCGCCGGAGATGAAGGCCCTGAGATGGAGAAGCAGCGACGACGAGGAGGTCAGAGAGACTCACGCGGGTACGACGTGACACGGAGGAACAAGGTGGAGATGACTCAGCCATTGGTATGGTGGTAGAGCGACAAGAAGAGGGAGGGGAATGTTAGTTCAACCACTCGTATATAATATTTTGATGATTTTACAAAATGAAGAAAATGAAATAAAAAATAAATAAATAAAGCATAGCATATTATTTTCTCTCTGTAATAACATATTTGCAGGATTTCAAAAAACTTTCCAAGACGGGAGATTAAAAGCGTAAAGACGAGTAGCATAAGTATTAGGTCTTAGGCTTTTTCATGTAAACTTTCAAAGGTTGTAATTTTCATTTTATTTGAGTGTAGAAATATTGTAAAGAGCCCCCGAACAAAACCTATAAATAGCTAACTTAGGCTCTCTACGCTTAGGATAAATTAGAAAGAAAAATCCAACACTTATACTTTTATCAAACGTCCAGGACAAATGCCAGACGTCTGATTTTCCACTTTAAGACGTCTGACATGTGTATCAGACGTCTAATTTCAAAGATTTCTGCCTTTGTTCATCTCCTCATAAACATCAGTCGAAGGACTTCACTTTCAGACGTCGATAACCTTTCACAGACGTCTGATTCTTTACCCAGACGTCCTCATACTAACCGTTAGACCTTGTGTAGGAAAAAGAATTTCCAGACGTCTGGACACAATTACAGACGTCTGCCTTTGAACCGTTGGCCATGATTTTCTGTGCGTATCTCTCTACGGCCACATAATCTTTTGGCAGAAGGAGGAAGGAAGAGTATTTAGGTTTCCAGACGTCTGGTAATGTTATCAGACGTCCATAACGACGTCCGATCCTCTAAACCTAGAACCCTGTTTGGATCTGATGATAACAGGAACGAATGCACCATTCATTAGACGTCCAATGAAATAAGCAGACGTCTTAGGAGATAATATCAGACGTCCTTCCTTTGATCCAAAAGAGTCAGTTAAGGGTGTCCTGCAATATTAGACGACCATAGGAAAAATCAGACGTCCTGTAAGACGTCTGATAATACAATTAGACGTCTGATGCTGCTGTCAGACTCATCATTACCCTGATTTTGTGTAGATTTCGTCCTAAACTCTTGGGATTTGTTTCCAACGGCTAGAAGAGCTCTCCCAAGTGTTCTTGAAGGTTCGAAACTTGCCTATAAATAGACTACAACTCCTCTTAGGCAATACACACCTCTTGAGATACAATTTCATTAGAAAAATCTCTTGCTCACTACTCTAAAGCTCCATCTTGCCCTTGTGCTGTGCTAATACTCTGATCAAAGGGCAAATACATACTCCTGGCTCGCTCTGTTCTGCAAATCATCAGGGAGTTCTTTTCATGCTTAGTAGATAAGAAAGCAACTAAATTATTGGGGTGCTCTATAGGTGTTATTTTTACTTCTTAATTTCTGTACTTTGGGTATCCGGTCTGTCGGGTCCCCGTCTCTTCATTTTGAAGAGAGAAACCTCCGTTTAGGGATCGGAGGTGGGAATTGTAATTGAGGTACACTACCCCCGTTTAAGTAGTGTGGTTAGTGGATTGATCACCTTGTGATCGAAAATCCTAAGTCAAGAGATTGGCTTAGGTGGTGGTTTTCACCCATCTTGGGTTTCCACCTAAAAATAATTGAGTATATTGTGTGATTAAATTTTTTGTATTACAATACTCTATAATTTCACTATTCACCCCCCCTCTAGTGCAATTTCATTTGGTATCAGAGCAGGCTTTCCGCCTACAGGTGTAACATCCGCGGAAAGATCACATGGAGGGGAAGGCCATTTCCACAAGCAGATTGGAGGAGCAATCCACCACTCGACCACCACTCTTCGAAGGAACCAACTACACTTACTGGAAGCTGAGAATGAAGATGTGGCTTCAAGCCAACGATTTCTCCATTTTGGAAAAATGCGAATCCGCATACGTCATTCCTGAGAAACCAGAAACAGGTTACACAGTGGAGCAAATCCATCACCTTGGACTGAATGCCAAGGCAATGAACTCACTCTACTACGCTCTCAGCTCGGAGGAATTCAACCGCATCAGCCAATGCGAAACTGCCCACGAGATCTGGAGAACCTTGGAGGTAACTCACGAAGGTACATCTAAAGTTAAATCCTCAAAGATAAACTTGTTATCGCAGGAATTCGAAGCCTTCTCTATGAAGGAGAATGAAAAACTTGGGGACATGTACACTCGATTCACGTTAATCGTGAATAACCTCAAGTCTTTGGGAAAGACATTTATAAAGGGGGAGCTTCAAGGGAAACTCCTTCGCTCCCTTGGACCCGAGTGGGAGCAAAAGGTAACGGCAATAGAAGAAGCCAACCAAGTAGAGGATCTAGACATGGAAAATCTACTTGGGAATCTCATGGCTTACGAATAAAAAATGGAGCAAAAGAAGAAATCAATCTCATCGGAGCCAAAGAAGAAGACCTTAGCCTTCAAAGCTACTTCGGATGATGAGGTAAGTACCGATGACGAAGAATTTATTTTATTAGCTAAAAAGTTTAAAAAGTTTCTCAGAAATAGAAGAGAGATCAAGGGAAGGAAAAGAGAAGAAGATCCTCTAATTTGCTATAATTGCAAAAAGAGAGGTCACATAAGGAAAGATTGTCCCTTACTCAAAAGGGATGATGAGAAGAAACCCAAGAAGCCTTCTGACTACAAGAAGATCTCCAGACCAAAAGGATTCAAGAAGAAGGCGTTTCAAGCAACGTGGGATGACTCCACCTCCGAAGAAGAAGAGGAGGAGGAAACAAATGAAGAAACGGCATGCTTGGGATTAATGGCAACAAATGATGGTTCTGAGTCAGAATCTGAGGAACCTGAGGTAAACTCCTATTCTTTAGATGAATTACAAGATGCCTTTGATTCACTATATGTAGATCTTAAGAAAACAAAAACCCAGAGCAAGGCTTTAAAAGAAGAAAACCTAGAAAATAAGAGATTAATCAATGATCTTGAAGAAAAGAATCTAATTCTTACAAAAGAAACCACTGCTTTAAATATGCAAATAAGAAATCTAATGACTGAGAAAGAGTCATTAACAAATGATTTGTATACAGCAATGAGTGAACAAAAATTTTTAGATAGAGAAGAATTACTCGACAAAATCCATGTGCTTGAAAAATCAAACTCCTTTAAAAAGGATGAAAATGGCTTACTTAGAGTAGAAATTAGAGCATTAGAAGATAAACTAGACATAATGAAAATAGAGATAAATCATCTCAAAGAAAAGTCGAACGAACTTCTTGAGGACCTATCCAAATTTACAAAGGGGAAAGATAACTTGGACAAACTCATTGCCCATCAAAAACCTTCCTCAAGTAAGTTTGGATTAGGCTTTTATGAACCTAGTCAAAGTGAGCCGAAAAAGGATCCTCCTCTAAAGGAGACCACTAACAAATACGGATCCACTTTACAATGGATACCGAAAAGACAACTCTCACTTTGTTTTGTAGGGATGAAAGGACATCATAATGTCAAAAATTGGATATACAAAATGAAGGATGGACGACTCAAACTAGAAAGACCTATAGAAACACCAAGTCACCATCAAAGATCTTTTGTAGGAGGAAGAAGGTCTACAAGGAGGAAAACAAGGAGACCACCACCACCAAGGAGGCCGATGGGTGATGGACTCCGGATGCTCCAAACATATGACAGGAGACAAGCGCCTATTTTTGGACCTCCAACCTACGGATGGAGGAACAGTTACATTTGGCAACAACCACAAGGGCCATATTATTGGCCTTGGTAAAATAGGTAACCCTCTCTCTCACATCTCAAATGTTTCTCTAGTTAAAGGACTAAAACATAATCTTTTAAGTGTAAGTCAAATATGTGATAAGGACTTTAAAGTAGTGTTTACTTCTGAAATGTTTGAAATTATGCATGCATTAACCAATGAAACACTTCTTAAGGGAACTAGATTTAAAGACATTTATGTCGTAGAATTTGATAAAAATGGCACTTATGAATGTCTTGTAGCAAATGATGAGTTAAGTATATGGCATAAAAGACTAGGACATGTTCATATGAAGCTGGTTCAAAAATTAGCTAAACATGAACTAGTCCAAGGTCTTCCTAAAAGAAAATTTTTAAATGAGCTTATTTGTGATTCATGTAAATTAGGTAAGATTATAAAATCTAGTTTTAAACGCAAAGAAGTTATATCCACATCAAGACCTTTAGAACTACTTCACCTAGATCTGTTTGGACCAACAAAATATGAGAGCCTCAGTGGATGCAAATATTGCCTTGTAATTGTAAATGATTTTTCGAGGTTTTCATGGGTCTCCTTCTTGAGATCTAAAGAAGGAGTGTTTTCCATCTTTTCTATTTTTTGTAGGAAAATTCAAACTGAAAAAGGCTACCAAATCACTCGTATCCGTAGTGATCATGGAGGAGAGTTTGAAAATTCCTTGTTTGATGATTTTTGTCAAGAGCATGGTATTGCTCATGAGTTCTCTTTTCCTCGAACACCTCAACAAAATGGGGTGGTTGAGAGAAAGAACCGTACTCTTCAAGAGTGTGCTCGAACATTGCTCATAGACTCAGGGTTACCGAAGTACTTTTGGGCTGAGGCGGTTAACACGGCTTGTTACGTGTTAAATCGCACCTTAATTCGATCCGGATTGCGAAAAACTTGTTTTGAACTATACTATGGGAAAATACCCAAAATTAGTTATTTTAAAGTTTTTGGATGTCGATGTTTTGTCTTGAATACCCGCTCTAATTTAGATAAATTTGATGCCAAAGGTGAAGAAGCCATCTTTATTGGTTATTCCTCACGTAGTAAGGCATGTCGGGTTTTTAACAAGACCACATTAATAGTGGAGGAAACCCTTCATGTCTCCTTCGATGAATCTCCTCATTCCTCCATTGACCGAGTCAATATGGATGATGAAGATGATTCTACTAATGATGTGTCTAACATTCCAAACTCCAATATCCATAATCTTCCAAAAGATTGGATATATCAAAGGGATCATCCCGAAAGTCAAGTCATTGGAAGTGTTTCTGATGGCGTTAAAACCCGATCTCGCGTTAGTTGCTCCTTTGGTCTCTCCGCCTTTGTATCTCAAGTTGAACCGAAAAGTGTCGAGGAAGCGTGCTCCGAAGAAACTTGGATGATGGCCATGCAGGAGGAACTCAACCAATTCCAAAGGAATGAAGTTTGGGATCTAGTACCCAAGCCTGAAGGGCAAACGGTAATAGGTACCAAATGGGTATTCCGGAACAAGTTGAATGAATCCGGTATAGTTATTCGAAACAAGGCTCGGTTGGTAGCACAAGGGTACAACCAAGAAGAAGGAATTGATTTTGATGAGACCTACGCTCCCGTAGCTCGACTCGAATCAATTCGCATGTTTCTTGCTTATGCCACCTTTCTTGGCTTTAAACTCTTTCAAATGGACGTTAAGAGCGCGTTTCTTAACGGATTCATTAAGGAGGAAGTTTTTGTAAAACAACCTCCTGGTTTTGAGTCTCATGATAAGCCTCATTTTGTCTACAAATTAAACAAGGCACTATATGGTCTAAAGCAAGCACCTAGAGCTTGGTATGAAAGGCTCAAAGACTACTTGTTAAATGCAAAATTCTCAATAGGGGAAGCTGATTCCACATTATTCATTAAAAGAAAAGGAAAAGACATTTTATTAGTTCAAATATATGTAGATGATATTATATTTGGTGCTACTAATGAATCTATGTGTAGAAAGTTTTCAGAAATTATGCAGGAAGAATTCGAAATGAGTTTGATGGGTGAGCTCAAGTTTTTCTTGGGCTTGCAAATCACTCAGCTCAAAATTGGAACCTTTGTGTGTCAATCAAAATACACAAAGGAGATGCTGAAGAGATTTGATATGAACAAAAGTAAAGGGAAGAATACTCCTATGAGTGTCACAACTTCCCTAGACTTGGACGAATCAGGTACGCCCATAGATCAAAAGCTCTATCGTAGCATGATTGGATCTTTACTGTATTTAACTTCCAGTAGACCTGATATTTTGTTTAGTACCTGCTTATGCGCTAGGTTTCAATCAAACCCTAAACAATCACACCTAAATGCTGTAAAACGAATATTTAGATATCTAGTTGACACATCTGATTATGGCTTATTCTACCCTAGGAGTCCACAATTCAACTTAGTTACATATAGCGATGCGGACTACGCAGGTAGCCGCACCGATAGGAAGAGTACTAGTGGGACGTGCCAATTCTTAGGCGAATCACTAGTCTCTTGGTTCTCAAAGAAACAATCTAGTGTAGCTTTATCAACTACAGAAGCTGAATACATAGCCGCCGCACTAGCATGTTCCCAAGTGCTTTGGATGAAAAATACTTTGAAGGATTTTAACTTGATATTTAATAAGATAAAAATATTATGTGACAATACTAGTGCTATCAACCTCTCGAAAAACCCCGTACATCACTCTCGCACAAAACATATTGATGTTCGACATCACTTCTTGAGAGATAATGTACTTAAGGGAGAAATCGAAGTTGAATTTATTTGTACTGAACTGCAATTAGCTGATATTTTCACTAAACCTTTGAATTATGATCGCTTTAATTATATACTTAGGAAACTAGGCATATGTAAGCTAAGTGATATTTGAAGAATTTAGTGATTTAATGGAACCTCTTTTGTCATGAGCATAGATAGAACCTTGATTTCACTAAGTTAGAAGCCTTCATTCAAACATCTAAATGCACATTCTGTCCAATAGCAGACGTCTGATTAAATAATCAGACGTCTTATACATTAAATTTAGTCGTCTAAACATCTGGGACAGACGACGATTTTATCTACCAAAACAGTCAAATCAGACGTCTGGTACACCAAACAGACGTCTGAAGTGTCGTCCATATGTGTTGACAGACGTCTATCTCGGAGACAGAACATGTACTGCCTGTCAGATGTCAGAATATGTGGTTAGACGTCGTAGAGGTCATCTGACAGGAAAAGCTGACGACCCTGTAACTTTAGACGAAAATCCAGGAAGGTCTGTCTGCAGAAATCGGACGTCTAATATTATATTTAGACGTCTTCCTTGTCGTCTGAGTGATAAATCAGACGACAACCTGGAGAATAAATCTTTTTGCTGGGGAGGATTCCTGCAGAAATCAGACGTCTATTTATATAATTAGTCGTCGTGTTTGTCGTCTGATGAATAAAACAGACGTCTCCCTGAAATGGGCTAAAATCCCTCTGCCAAATCCCGACGTCTGATCGGGGGAAAAATCTGCGCATCGCGGCTTTTCTCTGGACGGTTTGAAATGCAAATCTCGCCAACTTCAGGGGGAGACCTGCTACGTGACCTTGGGATATAAAATCCCCTTCGCAAAGGTCCCACTCTCCTATCCAAAATCCCTACCCCACACAAAATCCGTGCGCCGCTCTCCCTCACACCCGACGGCCCACAGCAGCAGTTGGCGAAGTTCTGCTCGCCGCCAGACGACCGTCGCGCCTCTTCGATGACTGACGGTACTGCTGCTCCTCTACGCGCGTCCTTCCTGCCTCTCGACAGTGCATTTGGAGGCTTCCCTCCTCCCGTGGGTATATCCTCTCCACTCCTAGGGTGTCTCCATGATCTTTTACCCACGACCTTGTAGCATCTAGTTCTCCTTCTTGATTCTCTTGACCTACATGTGCATTTCATATCATTATCAGCCTTAGAACCCTAACCCTCGGTCAAGAAAACCCTGTTAGCCCTAGCTGCATCTTCCATGGTAAGGGTATTACCTCATGAGGTTCAAGCCGACATTTTAGTGGCTTGCATCCAAAGGTATATTGCCAGAACTACATGGCAGGTTGTATTGCCTCAAGGCATACTGCCACATATTTTTTCATTGATGATTGCAGTGTTTGAAACTATGTTTTGGGTGAATGTTGTTTGGTTGGTTGAATGTTCTTGTATGGTTATTTCTTTTTTGCAGGTATTCTATCCTCAAAACACCACTCATTTTTTTTCTAAACCTAACCGCCCATTCCACCAAATATGCCACCCTGTAGGAAGCAAGTTGAGGGATCTTCCAGTTCCTCTTCCACTTATTTGGCAGATCAATTGCGGGGTGACATCGCTAGGCAGCGATTTCATCGTTTCGCGAATGCCAAAGTTAAATGCCCTCGTTTTATTGTTTGGAATGATTTTGCCCATTTGAACCTTTGGGAACACTTCCAAACTCTCCATCTTTTCCAATATTTTGACCGTCAATTCCACTCCGGCATTGGAACTCTTGGTGTGTTCCCTGATCTTTGCCGTCTCTTTTATGCCAACATCGTTGAGGACTACAGCAACGATGAACTTGAACTCCATACCCGCCTATTTTGTCGTGAAATACACATCACATCCGAAACTATCTCCGACCTTCTAGCCATCCCCAATGAGGGAAATGATTTCAATGACATTCTAAGGCAATACGACCCAGAAATCATCAATCAAGAGTTAGTTCTCCCGAAAAAATATGTTGAAAACCTTGGCACTCTACCGTGCAAAAATCTCAAACCCCTTCCACGTCTACTCTCTCGCATTTTTGGGTGGGACCTCCTAAACAAATCGGGAGGTTTTGATTACATCTCGCGCCAACACAAGGCGCTCCTTTTTGCGGCCGTTCGTCATATTCCTTTCAATTATTGCCTCCTCATTGTTCGCGTCATGAATGAGGACCATGGGGCATCACTTCCGTTTGGGTCTATTCTATCC
Organism: Thalassia testudinum; assembly: GCA_037157565.1. Taxonomy (NCBI): domain Eukaryota; kingdom Viridiplantae; phylum Streptophyta; class Magnoliopsida; order Alismatales; family Hydrocharitaceae; genus Thalassia; species Thalassia testudinum. The sequence continues at coordinate 120,107,634 of JAZHRO010000036.1, read as the reverse complement.
AAAATCTTTTCATCCCATCGGATTTCCATAACTGACCAAGCAGTTGACAAGAAAATTGAGCCTTACAACCGGGCCACAGCCGCCAAGATGCATATACTTAGAGAGCATCTTGAGCCCGCCGACGAACCCATGGAAGAAGAGCCCCTTCCACCCTTTCCAGACTTCCATGAACCACGGCCCCTTCAAATAGAAGCTCCCCGCTCGAGCTTTGATGAAGCATGGGATCCAGCCACAGATTCCCTCTCCTCCGGCATCTCCCTCCTGCTGCGTCGAACCGGCGAGATGTACACCTATATGTGCAGCATGCGCCGCGACATCGACGAACTTAGATCAGATGTTCAAAATTTGCAGATAGGACAAGGACCCGCTCGTCGCCGCCGCCGTCAAGATCAAGAAGAATAGTTTTAGTGCTTCTATTTTTCTGTCTTTTATTCTAAGTTTGTATTAAGGGGCCTTGACCCCGTACTTAATATTTTTGGGAACAAATAGCTAGTCCATACTTAAATATTTCTATTCCTAATCAATTTTCCTTAATGCCTTGTCATCTTTTAAACATGCAATTTTACTCATGCACTCTACTTTGTAAATATCAGTCTTGTAGTTTGGATTAAAACTCCCTTTAACAACCCTTCATGATGATATTCAAAAAGGGGGAGAAGAATGCAGGAACTTAAGGAATAATATAAAAACTTCCTAAATAGATAAAGACTACCAAGTACAACCTTTAGGGGGAGGAAATAGGAACCTACAGCTATATTTTGAAAATCATCAAAAAGGGGGAGATTGTTAGTTCAACCACTCGTATATAATATTTTGATGATTTTACAAAATGAAGAAAATGAAATAAAAAATAAATAAATAAAGCATAGCATATTATTTTCTCTCTGTAATAACATATTTGCAGGATTTCAAAAAGCTTTCCAAGACGGGAAATTAAAAGCGTAAAGACGAGTAGCATAAGTATTAGGTCTTAGGCTTTTTCATGTAAACTTTCAAAGGTTGTAATTTTCATTTTATTTGAGTCTAGAAATATTGTAAAGAGCCCCCGAACAAAACCTATAAATAGCTAACTTAGGCTCTCTACACTGAGGATAAATTAGAAACAAAAATCCAACACTTATACTTTTATCAGACGTCCAGGACAAATGCCAGACGTCTGATTTTCCACTTTAAGACGTCTGACATGTGTATCAGACGTCTAATTTCAAAGATTTCTGCCTTTGTTCATCTCCTCATAAACATTAGTCGAAGGACTTCACTTTCAGACGTCGATAATCTTTCACAGACATCTGATTCTTTACCCAGACGTCCTCATACTAACCGTTAGACCTTGTGTAGGAAAAAGAATTTCCAGACGTCTGGACACAATTACAGACGTCTACCTTTGAACCGTTGGCCATGATTTTCTGTGCGTATCTCTCTACGGCCACATAATCTTTTGGCAGAAGGAGGAAGGAAGAGTATTTAGGTTTCCAGACGTCTGGTAATGTTATCAGACGTCCATAACGACGTCCGATCCTCTAAACCTAGAACCCTGTTTGGATCTGATGATAACAGGAACGAATGCACCATTCATTAGACGTCCAATGAAATAAGCAGACGTCTTAGGAGATAATATCAGACGTCCTTCCTTTGATACAAAAGAGTCAGTTAAGGGTGTCCTGCAATATTAGACGACCATAGGAAAAATCAGACGTCCTGTAAGACGTCTGATAATACAATTAGACATCTGATGCTGCTGTCAGACTCATCATTGCCCTGATTTTGTGTAGATTTCGTCCTAAACTCTTGGGATTTGTTTCCAACGGCTAGAAGAGCTCTCCCAAGTGTTCTTGAAGGTTCGAAACTACTCTAAAGCTCCATCTTGCCCTTGTGCTGTGCTAATACTCTGATCAAAGGGCAAATCCATACTCCTGGCTCGCTCTGTTCTGCAAATCATCAGGGAGTTCTTTTCATGCTTAGTAGATAAGAAAGCAACTAAATTATTGGGGTGCTCTATAGGTGTTATTTTTACTTCTTAATTTCTGTACTTTGGGTATCCGGTCTGTCGGGTCCCCGTCTCTTCATTTTGAAGAGAGAAACCTCCGTTTAGGGATCGGAGGTGGGAATTGTAATTGAGGTACACTACCCTCGTTTAAGTAGTACGGTTAGTGGATTGATCACCTTGTGATCGAAAATCCTAAGTCAAGAGATTGGCTTAGGTGGTGGTTTTCACCCATCTTGGGTTTCCACCTAAAAATAATTGAGTATATTGTGTGATTAAATTTTTTGTATTACAATACTCTATAATTTCACTATTCACCCCCCCCCCCTCTAGTGCAATTTCAGGGAAGTCACCGGAGCCTGCAGGCAGATGGCTGGAAATAAGGAGAGACAAATTTCAGGGGATATCTCTGGCAAAAATAGGCTTAGACCCTTCAGCCAGACCTGGTGCTTCTTATATAGGCATGGGTAGAGGGTTAGGTGCAAGGAGGTGGCCAAAAGTCCTCGCCAGAGGTATGGCCAGAGGTGATACCCATACCTCTCAAGCGTTCGCACGAGAGGTATAGGGTGATTCAGGGCATGGGGAGCTGCTCAGGCGGTAGGGGGTTTCGCAGAGGACTCCCCTTTTAAATCTGGGAGCAGCTCCCTGGGGAAGCGAGGAGAAAACCTCCTCGAAACCTCACAGGAGGTATGCGTCTTTGCTGCAATGGCGGAGGGACCTTGTTACGACCCGTTTCTCGAATCCCTACGAGATACGAGAATCGAACCGACTCGACTGATCTCAAGACCCAGTCGTCCAATGAGAAAGTAACCAAAAGAGCAGTAAAATAAACCACATTCACCATGTATATAACTAGCAGTAAAGAAAAGAAATACTACAGTATACACCACCACAACAGTAAAGAAATAATCATGTACATAAACATGGAGCTTACAATGAAAAGAGTACAGAGGTAACAGAAACTACTCACTCCAACAGGAAGAAAAGTACAGTTGGTACTACACAGTAACACTACTGGGCTCTACTAGGCCCAGCGTCCTCTGCAGCCGCCGACTCTAGCTACTCAACACCTAGTCCTGAAAAGGTAACAAAGGTGACACGTCAGTGAAACGCTGAGTAGAGTGGCAACTAAAAGCTAAGAAACAGTAAGGTGGACAGTAGCTGTTATATTTTTAATTTCTTTCTTTATATTTTCCGTTTACTCGTTATCGAATTATCCCTCAGATTCTTCTTTTGATCTTGAATGTTCCTCGTGGGAACGATCTTGATTGCAGCCTTTTCCAAAAAGTAGAAGTAGCATGTGGTGCTCTCCTGGCCGGGAGAGTCCCCCGTGGTGGTCCTACCCTCAGTCAACCACCCCAAGGTCACTGACAGACGTAACGGTGACTACGACACGCACGATAAACGCACGAGTAGCTACCCCTCACTGGCACGCAGTCAGTCGTTTCCGTTAACGGGTGCGCCCAAAGCACAGCACGGAACCAGAATAGGGCAAAGCCCTCTCAGTAACAGGGGTCCAGCCCCTCCACAGTAACCAAACAGGAGTCTTGCCCCTCCACAGTTTGTGCACCCTCGCCTGACTACCCTGGTTTGCCCAGTGGGCCGAACAAGTCGGTGTAGGAGGGCTAGCTGAACCCCGAAGCCCGTGGGGTAGCTAGTGCTCTCCCTACACTAGTAGCTCTCCTCGGTACTGTGTACACGAGGGCCAAAAGTCGGTACAAAGTGGCCAGACCAAACCCTAGGTCCCTGGGAAGACTAGTTCCGCTTTGCACTAAACAAGGGGGGACAGTCGCTCTCCTTGGTACTCTGTACTCAAGGGTCAGCTCACTTCCCCAATTCTATTCCATTTACTTTCCAGGAGTTCTACTCCTAATTCCCCGTAGGGTTCATGCTCTTTTAACTCAGCCAATTTAGGTTTCACCATTCCAACTTTATATCCATATAACCCATGTTCTCAATAGTAATTATTCATTCATAAACAGGCAGCTGTTAACCAATTTACAGGCAGTTATCGTTTCCTTTCTACTTTTCCAAGACAGCAATGTATAGATATTCAATCTAGTTTTCCAGTCCTAGGATTCATGTCATACCCTAGGATCTATCATTCAATCTAGTTTTCCAGTCCTAAGATTCATGTCATACCCTACGATCTATCATTCAATCTAGTTTTCCAGTCCTAGGATTCATGCAATACCCTAGGATCTATCATTCAATCTAATTTTTCATTCCTAGGGTTCATGCAATGCCCTAGACTCTATTAATTATTTCACAAGTGTATAATCATTGATAAATAAATTAAAGAGCCACTCTACCCACGAAACCAGGAGTACTGGGGGCGTAATCGGCAAGCCCGCGCGCCTCTGCAACCCCTAGAGCTGCAACGGAATGGGGTCCTAACACAAGGATCAAAGACAAGGAGCTACTCAGAATAGCATATGATTACTGTAAACAGGTATGGGAACTAAATCTGAGAAGAACGAAACTTAAAACGCGAAAAACGGATTCCGAATGGACCCTAAACGGGTCAAAAATGACGAGCTTGCCCAAAATCAGACGTCAGGAACTTCTTCCAGACGTCTTAAATGATCGCTCAGGTCATACCTTGATCTGCGTGGTCCTTCAGATGTCCAGAAGTCCGCTGAATCGTCTGGACTTAGTTTCCAGACGTCCGACTGTCACTTCGGACACCTGGAGACCCCCTCCGTCGTCTGGTGCTGTGCCCTGACGTCTGATCTATGTGGGATGGCGTTCCCTTGCGCCTTCCTGAACAAATCCTGCACACACACGCACCCGCTCTCAACACCAAAGGAAGTAGAAGACTTCGGCGGAAACGGCTGCCTAGCCGTACACGCGAAAGAAGAAGATAAAAATAACGTACCTTTCAGATGTCTCATTCGTCGTCTGGACGTAAGTCCAGACGTCTGATTCTAGAAAATTTTCCCAGAATCATGACCTCCTCGCCCTTCGCCCGCAGCGCACGGCCGTGCTGCGCCGTGCCTACCTGCTACCTGAGCTGCTGCAGCTTCTCCACGACACCCCATGCTTGCTGCACACTCGCCGGTCGGCTTTGGCTGCTCCGGCGAGCTCGCACCCTCGCGGTCAAGCTCCCTCTTCCTCTCGCAACAACCCCTCCTCCCCACGCACTCGCAGTAGCCGCTGCTGCCGCTCTCGCCGCTCGCTCTCTCACTGACAGGGAGAAGAAGAAGAAGAAGGCGGTGGAGTGAGGGTGAGAGAGAGGGAGAGGCGTATTTGAAGGCAACGTGGGGAGAGAGAAAGAGGAAAGGCTGCGTCTGCAGGGAGGGAGGAAAGAGAAGGAGGAGGGCGGCGGGTTCAGTCTGCGCGTGCATGCGCGCAGACACGAACCTATACGCCGAAAAAATTTAATTCTAGAGGTCTGGGAAGGCTTCCAGACGTCTGACTAGACGTCTGGACCACTTCCCAGACGTCTTAAACGACGCTTGATGCCCGGTTATAATAGACCTAAATGTAGAAAGTGACAAAAAGTTGAGGGGTTTTTTGCAAGGGTTTCCAAAAGTTAGGGGTCGGAATGTAATTGGGTGGACTATTTTGCAAAGTAGGTCATGATGACCTTCCCTTAGGTCCAAATTTTGGTACATACCTAATTTGGACCTAAGGAATCCAATGGTGAAGTTGGATTTTAGGTTTGACCACGTTTTACTAGATATTTTGCATAAAAACTCAAATTAGGTCAAATATTGAGCTTGTCCCCAATCTAGGTCAAAACAGGTTCCAAAGGCCAAATTGAAGGTTCTAAACCCTAGGGGATATTTTTTCATGAATTTTAGAGGGTTTAGTTGATTTTTATCCTGCCTAGAACCTTGTGAATTTAAGTAGGTTTGTTTTAGGGTTATAGAATGTCATTTAATTCTTAAATTTCACAATAACCCTTTTCTGACAGAACCATCCCACTTTTTCTCTTATTAAGTCCAATTGACCTATGTCTAGACCCTGAGAAATCCCATTGATGTATTTCAATGGTAAAATTGCAGTTTTACTCTTTGTTTCATGTATTCTTTTTAGATCAGTAATCTTTTGAGTTAGGCCTTCCTTTAGGTTATGTAGGAGCTTTTGTTCACTTTATTAGGTCAAAATAAGCTAGTTAGGACTCATGATGAGGTTCTCATCAAGCACAATAATCTTTATTCAAAAATAAATGACATGTAGTGTATTCCACTTCAAAATAGATTGAAATATGAGTTCAAACATAAATGATCATAAGGCTAAAAAATTTGGTTTTATACTTAAGCATAAGCCTCAATGAACACTTAACCCGAATCCTTAACTCTTCTTCAACACTTACCTTATGTCTCAAATCAGAGCTTCAGACTTAACCAAATCATCAAATCGGACATCTGTGAAGAGTCACAGACGCCTTAAGTTCTCAAACCAAATATCTCAGGAGCAAAACCCCACCCCCTCTCTTAGAGCAGACCTTCTCTCTCTCTCTAAACCTAGTCCAAACCATGGACCAAACCCGGTTCAAGCATAAACCAGCCTAGACCTACTTGTAGTGGGCACGGGAAAGGGCACATGTGTGTAGCGTGAGGGTAGGGACCTGACCCTAGTGATACGAAGGCAGATAGCTAACGAGCACATAGTAATAAGTATCAAAATTATTTTTATTTTCCCACTATGTTGGACTAAGCTCTGCTACTCTTCATCGCATGCTGCAGCTGATAGAGTCTCTTCCAATTGATGCTGTTGTTGCATCTCCTTCGTCAAATTGAAGGCCCAGGTGGCTTCCTGATGTTCATCTGCACCAGCTAGAGGTTGTGGTGGTGGTGATGATGAATGTTACGAACGCGGTTTCAAGACATCTTTTTAAGACGTCTGGGAGGTGGCCCAGACGTCTGACCAGACGTCTGGAACCCCTTCCAGACGTCTGGGATTTATTTTTCTGCGGCACGCAGGATTGCGTCTGCGCGCCTGCACGCGCAGACCTGCGAACACCTCTTTTTCCCTCTCTCCTCCTGCAGGCGCAGACTGCACTCTCCCTCTCTCTCTCTCTCTCCCCGCGCGGCCTTATAAGGCCCTCGCCCTCTCCCTCACTCTCATCTCCTCTGCTTCCTTCTTCTCCTTCCAGCCGGTGCGAGAGTGCGAGTGACGGCAGCGGCAGCCGCGGCGAGTTGCGGGAGGAGGTGTTGCGCGAGGGAGGAGACGCCCGACCGTGAGGGCTCGAGCTCGCCGGGGCAGCTAGAGCCGGCCGGCGGGGGAGCCACGGGAGTGGAGCGTCGCTAAATGGCTGCTGCAGCTCGAGCAGCAGGCGGACGAGGCGTGGCGCGGCCGTGCGTCGCGGGCGGAGGGCGAGTCGAGTTCTGATTCTGGAAATTTTTCCAGAATCAGACGTCTGGGCTTCCAACCAGACGACGGTGAAGACGTCTGGAGGACTGTCCAAACGTCTGGCAAGTAAGTTATTTTCGTCCTTCTTCCTTTTCTGCAACCGTTCGTATTGAGCACGAGGAGTGGGTACGTGCAGGTTCTGAGATTCGCCATCCAACGCGAATCAGACGTCTGGCCACAGTGCCAGACGACGGAGAGTTCCAGACGTCCGGGTCGACCATCGGACGTCTGGGAACTAAGCCAGACGCCTCCGCAGGCTTATGGACGTCTGAGGGATTACACAGAGCGAAGGTATCCTCTGAACCACCTTTTAAGACGTCTGGAAGAGGTTCCAGACGTCTGATTTTGGGCTGTTTCGTTGTTTTCGACTCGTTTAGGGCCCGTTCGGAGTCCGTTTTCCGCATTTTGAGTTGCGTTCTTTTCGGAATAAAATCCTCTACCCGTTTACAGTAATTATATACTGTTCTGAGAAATTCCTTGTGTTTGATCCTTGTGTTAGGACCCCGTTCCATTGCAATCTCGGGGGTTGCGGAGGCGCGCGGGATTTCCGACCACGCCCCTAGTACTTCCGTTGTAGCTGGTAGAGTGGCTTTAGAAATTATTAACATAATTTGTTACAATTATGGAATAATTGATAGATCCTAGGGTATTGTATGAATCCTAGGGCTGGAAAACTAGATTGAATGATAGATCCTAGGATACGGCATGAATCTTAGGACTGGAAAACTAGTGAAATGAATATAGATATTGCAGTCTTGGAAACTGTGGAAAGGAAATAATAGCTGCATGTAAATTGATTTTAACAGCTGCCTGTTATGAATAAATGAACATGATTGAGAATATGGGTTGTATGAACGTGAAACTGAAAGGGGGAAACCTGAATGTGCTGAGTTAAAAGAGCTGGAACCCTACGGGGAATTAGGAGTAGAACTCCTGGAAAGAGAATGAATTGGAACTGAGAAAGAAAGACGTGGAAGTGTGTTGTCTCTTGGGTACGTAGTACCAAGGGAAGCACCTGTTACCTGCTTAGTGCAGAGCGGAGCCAGCCGCCCCAGGGACCCGGGGTTAGGTCTGGCCACTTTGTACCGACTTGTTGGCCCTCGTGTACACAGTACCGAGGAGAGCTACTAGTGTAGGGCGAGTACTAGCTACCCCACGGGTCCCGGGGTTCTGCTAGCTCACCTACACCGACTTGTTGGGCCCACTGGGTAAACTAGGGTAGTCAGGCGAGGGTGCGCGGACTGTGGAGGGGCAAGGCCCCTGTTTGGTTACTGTGGAGGGGTTGGACCCCTGTTACTGAGAGGGCTCTGCCCTATACTGGTTCCGTGCTGTACTTTGAGGCGCACCCGTTAATGGAAACGACTGACCGCATGCCAGTGCGGGGTAGCTACCCGTGTGTTTACCCCGCGTGCCGTAGTCACCGTTACGTCTGTCAGTGACCTTGGGGTGGTTGACTGAGAGTAGGATCACCACGGGGGACTCTCTCGGTCAGGAGAGCACCACGTGTTACTTCTACTTTTCGGAAAAGACTGCAATCAAGATCGTTCCCACGAGGAACATTCGAGATCAAGTGAAGGATCTGAGAAATAGATAAATTGTGAAACAATAGAAAGACGTAAATAAAGGAAGAAAGAAAATAAAACAGCTACTGTACACTTTACTGCTTCTTTAGTTTTAGCTGCCACTCTACTCAGCGTTTCGCTGACGTGTTACACTCGTTACTTTTCAGGACCAGGTGTTGAGCAACCAGGGTCAGCGGTTGCAGAGGATGCTGGGCCGAGTAGGGTCCAGTAGAAGTGTTGAGCAGCCAGGGTCAGCGGCTGCAGAGGACGCTGGGCCGAGTAGGGTCCAGTAGAGTTACCACTATTCTTTTGTGCCCTTTTTGTTCCACTGTAGTGAGTAGTTCTTGTTACTCTCTGTACTTTTTTTACTTGTAGTTCATGTTATGTTACAAATGTTGTTTTACTGTTGTGGTGGTACATGCTGTAGTAGTTTTTTTTTCTTACTGCTGTATTTTGTTACTGCTAGTTATATTTCATGTTCAATGTGGTTTATTTTACTGCTCTTTTGGTTACTTCCTCTTTGGACGACTAGGTCTTGGGATTAATCGAGTCGGTCCGGTTCTCATGTCTCGTAGGGACTCGGGAATCGGGTCGTTACAATGAACGTACAGCGACAAACGGCGGAGAGGCGGTCGTTGACGATAGCGAGTCCCTAAAATAAGGAATACAGGCTTTTGGCCCCAATTAGAGAGCTCAGGAAGTTCACTGTGGTGTGTGGAGCACGGTGGTGGTAGAATTTTGGTGTATGGAGGTGCGTGGAGGTTGGACAGTGTCAGAGATGAACAACGGAAGGTGGGTTGTTCGGTGAGGTTTGTAGTGATCAAAGCTGCAAATTGACTTGGGGCTTTTAATCCTTGGAGGGTGAGGAGTGTTTTGGTGGTGGTGGCTAGGTGATCAATGCGGTGTAGCATGGTGATGTCAAGAAACGCGTAAATGTTATTTGTTTATTGTAGCGTGCGCTTACGACATCAATTTAAAAGAGATAATCGAACGTTGAATTCGAGTGCCGAACATAAGGAGGCATGAAATTGAATCATGTAATCACTTGTTACCACATGATATTTATTCAATTTGCTTGCGTAAAGAATAGAAAGAAAGAGAGAGTAGGGTTAGAAACTCATGACAATGGTGATTGTTAACTAAGATAGAATAATGTCATATTAGAATAATGGATGTCATAAACGAAATCTATTTTAGATAGATGAGGCAACAATGATAACAACGAAAAACTAATGTATTTAGTAAGCATAAAAGTTTCACACTACGAACAATGGTGCTAGAAGAATGCTTAAAGAAAACATGGTCATAAAGTTAAAGAAACAAAAGAATAAGTGCGAAAAATGGAGAGGCGAGGTAGCTACGGTGGTGGAGGATGCTCCGTCAGCGGCTCGGCAGCTCCAGGAAGGTACTTTGAGGCTTTATGGAGGTGGGTCTCATGCTTAGTTGATGATAGCAAGAGATGATAGGCAAGGGGGTGTGTGTGGGCCTTTAAATAGGCATGGGAGAGGGGTTTGGTCAGGAAAAATGGGTCCGATTCGTGCGTTGGGTCGCGCTGGTGTGAGCTGTGTCGCGGTGGACCCTTAGATTGCATTCGTGCATTGCTAGCCGTCCATAGTGCATTCGCTAGAACCACAGCTGGCGCTCACTTTCGTTGTGCTGGAGCCGCGAAGGAGTGGGTTGGAGGAGCCACGGTCGTAGGATCATGAACGTGCGCTCCAGATCACATTTTACAAGCACTCAAGATCACGCTCTTTTACTTCGAATTGCGCAGTTCATGTGTGATGCTGGTGAGGGCGATATAAGTCGTTCAATCGTCATCAGAGGGCATGGATCGCATAAAGATCAGCGTCCCGATTCGTGCCCTGATGCCGCATATGATGGTGCATTCATCCACGCATGATCGCACATGATTAGATCGCATGGCACTTAGAGTGGCACATCGCCACCTTTGCTTCCTCTCATCTTCGATTAGGCGATCGAATTTCACCATGCTCACCTCTTCACAGATTCAATCCATAGAGCATGGGTCGGTCTCACACCTTGTAGATGTGAGTACCTCTTTGGACTGCTGCGCTATGTGTTCGAGTGTGGCGTGTTTTGAATTAATGGCCAAGCGCTTGCGACCGTTGGACCTTCATCCAACAGTCGTGAGCTTGATGAAGCGTGGCACCCCATCCACCGTTGGATCTTCATCTGACGGTGGAGAGGCACGCTTGAAAATCCTTTAGCGGGAGTTAGAACTGCTTCAGTTGGCTTTGAGTGGCCTAGATGATGCCACGTGGCATAATCTGGGCCATCTATCTTCAGATGCTTGTAGGGTATGCTACAGATGTCGGATCGAATCGATTTTCATGCTAATGGGTTGTGATTGTCAATCTGAATCCATCCGTACGGTTGGATTCTTCATCTGAAGCTCCGAAATATATTGCCCTGTCTCCTGGCCACAATAATACATAAATTAAGATACAATTTGTACAAGTTATCCTAAATGCAATATGATGAATGTTATGCAATATTCACAATGTCAAATGCAATGTTAAGCTTAGGGACTCACATAAATAGACATTTTATCTTAAATAAATGTGTATTTATAACATGGTGGTGAACTCGGTGGAGTTGTGGTCAGAGGCGGAGAAGAAAGAGAATGAACGAGGAAGAGAGATATCGAGAGCTAATTCTAAGGGCCTAAGATGTGTCTTGAGGATGAGGGGAGCAGAGGGACCTAGTCTATTGGATGAAAGGGTGAAGAATCCGCGGTGGCATGACTTGCCGGAGCCGTAGATGATGAAATCTCTGATGAGGTAGATGGCGACGACGATAGGGGTAGGAGCTCCAGCTCTGGTATACTAGAGTCAAATGAATGCGAGGAAGAAGTTGGACCACCCAATTTGGTGGTTAGGTGGCTGGAAGAGGGTGGACGTGAAAGTCGCCGGAGTGCAGATTGGAGACAATCGAGGAAGGAAGAGAAGATGGAATTTTTTGCCTAAACCTGGCTGAGGAGTTCATGGAATCATTCTAGGTCTTATATAGAAGAAGAATTGAGCCTTAATTGTGAGGAATTCGCACGTTGGAGTCACAAATTTGGAAACACAAATCCCTCAATTTTTGCGAGTTCGCCGGAGCTCTTTGCTCCATATAGAAGCCCATGATCGTGTTCAAATGGTGGAGGATCTCCTTGTGATTACTCCTAAGTTTGGAAGGATTTGGTCGCAAATTAAAGGAGAAATCATTGATTGAAGTTGACTATTGATGGGTTTAGGTTTTACTGCAGGTTGTGTTTAGGAAACTCTTTAGAATCAGGTGGCAGGGGTATTTCTGTGAAAGAGATGAGTAGTTGGGGGTATTTTTGTAAGAAAGCATGGAACCTATGGTTTAGATGTGATAAATAGAGATTTCAAGGGTAAAAATGCAAATTAGGTCAAGATGGATTCTGATTGGGCCCAAATTTTGATATTAACCTAATATGGACCCAAGGAATCTAATGGTGAACTTAGATTTGGGTTTTGACCATCTTTGACTAGGTAAATTACACAGAAGCCCAAATACAAGATAAATTCCCATATGAATCTGTGTTTTTGGTTAAAATGGGTTCAGATGGTCAAAGTGAAGGTACCAAACCTATTAAAATATTTTTAAATAATTTTTAGGAGATTTTAATTGAATTTATTTCTACCATAACCCTTACAATTTGAGTGAGGCTGAAAATTAGGGTTTTTAGTAATATTTTTAGCTTTAAATTCACAAAATCCTGATTCAGTTAGCTTAGGCCCACTTCTTGGTCTGTTAAGTTTATTTGACCTTGAATTAACCCCTGATCAACCCCATAGTTAATCTGCATTAATGATGAGATGTTAAAATGGCAGAATTAACCCATTTTCTTGTCTTTTTCTCAGATTCTCTTCAGAACAAAGTTATGATCTTCTAATGAATATTTAGGAGCATTTATTATAGTAGTTAGGCTAATTTAAGCTCATTAACACCAATGATGGTGCTACCATCACAAAAACACTTATCATCACCTTAAGAGTTAAGCACTTAGGCTCTAAATGATTAGACATCTGAGCTCCTGATGTTCGTAGAGCTATTTAGACGTCTGGTAAGTCTATCAGACAACCTTAGAGAGTACCGTTGGCCTAATCATTTCCAAATCCTTTTTGTTATATCATATCCAATGGTAGGAATGCGTTAGCCTTTGTTCTAGACGTCTGAATGTGTCTCCAAACGTCCAATAATGGAACGGTTACACCTAAAACACTTTGCAAAGATTTATGAGACTAAATCTCGCTTTTTGGATTTGCAAGAAATTTGAAGTCCAAGATCATGATCTTCTGACGTCCATAACACATGTCAGATGTCCAATTTGACGGCTGACCTTTAAACACTATAGCCCTATTTGAATCTGGTCCAAATAGGAACAAACCCACATAAAATTAGACGTCCAAAATTTCACGTAGACATCTTAAAATAGCAACCCAGACATCTGTCCTAGAATCCTATTTCCATTCAAGTAACTCAGAAAGTTTGACCCCTTGCATCAGATGACCAAAAAGATTGTCAGAGGTTGTCTGACCCAAAAATTAGACGTCTGATTCTGTTGTCAGAATCATCAAGAGCTTGATTTGCTTTGGATTTCAACCCAATCTCTTGGGATATGCCTCCAACAGCTAGGAGCCTACTCCCAAGCCTTCTTGAAGGTTCTTAACATGCCTATATATACCCCATAAACCCTCTTAGTCAAAACACACATTAGAGAGATAATTTACAATGAAAATCACTATCCCAAGCCTTCTTGAAGGTTAACATGCCTATACATGCCCCATAAGCCCTCTTAGGTAAAACACGCCTTGGAGAGAATTTACAAAGAAAATCACTAGCTCCACTTGCTCCTATTTCCCTACTATTGTGCAACATTCTTTCTTAGGCAAGCTCATACTCTAATTGTGCTATAGTCATCTTCATCAGGGAGTTTACTCACCCTTAATAGTTAGTTTAAAGTAATCAACCTTTGGGGAGCTCTATGGGGTGTTTTATTTTCAATTTTCATACATTTGTTGTAGTTGGGTATCTAGTCTATTGGATCCCCATCTCTTCCTTACGAAGGGAGAAACCTCTGTTTTGGGATGGAAGATGGGAATTGTAACTGAGGTACACTACCCTCGTTTCAAGTAGTGTGGATAGTAGTTTGATCATGATTGTGATTGTAAATCCTAAGTTAGGGGTTGACTTAGGTGGTGGTTTTCACCCAGTTTGGGTTTCCACTTAAAAATATCATCCCAATTGTGTGATTGAATTTTTATTTAGCTATTATCTTTTAATTTCACTATTCACCCCCCTCTAGTGCAATTTCATTTAGTATCAAAGTAGGTTTCCACATCTTTGGAGTAACATCCGCGAAAGATTAAATAGAGGGGAGAATCGTATCCACTAGCAGGATGGAGGGGTAGTCCACCACCCGTTAGCGCTCTTCAAGGGAACCAGCTACTCCTACTGGAAGCTACGAATGAAGTGTGGCTTTAGGCCAATGACTTCTCCATTTGGGAGAAGTGTGAATCTAGCTACAACATTCCTGTCAAGCTGAAGATGGGATATACCATAGAGAAAATCCAACATCTTGGATTAAATTCAAAGGCGATGAATTCACTATTTGGCGCACTTAGCTCGGAAGAATTCAACCGCGTTAGTCAATGCAATAACTTCCATGAGATTTGAAAGACTCTAGAGGTAACACATGAAGTTATGTCAAAAGTCAAAACTTCTAAAATTAATCTTTTATCTCAAGAATTCGAGGCCTTTGCCATGAAGGAAAATGAGAGACTTAAGGACATGTATACCTGATTCACGTTAATAGTGAATAACCTTAAGTCTCTTGGAAAAACATTCATTCAAGGGGAGCTTCAAGCCAAGCTCCTTCGTTCCCTTGAACCGGAATGGGAGCAAAAAGTCACCGCAATACAAGAAGCAAATCACGTAGAAGATCCAGACATGGACAACCTACTTGGAAACCTGATGGCTTACGAGATTAAGATGGATCAAAAGAAGTCTATCACACTTGAGACAAAGAAAAAGACTTCGGCCTTCAAAGCAACATTGGATAATGAGGTAAGTATCGATGACGAAAAATTTGTTTTATTAGCTAAAAAGTTTTAAAAGCTAGGAATAGAAGAGACATCAAGGGAAAGAAAAGGGAAGAGGAACCTCTTCTATACTACAATTGTAGGAAAAGAGGTCACATTAGGAAGGATTGTCCCTTGTTGAGAAGGGATGATGAAAAGAAAGGAAAGAAGCCATTAGACATTAAGAAGTTCTTGAAGACAGAACCATTCAAGAAGAAGGCATTCTAAACAACTTGGGATGACTCTACCTTAGAAGAAGAAGAAGAGGAGGAGACAAATGAAGAGACCGCATGCTTGGGGCTCATGGCAACAAATGATGCCTCTGAATCCAACTCCGAGGAACTAAAGGTAAACTCTTACAGTCTAGATGAATTACAAGAAGCATTTGATTCATTGTATCTAGAATTTGAAGAAGTAAAGAATAAAGGCAAGTCACTAAAAATTGAAAATCTAGAAAGTAAGGAAATAATCAAGGATCTTAAGGAGACAAATCTAATTCTCACTAATGAAACAACCGCCTTGACTATGCAAGTGGGAAACTTGATGAAAGAAAGAGAATCATTAACAAATGATCTATATACAACCATGAGAGAACAAAAATTTCTAGATAGAGAAGAATTACTTGACAAAATTCATGTTCTTGAGAAATCAAACTCTTTTAAAAAGGAATAAAATGGTTTACTAAGATTAGAGATTAGAGGATTAAAAGATAAACTAAATATAATGAAAATAGAGATAAATCACCTTAAAGAAAAATCAAATCAATTGCTTCAAGACTTAGCCAAATTTACTAAAGGAAAGGATAATTTGGACAAGCTTATTGCCCATTAAAAACCTTCCTCTAGCAAATTTGGACTAGGCTATTTTGAGACTAGCCAAAGTGAGCAGAAAAAGGATCCTCCCCCAAAGAGGACCACTAACAAATCCAGATCCACACTACATTAGATACCAAAAAGACAACTTGCACTTTGTTTTGTAGGTTTCAAGGGACACTATAATGTTAGGAAGTGGATATATAGAATGAAGGAAGGACAACTCAAACTAGAACATCCTAAGGATTTCCAAAGTCACCAAAGAAGATCTACAAGGCGGTTGTTCGACAAGGAGACCTACAAGAACAACGACAAAGTGACAGCCACCATCAAGGAAGTCGATGGGTGATGGACTCCGATTGTTTGAAGCATATGACTGGAGACAAGCACCTATTTTTAGACCTCCAACCTACGGATGGAGGAACGATTATGTTTGGCAACAACAACAAGGGCCATATTATTGGCCTTTATAAGATTGGTAACCCTTTATCCCCTATCTCAAATGTTTCATTAGTCAAAGGATTAAAACATAACTTGTTAAGTGTTAGCCAAATTTCTGATAAGGGATATAAGGTTGTTTTCACTTCCAAAATATTTGAGATTATTCATGCCTTAACTAATCAAACCCTTCTTAAGGGAACTGGATTTAAAGACGTTTACATTGTAGATTTTGATAAAAATGGTACTTGTGAATGTCTTGTTGCTAATAATGAAATATATATATGGCATAGAAGATTAAGACATGTTCATATGAGACTAGTCCAAAAATTAGTCAAACATGAACTAGTTTGAGGTCTTCCTAAAGAAAAACTTGCAGAAGATCTTACTTGTGATTCATGTAAACTAGGAAAGATCATGAAATCTAGTTTCAAAAACAAAGAAGTTATATCCACATCTAGACCATTAGAATTGCTTCATTTAGATTTATTTGGACCAATAAAGTATGAGAGTCTTGGTGGATGCGAATATTGCCTTGTAATTGTAAATGATTTTTCAAGGTTTTCATGGGTCTCCTCGACATCCAAAGATGGAGTGTTTTTCGTATTTTGCATTTTCTGTATGAAAGTTCAAACTGAAAAAGGCTACCATATCACTTGAATTCGTAGTGATCATGGGAGTGAGCTTGACAATTCATTGTTTGATATTTTTGTAAAGAGCATGGTGTTTGTGCACTAAATCGTTGTTTTAAGATTGTCGTGTTGCAGTATATACAAAATAACGCTTAAACAAATAATTTTATTACTTGAAAAAGTGCTGAGGTTGAACACAGGAAGTAATATAGAATTCACACACTAAACTTCAACAATTAATGAAATTGAACACAAAATATTACTCAAAAACTAATTTGCAATGTAGAGCATGAGTTTATAAAAGAGTAAAAAGAATTTTAAACAAAATAATGGTGATTTGAATCACCAATTATAAGTCTAATACATAGAATATTTACTTAAATCTATTCAAAGGAGAGAGTATGAAATCAGACGTCTGATTTTGCAATCAGACGTCTTAAATGACGTTTGTACAATACCCTTTATTTTTCTTTCTCTGCGGCTCTTCTTTTTGCTTCTTCTGCTCTTCAGGGTTTCTTCCTCTCCTTTCTTTCTTCTTCTGCTTCTCTTTTTGTCAGGCCTCTTCCTCTTTTCCTTCTTTTTCTTTGGTCTTCTGCTCTTCCTTCCTTTCTTCTTAGTTTTCCTTCTTTACACAGAGAGGGAAAGTTCTTCAAACAGCTAAGTGTTAACTGGTTCACCCTGAGAGTAAAACCCTCCCCCACCCACGTGAGCTCTCCTTCTCTCTTTCTCTCTTTAGGATCCGCTCTCCCAGAGCCACAAGTATTCAGGTTATCGGATCTAGCGTGCCTGGGTCCAGGCTCATCGGCGTGCGGTGGTGAGTGAGGAGTGTAGGTCTAGGCGGGTTATCGGGTCAAACCAGGTCCGCGGGCAGAGGTCACGGATGAGGCTGGGTGAGCGGGTGAGAGGGACCTCACCCTGTGAACTGAGGTGAACAGCTCACTTCACTTTTTCAATTTATTTGCCTCAGTTGCTCCTGCAATCTACGATGTGGGACTATCTGCGTCCCTCTCCTTTGCGCATCTACAGCAGCATGTCTCCCTTCAATTGCTTCAGTTGGCGAGGTCAATGCATCCAATTGACCACCTGGGCATGGTCGCAAGTTGTTTCCGTGCAACTTGGGGCTTTAACCTAGAGGTCGCATCGCAAGAACATGACTCCAAGCTTGCTTGGAGCTCCTTTGTTAATGGCGGAAAAGGGTGAAACCTGAAATCAAGTAAAATGGCCTTTCGACCCTATCAGAAGGCTCAGGAAGGGTCACCGTGGAGTGGCGAGTGCAACGGTGGTGATTGTGTGGCGTGGCGAGGTCCGTGTGTGCGTGGCGGAGTCGAACTGTGTGCGTGAGAGTGGGCGAGTGATTTGGGTGAGTAATGGGGTGTAATGAGAGAGGGAAAATGTGCGGACAAGTGTGGCAAAGGTTTTGGTGTGGTCGTCAAAGGATTTGGAGTTGTGGTGTGAGCGGGGGACTTTGCTGGAGGTCTGGCCGGAGATGGAGATGAAGTCGCGTGGTGTCGTCAATGGTCGAATTTGGAAAATAGAGGATGAGAGAGTAGGGGAGATAAGGAAACTAAGGACCTAATCTAAGGATGAAAAAGGTAAAGAGATTCCCAAACCGGTGTGATTGCCGGATGTGGGGAAGATGAACCTCTGAAGAGGGAAACGGCGGTGAAGAAGGAGAAAGGGCAACGTCGGCTGGTATTGCACGATGAGGAGGACGGTGAGGAAGACGAATCTGCCACAGGTTTTGTGGTCAGACGACGAGAGGAGTCAGAGAGAGACCACCAGAGCTTGCGGAGACTTGCGGCCGAAGAGGAGAGAGAAAGAGGGAGACTTTCGACAGAATTTCAAGCTGAAGAGCACAGTCGTGCCCGGAGGAAGTTTTTATAAGGATCTAGAGAGGGTTTTGAGCTTGGAAGCTAAGCTTCCAAGCTAGGAGTTGTCATCGGAGTAGGAAACCCAATTTTCAAAGGGTTCGCATGGCAATTAGGGCATTCCTTGGAGCCCAAGGATTGGCTCGGACGGAAGAGAATTCCTTGACGAATTCCCCTTTCAAATTTGAGAGGGACTCGTCAAGCAATCAAGGAGTTCTTGCCATTTTTAGGTCACCAACGCAAGTAGAAATAGGTTTAATGGCGGCAGGGACCTATTTGTGAGAACGAAGACAAAGTCATGGGACTGTTTGAAAAGATTTTGAAAGTTAAGGGCATAAATGTAATCAGACAGGACCAATTTGCAAACTAGGTCAAGATATGCTCATCTTGGGTCCAAATTTTGATATAAACCTAATTTGGACCTAAGGAATCTAATGGTGATGTTGGATTTAGTTTTGACCATGTTTGACTGGGTAATTTACATAAAGCCTTAATTAGGGTAAATATCTGTCTGAGACTCTATTTTGGTTCAAGACGGGTTCTGATGGTCAAATTGAAGATACCAAACTCTAGAGAATTTTTTCTATAAATTTTAGAGGGTTTAGGTGAATTTTATCATGACCAGAACCTCATTTAATTAACTGAGTTTATTTTTAGGATTTCAAAAGTCATTTAATTCTCAAAACACGTGCAAAACCCTTCTCTGACTGATCTAACCCAATTGTTATCCTTTTAAGATTATTTGACCCTTAATTAACCCCTGAGAAAACCAGTGGTTGTATTGTATTCAGGTTATGATGGTAAAATTACAGTTTGAACCATGGTTTCTTGTCTTTCCTTCAGAATGGTTATGCAGTGACTTATGGCTCTCTGGCAGTTATGTAGGAGCATTTACTAACTTAATTGGATCAAAATGAGCTAGTTATGGCTCATGATGGTGTTCCCATCACATGGTATTACTCATGAGTGTTTGCACAAAATTATCGATGTTAAGATATGTATGTGTCTAGTATAGTTAATGAAAATGCGACAAACACTTAAATTTATAAAGCTCGAAAACAATGTGAGTCTGAGGTCGTTTGCAGGGAACAAATATGGAATTCATGCACTAATCGTAGTTTGAATCAATGAGCACAATAATATATAAGAATCAACAGGCCAAATATATGCAATGATAACCTAAATTGTATCTCAGAAATAGAAGGGCAAAAAGAATAGAAGAACTAAAAAAATGGTGATTTATATCACCACTTAAATCCTTCAATCAAAGCACATCCCACCATCAGCAATTAACTCAAATTTTCCAATAGTGCCTCAACCACTTAACCTCTTAATTCCATATCAACAAAGAGACCAAATATATCAACAGTATCAAGCACAAGGCCTCATCAAACGTCGCCAAGGAGATCAGACGACTTAACTATCAAAGCCTTAGCAGAAGCACAAGGGCATCCATAGAGGAAGCCTTCTTCCTTAGAAGTTAAGTGTCAAAGCTCTCTTTAGCACGCACCCTGAGGCAAACTCTCCCCCCTCCTCCTCACAAATTCCCCTCCTCTCTCATAACGAAGCATAATTGGATCCATATTCAGGTAAGCGGGCCATGAACAATACCAAGTCCAGGCTCACCGGGGGTGAAGGTGAGCGAGGAGTGAAGAGGTTGAGTGCATGGGGGACCCAACCCCCCATGTTACTGAGCGAGAAGCTTAGAGCAGGAAATCAATTTATGTGCCTCCCCAGATTATTCCCACATGATGTAGGACTAAATAGGAGTTGTCTCCTTTACGCAGCTGTAGGGTGTGTTGCTCGTTGAATTGAGGCAGTTGTAAATAATCCTTCGCTCAATTGGTGCTGCAAATGCCATCAAGAGATGAAGCCGCGTCGATTGGATGTGGTCTCGAGTCCAGCTGTGGTCGGAGAGGGGCGATCTGAGCTGAAGATGACGACGGCAATGGCGGTCCTCCAATGGAGCCTGAAATGACTAATACGGGCTCAAAAGCCCCAATTAGTAGGTCCAAAAGCATCGCCGGAGCATGGCGAAGGTGGTGATGATGTCGATTTGGTGTGAGAGAGTATGGGGTGGCCAGACGGAGTTGGAGAGGGGGAACGGTGGAGGAGGTGTTGAGTAGGTGGAAGGGCGAATAGGTAGAGGGCTTTTGGTCGTGGAGGTGTGGCGAAGGTTTTGGGAGTGTTGGCAGGGCATTTGGTGGTCTATGGAGGGCGTGTGACCATGCCAGAGGTATGTTGGTTGTGGAGAAGATGGTGAGGAAGCGAGGCGGTTGTCGGTCGAATTGAAGAATAAATGGGTTGAGGAGGATCTAGAGAGGTGTAGGAGAGATTTTGCCTAGCTAATGGATGAAGGGGAAGGTTGGCACCGGCTTTGATTGGCTGGCACCAGAGATGGTGAAAACTTCGGTGGGGGAGAACAACGAGGAAGAAGGGATAGGAAAGCTCCTGCTGGTATTGCGAGAAGTGGACGACGAAGGGAAGACGTTTCCCTCTGCCTATGGTATGTGGCAGAGGGCGAAGACAGAGGTTGGAGAAGCTCGTTGGAGCTACTATTGGAGGCGGTCGAAGAGAGAAGAAGCTAAAGAATTGTTAAGATCGAGACATCAGACACTTTTAAGACGTTTGGGAGTTGGTCCAGACGTCTGGAAATAAATTTTTGCAGTATACGATTGCGAGTCTGCGCGCGTGCACGTGCAGACTGCGCCCGCCGACCTGCAGGTGTTCTTCTTTTCTCTTCTCTCTCCCCCGACGCCTTCAAATACCCTATCCTCCCTTCCCTCTCCCTCACCCACCACTCCACCGTCTCCTCCTTCTTCTTCCAGTGTTAGCGTGAGAGTGAGAGAGCAAGGGCAGCAGCTGCTGCCGAGTACGCTCGGGGAGGAGGAGGTGCAGCGAAAGGGAGAAGAGGTAGAGAGCATGAGAAGAGAGAGAGCGAGCTCGCCGGAGCAGCCCAGGGCCGACCGACGGGCACGCAGTGGGAGCGTGGTGTTGGGGAAAGTTACCCCAGTACTGCTGCAGCTCAGGCAGCAGGCGGGCGAGCGCGGCGCGGCCGTGCGTAGCAGGAAGAAGGCGAGGAGGTCCTGATTCTGGGAAATTTTCCCAGAATCAGACGTTTGAACCTACGTCCATACAACGCGAGTGACGTCAGGAGAGAGATCCAGACGTCTGAAAGGTGTGATATTTCTCTTCTTCCTCCTTTTCGCGGATATGGCCATGCAGGCCGTTCCGCCGAAATCTCTGAGACATGTCGTGTTGAGAGTGTTTGCGTACACATGCAGGTTTCCTTTCGGGAAGGTGCAAGGACACGCCCTCCCACATGGATCAGACATCTGGGCACAGCACTAGACGGCGGAGAGTGTCTCCAGACGTTCGGAGTAATAGTCGGACGTCTGGAACTAGGTCCAGATGGTTCAGCGGGATCCTGGACGTCTGAAGAACAGCTCAGAGTAAGGTATGACCTGGACCACCTTTTAAGATGTCTGGAAGGTGTTCAAGACGTCTGATTTGGGTTAGAGTTGTTGTTTTTGACCCGTTTAGGGTCCATTCGAGGTCCAATTTCCGCGTTTAAAATTTCATTTTTCTCATAATTAGTTCCTCTACTTGTTTAAAGTACTTGTATCCTATTTTGAGTGGTTCCTTGTGACTTATCCTTGTGCTATGACCTCATTCTGTTGTAGCTTTAGGGGTTGCGGAGGCATGTGGACCTGCCGATCACGCCCCCATTCCTCCCGATTTTGCGTGTAGAGTGGCTCCCCTTGGTTATTTACCAACATTAATGCATCTTTGAGATAAATGATAGATCCTAGGGTATGGCATGAATCCTAGGACTTGAAAACTAGATTGAATGATAGATCCTAGGGAATGGCATGAATCCTAGGATTGGAAAACTAGATTGAATGATAGGTCCTAGGGTGTGGCATGAACCCTAGGAACAGAAACACTGAAATGAATGTCGTGAATACATGAATTGCAGTCTTGGAAAAGTAGATACAATAATGATAATTTCCTGTAATTGGATAACATCTGCCTGTGAAATATAGGGTACTATTGTTAGTAATTGCAACATGTGTTTCCTGTTGTTGAAAAACTAAATTTGAGCTGCTTGTATATAAATTGATATTAAATGTTGGAAACACGGGCTATATAAGAATAAAACTGAAATGATGAAATCTAAAATGGCTTGGCTAGAGAAATATGAGCATGAACCCTACGGGAAATTAGGAGTAGAGCTCCTGAAAGATAAATAGAATGGAATTGAGGAAGTGAGCTGGCCCTTGAGTACGGAGTACCAAGGAGAGCGACTGTTCCCCTGTTTAGTGCAGAGCGAAGCTAGCCGCCCCAGGGACCTGGGGTTAGGTCTGGCCACTTTGTACCGACTTTTGGCCCTTGTGTACACAGTACCGGGGAGAGCTACTCGTGTAGGGAGAGCGCTAGCCACCCCACAGGCCCCGGGGTTCTACTAGCCGCCTTACACGGACTTGTTAGGCCCACTGGGCAAACCAGGGTAGTCAAGCGAGGGTGCGCGGACTGTGGAGGGGTAAGACCGCTGTTTGGTTACTGTGGAGGGGCTAGACCCCTGTTACTAAGAGGGCTCTGCCCTATACTGGTTCCGTGCTGTACTTTGGGCGCACCCGTTAACGAAAATGACTGACCGCGTGCCAGTGCGGTTAACTACCCGTGCGTTTATCGGGCGTGCCGTAGTCATCGTTACGCCTGTCAGTGACCTTGGGGTGGTTGACTGAGGGTAGGACCACCACGGGGGACTCTTTCGGCCAGGAGAGCACCACGTGCTACTTCTACTTTTCGGAAAAGATTGCAATCAAGATCGTTCCCACGAGAAACATTCGAGATCAAGAGAAAGATCTGAGAAATGATTCAAGAATGAGTAAATAGAGAAATAAAGAAAGAAATTAAAAATAACAGCTACTTGTCCACCTTTACTATTTTTGTTAGCTAGCTGGTTGCCACTCTACTCAGCGTTTCGCTGACGTGTCACCTTGTTCACCCTTTCAGGACCAGGTGTTGAGCAGCCAGAGCCTACGGCTACGGAGGGTGCTGGGCCTAGTAGAGCCCAGTAGTTCTACTTATGTTGTACTTGCTATACTATTTTTCTATTGTAGTGAGTATATTCTGCTACACTTGTACTCTTTTATTGTAAGCATCATATTTCTGTACCTGTTTAATTCTCTACTGTTGTGGTGGTATGTACTGTAGTAGTTCTTTTCTTTACTACTGTACTTTTCTTACTGTTAGTTACATGCATAGTGAATGTGGTTTATTTTGCTGCTTTTTGGTTACTTTCTCGTTGGACGATTGGGTCTTGGGATCAGTCGACTCGGTCCGATTCTCGTGTCCTGTAGGGATTCGGGAACCGGGTCGTAATAAGAATTAAGGCCTTAATCGAGTTGAAGAGGATGGCCAATGCTCCAGGAGCTTTTATAGAGCTCGAATATGGCTTAATTTGTCCAAAAACAAGGTGGATTCCTCACGAAATTAGTGAGGAGAACCCACTAAATTTCAAGGGCTTGCAAGAGCTTCTCACTTTGAATTTATGCTTGAGATCACATTCAGATGGAAGAGGATCTTGTTGCGATCATGATTGCACAATAAAAATACACCAGTAATTATGCCATCTTGTGTTATTTCCTACCACTGCCATCGCATCTTATGTAGCTATAGTTGCATTTGTAAATAGACACATGAATGCATTTATTAAGAGGGGAGGAGAATGCGAATAATTGGCCATCTAATTAACATCTTCATCAAGGGCTACATTGCAATTTCACCATTTTCATTTTTATTTTTACTTTGAATTCTTCTCCCTCACGCGACTGCAGGGCATGGGGCATGCACCTCTTCACGCCACTCCTCTGCCAGCAGCATGGCTGTGGCATGCTTCTTCTTCTTTAAAAGGCCTTGCCCTTTCCCTTGTGCAGGAGGCCGAACACACACACCAACAGACACTTCCTGCTCCATCGTCAGGCCAACCTCCTCCCCTCTCCCTCTCCATACACAATAGCTCTTCTCACTGAGGAGAGACACACTGTGGGTAGGCGAAAACCCATGGTGGTTCCACAACCACCACTATGAGTTCCACCACCACCCAGCTCCTTCGTGAGCAGGTGGGCGTGGTGGATTCGCCTCTTGTTTTCATCGCTGATCGCCCTCACCGCCGTTGCCAGAGCTTCAAGGTCAGAACCTCCAGCAGTGTGCATGCCGTCCTGCAGCAGCTGCCGAGTACTGCACGCACACCAACAGGCCTCCGCAGCTCTTTCCGCACGTGTAGGCGCTTCCCAACGCACCCGTGCAAGCGAAACCGGCCGCTACCAGTCGGCAGACCGCATGCGCACTGTAGCGCGCGGTCTGCGCGACATTGTAGCCACCGGCTCGCTTCTCACTTAACCGGTGGCACAGCACTCTCCCTCCTCATCCGCTACCCGCGCCCGCCGGTCGCCGGTGCCCGCCCCCGCCCACAGCGCTGTGCGCTGCACTATGCAATGTGCTGCACTGCACTCCAGCACCCGCCCGCGCATAAAGACAAGCACAGGCGCTCCCTCCAGCGCCCACGCACAGCCCTTGTGCGCCTGCGCACGTCCTGCCCACCAGACAACGCTTGCACTCACCAAACGACTAAACTTCTCCCTTTCTCTCACACTCCTCCAGCGCACACCCACACTCGTACACACTCACACCTATATATATATATATATCCACTCACTTATATACCTAAATATATATATATACATATATATATATGTATATATGTCTACATATATATATCTATATATGTATACATATATATGTATATATATGTATACATATCTATATGTGTATATATACATTTAGATATATGTATATATGTCTATATTTGTATATATATATATATGTATGTATATATATTTATATATATACATATATATATATATATATCTGTGTATGTATGTATGTATATATATATATATATGTATGTATGTATGTATGTATCTATATATATATATATGTTTGTATGTATGTATGTATATATATATATATGTATGTATGTATGTATGTATATAGATATATATATGTATGTATGTATGTATGTATGTATGTATGTATGTATCTATATATATATGTATATGTATGTATCTATATATATATATATATATATGTATGTATGAATGTATATGTATATGTATGTATGTATATAGATATATATATATTGTTACGATCATGGGCGTCAGAAGCAGTTTAAGACGTCTGGGAAGTGTCCCAGACGTCTGGTATACATATATGTTTGTGTATCTATATATATTGTTACGATCATGGGCGTCAGAAGCAGTTTAATACGTCTGGGAAGTGTCCCAGACGTCTAGCCAGATATCTGGAACCCTTCCCAGACGTCTGCTAATAAATTTTTTCGGTGTACGGGTTCGCGTCTGCGTGCCTGCACGTGCAGACTGAACCTGCAGCCTTCGTTTTCTCTCCCTGCAGGCGTCGCTTTCCTTCTCTCTCTTCCTGCGGTTGCCCTATAAGAGCACTCCCCCTCTCCCTCACCCCCACTCCACCGTCTTCTCTTCTCCTTCTCCCTGCGAGCGAGCGAGCGAGGGCGCAGCAACGGCTGCAGTGGGCGTGTGGGTGGGAGTGTTGCGAGAGGAAGAAGAAGCCCGACCGTGGAGGTACGAGCTTGCCGGGGCAGCTAGAGCCGGCCAGCAGGGGGAACAGTGGGCGTGGGGTGTCGTGGAGGAGCTGCTGCAGCTCGGGCAGCAGGCGGACGCGGCGCGGCGCGGCTGTGCGTCGCGGGTGGAGGACGAACCGGGTGTTGATTCTGGGAAAATTTCCCAGAATCAGATGTCTGGACTTACGTCCAGACGACTCGTAGGACGTCTGGAGGAAGATCCAAACGTCTGACAAGTACAATATTTTTCCTCCTTCCTTTTACGCGTGTACGGCCATGCAGCCGTCCGCCGCGTTCTCTGAGCCTTTTCGTGATGAGAGCGGTTGGGTGTGTGCGCAGGTGTTGTTCGGGAGGGCGTGAGGGCTCGCCATCCCACGTGGATCAAACGTCTGGCCACAGTACCAAACGACGGAGAGGAGGTCCAGACGTCCGGGGTGACAATCGGACGTCTGGAAACTGACTTCAGACGATCCAGCGGGCTTCTAGACGTCTGAAGGACTGCGTAGATTAAGGTACGACATGATCAACCTTTTAAGACGTCTGATTTTGGATAGATTTGTCATTTTTGACCCGTTTAGGGCCCGTTCTGAGTTCGTTTTCCGCGTTTCGAGTTGCGTTCTTTACAGATTTATTTTCTCTACCTGTTTACAGTAATTGTGTACTATTCTGAGAAAGTACTTGTGTTGATCCTTGTGTTAGGTCCCCGTTCCGTTGTGGCTCTGGGGTTACAGAGGCACGCGGGATTGCCTACCACGCCCCCAGTACTCCCGGTTTCGCGGGTAGAGTGACCCTTTAATTTATTTGACAAAATTTGTACAATTATGAAATAATTAATAGAGTCTAGGGCATTGCATAAACCCTAGGACCGAGAAATTAGATTGAATGATAGATCCTAGGGCATTGCATGAATCCTAGGACTGGAAAACTAGATTGAATGATAGATCCTAGGGTACGGCATGAATCCTAAGACTGGAAAACTAGTTAAATATACAACTGTTGCAGTCTTGGAAAAGAAGAAAGGAAATGATAACTGCCTGTAAATTGGTTAACAGCTACCTGTTAGGAATGAATAAATATGCTTGAAAACATGGGTTGTATGAACGTAAAGCCATAACGGTGAAACCTAAATTGGCTGGGTTAAAAGAGCTTGAACCCTATGGGGAATTAGGAGTAGAACTCCTGGAAAGGAAATGGAATAGAATTGGGGAAGTGAGCTGGCCCTTGAGTACAGAGTACCAAGGAGAGCGACTGTCCCCCTGTTTAGTGCAAAGCGGAGCTAGCCGCCCCAGGGACCCGAGATTAGGACTGGCCACTTTGTACCGACTTTTGGCCCTCGTGTACACAGTACCGATGAGAGCTACTAGCGTAGCGAGAGCACTAGCTACCCCACGGGCCCCGGGGTTCTGCTAGCTCTCCTACACCGATTTGTTAGGCCCACTGGGCAAACCAGGGTAGTCAGGCGAGGGTGCGCGGACTGTGGAGGGGCAAGACCCCTGTTTGGTTACTGTGGAGGGGTTGGACCCCTGTTACTGAGAGGGCTCTGCCCTATACTGGTTCCGTGCTGTGCTTTGGGCGCACCCGTTAACGGAAATGACTGACCGCGTGCCAGTGCGGGGTAGCTACCCGTGCGTTTATCGCGCATGCCGTAGTCACCGTTACGTCTGTCAGCGACCTTGGGGTGGTTGACTGAGGGTAGGACCACCACGGGGGACTCTCCCGGCCAGGAGAGCACCACGTGTTACTTCTATCTTTCGGAAAAGACTGCAATCAAGATCGTTCCCATGAGGAACATTCAAGATCAAAAGAAGGATCTGAGAAGTAAATCAATAATGAATAAATGGAAACGTATAAAAGAAGAAAGTAAAAATATAACAGCTACTGTCCACTCTACTGCTTCTTCTAGCTTTTAGTTGCCACTCTACTCAGCGTTTCGCTAACGTGTCACCCTTGTTACCTTTTCAGGACCAGGTGTTGAGCAGCCAGAGTCAACGGCTGTAGAGGGCGCTGGGCCTAATAGGGTCCAGTAGGGTTACTTGTAGTACTTTATGTACCTTCTTTCCGCTGTAGTGGGTAGTTTTCTGTTGCTCTTGTACTATCTTTAATGTAAACTTCATGTTCATATTTATATTTATTTCTCTACAGTTGTGGTGGTGTATACTGTAGTGTTTCTTTCCCTTACTGCTAATTATATACATGGTGAATGTGGTTTATTTTACTACTCATTTGGTTACTTTCTCGTTGGATGACTGGGTCTTAGTATTAGTCGAGTCGGTCCGATTCTCGTGTCTCGTAGTGATTCGGGAATCGGGTCGTTACAAGGTGGGACTGGTTCGTCACCCTCTTCTGCGAGCAGTACTTTCCCCAGACGTGGCAGGACCAGAGGAGGCAGGAGTTCCACACTCTCTGCCAGGGGATGATGATCGTGAGCGCGTACCGCACGCGTTTTCTGGAGCTGTCCCGCTTTGCAGCGACAGCAGTAGCCACTGAGGAGGAGCGCCTTTGGAGGTTCACTGAGGGGCTCCGGCCTGCGATCCGGGGGTATGTCAAACCCCTAAAGCTGCCTACGTTCTCGAGGGTAGTGGAGGCAGCTATGACCTACGAGGAGACCAACCCATCCGCGTGAGATACTGACAGCGGGCGGAAGAGGCCCTACCAGCCAGACTTTTCATAGGGCTGGCGAGAGAGGAGACATGTGGCATCCGCTGGAGAGCTGCCACGTTTCGCTGGGCCATCAGTTGCCTTTGGGGGACCTCGTCAAGGGCCCGTTAACAGCACTGGACCCCTACCCAGCTGGCAGCAGGGACCTGCTGAGGGCGGGAGTCGGATTCCCCTTTGTTACTAGTGTGGCCAGCCAGGCCACATTAGGAGGGACTACCCGTCTAGGCAGGAGGTCAGCAGATGCTTCCCGCGTCGAGCACTGGAGGGCGAGCAAGAGGCCGCGGGTTCGAGGCGCGAGGGGGAGGACAGCAGTCACGAGGAGGGTACCGGCCGGCAGCTACCCGTCCGACGTAGAGTGTGGCTGCTTCGTTCGCACCTAGGGCTGAGGCGTGTATCAACGCCCTCACCTTCAGGGATGCCAGAGCTTCAGGATCAATGGTTGTAACGACCCGATTCCCGAATCCCTACGAGACAAAAGAATCGGACCGACTCGACTAATCCCAAGACCTAGTCGTCCAACGAGAAAGTAACCAAAAGAGCAGTAAAATAAACCACATTCAGCATGAATATTGTTGGTGCTAGAGCACCACGATCATTTGTTTTGATGATAACAAAACACGTGTTACTTAACATTTGCAATTTGAGTCCTAGATTTCAGGTCAATTGCAAATGTGGACATGTTTAGACGGAGTTCGAGCTCGCATCCAGGACGGATTGGAGGAGCTTGACGGAAAACAGAGGAGGTTCACGTGGAGCGACAGATTGAAGATAGAAGACAAGAAGAATAGGATAGATTCTTTTTAATCCTTTCTTGTATCTCTTGTCTTTATTTTCTTGCTCTTTTTATTTTCCTTAGAATATTGTTAAAGACTAAGATGAGTATTATAGAAAAAGAAATTGCATGTCTTAGGGAAAACTCCAACAAATTAATCAGTAAAGTAGATAATTTTTATAGCCCTAAGGTTGAGAAAGGATCTCCATCAAGGAGACCCGCTAACAGATCCGGATCCAAGCCCACTTGGATATCGAAAAAAGAATTAGAATCTTGTTTTGTAAGGTTCAGGGATAATTACAACATAAAGGACTGGACCTACAAGCTCAAAGCTGGTCAACTCAAGTTGGGAGAACCAAGGAGTAGACCAAGGAGGAGAACAAGAAGACCGACGAGACGGCGAACAAACGACGGACCCGCCGCACGTCGACCGCCAGATTGGAGACCGACACCGATGCCCGGGCCTCCAAGCTACGGATGGGAGCCCCATCCGATGTGGCATCCACCACCACCATTCGGGCCATTTTATTGGCCATGGTAGGTGAGGTAAAATTCTTAACCCTATCTTTTTATAAGCATTTAGATAGGGGGAGTTAAAAAATGATGAGCTAATTGTCAATTTTTAAGGGGGAGACGAAAGTTAGCTAAATTTCCTTTAGTAAGGGGGAGAAAAATAATAGCTATCTTGTTGTTACAAAAAGGGGGAGAATATCACCTTTGTTAAAATAAATTCATAGAAGAGCATGTTTTAAGGGGGAGTTATATGAAATCTAAAATCAATTAAACCTTTTTGATAATGTCAAAAAGGGGGAGTTTTTTTCTGCATTATTGTTTATGGTTTTGTCATCATCAAAAAGGGGGAGATTGTTGGTGCTAGAGCACCACGATCATTTGTTTTGATGATAACAAAACACATGTTACTTAACATTTGCAATTTGAGTCCTAGATTTCAGGTCAATTGCAAATGTGGACGTGTTTAGACGGAGTTCGAGCTCGCATCCAGGACGGATTAGAGGAGCTTGACGGAAAACAGAGGAGGTTCGCGTGGAGCGACAGATTGAAGATAGAAGACAAGAAGAATAGGATAGATTCTTTTTAATCCTTTCTTGTATCTCTTGTCTTTATTTTCTTGCTCTTTTTATTTTCCTTAGAATATTGTTAAAGAGCCTCAAAGTACCCTAACAGTAGTCCTAGGAACACCGGCACAACCCTAGGATACTTAGGTTTTCTGTAGAATACTTAGAAAACTAATATAGGGCTCAAACATCAATTACAGACGTATAATTCAAAAATCAGACGTCTGATAATGTAATTTAAGACGTCTGACTACTGTTTCAGACGTCTGATAACTGTTAGGCTCGACATAGTTAGTTCTGTCTGATGAAATCAGACGTCCAGACCTTAGACCAGACGTCTTAGGAGACGTCTGATGATTTTTCCAGACGTCCAGATAGTGGACCGTTGGCTAGCTTAGCAGACACTGCAGAATATGACCGTTAGAGCCTTATCAGACGTCCTTAGGCCTTTCCAGACGTCTGATAAATGACTGTTTTGCCTCGGCTGACCCAAAATCTCTTCTCAGAGATTTTCTAGCCGTTGCAACGTTTGGAAATCAATTCCCACAGTAAAAGTAGGTTTCCAGACGTCTATACATAGTGCCAGACATCCTGTTTGTCGTCTGATGGACTTGCGCAAAAACCCTATTTAGATCTGATTCAAGTCAGGAGGAAACCCGCTTAGAATCAGACGTCTGACATTTAAATCAGACGTCTTAAAGTGGCCTTCCAGACGTCTGATGCCAGAGTTAGACGTCTGATCACCCTGTCAAATGTAATCATTGTCCTGATTTCGGCCTGATTCTCTTGGGCTTTGTTCCCAACGGCTATAGAACCTTTCCTGAGCCTTCCAAAGCCTTCCTAAGGCCTCTATAAATAGAGGGGAGCCTTTGACACACCAACACACACTTGGATACACTTAGCTACACACTTTCACACTCTTTTGTGTCCAGAAAAGATCTTGCTCTCCAAGCTTAAGCTCCATTCCCTTGAGAGCATCAAACCTTCGTGCACCCGCTCTCCCGCCGTTGTTCACGAGAGCAACATTGCGCCGTTGCGTGGCTCACGCACTCGCGTCATCCTCGATGCACTCATTGCAAAGGGGAGTTTCCTAATTCCTATAGAAGCTAGGTTCATAATTACTTTGTTGGCTCTATAGGACTTGTTGTTTATTTTATCTTTGTTATTTAGTTGGGTATTCGCTTTGCGAATTCCCGTCTCCTTCGTGGGACAAAATCCTTCTCGTGGAGAGAAGGGGTTGAGGAACGCTACCCTCGTACTTGTAGCGTGGTTGTACTGAGGTTGAATCACCCTCGTTTTAAAGTGATTCGGTTAGTGGATTTGATCAACTAGGTTGATCGGAAAATCCTAACTCGAGAGGGTTAGGTGGTGGTTTTCACCCGGTTTGGGTTTCCACCTAAAAACACTTGTGTACATTGTGTGATTGTCTTTTTGAGATTGCTTTATATTTTATTTCCACAATTATTACATCACCCCTCTTCGAAGGGAGAACCTACAAATATAACTAGCAGTAACAAAATACGGCAGTAAGAAAAGAAAATACTACAGTATACACCACTACAACAGAAAGGAAATAAACATGTACATCACATAAAGTTTCGAAAAAGTACAGAGAGTAACAAAGAAACTACTCACTATAGTGGAAGAAAAGTACAGAAAGCACAACAAGTTACCCTACAGGACCCTACTAGGCCCAGCGTCTTCTGCAGCCGCTGACCCTGGCTGCTCAACACCTGGTCCAGAAAAGTAACGAGGGTACACGTCAGGGAAACGCTGAGTAGAGTGGCAACTAAAAGCTAAAGAAGCAGTAGAGTGTATAGTAGCTGTTATATTTTTACTTTCTTTATTTACGTCTTTCTATTAAATTACTATTGATTTATTTCTCAGATCCTTCTCTTGATCTCGAATGTTCCTCGTGGGAACGATCTTTGATTGCAGTCTTTTCCAAAAAGTAGAAGTAACACGTGGTGGTCCCCTTGCCGGAAGAGTTCCCCGTAGTGGTCCTACCCTCAGTCAACCACCCCAAGGTCACTGACAGACGTAACGGTGACTACAGCACGCGCGATAAGCGCACGGGTAGCTACCCCGCACTGGCACGCGGTCAGTCGTTTCCGTTAACGGGTGCGCCCAAAGCACAGCACGGAACCAGTATAGGGCAGAGCCCTCTCAGTAACAGGGGTCCAACCCCTCCACAGTCCGCGCACCCTCGCCTGACTACCCTGGCTTGCCTAGTGGGCCTAACAAGTCGGTGTAGGAGGCTAGCAAAACCCCGAGGCCCGTGGGGTAGCTAGTGTTCTCCCTACACTAGTATCTCTCCTTGGTATTGCGTACGTGAGTGCCAGCAAGTCGGTGTACAGTGGCCAAACCCACCCCGGT
Source organism: Thalassia testudinum (assembly GCA_037157565.1). NCBI lineage: Eukaryota > Viridiplantae > Streptophyta > Magnoliopsida > Alismatales > Hydrocharitaceae > Thalassia > Thalassia testudinum. The sequence goes on along the minus strand of JAZHRO010000036.1, from coordinate 120,074,319 downwards.
CTCAACCTGAGGGCAGCAAGCTCCCCTCTACACTAAGAGGTAATGTGTGCTCTCTTTGGTACCACGTACCCAGGAGACAACACACTTCCACGTTTCACTTTCTCAGTTCCCTTCTATTCTCTTTTCCAGGAGTTCTACTCCTAATTCCCCGTAGGGTTCGTGTTCTTTTTGTTTGGCCATTTTAGGCTTCACCGTTCCAGTTTTACGTTCATACAATCCATATTCTCAATCATATTTATTCATTCATAACAGGCAGCTGTTAAATCAATTTATAGGCAGCTATTATTTCCTTTCCACTTTTCCAAGACTGCAATATTTATATATTCCACTAGTTTTTCAGTCCTAGGATTCATGCCGTACCCTAGGATCTATCATTCAATCTAGTTTTCCAGTCCTAGGATTCATGTAATACCCTAGCTCTTCTCGGTACTGCGTACGCGAGTGCCAACAAGTCGGTGTACAGTGGCCAAACCCACCCCGGTCTCAACCTGAGGGTGGCAAGCTCCCCTCTACACTAAGAGGTAATGTGTGCTCTCTTTGGTACCACGTACCCGAGAGACAACACACTTCCACGTTTCACTTTCTCGGTTCCCTTCTATTCTCTTTTCCAGGAGTTCTACTCCTAATTCCCCATAGGGTTCCTGTTCTTTTTGTTTGACCATTTTAGGTTTCACCGTTCCAGTTTTACGTTCATACAATCCATATTCTCAATCATATTTATTCATTCATAACAGGCAGCTGTTAAAATAATTTACAGGCAGCTATTATTTCTTTTCCACTTTTCCAAGACTGCAATATTTATATATTCCACTAGTTTTCCAGTCCTAGGATTCATGCAATACCTTAGGATCTATCATTCAATCTAGTTTTCCAATCCTAAGATTCATGCAATGCCCTAGACTCTTTTAATTGTTCCACAATAGTAACAAATTATGTTAAATAAATTAAAAGCCACTCTACTAGCTAAATCGGGAGTACTGGGGGCGTGGTCAGCAATCCCCCACGCCTCTGCAACCCCCAAGACTGCAACGGAACGGGGTCCTAACACAAGGATCAATCACAAGGAGTTTCTCAGAACAGTATACAATTACTGTAAACGGGTAGAGGAATTTATTCTGGAAAGAATGCAACTAGAAACACGGAAAACGGACTCCGAACGGGCCCTAAACGGGTCAAAAACGACGAAACTGTCCAAAATCAGACGTCTGGAAGAGGTTCCAGACGTCTTAAAAGGTTGATCGATCGTACCTCAGTTCTGTGCAGTCCTTCAGATGTCCAGAAGTCCGCTGGAACATTTGACCATGGTTCCCAGACGTCCGATTGTCACCCCGGATGTCTTGAAGTCCTCCCCGTCGTCTGGCACTGCGGCCAGACGTCTGATTCGCGTGGGATGGCGAGCCCTCGCGTCCTCCCGAGCAGAACCTGCGCACACACACACTTGTTCCCAGCACGACGAAGCGCAGATGAAGTCGCAGCGGACGACTGCATGGCCGTACACGCGAAAAAGGGAGAAGATGAAATATCTTACTTGTCAGACGTCTTGACGGCCCTCCAGACGTCTTGAACGTCGTCTGGACGTAAGTCCAGACATCTGATTCTGGAAAATTTTCCAAAACCAGAACCCGATTCGCTCTCCGCCCGTGACGCACGGCCGCACCGCACTTTGTCCACTTGCTGCCCGAGCTGCAGCAGCTCCCTCCACAACACCCCACACCCGCCGGTCCCCCACCGGCCATCTCTAGCTGCCCCGGCAAGCTCGAACCCTCGCGGTCGAGCTTCTTCCTTCCGCTCGTAGCCCTCTTTCCCGCACGCTCGCCGCGGCCGCTGCCGCTGCCGTTGCCGCTCACTCGCTCGCTCGCGCTTTCGCACTAGCAGGGAGAAGGAGACGGAAAAGGCGAAGGAGATGAGGGAGAGGGAGAGGGTGTTTTATAAGGCCGCGCGGGGAGAGAGAGAAAAGGGCGACGCGTCTGCAGAAAGAGAAAGGGAAAGAAGAACGAAAGCGGCGGGTGTAGTCTGCGCGCGCACGCGCGCAGACGCAACCCCGTGCGCTGAAAAAATTTATTACCAGACGTCTGGAAAGTGTTCTAGACGTCTGGACAGACGTATGAAAAGTGTTTCAGACGTCTGGACAGACGTCTCGGCCACTTCCCAGGCGTCTTAATAACCCGTCTGATGTCACGTTCGTCACAGTGGTGGCAGGTATGGTTTCAATTTCCAGCAGACTCGTTTACACTCTTTTCGATTTCGACGCTACACACTCGTTTGTCGCAGCCAGTTTCGCAGTTAGTTTGGGCCAGGATTATATGCTGTTAGAGGATCCGTTCGTGATCAGAGGTCCGAGTGGTCAGCTGTTTGTAGTTGAGGAGGTATACACGGATTGCGAGGTCAGTATTAGGGGACATAGCCTTCCCGCTGACCTGATTATGATACAGATGGAGGACTTTGGCGTAATTCTGGGGATGGACTGGCTATCCGCTTACTATGCCTTGGTGGACTGTTTTGAGAGAAAGATTGTCCTCTCCATATCGGAGTTGCCTTCGTTCGAGTTCCACGGTCAGCCAGTGGACGGAGGCTTCAGGTGCATTTCTGCACTTTGGGCTGCGAGACTTTTGAACCAGGGGTGTGAGGGCTTCCTAGCTTGTGTGGTGGCAGAGCCTAGCCCGGTGGCAGACTTCCAAAGTATCCCGGTGGTCAGAGAGTACCCCGACGTGTTCCCAGACGAGTTGCCAGGACTACCGCCCGAGCGTGAGATCGAGTTTGAGATCTCACTAGTAACAGGGACCAGCCCCATCTCCACCGCACCATACAGGATGGCACCACTCGAGCTGCAAGAGCTCAAGTCTCAGTTGCAGGATCTTTTAGAGAAGGGCTTTGTGAGGCCTAGTGCATCTCCCTGGGAAGCCCCGGTACTGTTTGTGAAGAAAAAGGATGGTACCCTATGCCTTTGTGTGGACTACCGACAGCTGAATAGGGTCACCATCAAGAACAGATATCCGCTGCCGAGGATCGACGACTTGTTTGACCAGTTGCGAGGTGCCACGGTATTCTCCAAGATCGACTTGAGGTCTGGATATCACCAGTTGAGGATCAAGGAGGCAGATATCTCCAAGACAGCTTTTCGCATCCGGTACGGACACTACGAGTTTTTGGTCATGCCGTTTGGGCTGACCAATGCCCCCGCTGCCTTCATGGACCTGATGAACAGGGTGTTTAGACCGTACTTGGACCAGCTCGTGGTGGTATTCATTGATGACATACTCGTCTACTCTAGAGATCAGACACAGCACGGACAGCACTTGCGGATGGTTCTGGACACACTGAGATGACGTAGATTGTACGCCAAATACAGCAGGTGCGAGTTCTGGTTGAGGGAGGTGACCTTCTTGGGTCATGTGATCTCTGGAGATGGCTTGGCGGTGGACCCAGCCAAGGTCGAGGCAATGCTCAGGTGGGAGGGATCGCGTACGGTTACTGAGATTCGCAGTTTCCTAGAACTGGCAGGCTACTACAGGCGGTTTATCAGGGGCTTTTCATAGATTGCATGTCCTATGACACAGTTGACCAGGATGGACGTGCCCTTCACTTGGACAGACGCCTGTGAGGCGTGTTTTCAGGAGCTGAAGGAGAGACTGACTTTGACTCCCGTGCTCACCATCCCTGACAATAGTGGCGGGTTCGTTGTGTACACGGATGCCTCCTTACAGGGGTTAGGGGGTGTGCTCATGCAGAGGGGTCACGTTGTTTCTTACGCTTCGTGGCAACTGAAGCCCCATGAGCATAGCTACCCTACCCACGACCTGGAGCTGGCAGCTGTTGTCTTCGTGCTGAAGACCTGGAGGCACTACTTGTACGGTGAGACCTTCGAGATTTTCACAGATCACAAGAGCCTCAGATACCTTTTTGATCAGAAGGAGCTCAACATGAGACAGAGACGTTGGTTGGAGCTCCTGAAGGACTACGACTGCAGCATTTCCTACAACCCGGGAAAGGCCAACGTGGTGGCTGACGCCTTGAGCCGGAAGGCGCCCGCACACTTGGCCAGTTTACAGGTGTAGAGTTGGAGCCTTTTGGAGGAGATGGGCAGTTGGCGACCCCTAGAGCTACAGGGGCACTGTGGGGTAGTGACTGTGACACGATAGACGAGGCCAGAGCTGATAGATCGCGTCATCACAAGACAGATGGCTGACCCGTACTTGCAGTCTTTGCACGACTGAGTACTGTCAGGAGACCCGAGGGACTTCTCTTTCACAGACCAGGTGCTGCGCCTGAGGGGACGTCTGTGCGTTCCCAGAGACAAGGAGCTGTTGAGAGAGCTCCTGACTGAGGCACACGGTTCCAGATTCACCATACATCCCGGAAACATGAAGATGTACCATGACTTGAGACGCGAGTTTTGGTGGAGGGGGATGAAGCAGGATGTGGGTGAATTCGTGCAGTAATGTTTAGTGTGCCAGCAGGTGAAAGCCGAGAATCAGAGGCCTGCAGGGCCGCTACAGCCGCTTCCAGTGCCAGAGTGGAAGTGGGAGAGCATCACCATGGACTTGGTGGTGGGCTTACCTATTACCCAGCGAGGACACGATGCCGTCTGGGTAATCGTGGATAGATTGATGAAGATGGCACGATTCTTGCCGATCCGAGTCACTTGGGGACCAGCACAGTTGGCAAAAAGGTATATCCACGACGTGGTACATCTACACGGAGTTCTGCGGGAGATCGTATCCGACCGGTTTCCCGCTTTACGTTCTAGTGTTGGGCTGAGTTTCAGCAGGCCCTGGGGACGCGGTTGAGATTCAGAACAGCTTACTGATGAGAGCCTCATCATGAGCCATAACTAGCTCATTTTGACCCAATAAAGAAGATAAAAGCTCCTACATAACCTAGAAGAAGGCCTAACTGAAGAAACAAGTGCTCTAAGAAGAAAACATGAAATAAAGGTTAAAACTGCAATTTTACCATTGCAGTAGATAAACGGGATTTCTCAGAGGCAAAACATAGGTCAAATGGTCTAAATGAGATAAAAAGTGGGTTGAGTCAATCAGAAATGGGTTCATGTGCAATCTACGAACTAAAAGACACTTGGTAACCCTAAAACAGACCCGCTTAAATTAACAAGGTTCCGGTTAGAACAAAAAGCAAGTAAACCCTCTACAAATCATGGAAAACCATACTCTAGGGTTTAGAACACTTAATTTGGCCTTTGGAACCTAGTTTGACCTAGATTAGGGTCCTAGCTCTTCAATTAACCTAATTTGGGTTTTTACGCAAAATATCCAGTCAAACGAGGTCAAACCTGAAATCTAACTTCTCCATTGGTTTCCTTAGGTCCAAATTAGGTTTATACCAAAATTTGGACCTAAGGAGAGGTCATCTTGACCTACTTTGCAAGTTAGTACACCCAAATCACAAAGAGGTCCCTATCTTTTGAATATCCTTGCAGAGAGCCCCCTAGGTTCCTCGCCTTCTTTGCAAACCGGTCCTGCCGCCATTGCTAGGGCAGAACCGAACTCCGGCGAGGTTCGGAGAGGGATTGCTCTCTAATCCCTCAGAGATTCCCTCCCAGAAATGGAAGGAGGATTCTCTGAGGAATTCCCTTCCTCATAAAGTCAATCACAATCGTTGGTGTGAACCCAATCTCTCGTGCGAACGCACGAGAGATTTGGGTATCCTAACTCCTTTCCATCTCCGGCGACCAACCTCAGGCAATTACGTGCCCTTCACGCCCTGCACACCAAGTCCAGCACCTATAAAACACCCCTCGGACCCGGCCACTCATCTTGAGCTTGATTTGGCCGAGTTTCCCCCTTCAATTCCTCTCCTCCTGCTCGGCCAAATACCCCAGCTAGCTCCGGCGAGCCCCCCTCCCCTCCCTCTTCGCTCTGCCACAAAACCAGTGGCAGAGTTAGCTTCCTGACCTCCCTCCGCGTCGCGCAGTACCAGCGCACGCCGCCTCAGCCCCGTCGTCGCCGCCGTTCTCCCCCACTGGGCGTCATCTTCTCCGGCGACAGCAAGTACTGCTGTCCGCCTTCCGTCCCCTTTCGTCCTTACAATTAGGTTAGAACTCCTCTCCATCCTGTCCCCTCTCTTTTCCCCCTGTTATCTCATCTGATTACCCCTCGACCGACGCTGACCACCCTCATCTTCCACATCACCGACCGAACTCCGGCGAGCCGCCCACACCACTCCGCCACTCCACACGGCTCGCCAACCACCTCGTGAGCTCCGCCTCATCACCAGGAACTCGCTCCACCCCACAACTGTCACTCCAGACCTCCATAACCACCCCCCGAACAACCCACCGTCTCCGGCCACAGGTTGACCTAGGCGGGCACGCCTAGGCCGACAGGCAACCTGCAGCATCACCCACCGCCTTCGCCGTGCTACGGCGAAGGTTTCCAACTATTCTAATTGGGCCAATAGGCCGTTCTGTGGAAGTTCAGGTAAACGCTCCGGCCGCCATTAACAGTCGAAGCAGCAGGAAGCTTGGAGCAGCAGCAGGCGTCAGGCTTCCCAGGCGGCAGGTGCAGCAGACTCTCGCAAGAGTTGCGAGGTGACTGAGTTCAGCAAGGATCAGCAGCAGGGCCTCCAGCGTGGGCAATTGCACACGAGAGTCTGCGGGCGCACGCAAAGGAAGGGCGGAACGTTTAGTCCCACATCGTGGAATCTCAAGGCACAGGTATGGTATAAAGGTTTTTTGTGATATACGTTTACTGCCTCGAAAGCACAGGGGTGAGGTCCCTCACTGACCCCACCCGCCTCGTCCGCGGCCTGACCACGCGGACCTGGCGGATCCGACCCGACCTAGACCTACGCACTCCTCGCGCATCACACACCTGCAGGTGCGCCTGGTCCCGGGTACGATCCGACCCGATTGAGACTGTGGCTCTGGGAGAGCGGTTAGAGTGAGTTGCTTGAGAGAGAGACACGCGCGGGTAGAGGGAGAAGGGTTAGGTTTTGTTCCCCTGTGCAGGCAGGTTGATTGCAGGAGAAGGACGTGGCCGCTGCAGAAGAAAGGAGAAGCAAGACAAAGAAGAAGAAGAAAGCAAGACAAAGAACAAGAAGAAGGCAACGAAGAAAGGAGAAGCAAGACAGAAGAAGAAGAAAGAAAGAAGTCTTCGCAGGCGAAGGAGGAAAACAGAAAGGTTAGAGGTCTTCGCAGGAGAAGAAGAAGAAGGACAAGGGAAGATTGCAAAGAGATCTGAAAGGCAAAGCAGAAAAAGAAAAAGAGAAAGAAAGATCACATTTAAGACGTCTGATACATAAATCAGACGTCTAATTCTATATTTTTTTTTATATCTTTCTTAAAAACTCTTTGAATCAATTATATTTGCATTTAACAGTTGTATTCTTGGGTTTTACAAAGTACTGAGTTTGCTCCCTGTGTTCGACCTCGGATACTCTAGTTGTTCGAGTAATAAAATTATTTGTTTAAACGTTTTGTCGGTTCTACTACAACGTAATACGCCTTTAAATCCGCACAGAAACGTTGACAACATTTTGGCGCCGTTGCCGGGGAGCAACGGGCACTTGTAAAGCTTTTGAGTACAACTTTTCTATTTAATATCTGACTTAACTTCTCTTTTGTTGTGTTCAAACAGGGAAAGCAAAACAAAAAGGAACGAATAGCAACTGCACAACAGACTGGAGCAGGTAATCTCCATAAGCCCTCCCCCTTAACCCCCTCACAATCTAAAAGACAAAAAAAAAAAGGGGAGAAGTCAACTTAGGGCTACCTGTCTTATATTTAGTAACTCATCAAGTTGCCTGATTTTCATTTCAACATATTTTTGTCTGTCATCCAACTAAGGCAACTAGGGCTAAAACTTTCTTGATTGAGCCCTAGGTGCTAAATTCTAAGGCAACTAAATTGGACCCATTAGAGCCAAGTTAGGATTGCAAAGCTAGGGTTTTTAGAGACACATCTTCTCTAAAATAAAGAAACAAACTTTCCAAAAAGAAGTGTGCCTAAACCGTGTTTGAAAATATTTATAAGAGGAACCCTAAGCAAATCAGGCTGATAATTCATTTGAATCATAAAAGGAAGGACCTAAAAGCTCTCAAAGGTGAAGTTGATCCCTCGGGTCAACCAACCTTAATATTAGGTCACTTTTTGCACTCAAAATACTTAAAAGTTCAAGTGGAACATTAAGCACCTTGATCTTAAAATAAAAAAAGGTAGACTTAAGAGGTCAAGATCCCCATTCTGGTCTACCTGGAACCGCAGTGACAAGAGAGGTCGGGTGGGGGAAACCCTGTAACCCGTAGGGACGCTCTACCGTGTAGGGGTCTTTGCGGGACTCTCCCTCTCTGGCTGCCCAGGTATTTCTCAGGTGGACGATCTTCTGATCCAGGGGTCCATCTGCCCCGAACCTCTATAGTCACCCAACAATTCTTGGGTGTCTTGATTGGGTCCAGTACCTTCTAATCTCATCACATCTTCCGGTGCATGTTTGGTAGGAGGTCCTTGAGACCACCTTTAAGACCTCCTCTAGAAATTCATTCTCGCCGAGGCCAAGCCTCGACGCCTTTGTTTGTGCAGCAACCCCACCACATAAATCTTTCATCTGATTCAGACCCTGATTCTCCTCCTTCTCCCATCATGGCACAACCCATTGAAGATGAGAATAACCTTGAACACCAACTTCAACGCTTGAACGATCTCTTTCAGAACTTTGTAAACCCACCACAGCGACCTATGATGCGAGATCACTATAATCCCGCTGCGGTGGCAATTGAACCCCGAGTACGAATCCCAATTGGAGGACCCGATTCTGATCTAAAGCCCAATATGATTCATGCCATACCAAAGTTCCATGGGCTTAACTCTGAGGATCCATTCCAACACATTAAACAACTCAAGCATCTGGCCCAGACTTTCGGGTCAGATGTACAAAACCGGGATATCCTACTCATGAAAATGTTTTCGTTCTCCCTCTTGGACAAGGCCGCGCACTGGTATCAGACTCAGACCCGCCCGATCAACACTTGGGAGGAATTACAGTCCGAATTTTTGAAAAAATTCTTCCCTGTTGGCCGGACGAATGCCTTGCGCCACCAGATCACTCATTTCACTCAACAACAGGGAGAACCTCTTCACGAAGCTTGGGATCGATTCCTAGATCTCATGCGAAAATGTCCCCATCACGGAGTTCCTAAGTGGGAACAAGTCCAGTCTTTTTACCAGGGACTCCGTGAAGATATTCGTCTAATCGTCAATGCAACATGTGGAGGAAACATCATGGGCCAACACGAGGACACGGTGTGGGAGATTCTCGAAAACATGTGCGAGAACTCCATAAACAATGACTCCTTGGGCTTATTCGACAGGACGAATGCCCGCGCATCGACGAATCTAAGAGGGACACATGAGACGCAGGACCTGTCCACTTCTGTTGACCTGGAATTGATGGCCAGTCGGTTGGACAAGGTCTCTATCATAGAAAAGAAGGTGGACGAGCTAACTCGACATTTGCAGCAAGCCACCTCTGCACAAAACTCTTTTGCACGACCTCCTCTGGCAAGGGAAACAGTGCAAAACATCTATCACCAACCTGCCAAGGGGATGGGCCCCTATCCACCCCCGTCTACCTCCCAGACCGGAGTGACCTCCGATCCCGTCTACTCGAGTTGGGGGAACTCTGAACCCTCGTATTCTGACTTTCCTGAGGTTTCTCAGAACTGCGAGGACCTCAACGCCATCCAGAACGACCCATACTCCAATACCTACAACCCTGGATGGCGAAATCATCCTAACTTTCAGTGGGCGGGAAACTCTCAAAAACCACCATATCAACCCCGCCCACAAGCTCCTCGTCCATATCAGCCGCCTCAAACTCGGCCCAATCCCACCTACCAATCTGGGCAAAATCAGGATCAACTGACTCTTATCCTTCAAACGCTGGCTGACATTCAAAAAACGAATGCGGCAATGCAAAAACAGCACAAGGACGAGATCACAGAGGTTCGCAACCAACTGGCCCAGATGGCAAATTCTCGCCAACCTGGCACCCTTCCTTCGCAACCTCTGCCCAACCCAAATAATGTGCCGACCCAGAGGCGCATTATGAATCCAAATCCAAGCCACGCACATTTGATTTATCAGGCCCCTGCTACTCCATCACCAGACAGGATGGAGGCTTCTACATCTTATGCAGAATTTCAGCAGCAGCCACCTCTCCTACCTAACCCAAACCAAAGTCAGGCTGGATTAAACTCTGTAACAACACGTAGTGGTAAAACAACACAAGACCCACATTATCTGAACCACTCCAAGCCTGATAATCGCCAAAACCCTAGGGTAGTCATCCAAGATACTACTGTCCCAGATCAAGAACCTGGACCTATCCTAGAGGAACCAGCTAGGATCCCATTTCCTGAGGCCTTGACCAAAGGAAAAAGGACAACCAAACCTGTGGCTCCTGAGGAGGATCTGGTCAAGCTCTTTGAACAGGTCCAGATAAACATCCCGTTGATGGATGCAATCCGCCACATACCGGCTTACGCAAGATTCTTGAAAGACATATGTACACCTAAACGTAAGCCGCGAACCAAGGATGGGAATCCGATTGTACTATCAGAGCAAGCCAGCTCTGTCATCCTGAGCAAACTCCCACCCAAGGCTAAAGACCCAGGAACCCCCTTGATTTCTTGTAAAATTGGTGAAACCCAACTTGATAGAGCCCTACTAGACCTAGGTGCCTCCATAAATTTAATACCTACATCCCTCCTTGACCACCTTGAAGAATCTGAACTTAAACCCACTGAGGTGACATTGCAGTTAGCTGATCGATCCATCAAGTCACCCAAAGGTATACTCGAGGATGTCATTGTTAGGGTACGAGATTTTTATTTCCCAGTGGACTTCATAGTACTGGACATGGATGCACCTAAGAACCCAAGGGACACACCAATCATATTAGGGAGACCCTTTCTGGCCACTGCTAGGGCCAATATAAACTGCGAAGAGGGCCAGATAGAATTAAAATTTGGGAATCAAAATCTGAAGATTGACATTTTCAAAGCCCAACAAGGGATTAATTGCGGGGTTATAGAGGAAATTTGTGATGTCAAAGCCGTGGTTGATGAATTGCACATAGAGGACAACCTGATTATTCCTGATCAACCACTAGAAAGTCAAAAATCGCTAACAGAGGAGCGCGAACACAATCTAGACACACCTATGACTCCTACCATTGCTCCCGATACAAACCCTGAACTACCCGCTGCTGCTGACAATCCTGTCATGGAACTCAAGCCCCTTCCTGAACATCTAAAATATGTCTTTTTGGATTCAAATCAAACGTTTCCTGTGATTATCAATTCTCGACTCACACCTGACCAGGAACTCCGTTTGATTTCTGTTCTCCAGCAACATCGTAGAGCCATTGGATGGACTCTAGATGATTTGACTGGTATAAGCCCTTCATACTGCACGCATCGAATCTATACAGAAGAAGGCTCACGACCTTCAAGAGAAATGCAAAGGCGACTAAACCCTAACCTACAGGAGGTCGTGAAAAAGGAGATCATTAAGTGGTTAGATGCAGGGATCATCTACCCGATCTCCGACAGTCGTTGGGTGAGTCCAACACAAGTGGTACCTAAGAAGGCAGGACTCACCATCATCACGACAGAAATCGGGGAAGTCATTCCTACCCGAATAGCTAATTCGTGGAGAGTCTGCATTGATTACAGAAGACTAAATTCCTCCACGAAGAAGGATCATTTCCCACTACCTTTTATTGATCAGATCCTCGAGAAACTAGCGGGAAATAGATTCTTCTGCTTTCTTGACGGGTACTCCGGTTACAATCAGGTGGCAATCCATCCAGAGGACCAAGAAAAGACCACATTCACCTGCCCCTTCGGGACGTACGCGTTTCGAAGGATGCCATTCGGTCTCTGCAATGCACCTGCAACTTTTCAGCGGTGCATGCTTGCCATATTCTCAGATATGGTAGGTGACTATCTGGAAGTCTTCATGGATGACTTTTCAGTTTTTGGACAATCATTTGACGATTGCCTCCAACACTTGGCCCATATACTCAGGCGGTGCATCGAGGTGAATTTGGTTCTTTCCTGGGAAAAGAGCCATTTCATGGTGCCTGAGGGAATTGTCCTGGGACATTTAATCTCAGAGAAAGGCATCCAAGTGGATCGAGCTAAGGTTAACCTGATTTCCAAGCTCCCTATGCCTAGCTCGATTAAGGACATCCGATCTTTTTTGGGGCACGTCGGTTTCTACCGTCGATTCATCCCTGATTTCTCCAAAATCGCGCGCCCCCTGACCAATCTGCTTTCCAAGGATGTGCCTTTCGGAATTTCCAAGGAATGCACTCAAGCATTTGAGATCTTACGTGACCGAGTCACCCAAGCCCCAATCCTACAGTCCCCTGATTGGTCTCAACCCTTTGAGATCATGTGCGATGCATCTGACTTCGCTGTAGGAGCGGTTTTGGGGCAGAAAATTGATGGGAAACCTGTGGTCATTTACTACGCCAGCAAAACACTGGATGAGGCTCAGCGTAACTATACGGTTACTGAGAAAGAGCTGCTGGCCGTAGTATTTGCCCTGGAAAAATTCAGATCATACCTTCTGGGTTCCCGTGTTATCATATACTCGGATCACACAGCTGTGAGGCATCTCCTAGCCAAGAAGGACGCGAAACCTCGATTAATCCGCTGGATCTTGCTGTTGCAAGAATTTGACATCGAGATTCGCGACAAGGCGGGAAAGCACAATGTGGTAGCTGATCATTTATCCCGCCTTCCTCCTGAAATTATTGATCCGTCCGGACCTATTACAGAACATTTTCCTGATGAGCACCTCCTGACTATCAGTACAAGTCTTCCATGGTTCGCCGATATTGCTAATTACCTGGCATCACATCAGATTCCGCCCGATTGGTCGAAGGCCAAAAAGGACAAATTGCGTTCTGATGCCAAGTATTACCTATGGGAAGACCCGTATCTCTTCCGCATTGGTGCTGATCAGATAATCCGACGATGCGTCACGGAAGTGGAAATCAAAGACATACTCTCATTTTGCCATGACCAGGCATGCGGTGGACATTTTTCGGGACATAAAACCGCATCGAAAGTCCTCCAGTGTGGTTTCTACTGGCCCACAATTTTCAAAGATGCATACAATCACTGTAAGGCATGTTCCCGTTGCCAGACTCTAGGCAACATGAGCCATAGAGACATGATGCCTCTACAGCCGATCTTGGTATGCGAAATTTTTGATATTTGGGGGATTGATTTCATGGGACCCTTTCCTACCTCGGATGGCTTCGAATACATTTTACTCGCAGTTGATTATGTTTCCAAATGGATAGAAGCCATTCCGACTCGAACCAACAATCATAAAGTCGTTATAAAATTCCTTCATCAAAACATTTTCTCAAGGTTCGGGATTCCGCGTGCTATAATTTCCGACGGAGGGACCCATTTTACAAACGCTCAGTTCAGGTCACTAATGATCAAATACGGGGTGTCACACCGAATCTCTACTCCTTACCACCCTCAAACTAATGGTCTAGCTGAGCTATCTAACCGAGAGATCAAGAAGATCCTTCAGGTTACTATTCGACCTGATAGAAAAGATTGGTCTTCTCGGCTTCCGGAAGCATTGTGGGCCTATAGGACCGCCCACAAAACCCAATTAGGAATGTCTCCCTTCAGACTAGTGTACGGGAAGGCATGTCACCTCCCCGTCGAATTGGAGCATAAAGCCTATTGGGCAGTACGGACCTGTAATCTCGACCTTTCTAAGGCTGGAACCCACAGAAGATTTCAAATGAGCGAGATCGATGAATTACGCCACGACCCATATGAGAACTCGCGAATTTACAAAGAACGGGTTAAAGCTTTTCACGACAAACACATTTCTAGAAAGGTCTTTCATCCTGGTCAAAAAGTTTTACTCTTTGATGCTCGACTCAAACTATTCCCAGGAAAGCTAAGATCCAAGTGGGTCGGACCCTACCTAGTCCGCCAAATCTTCGGAAATGGAGCTATTGAAATCAGCCCACTCAGCCACGATTCTGAACCATTTGTCGTGAATGGGCAGAGACTCAAGCCGTTCATTGACATGACCGATATAGATTTGACTGAGTCATCCTTTACCCTCCTTTCCTCTTGAGCTCATTACGCCCAGCCGATGGCGTAAAACTCAGCGCTTAACGGGAGGCAACCCGTCATTCTTTGAAAAACCTGAAACCGTTTCTGACATCGCTATGCGGAATTCATATTGCACTTTAGGGTTCACCCATTAGAACAGCCGACTTCACCTCAGGTATACCTACCCGAGATTAGAAATCGTTCGCAACAAGTCGCTTCGACCCATTCACTCACCACACACCTGTCCTAACACATGAACTAAGCTGAATTCGAACCCACCTAATTTACAATGGGGACATTGCAAATCTTAGGCATAGGGGGGTATGAAAGTGCAAAATGTCAGAAAAGTCATATCAAGAAAGGGTTTCATTCATAAAAAAAAAAAAAAAAAAAGAAAAAAAAAAAAAAAAAAGGGGGGGACTTGATAGAGGGGAGGAATAATTCAGGGTCATACAAATGAGAGGAGGAAAAGAAAGAAAAATGAAAAAAAAAAAAAAAAAAAAAAAAAAGAGCAAAAATAAAGAAAGGAGCACAAAAAGAAAAGAAAAAGAAAAAGTCATTAGTAAAAGATTAAGGGGTTAACTGAAGTTCTAGACCGAGTCAAGAAAAAGAAAAGAAAAATGCTACAGAGATATAACAAGAGATTAGCGGGAACGCTGGTCTTAGGCCTCTTGGGCTAGATTTTTAGCTTAAAAATTCACGTATCCGTTAAAATCTGGACAATCCTCAAGAGGTTGAGGAAAATGCGAAGCTTAAGTATTAGGTCTAAGGCTTAGGAAGTATTCGGCCTCGTTAACTGACCTCCGGTTTGCGGGATTCGGTAACCTAAGCACCCAAATTCACACACAGTCTGGTTCAGTGCGCATAAATATTCAAAACACGCAAGAGCGTTTAATATTCTGAAAAAGTCACCTAGATTAGGAGCGGCCAATCAACACAAGTTGATTTGGACGAGTTCCCAGCGCGGAGAGGCGGGAAATTCCCCTCGAAGATGCGTAACAACATATCATCTCCTCGGTGCTTGTCTCTTAGGATATTTAAATATCCTACTGGAGGCATGTAAGCACTCTGTTGGTTCAGACACCATGGGTGGCATTATCACGAAATGTCAATCGCCAGGGTCTGAATTCAGCCACGGAACGCCATGGGCGGGATTATCTCGAAATCTCGAAAGCCAGGGTTCCGGGGGTTGCCATGGGCGGGATTATCTCGAAATCTCGAAAGCCAGGGACCTTTGAGGATTGATGATGGGGACGAGGAATCCGATACAGACCGTGTTGAGAAGCTAATCCGAAGCTAGAAATAAAAAAGAAAAGAGAGAGAAAAGCTCTCCAAACAAATAAATCTTCTATCTCTCTCTTACAAAAAACGCACTGCAAACTGAACTTAGGCTAAAAATATCTCAAGCACGGGTGCTTTAACCGCGGAGTCCAACAAACCCTAGGTTAGGTTCTGTGGGCCGTAGAAACCTTTGCAGAAGACTGAGGCTAAAGCGGAACAGGTCCGGATTTTGGTTGGTACTTGAGTACCTCTAGGCCTATTGTCGGCATTCCCACCTAATCACAAAAGAAAAGGAGAAGCACTTATCATTGTTGACAACATTCAGGGTCTAGAACGGAAGTTAAAACTTTGAAATTTTGCTAGGGGACTAGCAAAAGCTAGGCATGGGGGTATGATGAGAGCCTCATCATGAGCCATAACTAGCTCATTTTGACCCAATAAAGAAGATAAAAGCTCCTACATAACCTAGAAGAAGGCCTAACTGAAGAAACAAGTGCTCTAAGAAGAAAACATGAAATAAAGGTTAAAACTGCAATTTTACCATTGCAGTAGATAAACGGGATTTCTCAGAGGCAAAACATAGGTCAAATGGTCTAAATGAGATAAAAAGTGGGTTGAGTCAATCAGAAATGGGTTCATGTGCAATCTAAGAACTAAAAGACACTTGGTAACCCTAAAACAGACCCGCTTAAATTAACAAGGTTCCGGTTAGAACAAAAAGCAAGTAAACCCTCTACAAATCATGGAAAACCATACTCTAGGGTTTAGAACACTTAATTTGGCCTTTGGAACCTAGTTTGACCTAGATTAGGGTCCTAGCTCTTCAATTAACCTAATTTGGGTTTTTACGCAAAATATCCAGTCAAACGAGGTCAAACCTGAAATCTAACTTCTCCATTGGTTTCCTTAGGTCCAAATTAGGTTTATACCAAAATTTGGACCTAAGGAGAGGTCATCTTGACCTACTTTGCAAGTTAGTACACCCAAATCACAAAGAGGTCCCTATCTTTTGAATATCCTTGCAGAGAGCCCCCTAGGTTCCTCGCCTTCTTTGCAAACCGGTCCTGCCGCCATTGCTAGGGCAGAACCGAACTCCGGCGAGGTTCGGAGAGGGATTGCTCTCTAATCCCTCAGAGATTCCCTCCCAGAAATGGAAGGAGGATTCTCTGAGGAATTCCCTTCCTCATAAAGTCAATCACAATCGTTGGTGTGAACCCAATCTCTCGTGCGAACGCACGAGAGATTTGGGTATCCTAACTCCTTTCCATCTCCGGCGACCAACCTCAGGCAATTACGTGCCCTTCACGCCCTGCACACCAAGTCCAGCACCTATAAAACACCCCTCGGACCCGGCCACTCATCTTGAGCTTGATTTGGCCGAGTTTCCCCCTTCAATTCCTCTCCTCCTGCTCGGCCAAATACCCCAGCTAGCTCCGGCGAGCCCCCCTCCCCTCCCTCTTCGCTCTGCCACAAAACCAGTGGCAGAGTTAGCTTCCTGACCTCCCTCCGCGTCGCGCAGTACCAGCGCACGCCGCCTCAGCCCCGTCGTCGCCGCCGTTCTCCCCCACTGGGCGTCATCTTCTCCGGCGACAGCAAGTACTGCTGTCCGCCTTCCGTCCCCTTTCGTCCTTACAATTAGGTTAGAACTCCTCTCCATCCTGTCCCCTCTCTTTTCCCCCTGTTATCTCATCTGATTACCCCTCGACCGACGCTGACCACCCTCATCTTCCACATCACCGACCGAACTCCGGCGAGCCGCCCACACCACTCCGCCACTCCACACGGCTCGCCAACCACCTCGTGAGCTCCGCCTCATCACCAGGAACTCGCTCCACCCCACAACTGTCACTCCAGACCTCCATAACCACCCCCCGAACAACCCACCGTCTCCGGCCACAGGTTGACCTAGGCGGGCACGCCTAGGCCGACAGGCAACCTGCAGCATCACCCACCGCCTTCGCCGTGCTACGGCGAAGGTTTCCAACTATTCTAATTGGGCCAATAGGCCGTTCTGTGGAAGTTCAGGTAAACGCTCCGGCCGCCATTAACAGTCGAAGCAGCAGGAAGCTTGGAGCAGCAGCAGGCGTCAGGCTTCCCAGGCGGCAGGTGCAGCAGACTCTCGCAAGAGTTGCGAGGTGACTGAGTTCAGCAAGGATCAGCAGCAGGGCCTCCAGCGTGGGCAATTGCACACGAGAGTCTGCGGGCGCACGCAAAGGAAGGGCGGAACGTTTAGTCCCACATCGTGGAATCTCAAGGCACAGGTATGGTATAAAGGTTTTTTGTGATATACGTTTACTGCCTCGAAAGCACAGGGGTGAGGTCCCTCACTGACCCCACCCGCCTCGTCCGCGGCCTGACCACGCGGACCTGGCGGATCCGACCCGACCTAGACCTACGCACTCCTCGCGCATCACACACCTGCAGGTGCGCCTGGTCCCGGGTACGATCCGACCCGATTGAGACTGTGGCTCTGGGAGAGCGGTTAGAGTGAGTTGCTTGAGAGAGAGACACGCGCGGGTAGAGGGAGAAGGGTTAGGTTTTGTTCCCCTGTGCAGGCAGGTTGATTGCAGGAGAAGGACGTGGCCGCTGCAGAAGAAAGGAGAAGCAAGACAAAGAAGAAGAAGAAAGCAAGACAAAGAACAAGAAGAAGGCAACGAAGAAAGGAGAAGCAAGACAGAAGAAGAAGAAAGAAAGAAGTCTTCGCAGGCGAAGGAGGAAAACAGAAAGGTTAGAGGTCTTCGCAGGAGAAGAAGAAGAAGGACAAGGGAAGATTGCAAAGAGATCTGAAAGGCAAAGCAGAAAAAGAAAAAGAGAAAGAAAGATCACATTTAAGACGTCTGATACATAAATCAGACGTCTAATTCTATATTTTTTTTTATATCTTTCTTAAAAACTCTTTGAATCAATTATATTTGCATTTAACAGTTGTATTCTTGGGTTTTACAAAGTACTGAGTTTGCTCCCTGTGTTCGACCTCGGATACTCTAGTTGTTCGAGTAATAAAATTATTTGTTTAAACGTTTTGTCGGTTCTACTACAACGTAATACGCCTTTAAATCCGCACAGAAACGTTGACAACACTTACCACCCCCAGACGGACGGACAGTCTGAGTGCACGATACAGACACTTGAGGACCTTTTGTGTGCCTGTGTACTGGACTGGAGGCGCTCTTGGAAGGAGCACTTGCCCCTGGCGGAGTTTGCATACAACAACAGTTATCACTCGAGCATCGGCATGGCTCCCTACGAGGCTCTGTACGGACGGAGATGTACGACACCCTTGAGTTGGGTTGAGGTAGGGACCAAGTGGGAGGTTGGCCCCAGGCTGATCCGGCAAAGTCAGGAGGTAGTCGAGCAAATTCACAGGTGACTCCGCACTGTCAAGAGCAAGTAGAAGAGCTACGCAGATCGGAGACGCAGAGAGGTGCAGTTTGAGGTTGGGGACCACGTCTTCCTTCATGTTTGTCCCATGAAGGGCCTGCAGCGGTTTGGGGTGAGAGAGAAGCTCGTGCCGAGGTTCGTGGGGCCCTTTGAGGTCCTGGAGTGGGTTGGACCCGTTGCTTACAGACTTGCCCTCCCTCCTTAGCTTTCTGGTGTGCACGACGTGTTCCACGTGTCCAACCTCAGGAAGTACGTCGCCGATCCCAGTCACGTCCTGAGTCACGAGAGCGTCGAGGTGAGCGACGACCTGACCTACCCCGAGCGGCCAGTGCAGATTCTTGACAGAGCCGTCCGCAGTCTGAGATGAAAGCAAGTACCCCTGGTGAAGGTTTTGTGGAGGAGCCAGTGGTACGAGGTGGCTACCTGGGAGCCTGAGGCGGCAATGTGGGAGCGGTACCCGGAGCTTTTCGTGGGTACGTCTTTTCGGACCGGCTTTGGTCCTCTTTGAGTTTGTTATCTATATATTTTATTCTTTCCCG